>OX637312.1:13269600-15669600 GCA_951799385.1 Hyppa rectilinea | reverse complement strand
AATAATTATGTGTCCCTATTGGAAGAGGTCATGCTTTTTACTGTGCACGTTATTCGAATTCTTTTTTTTTTTGAGGGTGGTAAATCGTCCAATGACTTCTCCCGCTCTGGGTGGAGCGGCAGGGAGTGTTAGACTCTTACTGACTAAAACCCATCCGTGTCCCTTCCTTAGCCCTTTATGTTCCGGGGTAGCGGTAACCCTTTCGGACAATCCCGCTTAACGTTATGTATCCTGCAGAAGACTTCACACGTTCAGGATAATGCACCGATATACAAAGCCCGGTCTACTATAGCGTGGTTTAACGTGCATCATGACATTCATCTCGTTCAATGGCCTGCTCGGTCAGCAGATATGAACCCGATTGAATATCTGAGGAGTATAATGGTCCAACGCTGGATAAAGAAATCCTAAAGCTCTTAGACCACATAGTGCATGGGAATGGGGTGATATCAGAAGGACTGATTTATGCGCGTGCCTTTTCGCATGTATGAAAGTGAGACTAAGTGCGGTCATAGCTGCTGATAAATTTTTGAAAGAAATTTAATAATAAATTGTTTTAAAAAAATAAAGAGGTTTTGAATATCTATTTGATTATTTGTTACTATTTTTAGTAATAAGTTTGAACTCGCTTGATGATCCGTATATACAATGTAGTTAATATTTTATTTTTTAGAAAATAAAAATTCTGCATCTTTCCTGGACGACTTATAAATACAAAAATCTATGATCTATATACATATACATATACGACATCAACCTTGTAACATAGATGTGTGCACATAAACGGCGGTGATAAATATTTTCAGATCGCGACTGTACACATTTTAAAGACCAGATAAACCTTTTTAAATCTTCTTGTTTTGTCGAATGTGATGTAGGTAAAACGGCTACTGCATTTGTATTTAGCGAAAATTCAATTTCCATAAGTAAAATAACCGGTTGAAACTAGGACTTCAACGTCAAATCGATTGAAGGTGAGTTACCATTAACTGCTTAATGATTATATCGTGACCTAAATCTTTTAAATTAGTCCAAACATCTTCATTATTCTTAAATGCCAATTTGAATTTATTATCAATATACATGTCAGTTTTATATTTGTGAATAAAATTATGATTATTTACGATTTTTTGCACAATCTCATCAAGTCGTGTGGTAGTTTATAAAAACTAAATTAATTGGGATGCTTTTTGTGGAGAACTCCAATTTTGAACTGTTTTTATAGGTCACGAGTTTGTCAAAGTTCTCGATTATAGATTTTAGCAAATAAAGAGGACAATGGAATTTAAATACAATATTACTTCCTCAATATGCTGGCAAGGTCACTTGAGTAAAGAACAATTTCTGGGTATCACCACTACATGAATATTAATTTATTTTTCCAAGTCAGCCGCACGTGTAAACTGCTTTCATATTCGCCGTACAAGAGGAAAAATACATACAAATAAACAACAAAAGCATGCATTATGCTCAAGTTCAGTGTAAACGACTGTGAAAATGGATCATTCACCATTGAGAGTCGCTCTAACCGTTTAAGATTTCACTTTTACAATAGCCCGAAACAGTTCCAAATTAACGACAATCGAGGGACAGTGAAAAGCGTTTACGGAGGTCGCATTCACTCGTTGTGTTGTTTGTCACCTATTTGTGCAAACAATAGTCGAAGTGAGCAACGGAAGCGTTTACGGAGCTGGCTCGCGTTGTTTGTCTTAACAATTCCGTGTGTGTAGGCAAATAAAGCTTCTGACGTGCGTAGGTTATGATTTATGAAGCGGACGGAAAGTATTGGGACTTTCTTCTTTTGTACTGTAGGTTTATAGGTTAGAAAACAACGCTGTTGGCTCAGCTTAATCAGGTTAATTACCTGGGCTGTGAGCTGTGTACGGGTTTATCTAGGAATGATAGATGATTCTGCGAACTACACAGAAGTTTGCATGCCATGAATCAAACAACTTCGTTTATGTAGTGTAGAAGGCACATTCTGGAAATATACTAGTAAAAAATTGCAAGAAAAGATACAAGACACTTTTATAAATAACGTCGCCCTCTTCTATGAAGCGCATTCGTGCAAAAACAAGATAAGATCAGATAAAAGCTATTTCATGATAAATATTAAAACACGATCCCAATTATAACAGTATCCTTTCTTTCTAACGAGCAACTTAACGGGTTAAAGTTATTCGTTGTACATTTAATCAGCATCCAAAGCTGACCTGCATTATGTCGGTATAAAAACAAGTTTTGGTCTAGATAGCCTAATTGTTGCGATATATTCAAAATTAACGTTTGGTAAATTCAATAATTTCTTGTAACTGTACTCGTCTGCTAGCGAAGCATTAACGAGGTGCGCAGTCGCAACCGTTTTCGAAACTTCAGTCGGCTGCCGCGTCGCCGCCGCCGACCGGTGCGTTTGCGCAACTGGTGCCGCGCCGCGGGCTCTCGCCGATTCCCACGCGGATTTCGTATAAACAGGTGGTGTTCAAATGCAATCATTATACTTGACAAATGTTGCCAATTAGAAATTCCTTTGTAATCTGCTATCGGCTAGAGAATAACAAACCGTTGAGAGTACAATAACGTTGATTGTTAGCATTCACAATATGAGCGCAAACGCATTCGATCACAGTGGAGTCAGTAAGCACAAAGCTGTTACTTTACTGAAGGTCAAATAAGAGAATGCGGTTATTTAAATTATCAAAGGAACAGATAGTCGTTATGGACTGCACATAAATATTGTGCGAAGCAAAAACAAACACTGCTTTGTATTCTATTTGATTTTATTTCCAAGGCAGATAAAGTAAGAACAGTAGTAAATCCCACAGGGAAACAGGGAAACATGCTGTCTCACACGTTGAGGACGATTTACAGTGCGTGTGTTTGTACTGAGTTACAATAGAAGCCAGTAGAGAATTGGATGCAATAAATATGCAAGCTCACGAACTAAACACCCAAGAGGTCACCTGCTGCGCCAACAGATATATTTACGAGTCCGAAGTACTTAATGCCACGCCTTTGCCCTTTAAGATTTACATTACATCTAAATAGCTTCGTGAATACCACAGATGCAAGGCTACTTTTTGCCTTCAATCAATGACGTGTTTAATCTCGAAAGAAATATTGGAGCACAATATACGCATCTTTAGAAATAATAATATGTTTTATTTAACAGCAGATAAACCTAAGTCTGACCGAGGCGCGACCGTTATTTCTATTAATGTAATTTAAAGCAGGACAAATTCTTTACACGTAAAAGGTTAATCGAATAAGTACGGCATGTAGATTAATGTAGCCGGTGTATTCGACGCTAGCCTAATTGTGTCTTACAATGAGATAGTTAAGGGCAGGAATGCAGTGGCGGCGTAAATTACACGTCCGCAGCGGTAGGTGAGGTGTGCCGATCGACAACCTTCCATTCTCTAGCGAGCCTGACACCAATGCCGATGGCGCTATTAAATATTAACTAGTAACAATCGCTACCTAGTTAACACTGAGGTTCAAACGAGAGGATATGATTAAATCGAAGACATTTCATACATACATAAAATCTCTACTAGCTGATAAAGTTATTTTAATATTTGTCATCCACGTTAACATATATAATTTTATGTTCCTCAGCTCAGCTTTATCTTGAGGCTATTTGAAACTAGCTGATTGAGTTAATAAAATGGAAAGATCGGTTACGAAATGGAATTCTATCTTTACGGCTGATAAATAATTTACATGTCGTAAATCGAATGGCACTCCGGGATTATTATGACGTAAAGATGTGCATTTTCTCTTTAAAGTTCTGAGTTGGAATATAGCAGTGCGAGTTTTATGGCAACATAAAACGGTTTCCAAAATCAACAAGCGCAGCGGTCGCAGACCGTGAGTATTTAGATGTATTGAGTGAAATCGTAAACCTCGTGACCTCAATGAAGACAGCTCGGAGACAATCTTCGCCGAGATTTTGGGCAGATTTCGAAGGGAAGTTAACGGAAACCGCAACGGTGCACGTGCTCATATAGTGGTTTTTTATCAACACACGGAGAGCTCCCTGTGATAAGGTACTACGCAGTAGGAACAGTGGGAAGACAGCAACCTTGGTCGGCACCAGCGACAACGGTCGCACGTCAATCACGTTCTATTAGTTCAAAGCCACATCTATAAAGTTCATTACCTCAATAGAAGGAATGATTTGCGTTCGTTCAACGCGACCTTTTAATTCACGACTTGGTGCAAGTCCAAAATATGTAGCAAGACAATGGCGCAAAAGAAACACTGTGACTTGAATATTTCCCAGACTTTATAATTTAGAAATTACTATAAGAATGCCTATTATAAAGCCGGCAGTAAATATGAAATTCTTAAAAGCTCTGCCTTGACACATATTGCAACATATTGGTAAAAGCAAAGATTATCAACCATAGACATAATCTTGGCTTCCGTCCAACACACTGTTTCATGTAACGTCATCCGAACGAAGCGAGATAATATTGAAATATTGTATTTTGAAGTGTTGTAGTACAGTCAAGGTCGATAAATAACGTGCGTATTTTCAAATGGGACTTTTATCATTTTCTGAATGATCATCTGAAACTTGTTTGCACTACAAATCTACAACTAGGTGAAACCAAATTCTTACACAACGATAGTTTACAAAACATTCAAAAATCATACTTACGACAGAAAGTAGAACAATGGTTAGTCTTGATAAGGTTAAATGTAAACGAAATCAGAAAGAATGTAGAAGAATGAAATGCTTTTAGACATTGCGTCACTAAGCAATGGCATTCAAAAATATTTCGTTTAATTAATTTTCTTGCGCAGGAGTATATAGGCATAATGTCAAACATTGCGATGGGCGAAACGCACACGCTTTTCTCTTATAACTTGTTCGTGTCGTATCGTAGTTCACAATCACCTCGCCCTCGTCTCGACTGATAGAAAAACTAGTTCAATCTTGGACAAGACTGGTAACAACCCCGCTCATGGAGCCATGGCATCGCCTATTATGCCTGGCCTACATACACATCGCTATGGCTAACTGGACGACCTGATACATAATGTGTTCTCGAAAAGTGTTTTATGTAGTGATTTTAGCAAAAGAAAATCTTGACAAAATATAGGCTAAGATTTTAAAAGAGTATTTAACTTCCATGTACCTAACTTAAGTTATCATTCTACAGAGTATGTCGCATTGCATCGTCTGTCCCTTTGTACGCTTTGATCGGTTTAACTACGCTTTACGTTAATGCGGTTTTCATCAATAGATAAAATTACTCAAGAGGAAGGTTTATACGTATAGTTTAACTAGCTTTTGCCCGCGTATATCTATATTGCACCCGTCCGAAGCCGGGGCGGGTCTAGTACTATATTAAAATACAACATCCGTATGTTTGTGGTCGAGAAACACGAAAGTAGTCGATGGATTGTCTTGCAATTTTGACAGGTCGTTGCATTTCTGCCGAAGATTGTTCGTATCCCGAAGTTCCGACGGGAACGCGAAATATTACTCCTATAATAATTAATACAAGACAAAGCCACAGCGCAGTGAGGCCGGGTTTATCTAGTACTTTTGTAGAGCTGCTCTACATTTTATGAGGCTATAAAATACTCGCAGATATAAACTTATAAGAACTTATAAAGAAGTCAATAACGAATTTTTAAAGTTATATAGTTCAGTAGTAGACCTTGAAGAGTTGGTCTCACGTAATCACAAATTCTTTCCAAGTTACAAACAAAGACGGTGACTCCACAAAGTTTCAATAACAACATTTCTTTGCTATCTGTACTAAATAACCTTGTAATTGATGGACAATGAACGTCCATCACTATAGGGCATCATTCAATGGTTCCATTGTGATACTCATCATTAAAAGCAATTAACAATAAATTAAATTAATATACTGGAACTGCTTCGTTGGTCTAGTAGTCGCAAGTACCACTGCTGAGCATGAGGTCCTGGGTTCGATTCCCGGGTCGGGCAAAGTGTTATTGGGTTTGTCCTTTAGGGATTTCTCAACAGAGTTCCGGATTCTGGATTTGTGCCCGGTTGATGGCAATAGATTCACCTACATGGGACTTAAACATAAGAGGCGAAATGTGGTGTGGGTGTCCCACTACGGGTAGTGTCTAATAATGGCAACACAATTTTTTTAGTCTGTGTTGTAAAAACGTCAATATCACGGTGTCAAGGCTTCGCTCTGGCCTAACGTGCGTTGTGTGTTTACCTGTTTCAGTGATAAATACAAAAAAGTAATTAATCAGAAAGTAGTTTTAACCAACCAGTAATAATACAGTTCACAGAAATACAAGAAGTAGTCTGCTTGACCCTTCGGGGAAATAAGGCGTGATTGTACAAACTCAAACTCAAACTCAAAGCATTTATTTCAAACAAACCAATTACAGGCAGTATAAATGTATGTTACGTGAAATTAACATAAAAAAATAAACCGTTCACATCGACTGACCTCATAATGCTTTGACTTTACAACATATGAAAATAATATATGTATCTGAGTTACAAAACCACAGAAGGTTGAAATAACTTTGCATATGTGCTTGAGATTGATATTAATTACGAAGGTCAATAACATAAGGACGGTTTTAAATCTGGAATGATACAGATCTAGATCAGAGGTCCAATGCGCATGATCAGGTTGGTTTGTTAGTAATCAATCAAATGTGTCGTCACACACACAGGTCGCAAACGATCGCATCGCGTGACCGACAAGTTGACATTTGCATTTCACGATTGACCATCATTGTAACGGTTGTCAAGACTCTCGGTCATAAATAAAATGATGTTACGTTGTTTTCTCAATTAGGACTTGATTACTAGCTGTGTAACCTTTCAAATTGTATTACAGATATTATATTTTAATGCCAAGAGGCACGAGTTACGACTAGCAAATATTGAGATATATTTCGGCGTTTTATTATTTTATTCATTTAAATTATGCTGTTAAACTGCACTTTACACCGTCTAACTATGATTTACCAATCCCATAATTATTGTAAAGAGCTAATTAAGAAAAATATTCCAAGATGCGCTTGCGCTGGTAGCTGCGAAACGTAACAGGTTAGTGGAACAGCTCCACAAGCGACGTAATACTCATAAAATTTATGCGGTAGGCGTTCAAAAGACAGTTCAATTTTATAATGAAGTAGTACGCGGTCCGTGTTAATTATATTTTCAATTTCAAAACGCGCCCGCTACGCCTCGAGCCACACGTAACTCGGACCAATTTTGTAAGAGGAAATATTTGTAGTAGTATTTAATTGTATCGCTTCCAGACGGCCACACAAAATTATTAATTAATGAAAAATATTTATTGCGGAGCAATCTCACCGCGTTGAGATTTATTCGTTAATTACAGCGAGGAACACCAATTGAAATGAAGTGGTGAGTTCACTGAAACTTTGTCCACATACATACCTAAGCATAGGATATTCTCGAAAGTCAACCTCTTGAAATAACAGCGACAGACGGTGCTATAGCAATGAAATCAACTTTCAGTAACACAGTGGGCGGTGAGAGTCGTAAAGTTCCGAATAATCTTCCATTTTGCAAACGACACAGCTCACCTGACACATTTCGTTCCTCGACCTCGGAATTATGGATGTTTATAGCTAAACAAATGTCACTGACTTTATTACAAGCGCAGCACAGCACTGTCGAAAACGTGACGTAAGAATGGCGTGTATTGAAGCAAGTTGACTGATCAGATCAGACAAGAAGTTTGGTTGCAAAAAAGCATAGGTAACACATTACATTAAATTTGTCAGAAGCACTGTTATAGTAATCGCTGTCAAGTCATAACAATGTCATATTATTAGTGAAGATCGGACGCTCACGGGGACTTGAAATAAAAGATAAACGTATAAAAAAGAAGCACTTGGACGTTAGGATGAGCATGAAATTATCGAAGAACAAAAAAATATAGAAAATAGCCTAAGACCGGTGTGGAGGCGAGGCGACGCTTCGGCTCGTTTTTCTCTTAATTGGAAGAGAAGTATAGCCTGTTTGTTTATGCTTGTTAAACCGGGGAATCCGTTAATTGTAATGATAATAATCAATGATAAATACTCATACTTACGTAAGTAAAAACAAATGGAGAGATTCACAGGGAATTTTAATTTTAATGGAACAGGATTTGCGGCTGTCCATAAATTACCGAACGTCATAAATAATAATAAAATATTGTCAGCACATCATTAAGGTTGAATAGATGTGAAAATAACAATTTAACAACTTCGTCTATTTCTACCAGTATTACTCAAAAAGTTCTAGACGGAGTTCACAGTTATAATCCTTAATGACGCGGAAGCTAAGCAATAATGTTGTGCTTAGGAATTGAGAAGCTTTGATGTAAAAGACTTATAAGGACCGGATACCGCTGATCATCACAAACAACGCTTTGCCTGCGGCTTCGCTCAAGTGATAGTCGAATAATCGTTCATGTTTTAACTCCTACTGTCTATAAAATAGCTTCAATTTGTTGATCCTCCCTGGAGCTGTAGCAGAATAACAGACATTTACATGAAATCGAGTTAGCAACCGGAATGTTAGTTTATATCGCGCTGTTTACTGTTAAACCACTTTCGAATATTCCCATGTTCAAGTGCTGGACAGAAATTTAATACTTACATATACGCCTAAGGATCGTAACATTTAAAATAAAACCGCAGATCACGCGGCGCTTGGCGTGGTTACTTTACCCTATTTCGTCAACTCACGTTTTCATCCAGCTTTTATTCCACGTGACCGTGTGACGCATTCAGAAGCTGGTTTACGTTACCTGCCTAAACCATATTTTGGGTTAAATCGGGAAGGTGTACTTAAGGCACTAAAACATGTGAATAGTCACGCTATGGAACTCACATATACTATGCATCGTAGGTCATGGGGTTTGCGGAAATAATAGTGAATAATTGACGAATTTAAAGTTGATGGAGATAATATCATTCAATATTCGATTCAAATTAATTCGGTAAATCGATAAAATAAAGAAGATAAAAGCAAACAAGCTTTCGTAGTAATGATGTAACCCGAATAGTCTTCAACGCTTAATTGTGAAACAGTTGCATAAGAATGAATTATGAAAAGTTTAGACGTTAAACTGTTACAAGGTTTAGATTGATCAGTGATTCAGTTGACACTCTCACCTAATGACGGCATCTTGAGTAAGTGCTGAGATCACTGCATGCCATTCGAATGCAATGGAAATGCATTGTCGATTCAATTGTTTGCACGGCGCAGTTCCTAACAAAGAATAGGTCAGCTCCTTTATTCTCGTGGGTGTCGTAAAAGGCGAATAATGTCAAACCGTGAGCCAGGTGTGGTGGTTATGGTGAAATTCTCATGCGACTGTTCATCTTAGCTGACAATTAGTTGGCCCATGTCCCGCAGTGGATTCAGAGGTAATACGGAGGTAATGACAATACTGTTATGTGCTCATTTTTTTAAAACAAAATTCCCGTTACCAAGTAGACAATATAATTTTTCTGACAAATTGACGCTTGATAACTACATTCTTTACAACAAACAGTAGTTACAAACGAATCAATGACAATACGTCTGTTGAATTCTGATCGCGCGCACATAATGTTAGGATTAGCTGCACTTCTAGTTTCAGGATGAGTACTTTATAGTGGCAATCAGGCCAGCACGCAAGCTTTACTGATCTAAATTTCCAAGATTTATATGCTAAGCTATCATGAGATGAAGATTTAGATAGACAGTGTCCGTTTATAAATAAAGAAACTCTCTAAAGCTTAAATAATAAATCCGTTAGTGGATTTATCTGTGAAGAGCGTGCTTAAATGTAAATAGGAACTTTTGTACTGAACCGACAATTCACGACTGTGGGATAACAACTTATTACGTCTAATTCACGTTGTGTAAATAAACTAAACAAAGCGTAATTCCGCTATTACTTGCTCCGCATACTCACAAATTGCTGCAAATGTTCACATTCCGAGTAACACTTGCAAATTCAGCTTTAACCTTAAATAGCATTAAAGTAACCCGATGCGTGAGAAACAAAGCGTTAAGTTACAAGCAAGCCCGGGCATGGGATGGCCTGAGTTCGTAACGTTTCGAAGCCCTACACTTGTTACCGGACACACTTAAAGGTGTAACCAACCTAACACGTGAACGAAACACGATACATGTAGGTACAAGTTATGCAACCACTGACAGTGATTAAAAGCTTGACCCATTAAATACTACGTAAAACAAAGTTCGCGGAACAACCCGCTGGCACGCTGCACAAATGTAATATAAATCCTTTCGCAAATGATTTATTTATAAGCAAAAGAAAACTACAAAAAGGATCGTTGAACGGTCGTTCAAAATAAATGTAGGTGCACACATTTATCACCGGCCCGATCGAAGGGTAACATTGTTCATCAGAGGTCAAAAGATCTTTACAAATGATCGTCTCCGCGTTAACCTTCAGGATCCCAGCTGTAGAACTATTGTTACAATGCACCGAGCGTTTGAACGGTCACGTCTAAAGCATCGTGTTGTTCTCCGTCCAATGCTGGTAGAACAATCGTTAAAGTATTAGCCGGTAAATTTGGACATCGATGGAAATGAGATAGACGAAAAGCTACACGGAAAAATAAGGAATTGACGCGGGAGCATTTGCCGGTTGAAGAAGCTGATTTATTGTCTCACGTTAGACGTGTCTCATTTATCACGAACAGTTTTAGCGGCTAAGCCACACAAAGGATAATGCATTGCCGATTTAGTAGAATCGTTTATCGAGCTGACATTGACGAATCCGAACAGAGATAATACAACGACAAACATTGCGATTCGGTCGAACACACATTGTCATGTTGTATCGAAAACTGTTCAATGAGTGCCTCCCTCGTCGATGAAAGAACGGCTATTATTAAAGGGAGCATACAATTTATTCGTCTGCACCTATCCCTACTTGAAAACTTTTCATTACTTTCCTTTAGTTTCGGTGCCAATAGCTTTTTACCCCAATAAGAGGGGTGTTGCCAGTACTATGACCTCAGAAGTATAAACAGTAAATAAACTTTTTTACTATGTCGTTTCTACCTTGATAATTTGTGGCAGTGATAAATTCTATGGAGGACTTAATGACCGCGTTCGTTATTTAGTCGGCGACGTACTAAGAGGTTTTTTAGACGAACAATTTATAAGGTGTGGCAATCAGGACCACAAGCTAGCTTTTATTAATTCCAGTAAAGTTTCTTGGAACTGTGACGCAATCGAATAACACAGTTTCTGGTTGTTAAAACAAAAATTATGATTGTTGTTTATCTCGTCGGGTTATCGGTTCTCCAAATATCTATGTAAATGAAAGAGTTAACGATATAATAAACAAAAACAACTAAAACTTTTGTAGCATTCCTCTGACATTAACATTATTTACATTCTTTTTTTTTTTATTTATTAATGAAACAGACTAGACTTCCTAGTCTACTATTTTCTTATAATAATATATATATTTTTGACTGAACGGCAGATTCGCGGAAGTATTCGAATTTATATTACACATTTGGAAATAACTTTTCCGGTTTTCGTGTTTTCGGGACATTATAAGTTAGACGAAGATTCGGAAGTTAGGCTAATGGAAGTTTAGCGGTTTGTAAAGGTTTCGCTGAAGGGAAGCTAAAGCCGAGTGATATGAACGCAATGATTTGCTGCGGCGATAAATCCACGCGGTAGACGGGGACAGACCCGCCCGCGGCCGCAACGATAAGTGTATCCAATTACTAAGATACCCTACACCGATGTTATACCATCGTGATGTATTACACCATAAAGTTTATCGTTAAAAATACTATTAAAACTATAAGCCGTTTTCAATAGTACGCCGATGCACCTTTATTTACTCTATAATATTTATTCGGACGTCAACCCGTTTTATACTATGAGTATTAACGTTATAATCCGTGTTAAACGCAATATTGAAAAAAAAAATCTTTAATGCTGGATAACTATTTCATTGAATATAGTATTGATACCCAAAAAGCACTAATTAAAGTCTAGCCACGGAAACGGTGGATAAAAGAACCATTAAAATTTCATCGTACATCCCTACGGGACGCCATAAGAAGTTAAAAAGACTTTCAAATATTCATACAAGTCGGAAACATCACCTTGTCCACAATGTATGCATATGCAGTTAACCTTTTTCCCATGGTGCGTCTCGTTTTACACAAGAAACCGTTGAGCATTTCTACCCGGCGATAATTAATTCTGTCCTGGGCTACTTATGTTACCGAGCGAGTAGAAACCGCAGCGCCCTGTAGTGGTCAAAGAACATGTTCGATCGCACTCGTATCAGTCATTTAACTTTGCTCCAATTTCACCAACTAGTATTTTCCAATAAGACCGCAGAACTTCTTGCTAAGATGAAAATTAATGCATTAATGGCAGGGAGCGGCCTGGATTCCCTCGTTGAGTAAGTACAGGTCTCGAATGGTGTATTTTTCATTGATAGTAGCTGCGTATCTCGCGTCCAGCAATTTTACAACTGAGCACTACGTACAATAATGGCACATAATCAGATCGTAATACCGCTCATATCTCATTGTGTGGAACTGTGAATTACGGTACGAATACGCCACCCTCCTTTGACAAGCACATCCATTACTGCGACTCTGGGCGTCTTGAGATTAAGGTAATGTAACTGGTATGAAGTGGAAACCTTACGAAAGCGGAAACGCGATGCATGAATATACACAAAATAACCGCGACCCCTTCTCCGCAGGTCGATAGTGTTAAGTAGGGATTTACTGGTTGTTTTAAAGGGCCCATCGAGATCCGTGCGGTTACCGTCAACGGACACCGCGGAAGGGCTCCGGTATCAAGCACTCATAAATCAAGCAGCACATCGCCCCCGGCAGTCTGCCCTGACCCTGCTGCCTTTGTTTACCCACTACGTTACTTTACTGATCACCTTCAGATAATAGATGTTTAAGAGCATACAATTTAAACGATATCCTGCTGAATATTTATGTTCGTCCGTATCTACTTCGACTATCGACAAAAACGACATACCCTTTTAACACATGAATGGATTCAAAGAATTTTTTGTGAGAACTGACCTCGGCGCGTTTTCGATAATCGACGTCACAATTGATACAATCGCCACGTAAAAGGCCATAATGGGAGTGCGGCGATGCAGCGTCGCGATCGTAATCGACCGAGGCCGGTCGGCCGGTGTGTTGCTCTGGCGTCGTTGCTTGTGTTGTGCGTTTCCAACTTGGTCAGATTGTACTGTTCGCTGAATCGGCCGCGTGCTGATTCAGATCGAGGTCTGCCGGGTCGCTGGGCATCGCAACTCGCTAGTTTGCGATGCTCGCGGATCGATTATCGCGCGTCACGAATTGCTGGCGAATCAGCGTATACACCACACGCAACGATTGTCGCAAGCGCTATGAATACTGTAGAAATTTAAACCTGTCTACCGAATTTAAATAAAATTATAGTAATTTAATTTGCGGCATACCATTAAACAGTAACCTATAGGGCGATATAATAATATTAACCACTCATTAGCAGTAACTTAACTGCTGAGAATACATAATCCTACTACTATTATAAAGGCGAAAGTTTGTAAGTATGGATGTATGGATGTTTGTTACTCTTTCACGTAAAAACTACTGTATAGATTTGGATGAAATTTGACACAGAGATGGTTTATATCCTGGATTAACACATAGGATATTTTTTATCCCGGTAGAACATTCCTGTGGGATAATTTCCGACCTCCACGCGAGCGAAGCCGCGGGCAGAAGCTAGTGAAACATAATTGCAAGCCAGAGCTTTAAATGTTTTCGATCGAGCAAAGACCAAGGCAGCTCCTTGTGAGGGAAACCTCATTCCGTCAAATCAATCAAGCAGATGGGGCACGGACCTCTATGTACAGGCATTATCTTCCCAATACGTCACGATCACGTAACAATATCCAATAACAATCAATCAGGTCCAGTGGATAGCAATTACAGCCCACGGCCAATACATCTTTATATTTGTATAGAACCTTGCACCAGATTATATGGCAAGAGAATGAAAATATAGTGCAATCATAGGCTGATGTCATTTCAAATTGCTTGGCCTGAGGAGGTGAGTATCGTCAATTATTACAGGGCTTCGATCAGTCCCATGTGTGTCCGGTATCACTGATACGTCAATTCCCCGAGGGCCAACATATCCGTTTATTG
Organism: Hyppa rectilinea; assembly: GCA_951799385.1. Lineage (NCBI taxonomy): Eukaryota > Metazoa > Arthropoda > Insecta > Lepidoptera > Noctuidae > Hyppa > Hyppa rectilinea. Next base: position 15,655,404 of record OX637312.1, on the reverse strand, counting down.
TTGTTCGCAAATAAACGGTTTAGTCCATCTATGAGACGCAGGAGTATGGACGTAATGTTAGCCGTCATGTACAGTGTCAGTTCGGACGGCTCGCCCGAGGGGTTGCGTAACAGCGTAACAATAGTCATTAGCAATCAATCAGGCCGACTCCGGTGGGTGGCTCGGAAGGCTCGGCTCTGAAATTGGCCCTTGCGGTAACGTTGAGAAACGTTGTTTGCCGTGCTATAACGCGATATAGACATATACTTAGTGATATGCTCGTGATCGATTTGGTACTTTCAATTTTGGTCAGCATAAAACTTGAGCGCCAACCGCACACCTCAACGAGATGATGTGATGAACACAGGGTTTTATCGAAATTGTGGGCAAAGATACGTCGATAGCTGTGGTTGGCGGCACGCGTTCTGAACACGTACGGGCAATTGAAAAGAGCTCCGGTTATTGCGGGAAATTCAGGGGAATCGAGAGGCAATTGATGCTGCCGGCCATACTGCACAATATATTAGACGGGAGTGTCGCTTCTCACGTCACGCCTTTATGCCGCTCGAGGTGTCAGATGGGGTGTACCGATAACCTGAACGGAATAGCAATTTCGTCTTGAGACTCCGAAAATTTCCAAGTAGCTGCCAGTAAAGTTGGTACCTACCTATTGTCTGGCACGATGGATATAGCAACAACAGACGTAATTAAGGAGTTCATGACGATATAATGACAACTTTATTATGTTAGGAATCTCCCGGACCTTATGTACTGTGTGGGTTATTAACCTGACGCGTTCATTATAAACGTCCGGTGGTCACGCGTTGCGTATCGCTCGGTATATGGGATATTGCGACACAAAACTGTAGGTGCACAAGTACATTTACCGTAAAAAACAACCAGTCAACGGTTAAGAAATATGTCAACTCCCCAAAATGGAGGATCGCGCCGTGGAATTTTAATCGATATCATGCTTCGAATGTGGCCGAAGACGAAAAAAGGTTTGGTCCCTTGGCGCTTGGAGAACGGCATTATCACGCACCAACGAATTCAAAGGATTACCTGTCGAATTTTGATGGCCGAATTAAATAGCTGATTTATTAAATGAAGCGTGTATTGTAAGACTTCTTTATTTGGCGCGACGACGAGCGATTGCCTCACAAGACTTTCTGATTGATTATGTACAATTAATTTGCGGCATTTAACGTGCCGCTTTTTTGTTGAAAACATTCTACGATTTTCCTCAACATCATTAACAGCATTTATTTTAATTCATGCTGTGTTTTATAAGGCCCTAAATGGTTTCTTGTTTTTATAGGAGGGGCTTTAACAAAAAGTCATGAATGATGTATATCATGGCACGGTTATCGTTGTAATAGATCCATCCTATTAGTATTGTTTTGTTGGTAGTTTCTTTCGACATAATATCAACAAGAAACAATAGGGCGGTTCAGGCCGTCCGTCGCGCGTCGCCCGTGGGAAGATGCGAGATAACGCCACAATCGTACTTTCATCCGATCACGCATGATTTAAATGCGAACAAGACTACAATGGGAACAAACAGTCACGTATGTCACTACATAGTAATAACGTCTTTGAATGTGGCAATAATTATAATATAGTGTACGCGAAGCAAGTGCTATTGACAGAATTACATGTTATCATTAGTCTCGGACTGGGTAGACAGGTTTCAGTGTGAAATCAATGAAAATTATATATATCCTAAGTCTTGAGTTAATACAAAACTAGATGCTGCCAAAAAAATAGCACGTACAAAACGGGGTGTATAAAATAACGTGTACTAGAACTCAGGTATACCTACACAAGTGTCTAAAACCTTGACACGCCTCAGATTTCATTATTCAAGCTGAGAATTCAGGGACGATTTCAGGGTCGCGAACCCGGCAACCCCTCAAGTTGGCATACACTCCTACAGTTATAAAATTCTTACAAAGTAGACAAATTCAACAAACACCTACATGATATGGCTGCCGTGTGTTCCGTCGGGGATATCGCCGGGGTCACCAACAACCCCTTGGTAACAACTAAATTGTGACGAGTCACGCCACTGCACGCTCCGATTTGTCACTGTAAAACGCGTGTTACATTGATTTTTTGATGGTATAACGTGTCTAACGTGATATTGTGTAATTGTTGGAACGTTATTAGGGCGTGATGCGAAGGAGTGAGGAGGGACATTTTCACGAGGAAAGTCTTGTGTACGAAGAAGACTGGCTGTATGAGTGGGAGAAACTACTGAGATGACGGATAAGAGCGATGTCTTGAACAAGAAGGCATGATAATAAACTGAAAGAAGGATAGGAGGATTACGAATTGTTGGTATTTGAAAAACAGCAAACTGACGACGCCGAGAGTGTTGAAGGTAAAGAGGACACTCTATATAATAATAAAAGACTTTACGATAAACCGAAATGCAGCAACAGAATCTACCACTTAATAAAGTATTATAAATAATGTTATCTCATTACCATTAGTCTAGTACCGACATGCAGACGAATTGAAAATGTTGTAACAGTGATAAAACTGGAATAAATTGCGAAAGCTGACAAACGTGAGAAACTAACACGGCATCTCCGGTTAATTTAGAAAGAATTTCTGTATTCGTATGAATTCCTCAAGTAATCAGTAGCCGCTCTGCATGATTAACATTGAATAAATCACATTAATAGTGCACATCCTTTGGATACAGCTATTACGAGATAAAACTTTTTAATTGACCAAATTAAACTTTATCAACTACTTTCATATATTATCTCGTACTGAGTAAAGAGTGCAATAAATAATCGTTAGCAGTTTAATATCTTAATAAATAAAAAGCAATCGAACGATCTAGATGAGCATTTAAATGGTGAAATCATCTAGATAAATTAATTAACTTGGTCATCCCCGGGCATCTGAATGAGCAATTGTCTTTATTTATATGAGAGCACCTTTAATCCACTATTTATTGCCATGATTTCAAATACAGTCGTATGAAATGTATTTACAATCCTTTTTATTATTTTATGCTTGCCTACATTAATACTCAAGATGCATATTTAAAGCTATGGCAAGCTTGAAAGACGTGAATGCTTATCTGATTCTGCAGCGAAAACAATTAAAAAGAATAATCTTGATGGAGGTTTTTAACCTTCGCAGATGTTATTTTTTCTAGTTTGTGGTTTAGGGTTTAGAAACTTGTATAGAAGAATTTGATAAAATTAATTTAAAATACCTACCTCGAGAAAAATGTCTTCATATATTGAATCGTCTGATTGCATATACATATTATATGAGACTCGTCATTTCATTAATGACTAGCATATGCCCTACGAATTAGCCCGCGTGGATTTAAAAAAAAAAGTATAGCCTATGACACTTAGGGATAATGTTAATAGTGAAAGAATTTTCGGATCAGTAGTTAAAAAAACAATTAGTATAGATGAAGACCCACAAGTGTATCTGTCTGTCGTCATTATAACTGAGGCGCACCAGATTATTAAACCTCTAAAAAGGAAAAAGCATAAGAACTAAGAACAAAAGGAGAGAAAAACTCTGACAACAAATATCTGAACATGTAATAGAAACTACTATAAACACCCCCTTTAATGTACCGTTGTTACGCTATAGACTTAAGCCATTAGTTCCTTTTTCGTCTCTCCTTTTTATCCGACATACTGACTCGTCATTTTCCTCTATTTGTGATACTTTTTGCTGATAAACGCTTTCTTTTACTTCAACAAAATTGCTGAACTCAAATATTCCTTCACCAAATATGATATGTATTTGGAAACGTAGTTACAAATTGAACATCACGTATGTGCGATCATGAAACGTTTCTGCACGTGCTGCACAAAAATAGATTTTCTGCGCTTTTACTCCATAACTTCTCAGCGTGAAAGCGAGGGTTGGTAATGTTGGTATTATTTAGTTCGAGCGTTCATAACAAATATTTTAGTTGTCAGTAACGAGCTATAAATCTAGTTTTAGTGCGAGGTCGATCAGTGCAAAATCGCTACCGACTGTGGTTTCACTAATGCGTACACTGCGCAGTAACCCGTTTGACCACAAAGCGCCAATGCTATCTAAAAAAAATATACCAGTCCATTTTTTTTTAATCGCCTTTATCACTAAGTTAAATGAGGCGCCACTTGGAAGTGATTTTAATTGTAAAATATATTTTATGGGTGGTAATTCCACATAGAATTGATGAATCGTTTTCCAGAAGAAACAACGTTTTGGCGAATACGTGACTTCAAGTCGAACTTCCTTCTGTTTTACTCGGAATTGCTCGAGGAATACATGCCAACAAAGTATTTTTTTTAAGTTATTACCTAAAAATGTCTCAATTTTGGTTCAGCTAATAAAATCTGACCGCGCTCAGTGTCGTAAAAAACAAGCTCTTACGTTGTTTCGGGAACGAGGTTGTTGTAACAAAAATCCCAATAAAGTTTTGTGGCTATTGAGTATTTATAACAGTGGTCCAGATTTGTCTACACTCGAAGCTCGAAAGTCGTTACTTAGGTAAATGGGACAGCGGTTACTAACCTAGACATAGTGGCTCGACCTGAACGGCGTATCATCACATTACTCACTTACATTGACATTTACGAGCGTGTTTTGATTCTGATCACATAAAAAATTCAGACAGCTATTTTTCAAACGAAAAAGCCGCTATGTACATATAAATACAAGTATCTATTCAAAAACATAGAAAATATAGTAACTCATTGACACAACAGCGATAAGAGTGTATGCTCACTTTATTGGTATTACAAAAAGCTTTCATTAGATACACGCACAGTTCAATATACGGATGAAATCACCACGAGACGGAGCGATCGAAACTCGTCCCAGAATTCATTATGTTTAGGGTTGAAATTTCCGTTATCTAACTGTAGGTAACTGTTACGTAACGTATATGATATCACGTTGCGGGGTAAACGATCCGACCTTCCACACGCATCGGTGGACTTTCCCGCAACACGACTACATTGGGTATTTAAGGTTATATCAAACAAGCTTTTGCTCGTAACTTCGCCCGCGTAGAGATCGGAAACGTACTTCTGGGATAAAAAGTATCCTATCTCCTAACGGGTTTGTCCTATGGTCTGTTCAAGTGTTTATTTCGCCCAAATCTGTTTAGCCGTTTGAACGCGAAGGCATTACAAACAAACACACTTTCGCATTTATAGTATTAGTTAGGATGATCACTATCTACAATATCATAGATATCTTTTGCTCGTATGCCACAAGTATTACTTTTTATTACTGTGTACACTTCAGTTGTATAATAATTTTATACTGTAGTGTTATTGCTAAAGTTTAGCTGTTATTTCAGGGATAACTATAAATCGATTTAACTATAAATCGATTTCCCTATTTAGAAAAGATAACATTTCTAGTTGAACATCTTAATACTAGAATTTATTTAACTAAAAAACGGGACACGTAATTTGATTGCAGTTAAGCTAATGAAATTAAAACCGAAGAAGAAAATCTTGTCTATAAACAAGAATATGTATACGACAGTAAGTAACTTTCTCTAAGCGTCGTATTATACGTAGGTACGACTAACATTCGCGATACATAATTTTCTGTTAGAGATAACTTGCACGAAGGTTCTTCTGCTAAGACATTTAATTATAATTCGAATAATTCCCGACGATGCGTTATTAAATAAACATGGAAGCAATTGGATGTAAAGTTTATTATACGTCAAGTCATGCGTTTGTAGGTCGCACACGCAACGCTGAAGGCAATTCAATTAAAACATCTCATCCACACTTGTCATCATCTTAGAAAGTCGTCAACATAAGTCGTTGATAGAGCCATTAAGCGGAATAAAAAATTGGCTACTGATATTTTTTGTTTTATTGTTCTTACAAAATCTATAAACGCTAACACTTTCAAGATTTTTTTCTATTTGTTTATCGTATACACCTGTCCTATAAACATTTGTTTTTTTCTGTTTCATGATATTTTTCATGAATAGGCAATTAAGTAGCAGTGAATACGTTCAGTGTATTCCAAGTTGCAAATTGCAGAAAATTTAATCCTCGCGGGCATTCACCTTAAGTGAAACATTCTAAACTTTCTACAAACTGTACTGAAATAGGAACCACGTGTCCTCGAGCCCCCACGTGTTTGGTATCTCTCCTGCAAAGTCACGTGTGCTCAATTAGGAACCAAGAGTCAAACCACATCTATTCCTGTACAAAATTCGTCTTTCTGGATTTGTTACTTGTTGAATAATGACGTCTTCTTGATAAAATATATTTATGCAATCAACTGTTTCGTCGCGACGTTGATTTATTTTATTATGTGCAATGTAACAATGAACATAATTGCTTTTAGAATGCATTATTAGGATGTTTAATTCATGTAATGGTAATAAGACAGTGTATTTTCCATAGACGCATCGTTAGTTTAGCTCTATACATTCACTTGTGTGGTGCTCTTGGCAATCAATTAGTTACTGTTTAAAGCCTGGAGCTAAGTAGATTATCATAAATGTATACCCTCTTTTTTCTGTTAATGAAATAAGTGTTATTACCATGACCTCAACCATTTTAAGCAATCATTCAATAATGGACGTCTTGTGTCTATGGGACTCCCGCAACTAAATCTCAAATGACCTGAAACACTTAAACGTCTTAATCATTTCTAAACTGCTTTATCAGGCACTTACTGTCCTTGTAATGTATGAAAGCCGCCCTCGATCAAATAAGGAAGCAGATAGTGGTGACCTCTCACCATCTTTTATCGCGTGTTGTGTCTTGCGATGATACCGACGTAATCTCGGAACGGTTTCATAAAGCTCCGGCTTTATCTGTCCTTGCCTTCCACTGTTTGATATTCGTTTTAGTGGAGCCTTGATAAAATTCTCCTTTAAATAACACCGACGACGTAGAAATACTTGTGTTTTTTTTTACGTAATTACCTTTTAATGTTTCGAAATTCCTTCAGACGACCTGATCTGTCCTGAAAGTTAAAAATATAGAAAGCTAGACGAATTCTGAAGTTTGTCTAGTCACTAGAATAAAAACTAACAGAAATCATAGAATACCATTTACATTTCAGATTCAACAAAAGTAAACCACTCAACATTCAAATTGAGCATCGATTTCGTTTACTTTTGCCCCAAAAAAACGTCGACCGAAAAACTGATCAAAAGAGATCAGACATGGAAATAAGGCGAGAAATGAATATTTGGTAGTAGGTAAGGTAGTATAGGAGTCTTTGTATCGCTATTATTTTTGTAGGTGGAGATGGATTTGGAAAGCTCATTGAGCGATCGCATCGAGGTGACGCAGACGCAGCGATCCCGGAGGCATCTGCAGTTGCGCGCACGCGAGACAGAATCAATCGCGTCGAGAGAGCAGCTGAACAACTTTCTCACCGCTCGCGTATCGACGCGGGACCGGTGCGTACGAGTATGGTTGACGACGCATGACGCAAACTAACAGCGTTTGTATCTCAGAGATGCGTCCCAAAGGAGTTCTTAGAAGGTTCTTTACTGTTTGTTCAGGTCACTACCCTGAACGTAATCTAAATTTATCTGAAAGTCGAGTGTCCCAGCAGTGGATTCCCATACGTTAAGTTTATGACCGATAATGTCAAACAAATTGCCGACATTTATTTTTTAGAGAAGTAAAAGAAATGAGTCCTCACAGAGACAAGGGTTATAAACATATAAATAAGTATATTTATTACGGTCTTTAGTACATAGTGGCTCAATAGAAACATGAAAGTGTTAAAATAAAACCAGTAGTGTAATTCATTATTGGCTAGACTTCCCTTTGATAAAAAAAAATGTTAATCGCTTAACAGTTCATCGCAATTAAGAGAAATAGTCGTGTTTCCTATTCATTGGCTTTCACGATTAACATTCACCAAGTGATCAAAGTGAATTGATTACTTGATGAATGTGAATCCTTTGATGTGTATGCTGTGCTTTATGTTTTAAAATTTGCTATTTTTAGTATTTACTGTGTGTTACTTTTTTTTATGGCAACTTTTTAGGCAAGCTCTTAATTTATGTGTGTGGAATAATGATCCCTCAGTCATTTGACAAGAAATGGGAAACTAGGTAATTGGATGTTAGAGTTAATTAATTAATGAATGATATCCGCTCATCACTTGGCACACACGAGCTAAGTGCAAGAACATTGGGAAACGCAACACTATATCGGCTTTCTCTTGCGACTCAAACAGCTTTATCGGCTCACGCCCATAGAAAACTGCCAGGAGAAAATTATGAAATCACACCATCGAGCCTCGCCGAGCACCGCGCCCGTCGCAGACTTACACAAATGAAACTTTATTTGCTACGCCCGCTTTATATTGTAACGGTTTACTTTCATATATTTATAGCGATATTATTCGCTTCTTCCTTAGCGTGGGCTTGGAGAGATAAACTTTCATGAGCATGCAGATACATCTCGCGATTCGAGGAAGTGATCATACCAAAACGAACAAGGCAGAAATTGTTATTACAGTGTGGTAGCTGAATTTAATTATTTCTTAATTAAAATGGGGTACCCACGCAGCTTTATAATACAAAGAAAATATGAACAAAGATTGAATCAAATTTATCTTGTACTTAAATGATTTTATGAATAACGACGAATTCATTGTAGTTAAGTAAGTACATCGGTTTTCTAAAAGGCACTGTTTAATGAACTGTTAAGCGAAGCTTTTAAGATAAACTAAACAAGACGAAATACATCTTGGTTCAACTATTTATATGGCTTGTTTATTATTAGGTCTATTTTCGTACACAAAATACTTTATCTCAAGAAAGACAGACAAACAGATCAAATGAGAACGTCCAGAAATGTTGTTGTTGTGAGAAACAACATTTACGATATGAATAAATCAAAAATTACGATCATGTTGTAACATTTCGACAATAAAACGACACACGACGGAATAATAATGGAAATCAGCGTGTAATTCTCTATAATCCATGCACAATGGTTAAGATGATTTGTTATTAAAACCGGACCGAGTTGGATGCGTCGAGACCGCATGACGTTCAGCCCTCAATACTTCATTAGATGACTAAACGGAATCGTTAATAAACGGCAGAGAGGTGCAATATATAATCGAGACACAATACATTTGCACATCATCCAAGGATCTTATTTGACTTGACGGCCATCCACAATTTGCTCTATAATTATTTGGAGCACTCGGTTCCTTCCATTTTTTATTGGAAGTCAATAGTCCACAAAAAATATATCAGTGATGAGTGAGATAATATAAAGAGATCTACCGTCATTTAAACATAAAAGATTGCGGTGTGTTTTATTATCATCCAATTGTAAAAAAGTAATTATATCACCTAATACTTCATATCAGTCATCAAATAAAGTAACTTATTCAATTATAATTACACACAGTTAAACCAGCTTGCCTTCCGAACTCACGCGTTACGTGGAACCAAAATGGATTTTAATTTTCACCGTAACATAAATCATTGAACATTCAACATTAATCGCGTGAAGACATGCGATTTAACACTGCGCCGATACAAATCTTACGTACGGTCATAAGAAAAATGCCTCTTTTATTCCACACATAACGATGATTTGCACGATCCTCAGGCAGTACGTCGACCTAACTGCAGCATCCAGTACATCTTTGAAATTAAATTGTTCATCGGATAGTCGTTTGTTTTCAAATATGTCTCGGCGTGTGAACAAATGAGGATCGCTCATTGTTTCTTTTTTGCGCTAAAAAGGTTCATTAGCACTGTACAAAAACAAAAACATAGAAATCATCTTTAATTTTGTTCAGCGTTTGACGTGATTCATGTTCAACTCCCCAAATACTCGCTACAAAGCAAATGAAGGTTGAGATGAGGAAGTCACAATTCAAAACCAACGAACTACTACAAAGTAAAATTCTAATCTATTGTTTCTCCGCGTTTCGAAAGTGTAGTGAATTATTAAACCGTAATTAGATACAGAAGGCCTCCTCCAGAGCTTGAAATACAGTTTGATAAATTATTTCGTTAGACATTCAACTTGATCTTTTGTTAATAAAATTAATGTTACCGCCCGAGATTCTGACCATCCTACAAAGGAACAGGAGATAAAAAATCTTTTTTTACTAACTCTTTTATGAAGAATAATAACAAATTACTGGCTATAATTCTTAAACTAATATCGCCAGTAACATAAAGACGTCGATCTCCTTTCTCATGAGAACGATATTTTCTATGGAAAGGAAGTCAGTTTTCTACACGGTGCAGATCGAATCTGCTCGAGCATATATAATATTAATCCGGTGCGGTGCGGTAAGGCGTCATATCTCGCCGGGTGGCGAGTGAAAGCCGCGTGAAACTTCCGAACGGAAGCCAGCCGGCTTTCTACCCCGCCTCCTGTCGCAAGCGAAGAAAACTAACCCTGTGCAACTACGTGCCGCATAGATAGGGCGTTGACAGCTATGCGGTTTACGATCCCATTTAAGTGTAAAATGTAATACAACACTAAACTTTCTACGGTACAATGTTGCGAAAAGTCTAGGAACTGGTTCGTAAACTTAATATACGGCTGCTGAATCTTCTGCGCTAACTTCCTGGATATATTAGAGTTGGATTATGTCTTCTGCAGCATTATTTGGTGATGGGTAAACAGAAACCATCTGTCATATTTCAATTAACTCATCCTTCATAACAGCAAACATCGACAACGTCAATACACATTACATGCGGTACACTTGAGTAAACATTCTCACAGTGAAACAATGCATTTCCAAAATACTTGATACAAAATTGGTGGAACTACCAAAAGATATCGGTAGTCACAATTACTACAAAGTATAAAACAAAGTCGCTTTCTCTGTCCCTATATCCCTATGTATACTTAAATCTTTAAAACTACGCAACGGATTTTGATGCGGTTTTTTTAAATAGATAGATATAGATTGATTCATGAGGAAGGTTTATGTGTATAATTTGTCGACATAATATTAGGCGGGCGAAGCCGCGGGCGGAAGCTATTAATATTATAAAAGCGAAAATTTTTAGAGTGTGTGTGTTTGTATGTTTGTTACTTATTCACGCAAAAACCACTGAACCGATCTGGATGAAATTTGGCACTGAGATAAATTATAACCTGGATTAACACAAAGGATACTTTTATCCCGGTAGTACATTTCCGTGGGATAATTTCCGGACACCCACGCGGGCAAAGCCACGAACAGAAGCTAGTTTAACATATCATTGTAAATAATCCGGCAACTGCCACAGAATTCTTACTTATTGCTATAGTACGAGAAGATACGGAAACTGGCTGGAAGTCTAACTCATAAACAGCTGAGAACACTGATTATAATATTCGGGCAAGCGTCTCATCCAGTAACGAGCAGTGTTCGAGGACGCCAATTATATTTCTAGCATTTTCAGAATTGGCAGATGTGACGTAGTTCCAATTGCATTTGTTTAGCAAGTCAATCACTTTACAAGTAGAAGACAACCTCTAGAATTAAATCGATGACACTGCTCCACCATTTTTGGTTAAATTGGAATGGAATATTATATACTAGAAGTCCAATCATTGCAAATTTCAGTAAAATGATACATTAAAAGTAGACTCGACAAATTTAACAAAATAGAACATAACATCGATACATTTTTACAAATCCTATGTTCGAAAACCAAACTCGTGCGCGGGCGCAGACCCTAATAGAAAATAAAGCCATAACATAACATTACAGGCCATAAAGCATTCGCAAATCCCTTACACGACAGGGTAACAGCGCAGAACCAACCATCGTATGTTCCACGGCTATTACGCGTAACATTGTCTACAATTGACTACATGGTGTTATGTTTACCTTACATTGTCGAGACTATAATATACAAGGTGGCGATTTCTATAGCCGAGCGAGGCAAGGTCATCCGCCACGTGCGATCGCCCATTGTATTGTGTGAACAGAGTTGCTTGATTTAAAGTATTCTAAACTCTTCCATGTGTATTTGATGTCGACATAATTTCCTTTACAATTGGCCTTTGAGATAATTATTTTGGTCATGTGAATATGTAATGAAGCGGTCTAGTAATTTGTTTGCGCAAGGAAATGTCGTATTTGATTGAACGTCCGTGAACGTTTTTGTAATCCGTATAATTATATTACCTATATATATTTTTTGGGTTTTGCAATTTAATCGTAAGACATTTAAGTTAAGGGCAGTAGACTGACAGCTTCGATAATGAAAAAGAGAATTCATATTGTATTTTCCTGTCCAGAATTTCAACATTTGTAACCAACTCATTCCAAGTAGTAGAACGAAGCCAAATTCCGCCAACATCCGAAAAGGTCAGAGAGCAGAACCTAAGTTGGCAATAAATATGACTGCCTATATCCGCAGTAGCCTCACATAATACAAGTATTACAAAGCTGTGCCTTGTCATAAACGTTGCAACTGGCAATAAAGCTGTAATAATGTCCACGCAGAAACAGTAATGCGTGGTAATAACGCGTGATATGTGAAGTTGCGTAAACAAATAACTGAATGTACGATAGCACGCCGAGACTTATGAGATCAACTGAAGTTGCGCTCCAGATTCGTGGATTACGAGATGCGTGAACAATCTGCATTGCATATAGTACAAAGCAACGGATTGCCAGCTCAATCTTGGATAGTTCTGCGTATTGCAGAGTTGGAAAATAATGACTGTTTTTTTTATTGTCTCTACCTATTTAAAATTAGTTCATTTATATCTGTGACAACTTGGAATCCATGAATCGGATACATCGACTGAAAAAGGTTTACCGCTTCTGAATCTTAAGAAATCGAACATAATATGAATAGGTTTAGAATTTTAGAAACGATATGAAAATATCGTGCAACCAAAGATAAAATAAAACCGTTTCAACTCCACAGTCATTTAATACATGCAAAAACTGTAACTTTAATAATTTTCATAACAAGCGTTAAAGATGATGATTGACAGCGTCTACGTAGAGGTTAAATTTTAAATAAAGACTGGACAAGAATATGTGAAGCAAGACGGCAGAGTGACACCTGATTAATATGTCCATCTTGAAACAAAAACATTTCCAGAGCGACTGTACTGAATTAAATCCTATCCACGTATTGCGCAGTCAGGATGCCGAATCACTTAGTCAAAAAAAAAAAGAAGTGTAGGATGTAAGTATATGAAGTTTCTAAGAATGATCACAATAGATATACAGACATTAGAACATATCGTATTGCAAATGTTATTTTTGCAGGTTCATAATAGAGCATTAACCACAAAAACGTTAAACACTCGTGACATTGACCAAGAAGATGTCCTTGTAAATGTTCCATTCTATTGAAATGTACTGAAAATGGTTCTACATTAAACGGACAATGTTTTGGTGACACATCGCAAACAATATAATATAGCGCGCCGGCAAGACAGATATTAAATTTTCATAAAGTTTTGGATCTGTTGGGTAACAACGCAAAAAATTGTTTAGTTATGGTTTATCCTATACATCGCCAAATATTTCCTAATTGTTTTATCCTTCACTGCTGTGCTAGAGGGCAAGACAAATACTTTAGAATAAAAAGGTTTCAAGACCAAAAAGTTAGTTTTAAATCATTACAATATAATATCAACGCATACAGGATAGCTTTCTATTTAATCACTTGTCTTGTCTTGTTTTCTTAGAGGTTCTAAACAAGATACCAGAGTAAAAATTCGAAATTCAAATAATGAAGGAACGTTGAAATATCAACGTTTCTTCATTAGTTACTCGGCAAGTTTTGAAACTTCATAACATAATATCTTAAATGTCTATGCAAACATATTTACAGGACAGCTTTCTATAAATTCAAATCAACAACTGGTTATAAGTTAGCATCAAGTTACAAGTGATTACCTAATGAATCTCTGACGTGGCTAGTTTGTGTTTTGTTAACAATTCGCACCCAAACCGTGTCCATTGCAAATGAGAGCACAATGGTACATGCGTAACCGACTACCAGCTGTTGTACCACAATAGAGAGTCGCTCCGAAGAGTTACGCAAACACCTCGAGTTTGTTTACAAATTATGTTTTGAGTTTTCTAACACCAGCCTTTCAACTATCGATAGCTTCCTTTTTGTGTTGTTCGTAAGAATGATTCAAGTCAATTAAGCCTTTGTAACGTAACGCAGTCAACTCTTTTGCTTTTCTTATATACATTGTTGCGTAGAACCTTTTGAAACGCGAAATAACGTCACTTGAATGAAACGCATATTCAAACAATTCAGAATATTACGCCGCGGTTCGATAAAATGAAATCAAGACCTAAGTATTATGATACGGTAGGAAATATTGACCGTTCAAGTACACGTGTATAACTAAGTACTATGTCGAAACACATTTCAAATTGAAATAAAACAACCACTATTACATCAGGACATGGTAATTTATTGTACAAAAATAGTGTGCGAGCGTGAACTCATGCCTCACAACATACACAAACAAATATTAAACCTAGGTTTTTTTTTATGTATAAAATGCATTCACTCAGTATGTTAGACATAGCCTATTTTTGTTTATAATATAGTGAGGTGTATCGTTGAGTTTTACAACCACGTTTGCCACGCCCCATATAAATCCCAACACAGCAACAGACTCATGGCGTGTTTGTTTTCGAAATACATGTCCATCGACAAGAAAATTACAACACATTTAATATTAGACGTAATAATAACGTTGGCTATCTAATCCGATTACTTATCGTTTATAGTCAAGGCAACATCACTAGACGTATCGTCACGTAATAAAGAAGCTATTGCCCCCTTCCTTTTCGATAAAAAGTTTACATTCAATGAAGGAAGCCCAACTCCATAGTGATCGGTTGTTATTGCATTTTCTATTAATATTAAGACACCGATTAATAACCCTATCAGGGCGTTTGCGATAACACGCATTAAACTGAACGTAAAGAAGACAAGGCGGTGTTATAACTCCTCGTCTCCGCCCGAGTCTGTCGTAGAGATAAAAAAAAAGTGAGCAAAAACCAATTTATCGTGTAGTCCCACGCACGCGCCGAGCAATATAAGTAAACACACAAAAATAAAACGTAAAACATAGAAAAAGCCCGTAGAGTGTAAAACCCAACGATAGAGACTGCGAACAGTGCAGTCCATGAATAACTTAGTTATATTCACATTATCTACATTATTATGGAACTTTATCTGGCATCACTTACTCCGCTGGACCCTCGTATAAACATAAAGACAGACAGACATACGGAAAAGGGAGATTTTAATTCGCCGTTTAGCAATGGATTTTACGATACTTTTTACAACTTACATATTATATGATAATACTATCACGTTGTCAATTTATTTTATTACGGATAATAAAATGTCCTGGTAGTTCGAAGTGGACCTTGACAGTCTCGTGCCGTATATAAAGTGCCTATTGGTAGTTTAAGCACTGTCGCGAAACAATCGTTTTAGAATTATTTGACTAACTTAGAGCACTGTTTTTTTTTGAGAGAAACGTGCTGATTATTTTATACAGTCTGTTTTTTACATATCTCGTAAAAAAATCTTAAATTCTTAAAAAGGCCCCTTCTGTACACAGTTTTAACAAACACAGATAACAAACTGGTATAAAAAGTGTATATCATGGCATTTTATCTACAGCGCACCTGTTATGTAACTATGAGGAACGTAGAAACGCGATATTAACATAGTGTTGATTTCACCAATGAAATTGAATGCGATCAAAACTTCTAAACCGCGTTCAAGAATTGTCAGTGTCAAAATTATTATGGAATATTGAATCTGACAGCTCGTGAACGTGGTTTAGATGTATTGTACGCGTTCGGTTTTAATGGTGAAATTCAACCTAACTTAAGACACGTAACTGCAGGAAATAATAGTAATTTCGACACTAACAAAGATTTGCGATCGCGGCGATGAAACGTGATGTAAAGTGCAAATAATGATAAAGATGATGAGCGGTGTTGATGATAATGACTCCAATGACTGTGATAATGATACTTTCGTGAATTTTATGCTCGGACGTGATGGACGCAATCTTCAAACGTGCTCATTGCTTACGATATTATAATAACTGTAATACCTAACTCTAGCTTGATAGTTCAATCGTGACGAATGATTGTTTTATAAAGTTTTTAATTAGAAATACTGATAAGAACATTGGGTCCGATAGATTTTAGATAAGCGCTTGGCTCTACCTGCAAGGTTCTAGTTTTTGTTTGATGAACTAAATATTCATGCAAAATATAATAGTCGGAGAGAGCCAAGACTCAGTTGGAATGAAAAAAGTCATTAGTGGTATGAACCGGTGTGCGCGCACGAGGCGCCACCCGGAACGGCGCGCGCGGTGAAAACCGCGGGAAACCGCAATAGTGAGCGCGCGGCCGCAGCGCGAGAACCGTGTCAGTAGTGTGAAACGCTAATTGCACACGGCGAGTTATGGCGCGCCCGCAACATCGCTGCAGCCGCTCGTTTCACTAAATTGCAATTGATTTATAATATATCAACCTTGCGATCTTGACTCTACGTGTACAACTTCGACAGAAACATTTCTGAACCACGTTCAGTTACTAACTGTACGCGAATCCACGGATCATACATTAACTGCTTGACATCGCCGCCTACTCACAACTACTAACTTTCAATAACTCATCCGTTGTAGTTCCATATAAACTTTCTACGTTGATGAAAACATCTTACTTTTTCGCTTACATTATGATAAACGGCGAATAATAAACCTCAACGATTATCCAGATAAAGTCCCCCGTCAGTTTCCTACGCTATTGTTATCAATAAATTAATTATAGAATCTACAGGAAACCGATTCGGAGATCTCAATTTTAGTGGGCCTTGGTGAGACGCTCCGTGCATGCCTCGCTGAGACAATTTGAGTCCAGCTCAAATGGCGAGCGTAGAGCCACCTGGACTGCTCGACAACACTAAAGTTCCACTTGACATATCGCGCTACTCCAACACGAGTATCTCAGGCTGTAACTAAGGCTAAATCACAAATGTTGCGCGAGGGTTCGCCGGCTACGAATGCCGATGAGCACCCCGTATCAGACACATCCTCACTGTTTTTGCCATCTTGTTTAACACTAGATTCGACTCTGTTGTTATTATTCACCGCACTATTCACTTTTAGATCTTTGCTCGCGATACATCTATTCACAGCACTTTCACTTTTATCGGCGAAGAAGGAGCGACGGTCGGAGTTCGTAGCCGGGGGCGAGGTCGAAAACAACTTGATTTCCAGGTCACGGTGGCCGTTCATCGAGGTGACAATCTCAGAGGATATGTCTAGAGCAAGGGGAGAGCGAGGTTCCGGCGAGCTAGCCCTTCTCGTTGGTGGGAACAATGAGTAAAGATTAGGGGCGGAATATGTTTCACCGTTGTTAATCTCTCGTCGTTCCGGAACCCTCGATGAAGGATCGCTCCAGCTGCGTCGCAACGTCGTGTCTGCTCCCCTTTTACCAAGAGGCCCAACCACTTTCATAGACTCTTCCAATTTTGTAGGCGCGAAATCACCACAAGAATTTTCGTCGAGCAAATCTGCGATAGAATCGGCATCCCAGATTTGTCCCACAGGGTCACAGAGACGACACTGGCACGAGCTAACCGCAGACTCCGCAGGTGAAGCGGCCTCGGCTAAACCGAATCGGGTCGCTTCTAACGCGTCCCCTAACGCTGAAACTCGATACGTTTCCGGCACTGGTTCGGGGTACTCTAACACTTTTACATCCAAACGATAAGGCAAAGACATTTCTCGACAGTAAGTATCTTCATATATGCCGTGTGACGAAGTTAAGCCTGAAACCGCACAATGTTCCACATCTCCAAGATCCAAAGCACCCGCTGCTAAATCGTGCGCTGCGATATTATTAGGTTTTCTATCCTTTTTGCGTCGTTTCCGCGGTTTGATAATCCTTGGCAACATAGTCTCCGAGTTGGTCGAGCCGGAACTTTCATCGCTCGCGACACTGACCGCATCCGTGTTGTTATTACGTCCGCCTCGCGTGGATCGCGCTTGCTGCTGGTTGCGCGGCCTGTTTCCCTCGGGTGCATCACACCGGTCTCGAGTGACGTGCTCCGCTTGTGCGAGCGGCCGATGGTTGCGCTGCTCCGGTGCCGTGCTGTACTTTCGTCGGTCGTGCCTATTTTGTATGATGAGGGGTGCTCCTTGTGCGTGCATAGCCAACTTGGATACTGGTGTGTTCCGGGATTGTGGTGGTGCACGTCCCGCCATCGATATAAGGGGGGCGCCGAGCCATGCATTCGGGTGCGGAACGCCATAGGGCGGATAGTAGGGCGGCGGGAAACCCGGTGCGGTGGTGGCATACTGAGGGCGAGCGGGTTCGCGGCGCCCTAGGGCGGCGCGCTCGCCCGGACTCATCACGCTTAAAGGGGTGTTTAACCCATATTCGTGAAAGTACGTTTCACTGTCACGGTAAAAGTCCGAGTTGCAACGCGATGTCGTAATCGTACACTAACATCTGAGGCGAGTAGCGAAATGCGCGCGTCCTATCGCCGCGACAGTCGGCAGAAGACTGGAGTGAATGAGTGCGGTGCGAGCCGGCGGCGGCCGCGAGTGTTGAGTGGGAGCGCCTCTGACTCGCCGCGCCACGCGACTATCGGGGCGTCGATGCACCGGAAAACTTTACAACCCTAATCGCTTTACAATTAAACCGCTCGACATTGTTTACTTTCCTTGCGGTGTACAGAAAAAAGAAAACAACTTCTGTAATTGTTCATTTAAATGGTAACGAAGCAGATAAAACCGCAGCTCCGCTTAATAGGTAGACCGTACTTTTCATTATGTTTAGTTTTTTTTATTGTCCACGTGCAAAAAGGAAAATATCTTCACGCAAATATTTACTATATAACAGTTTTAAAAATCTGTAAATAGTTATGATGACTTCGCAGTAAATCAAGTGTATGTAATAAAATAAATCTTTGTAAATGCACTTACCGCCTTCCCCGGACACTTTAGGGTGCTGCGTGAACTTACCTGTAACAACAAAATAACAAATATTAAAGTGAAGCACCATCACACATAAGGAACTTAAGGAGACCTAAAAGTGACATTATAACTTTAACGATTTACTAACAAACAACGTTAATAAAATGCATTTATTGGGCTGTAAATTGTTTTGAAAACTGTTCTACCTGAATGGGTGTTTAATGGTACACTTTCTTGCCAGGGGTGTCGAGTAATATTAAATTGAAAAAGCTTAAAAAAGTAATAAAAATCTGACGTATTCAAAACATTACTTTTAATTTTTAAGCGTCATTGCGGTGTTTGTGACGTAAGTGGATTATTTTGTAAAATACGAAACTTTGTGAGTTAAAGAATGTTAGTATGCCGCTTCACGATAATTTATATTATGTAAAATACCTTTAAGTGCTAGTGACATTGGGAAAACAACTCATTAGCCTAATTTTGCTAAAAATTGCCAAATTAATTTCGCAATTCTATCATTAAAAGAATTCCAAACGAAATCTTGAACTCATTAAATTACAGAAACGATACATAGAATTATAGAGTCTATGTGGCACCTAACTTAAAAAAATAACTACTACTACTCAAAAAGTGTTTGTATATAACATCTTAAATGTCAAAATCTGACTCGTCGGTCGATTCTGTAAAAATGTCACGTTGCGAGGGATTGACACTATTAACAACTTACTTCACCTATGTTTTGACGGTAAGATTTTAACAGAATAACACAACTGTAATTTTTAAGCTACTTTTAGATCATCTAAAGCATCCTGCCAAGTTCAATGGTGACATTCATCATGTCCCGTCAACCTCTGAACAACGATTTGTATCGAAGGGACAGTCCACAAGAATCAAAAATCAGAACTGCTTCCTACCCACCCATCATCATCATCATCTACCCTTTCCCTACTATGTTGGAGTCAGCTTCCAGCCTAAACAAATGCAGTTATTTTACTTGGAGTGACTGCCATGTTTCCTGCGCCTATACACACATCAGCCTGAATCCTGAACCATTTCACATTTGACTTGATTTTGAATGATTCAAAGTAGATCTTCCAAGTGACAATAAAAGGTATTTCCCAAGTTCTTTGTTAATATTCGTCATGTCCCGTGACGTGTTCGACCTCTGTATATAACGTTGGTACCGGAGGGACGGTGAAAGTGAACTTCATGAGTCAGAGCCTCTCTCTCGAATCTCTATAAACGTCAGCTTTGTGAATATTATCGTGCGTCTACGTCTTTCCATTTAATTTGTGTACTATTGTGTGCTTAAGTGATTGTTTTGAAGACGAGGATTGAATTTTTGTTTTGATTGTAGAAAATAAATGTTTTTGATAAATGTGCTTCTTTTTTTGGATCTCACAGAATAATATTTTCGTTTATACTGAACGAGAGACACTTGATAGCACTTCTAATAAATCAATCATTTTATTTACTGCTGATGATAAATAAGTAAAATCAGGTAGAGAAATTTGAAGACATGTAACAACTACCAGAGGGCACTGGGCACGCGTGGTGGATTACTGCCCGCTCGTCTGACTGAGAGGAGGCCTTTTTTTTTTGAGGGTGGGAAATCATCAAATAACCCTCTCGCTCTGGGTGGAGTGGTCAAGAGTGTGAGACTTACTGACTAAAACTCATCCATGTTCCTTCCTTAGCTCTTTATGTTCCGGGGCAGCGGTAACCCTTTCGGACAATCCCGCTGAAAAAGTAGTTTGCAAAATGGGGGTTTGAACTAGACGTTTTCAAATGCAGATTATTTTTCAATGCACGAGACCACTAGACCAACCCGTCTACAAAGAGGAGGCCTGGCTCTAGCAATACTATAGGCTGATTATTATGCTATAGTTAGATACAGAACACAGGTTTGTTATGACAGAACTCGTCTATATCTCGCCTTTTACCCATAAACATATGTCACTCAAATTAAAAAAAAGGCGGTGACTGGTGTTTAATCCGTTTGTCAGTGGTTTTCACTACAAAATAACATTATTGCTGTTTGTCATACGACGGGAGTCTCATAGCGTCATAGACAGATATTTTATGCATTTTCAAAAACTACTACTACCTCACAACCCCAAAACGACCCTAAAGACTAAAATTAAAATGAACTCATTTAGAACAGAACTTAATAAAACAATTCATATTCACAGTTAGCACGCGACAGCACAGTTCACTACCATAATGCTGATATGTACATACTAAGTTCATTTAGCATATTCATATTATAACAGCAAGAACTTTCATTTCATCGAGTTGCGGCGAATAATGAAAGTTAGGCGAATCTGATGCGTATACGATGTGTCGTGTAATTATCGTAAACTTTTGTATATGGATTTTTATAGACGATAGTATCTTCGAGGAGCTCGTGGCTAAGTAATTACTGCCGCACGGATCGTTTCATGAGGTTAAGCTACGCTTGCCAGGGTTGGTCCGTGGATGGATGATTATCTTTACATATTGAGACTCTTCCGTGCCTCGGGAAGCACGTTAAGACGTTAGTCTCGGCTGTCATTCGTAGATCTTTGGCAGTCGTTACGGGTAGTCAGAAGCCTGAAAGTCTGACAGCCAGTCTTACCAAGGGGTATCCGTATTACCCAGTTACTGACTGGGTTGTGGAGGTCAGATAAGCTGAATGTAAAATAGTGATATTCAGCTGCATCCGGTTAGACTGGAAGCCGACCGCAACATAGTCGAGAAAAGGCTAGGCAGAAAGGCAGATATAGTATCTTCGAGTTAGTAAAAGCAAACATAGAATAGGAATTGATTTGTTACGGTTAGCAGATAATGAGCTTATGGGCTTCGGGCAATACTAAATTGTTGATACAATGTGATCTTGGAGCAAGAAGCCTCGGAGGTTCGAGACATCAATATCTAGAGCTTATTTTATTGGAATCTACAACACTGTTGCAGCGGCCATTGGAATAGATTTAATTTTATACCGCCTCGCTATTGCTTCGATTAAGATATTTATTAATTGCCCGTCTCGTAAAAAAGACAGGTAACAAAGAAGTTTTCTCTCCACCTATATTATTCTCGACAAGTATACGATGTTAGATATTATTCTTCTTTTTATTCTTTAACACGTTTTAATGAAAAGAAATAAAAAAGAGCACATACATACGTACTTCAGTACAAGTACTGTATGAATAGCTGAATGTGACTACATATTTTGTCAGTCATTTGTTAGGGCCGAGTAAGCCGGACAAAGAGGTCAAATGTTGGCTGAAAGAGTCATAATATCATTATACTTTTGTGTCTGTCATTGTCACAGGAAAAGAGGACTCGTAAAAAAGTTTGATATCACGCAAACGACGCGTCGACCCCACCTTCGGAGGGTTCAAATGAAATAAAAAATATATCAATGTTGGTTTTTGTATTTTTTATACGTGTGTATTAAAAAGGGTGAGTCGCCTATCTGTACTGCCTACATAAATAAAGTGATAAAGAATGAAGGAGTTGTATTATGAGCGTCAATTCAAAAGGGTTGAAACGAATAGGAGGCATGGCAGTAAAATTATTAGATCAGTCTTATAATAGGACTTAATCCAAGTAACTTTAACAGAGGGCTATAGGACACTTGGAAACTTTTGTCCGCACGTGTATCCATCCACCATGATTGCTAAACTTTTTACTCCCTTTCCATAAATGTCTTTATCCCGGCGGCAATCAGCATGAAGTATAAACAAGTTTAGTTCGTATTACATGTGCAGAGAGACAATAATAGCGTGCAGTTAGTGTCACGTAACGTTGCAGTGCACCGTCAGATCGTTCACGGCGGATCAGAGAAAGTGTTCAGATTCATTGACCCTTGCCGTCGCGTGCTTAGACAAAATCAATTTACCATCCACTCTCGCTCTCGACCAGATGCGTTAACCGACTAACACCGCGGTTATTACGTGTTACGCTTGTTACGAGAGCATCACTGATTATATCTCTAAGGGAAAGTTATTAGCTGTTCCAAACAGGTCTGTGCGCTACCCCAAAGGCGTCATCATATTTTGATCGCGGAGCTTTCTCTTTTGCTAGATGAGCAGAGCACCGAGTAGCAGTGATTAGAAATGCTGTCGCGTATAATCTCTTGCAGTAATGACACATACAGTTGGTTGTTTTAATAGAGCTGTTTCTTCATCGTCCTAGCATTCTCCCGGGCAATTGGCTTAATAGCTACGTTTACTTATCTCAATCTGATGTAATTATATTGGTCAGCCCTTCACTAACTGCTTTATGGTATTTCATTTTATGAGATTATTGCTTGGACTGTAATCGCATAGGCTTTCGCCACAAACACATTGCGATAAAGAGAGATCGAATCTATTTTGTTTCTCAGTATGAAAACAACTGTCAGTGCTAAATGATTGTAATATAAAAACAAGAAAAATACGATACCAAAATACCTATATAAAATAAAATAAATGTACACTATTTATCTCGGCGTATAAATAAAGAAGTCAAAAACATTGTCGTACGCTAAACCGATGACTTTTACAGGTGTTAAATAACCAAACAGCCCGCCATTTAGCGACCACAAAAGAAAAAAAGTGTTACCGGTCATTCCATTCGAAAGTCCACCAAATGTTTTATTTGCAGGTTAATTATCGACATTACCGGATACACTTTCCATTTCCAATCCTTTCAATTTTTAAATTTTAACAAAAATTATTTGATTCCTTATGAAAATTGAGAGGTATTTCAAGTTCATGATTCTAGTCAGTACGGCTTCTTTTATCATTACCTAACAGGCGTAAGTATTTCATAATATATATTTTTCCAGAGACAGCCCGTCAAAATATACAATAGGCATACATAAAAAAACAAGGTTAATACATAGTACGTACCGTACATACGTTAGAAATAATAAACATAATTTAATTTTCTGATCGCGTCCACGCTATATTAACGCTAATTCAAGGCCAGTAACACACAGCAAATAAACTGATGGATGGATTATTTTATAGAGCTGACGTGTCTAGACAAACTCACCGAAGTTCAACTGTCACATAAAATTGGATGTTAACTGGGGCACTTTTTGATTAACATTTAAAGGAGGCCATTTGTAGGTAGTGACACGAAAAAGGTTATTCCTACCTAGCGAACCTTTTTAACAGCGAAGGGAGTCCGTCACTGTCAACAAAACTTCCTTTTATTTAAAGTAAAACTTGACTTGCGTTCCATTCTTTACTCAAAAATTTGAATTTACAATCGGCCCGCATTTACATTTAGCGCTTTTTAGCAGTCATTTGCGCGGGCGCAATGTCTTCCGGTGAATGTTAACGTAATTGCGTTTCCGTCAGTTGCAGCAAGCGCCGCCGGCGTAAGTGTTCGGCCCGTTTACTCGATAACTACCTATTGTTTACGCTAATCATCGATGTGTTAATTGCTATTTTAAATGTGGCACTGCACATTATGCGTCGTTTGTTAGCAGAGTGCAACACATGTGTAACTGGTTAGTGAAGTGCCACGGAATCATTTCAGTGACAACATATTACAGAAACTGCGTACTGTATTAAAGACTCAATATTAATTTGTTCTAAATAGATATGCAATGAAACTCAGACGATAAAATATCGCTGAAATAAATACAAACGATCTATTGTAATTCCATTTTGCACAAAAGAAATATACACACATCAAAAGTGTCTAGGGATCAAGCATTTTTATGCGGATTTCTTGAGATTGAGATGTGGCTTTGTAATAAATTTATGATTTTATAAATTTATATGGATCCTTTTTGGTGCATTTCATAATTTGAAACAGGAACTGTCAATCAAATTCGAGTAAAAGATGAAAATCAGCTGTCAATATTTTCCCTATAAAAACATACAACGCATTGAAGACATTATTAGTGCTACTGTTTCCCTACTACTGATTAAAACCAACGTTATTATGGAGCGGCGACGTCATTTAAGCAGGGAAGAAATGCTCAGAGCCGTGGGAATGATAGAAGCTGGTTCCCGGCAACGTACTGTGGCTTTAGCTCTGAATACAAGTCAGAGTGTTATCAGTCGACTTTGGACACGTTACCGAAGCACTGGTACCGTGGCTGAGCGCCATGAAGGACGGTATCGCTGCACCACACGGAGACAAGACCGATACATTCAAATCTTAACTCGAAGAGCTCCAACAATAACCGCCATGATGTTAGCCGTGAGGCTTCATCACTCTTCAGGGAACTTAATTAGCGACCAAACAGTCAGAAACCGCTTGCATGAAGTGAACCTTCATTCCCGAAGACCGCTACGGGTACCACCTATAGCAATGCACAATCGTAGGATTCGATATCAATGGGCTCTTGAACACAGAAATTGGGCAGAAGAACAATGGCGTTTCGTGTGCTTTTCTGATGAGTCTCGTTTTGGTATGAGACCGGATACAAGACGTATACGACACTGGAGAACCCCTGGACGCCAACAGCGATTAAAATCCTGCCAGGAAGTCCATCCTTATAGTGGTGGAACCATCATGGTATGGGCGGGTATTTGGATCGGCGGAAGAACTGAGTTGATTTGGATCAGAGGCAACCTCAACGCTCAAATTTATGCTGAGACGATTGTATCTGACGTCATCGTTCCTCTACAAGTGCAAATCGGTCCCTTATTTCAGTTAATGCATGATAATGCACGACCGCACACCGCAAGAGTTGTAAGACAGACTCTCGCCGCAGCTAACATCAATGTCCTGCCCTGGCCTGCTCAGTCGCCAGACTTGAACCCGATTGAGCATGCATGGGATATGCTACAGAGAAGAGCTCTGCCGAATATGGAGGGTATCCAGTTGCAAGAAGACCTTTTTTTGTTGTTGCAACGAACATGGGCGGCCATTCCACAGCGTGATTTGGATGAACTCATTTTGAGTATGCCAAACCGATGTTCTTGTGTTGTTAGTGTTCGCGGTAGAAACACGGATTATTAATTGTTTAAGTTACCCAATAAAATTTTAAAGAAAACTGTTATTTCAGTCTTTTTTTCGAACTTTAATGTTAGTGGTTCAAATGTCAAAAATCCCTTTATTAGGAAAATGGCAAATTTCTTTATTAATGCAAAGGTGACTTGGTTTATCGTTACTGTGACAAACGAAAACACTTTATTTGATGAATCCTTAAAGAAAATTTAAATTAATATCAATCAAGAGAAAAGTTATTGCAAAAATATATGTTGATCCCTAGACACTTTTGATGTGTGTAAGTATTCATGTAACAAAAACAAAACAATGTTGAAATGTGCCTACGTTGTATCGAGGCCTAATGCCATTTTGATTGGCGCCGCTCAAAGCCTGCACTTTCACTAACGCGTGAAGCGTTTACGTTATGGTTTCTTTATAGTCTGTATCTGTTACATTCACTAAACCTCGTGTTTTGCGTTTACTGCCATTAGTCTGTAATACGAATTCTCGATTGAAAATCACGACGTCAATCGCATATATTTGAAACTAGCGCACAATATTGAATCGATTACACACTTTCTCTACATTTTATAGTTAGCCGGCTAAAATACAAATGTCCTTTTATGTAAAACATAGCCTACCATTATTTTATATTGCTGTAGTTATCAAAATTTCAGTCGGAAACTGCGGCGGAAAAGCACGTTAAAAGTTTATAACGCTTTAAGACCAGTTTTAGGGTTTATTGCGAGAGTAGTGTCTAGGCGCACACTGTATAATGGATGATCTCGCTAAAGAAATTGTAACTTAATACAAAGTTATGCGTTTTCGCGGCACGAGCTCAGTTTACGAGGCAATAAACCATCACGTGTCGAGCCTCTATGACTGAGCAATATTAAGAACTATGCCCAACCTCATTTGTATTCCACTCAACCATAAATCGGAAGATTGTTATATCCAAGTATCTGTACAGATGTCATTACGAACAGATCTATGGCACTAACTCGGGGTTTGACTATTAAGTATTAAGATCGTTGAATTTCAATACTAAATTCAAGTCGTCACTTCTTATGTGCAATAATGTATGAGCTTTGAAAGCAAATCAGTTGAAATGCGAGCCTCGTAATAAAAGGCGATTGTTTGCAACAAAATTATCGTAAATAAACAAAGTTATTCCAAATGCCCTGTTTGAATAAATGGATTTATTTAAACAACAATACTCACAAAACTACAGTAACAGTAATTGTGTCAACTATTACTGTTTAAATTTTTACGAACAACTACAATAAAACAAAGACATTTCAAGGGTAAATTTTTAAACAAATAATTCTACAAAATTAAATTTATTCGTTGCATGATAAACGTACGTACCGCACCCGTACTATCTAATTATATTTTTATGCAAACATGATTTCTAATAGAAATTATTCTCTCAAAAGTGACTAAACGTCACATTTTAAGGTTAGCGGGACAAGATAATGGACTTCAGACACTAAACATAGCAAAAGACATTTTCACGTTTGTCATTGGTCATTGTAGACGGTATAAAGCTGCAACTGTTAACCTCTTTGGCCTTGTCAATAATCAATTATTCAATCGAAGAAAACAATAAACAATCAATTACAAAAGGACATAACTTCAATGCAGTGTCCACTGCGTGCGAATAAAGCCGGTCCTCGTTCTTGGCGAAGCCTTCTTCGGAAAATACTGCTACGCAAACAAGGCTCATGACGTCTTAAAACAATTTCCATTTACTAAAAGACATAATGGCAACGGGTTTCTAACTTCCCGCAAGCTTCACTGCACTTTATATATTCAAATAGACTACTTTATGTTTCATTTGGCAACCGACCAGAAATGCATGGCAGTCGAGTCCAAAGCAGAATGTTTTTTTAGCTTTTTGCAAAGATAACGGGTTAACATGGAGAAAAGTAGTAGGGGTTCAAATCGGAGGGACGATACAGTACGTATTGACCTTCAGACTTCACGGGGACAAGGGCGTTTCGCCCTTGCACTTCACCCGACGTCCGCCCTCTGAAAGCAGCCCCACGGTGTGAGTTTTGATCGGGTGGGTCTTTGTATTTTGGCATTAAGTTATCTAGTTATCACAGTCCGAGTTTGTGGCAGGAAAGTTAGTGTTCAGGGACGAAGTAAGGGTACATCCGCGACCTCCAGACTGCGCCCGAGTCCTGACAAGGGCGCCACCGTGCCCTTGCATCGCGCCAAATGTCCGCCCTTAGCTGTGTTACGTAAACCAACTCAAGCGGCTATTTATCGACATGAACATCACGCCTAAAAACCTTGAAGAGTAAGGCAGACCATCCCACTTCACGACTACCTAGTGCCACACACCTTTCGCCAGTAATCTTCTTCTTCTTTTCGTGTGGTTAGTGACTAACCTGGTGTCCAAATTTTTATACTGCTCATGGGCCTCTGACTTAGCTTCACATGCTGTTATCTTAGACATGCTGGTTTTCTCACAATGTTTTCCATCACCAAATTTAAGCAAGTGATAATATATAATACGCACATGAATCCGAAAAATCAGAGGTGCCTTGGGTTCGAACTCGAGACCTATACTTGGCAGTCCGACGGTTACACCACTAGGCTATCAATGCTGTGCTTCGACAGTATGTTTAAGTCACATGTAAATAGGTAGCAATTTTTTTTTGCCTTACATCGGGCACAAGTCCAGACTCCGGGCTACTGCAGAGAAATTTCTGCTGGAACAGCCTCAAGCAAACTCTAGACCAACGAGACAGTATTTAACGAGTCACTTATTAATAAATTACTCAGGCCAAGGTAGCAGGTCAACCTGAACGGCCGTTTACATTTTAATTTATCAAATGAATAGATTTGAAAAAGAAATTACTTGAAAATAACTGAAAATGGAAAACTTAAGCTTAGTCCTAAAAAGTAAAGCGAAAGACATTGCGAAAAAGGCTACTTTTAAAAAGAACAAGATTTAGTTATTTTTTATATTTATGTCAACGAAATAAAGAAAACTAGATTATTTTAGTGTTCATATTATACCTGCTAAAAAACTAGCTTCTAGACATGGCACTGTTTTTATGTTTAATAATTTACTTTCGCTACAATAAACCTACATATTTTATTGTATTGTCTTGTGGCTAAGCAAAAACAGTCGCAAGGTTCGATCGATCATGTTATGCTTCTCTTGCCGCGATTGGTCTCTGGATGGGTCATCCTTACATACCAAGTCATCTCCGTGCCTTAGGAAAGCACGTTAAGCCGGTCAATGCTGTCATTCCTGGACCTTTGGCAGTCGTTGCGGGTCGTCAGAAACCCGAAAGTTTCACAACCAGTCTTACCAAGGAGGTTATCACATTACCCAGTAACTGGGTTGTAGACGTCGCATGCATAGACAGTCGCTCCGTGTAAAATACTAGTGTTCAGTTGCATCCGGTTAGACTGGAAGCGTAGTTGGGTAACGGCATGACAGATATGATATTTTATCGTATTTGTGTTTATAGAATTATTTTTATTAATACTTATTCAATATTTATTTAAATTATAATTTCAGATACGAATGTTCAAATTATTTTGAAACGCAATGAACCATAAAGATTTTTTTCCTTTGCTTTTTAACATAATTATAAGTATACCTACTCGTGTGTGGCGTAACTTATTGCTATAGAAATAATTGAAACATTATCCAGTTAATTTTAATGAGCAGAAAATATTTACAACTAAAACATACGTGTTCTGTGTCATCTTTCATCTAATCCCTACGATCTGGCTCTCGAGCAATCCCTCGCGTAGCAACGCGATAAAATTTACAATTTGTCTTCAAGCTCGCCCCCTATCCAGCCTAATATCAAAATTTATTATCTCCAATAGGTACTTTCGCAGACTTTTTGTTAAAGTTAAAAACCAGACCCATTTAAAATTCAGACTCTCATTTTCATTCACAAAGTTGCCCATTTTTCTCGTAAATTTATTTTGTGAAGGGAAAGTTTCACGTTGCGTATAATACATTTTAATCCCTGTTTCAATTGAGCACCTGCCGCCATTAATATTCAATCGGCTGTGTGACCTCGTTGGGGTGGCAAAAGCTCGTAAACAAGTACTTTAATCTTAGTTTGTATTGTATCGCACGTTATCAGAAACTGTGTAATCGAACCCTAACCAATATAGCAGATATGACTTTTATCAGTCATCAATTTCAACTGGAAATGGTTACGTTACATTGCGCTGGTACTGGAAGTGCTTTATCGCTTTCATGTAACTATCAAATAAAATATAATATCGAGGAATAACGGCTGCGTTCTACTTACCTACCTACATAAGCTTTTTACGAGATTAATATGATGTTTTAACCAGTTTTACCTTAAATTAATGATGACACCTTTATATTGGCGAATCGCTAAACAGCGTCGGAGAATAGGTTCTCGAAGGCGTCGAAAAATCTAGATCCAAACATAATAGAGCAGGTAACGGCAGCATAAACAAAGAACGAAGTAATTAGACATGCCCAACAACAAACCTAATAAACTACTACAACTAACACGGTCAGAAACTTAGTTACAGAAGTTTCTCCAATGTCATTTGTTCCTAAGGGTATCTAGGACGTACCTAACTTCATTGGCTATCTTTACTACAAATAAAGCCGTCATGTGTGTTTGTATTAATCTCCAGATGATACAAGTTCTCCAAAGTTTTAATTAAAACGAATTTATATTTCGGCCCGGTCTTTGTAACTACGTGAGGAGGATACTAATGTCTACTCCTGATTACACCCGATCGTCAAAAAGCAATAAACTTTGGGCAAAAATCGTTATGGCAAAGCTTGAACGTCCATAAGTGCGAGACTAACGAGCTGTGCGCGTGAGTCGTGATGAACATATAGATTTGATAAATTAAGGATAAGGATATGGTATGAAGAGAGGATATTAATTTAAGTGTTAAAATTACTTCCTTTGTTAATAATAAAATAAATGTCTGTGGGAAGTTCGACAAAAGTGTATAATTGATTTATTTAAATTCAAATCATAACTCATCGTGAGCGTTGTTTAAAACAATTCTATATATTGGATGTTGTGTTCAAAAAAACAAGTTGATTCAAAGAGTGTTCCCGCACTTAGCCGTCAGACACCGAGCTTACTACGACGTCATTCAAACTGAACATAAACATACAAACGCCAACTGTAATGAAACTAAAATATAAAAACTAAATTATTTTCAAGACGAAAATAATTTTCCAGCTAATGTCGTATTGTCAAACGACGTTTCTCCCACGAGACTGCAGTATATCAAGATATAATCACGACCCGACACAACACTACTGATATTCTAAAATAGAATCAACGATGTGACTGAACGTCATTTACTTTTTCTTTCCATTTTTATGATCACATTATTTCTTATTGTTCAGCAGCACGAGTGAGAATTAATTTAAAATATTCTGTGAAAGCAAAGAAATATTATACT
This sequence comes from Hyppa rectilinea, assembly GCA_951799385.1. Lineage (NCBI taxonomy): Eukaryota > Metazoa > Arthropoda > Insecta > Lepidoptera > Noctuidae > Hyppa > Hyppa rectilinea. The sequence continues at coordinate 15,624,091 of OX637312.1, read as the reverse complement.
TCTCTATTGCTTTACTAAGACTGCCATTCAGCAATTTCAATAGTCATTCTCAAAACGTATGTGTAGTATCTACTTAAAAGCGCTGGATTGAATAGGCCTCCTAAGTCCTAACAAAAGGCCGTCGTGTATGTCTAACAAATGACTATAAACAGTATTCAAGACTCATTACTAGAGCTTGAAAAGCCAGAATACTATTACACAAGCAACGTAATTTACTTAACAAAGTAACATCGGTGCGCAACACAAAAACGGCATCACCGAACGTATCCTCAACAATGCAGAGGAGGTTGGTATCATTTCGCAACGTCTCACCATAGCCGGGTGCTCTTGCGCAAATCGCTGTGACGTCACCGCGTTTGGTTCCGGCTTCACTTTCGCGAAACACTTTCACCGGTTGGACGAGGCATGGCGCCGGCGGACGCGACGTGTGGCGGTGTGGCGGTGCCGGCAACACTCGGCCCATTGTGATTCCGCTCGTGACTATCGATGACCGGTTAAAAGTCAACACCATTATTTATTTGAATTCATGGTGTTACCATGTAGGTATCAATTCAACAGGATTTACTGAAAACATGGACATTTCAAACCTCTTTTGATGATTTAAGTAACTTGATATTGTAGGTTACGTTGTGTTGGGAATGAAAAACGAAAACGAATGTTATTTTGGCATGTGAAAATTAGAGGCGAGCTCATTTGAATAACATCTTGAAAAACAGCGTTAAAACGCGGAACACGACAATTTCGGCAGTTATGTTTTTAGGTCTTCACGAGTTTACTGAAACACCAAGATTTGAACAGTTATTTTTTTGCTAGGCGTGTTTGCCCTCGTACTAACAAAAAGCTTTGTCTACATTCCGTTTGTTTATGAGACCTACGTGATCACCAGTCAGAACCGACACAGTTGGGCTCTCTAATTTGGAAGCTCGCGAAAGGCGAATTTCACCTTGTGCGCGTGAGTAATACATAAGAAACTGTTACATAACCGAGAAGTCGAATTTGTATAGCTATTTTGGTCACGTAAAGCAATAACAGCAATCATTTTTTGTTTAACATTTATTACGTCTCACATAAATAAAGTGTAATTCGTTTACCGCCAATCGTAACCAGTATTTTGGTGTTTCGATGTTTACGAATCAGAAAGTTATCGATATCGAGAATTATTAAAAAATCTACAATTATGAGTTGTTGATTTTTACCACGTGAATATAAAAACAATATAAATTGAGAGAAACGTTCAGAATATGCTAAGCGCTATAAAAAAAAACTAACAACGTGAAATTGCCACAAATGAGGCAATTTCTCTTTACAAAAATGGACACTTTCAATGTCGTTTCAATATGACCCGAACAGACGAAATAAATTCGTGACAAAGCAATCAGTCTTTTAACCGATTTGTCCAATGGGCGTCCACTTTCATAAATATTTCTCTAGCTTGACAAGAGAGTTTTAAGTAAAATGTGCGAAAAGTTGACTTGTTGTGAGAAAAAATATACATAACCACAAATATCGAAAGTGTCAAGTCGTCATAATTAAGTGTAAAGCTATTAAGTAAAAATTCCGCTTTTCGACGAGTCTACTACCAACTTAACACAGGGGTAATAAAAAACATAAAAATAACAATACCTAAGTCCAATGAAATTGATTTTCTGAGAAAATAACGCTGGCCTACATTCAGAACTCACTCCGAAAAGAAAGAGAACTGAAAATATACTATTCTGATGATCAATTTGAAATCATCAATATTTGAAAACGCAACATCACGATACAAAAATAAACGGCCAGAATTAGAAACTACGCATCACTTTAGTGTCTGCAGCATGACACGGCAGTTACTACTGCAGTAATCGTTATACAGGGTGTAACCGAAAGGCTATATACATACAAAAGCATATGCTACAGACCACCAAACTGAACAACTTTTACTATGGGACCAAAAATACATTTTTGGTCACGTCACGTATTTTTTTTTAACATCAAAAATTTGCTTTTAACAGCAATTTTTTTTCCACGATTTTGGAGTTTATTTATTTAATACTTTATGCACAGAAATGTACAGAGGCGGACTTAATGCCACAGGCACTTTCTACCAGTCAACCTTCGGGTGATGCAAAGATAAACAGTGGTAGCTGCAATAAGAAATTAAATACAATTTTATTACACTTAAATTGTAAATATGAGAGTGATGTGAGTTGGTCCTTTAGTAAAAGTTGTTCAGTTTGGTGGTCTGTAGCATTATCCTTTTGTATGCATATACCCTTTCGGTTACATCCTGTATAAATGATGCTGCGACACATAAAACAAACGAACTGTCATATACAATACACCCATCTTTCGAGTACATCTTTCTAGTACACGGACATAAAGTAATATGACCGCCTCACCCCGATTGTTCTAAGACCAGTCTAACAATTAATATTACCACAGTCAACTTCTTCTCACACTTTCTAGGTCCATTGTACTTCATTGAAACAATCGCATCTATTTTATTAACAGTAGTACTTGATGAAATCACGACTGTATTATTTCTTATAGAAATGTGTAATCCAGATATTGGACTTTCTTTTGTGTATGCCTGAAATAAAAACGCCTACTGCTTTGTCTGCTGACATAAGTCGAGTTTTTATTTGGGAATGTGAATGATACATTAAAAAAGAGAGTTGGTTTTTTGACATCGTATGACATATTCGTTGTTATGCTTTTAATTTTTAATGCGCAAGCGACTCCCGCCCGTTCTTGAAAAGTGTGGAAGGCCAACGTAAGGTCTTGGTCAGTTAGAATTTGATATAGCCCTTCGCCTATCGATGGGAGAAATTGAACATCCATAAGGTTTCCGTATGATACTAAGTAATGTATTTATTGCATAGAATGTCCTAAATCATAAAAAATAGGTTTATTCTAACATACAAGATAGGTCCTATTTTTATGATCGTAAAGTAAATGTGGGACAATTCTGACTTATATTATGAGTTAGTTTTAGGGTTCCGAAACTCAAAAGGAATATACGAAACACGTATAATTTGTTGTTCGTTTGTTTGTCGGTCTGTCTGTAGACCCGTTTTCTCAGCAACGCGTGGAGATATCAAGTTAAAATTAATATCAAATAAGAAGGTCTACGGTCCTTTGCTCTAAAGAAAATCAGCTTCTAACTCAACGCAATAAAAAAAGCCACATATCTCTCGCAATTAAAAGCAAAAAGTCGGAAAGTCGAAATTTGCAATTTTATCACATAATTCTTCATTAATTTTTTTATTAATACAATTTTAATTTTGATACTTTTCGGCCTTAATACATAACGTTATTCAAAAATGCCCGTTTTATTTTTACGTACAAAAAGAAAAGATGCAAATGCAACTACGAAAGGCAACTTTCTGACATCAGGTTTTAAAGTATGTCGTGGTTATCAGTACCCGCTTCTTTTTATTTGGATGCGTCAATATCTACACGTGCAGGATATTTTCAAGACACCCACGCGTTTATCGTATTTTTGTACAACAACGTTGACTAAACCAGTTTTTTATTGTTCCATATCACCTCTAATCCCCAAAGGGTAGTGCAGAAGCGCAGCTATGATACACCCATTTAGCCAGTTATGTTTAAGTCTCATGTAATCGGAGGCGAGCCATGAACCAGGCAATTAATTCAAGTCAAATTAGGCTACTAACAAATTCAAATTAGGCTACTAAGAAATACCTCATGAAAAAAAAACTAACAAACTTTGCACGACCTGCAAATCGAACCCAGGACCTCATGCTCAGCATTAACGCGTGCGGCCACTACCAACTTCAAAGCAGTCAGATCTTTCATTTTAGAGAGCAGATTTTAAGGTAAGCGTTGATAGCTCAGTTTTCTAGACATTATGAAATCAAAATGGCTAGTTTCTATTTATTATTATGCAAGATTTCAGTGACGCCATTAGCCGGTTTTAACTTTTACGAGTTAAAACTACTAGGTTATTTTGTTCAGAGACTTCAAATGGTACAGTCGAGTAGGAGACCAAAGAAACGATGGATGGGCTGTGTGAGAGATGAAATGGCTAGAACGGGAGTGACTACCGAAATGATGACTAATAGAGAAGTATGGAAGAAAAAGACATGTTGCGCCAAACCCAAAGAGATTGGGATAAGGGCAGGATGGTACACTTAAACTCTCTCTCTCTCAGAGCTATTACCGTTGTAGCCCTTATGAGGGCAGGAGAATGATGATAATGACAGGTTTCCTCACAAGCAAAACATTATATTTTTAACCATTTTGGGTATATGCTGAATAGTCGAATCATTGACAGCGCTTCAGTGTATTGTGTTTAAAAGTTATTATTTCAAGCGCAATAATAAAACGTTTCTTTCTTGGTTTTTGTTGACTTAAAACCAATTGTAATTCTTCCTGTTAGGTACCTATCACATGTATGATGCTATCGAACGTTTACCCATACAATTATCACCAGTTAACACCAAAGTTGATTGCACTTGAGTTTACGTTTATTATAATTTGTACTCATATTTCCTTAATTAGCAATGTTAACATACTTCCTATTAGCAAATATGAGGAAAGATCTTTTATCATTCGTTATAAAATAATATCCACATTGTTTCGATGTTTTTTGGGCTAATTTGCCGATGTTATTTGGGCTTAGAGCGTTCTGTAATTAAAGGTTTTATAATCAGAAAGGCCACTTCAATATGAATTATGTTCCTGTATAACAACCTTTCCCAAAGTGGGCGATAACGCCCCATTATATAATCGAATTACATTGACCACGTGTGGATACTTAGTCCTATTATTTATGGTGGGAATCGTATGTAATTATTGATATTCACGAAGATAATGAACATAGTACTAAGAAAACCCGCTCAAGGTTACTCGAACTGGGACAAAATCCAGCGAAACACGCTATCTGAATGATTTTGAAGGATATTGCTAATCCATTGCTTCACATGTTCGAAAAATTTGTCTCTCGAACAACGTAAATAACGCACTGAATATTGTTCTGTGCGTTACAAAACTGTCGAAATCAAATCCATTGCTACTATTAGCGTAGAATTACCTCGTAGATTTTGAATAAAATTATGCTACAGATAAAAGAATCTTAGTGCAAAGCCTCAAGAATAGACAAGAGCCGATCTATCTAATTCTATCAGCAAATACGATTATTAGTGTATCATCAAAACTTGAAGATGTTTTATTTATTTTTCTGATCAACATGACTTCTTAAAGCGACCATATCTAAACAAGGCGAACGAACAAAAGAATCTATGGAGCCGTGAATCACATTCAGGACAAGTCGATAACTATATATTATTTTATATGGACCAACGATAAAGAAAATAATAGCTATCATAAATCAACTCATCAGATTTGGCTTTTCACAACTGTATGGTATATTTTTTTTGACATCTTTTGATATCCAACCGCTTTGGATAAGTAAGCATATAAATTATCGAGCCTGCCTTAATAGAATATCCAGAGCATTGAATTCTATTTTTTTATTTAATATCTCATTTGCAAATTTTCAAAATTCGGGCACTACGCAAGGCGCGTCTTCTAGTTCTCGTTCGAATCGTTTGTAAATTCAAGAAACGTTATTTAATCTAACATCAAATTACCTCTCGGTCTTTCATAGTTCTATGAATACATTTCCTGTTTGCATTAGAAAACATTACGCAATCTTTAATTTAATCCAACTTTCTCTAAACCAAAATATTTGTAGTGAAACTTTTTACCGAAATCGTGATTGTCTTAACCTATCCCACTGTAACAATGAGCATACCTTTTTAAAAACTGGAGCACGGAAACGCAAGAACTTTTCTTCCGTGACAACCTTCTCAAAACATTATTGAAAACAACAAAAGAGTAAGTCAATAAAAACTCGCGGCGTCACGGTGACCTTTTCACTTAAATGAAACCAAAATTAACCTAGTAAGAATTTATGGCGACTACAAGTCTCGAGGATGAAATCAAGTTTTAATTAAGTAGGTAATTAGCGATAAGGCTCTGTACGAATAAAGTTAGAACGTAACTAGTAGCGACATCTAGCGTACAATACGAGCACTAAAATAGTACTATCTTGTGTGGATAGATGGCGCTGACTATAGTAAAATTAAAAAGGGAAACTGATAAGAATTTGTTGTACAATTTTCCGTTTACAATAATATCAAATCGCATTCACACAAATTAAATATAATTATAGCTTATTGCTAGTTAATTATGTGTGTGGACTATTCGTGCTATAAAATGGATATAAGCACTGGCAGCGATTAGTATCCCAGGGGAGCGACCCGGGTCACCCCCAACGTAGGCACCGTGTGCCCTTATCTAATTTAATCAGCTTTGTTTAGTTTTATCTAGTAGGACTATTTACACGGGACATGAACCCTTATTTGCTCTTGTCCCTTTTATCTGACCCAAGGGGAGGACGGGTGACTTAATAGTGTGTGTTATGTGCTTTAAAATAAGGCGGCACACATTTGATTATTTTATTGGAAGAATAAAATTCTATACCAAAGTTATTCGATCTAATGCAACACGGTTTGACCGAATCGTAGTTTGTTTATCGAGGAAAGATAGATAATAAATACTCTTTATTGTACACAGTAAGAAAAAACCAATGGAGGTCCAATCCCTGTTACTTAAAACGTCCAAAATCGAGTCGCAATCTCAGTTCAGCGACAATCATTGTCAAAAAAAACTTGTAATAAATGTAAAGAAAGAGGTACGTTTGATACATTGACACTGACATTAAAATGCGGATGAAAAATATATGAAATTACTATAAGAACCCCTCCTACATCGTTTAGAATGTTGAACGCATATTTGTTTGTCTTTATATTAATATTTAACGGTTTTCTCATCCTTAGGCTATCGCTCCATGTAAATATACAGTTATTCAGGTAGACTAGAAGCCAAACACAACATGCTCTGTGAAAAGGTTAGGCAGATGATTATTGTTTTCTCTACCTTATTCTATCCTATTGACTACTCTGAAGAAAGGACTTACCTTGCAAATTGTCGAGCATATACGTCAACAGCTTCGCGGTCCCGTTGTTGTCGTTGTATATCGAGAGCATCTCCTTGCTGAGGGGGTTTCCTCCTAATCCCAGGAGTTGAAGGTGGAAGAGCTTGCCCAGCTCGTATGGAAGCACTCGGAGGTAGTTGTTGTGCAGGTGCAGTTCTCTGGAACAAGAGGCGGTTGTTATTTAAAGAAGAAACTTTTGCTATCTGTAAATCTGGGTAGGTATTAACGACCTAAGACAGGGGTTCCCAAACTTATTTTGTCTAGTGTCCACTTAGAGAATTAATTATTTTTAAGCGCCACCATTTTTTCACCCACTTAAATATCACCATCTATATGAAATTACAAATCGCCCCTAAGCCTCTACACAACGCCCCCAATTTTTTTTGGGTCTCTAATTGGGTATTTGAAAGGGTAGTCAATAACGTTACTTTTTATGAACTGTCAAAACGCGGCATTTGTTCGTGATTTCTAAGAAATATAACAATGTGACGTTGAACAGATTTTTTGAGTCAAATGGAATACTTATTAGTATTAAATGCAATTTTACAATTATATCTTCGCATAATATTTAATATCTGTATGGTGATAGAAGTTTTTAAGACGAGCAGCCTTTTTTCGAAGTGATTTCACATTTTATTTTTGACCGATTCAAATAGTCAATTGCCCCCTTTAGGCCTTTTTTTTTGACTGTCCGAAAGGGTTACCGCTACCCCGGAACATAAAGGGCTACGGAAGGAACATGGATGGGTTTTAGTCAGTAAGAGTCTCACACTCCCTTCCGCTCCACCCAGAGCGGGAGCAGTCATTGGATGATTTCCCAGCCTTAAAAAAAAAAAAAAAGGCCTTTTTTTAAGGCTGGGAAATCATCCAATGACTGCTCCCGCTCTGGGTGGAGCGGAAGGGAGTGTCAGACTCTTAGTGACTAAAAAACCCATCCATATTCCTTCCGTAGCCCTTTATGTGCCGGGGTAGCGGTAACCCTTTCGGACAATCCTGCTTCCCCTTTAGGCCTGCAGCGCCCACAAGGGGGCGCTATCGACCACTTTGGGAAAGGCTGATCTAATGTTATAACGGTACCTACTTGGTAGTTGGTACAGACGCCAGCACATCAAGCTATCCGTTAACTGTCAAAATTTCTCAATTCAAAATGAACCTTATGTCTTTTCAATAAAGTTTAAAATCCTATCAAAGAAATTTGACAGATTGTGGTAACTTGATGTGCTGGCCTCTGTACATTACTCCGGTAATTCAAATTTTACTACCGACCTCGTATAATGCATTTGGTTACGTCTACATTCTAGCAATTTCGCCTTAACATGAATCTGCCTGCGAAAAAATTAATTTAGGCCGTCTTTATTTACAAAGGCTATTATTGTTATTGAGATGATATTTGAACAACGCTAAATGGTCTCCACTTCTGTTAATTGTAGGGTTTATCATAATTTACCGTAAATAGCTATGGCGTCTGGGTACTTCATAACTAAATACGGTGTACATTACAGGTAATAATAGGCTTTAATGATTCAACAATTAAAATAAAATACCTAACGTTCATTTTAAGCGGTATTTTGCTTATGATTATCCACGTTAAAATCATCCTCTTCTAAGGATGCCAAAGCAGGCTGTGTCGTATCGATGCAATTAGTGTGAACAGTACCTATTAAATAAGATTCGAAATCGTCTGTATTACAAAAATATCACCATGCGGCTGCCAGCGGGATTGTCCGAAAGGGTTACCGCTACCCAGAAGGAACATGGATGGGTTTTAGTCAGTAAGAGTCTGACACTCCCGTCCGCTCCAACCAGAGCGGAGCGGAGCAACAAAAAAAAATACCGCGCAGGTCACATCATCTGTAGGTCACCTCAACTTTGCCTTTGTTTCTGACTAATGTTATTCAATGAAATGTTGCACAATTCTTGAGTAACATTTCTCATATTTCCCGGAATACTTTCCGGGTGAATTTTACATTTTGAAACAAGTGTGATAAACAACTAAACCGAGTTAATTTCCGGCCCGATAACGATATTAATAATAACCATGAATATTAACTAATAAGTTAATAACACATCGCAATAGGTTCACGTTTGGGTTCAATGACTTACCAGACGTTAATTATAGAAAATAATAGAAATAGTTTTAGTACTTAGTCGAGTATTTTACCTACAATAACCCACCCGCCCATCAACACTTGCACTACGAAAATCAACCTTACTGCTACGGTATATAAAGGTGCTGTCAATGTTAAATTGTTACTACTGATGTGCGGTTGGCTGAGTGTACCTACATAAAAATATTGAATTAGGTAGGTACTTCTAATCTTGAAATTCTCATGAAACAATGAAAGGAACTTACTCATTTACATTCACTTTGATTAGTGTGATTAGATTAGTAGAATATGTGACTTATTCATAAAATGTTTATAGAAGGCAATCATGATCATATCAGTCTCAGATGCCTAAAAATAACCTCTAAAGAGACGATTTAATACTGAATTTTAATAAACTATGTATATGTGACTAATCGTTGACAGGCCATAGAGATATAATACTCCAACATTTAAAACATTAATCGAAATGTAAACAGACCTTCACTCAGTGTTTACAAATATACGTCAATGGCAATATACACGCTAGAGGTCAACGACCTTAGATCTTTACATACGCGTTCTACTATACATACTAAATTATACACACAACAAAGAAAAATGCAAATTTACGTGTTTTTTATACTCATAAATATTATTATCGTTAGATAAAACCGAATGTATAAGTAAATAGTAATACCTATATTCTTTGGAAAGAGATATATTATTATGTATATATTGTGATTACATCAAGTCACATTGTGCTATCAATTTGAACTCTAATACGATAACGAATAGAAAGTTCCCTTAACTTTATTGAAAAATATATTTTTTACAACATCACGCCTTTAATTCACAAGGGGCTAGGCAGTGGTACCTTAGTACAGCCACATCTTGGCAATTATGTTTAAGTCAACGTTAATAGGGGGCGAGCCTATTACCATTTCATCATCTGCCTAGCTTCTTCCCAACTATGTTGGGGTCGGCTTTCAGTCTAACCAGAGGCAGCAATACCCCTTAGTAAGACTGGCTGTCAGATTTTTGGGCTTCTGACGACCCGTTACGACTGTCAAAGATGCACAAATGACAGCCGGGACCAACGGCTTAACGTGCATTCCGAGGCACGGAGGAGACTCGGTATGTAAAGATGGTCACCTTTCCACGGCCAACCCCAGCAAGCCTGGCTTAACCTGCGGTTAGCCTATTACCATATAAGTGTTGTGAATGTTTGTTAAAACTATTTACAATAACGTATAATCGTAGTCAGTTCTAAACTACTTCTTTAACTGTAAATTATACTAATAAGTCCGAATGTATGTTTGTTACCCAATCTTGCTTAACTGAACAAGATATGGCCGTGACACGAAGGAAATTTACATTGTGGAATATGAAATAAGCTACTTAACACTTTATCCATCCATCGGGTATGTAATTATTTACTATGGTCCTTTTGCATGAATAGGACCGTTTTTCGTACCAATCTGGATGAGAGGACCAGAGAGTGGAAGTTCAGTCATTTCTGCTAGTTACTAACTTTCATTTCGCAATCGAAAACAAATCGATAGTTGAGTCATTCTTAAAAAAATCTATTGTAGTCATAATAAGAAAAAGGTTATAGACCTATGAACCACAGGGTGAAAGGTTCAATTATCCTCCATAGAAAACGGAGGATCCTCCGACCAGACGGGTGTTGTATCCGGTAGGCTGCTGCCTTGCTACTGAAGGCGGGACCTTGTATATTAATGCTAGTCGGTAAATTCTGCTTGCGCGATGCAGGATTTCGTGACGTAGTTCGTATGTGCCGATTTAGATGCCACCACAATTTAATAGGATAACATTCTTGCCCAACTATGACAATACTACAGTCATTATGTAGATGACTAAACGATAGGAAAATAGCGCTACATTCCATTTTTGGTGGAAAAAAAAATATTTAAAGGTACCTACTAAACTGGTATTAAAACTATCAGTGTTGCACCGAATTAGCATAAAGGTCGACAACAGTCTGCAAGTTAATGAGTACACACGTCGAACGTTTGAGATATCAAACGAGGTCAGCATTGCTCACTGATCGGAATTAATGCTTGTTACATACGGACAATCTCCTCTTTGTGACCATGAACGACAATAACAATGGTTAAGAAACCATAATAGTAACAAAAGACCCTGATTTTCAAGTAACTAACTTGGTGTAGAAAGCCCGTTTGATTCGTTTTTTTTTTAATTTTATTCCAATTTACATGACGGCTTTGTTTGTTTGGTCAAACAATTACTAATACCGGATTCACACGCTTTGATTTTAGCTAAACGTGTTCAGGAAAATATACTTAGGATTTGAAGTTAAATTTAAGTGAAAGGTATGATGGTTCAAATAGCATTCGACTTAGCAGTAGATAAAAAAAAGAAAGGATTTTTTTATACTGCACAAACAAAACGCACAGAAAAAAGAAAAAACAGACAAAACATCACCACTCGTACAAAGTGAGATTTGTATTCAGCGACTTGGTGATCATGCTTCCAGATATGGGAGGGGCCGGGGTCCATGTCAAACAAACTAAAGCAAGCGTTAGGTTAAACGAGGGACATAGTTTCAAGGGGTATAGTACTCATGATAATCAACAACTTTGTCCATGCGACCAACTCAGAAATATGAAAAAAAAAATATCAACTGTTCCATACATTTTGACGAATTATGCGAACATAAATGTACTGAACAGTACAGAAGTTGTTTTTTTTTCATATTTCAAAGTTGGTCCCATGGACAAAGTTGTTCATTTTCATGAGTACTATTATCCCTAAAAGTATATCCCTCGTTTAACCTAATACACTATATATGATAGTGTGGGACCAATCGAATGCCGAATGCGAATGCAATTCGCAAGATCACAGAGAATCACTCTTGAAAATATTATGCAAGCAGAATAACTTGATAGTTAAACTAATACAACATCTACCGTTAAAAGTATGTTTGCTTTTGAATACGAGAAGAGAAACTCGTGATATAATTGATGACGAAACAGGTCACAGCTATTACCTTTGAGGACGACCACTGTTAGTAGGTAAAGGAAAACTTTCCGCTTTCCGCCGTAGACGTTTGAAAGGTCAAGTCCCTGATCAATAAATCGGTATAAGCCGTTGTAACCAGAATACCTAGACATACAACCACAAGAGATATCGTTTATTTATTGGCAAGAATGGTGTAATCTATCTATATATATAAAAGAAAGTCGTGTTAGTTACACTATCTATAACTCAGAAACGGCTGAACCGATTTGGCTGAAAATTAGTGGGGAGGTAGCTTAGAACCAGGAGACGGATAGGGTAGGTAGGGTAGGTAGGACCACGTTTGTCGGGTCAGCTAGTTAACTAAAAAATCTAAAATCTTAATCAAAAAAAATTGAAAATTTTTGTTTTAAGTACTGTAGAGCCTTAGTGAAACCTAATGTTAAACCTGGCTGGTAAATAACTGACAGCATTCGACCTTTGAAATTAATAGAATAGTTTGATAGGTTTTTATAAAAAGAAAAGTGACTTCGTCATTAGCCGTGCTGCTTGACGGATGTATTCGCTAAAAGGCAATATAATTAAATATCTGCTGCCCGTGTGTTTGTATCATAGTTTAATAAATCCCTTCTTTCATTACACAAGCTCTATCACTGAGCCCCCTAAGTGCTGGTCCCTCTGACCTTCACTGTACCTAGGCGATATAAAAAAAAATTGCAATTTAGCATAATTAAAAACTCTGCAATTTTGCATAACTAATAAATCTGCAATTGTACATGACTAAAAACTCTGCAATTTTGAGTTAAGTATCGAAGTAAGAACCCGGCAATTTTAATATTTTGGCCACAAAAACGACATTACGCTAAGCCTAAAAATTAGTGAGCTAATGTTGTGACTACTCTCGCCGCACTTTCACCGCTGTTTTTAAACTGTTTAATCATTATACTCAAAAATTCCTCTTTTTGAATTATGTCAAACTTATCGCAAATCAAATAAATTGATCCCAAGATTTTAAGCCGAGTTCAATTTGAATATGACCAATAAAAAACGTTAAAATGATAAAATTAGATTTAACTAAAAATAACGGACACAAATATACACAAATGAATGCATCAGAGCTAAGCTGTAGCCATTAGGGACGGTAACCGAAAAGGGGCATACCAGCCTATCTTTAGATGTGACTGAGCAATAAATATCTTCGATGCGAAGGTCGCGGTACACAACACCGAATCTCTATCGAATTCACAAATACTTTCTCGAAGACTAAGTTTGGAGTTACTTGCAAAGACAATTTATTGTCCATGAACATTTTTTCCCCAATCGTAACGGATTCGTCAGACCCTGATCTTAATTTTAACATTTATTTGCCGATTATTACTTAAGTAGTTGAATGTTTGATATTAAATAAACTTGACATACTTAAGTACATTACTCTCATTAAAATATTTGTAAATATGTGAAAACTTTGTATCTATAACATAATTAATTTACCTGTCATTGCTTTATTTGTCTTTTTTTTATTTTCTTTTCACATTTTAGGTATAATAATTTTATTATTTTCAGAGAAGATGATCTACGCTCTTGTTTACCTTCGTATCAACCGTAATTAACTTTATTCCATGTCCATGGGTATTCTAACAGCACAGTCAATGCTAGTTCATTCCGTTATAGATAAAGATGTTATCTAGCAAAACCAACAAAATTTATCGTTCTAAACGTAGGTTATTTTATTGTTCACTATGAAGACGACGCAGCTCTAGTAGAACAGTTTCTACAGGAAACCTTGATGGAAATTGTTGAACCTACCAAAATCGCGTCGCACCGCCGGCGCCGTCACTTTGCGCCTGTTTGTGACAGCCTTTAATCAGGAAACTTCATATTTGATGAGAAGTAAACAATTAATATATTTAGCTGATTATCTGTTGTTTTTCTTATGATAAAACAATTCAATTCATTTTCGAGATACGAATAAGACTTTATCAGCAGTATTTTGCACACTTAGGATTTTATAAACTACTATCAAACTACCTACATCTCATTAAAAATCATTGACCTACGAATATTGAAATAATCTGTCCCCTGAGAAGTCGTTGGCGATTCAAAAACGGTAATGACATACAAATCACAGCGTGTACACCACTAACGTTCATTACAAGAACTTTTCCTTAGAAATCGTTTCTTGAACGAAAGAGAAAGTTGAATAAAAATGGCAATACTATCACGTACCTGCTGTCAGAGTAAATTTTCTTCAAAGGTTAGAGAAACGCAAATCATTCGTGAACTGAACATTCAGCGAGTTTATGGTTTAATATCGATAACTTATCTTGTTAATGACACCATAAAAGTGATACGGCATAATATTTTATGTTAATAAGTAGAATTCTATTCCATTACGAGCTGACCCGACAGACGTTGTCCTGTCTTAACTATGATACCTACCTTACCTACCCTACCTACCGTCCTACTTTTTTTAAATGTAACAACCTCCTTACAATAACAAACACAACAAAAAAAGAATTACAAAAATCGGTTCAGTTGCTCTCGAGATTTGCGCTTAGCAACACATTCAGCGATTCATTTATATTATAGAAGATGTCGTCCAAGGACTGAATGGGACACTAGGTAGGTACTTGAGAGTATAAGAAATGTGAATATAAGATTTATATACCAAACTACCATACTGCAGTTTTAGACAGAATCTACACCCTTCCTTAGTAACCCGTGCGAATCATGCACATCATTCAACGTGCGTATTACGTTCAAAAATAAACTGAACAATCTGATTGAATATTCACCTGAGCTGTATAAGGTCTCCAAGCTCAGCGGGCAATGATCTCAGCTTGTTGTTAGAAATATCGAGGGTGTGCAAGTTCGCCAGCTGATTTATATCCGTCGGGATCCTCTGCAGCGAGTTGTCGTTGAGGTACAGCGCCGTCAGGTGCGTCAGTTGGAACAGTTGGGGCGCTAAGGCGCGCACACCTCCTGTTACCTGAAAAATATTTATTTTTTGTTAGAGTGTGAATCGATTAAGCGGAATTGTCCGAAAGGGTTACTGCTACCCCGGAACATAAAGGGCTAAAGAAGGAACATGGATGGGTTTTAGTCAGTAAGAATCTGACACTCCCTTTCGCTCCACCCAGAGCGGGAGGAGTAATATGATGATTTCCCACCCTCAGAAAAAAAGTGATAATCGATACATATTATAAATTAGTTGCTTATCGTGTATGTATCTGTGTCCACATTGTTCTTCTAAATTACGCAACGTGGTTTTCAATATCATTAGAGAATTTATTTTGGAAAGTTTATGTGTACTTTCAATACATAATATCAAACGTACATGTTGGTACTATTAGTGATTATGTGCTTACACGTAATTTGTCAAGTCGTAAGTGCGACAGTGCGAAGCAGGGGCGCGTAGTTTGCTAATAGTACAGACATAGAATACGAAAAATGTCGAAAAACCTATTGATTTAAAAGAATTCTCATAATATTACGATTTTTAATCAGGATCGTCTTTAACCTTTGGAAGGCCCTGGACACTCAAGGATAATGGGGCTTCTATGGAGAATGCAGGATTCAAGAGCAAGTGAAGCGAGCTCGAAATTTATAACACCCCCTCAAATAAAATAGGGTTTCTTTTGACTTGTGCAGTAAAGTTTGAGAACTACGGATACATGTGATGTACACATGACCGAGCGAAGCGAGTTCGAAAATTCTAGGATTGACTTAGCTTTTCTTTTGAAAACTTTTAGCTACGACACTGACAGAAACCAAGAGCCACATGGATCACGGAGCCCTGGGCCAATCCAACAGGTGGTTTTTTTTTTGCATGGTTACTATCAGTAATTTATTGGATAAGCACGATTGATATATCAACACTACTTGCGACTGACTTCACCGAGTCTCTTGTGAAAAGCGTAACCAGAGACGCCGTAATTATCTCAAATAAAATTAATGATGGTAAAAACACGCTACTTACAAATAAATAAAAATCAATGTATGCAATCGTATATGGATTTTGTTTGCAATCACTCTCGCGCAATGTTTCGTGACGACGAGACAAGTTAAGGAAAACTTTTATAAATGTTACGTAGGTGCATCTTGACACTATTACATACAAAGAAGTGTAAAATGACAGTTTCTATGTGTTAGCATTGTATGTACAAACGCCAGCACATCAAGCTATCCCTAACTGTCAAAAAAATATCCGAGGATATAATAGTAAAATTGGATTTAATATTATTAAGTATTCCATTTGATTAAAAAAAATGTGACGTCACATTTCATACAAATTCCACGTTTTGACAGTTCATAAATAGTAGCGTTACTGACTAACCTGTCAAATACCCAATTGCAATCGTTAAACTCAACTCTCAAAACAATTAAAGCTTCACCCAAGCGCAAGTTCATCCAAAGATAAAATAATTACGTGATCGACATCCTCCCTTTACTGATACTGGCAACCCAGAATAAAACGAGGTTTTTGAAATGAGAACCTGACATAGTCGTTAGGTGAAAAAGGGTTAAGTACTTGGCACAAGGGTACCAAAAAGGTTCTCTCAAGGGAGGTACAACCACTACGAGCTTTAATAAAGGCTATTAGAAAAAAGGAACAGAAATATAGAGGTATGTTTTTATCTTATTCGCAAGAAATACACTCATATTATAGTGATATAAAATGTCGTGAGGAAAGTTTGAGTATGAACGTAAGATAGGAAAACAAAGGAAACGACGGATGTACAGACGCCAGCACATCAAGCTATCCCTAACTGTCAAATGTTCTCAATTGAAAATGAACCTTATGTCTTTGCAATAAAGTTGAAATACTATCAAAGAAATTTGACAGATTGTGGTAACTTGATGTGCTGGCCTCTGTACTGTGTGACTGATGATATGGCTAGAAATGGAGTGACTACCGAGATGACGACTAATAGAGAAGTATAGAAGATGACAAACCCCCCCAAATAAATTGGGATAAGGGCAGGAGAATGATGATATTATTATGACGAATGAATGAGTCCAGCTTTTGCATTATGTTTCATGGATAATTCCAGTGGATGTAAGGACCAATTCCTACTTGTTAGATAAGTTCTACAGCCCGAAAACGAAGGCTGGTGTGATATTAACTCTCGCTGCATTCGCTCTTGCAAGCGAATTCTTCTTCTTCTCGTGTGGTTAGTGACTAATCTGGTGTATTTATGCTGCCCTTGGGCCTCTGACTTAGCTTCAGATGCTATTGAGAAATCTCTCAAGCATGCTGGTTTCCTTACGATGTTTTCCTTCACCGATTTTTAAGCAATAGCGAATTAGCGAATTTGGAATTCATTTTAAATATTATTATTAAGGTTTTTGTTTGATGAAAGTCAGTTTTATGTTAGGCCCTTAGATGTACCTACTACGCCCGTTCGATATAATTAACTAATATATTTTATTTGTTCGCACAATTACAACACCGTCTCACGCTCATCCAAGGCGATGTTTATAAGTCATAATACCAATAGTAATTTACAAAAAATACCGTAACATTACAACAAATTATTATAATAATGTAACTAATTTAAATATTATAAAGTAGGTACGTCAGAAGAGTATTTTCTTTAAGTTAATTAGCTAATTATAAAATTACAAAAAAATACGTATAATTACATACCTAAGTTGATTAGCTAGCACTCTTCAGATGCTATAAAAAAACATGAGTCATATCCTCTAATAATTTATTGAAGTGCATTTAAAGAACCTCGACAAGTGATTATGCTTAAAGTAGGTCCTAAATTCTGGAGAGTCTCTGTATCAGCCTTCCTGACTAGCTTATCTTTAGGCACTAGAACATGAGCTATTCTGATTTAAATAATCGCGCTGTCTCGAGAGAGTCTCAGAGAATAAGTGATTTAGTATGTCGTGTGAGTGTAAAATCAGAATTTATATTTTAAAAAGCGAAAGTTGACCTGTTTTTTACCCAGTCAAGCCTAAATGACTACGGATTTGGATGCAGTTGCAATCGAGCCCAGCACTTGCTTATAGTATATTTTCTGACCCTGATGAAATATTTTATTATTGACGTACCTTAAACGCACTACTTATCCGCAGAAAATTGAAAGTCGAAGCGCGCTTTTGTTTATGCATTCAATGCGTTATCTAGCGTTCGTAAAAATTGACATTACCATAGATGAACGCAGTTGCGTATACGCAGAATTTTGAGATTTAAATAAGTTTATTTTTTTACGTCAGCGTGACGTTCCATTTAAGCGTCAACGCCTCCGATACACATAAGGTCCATGTGAAGACGCTCTTACAAAAGACCATTAGGACACCCAGTTCTATTAATCAAGCCAGAAAAAGTTATTCATAAAATAATCACCTCAAACGACTCTAGTGGCTCGCTTCGGCTGATACATGAAGCATCTGCGCACCTTCATGCTTTTCTTCGATAACGTGAAGCAGTGACAGTAATTCAGATTGTCACATAGGGCAAAACTCTTGTCACATTTATTTTTATGAAACTTACTTTGTTTAGCCAAGCAGTCATCGTGATCGTGTTATTTTATTGTATTAGAAGTCTATAACCGTTTATATGGTCGTGAATTTAATGACGACACCAAAATCATGGTCAGTATGTCGATTTCAAAACTGCATAAAAACTTTTTTTTTAGGTATTCATCGTTTTTTGTTCTAGGCCTTTATACCTAACTGAATTGCACGTGTGGCAGGATTTAAGAGACCTGGAGTATAATTATGTTGGTGTTAGCTTCAAGTCTAATCGGATCCAGCTGATTACCAGCATTTTGAATCTACCTGATGGTAACAATCAATCTGCCTAGCCTCTTCCGAACTATGTTGAGGTCGGCTTCCCGTATAACAGGATGCAGCTGAATACTAGTATTTTACATGGAGCGTCTGCCTATCTAACTTTCACAACCCAGTTAGTAACTGGGTAATACGATACGCCTTGGTAAGACTGACTGTCAAACCTTCGGGCTGACTACCCGTAGCGACTGTCAAAGATCCACGAATGACAGTCGGGACCAACGGCATAACGTGCTTTCCGAGACACGGAGGAGTCTCGATATGTAAAGATGGTATGGTAAATACGGACCAACCCCGGCAAGGGCAGCGTAATCTGATGGTCGATCCATGCGGCTGTTATTACTTAGCTACGAGCTCTTCGAGGTAACAGTAAGTATAATAAAACAATTACCTCAAGCGTGGTCCAGCCACCGCGGCGGCCGGACGCCCGCTCCGCTTCCGACATGATGTGATAAGTGCGCCCGCTAGCGCTCTCATGCTTGTCTTTGTTGCGAGACATTCTGTCACCTGCAATTGAACGAGGTTGTTATCATTGAGGTTATTATGATGGCAACAATTTAATTACAAACAACAAAAGAGTTAAGTAAATACATAGACAAGTATAACTGGTGAGTGGTGGGATATATTAAAATGGTATATACCATTATAAATGGTGACATTTCAACACATTTCATTTAGTTTTTGTTTCTTGTATGGCTTGGTGGCTTTGGTGAAATAAAGAATTTATTTATTTATTTTTATTTATTTTAATAGTTCATATGTGGGCGTACAAGCAAAAAGGGTCCAGAAGTGGGGTTTTGAGTAAAGACTAAATTCGGTTTCTAGAATAGTCATTTGATAGTAAGGATTTAGGAAAAAATATTCAAAAACTGTCACAAATTTTTGTTGAGTTGAAATTCGGAAAAAGTCTGAAAACAGTACTAAGTATATGAAATTGTAGATAATTTAGCATTTAATAATAATCAATTAAAAACGCGTTATGAAGTTTTTTCATGCAATTTAACAAAATTATTATATCTTGGAATGCCGAGAACTGGACCCTTCTTGCTTAGACACCCACATATAATTATATTTTTATTCCAGAACTAAGAAGAACACTATTTTAAACCATATTATATAACAACAAAAACAAAAAATTGTCTATGCAACTTGTTATTTTCTTGGCTCAGCAACTTATCTCTTTTGTTGACTACCTATACAATAAAATGCATTGATTAAAGAGGTCATTGGATTGGCATAGTTAAATCAGTTACTTTCTTCAATTCTGAGAAAAAACAACATTGTTTTTCAGACAGATTTTATATGAAATAATTAAACTAGCAATACAATACAAATTATAATATAACTGATAGTAAGTACATAATTATCTAAATTTGAGCTTAATAAACACTAAGAGTAGGTACTATTTCATGTCATGTAATTTCCTTTTTCAGCTGGATACAGCTGGAGGTTAGAAATTAAAAATACCGAAATATGTTATGTTTAGTAAACAATATGATTTTTACATGACTATTTTAATACAAACACTGCCACTATTTTTGTGCTATTCTAAGCTCTGTGCTTTCAACACACATACATGTTCATGGCAGTGTATTGGTTAATGCTTCTTGCAAATATGTTACACTAAGAAATACAACAAGAATTAATTACATTTGAAAATAAACTTTTATAAAACATCTCTCTCTACTCTCTCCACTACGGTTACTATTATTCCTGACATTTATCCTGATAACATAGTCACAGTGGCCAAATTTATATCAAACCAAGCCTTAGAAAGTGATAAATTCCATCCATGACAATAAAACCGGCCAAGTGCAAGTACAGAGGCCAGCACATCAAGTTACCACAATCTGTCAAGATTCTTTGATAGTATTTCAACTTTCTTGCAAAGACATAAGGTTCATTTTTAATTGAGAAAATTTGACAGTTAGGGATAGCTTGATGTGCTGGCGTCTGTACAACTCACACACAAAGAGTTCAGTACCATCATAGAATATCTAACAACTAAAAACACATATTTAAAAAATGTTGCTTGGATGTGTACCACCTTTATATTTCGAACTTTATTTTATTTTTATTATTAGGTGTTATGCTATAGAAATATGAGTGGTTTATGAGACCCAGCCCGCTGACAGACATATGGACGTACAGAGCAGGCTGAGTAATAGGGTTCTGTTTGGCACTCGTCAGGTACAGAACCCTAAAATCAGTTCTAAAATGCAGACCTGTCGGTACAATGACTCATTTTTAATACACTAACAATCAAAGTGTGTTTGTAGGACAACCTCAGATAATTCATTACCACAGAATAAACAACTAACCAGGATATTCAGCTGCTAATTGGACTAAAAAAATAATGGAAAATCATTTAAATACATTCCAATAGAGAAATCCAGACCACAATATCATGGACAATGATTATTTTCATGAAACTAGGTAAATTTCTAATCCATTCATGTTGGAACTAAAATTGTGGTTTTGAATAGAAAATGTTTTTTTTTCTTTTGTGTTAAACATGTTTGGTTAGTTTTTATTGCCTATTGAAACTGATAATGAGAAATTGAGTTATGTATGATGTCACTTATTGAAGTCCTACTTGATGAAGTTTGTCAAACATGAAGATGTTATCTAATGTTGTGACACAGCCTGGAAGACCCCTATGTTCAACAGTGGACTATGATAGGCTGAGATGATTGTTGCCAATGTCTCTTAAGAAATGCTTACATCCAGCAATTGACAGCAATACATTTGCTGCTTGATTGCAAACAAATACTATAGGTCAAATACATGCTGGTATATGATATAATTATACAATAATATAGGATCAGAGTATCTAACAGCAGAATGAAAAAGATATTTAGAGTATGGCATAGCGCGCATAATACACTGCTCAAAGTACCATCATATTATTGATTAGATATTAAAGAATCATATTGGTATTGGGTTGATAATAATTCAACAAATACAAATAGATGACTTTCCAAAATATTGCTATACAATCAGCTCATATTAATTTCTGGTGAGTAGTACTGTTTTCCATTAATGTTTTATCAATTTAACCCAATTTCTAATGATAGAGGATACCAAAAGTTGTATGTCTTGATAATAATAATTATCAGGGTATATTACTTTTGGTATTCTCTCTAATTTAGTATAACTTTACTGTAAAGATACCTTGGTATATCATAGTTGAATGTATATTATGAATAGCCACTACACAAAAAATAATTTTCACACTACTGTATTAGATACTTTTAAAGGTGATTCCTGCATGGAAACTACATGACATGAAGAGTATGCTACTTTACGTTCAAATTACAACGAATATTTCTCAACAAAGTGACAAAACTAAAACTGCAGCGGTTTTTCTGAAACGTTGACCAACACTTCTGTTAAAACAATCCATATTTCATACTTATCTACGTAAACACTGATACGATTGTTTTCATACAATATGGACTGGAATCTACACGCTATAGGGGTACTTAGTGATAAAAATGTACCTTTATAACACCGCGAGGGGTCATTAGGTGTGATAGACCGACAGTTTTCGATAAATTATCTTCTTTCGAAAAATAAGGACAACACAAGTCCATAACCTCCGTAGTACGGCGGATAAACCTAAAGAATACAGTTATTGCACATTCTTAACAGGCTCTTAACAACGAAACAAGGCCAATTTCCTGGAAAAATTACTGATTTAATTCATTATTTCGACGATTACTGTGTAAATGCGTAGCATCTTTGTGTACAGCTGACATGAAAGAGATGAATCGACTCGAACCCTAGTAGAGTCCCCAAGCGCCAATTCATTATGCACACTTCCAAACACTTTACTTACAAAATTACTGAACAACCAATAAATACACACCTTCATCTACTCCTTAAAACCTTTTACTTCAATGAGGATTATATTTATGGGAAATAATTCACTGTAAACAGACAATGGGACACTCTTGACAAACAACCACATCAAACGTCCATTTACCGACTGCAGCGACAATCGACATTAGCGGCGAATTCTAGAACTTTACTTTGTGTTGTGGCGACCATAGATAAAGTATTCTCTGTGGCGCAAAGTTTGAATTACGCAAGTTTTATTTCAGCGAAAGGTCGAGCTTTAATGATTTTAGTCGACAATTTTATGTAATGTTATTTTTGAAGTTCAGGTACTGAATCTCTTATCATTCTCATCATTTTAGCTCATGAATGTTCACACAATCCAATGCCAAAACGAGGATTTAACCAATTCATAGCACTAGTTAGAATATATTATAATAAAATATATTTAGTTAGGCAGCTGATGTTGGTCCCGTAGGAGTAGGAACTGAAAATGACATCAGATTTCGTGCCATCATGAGCTCCCATCAACAACATAGAAACAGAAATAGGTAAATGTGGTCTACCTTGATCAACCGAGATCTATATGTGGTAACAATTGGCAACTTTAAAATCTTGGAGGAGTAGGTTATTTTCAAGTAACTACGTAGAATGTTCCCACTGTAAGATTTTGACTGATTGATGAACTGAATAATTTTTGATAGTGGCTGCAAATTATAAAAATCAATCAACGCAGCCTATCGCAGTCCACTGCTGGACATAGGCCTCTCCCAGTCTGTGCCACAACACCCTATCTTCCGCCTTCCACATCCAGTCTGTCCTAGCCATATCCTTAAGGTCCATCTGTCCTCATGGTCCATCTAGCTGGGGAGTATTCCATACTACGCTGTCCGATACGCGAACTTCACTCCAGCAGTGTTATTCTGTAACCAACTCACCGTGACAACTTAGGTCAAGTGTAAGGACTGCTACACCGGCCATTGGTCTTTCGACAAACATGGCCAGCCCACTGTCACTTCAGTTTGTTAAGTTAGCAAGTTACGACGGTAACTCCGGTTCATTTCCGGATAAGTTCATTCCTGATTTAGTCCTTCAAAGGGACTCCGAGCATAGCCCGCTCCATAGCGCGCTGGGCGACCTTGAATTTGTGGATAAGCCCGACTGTCAGTGTCTACGTTTCGGCAGCGTCTGTGACGGTAGGACGCACTGGTTGAAAACCTTTGTCTTCAAACACTGGGGTAGGTGAAAAGAAGACTTGACGTAGTTTACCAAATGCTGCCCAACATTGTATTGACTTTCGTCTTCTCCAAATTCATGCCAACCACAACCTATACGCTTGAAACAGATGCTAAATAGAGGCTCCCTTTGCTGCTCAAGCGTCTCTGCCTTTATGACGATGTCATCGGAAAACAGATACGTCAGCAGTGTACGGACCCTCCAATCCAAAGCGTCAAGTTCGGTCTGAGTCCATTTGAGTTTGCCGAAAGAGTACCTCAAAACCAGCATGACCAAACCGTTAAAGGCGTGCAACTTGTTGCCGCCTGAAAGAAGACTAATTAATTAAAACATTTCGTCAGGTGACCAAAGAAGCGTTCCATCAACGATTGCTTCATGTGAGCAACGTATTTAAATGTGTGCAGTTTGTTAATTAATTTATGTGAAAATACATAAATATTTAAAATTATAAAAAATATTATCCAAAAAAACTGTAATACGTTCTCAAGCTATTATTTTAATTAGTGATAAAACTTGCATAATTAACGTAATACATTATAATATACACCTACTGACTTGTATTGTTATACCCGTTCCATTTTAAATTAAAATTTTAAATGAACTTTGTCCCTTGAACGCGAAACGACAGTGATGGAATATACGAAATCAAATTGCACTAACACGGAATTCACCAGGGCACACTGTTCAAATAACTCCTTGCTTTTATTTAATTTTAGTGAAGTGAAATAAAATGGT
The DNA here is from genome assembly GCA_951799385.1 of Hyppa rectilinea. Lineage (NCBI taxonomy): Eukaryota > Metazoa > Arthropoda > Insecta > Lepidoptera > Noctuidae > Hyppa > Hyppa rectilinea. The sequence goes on along the minus strand of OX637312.1, from coordinate 15,599,380 downwards.
TGAAGTTAGTAAACTTATGGTGTTACAGAGTGATATACCGCAATATTCATGTCATCAACTTTTGCACCCGTGGACAACTAGCTGCAGCGATGCATTCTTTAGAATGCTATGGTTGTGTGGGAAAGGATCAGTTATATTTTATACACCCTATCTGGGATTATTTACGGTGAGTACGTTAATTATTATGTTATTGAGAATAAAGCAAGTAAGGTGAGTTATCCCACAGTCGGACTAATAAGGAGGGGGAGGGGGGGGGGGTTACATTTTCAAGCTGGTCTTGGTCAGTGGGTAGCCTTAGGGGCGGATTTTTAGGAGTTGGAGTCTTTTCGCATCTTACGTTCACAAACTTTACTACATAGATCGATCAAGTACTTAACTATTTCGTATTTTTGTACCAATAGAATTAGGAAACCTTACCTTTCCGAAGAGGAAGTTTTTATTTATTTAAACTTTTTGCATACAATAAATGTACAAAGGCGGATTTAATAACTTAGGCATTCTTTAGCAGTCAACCAAGAGTCGAGAAGAGATTATACTCGTATGACAGGTGCTTAAAAAAGCACATCAATAGTAGAAAAACAACAACAGGTTTAATAATAATAATAAATTATTTATTTGCATAAAACATGGTATAAAATGGTGATTAAAAAATTTAAGTACAAACCTGCTCTGCTATATGCATGCAATTTTTTTTAGTCAATAATCTCTAGTAATAAAGAAACTTATCAACATTTAGTATCCACGCTTTCAATTATACAATTTAAGCTTTAGCAACCTTATACCTAGAGACTTAGAGTGGCTTGGCATGTGGTTATAAATGCGCACACACATTGCTAGGCAGTTCCTATTGTACTTGGTTATTCTTGGCAAATCATGAATGACATCCAATTTATAGGGATCTCGTCTGTGGCGGGGTCATACATTATTTGCTGTTTTGAAAAGATTTTTATTCCTAGCTACGAATATACATGTCTCTTAAATTCATAAATATATAGAGAGGGCAACAGTAGCAAGCCAAGTTTTTAGAATATAGGTCGACAAGAGACGTCTGGTTGTAGTCCATACATAGCCCTAATGCACTTTTTTTGGGCCACAAAGGTTGAGAGAGTAGTTTAGAGTCAAGTTTGGAGTTTAGTTTCAAGAGTTAAGAGTTTCAAAGCGACTGTGGAAAATACATGGCAAGCTTTGGCTTCAGCCTATCGTAGTCCACAGCTGGCCATAGGCTTCACCCAGGCCCAGGCTGCGTCACAACACCATCTTGTTTGTATCTATGGAAAAAAAAGTAATGCATAGGTTACACTGAACACATTAGATTGATGAAAATGAGAACTAGTTATAATATTATAATTATAATGAAAAGACTACGTTTTTTAACAAAGGCTTTAAAATTATCGAGCAGGTTTCTTAAAACGGAAAATAGAAATTGTTGTGTCAATTTTAAAGCTTTTTTAAAAATAGTGGTAAATAACGTGAGGTTAATGACGATCATGTAGACTGGCTTACTTACATTTAGTTATTTAAAACATGCCGCCTTTTTTTTAAGAAATCGTTTTTTATTCGTAAATTTTGCATGAGAGCAGAAAATATCGAGAAATTAATAATTTAAGCTTCTTTGAAAAAATTACAATCATTGGCTGTCTTGCAAGAAGTCATAATCATCAAGACAGCAAGTTGTCACTTGTCATGTATATCTTCTGTCCTGTCAGTCAAGCAGTCAAGACTCAAGTGACAAGTAGAGAGTGGTGTTGTTCAGCACAACACACGAATGAATATTATTTTGCTCAGTTCACTATCGTTCGTATTCGCATGAACTCCGTACATTACGTATCAAAAATACCCGTTACTTTTTATGAGGTCAAACAGCAATATTTTTAAGTGAACTACAGTAATCATCAGTATTAAGCACATGCGTCTTCCAAATATATTTCGAGCAGTGGTTAATTGTGTTTAATTCTAAAAATGGTTGAAGCTAGTAAACTTTGGTTTGAAGCTGCGTGCAGTAATTGTAGATGCCATGAACTTATACACCCGTGGACGTACCGATGTTCTGATGCTACGAGAACCATGTTGATAAGTTGTATCAAGGGGAGTTACAAATTTTACGCTATGGTCTACCTTGTAAGTACTTGCGCATCTACTAATGTTTACATTACGCAGGTTTCTATAGACAAGTTTTATACCTTTGGCATAACAGATGATGATGCCCTTTGAACTTCAGATTTGATAACTTATTAAGCATACTTTGTGTTTAAAGTATTATTTATCTCCAGTAAACAAATTTAAATATATTCTTCACTAGCAATGGGTGGTAAGGTCCACCATATTTTTAACACTAATAGATTATTGTCACTTAAATGTTATCATTTGTTAAATCATCTGCCTAGCCTTAGTCGTCTTATAAGTACTTCAAAATCTAAATTCAACCAATGGAATTTTATATTTCTAGCGGACAACTCGTAAGTTAGCAGGTATACCTCCGTAATAGGATAACTTCTAATCATTCTATAATAAACTATTGATTTCCTCTTCCTTGTTATAGCTATTAATACCAAGCGTAAGTATTATTACTTATATGAAAAAATCAGTTACTATATGAGACTATATATAAAGTAAAATGACCTATTTTAATAATATTATATAAACATAGATATTGCTCTCCATCATGACATAAATCTTGAAAAAGCTGAGAAAGAAAAAGAACAAGTATGAGGATGGCAACATGTGGGACATGGACTCTGTTCAGCCTCTAAAAACCACTCTGAACAAGGAGGTGTAATATTAAACACATATTTGCACTTAGCATTGTTTCAGACTTTTTTATTTTTGCTTGGCTCTTAAGGGTCATTGTGAAGTGTTTAAAAATAGCCTATAATTTTTTTTAGGAATTAATTAATTATAAAATGTTAAAAGAATTCTTCAAATCCAACTGGTATTTCCAGAAACTACCATTTAAACTTCAAACAAACTATTATTAGTATTGATTTGGATGCCGCATGAAAGAAGTAGAGTCTACCAAATTGTTATTTACGTAAATTCCGATAAAGTTAATTCAAATAGAATGAGGTTCTTTATTAATATAAAATTTTGTTTCAGATACAAATATTAATGAGAGGGAAAAAGCTAGGGAAAAAGGAAATGCTGGAACAATTCAAGCTATATTTAAAATCAGGCATTTTTGGTTTGGCTGTGGGCAGTTCATTTGTCACATTAAACTGCATATTCAGGTAAATTAACTATCTTTCATTCAGCAATCAATCTATAGAGCGCATTAACAGGAAATCAATCCTTCCAAACAATGACATGTTGAAATAATGTAGTGCTACTGTATCTGGGTGTAATTATGTCACATTGAGTTGTAGAAATAAACTGTGTCAATTTTAATATGCATATGGAACAATGCTACTGTGGTATAACTAACATGCCGTTATCCAACATCTGGTCAATTTTTAACTTTTGATGCTATAGTAATCAATTATTTTTAGGATATGATTGGAGAATCATTCGAAAGTATTTAACTTGATCTATGTTTTGGTACCTCCAAGTGTCACATCGGTTTTATCATTGAAAAGTTACATCAGTTTCAATTTTTACAGCGGTTTTTGTATGATATTCAAAACTACGTTTTTGGTAGATAACGGCATTATAGATATATCACGTCAGAATGGGCAACAACATTAATTTGTTAGTCAGATGAGAATTTAAACAAAGTTTGAAATATTGAATGTTGTACTAAGTTACTAATGAATAAGCCAATGAAACAACAATATGTATCATCAAGTTAACTTTGTGTATTTAATTTCATCACCACTGCTCTCAAAATGGTGAAGAAAAATGTCTTAGAACCAAAAATTTGAAGACATGCCATCTACTTCTCGCAAAGAGGCCTGTGTCCCAACGGTAGGAATGTTATAGGCTGATTATAATTATGATGATCATCAATTTATGCTTTAGAAGATATTCCTAGTTCCAGCATGTTAGGAGAGGCTATTCTAGGTTTCATGAAAGCCAGTAGATATGGAGAGACGGACATAATATGCTTATTCTTGTTTTGTCCAGTTTAAAGTGTACCGAAATACATATTTCTAATGTAATATTAATTTTATTTTCAGGAAACTATTTTTCAATGAGTTTTCATATTATACAACCGTGTTGCTACCATGCACAGTCAGTGGATTAGCAGTGTACTTCGAACCCCCATACAGAAGAGTAATGGTTGTCAATCTATTTGTAAATCTGGTAAGTTTAAATATGTTTTATATTACAAAATTATTATATGAATAACCGGAGACTAAAATGAATAAAACCGTAAAATATATATTTACCTTAATGATTCATAGTCCAAAATGTCTATATTTCTTATCAGATCCTTTAACTGCAATAGATAGCAAACGGTTAACAGTTACCTAAGTTAAGCAGAAATGGTTCAAGGTTTTTAGATAAGCATTGAGTAATTCTGTTTAAAAGGGAAACTAAAAATGTTACTCAACATGCAAATTGAGTCATTCATGTGTTTTAGTAAGATGAAGCCGAATAATATAACAATAAACTTAATAATATGTATTATATCAATATTTTTGAAGGTAAAAAAAAAAATGTATAAATATATATTTTTTTTAATTAATGTCTCCATTTCTTTTTCCTTAACTTGCTTGGCCAGCCATAATTTTTTTTCATGTTCCAAAAAGTGTAAGATAAGTATTAGGTCTTCATCCAGCCAGTGATTATGTTTATTGGCATGTTACTAATTCCATATCTTGTCAACATTTCGACGTATAGTCCAATACAAATATTAGACGTTCTGAGTAGTTTCTGAATGACGTCATTGCCTACTTAAAAATGTGTGAGTTATCGAGTATTCATATATCTAGCTCTTGAGTACAATCAAGTGTTACATACATAACATAACACTTATTTATTTTATTTAACTATAAAATTTAATTGACACGGTTAAAAACCAATTACCTACAGTAATTAAAAACAAGGACACAAACACAAAAATTAAATGTAAATCAGAAAGTTCAGGTTTAAACATTAAAAAAAAAATTCATGAACCTACCTCCCTATCACTGTACTTCCGTTATGTTAATACATTTTTGGCCATTCATCTGCAAATAGATTGTTTGTTAGATTAGAATCCAAGAGATCATTAAGTCTGGCGAGCAAAGTACTAAGGAGATGGAGGCATAGCAAATAGCCTTTTTTTTAGGGTGGGAAATCATCAAATGACCCCTCCCGCTCTGGATGGAGCAGAAGGGAGTGTCAGACTCTTACTGACCCATCCATGTTCCTTCCTTAGCCCTTTATGATGAATAGTCACACGGTGATTAATATTTTCGTTGTTTTGCGTAACTAAAACTGCCTTCAATGACCAAATCAGCTTGTGCTTTCTGCCGCGGGCAATATTTCAAAAATCCCAGGCAAAGCGAGCAAGAAAGACACAACAAAGAAACACAAACTAGCAAAGCAATGCAGTGACAATTTACGTCAAAAAGACCGAGATGCATGTATTGGAGTTATCAAATAAAACAAAGTCGCACCCCGCCGTTGGTCGGTTCCTCTGTACGCTTAAGATCCTTTAACCCATTACATGTTCGCTTATAAGAATAAGAAAAAAATATTTGCAGAAAATACAGGTTTAACCAGTTCTGTTTAGGGCAAGCAAATTCAATTTAAGTGCATTAATAGGTAGGTACTCCAAACTATAAAATATGTTCTAAGTAAGAGTAAGTTTTAAGTAATAGTAACCGTTTGTTTATAAGAGCTCAACGATTTATACGGTTATATTTATTGTCGTTTCGTGGTTATATTTATTGTCGTCTCGTGAGAAAAGATTTAGTATTCAAGAGAAAAGATTATACTAACGACTTATATTTTAACTAGCTTTCGCCCGCAGTTTCGCCCGCGCGATGGTATCTACATTGCACCCGCGTGGAGCCGGGGTGGGTCGCTAGTTAGGAGATAAAAACAAAAATAAAGTAACTACCAAGTACAGACGCACATCAAGCTATCTGAAACTGCCAAATTTTCCCAATTGAAAATGAACCTTATGCTTATGTAATAAAGTTGAAAAACTATCAAAGAAATTAACATATTAGAGTAACTTAATGTTCTGGCCTATGTACAAAAAAGTCGAGAAACGAGTTTTGTATTTACAAATAGTGTCACAGCATGTTAGCGTAGACTTAAACGTTTGCGACATTTGGAATAAACAGGTAATTTTTTGTAAACAACTCTTGGTATAAAGTGTATATTATTATGTACTTATTAACATAAATGCTATACTTAAATAATTTGTTTTGACAGTCACTAATCCCACAATAAATCACATTGGCTTTGGACGGCACAAGGTCCGACATGTCTTTGCACAATAAACTATTTGACACGGTCAAAAATAAAATATGAAATCACATAGAAAGGAGACCGCTCGTCTTAAAAACTTTCATAACCGTACAGAAATTAAATATTATGGGTAGATATAATTGTGAAATTGCATTATTGCTTATAAGTATTACATTTGATTCTGAAAATCAGTGACGTCTTATTGTTATATTTCATACTAGCTTCCGCCCGCGGCTTCGCCCGCAAAATATGTCGACAAATTATACACATAAACCTTCCTCTTGAATCACTCTACCTATTACAAAAAACCGCATCAAAATCCGTTGCGTAATTTTAAAGATTTAAGCATACAGACAAACAAACAGACAAAAATAGCGACTTTGTTTTATACTATGTAGTGACAAGTAACGTACAATTTCCGCGTTTTGACAATTCATAAAAAGTAACGTTTTTGACTACCCTGTCAAATATCCAGTTGTGTGACGATATCTACTTTTAACTATAAGTCAAAGTCAAAGTCTAATTATTTATTTATTTCAAATAGGCACAAGAAAGGCCCTTTACAACGTCAAAGAAACCTTTGCCCAGGTGTTCTGACCAAAGCACTATTAGTACTTTTTGTTCATGAAACTAGGGCGCGCTTGCAATAGGTACTTAATGCGTTTAGCGCTAAACGTACACACGGCTACACATCAAGCTATACAAAACCAGTGTACGCTGGTCTCGCATCGTACGGAAATCCTATACAATGCGAGATCAGCTTAAACTGGAAATGTATAGCTTGATGTGTAGCCGTGCGTACGTATTTAAAACATCGTCAATCATGGAAATTACAGAGACAGAAGGGTGTTTTAAAATGTTTAGCGATTTTATTTTTTATAGCTGCTCCCTCGCGCTTTTACCCGCAGCTCATATTGGCCGTAGCGTGATGTTACATAGCCTTCCTGGATAAATGGACTATCCAACACAAAAATAATAAATAATTTTTCAATTCGGACCAGTAGTTCCAGAGATTAGCGCGTTCAAACAAACAAACTCTTCAGCATTATAATATTAGTATAGATTGATATGTGGTGCAAGAGGACCAAATAAATTGGGATAAGGGCAGGCGAATGGTGATGATGATGTGGTGCTACGAGGGCCTTAATATGATATTGATAGTTATAACTAACCTTTTCAAAATCATGCGATACTAGTCTTAAATGCCAACTGACTTGTGAATAAATCAATTAACTTAAGATGAAGTTAAACAGTTCGTCATTTTCTTTCTAGGTATTCGAGTATTGGGTGCGAACATTAGAAATGAAAGGCTGGCTTCGACGGTCTCCCGGCAAGGAGACCCTAACCTTCATGATCGGTAGCGCTATCTTCTTCTATCTTATGAGACTAGACAGAGACAACGACAAACGGACCCCTTTGTTCTGGTATGTATGTCTAATTGGATACAGTCCCAATTCTATAAAAATCTTAGTGAAAATTAAGGTGACCTGAGCTATCTATAGTGTCAATCCCCTTTTTTTTTGATCCGGGGTGGAAAATTCTTATTATTGTCCTCCGCCCTGGGGAAAGAGGGAGGGACTGTCAGAGTCTTACTGACTTAAAACCATCCTAGGTGTTCCCTCTCACACCTGCGCCGGATGTCGCGAGTACACATGATACTTTCGCAACCCCCGGCTGATAGTGTCAATCCCTAGTGTAAATGGAGCGACTGCCTAAAAGACTACACAACCCACTTACGGAGTATGTGTGACTTATTTCGGAAGTAAATTAGTGCATTGGCTTTCGCGTTTTATTGCGCCGGTCATGGTCAATGAATCTGCCTAGCCTTTTCCCAACTACGTTGGGGTCGGCTTCCAGTCTAACCGGATGCAGCTGAATACCAGTATTTTACATGGAGCGACTGCCTATCTGACCTCCACAACCCAGTAACTGGGTAATACGATACCCCTTGGTGAGACTGGCTGTCAGACTTTCGGGCTTCTGACTTCCCGTAACGACTGTCAAAGATGCACAAATGACAGCCGGGACCAACGGCTTAACGTGTTTGCCGAGGCACGGAAAAGTCTCAATATGTAAAGATGGTCACCCATCCACGGCCAACCTCGGCAAGCGTAGGTTAACCTGATGGATCGTCCTGTGCGTTATTACTTAGCCACGAGCACTGCATATGAATTTGCTATATTAAGGGCAAGACCAACTATGTTGATTTGACCCAACATAGTAACAATATGAATGAATATGAAATTAACTAAGCTTATAAATATGTCGAGCCGCATAATGAGACTGAAATTATCGGCAGAATTAAAATAGAACAATGCAATTTTTTGCTAGCGTTTAAACTAAATGTGTCATTTATACGCCTTTAGGCAATATCATTAGTCGCTCATAATTACCTACCCAAATGAAATATGTAACATAGTTATTTGTAAAAATATTTCTTAGACTTATGTAAATTATGTCAGGATTTTACCATCAATGGCAGTTTAGAAAATTGCCTTAATCAAAATTCATTTATCCAAACTAGGCTATTCTATTCTGAAAATCAGCACTTTTTGAAGGTCAAAATAACATAAGACAGTTACCCTAAACGCCTCCGTCACCACTTTCTAGTACTTTAGCTGGGAAAAATTGGCGCAACAAACTCCCCAGCAGCGCAGCTGTCTGTTCAGTTGTCTATCTTTGACGAGTGCCATAGCCAAAGAAAAAAAAAACACATTTTAAAAAGTGTCAATGATAAATACATTTTCTTTAAAGGTTCTTTACACCTCCACGGGTATCCAAAGAAGTTGGTGAACCAGTAAAGGGAATTGAGGGCAGAAGCCCTGCGTGTCCACATCGAGGACCATGCATTAATTATGTTTTAAAGGTATGTAAGAGAACGGGCGGTTAATTGGTGATTCTCTAATAATCTCTAGTGATTTTTCTAATGTCATAATAAACTAAGAGCAGTACAACAACTCGTAAGTCTGGAGTAGTAGTTAGTAGTAGTAGGCCTTTTTTTTTAAGGCTGGGAAATCATCCTATGAGGGAGCAGTCATGCTCTGGGTGGAGCGGAAGGGAGTGTCAGACTCTTACTGACTAAAACCCATCCATGTTCCTTCCGTAGCCCTTTATGTTCCGGGGTAGCGGGAACCCTTTCGGACAATCCTTCTTAGTAGTTGTAGGCCTGGAGTTCGAACCCAAAGTAGGCATATTACTTGTGTATTTAATTTCATAACTACTGCTCTCAAAACGGTGAAGGAAAACAACGTGAGGAAACCGTCCTCCAAACAAAATTCGAAGACATGTGGCATCCACCAACCCGCACTGGACCCGGCTGGTGGATTATGGCCCACTCCCTCTATTAGAGAGGAGGCCTGTGTACCAACAGTGGGAACATTATAGGCTGATTATGTTTTAATGAACTAGCACTTCGCCCGCGACTCCGTCTGCATGGAATCGCTTCAGTAGTTCTGAAGATTACCTGCTACGTACAGACGCCAGCACATCAAGCTATCCCTAACTGTCAAATTTTCTCAATTAAAAATGAACCTTATGTCTTTGCAATAAAGTTCAAATACTATCAAATAAATTTGACAGATTGTGGTAACTTGATGTGCTGGCCTCTGTACATACAAACAAATTTAACCTCTAATATTAGTGTACGGGGTATAACTGTTTACTTTTTGAGGTTGGGTAATTAACAAATGACTCCTCCCGGTGCTCTGGATGAAGCGGAAGGGAGTGTCAGACTCGTAGTGACTAAAACCCACTTTATGTTCCGGGGTAGTAACCCTTTCGGATATTCCCGCTTACCCGGCAGGCTTCGGCCCTAACAGGGTATAGCTAACTTCTCTTTTTATATGTGCACGTGTTTTTGTGACAAAACATATTTTTTTCTTTCCTTATTATGGACGATAAATTTTAATAATGTTTTTATTATGTTGCCAGCCTTCCAGCCTTGCCAGCAGGTCTTGCATCCTACCTACTCTAAACAATTTATTTTGTAACATTTCAGGGCACAGCGCAACTGTTCGGCGTCGGTTGTGCAATGACCATGCTACGGACATTAATTCCTAAAATATTGACGCCTGCCAAAGCTTTCAAGTCTTTGAGGTTATCACACATGAAGTTGGGTCTGTTCTTCGGCGGATACATCGGTATTTATAGGGTGAGTTTGTAATACCACTTATTTAGAACTGAATCCTTTACCCCACCCGATCCTCCATCCCTCTCGCTATTTGACCTCACTTTAAACGTCAAATTGTACACACGTGTACGTATTTGACGTTTAACTTTTTGAACGCCAGAGCGTAAACGCTTCGGCGTCCTCTCTCACGCCAAGCCACACATTCTAGTACATTTATTTTGTACGTAAAAAAATCGTTTTCTTATCGGCTTTACCAGACCGTGGCGTGTTGGACACGTTTTCATTTGTAGCTATATCCGACTGTGGCGTTCAAAAGGTTAATCTTTTCCCAACTTAGTGTTAGCTTTAACAAGAATGTTACACGATATTTATGAAAGTAATAATTAGCCGCGACTTCGTCTGCTTCCTCTCATCCAGGCTGAGAAGCCTTAGTTCTTACCCAGGTCATGGTCTATCTGTGTGCCAAATTTCATACAATTCTGTTCAGGCGTTTAGCGTGCAAGCGCAACAAACAAAGTCACTTTCACATTTATTATTAGTTAAAATAGCTCCTGCTGTGGCATAGTAGCCCAGTTAATGCTTGATTATAGTATCACCATAAACTTATTACATTTTTGTTAACGATTTCAGCATCAGGTAAGTCGGTGGACAAAAGTCCATTCGTTAGAAATCGATAAGCCCGAACTATGACGAGAAGCTTCAAACCAGACTTATTTTTGCCCTATCGTAACATCAGAAAAAAAATAGGGATGTCGACATCATTTTTTTGTTCATCCGTCAACTAGATTATTAAAAAATATTGCTGATACATGTATTTTTAGATGAATAAATTTGGCATGACGTCACAGTTTTAACCTAATTGTGGCGTAGCGAGCCCCCACTCCCCGACGTTAATGCGTCTTATCGCAGTCATTTCTTATTAATATGATAAAGCAAATAATACGTGTCCAATTTCTTATTTTTTTAACTTGTCGTCATCCTTATTAACGTGTTTTAATTTTAGCGTTTGATAAAATAAAATCTCTCTATTGTTAATTTAACTACAGTAGGTAGTTAAATTAACAATATAGTTGTATTTTCTTTTATAAATAGGTACATAATATGCAGATGACAGATATATACGCGTATGAAGTTGTGAACACATTCAGTAAAATAAATTAAAGTGCTTTATATATAGCATAATTTCACAAAATAAAACTGCTTGCAAAGTCGTAGTAAAATTTCATAGCGTGTGATTGACACTTTATTTCTTGTTTAATCAATTTTATCCGAATCAAGATATATTCTGTGATATGAATAATAGAAGAATTTCGTGTGTTTCATAATTTGACACATATTTTTATTATTTATTATTATTATTATTTATCCTTTATTTCAGGCAACGAAGGCCCATAAAATAGAGTACATGTATAAAATTATAACTATAAACTAATACATAATTTTAAAAATACCATAATAACTTAAAAACTACTGCACTTGTTGTGACGGCGTCGAGTTACGCTGCGAGGTGTAGCGTAGCCGGCCGCGGAAACGCCGATACAGCACACCTTTCGGCCAAAACTCTTCCTTGAGAAAGGTCACCAAATGGTGAGTTGGAATGCGCACCACGAACGATTTGAAATTAGTGTTATGGCGCGCCTCCAACTTCCCCACCCTCAAGGTCCAGTTGGTCTTCACCCGTATGTACTCTACGACTTCCTCAGCTTGCGTAGAGTGGTGTAAACGGGACACGTACAGCTGCGTCGTCGGCACTGCAGGACGTAGCAGCATGTTACATCCAGCCGGCGCCGTCCCGCACTGGTTGCGATAAGTAGGCTTCCTCTTCTTTCTCTCCACCTTGATGAAGCCGTCATCATCGCAAGTGTTCTTGGTCGGAACCTGATGTTCGTGGTCCATCACAGCGCCTTTCGTCGCGCTCGATGCTGAGCGACTCTGCTTTCCCCCTTTTAGATTTACTGCTGGTCGTTTAGTTTCTGACCCAGCAGATTTCTGTTTAGCGACGGTATCCGAATAGGTACGCTTGGGGGTCGATGTACCTATAACGCGCGTCGCTTCCCAGGCGGGTACGACGTACGACAGGTATTTTTGGCATAATCAGTAACTTCCCACTGTTGATATTTTATTAGATCTGGTAGTGGTCGGGTCAGGAACCGTGATCCCCAGCCACAATCGTACTCTTATTACTCAAAAAGTACAAGGCACAAATTTCTGGTATAATTGGCACAATAAAACACAATTAAAATAACCATTTTGTTCCATACTAAAATCTTCCTTTCATGTCGTGGTCCGGTCAAGAATCACAACACATCGGATCATTTTGAAGGATACTACTAATCCATTGCGTCATATGTTCGAAAAATTTGTCAGCTCAGCAATGTAAATAACGCAATGAATGTTGTTGAACTGTCAAAATGAAAGCTATTGTTACTGCTAGTGTGTTACGCAATTAAGGTTCTAGGCCGACTCAATATTGATACAATATGGATACCACAAATATGCAAATAGTGAAACCGCAAGTGATTCTAGTCCATAGACGTATTGCAAAATTGAATAATAAATAGTAATTAAATAAAAATCCAACGCAATTGATTTCAAAATAAATTCATTAATAGTCAACACTGTAGACAACCTTGCCTTGACCCCAGAAGAGCGCCAGCGAGTCACGCAAGCATTCATTAAATAATTGTCTCAGTGGTCGGGTATGTCCGAAAGGGTTACCGCTATCCCCGAACACAAAGGGCTAAGGAAGGAACATGGATGGGTTTTGGTCAGTAAAAGTCTGACACTCCCTTCCGCTCCACCCAGAGCGGGAGAAGTCATTGGATGATTTCCCAGCCTTAAAAAAAAAGTGGTCCAATTCTACACAGTGTTCAAATTGCTGAAAATTAAAAATCTACTTTTTTGACTTAATTACTGGACCGATTTCGTATATTTTTTTGTTTTTCAAACGCCATGACAAGTATGTGGTTTCATTTATCACCAACTAGCTTTTGCCCGCGGCTCCGTACGCGTTAAATTCGTAGTAAAACAATTCCCCTTTCCCTATATTGTGAAGATTTCCTGCTATCTTTGGAATATCTAAATTCATATCCTACATTTTACGACTTTGCATTAGAAATCTTGAAATTATTAGTGGTTCTCTAATATATTAAGCATGTTTTATACATATAAACCTTCCTTTTGAATCACTCTATCTATAAAAAAACTGCATCAAAATCCGTTGTGTAGTTTTAAAGATCTAAGCATACATACATACAGACATTAGGACAGACGCGGGAAGCGACTTTGTTTTATACTATGTAGTGATATGTGGTCTCCTATTGTATATCATCGACTAGTTAAGAAAAAGGAAGATAACCATTTTAAATTAATATTATTAACTCTCATTTCAGTTAGTAGTCTGCATACTATGTCGAGCGCACGGCAAGGACAGCGCTATGTACGCGTTGCCCGCAGGCTTCCTCTCTGGGCTCGCGTTCAGAGCCTCGCCGTCGCTACCCATCGCGTTGGCACCTCTTACTTCTGCGTTACAGGTATATAATATGAATATAATCCAATCATGTATCAACTCCAGAGGAGATTGTGGCTAAGTACTAACAGCCGCACAGCTCGATCCATCCAGGTTAAGCTATGCTTGCCGGGGTTGGCCGTGGATTAGTGACCATCTTTACATATCGAGACTCCTCCGTGCCTCGGAAAGCCGTACAGCCGTTGGTTCCGGCTGTTATTTGTGCATCGTTGACAGTCGTTACGGGTCGTCAGAAGCCCGAAAATCTGACACCCAGTCTTACCAAGGGGTACGCGACGTCACGCAGTTTGCTCGCCGTGCACCCGGGTATGTCACGTTGCAAGCACGTACTACGTATCACCTTGCTAACAACACTTTGGCCAATCATTCGCGTGATAAAGCCGATATAAGCTGCCAGGTTTGATGATCAATTTTAGACCGCCCCGACCCTTGCTCGAACCAGCTGGCGTTACCGCTGAACCTGTAGTTTTAAAATACGCCCAATCCAGCCAGTCTCTTGCAGTCCTCGCCCAGCTACGCCCTAAGCAGAGGTCCTTACCCCATAGGGGGTGCCCTTAGCGTGTAGTCGCTTAGATTGTAAGTTTTTATTAAGTCCTGCCTGGAGGCTGCAATTTTATTGTGGCATCCATAGGCAAGTCTGGTTTAGCAGTAGAGTACATTAGAGGTTGAACTGCGAGATGCCTTTAAAAAAATTGAGACCAATTCTAGGGCCGGGCTGATAAATTACAGCACATCTAAATGACAAAGAAGTTCTGAAACCCTTTCAGACGCAAACCTCTTTCCTATTTCAGATCCTAGGCTCATGGGGCTATCAAAAAGGTATGATCCCCGCGAACTGGCCGCTCGTCGAGATCCTGTACTGCCTCTGCCAAGGACTGTTGTTCCACGCGCGAGTTATGCACGAGGACGTGTGTCCGAGATACATCATCAACTTGATGCATACCGTTACTAGTAACAAGTAAGTTTTAAATCTTATTTTTGAAGGTTTTGAAGTAATGTTAAAGTATTACGTATGTCGTCTGTCAATCAGTACTGCCACTGATTGACGTGGTTAAAACGGTGAAAGAAAACATCGTGAGGAAACTGGCATCTCCTAGAACCAAACATTCGAAGACGAGATCTATCGACCCGTACTGATAAATTACAGCCTTCTCTCAAAGACAGGAGGCTGTCCGAGCAGTGGGGCTGAATATGCTAAGTGCGGTCACACCTTATAAATAGACATTAAATTAAAAAAAAAAAAAATTTGTTTATTTTCTATAACTTTCTTATACATCATTATTCTGTGGCTAGAACCTCCCAGGAAGCATGTAGTAATGCTTGTGTTGGGTGGTTCTGCTCCTCCCTCGGATCAACATATTTTTAGGTGACTAGATAACTAAACTATTTTAAGCAATTACAAACAAGTAGGTACACTATGAGTGAAAGGTTAGAGATACTGGTATAACTTCTCTTTATGTTTGTTTGCATGCGTGTGGTGTGTGTGTGTGTGTGGTGAGGGTGGGTGCGTGCGAGAGTGAAAGTGTGGGTGCGTGTGTGTGTGTGTCTTTATGATAGTTAGAACATACTATTTCTCAAATAGCCTGTGTGAATTTGACTCCTAATTAGGAGACTTCTAGCCCTACGATGTAATATCTTGGGATCGGGAAGTACCACTAGAAGTCACGGATATTGTCTAGAGTTCGTATTTAAATAATAAGTTCTCTATATCAGACATAAAATAGGCAAAACTATTATTACGTAAATTTATACGATTGTTTTTCTTCGACACCGTATTATTATGAGTCCTAATTATAGGCCGAGGTTAACCTTCGAACCAGTTATTGTATGTTGATTTTATTCTAAGCACACTAAAGTTCCTAATACAAACAAAATTGTCAATATAAGTCGGATTTGACAGTTTTTGTAATTAGAATTTTAACATAATCGAAATACAGTTCGAAATTTAAAAATGGTTCGATGGTTTAAACCTGTGGCTAAAAGACAAACCTTGTTGTGTAATGAGGCCGATAGACTCTTTACAGGGAATTCCATATTCCAATCTCAGTTAAAAAAAAAGTGACAACAATATTGGGAATCCCAAAAATCTTTTCATTTGAAGGTTTTATTCAAACGTCTTTATATTTTTCCTTCCAGGGCCGATGAAATCCAGTCAGCATTTATACAGAAAATGCTAAAGTTCGTTTGAATTTAGAATAATTATTTCTGTATTATAATTATTTATGTAACTATATACCTGTGAGGCGGGAATACTTGATTAGAGATCTGGGCTATGCAAACATTTCAGGTATGTTTGTGGTTGTTTTTGTTTATGGTTTAAACTTTTTTTTAAGTTTTGGAATAATGTGGGAAATAAAAGCAATAATTACATAGTGTGTTTACTTAATTTTAAAAGAATTGCATACATGCTGAACTTACTCATGCGCCGTTTAGGTACAGTAGCGCTACTCTGTAAAAATCTCACCGTGTAAACGAAGTTGAAGTGAGTTTAAAGTGAGCTGTCAATAGAGTCAATCCCTAGCATTAGGTGGAACTGCAGCTCACTTTCCTTAAGTTTTCATGATGGGATTGGGATGGATGGGACAGAATCGATAGACAATTCGATAAAAAGAAAGTTTTAAAAGGATTTCACTATTGAAACTGAACGCGGTCAACACAAACCCATCGGTTTCATTATTTTTTGTGGAATTTTGACACTCACAGGTCTTTAACGCGGCTTAAATGACCTGATCGCCTTCAGTTTCATCAGTGGAATTGGTACTCAATCGCTTTGATCAAGTATTCCCGCCCACATTATTTTATTTAGGTGCAAGTCTGTGATTTATTTTAAACGGATGTTTTGTGGTACAGGGTTTATTTTAAATGGGTATATCGTTAGGGTTTATAAACTTTGTAATCTTTTCCAGGGGGCCAACCGCCACCTCTTATAGCAACTGGTCTATTTTGTGAACATTTCACCGTAAAAAAATGGTAAAGTGAGCTAGGAATGAGTTGACATTCCACCAAATGCTAAGGATTCCTACAATTGACAGCTCACGTCACGCTCACTTCACCTAAGATTTTAGAGTGAGATTTTTACAGAATAGATAGGCAGCATTGTTTTAATATTGCTTCACATTGGATAAGAGATGGAGCTATACCTCCTGTATAGCTGCATCTCTTTCTCACACTGAAGGAATATTAAAATAATACTGATCTTTAAGGTGGTATTGCTCCTCACTTTTGATACCGTATCCGCAATAGTGAAAAGTAAAGAGGTAAAGAAAGATTTATTTAAACCTGCGAAATAGATACAGGAAAATTCCAAAGTCAGGATCTCGGTCATTGCTAACGTAAACTTCAACTATGACGATACGATGCGAAGCACACACCGGTTTTTACTAATAGATCAATCAATCTGCATGCAACTGAATGCCTATCTGACCTCCACAATCCAGTAACTGGGTAATACGATACCCCTTGGTAAGACTGGCTACTTATCAGATTTTCAGGCTTCTGACGACCCGTAACAATTGTCAAAGAAGCACAAAGGACAGTCGGGACCAATCCCGGCTGTCCCTTTGTATGTTATGTTATGTTATGCCGTTGGCGTAACGTGCTTTCCGAGGCACGGAGGAGTCTCGGTATGTAATGATGTACGCCCATCCACGGACCAACCTCGGCAAGCGTAGCTTAACCTGATGAATCGGCCCGTGCGGATGTTATTACTTAGTCACGAGGTCCTCATACTTACTAATAGATCATATTAATATAATATTTCAACTCGAAATGAGAATAAAATATTTCTATTTGCAACACCAATTTATTGCTGATCTTATCTGTTACCTCTTTATTTAGTAGCATAAGCATTCATAGTACCATAGTGTTATTCGGGCGTTAACTTCCAGAATATGACACTGAAGAAGCCTTACCATCACTTCCCCCTCTGTTAAAGTACAAGAACAAATGTTCTAGTTCGTTTATAAAAAGCACTTTCAAATCGATTGTAACTCACGCCCGGTTAAGCAGTATACTACTCTATGGTTGAACTGCGAGATGCCATTTTCTAAAGAAAAAAAAAGATACTAACTCACTTCGTAAATCGTGGGGCGTTTGGACCTCCGTGAAAATGCATAGGAGTGCTGTTAAATATTGTTATAAACCGTTCAAATACGAATATTCAATTACCTTCCCTAAGTGAATATTTCTTTATGATATTTAGTCATGTTTTTAACATACATTTTGATATTTCATTTGATGCAACCATTCAACATGGTGGACGGACGACATGAGTTGTGTTTGTATTTTGCCTTATATTGTTTTTGTGATGTCACAACCCTTGGTTATGTTAATAAAGTTCAAAATAATTTTTCTTTTGCTTAACGAAAATATACATCAAATCAGCAAAATTGACATGCACTTGACATGCATGTAAGTTTGGGATCATGTTTGGAACCAAAATTGACATGTCGATAATTTCTTAGCATGAATTACTTGTAATCTTTATTTTATTTTTAATGTTAAATATTTTATATTTTCATTCCAATGGTTTAATTATTTGAAAATCATTTTATTTGTTTTGTTTTAAGTAACTTAATTTATTTATTGAGAATTTATTATAAATTTTCTTACTTTTGTAGTTACATTTTATGATTAAAATTTATCAATTTTTTGTAACAACTGTTTTATTTGATGGATTCAAGCAAAATCCCGAATGAATATCAAAATCTTCTATATCTTCTTCTTATACTTCTTTTTCCGGGCGAGCAGTTTTTTTTGTAGTAGCTACCTCTGTGCGTTTACGCATTCTTCAGTGTTATATTCTCTATGAGCATTATTGCCAATTATCGTTACAGAACAACGAGTGGCTTAGTGTGATAGAAACTGATTTTGTAAGCTTCACAATGTCCCAGGCCATGCGGGCTTAGTCTGCACGCCAATTGCGTATCACATTTGCTTAATCCGCTTTTGAAGGAAATTAATAATCCACTGATTCGTATATTAAAAAAAAATCTGCTCGTCAACGTAAATAACGCAATGAATATCGCTGAACTGTCAGACAGAAGGGCCAATGTAACTGTGTTACGCAATTAGGCTTTTCACTCCAATATGTGTGTTTGATATGTCCTTTTTCAGCAATAAGTAAAATATTATTATTTGCATGTTACATTTATGTAGAAAGTTGACGTCACAAATACCACTAATATCGTTCAAAATAAAAATAGTAACAATTTATTATATTAGAAAAAGAATATATATAGGCATTATAATCGAATATATGAAGTTTATAACCGACGAAAAAGCACGAGGTTTAGAATCGTGTACGGTACTGTAGTGTTATTCGGTTAAAAACTCACTGAAAATGTAGGTGAAGTGAGTTTAGAGTGAGCTTTCAATAGTGTCACACTTCACTCACTTCACGCTCACGTCACCAAGTTCTCACGGTGAGATTTTTACAGAATCGACAGGCTGCTAGTGTATAAAAATCTCATCGTGGAAACGGGTTGAAGTGTGTTTAAAGTGAACTGTTAATAGTGTCAATCCCTAGCATAAGGTGGACCGATAGGTCACTTCACCTAAGGGGCTATCTCCACGAGCGAGAGAATCGCGACGGATCCGCGCTTCTATCGTCGGGTCGTCTCCACGAACAAGCGATTATTCCGCCAGCGTATCGTCGCGACTGGTAACGGAATCGCCGCGAGCCCGTGACGACTCATAACGGAATCGCCGTGTTTCCGCGACGAGGCGTTGAGCAATTATTGTTTTGTTGAAAGAGTTCAGTTAGGTGCCAGACGAGAGCGAAATACGAATAACAACAACAACAGACTTAATTTATGGTTACAACCGGCCTCGCGTCGATGTCGTTTCCACTCTGTATAAGAATAATAATTATAAATTATAATAATTGGCGAATATTTACATCGAATAGAATCACCAAGTGTGTTTTATAATTGACAGCAGGTAAACCACTGCACGACTTCTGTCTGCCTTGAACTAATAAAAAAAAAACAATACCAATCGGTATTACGCATCCAAATCTAATACTCAAGTTCCACCTAAGAGTATGAGCATTAAGACGTTTTGTCGCGTCGCAAGAATGGTGGTTATAAATAAGTGCGGTGAAGATTAGGTATAGTAATCACTCATCAAATATTAGTGAACGTAAGGATATTTATTTACTTTTCAAACTTGTGAAAATTATAATATTAAAATTATTATTGAAAAAAAAACAATAAGTGAAAGATTTGTTACTCAATTCTGCAAGACTTCTAAACCGATTTAGATGATATTATACTTATGACAAAAAAATTACCATGACCTAATTGCATAATAATCTTATCAAAATAAATAAAACTATATCTTCTCAATACTGATTAAAAAGATTTTGAAGGAAACTGTCAACATATTGCTTCATATGATGGAAAATTTTGTCTGCTCAACAACATAAATAATGCAATTAATGTTGTTGAAATGTCTCACCATTGTTATATAATTAGCCCCTTTTTTTGAGGGTAGGAAATCATCATATGGGTCCCGCTCTGGGTGCAGCGGAAGGTTGTGTCATACTCTTACTGACTAAAACACACCCATGTTCCTTCCTTAGCCCTTTATGTTCCGGGGCAGCGGTAACCTTTTCGGACAATCCCTCTGCCTAGTAACTGTATAAACCCATTTATAAATACAGAGTGGAAAGGACATTGATGCGAAGCCGGTTAGCGTGGATTCAGTGCACGGTGCAAAAAAAGCTGTTTCATAGATTTTTTTAAAAAAAATAACCAACGGATCATTTCCATTCAAGGAGGTTCAGAATCAAAGACAATGTAACCTACCTCTATGTTCAGAATCATGCACTGAATCCATAGTAACTGGCTTCGCGTCGATGTCCCATTCCAACATGTATATCTTTGTCAAATATAACTTTCACAAGTCGGGAGAGGTATATTATTTTAGGCACAAATTATCATAGTTACCTATAGAATTCTTTATAAACAAAATAATATCACTTAGACAATTTTATTATTTATTATGTACTTTAGCATTGTAGAGCTTTGTTTAATAATGATATTTATAGATCAAATATTCTACCACAGTCGTAATTCTCGACTTATAAGGGCGAATTTCACCAATGAAACTGAACGTGGATCAATATTTCATAACAATTTTGAGGCCGCTTTCACATTAAGGCGTTCGCAGCGCAACAATAGCGCGGCTGAAGCATGTGCTTTCATCACCGCAGTTTGTATGAAATTTCAAATTCTTATCCTTAAGAATAAAAATAATAATTTCGATCATAGCGTCTGATACTGACTGCTCTTGAACGGGGTTTAGATGTATTGATCACGTTCAGTTTCATTGGTGAAATCCGCACATATTATTATGAAAATTTAGTCGTTCTATTATTTTTTTTTTAGCCATTTGTATCTAAATCATGAGTAAGTTTTCAAAATGACTAAAGTTAACCTTAGTGTAAGGGCAGAAAGGAACACTCGACAATTTATACTGGTGTTAGCTTTTGTAGATACTGAGCAACGCATCGCATACTATGTAATAAAACAACGTATTTTAAAGATACAGTTATTTGATTTCATATGCACCGATATATTAAATGGTATGATGCTAAACTGAGCAGGACAGTTGCCCAAGGCCCAGTTAGAAGAGCAGAAGATTTTTGTGACATTGAAAAATACACTTTATTGTCATTGTGTTAAAGTGCAAAGGCGTCCTTCGTAAGTGCTTTCGTGAACGCCCGTATTAGTACGGGAGCTAGCAACGTTTGAAAAGTAAGAATTTTAGGTCAGCTGATTTTGTGATATGTCGTCCTTCTTGCACTTTCGGTTAGAGTCTGGGCTATCTGGCTGGCGGTAGCGGTTGCGTTTATTAGTGCGCATCCTACCTGTCCAGGTAATAATCCTGGATTTTAAAAACATTTTAGAAGGCGTAATTTTTAATTTTCTGTTTTTAAATAAGTCTACCTGACATACTTTTTTTATTGCCAGACATTTTTGACAATGCTAACTATGTGCCATATGCGATTTTTTATTTTTTTTAAATAAAAATTTCAAAGTATTTTATAATGTCTGTAATTTTAATATTATGTTATTTAAAG
This sequence comes from Hyppa rectilinea, assembly GCA_951799385.1. NCBI lineage: Eukaryota > Metazoa > Arthropoda > Insecta > Lepidoptera > Noctuidae > Hyppa > Hyppa rectilinea. The sequence goes on along the minus strand of OX637312.1, from coordinate 15,577,297 downwards.
ATAAGAAAAACTTAAAATAAATTTGCCAGACATTAATTCGATTGTTAAGTCTTGAATTAAAATGAAAAAGTCATGAAAAGTATTGCAGTATAATGCTAGTAGTCCGAGAGAGACAGTTGCAGAATAAGTCGAGAATGATACAGAGAACCATTGCAAAAGTAAATTACTTGTCATTGGACATGTAATAAAAAAAAAAAAATAATAATAATAATCATTCTAGTCAGAGCAAGTTTCTAAAACAATTTAAGCATAAAAAGGAATATAAAATTAGATTAAATTTTAAAAAACAACACTTTTTATTTAAATGGTTCTGAAATGTAAATTATAAATAATTAATATTAAGTTTTTCAAGTTGTTTCAGCCTATAGTGACGTCACAAAAACAAGAGGCATCTTCATCGTCGCTGTCTTTGTCAGTGTCATTCATATCATCTTGTTGGGAACTTTTGTTATCTTCTAAAACTCTATTATCTGCAACAGAAAAAAAATAAACAGTTTAATTCTTCTTGTTCGTTATAAAACATTTTAGTTATTATTGATAAATATTCCATTTCACACTTACTTTGAACAATAATATCTGCAACTGAGGATGGTAATTGATCTCCCAAAAACAAGACAAAATCATATTTGTCACCGTTAATGGTCCAACCGAAAGACATTGGAGATAAAGATGTTGGATGTTTTGAGTGAGCATTTCTCCAAATTTTCGTCACGTAACGAACCCTCAATAAATGCTGTTGCAATTCCGCTTTACAGGGTGGCAAACTGGATAAGTCAAAGTTTCGAAATTTTTTGTCGAAGTTCTCATCTGATTTTTTTGACTTAACGTCTTATACGACTTAACTAACGTACTTGAAAATAAATGAAATCGAACTTCATTAACATTGGAACAATTTTTAACTCCATACATTTGACAAATAAATTTCTCCAGGGTTACAAACGTAGTTTCAAGTACTTCTTCGTCATCCGTAATTATATTATCAAAAGCTAACTGGTATTCTTTAGAATTTTCTAATATTTTAAGAGGCTTAACTTTACCTTTTCTAAAAAAAGCTGGCGTGTAATCACATCCAGTTATTGCGTGGAATCATGGTAAAGCTTTGCATAAAGAGTCACCAAGAATTCGGTGTAATTCATTGATGTTGAACAACAACTTGAAAAACTTAATATTAATTATTTATAATTTACATTTAGTAATCAGAACAATTTAAATAAAAAGTGTTGTTTTTTAAATTTTAATCTAATTTTATATTCCTTTTTATGCTTAAATTGTTTTAGAAACTTGCTCTGACTAGAATGATTATTATTATTATTATTATTATTATTATTATATATTTTTTTTATTACATGTCCAATGACAAGTAATTTACTTTTGCAATGGTTCTCTGTATAATTCTCGACTTATTCTGCAACTGTCTCTCTCGGACTACTAGCATTATACTGCAATACTTTTCATGACTTTTTCATTTTAATTCAAGACTTAACAATCGAATTAATGTCTGGCAAATTTATTTTAAGTTTTTCTTATCTTTAAATAACATAATATTAAAATTACAGACATTATAAAATACTTTGAAATTTTTATTTAAAAAAAATAAAAAATCGCATATGGCACATAGTTAGCATTGTCAAAAATGTCTGGCAATAATAAAAAGTATGTCAGGTAGACTTATTTAAAAACAGAAAATTAAAAATAACGCCTTCTAAAATGTTTTTAAAATCCAGGATTATTACCTGGACAGGTAGGATGCGCACTAATAAACGCAACCGCTACCGCCAGCCAGATAGCCCAGACTCTAACCGAAAGTGCAAGAAGGACGACATATCACAAAACCAGCTGACCTAAAATTCTTTCTCGAAAACGTTGCTAGCTCCTATACTATATATTTTCACGCGTTTGTAAACTTTATGTCACTGAAGATAACGTGTACTTTTCAGTATTTGCGTTAAAACCTCTAAGATAGTCTTCCACTTTTTTATCTGTGGTGGGTGATTTTTGTTAATTCTATGTGATTTTGGGGATGATATTAAATATTGTTTTTTTTTAAGGATTTACGTTTGATTTTATGTTAGTAAAATGTTATTGATACCATGAAAGTTTTCTATGTGCACTCATATTATTAGAAATACAATAATCGCCATTTATTTGCAAGAATTTTTATGAAGATGTATTAAAATTAATAATCGGTACAAAGATTAATAAATATTAGTAGTCTACCTTTCTATAAAAGTTGCATTTAAGAATTATTGTTAGCTCACATTCACCAAATAAATATTTGATTGAAATGCTTGACGTTAATGTTATATTTTTATAATAAATCATTTTATATTACACAAATCGTATAATTTTAATAAAACAAAAATCACGTGTATTGTTTACCTTATATTATCATGATAATGATGTTCATCAAACCTCATTAAGTTCTTCCTTAAAATAATAACAGCAGCACATAATTACACCTAATATTTTGGCAAATGGAAATCTAGTAATTTTTGATTTATCGTGATCATGAAATACCTATTGTAATCAGCTACGGTCGCATCTTATTACCAACATTAAGGGGGATGCGTCAGGCCAGCCCGCGAAATTCAAATTTTCATAAGTTTTTTGTAATTTGCAAATCAGTGTCAGGTTGTATGTCGATCAATGTATGATTTGCGTCCGTAAAAAGTACTTTGTCTGATTGAACTGTCTTTTCATTTCATAAAATTTTCATTCCATATCCTCATATGAACTAGAATTGTACCTACTGAAGATTTTAATGATTGATTAAAGTTCCATTAACACGTATTTGCTACGGTCACGATCAACATAAAACTTAATACTGACCTGCAAATAACAAAAAACGAAAGAAAATTTGAATTTCGCGGGCTACAATGACGCATTCACTTTAATATGAAATAAACTAGCTGTAAATACAAGAAATTTCATGCCCGTGGCCACTATCGCCGCCATCTTGTTTTTCAATACAACACAATATTTGCACAAATGTTTACCAACAGTGTCTCCCTTTCAACGTAATCCGACCGAAAAGATCCAAGCAACAGTGTTAGCAATATATCAAGACATAAAAGTGGTTCAGTCAATTTCTTCGACTCTCGGACCTCCGGGACTTTGAGCGCGCATGTTGCTGGGCCCGCCCGATCCACCCCCAGCCCCAGCCCCCACGCCGTGGAGCTTCATCATGGATGGCTGACACACCGCTTGGGCGTTCTTCAAATGTTTCTCGAGTTCGTCATTGGACGCGTCACTATGAGTCTCGAGCCACCGTAGTTGGTTGTTGCATTCGGTACGCACTGCATTCTTTTCGTCGTCTGTTAGCCTGGTACCTGCGTTATCTACTGCCTGTAAAAAAAAGAAACAATCATTTCGTTTACGTTTTTGTAAAAATTATAAAATTAATATTGTAAAGTGATATTTGTCACCGATGTTTTTGCCAAAAGATGGATTATTGCTACCAGGCTGCCAATATAAGTGGTTCAACAGAGGAATCACCAAATTAACGAAACATTTTAATAAAATACTTTGAAACAGCTTGAAAATACCCACCGTCTTACACCCAAAACAATAACCCTCCAACTGGTTCTTCAACTCCACTCGTTTCTTCAAAGTTTCATCTTCTGCTTTAAACCGCTCAGCATCGCTTAACATCTTTTCTATGTCCCTCTTGGAGAGTCGACCCTTGTCGTTGGAAATTGTGATGTGTTCTGATCTGCCGGTGCTTTTGTCTTCAGCGCTGACATTCAAAATTCCATTGGCATCGATGTCGAATGTCACCTGAAAGTAAATTGGTAAACATTCTTTCATATTTGGGTTGTGACGATGAAATAGAATGTTGACTTCAAGTGAAAGGTGCGGGTAGATGAGTAGGTAGTTTTGTGAGTTATCAGTGGTGCAGTGGCTCCATCTATAAGTTGCTGTTGGGTAGCTAGATGTTTCCTATTTCATGCAGCTGTATAGGTGTCGCTTTGCACGCAAACAATTGTGTTCATTGCTTGTTCTCTATTGGTGAGATTTGGGCCAAGATTTATTGATTCAGAGAAAGAAAGGAAAATAGAAAAATAATAATTCAGTACACCTAATATTGGGATTGATATGGTTGCTTAGATTCGGCTCTGATGGTGACTGATAAGTATCCGTTATAACTTACTTCGATTTGAGGCACACCTCTTGGGGCTGGTGGTATGCCGGACAAGTTGAAAGTGCCCAGCAAGTTATTGTCTCTTGTCATTGTTCTTTCACCTTCGTATATCTGTATAAAGTAAGAATAAAAAATGTCTAAAGTATATTAGGTTTTGCGACCAGGATTCTGTTCAAGCTGTGTTTAGGACACAATTCACGCATTAGTAAAATTGAAGCAGTTAAAAAATGTGTGTGTTAATCCTTTATTGTGACGTACATATTTTTTTTACATTGTGCATTCGGCCACTACTTTAGGTTCGGTCTGTTCCTATAATGTCATGACGACAAAATGTAATAGAATGTAATGTCATGTGAAAGCAATGTAATAGGGGAAGACAATTTATCATGCCGTGGTAGTCTTTTACTCAAAGCGGGATTGTCCGAAAGGGTTACCACTATCCCGGAACATAAAGAGCTAAGGAAGGAACATGGATAGGTTTTAGTCAGTAAGAGTCTGACACTCCCTTCCGCTCCACCCAGAACGAGAGAAGTCATTAGATGATTTTCCAGCCTTAAAAAAAAGTCTTTAACTCACCTGAATGGTGACAGCAGGTTGATTATCTGAGTAAGTAGTGAAGATCTGCTTCTGGGCTGTTGGGATACGGGTGTTTCTCTCTACCAATTTGGTCATCACTCCCCCAGCAGTCTCAATGCCAAGGGAAAGTGGAGTTACGTCAACTAATAAAACATCTGCAATGCGCTCGTCTTTAGAACCGCTGAGAATAGCTGCCTGCACCGCAGCACCATAAGCTATTGCCTCGTCAGGATTAATAGACAAATTAAGAGACTTTCCACCAAAGAATTCCTGCAATGCATAAAGAAGAATCAATGAACTATCATCATGGGAATACAAATAATTTTATGATATATTCGTTACCTGTAACAACCTTTGGATCTTCGGTATCCTTATAGAACCGCCAACCATGACAACATCATGTATTTCTCTTGTGTTTAAATTAGCATCCTTTAACGCTCTTTCCACTGGGCCTAGGGTTGACCGAAAAAGGTCTGAACATAATTCTTCAAAACGTGCTCTGCTGAGCTTGGAGTAAAAATCGACACCCTCAAACAATGCGTCTATTTCTATACTGGCTTCCGTGCTCGATGACAACGTTCTTTTGGCCCTTTCACAAGCCGTTCGAAGCCTCCTCACTGATTTTGGATTACCTCTGAGATTTTTCTTAAACTTCCTTTCGAATTCTGTACTGAAGTGGTTGACCATTCTGCTATCAAAGTCTTCTCCACCCAAATGGGTATCGCCTGCTGTAGATTTAACTTCGAACAGCGATCCTTCAGCAATTTGTAAAATGGATACATCGAATGTTCCGCCACCCAGATCAAAAATGAGCACATTTTTTTCGCCAGTAAGATTTTTATCAAGACCGTAAGCAAGAGCAGCGGCCGTAGGTTCGTTAATGATCCTGAGGACATTGAGCCCGGCTATCACTCCCGCGTCTTTTGTCGCCTGACGCTGGGAGTCATTAAAATAAGCTGGCACAGTTATAACAGCCTCTTTTACCGTCCCGCCTAGATATGTTTCGGCAACTTCCCGCATTTTACTAACAATCATAGACGAGATTTCTTCAGGCGTAAATTTTTTCTTCTCCTTTTTGTATTCAACGACGATTTTTGGTTTTCCACCTTCGGCGATAACTTGAAAGGGCCAATGTTTGATATCTCCTTGGAGTTTCGGGTCATCAAACTTTCTTCCTATCATTCGTTTTGCATCAAACACTGTGTTAAGTGGGTTGATCGCTACCTGGAGTTAAAAAATAAATAAAGTGACTTGAAATAGACGTAAATCTTTGTATAATTATGTTTATTATTGGTCTTTATAATTATAATGGTGGAATTTTATTCTGCCATTTAGTAACAGTGTTGCTACGTATGTACCTGATTTTTAGCAGAATCTCCGACCAGCCGTTCAGTTTCAGTAAAAGCTACGTACGAGGGCGTTGTTCGGTTACCCTGTTCATTCGCAATAATTTCCACTTTACCATGCTGAAAAACCGCCACGACGGAGTACGTGGTCCCGAGGTCTATGCCTACTGCTGGCACCATCGTCAGGTACTGAGAAAATCAATGGAATTATGTAAATGAAAAAAGAAATGGTTATGGGTGCGCTTCGCAATTGGTGTGTTACTAAACTTGGCTAGTTATAACGTAATAATATAATTCCATTACTAATAAACGTTGTATAGAGTCTGCATAGTTACACAACGCTTTGTCTTCTTCTTTCAAAAGTCAAATTTCTGACGACTGAAAGAAAGAAATCGGTGTGTAACCCTAGCCTCACTCTCCTGAAATAATACGTTTAATAGTGAGGATTATTAATTATAAGGGTTAGAGTGCGTTAGTGTGCCGCTTTTAAAAATCGAATGTTGCTTAATTATGTAACTTATTTACTGTCATAATTATCATCACTGGGGGAGCAGTAGAAGCTATTGGCTGTGTAATAGCGATACACATACCAATGACATTATTTCATGTAAAATTTGCACTGTTATTAATTTATCTACATAAATCTAATTAAGATCAGTCTTCATCGAACGTATCAGTCTATGGTTATACTTACATATTCTTAAAATTGGTAACTCTACGTACCTGAAGCTCATCACCGAATTTCCCTCGATATAAAAACGATCCATTCGACCTGACCATTGTAGGGAAACTGTCTCGCAATGCGAGGCGGGGCACACCATGACCACGAAATAATAGAATGAAATGAATGCCATACTGGTTTTTCTTTACCATGACAATGCCTCGTAATAACAAAAGAAAAACGAGATACGGTACCCATTTAGACGGCAGACGGCAAATGTTCTGGAAACATGATGAGCAGTCTCTAAACGCCAAAATATGATTATAATACAATTTTATTATATTCATTCGTAGTAGGTAGGTAGGTACCCATTTTATTAATGTAAGATATTATTTAAATTAAATTCATCATTGTTCAATCAATCTCCCAAGCCTTTTCCCAAAATGTTGGGGTGGGTTTGCAGTCTAACCGGATGCAACTGAATACCAGTATTTTACATGGAGCTATTGCCTATCTGACTTCTATAATCCAGTTACTGGGCAAAACGATACGTCTTGATAAAACTGGTGGTGGGTGGTGATTACCCGTAACTAAAAATCTAAAAATCTACGAATGAAAACCAGGACTAAAACAGCTTGACGTGCTTTCTGAGGAGGGGTGTCGATATGGATGATCACCCATCCACAGACTGACTTCGGTAGCTTAATCTTCGGTCCTGAACCCCACACCATGTTGTTTTTAAACAAATTAATTTATAAGAACAATTAAAACATTCCATCACTGAAAATGTTTTACAACTGTAAAATCACACGATTCGTCCATAAAACGTAGTAAAAACGTAGAATGTTGAACAAATTGTTATCTCAGACCACTTCAACACAAAACCAATAAAAGTGGCTAAATTGTAAATGTCATTAGGGAGAGGCGAGCAATAAACTTCAGAGAAAGTTATTGTGGATTCAAGAGCCCCAATGTTCGCCGAGTCAAACCAGTCAGCCCAATTGTGAAATATAAAACCGTTTCCAATGTATTTTCGTTAAAAGGTCACCGAACGTTTATTTTGGAAGACATTTTAAATTCAATTTATGTTCAAGTTAGTCGATGAAAGCGGCAGAACGGATTTGAGAGAAAGATCTTTACGTAAGTAGAATTGGGGTGAATACAAATGAGGATTGATGTTGATGAGTTGATTGATAAGGCCAATAGAGATAGATTTCTTTTGGCATATCTATACTAATATTATAAAGCTGAAGAGTTTGTTTATTTGAACGCGCTAATATCTGAAACTACTGGTCCAGATTGAAAAAATATTTTTGCGTTGGATAGTCCATTTATCGAGGAAGGCTATATGCTATGTAACATCACGCTACGACCAATAGGAGCGGGTGAAATCGCGCGGGAGCAGGTAGTTAATAAGACATTCTTAGTATAAATACTTGAATGATAATATTGGCAAAGATTTATTGTTTCGCAACAAAATAATGTTAATCACGCCTTTTTTTTTTTTTAAGGCTGGGAAATCATCCAATGACTGCTCCCGCTCTGGGTGGAGCGGAAGGGAGTGTCAGACTCTTACTGACTAAAACCCATCCATGTTCCTTCCGTAGCCCTTTATGTTCCGGGGTAGCGGTAACCCTTTCGGACAATCCCGCCTGCGGTTAATAAATCGCGGGAACTTTGTTTTGTACATCAGTAGGTACTTATTAATATTATGACTAATTTATCATAAAAGTGTTCACTTTACTTTTGGAAGACATGTCAAAAAACCTCTCCAACCAGGGACACGACCAAAAGTATACATTCCCATTCATCATTTCATTTTATTTAGCTTTGTTTACATTTTGTTTTTTATTATATTTTACTGTATGCGAAACATCTTGTAGGTCTGATGGGTTTAAATCATCAAAACTAAATAACTTACCTTAACTACTTGGTATCATGAACATCATTCACTTCGTTCATAGCTATTGTTTCATCTATTTGATTTATCAATATCGAAGTATAAACACAAGATCTTTTTCTAAGGACGGGGTAGCACATTTTCGGTTGTTATTAATCACGTACATTTTATTTTATTTTAATTTACATTTTCTTAACGAACTGCCACAGAGGATTTTGACGTTACTAATAGAAGACGTTTAATTTTGATTTCTTGACTGCCTTATTGACTTGACATTAAAGAAGGTGGCCAGTGCTTTTTCTGAAGAGTTTGTAGTAGTTATTTGTAGTTAGCGACACACGCACATGTATGCCGAAGAAAGTAACCTGTAGGTATAACCGAATATTCAGCGAGATCGTCCGAAAGGGTAACCGCTACCCCGGAACATAAAGGGCCAAGGAAGGAACGTAGATGGGTTTATTAAGTCAGTAAGAGTCTGACACTCCCTTCCGCTCGACCCCACCCTAAACAAAAAGGTATAACCGAGTATGGGAATCAAACACAGATAGCCACTTAACACAATCATTTGTTTATTAACTCATTGATAACTAATGTAAAAATCCATCGTTAAAAACTGAAACAGAACTTCAAATCTTTAAACACAACTGCAGAATATTCAAGCCTTCCATTTTCAAATCTTCTAAAATTAACGTTACTGGTAGAAGATACGTGAAGATTCTTCTTAAAAATCAACGTTTTTTCTTCTTCTTAACATAGTCTGGTGGGTGGAAACCCCTAGCAGCAAGCAGTTCCTGCACATTATGGCACGCGTAGTACACATTGTCCATCGCAGCATCAGTTAGCATATCCACGTTGCATTTACCTTTATTCTTTCCTTTCTTCTTAGTTTTCTTCCCTTCTTTTTTACTGTCACCATCGTCTTCATCTTTCTTTGGTTTGCCAGCCATTTTTTCAGCGTTTCAGTATTTCAGGTTTGGTAACGTTAGCATCGGCAGGAGGAGGCCATTGATTTAACAAAGGCTTTTCCGTTTCTACCTCCGTGTATACCGAGTTGTAGTGACGTATAGTATGAATGAACTATGGCATTGATAGATGGGCAAACAGTATTGCATTTTTAATTAAATAACAGTAACATATGACATCACAGCTACATAATCTATACTAACATTATAAAAAGGAAAGATTTGTATGTAAGTATGTTTGTAACGAATAAACTCAAAGAATACTTAACGGATCTGGATGAAACTTGGAACAAAGACAGATTATAGTCTGGAATAGCATATAAACTATTTTTATCCCGGAAAAATGTACGGTTCCCGTGGGATAATTCCCCACATACACGCGGGTGAAGCCGCTGGCAAAAGGTAGTGTTTATAATAAAATAATAACAATAACTGTATCAATTATGGACACTGTCGGGCCCACCATGGTAGGATGAGAAGGAAGAGCGCTTATTTGTGTTTATATTATTGATGTAAATTGGTAATTATATGTTTATTGAAGTGAAACTTCTTTATCGGGGTTGGAAATTCTTATCCCTACCACGCGTGATTCGAAGTATACTTTCTCGAGCGGAGTAGGGATTGGTATTACAATAACAACAACAAACAACAACAACAACAACTTTATCTAATTTAACTTTATTTAACCAATTTCTGTAAAGTTGCATATAGTAAATTATTTTTTGACAAATAACGTCATAAAGAAGTTTCACTTCTTACGAGTGTACGCTAGTACACGCACACATTTTTTTTTATATTAGGTACTACATTTTTTTTATTAGATAAACTGGTTATCTCTACCTAATGCGTCAGAGATTATAGGCGTGACGCTATGTTATGTTTATGTACAGACGTCAGCACATCAAGCTATCCTAAACTGTCAATTTTTCTCAATTAAAAATGAACCTTATGTCTTTATAAATAATAAAGTTGAAATACTATCAAAGAAATTTGACAGATTGTGGTAACTTGATGTGCTGGCCTCTGTACTTAAACGATATTACGCTTTAAATTAAAATTGAACTATACAATTTTAAGCATAAACCACACAGACCACATCAAACTACAGAAATTCCGAAAACTAATTTAGTTCTACCCTATTTGGGAACTCTCTAGAATATTAGAGCATACCTAATCCTGTCCCCCTCTGCGACAAGGGGGAGTAAAGGTTCTCAACTCCTCATATCCTCACGTCCTACTTTCTGAATGGTTATGGGACGACTCTTGGCTCGTTTCCAACTAGTCTGTTCACCTCCGTGGATCATAAGCGGAGGTAATATATTGCCATTGGGGTGTCCTTGCAGCTAACGGGTTTTTAAGGTTCCGTACTCGAAGGGTGCCAAATGGAGCACTATTACTAAGCCTCAGCTATCCGTCTGTGTGTCTGCGGACTGTATCTCATGAACCGTAATTCACAGATAGAGTTTAAACGTTCAAAAGTGCCTTTCTTGTGCCTGAATGAAATTAATGATTGACTTTGATAGTGTGTTTCTGTTGCCGCTATAACAACAAATAATAATATAAAAAAAAGGTTATGAGTTAAAAAAGCCCCCATACAAGAAACGTGTTTTTCTAATCTGGGATAAATTAAAAAAAAATTGAAATTTATTGTACTCTGATACATGATTTTATTTCTGTACTAAAATAGGTTTTCACAAACACTTTTACACGTCAATAATATTTTTGAAACTAGATGAGGTCGGCGTTTCCTAACTGACGACTATGAGAGCAGAGAGGCCGAAACAAACTCAGAGGACTCATAATCTTGGTCAAATAACGTGTTAAATATTATTCGTTGGTACAGAACCCGTCGTGTTCAGTTCGTGTCGGACTTGCACGTGGCCAGTTTTCTTTTGCTTCTTTAGGAAAGTAATTTTCTTTACCATGTTTTTATCGGACATGGTATACAAAATATGAATCAGATATTTTGGTCCTATATAGGTTCTACAAAACATCAACATCAAACATGAATGTTTGAAACAGATAAAATGAAAACATTCCTATACACACTAGATATTTTAAGCTTGTATAATGAACGATACCTACTTAGCTAGGTATTAAAAAAAAGATAAACAAAAGTATGTACACCCACTTTTCGCCTGTTATGTTTAAGTCTCTTATAATAGGGGGCGAGCCTATTGCCGGGCACTAGTCCAGACTTCGATCTACTACGGAGAAATTCCAGATGATAAAACCCAATAACGCTTTGCTCGACTCGAGAATCAAACCCGTTCTGGGTTTGATTCACGAGTCCAGAACTCTCTCTCGAACTCTAGTCTCGTGCACGACACAGCACAGAACTCTAGTCTCGTGCACAGCAGTAGCGCGACGACTAGACCAACGAGGCAGGCAGTACACTAACTTAGTGTAACTAATTCCTTCATAACTTATGAAGGAATTAAAACAACTGAAATTGGCAGGCCCATTATTTTAATACATTTGATAATAAATACAAATATTTACAATGCAAGTTTATTCTATAGCAAAATTTGGCAGTTATGTTTTTAAGTTAAATCACATAGTTTTGTAAATGCACGAAGTAAATAAGTTTTCTACTCATTAAAATATGATTTATTTAATATTATACAGTGGTTCTTTCAATATGTGTTCCACTTCAGCTCTATGTAACACTGAAGCGCCTACGGCAGGAGTTGGAGCCTCTGCCCTGCCCGCGTAAAGCAACTGAAACAATGGAAAACATTTTATTTTATATCAGACTTAACAGAGAGGCGTCACGGCGCCCTCGCCTACCACCTGACGCAGGTCCTCACCGGACATGGATGTTTCGGGAGGTTTCTGCAAATCATCAGGCGGGAGGAAACGCCCGGGTGTCACCATTGCGAGGATCGCCCAGAGGACACGGTAGAGCAAACGGTGCAAACCTGCCCCGCTTGGGCGGAGCACCGCCGTGTCCTCGTAGAGGCGATCGGCGGCGGCGGCCTGTCGCGCCCTGGTGCAAGCCATGGTCCGGGGCGAGAGGGAGTGGGAGGCAGTCACCTCCTTCTGCGAAAAAGTCATGCTCGCGAAGGAGGTGGTGGGATGGGAGAGATAAAGGTCCTCCCGTCCCAGCCGCCGCAGGAGAAGCCCCCGGTGGTGACGACTCCCGGCCACCGTAGGCGCGGGCCTGCGGACGGTGAGTAATGGGACTCACCGTCCGATCAGCACCAGACCCGTGCCGTACGGCGCGTATGATCCACGCGCGCCTCAAAGAGATGTCAGCATATTAAGGGGCCTCTCAGGGCCAAGCCTGCCGGGTAAGCGGGATTGTCCGAAAGGGTTACCGCTACCCCGGAACATAAAGGGCTACGGAAGGAACATGGATGGGTTTTAGTCAGTAAGAGTCTGACACTCCCTTCCGCTCCACCCAGAGCCTTAAAAAAAAAGACAAATTAATCGTATTTGGTTCATACTTCATACCCACTAGACCTTGCTACGCAAATGTATCACACATGAAATCGGATCGAAATGTTCTTATCAGATAAAACTGACTACGTTCATAAAAGCTTACGAGGTCAGGATCTAAATGATGTCATTTGCTCATATAAATCCGATATGGAGTTCTATCAGAAATCGTTTAAGGAGTTTGTGCCGGAATATTTGATTATGTAAGTACAAGTACCAAACTGTCAAATTTCTCCAAATGATTTTAAACCTTAAAACGTTGTCTGTTGACTTCAAAATCGATCGAACAAATTTGACAGTTTGTTTAACTTGATATGAGTGGCGACTGTACTTAAATACCAAAGATCTTGGTTAAATGATTCTACGCGAATGATAATTATGTTTTAGTTATAGTCTTAAAATATAAATCATAATATGTATAAATATATAAAATGAATTTTAAATTCCCAATATATTATATTTTTCCAATGAGACTGAAAATAGGTAAAAAGAATACATATTTTACCGTGAAAAAATCCCTGAGTCCCCGATGGATAGTTTCGAAATTCATATTTACCTTTTTTCCAAGAAGATTCTCGAATCGAGGCTTGACGAAACTCCAGGCGCCCATATTCCGATGTTCTTCTTGACTCCATATAAATTCTGAAAAGTTTTTACGTTAATACGCTCAAGTGAACAAAACTCGTTACAAATTATGTGTGGGCACATTAATATTCATGTTTATATCAGAAACTTTGTAACAAACAGTCTCGGTTATAAACCATATCTAATATTGAAGTTATTCAGTTTTGTAAGCATTAAAAGTAACATCCAATTGTTCTCTTATTCAGTGCACGGCACAAATGTTTCTTTCGGTGGACCCACTCAAGTAAACATTTACAAACGTGCTGCACTGTATGCTTACAAAAATTACGTACAATTTTGACGGTGGAAAAGCGTCTGCACCTCTATGCGTGCACTGTTGAGTTCCGTACAAAATGTTTGTGAACATTTGTTCTGCACACAATGTTGGTGGAATCGGACCTTTAGAACAACATTTTTGTTTTATACTCTGTGATAATGTTCTTTTTAGTTTAGTCAGGCATTGCTTATTAAATTTCGTCGTCAACTTGACAGAAGTTTATAATAAGTAATATATATATAATATTATTTATTAATAATATATACATATATAATAAAAATAGCTTCTGCCCGCGGCTTCGCCCGGGTGGATGTCGGAACTCGTTACATTATTGGAGTTTAAGTAAAGATCCTTAATTGGTTTGGACATATAATATAGCCTATGTCACCCGGGGATAGAGTAGCTTCCAAACAGTGAAATAATTTTTGAAATCAGTTCAGTAGTTTCGGAGACTATTCAATGTAAACAAACAAACAACAATCAAATCTTTTCTCCTTATAATATTAGTGTAGATTCAGATTATGACTTTTGCCTAAGGGATGGAAGACTGCCCCTACAAATAACTTGGTATTCAGAAAAGACTCTTCAAAGATCACGAAGGAAATGTGGGTAGTAAAAACTGATTGCTCTGACTTCTATTGGTGTTGAAATTCATACCTACCACTAAGGAACTTTGGAAGTAAAATAACAATTGCAACTGTATTATCATAACTATTGATTCGAAATTCAGCAGGCTGGTCCACGTAAGGGTACCTTTCCACCAAAGATGTGCTATGCAGCTATTAGTCCATTGAAATGTTACAATTTAAGGACCGAATATTGCATTTTTTAGAGGACGCAATTTTATTTTTGGGACATGTTTGGGTGGTCTATAGAAGCTTAACCTCAAGTATGTGGGGTCGCCACCCTTGTCCTCCGGCCGCCATCTTGGAAAAAGGTGTAAAACACTTTTTTCGCGATATCTCGGAAACTATGCGTCTTACAAAAAAATTGTAAGCAAAACAATTTGACACCCAAACATGTCCCAAAAATAAAATTGCGTCCTCTAAAAAATGCAAAGCTCATGTAACATTTCAATGAACTATATGCTGCGAGGATGTGAAAGCTAAGCTACAAAACTATGTGACCGTGTCCCCTGATGCTAACCTATGTAGCGGGCTAGTAAGATGCGCCGCCGCGATCAAAACGCGCGCTTACTGTAGGTACTCTGCTCATAGCTGAACCACTCGCAACGGTCCATAGCACGCATCCAGATCATGCATCCATCCATGTACAGCTTAGCAGAACCCGTTTCCACCTGGGCTATGCTATATGTACCAATGAATATGATTGGTTTGACGACATGGTTGGCGCAGCGGTTGAGCGATTGACTGCTGCGAAGCATGTCGCGGGTTCGATTCCCGCACGGAACAAATATTTATACGACCTGCAAGTATTTGTTCTGAGTTTGGCTGTTTTTCTATCTTTAATATGGTATGTATTTCCAGAAAAAAAAACAAAAATGTATATAAGAAGTTTATCAGCCATCTCGTTACCATAACACAAGCGTTAGGTTGCCTAGCTTGAGACTATATATGGCGTTGTGTAAAATGTCCAAGGATATTATTACTATATTTTTTTTCTGATTTCTTAATTTTTATTCTCTGATAAGAGAGTTTAAGACCTTACACTATTATTATTATTGGTGGATATCAAACGCATCTATAGCACCGTAGTATAGCATTTCCCTGGTGGAAAGGCACCCTATACCTGCCATGATGCGAAAGCATCATGGACTAAACGTGACACGGACGTGAGCTCGAGCCGCCACGGAAGTGACATCCAGCCGCGAGCTGTTTGTAAAGTACAGACGCCAGCACGTCAAGCTATCCCTAACTGTCAAATTTTCTCAATTAAAAATGAACCTTATATCTTTGCAATAAAGTTGAAATACTATCAAAGAAATTTGACATATTGTGGTAACTTGATGTGCTGGCCTCTGTACATTTGCAAGTAACGTTTACTAGGAGCTGTATATACGAACAGTGATCATACCTATCAGCGATGGGCAGTCGTCAGCCGTTCCATCAACTATAGCCAGTTTGAATAGGACTAAAATTTATTTCGATGAGGGAGCTTTGGGTCCAGTATTGGACGTGATTGGAATAAATGATGATACCAGTTCTGGACCTGAACCATCTTCTGGTAACACAGTATTATTTCAAATTTACTTCAGTGTAAGAATGAGACGGCTAATAATGTATAGCCGGGTTTAGGAAGCGGTGGTCGGCCCCCAGGCGATTCGAATTCCACATGGAATAAATATTAAGGGATTATTCATTTGCAACTTTGAAGGTTCAAGACTACGAATTAAGAATTCCGGCTTCATTAATTTTCAGATTCTTGTTAAATATACCGACAGGTAAAACGGGGGAATAGTTACTCTTTTTCGTCTTTAGTGCGTTTGATAAGACATTGGCTCCGCATGGCAAGTGATTTAATGGGACTAAGCAACCAGCAACAGGCCAAAAAGCCAGAGTCCGGGCTTCCAAATTCCGGATAGAAAAACCGAATATCAGTTTGCCCGACCTGGAAATCGAACCCAGAACCTCATGCTCAGCAGTAGCGATTGCAACTACTAGACCAAAGAGGCAGTCTGGATGAAGTCCTTCATAATTTACAATCTCCTTACAAAGCGCTGCTTCAACTACTCTCTAAAAACAATAAACTTACTCCTAGCATTCTTGAATCTTGCAAGTTCCGTCTGCAGTTCATACAGTGGGAACGGCGCGAGGGCTTCCACCCTTACAATAGCGACGTCGTCTATCTTAGCTCGAACCCTCTCCTTGTTTAGCTCGTAGTAATGTTTGCCGCTCACGAGTATCACTCGCTTGACCTTCAGTGGATCGGTTAGGGTGTCACCTGAAAGGAATTTATAACGCACTTTTACAAAGACTGTTTTTACACACCGTTTGAGAGTGTGGAGATCGGCCCAGCCATTAAATGGCTTACGGTCAGCAAGGACTGAAGTTGGATTTTGTCAGCATCAATCCTGTCTACAGGATGAATTATGGGCATTATTTTAAGGAGTCATTGTACCTACTCACAATTTTAACAACTTTCACTATGTGAACAAATCTGAAATCGCGGAAAAAAAATCAGCTGTTCTATACATTATGCTCGCGTAACTCGTCAAAATGTAGCGCGCAGCTGATTTTTTTCGCGATTTCAGATTTGTTCGGGTAGGTAAACTAAATGTTACGTAAAAACATGTTTTTACAGACTTTCTTTGTATTCATCTTACGAACTGCAATAAAATAAATGGTTTTAACACCTTATTATGACTAATGTTTCTTATGCATATGTAAGCGTTTATAAATCAACTTTGCGTTTCTCTGTTTGGTTGCAACTTAATGAATCGCGTAGCTTCGTTTAGCTGTATTGTTATTTGCCGGATATTCGTATAAACAGAAAAAAGGAGTAAGTTTTCCCACTTTCTCTGAGTTTTGTTGTATTTGCTTATTCTTATGTTACATAGGCTTGTTTTTCTAAGTATGAAGCTATTTCTTATTTATACAGTGTGTTAGGTTCAATGCGGGACATGCTTTATGTATGGAACAGCTGATTTGTTTTTTCATATTTCAGTGTTGGTGCCATAGTCAAAGTTGTTCATTTTCATGAGTTCTTGACGTCCTGAAAGTATGTCCCTTGTTTAACCTAACACACTGTATACTTCAGTGGACTGTAGGTTCATAAAGAATAATTTGCCAAATAGCCACCACCACTATCTTGTAAAAAAATTCTCCAATCGGGCCTTGACCTGATTTAGTGTTCCCAACGACTAAAGAGTAGACATAAAGCTCCCCACAACACTTACCAATAACGTTCTTGTAATGTGTTCCTGGTGTTAGCTCTGACAGGGGTGACACAGCATCCCCTAACCGTAGCAGCACTTTCGGTGCCACTACCACCAAAGGCTTCCTGTAATTCCTGGCTACCTAAAAAGATGAGAAATGACCCATTAATTTATTGAATACCTTTTAATTACCAAGGAAGGACCCGAGGACGGTAAATCATCAAATGACTGCTCCCGCTCTGAGTGAAGCGAAAGGGAGTGTGTTAGTGTGAGTGGTTACTGACTAAAACCCATCCATGTTCCTTCCTTAGCTCTTTATGTTCCGGGGTAGCAGTAACCCTTTCGGGCAATTCCGCTGACCCGGCAGGCTTCGAACCTAACGGGCCTCTGCCCTAATGCTGATCTCTTTGTGGCGCGCGTGGAACGCGAACGTGCCGTCCAGCACTAAGGATGGACCACTTGTCACAAACAAGACGTAATTTTCTAAAATAAATAATTGTTTTTTCAACACCACGTCGTGGGCTCTCGAAAAAAGGTATTACTGAGTGACTTAAGTAAATGAGGGAAAGTTTGATTCAATAAGGCGAAGTTCTTCTTGTTTCGTTGTTGTTCCTACTTTCAGAGACATGGCAGCAGAAGTTTCATGGAGCTTTGGTTTAGTTACACAATCAATTTACTAATTGAATGCTATTTTGGCATCTCTTTAGTAAGTATCAGCGGAAATAATTACTTGGGTACTGATATTTTTATGCCATGAGCAATTAATCAATAGTAACATCAAGGTTAATTACAATCAAGGCAAAGATGTTCAATGGCTTTAAAAAATAAACGCGGGTGTTTTCTTTTCAAGCTTAAAACTTCGCTGACAAAATATTACCAAGGAATTTTTTTGAGGGTGGAAAATCATCTAATAGTCACTCCCGCTCTGGGTGGAGCGGAAGGGAGTGTCAGACTCTTATTGACTAATACCCATCCATGTTCCTTCCTTAGCCCTTTATGTTCCGAGGTAGCGGTAACTCTTTCGGACAATCCCGCTTACCCGGCAGGCTTCGGCTTTAACGGGCCCCTTCTTTAAAGCTGACATCTCTTTCAGGCGCGCGTAGAACACTTACGCGCCGTCCGGCACGAGCCTGGTTCTGATCGGATGGTGAGCTGCCCATTACTCACCATCTACAAAGGCATGAGCTATTCTCTTACACTTGCGTTCCATTATCGTGATGATAAATAAAAAATGCGACCTTACCTGTCTCCTCAACAAATGGAAGTACTGCGCCGGCGTGGTAGGATTAGCTACATGCATGCAGACATTCTCGGAGTCCGGTGCTGTCTCCTTGCTATCAGTAATCTGCAGGAATCTTTCCATCCTGCAGGAGGAATGCTCGGACGCGGCACCGTCGTATCCGTGAGGGAGCAGCATCACTAAGCCGTTGCTGCGGACCCATTTGGCTGAACAGAAAATAGAAATTTGCTGCTCTGCTTTTAAAACGTTGAATGTTTCTACCAACCCGCACTGAGGCCGCGTGGTAGATTACGGCCCACTCCCTCGCGAAAAGAGGAGGTCTGTACCCCAGCGGTGGGAACATTATAGGGTAAGCATCAGATCAGACAGTCCTCATGGCTGTTTTTGTTTTTTTTTTTAAATCAAAACTAGGTCTTGTTTGCGAGATTCGGCACTTTCGGCGGCACCAAATCATCAGTTACAGGCGCCGCGCCGCTCCAAATGTCTATTTTGATTGCAACCATTTTCTTTTGGCGTAGTGGATATGAAAATTAAAATATTTGCATCGTGTATAATTTGTAATAATTAGGTATAAGGTAACGAATGAAAGTTACCACCTGTATGTAGTTTCTACACTAACATCTCCATATAAAGTTATTGCGATGAAATTGCGGGAACCGTAAAACTATCAGAAATGTGTCTGAAACCTGTCCTTGTATATGAAAATTGATTCAGACTAACTTTGTCTTTGCATAAGCTAGACTGATATAAAAAGATTTTCGTTCGGATCCACGTCAATGCACTAAGAAATTTATGTTTCACAGACTCTTTATCCATCATAGACAAGGCAACAGCTGAAGACAACATCAAATTGATTCGAATGAAATCAGGTTCTTGAACTGTCAGAATGAAATTTAAAAAGAGAATCAAATATTTTTACCGCGTAATTTCATTGCTAAGTTTTTGTATTAAAATATTACAGAGACAGAAATCGCATTAACTGTGAACGCTACCCACTGCTACGGTCAAGAATTTACACGGATGCAAAATTTTTAAGTTTTAGTGCAAAAATTTGTTTTATTTTGTTTAAACGTTACTTTAATACTTCTCACGTTCCTTAGGAATAGGGTATCTAAGAGCTTTGTGGTGTGACCGTCGAACTAACAAATCTTAGATCTCGAGTTCAAACCCAAGGCCTCTGACTTTTATTGTATAATTATCACTTGCTTAAAAAACGGTGACGAAAAGCATCGTGTGGAAACCGCCTGAGAGATATTTCTCAACAGCATGTGACGCTAAGTCAGAGGCCCATGGGCAGCATAAAAATCTGCCACTAGGTAAGTAACGACACGAAAAAGAAAAAGGTACCTAATGGTCGCAGTCGTTCCAACAGAACAAAAAATAAAAAAACTTACATTCACCAGAAGCTATAAAAGCATCCACAATGATTTGTGCGCCGTTGTAGAAGTCTCCGAACTGAGCTTCCCAAAGGTATAGATTATCCGGAGAATCGTATGCCATTCCGTATTCAAATCCTAGCACTGCCTCTTCAGATAAAATCGAATTGGCCACCTGGAACGGGAAGTGCTATTATAATAAGGTTATGTCATAGGTGTAGGTGTTTTTATGTTAACCGATGCAACAGCTGAATACTGTTGAATGCTGTTGTTGAGTAGAATAAGGAAAGGGAGGCCTTTGCCCTGCAGTGGGACAATATACGAACAATATTATCAAACTAACTGTTCCCGCGCGGTTTCACTCGCTGCTCGGCTCCTGTTGGTCGTAGCGTGATGTTACATAGCCTATAGCCTTCCTCGATAAATGGATTATCCAACACAAAAATATTTTTTCTTTATAATATTAGTATAGATTACGAATTTAAAAAAAGTCCTGTCCTGTACGACGCCAAAACGCCTATAGGTTATAGCACATTATACCGGCACCGCAACTGCACAGCTGCAGCACGGCGTTGCCTCGAATTTAAGCTACGGCTAGCTGCCAGCGCGCTAACTACGCGTTGTCCGCAAGGTGCAAGCTGGCAGTCCGCGCGCCGGCCGCGAGGTGCAAGCTTGCTGTCACCGCGAATTATAATATTGTTATATGGCATTTATGATTGAACACGCCTAGGACTTGCACGTTTTCATAATGTCTCGGTTTACATTGCGCGAACTAGCCATAATCGCTATTGCTCTCGACGAAGAACAGGAAAATAAAAGGAGAAGAAGATATTGGGTGCATAATATGTTAAAAGAAAGACTAGCAGAAGGGGAATACTGCAAGAATATTAGACTCGGAGTCGGCGCGTAATAAGCATGCGGTCAGCGCGCTGTAAGCACATGGTCCGCTCGCTTGCAGCACGCGGGCTGCGAGTCGAGTTGTATGGTAGTGGCAAGCGCGCTGATTATCCGCCGTTGTCTTTTTCATATTGACATTGTGAAATATATTATACTACACACGATTAAAGCTCTAAATTGAATGACAAGTTAATTTCTGGTTTGGAGCGGTGCCGTTGCAGTGCCGGTATAATGTGCCATGACCTTATCACAGCATGATGCTGCGACATTTAAAAATAATTATGTCGTGATGTAATCGTACACAGACTAAACTCACTTCTAGAAATCCCTTCTGCTTTTCATGTATATGGTTGAGAGGAATGTGGATCGCTTCAGTCTGTTGGTCCACCAGCATCACGTGACGGTGTGAGAAGGTGCCTCTGCCGACGTCCTCACCACTCAAGCGCACGTGACGACCCTCCATTAGTAGTGAGCCTGTTGAAAAACCGGAACTAAATATACAAATAAAAATCAATTGCTGTTCGTTAGTCTCGCTAGAACTCGAGAACGGCTGGGCCGATTTAGCTGATTTTGGTGTTGAAATGTTTGTCGTAGTCCAGGAAAGGTTTAAGGCGATTTACATTCGGCACCGCGCTCCGCCGCGGTATGCGAAGCAGATCCCATGTCGCATAGGTCTCTAAGAAATCCGTTGATGCCTAACACACGGTACACCGCCCGACCGCGCTGTCGTGCGGTGCTCGTTTCTACCGCAAACTGCTCCCACCGCGCGGTCGAGCGGTGCCATGTGTTAATCGCCATAAAGGTGAGAAAAGTTAGGTTAGGTAGGGTAGGTAGGTAGGTAGGTAGGTAGTTAGGGTAGGCAAGACAACGTCTGTCGGGTCAGCTAGTAAGTTATAAATAAATGTGGGTGCACCTACTATAGAATACCACTGCCTAACCGTTTTGGGATTACAAGCGTGATGTTATGGTATGTAAATAAATAAGTTATAGTTAGTTTATTGTACAAAGAGAAATGCTTTAGTTAGTGATACTCTTAAAATGGGACATTTATAAGCTTTATAGGTTGGTATAGCTGGTTTTATAGTCACGCCACCAGACGCGCCGTTTAGCAGCACGCTGTTAACAGCGCGCACTTGAAAAGCGGTGCACTGTGAAACGAGATGAGTACCGCGCGTTCTGCCACTGTGAGACAATCCTGTACAAGATGAACGTTAATGCGGTTAGAATACTGGCTATTTACTTTTTATGGAAAAGAACGCGTCACACTAAAACGCGTACTGGCCGTAGAAGCGCAGCCGAAACGCGTAACAAGGTAAAACCAGTCTAAGAGAACTTTAGGCACCATAATCTGTTTGACTTTATAGATAACGGTTATACTAAAAGCAAAGCGGGTGGGATTCATACTTGAATTGAAGACGAAACTAAACGGTCATACATTAACAGGTTATACTTATTCATATATTTTACACGAGCATATAATTCTTGAAATTTGCAAATATATATTTTTGCCAAGTTCAACATTGTTATTTTGTGTGTGTGTGTGCATACGTGTGTGCGTGTATGTGCGTGCGCGTGTGTGGTAAATAAGGGTATTAAACTCAACAAAAAAAATTAAAGTTACGGCCTATGTATATACTGACTATAGTTTAGGCTCAATTTTCGTAGTAGTTATGTACTAGGGTATCACAAGTGTTTTAATACATTCTAAAAGGTGAACTAGAGTTTTAGTTCACAACAAATGTTCGCGGCAACTTCAATGATTGTTTTAAAACTAGTTAATATGCGAAAATTATAGAAAAAACAAACAAACCTGAGTTAAAACAAACAAGGCAAAATCTAAGCGGAGCTTTATTTCAAACACATTTCGTTCAGATGGGATTTAATTAAATCGAAATGCCACAAAGTTTCAATTAAACGGACTGGTTAACTGTTATCTCTCGCGGTTTCTGTTTTACGCAGTAATTACTTAGTGTCTTAGTGAATTAGTGAAGCCTTTGTCCTTTAACATTGGTACTTTTAATTGGGAAAACACTGCCTTGAGCGAGAGGTTTTTTAACCATTTAAATTATTAAAGTATGATTTTTTCATTATCATGAGTAGTCGGTGGCCCAATGGTAATGGGCCCAACTTATGAATTGTATGGTCGTGGACCCAGCCAGGCGCTTTACTCTGTATAAATAATTTCATCACCACTGGTCTCAAAACGTTGAACGAAAACATTGTAATGTTTGGGCCAATTTTTTGCACGCAAGTGTATGAAAATGGCGAAGAAAAACATGTAACTACTCCAACCATTACCGTGTTTGTGTGATTTCCTATTAATATCTCAACTTATACAATCTTACCGAAAGCTAACGCCTCAGCGGTCGCCCAATCGATATCCTTCCCTTCCGCCAGCTTCGTCAAGCGGTTCCTTACATGTGTCTTAGCCAGATGAGGGTGAACACTCTGCAAACAAGAAGGGGTCGGTTATACTTGATTGATGTTTACTGGAAATTGGTGCAAGATACCTATGGAGAGGTACGATCTGCAACGAAGATAATTAAAACAAAATACAGGGTAGTGGCAGTTTCCAACAAAAGTGCAACCAACGCGATCGACATGTATGGAACAGCAATTTTGTTTTGAATTATCGTCAAAAATTTCACCGCGTTTTAAAGTAACAATGTTACCAGATTTTTGCTCACCGTATGAGTATTTTACGCAGCTTTTGGTCGGGAGTGAATATGATAAACCGTTTTTAATTGAATTCTGTACGCTATACATAGTGTTTTATATATGGAAGAGTGCATGTAGGTACTTTACTCGAGCATAAAATGCATAGGAGCATTTGTAACCGTGTGTCGCAAATGCGATATTTAGGAATTTAATGCCACAACTGTAGTGCTATTCTATAAACATTTCACCGTTAAAATGTAAGTGAAGTGAGTTTAAAATGAGCTGTCAATAGTGTCAATCCCTAGCATTAGATTAGCATTGGAACCACAGCTCACTTCACGCTCACATCATTTCACAGTGAGATTTTAACAGAATCGACCGGCTTTTTTTTTTTTTTTTTAAGGCTGGGATATCATCCAATGACTGCTCCCGCTCTGGGAGGCTGGGAAATCATCCAATGACTGCTCCCGCTCTGGGAGGCTGGGAAATCATCCAATGACTGCTCCCGCTCTGGGAGGCTGGGAAATCATCCAATGACTGCTCCCGCTCTGGGAGGCTGGGAAATCATCCAATGACTGCTCCCGCTCTGGGAGAATCGACCGGCTGCCCATTGCTCTATGATATTATGATTAAATGACAAAACAAAAAAAGTGAAGATCGATGTTAAACTCCTTGTATACTACGCTCTTCGGTCAATCATTCTATTGACCAAAAACGTATAGGCCATAGTCATTCGAGCAAACGTTCTCCGAACAAAAACTTTGGGCAATCGAGAATTCGTGACGTAATCGTTTCTACGATAATGCGTAAAATCAAATGAGTTTGCGATTCAAATTGTGTGATGAACGCGTTTCAGCCGTCGGTAACCGAATCAACATAGATTGATATGCCGATTCAATAATGGAAATGGCAGCGCGAAGCCGATTGAAATCGGATTCCGTTGGGATTTGGTTTTGCAAATCCTTCGCACATCTTTCAAAACCACTTATTGTAAAGCTGTACGTGAAGTGTAGCTGTGCTGCCTCACTTAGCTACGCTCAGTTTCGCTCAGATTTTTAAAATAGCCTGCTTAAGGGGAAAGCGCCAAGTTGGCCCGCGAAATTACATAGGTTTTTTGTAATTTGCATGTCAGTGTCACATTGAATATTATGTGACAATATGTTGATCAAAATATTCGCAGCCGTAGCAAGTACGTATTTAAGGAACTGTAATAATTAAAACTTCCAACAGGGTTGTGTTGGAAGTTTTAATTATTGCCTGCTGCGAATAATATTTTGATCAACATATGAAAAGTAGCACAGACATGCAAAAAGCATAAATTAATATGTATAACTAGTTGGCACTTCCCGTGATCCAAGGGCTGGTTTTTACCTTGACCAGAGGCTTAACTTTGACATACAACGTGGCAATGTCGCCAGTCTCTTACATTACCAGTCGACAGCGATGCGGAGGAATTTTTCGATGCCATATTTTGGTTAGGTATTACCTACTGTACTTGTACATAATACGCATATTCTTTTTAGTTTGAGAGTTAGATTATATATCGTATGTACCTTTTAATGAATTCATTGTAATATTTGAAATAAATATATTTTTAAATAATAATAAAAAAAAATGAAAATTTTAATTTCGAGGGCTACAGCAGCGCTTCCCCTTTAATGGAAAGTTGTTTCAAGCTTGACTATAGCGTATACATATTTGTTACCTTGACCTTTTCCGTGGGTCGAAGTTAGTAAGCTACGTTTAGTTAATAACTTAGTTACATGCTTATAGGAACTTTGAGCAAGATTTTCGGTTGACTATGTTTTGGTAGATTACCATCTTGCGGAAGGGAAACGACGAGTAAGTTACGAGAGGCGTTAATTATAAAATGAGAATGCGATACCTACTCTTTGGACGTATAAAAAGTAAATCTGCTAACTATGTAGGTACTTGCCTACCTTAAAAAAAGCATGATTATCTTTTGTTGATAAATAATAGTTATTTGTTTTCGGTTGGTTGCCGACTTTTGACCAAATTGGAAAAAAAAACATTGTATTATAAATGTGATCAGAAAAACCTACCAAGTCATAACCTATTTCTGGTAGAACGTTTACCATAGACTACGATATACACTAAGTTCCCTCTTCCTACAGATTCCTTCGTTCTGTTGGTAACGTAGTGATTATCCCAGTTGGCTAAGCAGCATTGCCCTGAATGCCGATAAGGCCTTCAGCAACCCCTAGTCTACGGAGCGTGGCGAGCAGTGCATTGTTCCTCCTCGATTGCATAGGGATATTTAATAATAATAATAATAATATCCATGGACATTTTTGTAAATACATACATATTATAGATAGCAGACCCGTAACAAATACTTGCAGGTCGTACAAATATTTGTTCCGTGCGGGACTCGAACCTTCGACATGCTGCGCAGCAGTCAATCGCTCAACCACTGCGTCAACCGTGTCGTCAATATGTAACTTATAGAGTGTTACGTATACATAATTCAACATTAATTACGATCTGTAACTTGCTAAAGTCCACTGAAGCAGCAAAGCCCGGGGGATAAGCGAGGGGTGTTGAGATATGGAATATCATCCGTTGTACTACTTATGTTATACTAGCTTCTGACCGCGGTTTCACCCGCGAAGATATAGGAAATTACCCCACGGGAACGTACTAACGGGATAAAAAGCTATAATCTATCGCCGAGACAAATTACATTTTCGTAGGTAGTTAATGAGATGTCGTGATTAATCTGTGAGTGAGTGTGTGAATTAGTGACCTTACGTAAGTTACGGGATGACCCACGCCACCCAATGCACAACTTTAACCCAGTACCACAGAGGCTTAAAAGCCGAAAAAAATTCATTGGGTGCGTGAGTCCAGCCGAAGGCAACCCCTCCACAGGTAGATGCGACCTCTGGCAAGAATTGCTTAAGCCGCCTGATTTCTTCGCTGAACTATCAGAAAACCTCCCATCTGGGCACAAGCTACCGTGGCCTACTTGGAAAACCCTAAACAGACTCCGTACCCAAGTAGGTCGCAGTAAAGACAACCTCCATAAGTGGGGGTTCGATCTCCGATGCACACAGATCTCCGATGTGTGTGCGGCGTCTCCCCACAGACAATGGCTCACCTCCCATCTTGCACCGCATGCCCCGTCACATGCACACGTGAGGACCTAATGGCTGCGTCAGTGAACGGTATTCGCGTTGCTGAATTTTGGGCCAATATAATTTAAAATATAAATATATTTATTTAAACTATTTTTACTATTTTTGCCAGCGACACGCTAAGAAGAAGAAGTGACCTTACACTATTATGTATAATAATAATAATATCCTTGGACATTTCACACAACGCCATATCGTCCCAAGCTAAGCAACCTAATGCTTGTGTTATGGTAACGAGATGGATGATAAACTACTTATATACATTTTTTTTTTTTTAATACATACATATTATAGATAGAAAAACACCCAGACTCGTAACAAATACTTGCAGATCGTACAAATATTTGTTCCGTACGGGAATCGAACCAATCGCTCAACCACTGCGCCAACCGTGTCGTCGTATAATAGTAGTATAGTAAGTCTGCCTGCCTGCCTAGCCTTTTCCCAAGTATGTTGGGGTCGGCTAGTAGTATAGTAAGTATGTAGCAAAATAAAAACATCAATCTGCCGAGCATTTTCCCAACTATATTGGGGTCGACTTCTAGTCTACCCGGATGCAGCTGGATACCAGTATTCTACATGGAGCGACTGCCTATCTGACCTCCACAACCAAGTAACTGAGTAATATGTTAACACTTGGTAAGACTGGCTGTCAGATTTTCGGGCTTGCCGACCCGTAACAAATGTCAAAGATGCACAAATGACAATCGAGACCCGTTGGACTCAGCTGTCATTTGTCTTGGAAAGCACGTTAAGCCGTTGCTTAACGTGCTTTCCGAGAGGCACGGAGGAGTCTCGGTATGTAAAGATGGTCACCCACACACGGCCAACCCCGGCAAGCCAACAAATACACCTATAAATGTACCTATAAACCCAAAAATATACGACAAATACCAAACAACTGTACAGACTATGAACATATTTCTAGCAAAAATAACACTAGACTCTAATCCTGTCTTCATTTGACCTCAATCAGCTGTTATCCTTGGTTTCGATCCTTCGAGAGCCGGTAAATAAGGAATCTATTGGAATAGTAGCGATTGAGATTGTATGCTCCGACTATTTGCATTGAAGGTCGATGGAACCTTTGGATTATGCTGACGTAGGTTATTTTTGGTATACTTATCTGTGTTCAGTCGAAGGACAATTGAAATTATTTTTGTATACGTATATTTTCGTCTATACAAGATGGGAAGAGATGATATATTGATAGAAAATGATGATTATGCAGTGTGTTAGGTTAAACGAGGGACATACTTTCAGGGGGTACAATACTCATGAAAATGAACAACTTTGACTATGGAACCATACCTGAAATCGCAAAAAAAATCAGCGTCAAGTGACTCGTGGAAATGTAGGGAACAGCTGTTTTTTTCGATCATCTTTATTGCGATGCTATACAACTAGAGGAAGACCAAAGAAACGATAGACTGAAGGATTGTGTGAAAGATGATATGGCTAGAAAGGGAGTGACTACTGAGATGACGACTAATGTAGAAGTATGGAAGAAAAAGACATGTTGCGCCGACCCCAAATAAATTGGGATGGATGCAGGAGACTGATGATGACGTATATTTTCGTTCGGATGTGTGCTGCCGGACGTTATTCCTGAGGTGCCGATTGTAAATAAAAATAGGGGGAAAACGTAATAAAAACGGACGCGGTTTCAAACGGACACTATTGATATTTTAACATTTTTGGACGAAAATATTCGTTATATATGACCATCAAGTTATACTGAAATGTCAAATTTCTCCAAATGGTTTTTAATCTTAACAATTTGAATGTTAAGTCCAAAACCGTTTGAGAAATTTTGACAGTTAGTGGTACTTTTGATGTTAGGGCATAAATAAACACACTAGTTTTGATCACTTTAACCCTTGTTTATTGACAAGATTGTACACAAGATTTTGTATGCGGCTAGCGACACCGGCCATTACTCGCGACTAACTCGCACATACAACAACCGCTACACCGATACAATACATATGTGTGCGCGCTGACACAACGCGCTGTGTGCTCACAGATCTTCGTATATCTTAATATTTGAGAATATACCACAACAAATAGGTACAGTCACGACCACCAATATGTATATGACAAAATACAAATTCATTCAATAACCAAGCAGAAAACCGCTTATGAAATTAGCTAAGTGTATACATAGTTTTGCTCGTGATTGTACAACCATCACTATTAATATTTAACGAAAAAAATAAATGAGGTAATAATTGATTTACTCACAAAATCATCAGGTAAGGTGACAGAGGCTTGTCCAACCACCTTCAGTAGACCAGCATCGACTCCGGTGTCCCATGTCTCCACGGCGTAGGGTGCCGCCTGCATGCCAGACCATTGTTCCTGGTAGTAGGTTACCTGCAACATGATACCTACGTGATGATTCAAAATAATGAGAATCTTTGATGCTGGCCAACAACGGATTGATTTTGATTGTATGTTTACATTGTATAAAACAAAGTCGCTTCCGCTGTTTGTAGGCTAAGATCTTTTAAACTACGCAATTTCAGCAATAGATATTAATAGTGACTCAAGAAGAAGGTGTGTACTTTCTCTCGCGGCTTCGCCGGCATGATATAGTATCTATATTGCACCCATGCGAAGACGGGGCGAGTCGCAAGTTCTACTAATTAAAATAATGAAAACCCCAACCGTCACCCGGCTTCATCTTTCTGACTGACCGACCCCTTGACATTTCAAAAGTGCCTGTAATTGGATTTTAAATAAATGCTTTGAGTTTGAAAACCAAAAAAAAGTTAAAACGAATCTTAAGTACTGTCGTTTTAAATTACCGCTATCTTTGTCACTAAAACAAACTTTGAAAGTCAGACAAACGGCTAATTAAAAACGAAACAGTAAATACAATAAGGACAAAGAGATAAGGCAAAGTTGGCAACAGTAAAGTTTAGATACAGGACTAAGGACAGACGAACAAAAGGCCCGAACAATAAATTAGTTACACTTAATCTTATCGTGATTGCACAAATAAGGTTGAGTCTGAATTTGGGACACAGTATAAGGGCCCATCTCACTGGGACTCGGAGCCCTAGACAAAACTCCTTTTCTATATGATGATTCTATAATCAAATTGCATGTAGTTGACATTAGCTTTAGAGATGTCACATGACTACTAATGTCAACTTCATACAATTTGATCTTTCCGTTGGCGTTAACGGTTATAGAAAAGGAATTTTGTCTAGGCCCCCAGCAGCTGCGCAACCATGGTTGCACTGCCATTAAATATGTGGCTGGTTGTACAGAGGCCACCACATCAAGTTACCACAATATGTCAAATTTCTTTGATAGTATTTCAACTTTATTGCAAAGACATAAGGTTCATTTTTAATTGAGAAAATTTGACAGTTGGGGATAGCTTGATGTGCTGGCGTCTGTACATCCGATCGGACTCCCGGTGAGATACCATAAAGCTGCGTAAAATTTGCTAGCAGCGGCAGCGTGACCTTGGATGCGCCATCATAGTGTCCAATTGAGATATTAGACTTTTTCTTTTAAGGATGGTTAATCATCAAATAACCACCGTCACTCTTGGTGGAGCAGAAGCCCCCTTCTGCTTCTCCCTTCTGTTTCAGTCAGTAAGAGTCTGAAACTCCATGTTCCCTTCTTAGCCCTTACTGTTCCGGGACAACGGTAACCCTTTACGACAATTCAGCTAAGAGATATAAGCCTAAGAATAGAATAGTGATGTTGGACGATAACAGTTGAGCACTAAACTATAGCCCTGTGTGGAGAGTGGTAGTCTTGACTGCAAAATTGAATGAAGCATGGGTAATAAAATACAGGAGGTAATCTTAGTTCTGTCTCATCACAATCTGAGAGAGGGACAGAGAGATGACAACCTTAATTGTTAGTAGGAACTGAAGCGCCCGACGCCGACGCTTTAGTTCCTATTATCTTTATTGCCATAGAGCACGGAATCTCACTCTTAAGACTTAATTACTCGTTTAAGTATATTCGTGCCCGCAAGTAGCGCTGAGCGAGGCATTGCCGGTCGGCTTCTGAATACCAGTATTTTACGTAGAGCGACTACCTATCTGACCTCCACAACCCAGTAACCGGGTAATACTCCTTGGTAAGACTGGTTGCTAACTTTCGGGTTTCTGACTACCCGTAACGACTGCCAAAGATGCACAAATGTCAACCGGAACCAACGGTTTAACGTGCTTTCGGAGGCACGGAGGAGTCTCGGTATGTAAAGGTCACCCATCCACGGACCTACCTCGGCAAGCGTAGCTTAAGCTAATGGATCGACCCGTGCGGCTGTTATTACTTAGCCACGTGCTAGATGACAATGGCAAATAATTGATTTTAATGTGTTGTGTGTAAAGTTAATCACTTTTCAAACCGTAAATGTAATAGAATCAAGTTCTTCCTACTAAGCAGACAGCTGTGCTGCTTGGGAGTTTATTGCGCCATTTCTTCCCAGCTAAAGGACTAGGGAGTGGTGAAGGGTTTTGGGGGACTGTCTTATGAAATTTTGCCGTTCAAAAACGGCTGATTTTCAGCCTAGTTAGAAGGAATGACTTCTGATTTTGAATAACTAGGACGTTATAGAATTCGGAGTGAAATATCTTGAGAACGATTGATCGCCTAAAGTCGTGGTGAACCGCTAATGTTTCATAAGTATTCTAAGCCAAGATGAAACGAAGAATAACCATAGCCACGGTAACTCATTTTTCTTGATAAAGTAACTCATGTTAATCAAAGTACAAAAGTTAATGCTTTCCTTCCAAACTTGAAGAGCCGCGCATTTACATATTTCATGAGTTTAATCCTAAAGTAAATGAAAACAATTTATTTATGTTAAAGCTAAGAACAATTTATTTATGTTGAAACTGAGAACATGAACTGTCGTGAGCTTAGCGTCAGAATTTTGTATCAAGGGTTCTAGTTTTTAGACTACTTTTATGGGCTTGTGGGTCGATTCGCATGAATTTTCTCGCCCAAAACGGGTGAATCGACCCTTTTTTTATATGAAGGTGACTTGCATGAAGTTATTGATTTGTGGGCGAATCGAGAACTAAACTAAAGACGAATTAATGAAAATACTATCCACTAGACACTACAATGTAATAAAATAGTAATGTAGTTTAAATCTTCTCACAAATTGCCTTGTTACGGTGGAGGAAGCATCTGCCGCCACAACCTTCAGGCAGTTCTTGAGAGAGCCTCCTATTCTGCTCAGGAGTGATACCGTTTTCTTGGG
Source organism: Hyppa rectilinea (assembly GCA_951799385.1). Taxonomy (NCBI): domain Eukaryota; kingdom Metazoa; phylum Arthropoda; class Insecta; order Lepidoptera; family Noctuidae; genus Hyppa; species Hyppa rectilinea. Next base: position 15,544,963 of record OX637312.1, on the reverse strand, counting down.
GATGAAAGCATGAAATCCATCTGTAGTTTTGTACAAATTTTATATTTTATTCAGCAAAAAAAAAACGTTTTTGGCAGAATATTCATAATGTGCCAATTGCTTGGTACGCATTTCTGGAGGTGTCGATTTGACCTCAAAAAAATAATTTGGTGCGAGTAGGCTACAGAAAGAAAAAAAATAAAAGTGTTTATTTGCCCATTTCAAGCGAGTAAATTCGTGCGAATCGACCAATAAGACTTTAAGAGATAATAATGTGTAGGTATGCTGTTATGATTCTAAATGTTTGTACTTGTTTTTTTTTAAATGTAATACATATACTAACTACACAAATGTTAATTTTACGGAGGAGGACAAATTCTAATGTTGGTAGGTAGGTACGTACATTAATTTCATAAGGTCATGAATTAATCGCCTTGTAGGCAATAATGAATACACTCGAGAGCAATGAATCCGGGTCACTTAAAGAATCCTAAAAATCTCGGAAACTAAAAATGCTAGGTTAATGCAATAAATTGTATTTAATAAACAATGTAATACTCCTTAAATGAAGGTATTAAAACTTCTTAGTTTTTGTAAAGTTATATCATAAAAAAATCAAATTTGAAAAAGGGCCACTTTCGAAGATGGAACTACGAAATTACAGCATTTGGTTTTGCTTTTGTTTGTAATCTGTCATTTATGTGGGTACATAAACCATGTTGATAGTGCTCTATATTCATTATTCAAGCTGAAATTATGTCGCTTACGCCTGAAGAATGCACCAGAATACTTACAATGCTGGAAACCGGCCGGAGTCAGCGCGATACAGCCAGGACTGTCGGTGTGTCGCTGTCAACAGTACAAAGAGTTCTCCGACGTTACGAAGAAACTGGTTCTAACCTACGCAGACCAGGAACGGGCAGAACCAGGTGTACCACAGCACGAGAAGACCGATACTTGGTGAACACCATGCTTCGAAATCGCTTTCTCACAGGAACTGAACTCACAAATCAGTTTCGACGCCTCGGAGGAAGTAACCCAAGTGCATGGACAGTAAGACGTCGGCTTGCTGAATCTAACTTAAAACCCCTTAGACCTGCAAACGGCCCTAAACTGGAGCGTGGGCATCGTATTTCAAGACTAAGATATGCCCAGGGCCACGTAAATTGGAGTATTGAAGATTGGTCAAAAGTTATGTTCTCCGACGAATCAAAATTTATGCTCTACAAGCACGATTGGAGTATTGAAGATTGGTCAAAAGTTATGTTCTCCGACGAATCAAAATTTATGCTCTACAAGCACGATGGAAGACACAGAGTGTATCGAAGACCAGGGGAAAGATTCAAGCAAGCTTGCATCGAAGAAAAAGTAGCCTACGGTGGTGGGTCTGTACTTGTGTGGGCCGGAATTTCTCCTGAAAGTCGCACAGAGCTGGTGATCATAGAAAACGGCTCTTTAACTAGCGTAAGATATGTGGAAGAAATCCTCAATGATCACGTTGGTCCATTTATGGTCAATTTAGGTGAGGATGCTATATTTATGCATGACAATGCCCGACCTCATACAGGTAGGATTGTGAATGACTACCTTCAAGAGATGAACATTACTCGTATGGAGTGGCCAGCGCGCAGCCTGGATATCAACCCGATCGAGCATGCTTGGGACGAGCTAGGCAGATGCGTAAAACAACGAAACCCTCCCCCAATCACGCTTCGTGAGCTCAAAATTGCTCTCACAGAGGAATGGGAGAATATTCCCCAAAATCGTATAAGGAATTTGGTGTACAGCATGCCAAACCGCGTAAACGCAGTAATGGAAGCACGAGGAGGCAATACGAAGTATTAAAATTCAAGAAAATCGTAATAAAGTTCAAAAATTTCATGTTTCCTATTTTTGTTTTAAGGAGAGATCAGCAGTTTTTTTCTTTATGTAATTTTGTGTTAATAAAATGTATGGTGACTCATATTTTTTTTACTTTCATTTAAGGAGTATTACATTGTCTATTAAATACAATTTATTGCATTAACCTATCATTTTTAGTTTCCGAGATTTTTAACATTCTTTAAGTGACCCGGATTCATTGCTCTCGAGTGTATAAACCGGCTATAATTATTCATAATTATGTCAGACTTTCAAGATGTGATATAGGGGTGTACCTATTGCTAATTTCTCAAAAAACATCACCTAGCATGGTTTTTATGGCATGTCGCTAGTCAACCTAGGAGGTGGTCGGCTGCCTCAATCAATCAGCCTGCTGCTTCAGCCAGGGCATTAGTTTATAAACTAAGCGACTACAAGCTAAGGGCACCCCCTGTGGGGTACGGACCTCGGTTTAAGGCGTGGCTGGGGGAGGACAGCAAGGAACGGGCTAGATCGGCTCAAAACCTTGCATGGGTAGATTCGCTCTCAATTTAGTAGAATTCTTCTTTCGCGACACCCGGTATAAGCGAATGAAGCAAGATAGGTGGCGCGGATTAAAGTATGTACAGAGACCAGCACATCAAGTTACCCCAATCCGTCAAATTTCTTTGATAGTTATTCTGCTTTATTACAAAAGTAAAAGTTTCATTTTCAATTGGGAAAATTTGACAGTTAGGGTTAACTTGATGTGCTGGCGTCTGTACTTAAAAAGTGTTATTCGGTTTTTCTATCCGAAACTTGGAAGAAGAAGATAGTAATAGACTCGCCCCCTATTACATGAAACTTACAAATAACTGGCGAAATGTTGGTGTACTATTGGTACACCTCTGCTCAACCCTTTGGGGATACAAGGCGTGATGTTATACGCGATGGTAATGCCAAATATAGATTGCTAACTTACTTCTGGTTTGTATGCTGAAACTGCTTCATACTGCTTCTGGAGATGGTTGGTGTAACTCGTTAATACGTCGTTCACGTCATCTTCTTTTAAGACTCCTTCTGACACCAGTTTTTCAGCGTACAAGTCTGGTATAGATCTGGAAATAAGAGAGATATAAGCATCGCTCAGTTACTACATCACTAAGAGTGACATGTGGCGGAAATTATAGTTAGTTATTTGGCTACGAAATAGGTGTTGCCATATCAAAACTTTTGACGTCGTTTTTAGAAAAATTCAGTTTAGGATTACTTTAGTTTAGAATGTGTGTCATTAATTTTTGTATGAAATATGTCATGTCTATGACGGCACATCAATTAGGTATAAAAAAAATTGAGTCTGCGTTGATAATCTTGACAAGAGCTTTTGTATCAAGTAGATACTCAACATCTTAACACCAAATCCAGATAACCGTTGTGTTTGTTAGCACTCAAATGTAACTCAAACCAGTATGCATGTAGAGATAAACTACAATAACATGGCGCGCCTCTCAGAATTACGGTTTCAATGTTTGTAGTCACATCCTTACGAAAGAGTTTGTATGTAGTTGTAAGTATACGTCCTCAGTAGCAGGCCGGCAGCAACATGCTGGTGAGTCTTGGAGGCGCTTTGTAATTACTTTCACAAATACTTTCAAACGTTTTGCGTTTTGGAGGAGCGGGCCATGTTATCGTAGTTTATCTGTACCCAATCATCATTTTATTTACCAATTAAATAAACACTTGACGCACTCACTTCCTACTATGAATAGTTTTATAAAGCAGCGGGTTCGTGAACGTAGGGTCGTCGACCTCGTTGTGACCCCATCTTCTATAGCAGTTGTAGTCGATGAATACATCTTTACGGAACTTGCGCTGGTACTCGAAGGCAATGTTCGTTGCCTTGACAACCAACTGGAAGTGATATAAAGGGAAACTTTAGTAAAGGACAATCGGGTTAGAGTGGCCTTGCGTAAATTTAATGTGACAGTTTGAGAATGAGTCAGAAATTCAGATAAAACAAATGAATAAATAAATCAAATAAATGGTAATGTCATCGTTTACTGTTTTGGAGTTTGTTTTACGAGTTTCCCATCACTACATAGTATAAAACAAAGTCGCTTTCTCTGTCCCTATATCCCTATGTATGCCTATCTTTAAAACTACGCAACGGATTTTGATGCGGTTTTTTTTAATAGATAGAGTGATTCAAGAGGAAGGTTTATGTGTATAATTTGTCGACGTATTTTGCGGGCGAAGCCGCAGGCGGAAGCTAGTAAATAATAAAATCACACCAATATTATAAAGGCGATAGTTTGTGCGTGTGTTTGTTACTTTTTCAGGTAAAAACCACTGAACGGAACTGGGTGAAATTTGGCACACAGATAGGTTATAACCTGGATTAACACTTAGCATCCTTTTTATCCCATTAGTACGTTCCCGTGGGTTAATTTCCGACATCCAGACGAACGAAGCCACGGGCAGAAACTAGTATATTATTATAACACGCAGATCTTAAATTTCCCTGTGTAAAGTAGCGTCGGCCCTGGACACGTACATAACCATTTTGAATATTGTCAGAGTTAAAATTAGTATTTCTCGAAGTATTGTCAGTTTGTAAGCTCCTCGTCTGGAATAACTTTTGGGACAAATCATTCTGTTGGCGATGACAAGTTTAATAACAGTCTGCGCAAAATAGGTCAATTCTTATCCGGGGAAAATCTGTTCACTTTTCTTTTGAAACGGATTTTTTAATGCGGCTTGTGGCAGAGAATTTGGCAATAAACAAAACTTTTGAAAGTTGAAACTAAAGACACATGGCTCTGCGTTATTCGTATAGGTATACAGCGAAAGGGACTTTGTTCCAACCGGGTGTCCCAAGACACCTGTCGAATTTTTTTTCGATTCCTTGGTTTTACTAATCACTACGTAGGTAGGAAGATCTTCAACTCTTTTGGAGTATCACTTAATTTAGTTACCCATCTCCAAAAATTAAGTACGGTCTAATTAAGTTGGGCAGAGTGAACAGTACCTATACTTCATAATTAAGCATAAACATTTTAATAAAGGGAACCGTTTTCCCGTTTAAGTAATTAAGCCCTTACGAGGCTAATGTTGGCCTCGGACAGGCGTACATTGGCAAAATAATTTCTGGAAATGTGGGTGAAAATTGAATAAGCCACATTATCGACGAATGGGAATATCCGGATAACATCACCTTAATAAGTACGGCGTGTGGTTTAGAAGAATTGTGGTTGTGCGAAAATTTCTTTCCACATTATCACCCAAGTTCTTATGTAGCAAAGTACTGACAGATTATTTTAATAGGAAGGGTTACTTACCTCAGGATGATCACCGTTCACGTGGATCACTGGCACGGATATAGCTTTCGCGAGGTCAGTGACATACCGACACGACCGACCACGCAATGCTGGCAGTGTGAAACCTACCTGAAATAGAAAAAAAAATGAGTTATTGCTGAGTGATGGGTTCCATTTTCACAGTTTACCCACGTTCACTGCGTTATTAACGTTGTAGAGTGGTCGAATTTGCCAAACTTATGAAGCAGTGTATTAACATCATCCTTCAAAACTCTCGACTTGTGGTTGAAAGTGTATTACTCAGTTAGTGTGCTGGACTGCTACAAATCGCCGGTTGCTGGATCACCAGTTTTAGAATAAAAAGTGTTTCGCTACTAAAATGAAAACTATACAAGCAAAGGTACATGTTGTTACAACTTAAATGTACATGAACTTCGTGGTAATAAACAATTTATTATTACTACTTTTATTACGCTTATTATTACTTATATTCAATTTCAAGTGGATTTAATTGTCATGTTTAATTTCAGTTGCGTGTTTTACTAACGATCTTTATTTTCTCTTCTCTATAATAAAATGAGTCGTTTATTTTTTATAAAGCGTTTAGTATATTTATAACTTACTGAACATTCTATGTTCCAATATGTTGATAATTGCATTGTGGATATTTACAAGGATATAGCTATTTAATTTCTAATATTTACATTCAAAAACGAACGACACGGAAAAAAGGTATTAACTTTATTATTACAACGCAAGCTTGCGTTCTGTGGGTGTGATAAATGGAAAAACCATGTTTGAAGCAAAAATGTACGTAGTCTATTACACGTACACGTGTTCATAGGATTTATTTGCCTTTCTCATATGTCTATTTTTTTAAATGTGTAAGTAAAACAAAAAACTTTTTAACAAAAAAGAGAAGCAACCGACTTCCAAAAAAACACCACAATGTGAAACTAGGTCTTTGGTTTTAGGGCACGCCACGATAGTGGCGGTAAGGCCCCTCTTTGAGGAGTGGCTAGAGAGGCGTCACGGCGCCCTCACCTTCCGCCTGACGCAGGTCCTCACCGGACATGGATGTTTCGGGAGGTTCCTGCACATCATCAGGCGGGAGGAAACGCCCGGGTGTCACCACTGCGAGGATCGCCCAGAGGACACGGTAGAGCACACGGTGCAAACCTGCCCCGCATGGGCAGAGCACCGCCGTGTCCTCGTAGAGGCGATCGGCGGCGGCGACCTCTCGCGCCCGGCCCTGGTGCAAGCCATGGTCCGGGGCGAGAGGGAGTGGGAGGCAGTCACCTCCTTCTGCGAAAAAGTTATGCTCGCGAAGGAGGTGGCGGGATGGGAGAGAGAAAGGTCCTCCCGTCCCAGTCGCCGCGGGAGACGCTCCGGGCGTCGGGAGCCACGTGACGACTCCCGGCCACCGTAGGCGCGGGCCTGCGGGCGGTGAGTAATGGGTGACTCACCGTCTGATCAGCACCAGACCCGTGCCGTACGGCGCGTATATGTTCCACGCGCGCCTCAAAGAGATGTCAGCATATGAAGGGGCCCCTTAGGGCCAAGCCTGCCGGGTAAGCGGGATTGTCCGAAAGGGTTACCGCTACCCCGGAACATAAAGGGCTACGGAAGGAACATGGATGGGTTTTAGTCAGTAAGAGTCTGACACTCCCTTCCGCTCCACCCAGAGCGGGAGCAGTCATTGGATGATTTCCCAGCCTTAAAAAAAAAAAAAAAGGTCTTTGGTTTTGTATTTTCCTTACCCAACGACTTCCGTTATTAAAAATATTTTACTTTGAAGGAAAGTTATTACTTAGTATTTTTTTGGAAGTCGGTTGTTAAAAAAACATACCGACGAACATAGAACTTCCTCAGTTTTGGAAGTCAGTTGAAAGAGGAACTTTTCTATTTAAAGTAATAAATATTTTTTTATAGAATTAATGAAACATAAAAATTTGAAAATTAGCATAATAAAATTATAATATAAGAACAGTAAAGAATATAAATGTGAATAAGACGAAGGTTTTGAAAGAGAAGAGGTTGTATCGGTGTGTGCTGTGAAAATAAATGATCAGTTCATATATTTGGGTCTCGGGTCTTAAAAAACCGTCGTTTAAATTATCGTTATCAAGATTAACTGTACATGATTTGCTTAGCTTTTGTTATTGCGTTCAACGAATCACAACATTTTACAGCTAACACGGGATTTGATGTCAGTATTATATTTGATTTGTGATAGCAGCTTTAACTGACTGCCGACTGATTAACTTTAGAATAGCTTTAGAGAAGCTTTAGAAAAGCTCTACAGGGTCTAGAGCAAAAAGAGTTTCCTCGCAAATCGAATCGCTGCAGTTAATTGAAAATTTTATGGAATGCATTTCCATTGCGTCAAACCGACCAGAACGCAGTGGTTTTCGTGGAATTCAGTGCTATTTAAAATCAACTGTATAATTGTTACCTAATACCACAAAGAATGGATCAAGGTGGTTCAAGAGAAAGATTTCTGGAAGGATTTTGCTCAGCAGTGGGACAGTGTAGGCTAAATAAAAAAAAGTTACCTATTCCACACAAATTCGAATACCACTAACTACTAACCCTTTACTAATAAACGTATTATATAATTAATAGGTAAATAACGATTTCTCTCTTTCAGTCGTCAGAAATTTGACATTTGAAAGAAGAAGACAAAACGTTGTGTAACTATACAGACGCTATACAACGTTTATTAAGTAAGGGGGTAAGTAAATAAAATAGTGACAGGTAGTTATTTATAACATCGTCCATTCGTATTAAAAAGGAACTCAAAAACAGAACTTGACTAAATTAATATAGGGCCAATCTGACAATACTTCATATGAATTTCAATTAAAAAAATAATTTTCCAAATCGCTTTATAAATGACGGAGGTCTGAGGTCAGAGAAAACAAACGAATTTAAATCTTCCTCCTTTTTTGAAGTCAATTAAACTACGCAAGTCTCCTGTACCTATACTTCTACTAATAAAAGTAGCTCTTTTTCGTTACATCTGTTGTTTTTGCATTATTAACGAAGCCTCAACCTACGATACAGAAAGCACATCAAGCTATCCCAAACTGTCTAACATTCCTAATTTAATATAAACCTTATTTTCTTGTAATAAAGTTGAAAATCTATCAAGGAACTCTGTACCTAATCTTTGTCTCCTTGTCCGTTTTCCGATACGGTATTGTAAGTACCGAAGTCATTAGCTCTAGTGATTTATGTGCTTTCGTCAGAAGCCTCAAAAATACGGACTCATAAAAAGTTTCTGAACATTTTGAAACGTGTTTTCAATTATCTTGATTACTAACCTCATTCCTTAGGCGGGTCTTAAACGATCAATTATATTGCAAAATATCACAAATTGCGTAATATTTTGACGACTGTTTAGTTATTGAAGATTTATAATAATAATATCCTTGGACATTTCACAAAACGCCATATAGTCCCAAGCTAAGCAACCTAATGCTTGTGTTATGGAAACGAGATGGCTGATAAACTATTTATAAGTATAATTTTTTTTTGTAAATACATATATACTTACAGGTCGTACAAATATTTTTCCGTGCGGGAATCAAACCCGCGACATGTGGCGCAGCAGTCAATCGCTTAATCATTGCGCCAACCGTGTCGTCACAATTTGCACAATGATTTAACAAAGTTTGAGTGTATTTAATTTATTAAACCATATTTTAATTGCACCTTGTGGAATAAACATTACGCAGGCTCACGCAAAAACAATGAACCTAAACATTGAACCGTCAATGTTATTGCGTGAAATTTATGTCACGTAAAGTTCACGCATCTTCTAAAGAAATGGGCGGATCCTCCAACCATATGGGTGATGTGTCTGGTGGGCTGCTACCAGTTGATGTCAGGGCATTGAAGGTTCATAATATGCTAAGGCATTAATACCTCCTTCGTACCTTTGTTGTATGCAAATGTAACGACACGACGACGAAATGTAATGTATAGTGCCAACGATTATTTAAATGATAAATCCTTAAAACATATAAGTATATAATATTAGATAAATTAGATTATAAGTAATGTAAATGATAAGTCCCTTTTTCCACATATTTTTCTTTTGCTGTGCCCGACAGGTTCCATGATTGTTTCTTTTGGCTAATATTTACCATCTAAGCTTACATTGTGGAATGCAATAAAGAATTGAGTATGCAAAAGGTTAAAATAAATATGCTAGTCGCGCGGTAAACTCTGCTTGCGCGATGCAGGATTTTGCTTGACATCAGCGTCAAGAAGATGTGTAGTTCCCATGGCGATGTAGATGTCGCCACAGATCGTTTGAGTACAAAGGATGATTCAAACTTATTGTACGTGTAAGTGTCGTGTTATTCTAAATAAAATAAAAACTAGTATTTTTTTCAATAAAAGTGTTTTTCATAAGTTTCGTGGTACTTACTTGATTATTAACAACGACGTGTAAAGATCCACCAACATTGAAGTGTGGTGCTTGTGATAACATCAAAGTCTCCTGGTTCACTCCTTGACCAGTGAAAGCAGCATCGCCATGGATCTGTGGACAATTATAATGGATTGACTTATAGTCCTAAAGCGAGTGATGGACGTACAAGCTTATAAATCGCGATCTTTAAGTTAGCAAGCTCACTCGCCTCATCATCGGTGACACGCGTGAAACACGCTCACATGCTATAGCGATGTCGTCGATAGAGGAAACCTTGTGATGTTTAGGAATTATACAGGATGTAACCGAAAGGGTATATACATACAAAAGCATATGCTACAGACCACCAAACTGAACAATTTTTACTACGGGACCAACTCCGAAATCGCAAGAAAAAAAACAGCCGTTGCATACATGTTTGGTCACGTGACTCGTCGAAATGTAGGGAACAGCGAAACGAGGCGGACGACGAGCACAATTTCAACCTGTTGGATTGCTGAAATTACTCGACGGTTTTAAAGTACGCGTACTTAGTTGGGATGACACACGGGCTAGAAAAGTCATCGAGCCACAAGTACGTGGCGTCTATCCGCCATTTTTTTTTTAGTGTGGGAAGTCATCATCATCATTGGTGGAGCGGAAGGGAGTGTCAGACTCTTACTGATTAATATCCACCCCGAAACACAAAGGGCTATTGAAGGAAAATCCTTCAATAGCCCTTTGTTTTTCGGGGTAGCGGTAACCCTTTCAGACAACCCCGCTTACCCGGCAGGCGTATTCCCTGTAAGAGTACCTTAAAGCTTGCATTACTTGCAAAAGTAAAATACCGTGTGCTGTTGGAAGGGAAGGAAGGCACTAAAGCAAAAGCTCCCTAATATAACCGTGGCTGCAGAGTCAAGTAATCTTTTTCAAATTAATATATCACTGAAGAGGAACAAGTGATGATATGATATGTTTTCCGAGACATCGCCAAGCGGTTGATCGACTCTTCACGTGACCAGAGGGCAGGCCTATTTTTTGGTCAAAGAATCAGCAGTGCCATACAACGCGGCAATGCTGCCAGCCTTTTGGGAACTTTTCCTGTTGACAGCGATGAGGACGAATTTTTTGATGCTCTTTGATTATATACTTATTATTTCTGTATATATTACTATGAATATTTAGCTTTTAAATGTAAATATGATTATATTAGTGTTAGATTATAAATGTTTGGTTAACTAACTTTGTTTCGAAATAAAAAAAAAGAGGAACAAGTTAACAAAGTTTTAACTTGGTAGGCCACAAGGGATGTTACCAAAATTGTAGGTCAATTAGATACATAACATAACACTTATCCCCGCAGGGTAAGGCAGAGGTATACCGTATATAGGGTACACCCAGATTTTGCCAGTCAATTTTCGTTCTTATGTACTAGTAGTACAGAGGCCAGCACATCAAGTTACCGCAATCTGTCAAACATCTTTGATAGTATTTCAACTTTATTGCAAAGACATAAGGTTCATTTTTAATTGAGAAAATTTGACAGTTAGGGATAGCTTGATGTGCTGGCGTCTGTACATCCGGGGGTTGAGAAAGGACCGTACGTTCCCGCGACTCCCGGCGTAGGTGTGAGTGGGAACACCTGGGTAGTTTTTAGTCAGTAAGAGTCTGACAGACCCCTCCGTCCCCCAAGAGCGGAGAGGACATCCATGAGGAGAAAAAACGGTCTCGTGTAGTAGGGGGCGAGCCTATCGCCATCAACCGGGTACAAGTCCAGACTCTGGGCTGCTACTGATAAATTCCTCAGTGAAAAACCCAATAACACTTTCTCCAACCTGAGAATCGAACCTGGCAGTTCTATCTTCCGTTAAATTAAAATAAAAGCTTTTAATAAAACAAAGTCTAAAGACGCCTGTTTTATGTAAACACTAAGAACCTACTTAATGAATTTAACAAAAGGTCAAAGTTATTCTTTACACATTATTCTAAAACGGGAATACCCTGGCATTCTTCGTCCATAATTATTTTTAACTTTACTTGAAGCTAGAAAACTTGTTGTTTTTATTTTGGAATGTACGAGCGTAAAATACTGTTGAAGTTTTAACAGGATTTTTTCTTTCTATGTTTTATTTTAAAAAAGAAACACGGGAAGTCAGTAATCGCGGAGAATCCGAGGAACATCCATAAAAAAGTTACAAACGAACTTATAACCTCCTTATTTTTAGAATCTCATCTGCTCGCCTTTTTCCAACTATGTTTGGGTCGGCTTTCAGTCTAACCGGATGCAGCTGAATACCAGTATTTTACATGGAGTGACTGCCTATCTGCCCTACACAACCCAGTAACTGGGCAATACGATACCCCTTGGTAAGACAGGCTGTCAGATTTTTCGAGCTTCTGACTGCCAAAGTAACGACTGTCAAAGATGCACAAATGACAGCCAGGACCAACGGCTTAACGTACTTCCCGGGGCACGGAGGAGTCTCGGTATGTAAAGGTGGTCACCCATCCACGGCCAACCCCGGCAAGCGTAGCTTAACCTGATGGATCGACCTGTGCGGCTGTTAGTACTTAGCTACGAGCTCTATTTTAGAAGTCAGTTTAAAATGAGGTGTTCATCTTTTTATTGGTACCTGTATAAATATGTTTTAAATAAATAAAAAAGAGTTACCTGAACATTAAGAACTTTGTCTCCCATTCGAGATGACCCATCTTCTGAGTAATCTCCTTCTTTCAAACGTAACTGCCTGGATCTTGCTTTACCCATTGATACTGGGTTTGCTGCCTGGAATAGAAAGTAACCTTAAATATTACCATATTAAATTGTTTTTTGTATCCTAGACCTAAGAAATGTCAGCGGGATTGTCCGAAGGGGTTACCGCTACCCCAGAACATAAAGGGCTAAGGAAGGAAAATGCATGGGTTTTAGCCAGTAAGTCCCTTCCGCTCCACCCAGAGCGGGAGGATTCATTTGATGATTTAAAAAAAAAGCCGTGGAAACGTATCTGCAAACATTTGATAACATTTCGCACGCCTTTACGTATTGGTTACTATATTCGTGTCTGAATTTTGCGCAACTGAGCGCAAGCTAGCTGTAACTGGGCTTTGTTAGAATTGTCACGTGCCGTCAATTTCTATGAGTAAAAGAGTCACGTCCATTAACACGCTTGGTTTGTATGCCGGCGGCACGGACGCTAGCAGGGCCCGCCACCGACACCGTGTGTTCGTGCGCTGTGGTGGTTCGTGTGATATTATTGTAACATAATATTGAAAACATACAATCGAGAACATATTGTCATAACCAAAAAAAATATCTGCACTTCACCACTATCTCACCTGATGATGTGGTCGACGGTGAAGCACGTTTGCTTAGAAGCAACCTATTCACTCCTCAGCTGTACGCGTTATAAAAGAGCCTATTATACCTTACTGGTAGGGTAATTTATCAGATGAATGATGGGGGTCTTAAACAAGCAATTAATCCGTGCATTGTCCCTTGTAACCCATCAACGTCTGCTAGGGGTATAATTAGCCTTGCAGATTAGGCAAACTGGAAGGTCAGTGACCTATGTCGTTAAGAAATTGTAAATTACTCCTGAATGACTGCTTCGTTGGACTACGGCTTATAATCGCTCGTCCTGAGCTTGAAGTCCTGGGTTTAATTCCCAGGTCGCGCAGTGGTATGGATATTTTTTTTTATCAGGAATTACTTCGTATCCTAGATTTATGCCCGGTTGATGGTAATAGGCTATTCAATTCGCTTTAGACATAATTGGCGAAATTTGGGTGTACTATATATACATACATCCTGATCCTTCGGGGGTTTTTGTGTATATTGAGTGTAAATTATGTGAAAATAGATTAAATTACCTCTAAATGCGATGGATTGTTCAATAAAGAGAATCGAACAGATGTATCGTTGACGTGAATATCCACCGAAGCACCTGAAATAAAAAAAAAATCGTTTAAAAGTGTAATTTTCTTTTCAAAAGGAATACGGGACTTAAAGACTGGCAGAACTATCAAAATTGAATGGATTCTCCTAAACTACTGAATTTACTCAGATAAAATTTGGCACAGAGGTTTATTACTAGGAGGAATTATTACTAGGAGACGTCAGTTAAGAAAGGATTTTAGGAAACTCAGCCCGTAAAAGGGTGAAATAAAGAGAGGAAGTTTGTATGAAAAATGTTTAACATTGACGCGACTGAAGCCGCGGGCAGCAGCTAGTTATTTTTAAATAGCACTTACTAAGATGTGTAGAAATATCACAGGCTGAATTCGCTTCAATAGGAAACTCTGGTTGGCCACTGAACTTGTGGAAAATCTTAACAGGTGGGCATTGCAGGACACCGGTTAGAGCATTCAGTTTACCTCTGTGGGCCATTGCTAGGATCACTTGTTCTACTCCTTCTGTAATTATGATAAAACAGTATAATATTTGCTGCATAAAATAAATGATAACTACACAGGCAATTCATAGTCATTAAGAGCTTATAGTGAAATTCAATGAGCGATGCTATGAAATTTCGTAGCAGCTACGAAGGTAGCTACGGTAAAAGCGCTACTATGCTACGAGCCTTACTACGCTACGAGCATTCCTACAATACGCTACGAGCATTGCTACGGCATGAAGGTAATTACGCGCTTTGAATGCAGCTACGCTATTGTGAGGATGGAGTTGATATTGTAGAATGCGCTGAGTAAAGTATAGAATCAGTTACAGTATGAACATAGAATTTGTACCTATATTTTTTTAAATCTGGTTTATTAACTGAGTATTAGGTTTTGTATAAATAAAGGCTGTAACTTTTTGTACATTATTTAGAGTTAAATTACCACAAGTTTGCCAAAACACAGCCGAAAGTATCGAGCCGATAAATTAATAATTATCGTACTACATTAATGATATTGTTCGTTTTCGTCTCACTTAATCGGATTTCATGATTGGGAAACCAAATGAATTCTCGAAAAATTACCTCCATTCAATTATAAATGCTCAGAATCGAGTGGGGTGAAAAAGGTAAAAGAAGGCTTTGTCCAACATAATATTATATTAATATTTTATTTTGGGCTCGATTATTTAAAATGTTTTTTACAAAATTGATGGTTTTATTTTTCAAAATCAGAATCAAAAAAATCAAAAGTCATTTATTCAAACTAGGCTGACAATCAGCACGTTTTGAAGGTCAAAGTAACATAAGACAGTCCCCTAAAACGCCCACCCTTCACCACTTCCTAGTGCTTTAACTGGGAAGAAGAAGTGGCGCAACAAACTCCACAGCAGCACAGCTGTCTGTTTAGTTGGAAGAACTTGATTCTACACATTTATAGTATGACAAGTAAGTTTTGTCTGCCTGTATCAGGATATGCATAATGTGGCCCACTTTCAGCCTTGGCTATATTATTTGAACGTTTCTACGAGAAATTCAACATCTTACCAGCAGTAGTCAATCTGAAGAGACTGGAGAAGAATGTCAGAAGAGATTCAGCTCCTTCTCCGCAGTACCTTTTCACCGTGGGGTACTTTATGCTCAGGAATTTGTCCCACGCCTGGGATTGCAGTAGCTCCTTCACGATCTCTATTCGACGAGCATTATCGATGGAATCTTTACCACTCTCTATGCGTGCAGCAAACCATTCTCTTTCCGCTTCTGTCTGGAAAATGAAAGATAACATGAGACCATTTAACTACATTATGTATTATATATAAAAAGTAAAAGTAGAGGAAAATATCACAGGGCATCAAAAAATGCGTCCGCAGCGTGGCCCTGTTCACGTGACGATTCCCGGCCATTGTTAGCGTGGGCTCCCACGCCCACGGTGAGTAATCTGGCCCGCGCCAAATAAGCGAATTAAACAAATCTGAAATTGCATTTTTTCACGCTGTACACAGTGTGAAAAAATGCAATTTGCAATTTATTTTTTATTTTATTTTTTTGCACATTTTCAATCAAAAGCCATTTCCGCCTGTAATAACGACAACTATTTTACACAAGTATGAGTTCCCAAATAATATGTCCGTAACAATATAAAATCACCTATAATAAATGCAGTAGGAGAAAATCACTTTTTGAAGTTGCTCAATATTTGCTGCTGCCAGCGGCTTCGCCCGCGTGGATGTCAGAAATTATCCCAAGGTAACGAACTACCCGGCGAAAAGTATGAAATCCAATCCAAAAATCCAGGTTATAACTAGTGATGCAACGGAAGTGTCTTAACGGAAGCAGAAACGGAAACAGATGTCAAAAGTAAATCTTTGCGGATGCGGATGCGGAAGCGGAAGCGGAAGTGTTAATACTATGAAGAAAAAACACATTTTTATTTTTTCAGATTCGTTTAATAGAATTTGTATTTTGTACTTTTAGTACTCGAAGTTAAACAGAGGTAAATTATATTTAATAAAAAGTAATTTGGCCGCTGTTAAACCTTTGAGTCTGTTTCGGTGTTCTTCATATATTAAACCGCCCCCCACCACCCCCGCGGTCCTCGCTGTATTCTCCGTTTAGAGTTCTGTTATAAAGTTGCGGAACCAGAAACGGAAAAAGAAGTGAAAAAGCTTGCGGAACTTCTGCAGAAGCAGAAGCGGAAGCAGAGTTCTGCTGCAACACTAATTATAACCTACCTCTGAGCCAAATTTCTTCCAGGTTCGTTCAGCCGTTAGAGCGTGAAGGACGGACAATCATTCAAACTCACATACTCACAACTTAACTTTCGCCTTCGCCTTTATAATATTTGTGTGATTAATGCTTAATACACATGGAGTTAATAATAACGTCAACAACACATTCGTACTCACCTCTAAATAACTAAATTCATATGAGATAGGTCCACAATATATCCCCTCCAACGTTTCCACGAGAGTCTTCACAGATTGCTTGCCATCGTAGCCGTACAACAAGCCCAGATCCACATTGTCCTCAGAACGAAGCCCGTATCTTGATATACTAAGCTCTTTGATATTTCTGAAATAATACAAACCATTTAGTGCATATGGCGATTATATTCGATGGTTATTAGAGTATTTTATTATTTCCTTTATTTAATTTTTATACACATATTTAAAAATCTTATATATAAAATTTCCATGTCACAATGTTAGTTACCGTACTCCTCTGAAACGGCTTGACCGATTTTTATGAAATTTTATATGCATATTCAGTAGGTCTGAGAATCGGCTACTATCTATTTTTCATAGCCCTAAGTGATTAGTATCATAGTTAAGGCAGGACAACGTCTGTCGGGTCGGCTAGTATTTTTATAAAAAAATTACAAAATTAGAAAATAGTAGCACACGTCTTCGATTTCTTCATGATGTTCTCCTTCTCAGTTTTGAGATCAGAAATGATGAAAAGCGCCCATCTAGGTTCGAACCTACGACCTATGACTCGTAAGGCGCGACCGTTACTCATTGGCCATACCACGAGGAGACCACTTTACAGTCTCCTCAGGGTCCTAACCGGCGTTGCATAGAGGTGATTCCGAAGTGGTCTTATAAGAGGTAACGGGGCCCGCTTCCACGTACTTATGGTTATCACCGGGGTGGATTTAGTGAGTAAAGAATCCCACACGCCCTGGTCTTTTCCCCAAAAGTCCAGGCGTCTTTTGAAGGTTTCGCCCTTAACAAAAAATAAAACGGTAATGATTACCTGTCTACATTTCTATAGTCAACATTGTCAATGGTAGCTCTGAGATGGCCGTGTGTTCGATAGGCTTCCACCAATCGCTGCGCTCGGCAGTTCTCGTTTCTTGTCGCTAGCACTGCTTCGGGAACATCTAAATTTTAAAATTTGAATAGTTTAACCTGAGGTAGTGATATGGCTTGATAACCTTAGTAGTGATTGGATTAATTACCACCACCACCTAAAAGAGCAATATTATTTAATTGTGAGAAAGAGATGAAGCTATACGGGAAGTAGTTCCATCTCTTTCCCAATGTGTGTGTCGTAAGAGGTGGTAGTTAGCCCTTAGAGCTATTTACTTATCATCATCCTATCAAATTCTTGCGATAAGTTTGCAACTAATAAACATAATTATTTTCTTTTTTTATTTAATTTACCTTTGCCATCGACTCGAAAAGTAAGAAAAATATCATATTCCTAATTTTATTAACGTTATTTAAATAAAAAACAAAAGTGAAAAACTTAAAAAAAACAAGCTTTTACTTTAAATTCGCTAAAATTACTAAAATAAATTCTTCCTTTTAAATTTTTACTATCAACTTATAATGTCATCACCATAGATGTAATAAAGAAGGTCATCACACAATTTATATGATACAAAAGCTTGTCCCGAGATTTACCTCACTACGCAAACGTAGATAAAATTATTGATATTATTAAATCTGTTTTAGGGATAGACTTTCTGGGAACATTCAAATACTCTGAAATATTGTATTCTGAATTTCGATGTTCCAATTTTCAAAAGTAGAATTTCATAATTATTAAAAATCACAAATATCATTTTACCGAAAGTCGTAAATCCGATTTGCTTTTTTTCCAATTTTCATATGTTCGAAGAATCAGATGTTTTGATCTGAAAAACGACATTCTGATTTTGAATCAATCTACTAGCGAGCTAGGGACTTAGGGCACCCCGACTCGGACAGTTTAGGTTAGAAGGGAAAGGCGGGGTCTGCAAGACCTTGTCATCCCCGGCATGTTTTTTTTTTAAATCACTCAGAAGTAGGAGCCCCGTGAGCCGGGGCTCCGTCGCCTCCGCCTTTGTATTATCAGGAATTCCAGACTATGTGCACGCTTGCTGCATGCATGGCTGTGCAATACTTCTCTGACGATCAAATTGTGTTTACTTGTCTTGCAATTTAGTTTTACAAGGCGTTTTTATTATTTAAGGAATTCTAACCAATCGATACTTTAATGATCGGAATTCGTATTTTTGATATTTCAAATTAACATTAACTTTTGTTATTCAATCTATTGAACCTCCGTATTTTAAAAATAATATTTATAAACGTTCGGTTAGGTTAGAATATTGAAATTTCGGAATTATAAAAACAGGACGGATGATAAATCGGAGTTGTTATATTAGGAATTTTGAACCATTCGGAATGAAGAATGTTACTAGGTATGCCAAATCGCTTGAAATTTTGTCTCAGTAAAGCCTGTACGTATACAAATACATTAGTTTTTGTTGTAGTCAAAAATACCTAGTAGTTTTGATTTTATAGGCTTTCAAAGTTTCGAAAAATACCGAGTCCCGCTAACAGCCACGTGACCGCTTGTGACGTCATGTTACAACGCGCCGCCCGGGCCGCGCTCCGCTTAGTATCAAATCGCCAGCGGTTATAGTAGGTGTAGTAGCTTGCGCAGTAGTTTGTTGTGTTTTCGTACGCGTATTACGTTACTAGTCTAATAATATAGTAAATATTATTCGATTCATAAAATGGATGAAGGATTCAAAAAAGGGCAATCGGATAATCTACCTATAATAGATGGATTAATTCAAATTCAAATTTTTTATTTCAGATCAAAGGGATCCATATAGTGTTAGTATGAGCTTAGCCTATGTTAGTACACTCATAAAACATAACTTAAATATACTAATTGGCTACATGAACATGTGCACGCACATGTCTGCCAGCCTAGAGCCTGATAAAAGGTCCATAGACCTTGTCCGCCAGTGTAGCTAAAATACTGTTCGGGCTGCCCCTGAATCGCCGTAACATCGAAGCACTCCTTTAATGGATTAATGGTTGCGCATTATTTATCAACAAATAGTGATTTCGTTGCTAAGTCGACGACATTGTTAAGATCGCGGGAAGATGGAGAGGGCTCAGAATCGTTCTTCCTGGACATGTACCTATAGGGGAGGCCTATGTCCATCAGTGGACTTCTACAGGCTGATGATGATGATGATGATGATGTATACCTATTAAAATGAAACTATTTTAAACCGGATTAATCGCGTAGGTACCTACTCGCTGGTAGGTACTTATCGATTTTACATTTTTCCTGCCAATGTAAAATCAATAAACACGCGATTAATCCCGTTAGAAATTGTTTCGTTATAATATGAAAATAATAATTATTACCTACTTATGTACCTACCTATATAAAATATGATCATTAGACTTACGTCAAAATGGTCTTCACAACAATAAACTGTACTTTTATCTCCAAATGGATCTAACCTCTTCATAGCTTTTATCCATTTCTTTCGCATTTTAACGTCCTTTGGAACAATAAAAAACAACTTTTCCGGCGAATTGGTAGTTGTATTTTTACATTTAGGCACAACACATGATTTCCTAGTATTTGGATTTGACATTTTTAAAAGTATTTAGGTATAATTTCGACGGTACGGGCGCGCGACCGCTAGCGGACTAAGCGAGCCAGCTGAGCGTGTTGTACGATGACGTCACACTGTCACCGGCAGACCGCGTCGTGCGGTTACTACTTGTTTTACTTATAAATCGGAAACTAATTGACGGATCCAAGTAATTCTTTCACAAGTATTTTTTATTTTTGACAGAGAATATGGAGTGCTAATAATCAAAATTAGTTAACATTCTTCATTATCAAAATCGGTATTTTGAAATTCGTATTATTGACTATCGGAATAAAGTTTTTCGTATTTATGTAGTGTACCCAGACTTTCTAGTAGATTAATATTCAGTATTCAATCGTTTGCAATTTACAGCGATAGTTACGGATGAGTTAATAATATCTACAAATCTAGTACATAAGATAACAGACTGAGTCGATACTTTATCAGTAGGTAAATAATCAATAACACACCGGGAGGTCAAGATTACTAGATTAGAAACAAATTGGCGAATATTTTGATTGCAAAGAATAATTAATACAAATTCCAAATTACATATCTGGAAGTAGGCCTACTTATAAAGCCTGGAATACACATGCTATTACAAAGCGTGCTTGTTTGCTAGCAAGCCTATTTATAGCATGCTCTCTGTGTGTGTAAAATGATCATACTTTTTTCATGGACAGTGTGCTTTTTGTGTGCTGGGAGTAGTAGGACCTATCTGCTGGAATTCGCATGATTATGCTACTACATAGCATGTGTATTCTAGGTTTTAGTCTTTTAACCGAGTATTTATACGTCATATTCCCTCCTCCATGCTCATCTGTTTACGTACCGGCATCATTCACTTTCATCGGTCGATGACCGAACACTCCCACTCCTGAATGGTACTTAACACGATCGAATTGCAACTCCTTCCATCTCATCAGCTGTCTCGCTCCAACTTTAAAACTCAACATTGTCACTGCACTCAATTTAACACTAAAATACCATAACTATTTATTTTCTAGTTCCGAGTTTATCCGAACGATGTTCGATTTTTAAACGTGACCCGAGTCAAGGTCGGTTTTTTTCGGTCATTCTGCGCAAGAGTGGACGGAGCCGCGACTCGACGCTAACTGGCTACAGAGAGCGACAGGAATGATAATGTCGTTGTTTACATACTGTTTAATATTTGACGTAATAATGCGATTCTGTGTTTGATAACGATAGTAAGGTTTGTTGATGAAATAATAATGTTGTTTTTGACATTAGGTAGAGTTCGAGACGATAAAAATAATTTATAGAACCACGTGTTTTTATTTAAATATTTAATTAAATATTGGTACTTAAGTCAAAATTTACTCCGAAAAACTGTGTACCTTCTGAACTGAAAACTTATAAGAAAATATACGAAAAATAGAGATTCTTCCACCCATGACTGTTGGTAAAAATGTTTAACAGAAAACTGAAAAAGAATCCGTTTTTAAAGTGATAATCTGCCCAGCCTTTGTCCAACTATGTTGGGGTCGGCTTCCGGTATAACCGGATGCAGTTGAATATCAGTATCGTTCTATACACATCACAGTCCATTGCAGAACATACCTAGCATACCTAGCCTCTAATAACTTGCCGTATCCAGTATCCAATTTAGTTCAAAATGTAAGAAGAATGTCCTTATCGATCTTTCAAGAATCCCACATGGCATGGTACAGTAGTTAAAAACAAATAACTGATAATAACAATAATGTTCCATTGTGATAACACCGATAGGCTATGTTTATCTTATCAAGACAGCATGGCAACTGTGAGTTGTTTATTTTTGAATGAAAAGTAATAGGTACTACAATCTTTTATTTATGGAATAAGAGTCCTATTTAAACAGGTTATTAGGTTCAAAAGATTTTATCTAGGTTTTGCCCGCAGTTTTCGCAACAAACTAACAAGTAATTTGTGTGTCAAAATATCGTGTGATGGGCGTCGCTGAGAGAGGGCAGTCGGGGATAGGCTGGATCGGATATATAAGTATGATTATTTATTGACGAACTTTATATAAAAAAGATTTACCACTTGACATCAAGCCTAGCAGTCCTAATTCCGCCCAGAGAGTCGTGTGAAAAGAATTTTCATACAAGTATGGCTCTTGTGGAAAACATAAACTGAGTAATCAAATAAAGAAGTGGCTTATTGTTAGAAAACAGATTGCCATAAAGCAGAAAAAAAACGTGACGAATTTAAAGCTCAGATTGCCATGAAGCAGAAAATAAATGTGACGAATTTAAAGCTAGACCAAGGGTCGGGGCGGACCTTTGAGTGAAGAAGTGATTGGGTGGGCCTGGAGCGGGGGAAGGTCACGGGACACTTCCAAGGTCACGTCTTTGAATTTTCAGTTCTAGAACATACCGGTTTCCTCACAATGTCTTTCTGCTTGAGGGGAGTTACTTATGATTGATTGATGTTACGTGATGGATGTTATTAATAAAAAAATAACATTTCATCTTGCCAAATTACATCAATAGGTAGGTATAAAAACCCATTGCTTGACAGATAAGTCACAGATACATAGGTATCACTGTGCAAAGAGGTACATAAACTGAATAATATCGTCGGTGTGTTATCAACGAAATGATATCTATTTGCCTGCAGAGATTGAAGAAAAATAAACTATGCCAAACTGTTTGTATAAAGTACAGACGCCAGCACATCAAGTTACCACAATCTGTCAAATTTCTTTGATAGTATTTCAACTTTATTGCAAAGACATAAGGTTCATTTTTAATTGAGAAAATTTGAAAGTTAGGGATAGCTTGATGTGCATGCATTATGCATGTCTGTACATAGTTACGCATATA
Organism: Hyppa rectilinea; assembly: GCA_951799385.1. NCBI lineage: Eukaryota > Metazoa > Arthropoda > Insecta > Lepidoptera > Noctuidae > Hyppa > Hyppa rectilinea. Next base: position 15,522,293 of record OX637312.1, on the reverse strand, counting down.
TGTAGATCTTCATGTTAAGAAAACAAAAAAAAAAATAAGCTAACCACTACGGTTATCCAAAAAGGTTCTTATACTTAGTTATTTTTTTTAGATTTATTTTACTATGGTTGGGGAAATTATGTGAATATGAACAATGACCTATAATTAATGGACTGTTATTGATTAAAATTAAGACTTGTGTTTTTACCAATAATAAAGCAAATAGCTCATAGCTTTGCATAGTAGACCCTCACTAATGGAAGTAGCGTTCACAGGTAAAAATTAGCTTACGTATCTATATAATTGCCCTGTTTGGTAATTAAAAATGCTACCCTTGGTAAACAAGACGATTCGTTTATGTTTTTAGGAACAGAGCATTAAGCGCCTACTTGTTTTCTAATAGCAAAAAATGCGTTTACCGCCTATTTGCTAAGCTATTTTAAGGTTTAAAAAAATATTAGTTATGATGTGAATTTGTTGAAGTGTCCCCCCTTTCCGCACCGCGTTAGAAACGGTCTCAGTTAAGCGGTTAGGCTAAAGTCATCAACCAATTAATTTTAAAATAAATATTTTTGTGCAAGCTAACGGGAACCCACTATGTGACTTGCGTGCATCCCTGTTAATTGAATTTCAGTGTACCGTACACAATCTGATAATCATTGTTGCTGATATAAGGCTATTAGCATAAATGTAATTATTCCGCCTATTATCACAAAGTTGGGAAATAAACACAACACGAACGTTATTATTGTTAAACAGTGATTTACAATTCAGTTGTTATGTTATCCCTTTGTATTTACGTTGGCTGTAATTTTACCAAATAATTTAAGCATTTAATTGGAATTACACGACTGGTTTACGATAATAACTCCGAATCTCTGAAACTGAATATGTATGGGATTCAGTTAAGTTCGATTTTAGTTGAGAAATACAGATTAATATAGCAAACTCATTACATCACTAATCAATGCTAATTTGGCTTTCATTGTCAAGTTATTTTCCGCCAAAACCAAAGAGTCATAACTTAATTTGATATTAAGAACGGCTTTATACGCAAGAGTTATTATTTAGATGAAAACAGACAACGAAATCACAGCTTAGAAACGTTGTAATAAAGTCTAAAACGGTTTGGTTCTAAATAACGAGATCTTCTAGCACGAACGTTGGATCATTATGTTAACTGGACTGAAAGACAAGATACAATATTTAAGTGATAAATGCAGCTTACAATGGCTTGGTTATGTATTTACTCCAGATCCTACACCCTTATTTAAAAGGTAAGTAGGAGCTTATAAAGTGTGTCGAGAAGTGTAACATGCAGTCACCTATTCTGCGAAGCAGTCATGCTCACGAAGGAGGTGGCGGGATGGGAAAGGGAAAGGTCCTCTCGTCCCAGCCGTCGGGAGCCGCGTGACAAAACTCCGGGCCACCGTAGGCGCGGGCCTGCGGACGGTGAGTAATGGGTAGCTCACCGTCATATCAGGACCAGGCCCATGCCGGACAGCGCGTACGTGTTCCACGCGCGCCTCAAAGAGATGTCAGCATATGAAGGGGCCCGTTAGGGCCGAGCCTGCCGGGTAAGCGGAATTGTCCGAAAGGTTTACCGTTTCCCCGGAACATAAAGGGCTAAGGAAGGAATGGATGGATTCTAGGCAGTAAGAGTCTGACAGTCCCTTCCGCTCTATGATAATGAAAAAACAAAATCGTAACGTGCAATTGTTTTCAAATCTTAGTCTACTGCAGTCATTTCACAGTATTTAACCTCAGAAAGTAATCTAAGAGGTAATCCACCGGCAACCTTATTGCAACGGCAGTGAAGACCACTTTGTATTTGACAGTGACGCAAAATCAGAACTATCCTCGTCTAGTTTACGAGTACATATATACGAAAATATATTTACCTACTCATTCTTTCAACAAACTATACATTACTTCTGACAATTAATTACTTATTGTGTAATTCCGATATTCTAAGATTATTCAGTTAACAAACTTTCTAGCTCATAATCTCTGAAAAAAATTGTTTTGATGTCAGCCTACCCTCATTGAACGATTGACATAAAAACCTTAAAAATGTCGTGTTATTCTTCCATAAAATGTTCACGTTCAAAAATTATTCCCAGATTATTCTGGCTAGCAACTATAACGGCTTGCTGCGCCTGCTCATACGTAGTATTACGAGGTGCCTTAGCGTTGTATACCTCTGATGCTGTGTCGTACTCCGTGGAAACAGACTACCTGGAGTGGGACACCCCTTACCCAGCACTGACAATATGTGAGGAAGCAAACCCAACGTATATAAAGAAGTACCTGATTCAGTAAGTGAAGGTCTATTGCCACTTGTAAAGGGATCATCTCTTGTTTGGGATTGTACCAATCAATTATAGTGATTCATAATATTATCCACCACATTGTGACCACTAGTTCAACGAGGCAGTGCTACTGAAGATAAGAATCTGGGTGCGATTCTCAGGTCGGGTCCAGTGTCATTGGGGTTCTACATCTGGAATTGTACTGTATTTTTTCTGTCTGTGTTCCCTTCCACATACAACCCGACTGATTTCAAAGCAAGGGTAAACTGGCATCTTCCGGGCCCGCTCGCTCCATCGTAGGACTCATACATCGCTTTCTTTCAGGCGTGATCAAGGTTAAGAGCAGGCCCATTCCAAAAAAAAAATAAAGCCCGTATCGTGCTGACTGACAAACATTCTTCGTTACGAGAAGAAGAGAACACTGTATATACTAGTCAAAGATACTGAAAGGACATTATTACCGTCTCTTTTCAGGCACAATTTACCCCCAAGTTTAATCACGTTTAGTCAAGAAGTCAGTTTTCGGAACGTGAAATTCTGTAGATCCTGTGCGTCCTGTGAGATGGGCAAGACCTGTGTGCAGAACTTCCAGGAGCTAGTCAACGGCATTAGAAAGAAGTGCCCAGATCTGCTGACTGAGTGCTGGTGGGATGGTAAACCATTCCCGTGCTGTGAAAGGTAAGAAATTAAACACCATCAGCGCGTTTAATGTTTCGATTTCATATATAATGTTATAATAATTGATGTATACAAAACATTGTAAAAAAAATTAAAAGAGTAACGGTGGAGTTTCTTGCAAATTCTTCTCCACACTAAACCTCCTTTTGGAAGGGGCGACTAGAATCAATTCTATTTCTTATTTATTTCCACGTTCTTAAGTGCCTTACTTGTGCCTATCACTACATAGTATAAAACCACAGAAATATGTATGTATAAAACAAAGGCGCTTTCTCTGTCCCTATATCCCTATGTATGCTTAAATCTTTAAAACTACGCAACGGATTTTGATGCGGTTTTTTTTAATAGATAGAGTGATTGAAGAGGAAGGTTTATATGTATAATTTGTCGACATATTATGCGGGCGAAACCGCGGGCGGAAGCTAGTTTGAAATAAATGATTTGACTTTGAGTTTTGACTTTAATCCCCTTAATAAATTTAGCTTCATCTGAATTTCATTTCCACTTTGAAAAACCTCAAGCTAGAAACGAAGAGCGTGTCCTTGGCTTCTGTTATGAGGGATCAGGCTTGTGCACATTGGTGCTGGCGTTGAAGTCCGAAATGCATGTTAATAAATGATATTTCAGTAGGTCGTGCAGTCCTGACTTAATATCAATAAATATCCATATTTACTCCACTTACAATAACTTTAGACAAATAACGGCGGTTGTCATCCTATTGTTAAGCGGAATTGTCCGAAAGTGTTACCGCTACCCCGGAACATAAAGGGCTATAGAAGGAACATGGATGGGTTTTAGTCAGTAAGAGTCTGACACTCCCTTCCGCTCCACCCAGAGCGGGAGAAGTCATTGGATGATTTCCCAGACTTAAAAAAAAACCTTATTGTAATTTTGATATAAACGTATAGTAAACTCCGTTATTTTACGATAAGTACAAAGCAATGTATTCTAATTACCATTTACAGTTTAAAAATGACTGTAAAGTTTAGTAATTTCAACAATATTACACAAAAACTATCGTTATTTTTCCGTTATTTGTCTAGTGCTAAAATAACTAGTAATAGTACAGACGCCTAGACGCCAGCACATCAAGGTACCCCAAACTGTCAAATACTCCTAATTGAATATGAACCTGATTCTTTTGTAATAAAGTTGAAAATCTATCAAATAAAGACATATTGGAGTAGCTTGATGTGCTGGCCTCTGTACCTTTTACACAACATTCATAAGCTCGGGTTTGGCAACTAAGACTATCAATTTATGGAACCTACGATACGATCTTAAAAATAGAATTTATACATCTTCAGTTAAAAAAAAGTAAAAAATATTCGGAATTAAAATCGGTAAATGATTAACATAAAAATCTTTGAAATAATTAACAAAGATATTTATGTATATTGTAAAATGCCTCTAGAACCTGTATCACAGGCGGCAGGAGCGCACACAACACTACGTAGTTGTAGAGCGATAAAATTCTTAGAAGTTCTTAGTTGCTTAGAAGATTAAATATTTTTCCTTCTTCCTCCTCTACCAGTGTAAACAGAGCCTTAAGATGTCCTAGATTCAGTCTCCACGCTACATAATTAAACGCTACACTTTACAAGTGAAAATGGTAATATTAAAGCCATCGTGATCGAGTTTCGTGCCAAATTAAATTCTGGGCTGTATTCAGAAGCAGAACGAAGATGCTAGGAGCTGTTTTTAATTAAAACACTTATATTCCTTATCTATAGAACGGTTTAAAAACATATAAACAGGAGTGCGGATTATAGCCACCAGAAGTTGTAGCAAGAGTTAGATACCATCTTCACTAATTAGACTGAAATTGTTGAATTACGGCCGTGACTTACAAGTTGTGAGTCGTAAAAACGGTATATAAAAACATCATTTGACGACACGGTTGGCGCAGTGGCTGAGCGATTGACTGCTGCGCAGCATGTCACGGGTTCGATTCCCGCACGGAACAAATATTTGTACGACCTGCAAATATTTATTCCGAGTCTGGGTGTTTTTCTATCTATAATATGTTTGTATTTACAAAAAAATATGTATTTAAGTAGTTTATCAGCCATCTCGTTACCATAACACAAGCATTAGGTTGCTTAGCTTGGGACTATATGGCGTTGTGTGAAATGTCCAAGCATATTTTTACAGTACGCCATCTGCTACTAACATTTAACTTTTGCTTCGTTTACGCTAAAACTGGACATACACGACGACAGTTATTGACACGTGACGTTCATTTTATTCATATTTTTATTGATGTCTTTCATCGTATATGCTTCATCCATCCATGATTTACATTTGATAGCTTTAAATACTATAACGCATCAGAAACTTAGACCGATAAATGGGAAGAAACGAGAGATGGGCCAAACTTGACGTCCGATTGGTAGAAAGAGGAAAGAATTCGGGCTTCAAAGTATTAAGAGTATCTGATCAGAGACCAGAATTCTTCACAGACTATTCGAACCCACTGCTGGGATACAGGCCTCCTCTCGGTGAGAGGAATTGGGCCGTAATCCACGACGCAGCGCAGGACCAGTTGGTAGATCTTACATGTCTTCGAATTTTTTATTCTAAGACACGTCGGTTTCCTCACGATGTTTTTATACACCGTAACTTGCAAGTCGCGGAAAGAGGAGCTCGTGGCTAAGTACTATAGTTTCTGCCTACCTGAATGGCAAGGAGGCGTATGTTAATGTAAATTATTCAGATGGTAATTTTACTTTGACAGCTCGCAAGTCCCTTCTCAAATGAAAGACGTTAATGAATACAGACCCTAAACCGCGTCAATGTTGCCAACGTTACTCGAGCTTAATTAAAGACAACAACGGTATTGCCACTTTATTGCCTGTTTCGGACCCAGATCTTTATTGCTAGGCCTTAAAAAGGAACTTGCTTTAGCTCTAATGACTAATTAGGTCGTAAATAATTCAGTGTGGTTTAACTGGTGTTTTCTGATTTTGAAATTAGGAGAGGAGGCAATTGTTTTGTAGTATGATATTTGGAACTTCCAAAAATGGACTGGTTCATATTTTTGCAGGTTCCGTCCAATCGCTACAGAGTTCGGGACATGTTTCTCGTTCAACTCTCGCTGGACTGATGACAAGAGCAGCATCAGTGTCAGTAGGAAGACTGGTCTTCCAAGCTTGGTGTTTTCTGCAACCCAGTCCGTGACTGTAAGTATATATGACAAGTTGGAAAGAAAAGTTGGAGTAGTTCCAGAAGACTATGCAAAAAGTTTTTAACACCTCGTATGCCGTAATTACAGAAACGATGAATAAGCCATTGTGTCTCGTGTGGATCCACTATGTAGATTGTAACAGTTTTGGGCCATCAGCACCACAATTGCATAACTCTTTCACAATACGAGATAATTTTGAAAGAATTTTCCAATCCATTGCTTCATATGTTTGAACAATTCTGTTGAAAGGTTACGTAAATAACGCAATTAATGTTGTCGAATCATCACACTAATATTATACAGGTGAAAGTTTGTGAGTGTGTGTGTTTGTCCGTCCTTCACGCTCAAACGGCTGAACGGATCTGGATGAAACTTGGCACAGAGGTAGTTTATGACCTGGATTAACACATAGGATACTTTTCCAGGAGTATGTTCTCTTGGGATCATATCCAAAATCCACGCGGGCGGAGCCGCTGGCAGCAGCTAGAAGTAAAATAAAAGGTTTTGGAGTTGCTTTACAATTACCCCGGCTCATGTTAAGGTAGCATTTCAATAGGACGATCATACGGCCTTATGATTCATATATTACACTGCGGTTTGGTTACAGATATGGATTCATTCCCCCGATGATGTGATAACAATAGCCTCAGAAAACATGCTTGGTTCATGCGGGACTCTACATCGCATCACTGATTTTCAAGTTACTTTGAAGGTACATGATACTCCTTGGAAACCTTGTGTGAGTGAATAAAATACCAATCTTAGAATTGTAAATGAAGCGATATCTGATGAAGAAGAATCAACATGCACTCTCAATGTCTGTGGCCAATAAGCTCAGATTTTGAGCATTTCCAATATTAACGAAAAAATGGAACGAGTTTGAGGGTACCATTTGGTTTGACGCATCGTCATCCTATGTTCGAGTTTTAACTAGAAGCAAATGAATTCCAGCAGTTTACATGGAGCGTCCACCTGTTAAACCTCTTCATACTAGGTTTAACTGATCCCTGAAGGGAACCACGGTATTCTTGCTGGATCATGACTGGTTTATTTCTGTGTGACTGCCTCGTTTGTCTAGTGGTCACAAACACTTCTGCTTATGAAGTCCTGAATTCGATTCCCATTAAGCGGGATTGTCCGAAAGGGTTACCGCTACCCCGGAACATAAAGGGCTACGGAAGGAACATGGATGGGTTTTAGTCAGTAAGAGTCTCACACTCCCTTCCGCTCCACGCAGAGCGGGAGCAGTCATTGGATGATTTCCCAGCCTTAAAAAAGGGCAGGCAAAGTGATATTGGGTTGTTCCATTAGGAACTTCTCAGTAGCAGCCCGGAGTCTGGAATGGCGCCTGGTTTATATCATTAGGCTCGCCCGCAATTTTATGGACCTTAAACATAACTGGCAAAATGTTGGTTTTCTTTGGGTGGCACCAAAGAAACGATGGATGGATTGTGTGAAAGATGATATGGCTAGAAAGGGAGTGACTACCGAGATGACCCCAAATACATTTCTATGTAAGTTGTATGAACAACAGTATTAATAAACAACCCTTTAATTTGAAAAGGCTGAACAGACAATAAGTGACGGATCCCTGCAACTCCTCTCACCGGAGAATCGTGACTGCCTGTTCAATCACGAGCGACCAGCGTTTGCGCACCTCTGGCCATTTCCTCGGTACTCCTTCAGCGCCTGCGTCATGTACAGCAGGGCTTTCGTGCAGGCGGAGGTGTGCAACTGCACGCACCATTTTATGCCGCAAATTGGTAAGTTGAGATTTGTTTTAGGATAGAAGAAGAATTGATACTAGAAAAAGATAATCGTTAGTTGGCTTTTAGCTCTAGGGGGGGTCTTGGAGGGGTGCACGTGAAACACCACGTGCCGCCACTTCAGGTCCTGATGTGTTGGGGGCGACGGATTGCATCCATGTCTGTCGCCCCTGGACCTATGTACGGCGCGGCGGCTTGAAGCGGGCGTTATCCACCCTTCGCCGTCGGACCGCGTTAAGGGAGAGGACCTCCCTCTCCCTTTCCGCAGCCTCCTTCTGTGGGATGACTTCTTCGCGTGTCACCGTGTCCCAGGACTGCTCGCTGCCGACCATAGAATTCACTACGGCCGGCAGCGACAGGTCACTGCCTACCTCTGAGATGAGGGTAAGGCGCGGATTTTCCCAAGCGGCACACGCCAGCAGGCATTGGCCTAAGTTAGGTTAGGTTAAGACCACAGTCTGGTAGCACTCCAAAGGACTATTCATCGCTCTTTTTTCGTTTTCAGGTAATATTCCGAAGTGTGACTTTGATGGTCTACTTTGCCTTCATAAAGCAACGAGAGGTGAGTAATAAGCCCCACGCTTATTTAATTATACAGTACCCGTCATTGGGTTTGGGGGACCTAACCGCGCAACTAACCAATGTTTGTGGATTGGTACTCAGCAAGAGCTCCTCAGCACTATACCGCTTTCTTTATACCACCAGTAAGTCCGTCTCTTCCAGCTGATACCTCTGGTTCCCGGTGTAAAATTTAATCTAAACTAAAACTTGAAGAATGAACCAACATACAGTACTTAACTGTAATACTTGGAATACGAGAATGTATTCTTAAACCCTCGTTACGCAAGCTGATTCAGTTCGCTAACAATAGACAAAGAAGTTTTGTCTCACTTTCACAGTTGATGGGATAAGCTCTATAGACTTTCATACAAGATACATGATATAATACTTATTCCCAATGTAAGTAATACTAATATACTTTTTTTTGAGGGTGGAAAGTCATCAAATGAACTCGTTACCTCTTAAACGCCTGTTAGGGCACAACATCTGGTAATCATCATCATCTCCCTCTCTGGGTGGAGCAGAGGGAGTATCAGACTCTTACTGACTAAAACCCATCCATGTTCCTTCCTTAGCCCTTTATGTTCCGGAGTAGCGGTAACCCTTTCGGACAATCCAACTGAAATACTTATATACTGTTACCGCGTTTTGTTAAAGGCTACTAAGTATGTATGGATAAACTGTCTTCTTTCAGATGATTTGAGCACCGACCACTACCACTGTCCGATGGCGTGTGAAGAAGTAATTTACGAAGAAATCTATGTTGCTTGCCCGTGAGTAAAAATCGAATAGAGTATAACAATCTCAAGATTGCCCTCAGTACGGTAGACCACATGTCAGCGGTAACAAAACTAATATAAGCTGACCTCGCATAATATTGAAACTCCGCATTACGTTAGGCCAGCTATTGAAGGTCAAAGGGCACCGAGACGTGCAATATAGGTACTTTAGCTATCTTTAGTCTGTCCCAAAAGTATTATACCTAAATATTATTTCTGCTAAACCCGAGATTATTATTTTAAATCACCTTAAAGCCGTTTTTCATTTGACAATTGAGGTTAATTTTATAATCTCAATACTCGTTCATGATTTTTCAAATACAATTTAATAATGATGTTTAGACAGTTATTTGTTGGGTAAGTTAAAAACGGATGCCCTAAATAAGGATGAGAGTATTGCTAATGCGTAAAAATATACCTGAACATGGTTTGTTTACACGTTCACCACATATATGTACTTTTGGAACAGATCATATTTACTTTTTTTGTAGTCGCCAATCAAGCAATTTGCCCGAGGAACTTTTGCGTCGAGGCACTCGTGGTAGCATGCGCCTGGGCCGCCTACCTACCCTGAGAGTTCGTCGTCAAGCAATCAGAGAATTGCTTGGACTTGTCGGTAAGTGGAACTTGATATACTGCAGAACACTTCAGGAATCTTATTTCTTTCCTTCAGTCAAGGGTTACTTACAATCGAGTCTACAATTGAATTCGTGCGCATAATAGCGCCCCTTCGAGATGTCTCAAAGAATTTTTCTCCTAAATCGAGTGCAGTATAATATTATCAAAAATGCGAAAGTTTTGATAGATGATTATTGCTCAACTACGCCAGAACGGATAAACGGATCTGGACGAAATTTGGCACAGGGGTAGATTATAGTGTGGAATAGCGCATAGTATGTATTTATTCTTGTAGTACATAGGATAATTACCGACATCAACGAGGGCGAAGCCGCTGGGAAAAGCACTTAAACCTTTCGGAATATTGTTCTACATAATTGTCAAAACCCGCATCAAAATCCATTGTGTCGGTTAGATGATCTAAGCGGTCATAAAGAAGCAGAAATAGATAGATATAGATGTATAATATTTTACAAATGATTTAATAAAAATATGGATCTTTGACAGTCGTGACGGATTGTCAGAAGCCCGAAAGTCTGACAGCCAATCTTAACAAGTGGTATTGTCTTACCTGACTGGGTTGAGGAGATAGGCAGTCGCTCTATGTAAAATACTGGTATTCAGCTGCATCCGACCCCAACATAGTTGGGAAAAGGCTAGGCAGATTGATTGATTTAATAAATAATAACCAGTACCTATAAAAAATGGTCTTAGATTGTTTGTATCCACATCCTGGTGCAGTATTATCTAAGAGGGGTTTGTTACAAAGTGGGTTAAGTTATAGATGTTACTGCTAGGTAAAAGGGCTAGACATAACAGTAGCTATAAGTTTTACGGTCGGATAAGGCCGACAAATGAAAACGTGCCCAACACGTCATTGCCGGCTATAGCCAATAAGACAACGACATTTTAACGTAGGTACAAAATAATTATACTAGAATTTGTGGCTTGGCGTTGGAGAGGACGCCAAAGCGTTTACGCTTTGGTGTCCCAAAGGGTAACATTATTGTTTCAGTGGATGTCGGTGGTGTTATCGGAGTGTTCTTTGGCGCATCCCTCCTCAGTTTTATTGAAATCATTTATATACTGTTTATACGCAGGTATACATAACATCTATTACGAATACTAAGGTGAGTTATTATTTTGTTGATTTGATTTTAAAGAGTGTCTCTGGAGGTTCTTGCCCGTTCTTCTACAAAGATTAGGTTAAATGCTCTAAGACAAAGTTAGAATAAGAATATATTTAGTCTGGCTGGATTGGTTTAAATTCAAAACTTTTTGCTTGTGTTTTTGTCCAAAATATTGGCAACTATAAAATAATTATTAATCTGTGTTTGAAATTGACGTTAAATAAACTTGAAATCCGAAAGGGCACCTATTATGAAATATTGAAAAAGAAGAGAATTGTATATAACAAAATGACTTTCTTAAAACAGCCTTGTTCAAAATTAGTTTTCAATTTTTATCCGATTCTTACGAATAATCAGGTGCAATGGCTCTTAAATTATTAGTTGTTTTGTATTTAGTGCAAGTTTTAATTATAAATGATGTAGATGCTTTATTTCGTAAATATAATCCAAAAGTGGAGGAATTGCTAAGGAACTTAACTATGCCAGGTACGTATGTATATGATGATGTAGCATAACCACCATATCTTAGTGTCCCTTTAAATGACCATGTATCATCCATACCAAACATGATTCTGGTTTCTCTTCTCACAGCTTTCTATTTCAAAGGTCTTGCTTTCCCTGTTTCATGAAATATTAACAGTTTATAGACTGTGGGCTGTGGTAACACGTTATAAATCAATAAAGATGAAATTATTACTCAACAGGTGATTTAGATAGGTGCGAGGAGACCGAATGCAGTTCCCCTTGCCCGGGCGCATACCCACCTTTGCGCTGCCCTCAAGACATCCCACCATGTCACTTCGGTTGCGCCTGCTACAACGATTGCGAGAGGGGCATGGTCACCTGCTTCCAGACGAAACACTGCCTTCAGGTTGGGCGGCTCTTCACTGCACGCAGAAGATCCAAAATGTCATAGAACGGAAATTTTAAGAGGGGAGTTTGTAAAAAATATTGTTGTCTTCTTCTACTTCATCATCAGAATCATCTATCAGAACGCACATTTGATTTTTTGCATCTAAAACTGTTTTGTGATTGTTACTAAGTATTGTTAGCAAAATGAATGTATTGTCATTTCTCCATTACGGATCTTTAATATAGTTAATTGCCATAAGATTTTTTTCACAAAAACAATCATATTTACGATCTTGTACTCTCGTTGTTTCTTCCATCGTTCACTGTTCATATTTTTTTTAGTTTTGGGTATGTTTCTTCATGCACAACCATGTGGAGTATTATGCTAGTTTCAACAAGACTTTTTCCACCATCTATTGTAACTACTGCACTTTGTTATTCTGCTCTCTCCCTGCCTCACTTCGCTTTGAGGGCACAACCTCTGTCAGATTTACGAACACGTCTACGGCATGGTGTTTTGTGGCTCATATGCAGTTAGGGTAAATGCATTTTTTATCTGTCGCATGCTTCAGCTTGATGTCAATCAATCTGCCTAGCCTTTTACCAACTATGTTGGGGTCGGCTTCCAGTCTAACCGGATGTAGCTGAATACCAGTATTTTACATGGAGCGACTGCCTATCTGACCACCACAACCCAGTAACGATACCCCTTGGTAAGACTGGCTGTCAGACTTTCAGGCTTCTGACTACCCGTAACGACTGTCAAAGATCCACGAATGACAGCCGGGACCAACGGCTTAACGTGCTTTCCGAGGCACGGAGGAGTCTCGATATCTTAAGATTGTCACCCATCCATAGACCAACCCCGGCAAGCGTAGCTTAACCTGCAGGATCAATCCGTGCGGCTGTTACCTACCTACCTTACCTAGCCACGAGCTCCTCCTTGATGCTTCAGCTTGATGTATCCATGGCAAAATATTTGCGGTGCATCCGTTATTTAAGTCATTGACTGCCACGCAGCAGACACAATAGAAAAACTATTGTTTGTCGGACACACGGTGACCGCGTTGGCGTTCAACGTGTTAATGTTCAAAGTAAACTAATCTTTTAGCGCTTATTTTAAGACTCTATTCTATTCAAAAGCCTGGTTGCTCAAGACTTGTAAGTATCTATTAATCAGTCTTTTTTAAGTGTTGAGAGATTTTCACTTCCAAACTGAGGTCTAATGATATGCGGGATCTGGTTTAATTTTGCCTAAAATTTTATGCGATATTGGGCGAAAATATTAAGTTTTTAAAAGGTTCAAGTTTTAAATAAGGCTTGAGTCTTAAAATGATAAACCCTTTTAAAGGCCATCGTCAGTCCAGCTCAAAAATGAAGTCTAGTGTTTTAAATTTAGGACGAAAAGGCGCGTATTTTTAGACGCTACTGATGATGTATGCGGCTTACAAGAAATGCACAATAGAAGTCTTAATCCATATAGAATGAATGAGTGCTAAGGAAATCATTCTTTTGTACTCATTTCTTGTGTATCATTTTTAATATTTTCTAGTTTCATCCTCAAATTCTCATGATTATAAAGCTAATGCCTCCTTGCCATGCTAATAAAAGCCTTCATTCCATAGTAGTTCCCATTATTATCATTATATTGGTCAGCGAACATAATATGTGAATAAGAATATTTGACATTATGGCTTACCTACCCTCTTAGTGTTTGACCGTTGTGCTCATGGAAATTAATTCAGTTAAATTGAATAAATTCTCTAGTGATTTTTTTTTATTTCGTAGCGAAATTGTTTTGTCGCTGTTGTTGTTTCTTTGTAAGAGTTAATTTTGTAATAAATGCTAGTAAATTGCGTTTATTCGTGTTGACATTATGTATCCCTCCTAATAGCCACTATCCTTCCTGCTATACAACAATTTATTAATAGCCTAACACTACACAAAAATTACTAACACTACCCTATAAAAACAGCCTTTAATGTGCCCTCTACTAGGACTGCTACTTGGAGGGACCACCGCTTCTTATAACAGTATTATTTTATTATTATTATTTCACAGTGGGAACGTTCAGAGGTGGTGATTTACGTTCAGTAGTGTTATTCTGTAAAAATACCGTAAAAATGTACCTACCTAGTTGAAATGAGTTGAGCTGGCAATAGTGTCAATCCCTAACATCTGGTGGAACGCGCTCACTCCACTTTAGTTTTGACGGTCTTCTCTTCTTTTCGTGTAGTTAGTGACTAAACTGGTGTCAGAGTTTTAATGCTGCCCATGGGCCTCTGACTTAGCATCACATACTGTTGAGAAATATCTCTCAGGCATGCCGGTTTCTTCACGATGTTTTCCTTCACCGATTTTTAAGCAAGTGATAATCATTCAATACGCACATGAATCTGGAAACTCAGAGGTGCGTGCCTTGGGTTCGAACTCGAGTCCTAAGCAGTGATAGCCTCATCAAATTACATTTGTATCTTCTCTGTAGGCAACCGGTAGAATATGATTTATCGCCTTCTCAAGCATACCTGCAATGTTATTAAATACGAGTTTTGCTATATTTTTTTGTCAGGCACTAAAATATTGATAAACAAATAGATATAATATTAATATTTCTGTGGATAAACATCACTTTTGTCGATATCTTCAATGCCATGATAGTTACAGTAGTATCTTTAAACACTAGCTTCTGCCCGCGACTTCGTCCGCGAAAAATTGCGATATACTGTAACTGTTTAGTAGAAAACAGAATTATTTGCATGCGCTGCGCATGCAAATAATTCTGTTTTCGGAGGTATTTCTTTCCGACTTGCTAGACGAAAATTGCGATAGCTGGGCTAATATGTATGATATAATTTATAGCCTATAGCACTCAGGAATAATGTAGCTTTCTATCAGTGAAGAAATTTTTGAAATTGGATCATTAGTTCCGGAGATTACCCCCTACATACAAACTTACAAACTTACAAATTTTACCTCTTTATAATATTAGTATAGAATGAGGTGTGCGTTTCGACCGCGCGACCATGGCGTCATATTAAAAAAAAAACCATGCCAAGATTTTGTAAAAATTTGTAAAAGTTGATTCCCAAAACCATAAATTTGTCAAAGTTATGGTTAAAAAGTTCTAAGGGTTTGAACGTGGCCGCGCCATCGAAACGCGGAGAACCGCGCGGCCACGGAGATCTCTAAAACTAAACGTTGCAGAGACCTGAAATTCAGGTAAATAACAGATTGAATTTGTAAAAAATTTGTAAAAATATAGAAAAAATCCCAGGTCAATATTTTAGGAGCTATAAGACTAAAACTCCATGGCCGCGCCATTGAAACGGTGAAGAACACGTTATCGCCGATATCTCGCTGAAAAAGCTTCGCAGAGGTCTGAAGTTTTTTGTAAAACCTAGATCTGAATTTGTCAAATAGTGTAAAAATGCACAAAAAAATCCTAGGTTAATATTTTAGGAGCTATAAGACTAAAACGGTGAAAAACACGTTATCGCCGATATCTCGCTGAAAAAGCATCGCAGAGGTCTGAGGTTTTTTGTAAAACCTAGATTTGAATTTGTCAAATAGTGTAAAAATGCACAAAAAAATCCTAGGTTAATATTTCAGGAGCTGTAGTACGGTATCGCGTAGAAATATGTCGTGATTATCTACCGAAGAAAGTAAGAGTAAAGCGAGTTTTTTATTGTAAACAACACCTATTAATATGTAAAACTATATAAAACCAGACAAAATGATTTTTTTTTCGGTTTTTATAACTTTTGATACGTCTTGAATATTTCAATAGGGTGACCATGGCTTTTTGTTTACAGAAAACTTTCCACCTATCGTTTTAGAAATCACTAACTGTTCCTCGCAGTTTCACCCGCTTAATGCAAAATTCGAATGAATACTATGCCGTAGTTTTTGTGTTTATCCCGGACAAATAAACAGACAGACCAAATTCTAAAAACTATATTTTTGACGATTTTATTATATACTAGCTGTCCCCAGCGGTTTTACCCGCGTAGTGCCCGTTCCTGTGGGATTTTTGGGATAAAAACTTTCCTTCTTGTCCTTTCTCAGGCTATGGACTATTTCTGTACCAAATTTCATTTAAATCGGTTCAGTAGTTTTGCCGTGAACGCGAGACAGACAGACAGAGTTACTTTCGCATTTATAGATAATATTAGTATGGATTTAGATATTATAGATTTCTTTTAAAATCACTTAAATCATTGCTTGATGCTGAAAATACTGTGGTTTTGAGTAAAAGTACGAGAACCATAACAAATAACTTTACACAACATTCGTAATTTCTGTAAGATTATTTGATGAATTATTGTGTACTCAAACACATAAGTTTTGTATAAGACTAAAATCTGCCAGAAATAACACCCTATAAATACCCCATTCTTCCGTCGTTTTACTTCCTGTTGGTAAGGAAGTAAAACGACGACTGTGAATGTTGAAAAGCATGAGTTAAATATTTCTGATATAACCCTGCTAATGGGGTATTTATAGGGTGTTATTTCTGGCAGATTTTAGTCTTATACAAAACTTATGTGTTTGAGTAAGAAAGAAAAGAAAGAAAGAAAAAACGTTTATTCTGCACAGACAAACAAAACGCACTTTTCTAAAAACAAAATTGCTTAATAACTAAATACACCCGTGCAACCGGCTAAAAAACCTTGTATTCAGAGCCACGATTGACAATCTGTATCTCGGCCATGGACAATGGATGGACCACTGACACTTAGTGACAGACACTGACAGTTAGTCTGTCTGTCTATAAACATGAAACGTATCAACAAAAACTATATTATCAAAACTAAAAAGTTATTTTTAAAAATAAAAACATAAAAAAAATGCACGAGAAACTAAACTGCCGATTGCAGAGTGATAACTACTATTTATTCTTACAAACTAAACTAACACAATGAAGCCGTGCGTCGCATCTGCGCAAGAACAGGTCGTTGCTCAGCAAAATGCTGTGACCTCAGACGAACCTATCGTCAACAGCGCTGATTTTCAGCAACTACCACTCGAATGACGTAATGACGTCCCCCTGTGTGACTGAATTATTTGGGTAAGTGTCATATTATTCTTGATTTCCACAGAAACAAATGTGATTCTATCTGCACATAGTATCTATAAACAAATAATTAATTATAATATTATATTATATATTGATAGTTATCTTGTGTACCTACTTTAATAAAATGCCCATTATCTAACACATTAAATTTTTTTATATATATGGTAATTGTGAATAAGTCAATTAAATGCATCATACTAACTAACCACAGTAGGTAAGTACCTATATGTCATGCATCATGGAAATCACGATGGCGGCCATTTGCACACGCCATGCACTGGGGCATGGTGGCGCTAGCTGACGAATGCCATGCTTTTCCGTACAAACTTATAAATTAGCTACTTGGTACAGCCTGACAGTTATTCTCTATTGCATCTACTAACGTTATTATCATTTTAGTGGCCGAAAGGAAAAACAAAAATGGATCTTTAAATGTACGAAGGCGGAAGGTTTAACACAATAATTCATCAAATAATCTAGTATACAGGGTGGAATTTTGTAATGCCCCCTGGAGGGAAAGTACTCTTAATACTGTAGATAGAAAATTTTACTCAAAGGAAACATTCCTTTATTTTTGAATAGAAAGAAAACTGCATTCAAAGATTTCCAAAAAATCGCTTGCCACACCCGGGAATCGAACTGACTAAAATCTGCAAAAAGTACACACTGTACTATTATTGCCGCGATCGTTAGTATCAATTATACGGATGAAATCTCTCGAACAAACTTGATAAATTAAATGATAGGAAAACCATGAAATCTTTAATTATTTACAAAAAATTGTAAACTAATTAATTAGTTGCTCGAAATGGGCTCCATTTTCTTGGATACACAAATGTATTTTTCTAACAAAATCATTTCTTGTAACCTTTAATAACGTGTTGTGGTGAATATTATAAATCGTATTCTGAACTTCAACTCTCAACTCGTTTACATTCGTATAAGATGTAATGTAAATTAGGTTTTTAACATATCCCCATAAAAAAAAAATCTAAAGGGGTGAGATCTGGTGATCTCGCAGGCCATCTGATTGTGCCGTTTGTACCAATCTAGGTATTAAAGGTATTTATTTAGAAGAATACATTTGTGTATCAAGAAAATGGAGCCCATTTCTAGCAACTAATTAATTAGTTTACAATTTTTTGTAAATAATTAAAGATTTCATGGTTTTCCTATCATTTAATTTATCAAGTTTGTTCGAGAGATTTCATCCGTATAATTGATACTAACGATCGCGGCAATAAAAGTACAGTGTGTACTTTTTTCAGATTTTAGTCAGTTCGATTCCCGGGTGTGGCAAGCGATTTTTTGGAAATCTTTGAATGCAGTTTTCTTTCTATTCAAAAATAAAGGAATGTTTCCTTTGAGTAAAATTTTCTATCTACAGTATTAAGAGTACTTTCCCTCCAGGGGGCATTACAAAATTCCACCCTGTATAATAAAATCGTCAAAAATATAGTTTTTAGAATTTGGTCTGTCTGTTTATTTGTCCGGGATAAACACAAAAACTACTGCATAGTATTCATTCGAATTTTGCATTAAGCGGGTGAAACTGCGAGGAACAGTTAGTGATTTCTAAAACGATAGGTGGAAAGTTTTCTGTAAACAAAAAGCCATGGTCACCCTATTGAAATATTCAAGACGTATCAAAAGTTATAAAAACCGAAAAAAAAATCATTTTGTCTGGTTTTATATAGTTTTACATATTAATAGGTGTTGTTTACAATAAAAAACTCGCTTTACTCTTACTTTCTTCGGTAGATAATCACGACATATTTCTACGCGATACCGTACTACAGCTCCTGAAATATTAACCTAGGATTTTTTTGTGCATTTTTACACTATTTGACAAATTCAAATCTAGGTTTTACAAAAAACCTCAGACCTCTGCGATGCTTTTTCAGCGAGATATCGGCGATAACGTGTTTTTCACCGTTTTAGTCTTATAGCTCCTAAAATATTAACCTAGGATTTTTTTGTGCATTTTTACACTATTTGACAAATTCAGATCTAGGTTTTACAAAAAACTTCAGACCTCTGCGAAGCTTTTTCAGCGAGATATCGGCGATAACGTGTTCTTCACCGTTTCAATGGCGCGGCCATGGAGTTTTAGTCTTATAGCTCCTAAAATATTGACCTGGGATTTTTTTCTATATTTTTACAAATTTTTTACAAATTCAATCTGTTATTTACCTGAATTTCAGGTCTCTGCAACGTTTAGTTTTAGAGATCTCCGTGGCCGCGCGGTTCTCCGCGTTTCGATGGCGCGGCCACGTTCAAACCCTTAGAACTTTTTAACCATAACTTTGACAAATTTATGGTTTTGGGAATCAACTTTTACAAATTTTTACAAAATCTTGGCATGGTTTTTTTTTTAATATGACGCCATGGTCGCGCGGTCGAAACGCACACTAGAATGAGAGATGCAAACGGAAAGTACAAATATTTAGTTAATTGGTGAAATACGCACTTGGGAATAATATTATTAAACTAACATAGCATCACGCCTATAATACTCTAAGATGCAGGCAGAGCACACATTTAAAACAAAGATGTTATTTATTCATAGTATTTTTACATGTTCCACTACTAACGCTCTTCCACAACACAGGAATACTCACGACGAATAATGACAGGACCACTCACACAGAAATATATTTAAAGGTATAGGCCAGCACATCAAGTTACCCCAACCTGTCAAATTTCTTTGATAGTTTTTCAACCTTAGGTATTACAAAAGAGTAAGCTTCATTTTTTATTGGGAATATTGACAGGACCACTCACACAGAAATATATTTAAAGGTATAGGCCAGCACATCAAGTTACCCCAACCTGTCAAATTTCATTGATAGTTTTTCAACCTTAGGTATTACAAAAGAGTAAGCTTCATTTTTTATTGGGAATATTGACAGGACCACTCACACAGAAATATATTTAAAGGTATAGGCCAGCACATCAAGTTACCCAAACCTGTCAAATTTCTTTGATACATTTTCAACCTTATTACAAAAGTGTAAGCTTCATTTTTCATTGGGAATATTTGGCAGTTTGGGATAGATCGATGTGCTGGCACACACACACACACACAACACACACAAAAACCTTTTTAACTTTTCATTTCACATTTAATATGTCAACTAACCGGACGGGGCTTCCCTTTGCCTGTATTCCTTGTTCTTGAGTCCATTATTTGGGAAATTTCTAACAAAGCAGTTATCTGGTAGTTCGCCTAACTTGTGAATGCGTCCTCTACAACTTGAGAGTCATCGTGGCTAGTTAACTTAGAACTTGTAAAACTTCACCGAGCGTTCTGACTTACAGGAGCGCTTTAAATTCAGTTTTGTGCTATTTCATGGCATTGGCAAAAGATTCTGAAATTAAGCAAACTTTTAGTTTCATGATAACTTGACCTGGGTCCGTATTATGAAGTATTACAGTCATCATGATTCGATTCCGAAAAAAAGACGGTGCTATCGGTCGTGTAGCTCCGTCTCTCTCTCTGACTGGAATCATGATCGGTCGATTCTGTAAAAAATTAATTGTGGGAACTTGGTGATGTGAGCCTGAAGCGAGCTGTCATTCCACCGAATGCTAGGATTGACACTACCTACTGACAGATCATTTCATAAGGGACCAATCTGGAAGTATTTTCATTCGATAAAATTGTTCTTTTTTCAAATCGGTTTAGGTATAAATGAAGTACTGGGATAACAACCATAAAAAAATCGAATTGAATTAAAAGCCTCCTTTTTTTTAAGGCTGGAAAATCATCCAATGACTGCTCCCGCTCTGGGTGAAGCGGAAGGGAGTGTCAGACTCTTACTGACTAAAACCCATCCATGTTCCTTCCGTAGCCCTTTATGTTCCGGGGTAGCGGTAACCCTCCTCCTGTCGAATTAATAGCCTCGCCTGTTTTATGGTCCAATAGTCCCTACATAGTATAAAACAAAGTCGCTTTCTCTGTCCCTATATCCCTATGTATGCTTAAATCTTTAAAACTGCGCAACGGATTTTGATGCAGTTTTTTTAAAAAGATAAAGTGATTCAAGAGGAAGGTTTATGTGTATAATTTGTCGACGTATTATGCGGGCGAAGCCGCGGGCGGAAGCTAGTATTTTTATAAAAAGCAAAATGAAATTCGAACATGTAACACGTTACCACGCACCAGTTTGATTTCCTTAGTCCTCAATTTGCGAATTGCAAGCAGGTTTTAGTTGTACTGTTTTAATTCGCTCAAAAACACAGAGCACGGATTCATTTAGCTCATACATATTCGATACTTAGGTAAGTGTGTATACCTACGACTGATCCGTATGGTTCCGTAAATTACCGTGCGTTTAACTACGAACTCCTTTGAAATTCAAATCCTCACAGCTCGCATGCGTAACGCCCGATTTTAGGTACTCAATTCCTCGGATTTGAGTGACAACGCTTTTCACGCGAGCACTGTTTGGATTTCATTTTCTAGATTTTGATGGGTTCCGTGACAGAATGGGGGTTTTGACTGATTGTTATAATGGGCATAGGTCTAACCTACCTATTGTGTCGGAATAATCTCCTGTTTTACAATACTAGCGGCTGTTCACCATGGTAACAACAGCGTACATGGGATTGGCTCGAACCGTTTTCCTATAGAGCGCCTATTTCCTACAAAAAGAGAAAAATAATTTGTAACAAAGAATGGTATACACTGCAAAATCAAGTGCAAACTGAGCCGTGATTGTTCAAACGCGTTGGAATTCGATCAAACGATGCGTTAAACACACCAAAAATATGTAATTTCAGCAAACAAGCTCCAAACCCTTTTAATGTTGGACAAAACTTTTAAACTAGCTGTGTAAACTATCAAAATAGTTTGAGTCCAACCAAAATCTACGTATTTGAATCAAACACGACCGTATCGGGGGCGCTTTAGCTCAATTCATATTTTAGGGTTAATTCTCAACATTTGGAATCTTTTCTTTTTAGTTCCAAAGATTTACTCAAAAATAACAGCAAGCGACTTAGGGCGTTATTCTCTATACGTAAAATGGGGCGGGATGTCGGTCGAGTTTCGAGTTTTTTTCATTCTTTCATAATTTTTACAGACGTAGGTATATCAATTTGTATTAACGCCTATTTCATATAATAACGTGAACGTATTCATTATTTCAGTACGAGATGACGAAACTGTCCATTCATCGAGTTGAGTAAAAGATTTATTTACATAAAAAATTGTCTTACAATCTTACGATGAAGTCCCAAAATTCAACATATTGCAACAATAATGACGTACCCAAGAATCTACTAGTACCAATTTGACTTAGTTTAGCCTCAGTGAGCGCCTTCAGATAAGTGAAAGCAATAAGTATGAACTTCCTTCAAACTAGTTTCTCAGAACTCTGGGTATGCCTTTGGAAACGCAATTCTATCGCGTTTTCCGCTTTCGTGAATTACTTCCACTGCGAGAATAATGGTCTCTTAATTCCTATTATAGTTGAGCTTAAATATTAACCATATTCTAGCTACCGTTTAGGTGCTGGGTGTTGTCCTATAACCTATGGGATACCCACATTCCGATAGTTTTAGTTAACTCTTATGTAACAGGCGGGCAAGCTTATTGCCAGCCACCGGGCCTATATCCAGTCTCCGGGCTACTGAGACATTCCTGATGGAAAAACACAATAACACTTTACCCGACCCAGGAATCGAACCTAGGACCTCATGCTCAGCAGTACCACATGCCAAAATAGACAGTTTTACAAATAAAAACTACTTTTAGACTTAACCTTTTGAACTAGCACAAAATAATACTATCAAACGCAAAGGGCACTGTTAAAACTCGATAAAACGATAAAATGGAAGTCGTTTCACAATATTTGTATTCGCTTCCAATTTCGCAGTTTGAATTTTTATTCGATTCGAGTGTCGGTCCATTTGAAGGCAGCAGAAAACCCCGACTTGTCGCACGATACGTCGCATTGCGACTCTGTTCATAGAAAACGCAGAACGGCGATGCACTATCGCGTCGCGAATTATGTTTTGGCGGTCGAGATTTTAGTTAAAAAAAATATGTATTTATTACAATATTAATTTAATATAAAAAATACAGGATATTAAGCCGGTGGCTGATGCAAGACTGAATACAATGCAAAGAAAAATAATTCTATTGAATTTCCAGTAAACGCAGAGTTGCAATACGACGCATGTTGACGGTGACTGCGTGCTCAGCGTAAACGCGTGTTACGATGAGTTAACTCCTCCCTCCATAAGATAGAAGCAACTCTTGCTTCTGGTGGCGCCCGCGCTGCCCTTGGTGTCCTCCGGGATGTTCTTAGTTTTCCATTGATACAGCTTCCAAGATGCTGCAGCGACTAGTACGATATACAAGATGATTGTACTCCAGCTAGGTGTAGCTGCTATGATTGTCCAATTATCTTCTTCTGGCATGGATATGTCGCCTGCCCTATTGATCAGTTCATGGATGCTGTCTAGTGAGATGTCTTCTAATTGGAGTTCGTATTGTATTGATTGTTCTGAGACTTGATGCTGCTCAGGTAACGGTATGACCTCGTTGATGACAACCGTATCAGTGTGTGCTCGTAGTGTTTTGTTCATGATCTTCATCTGGCAGTCTTCTGTTAGTGTAACGAGATGAATTCCAGATAGCTTCTTGTAGTCTGTCTTGGTGTTGCATTGTGTTTTGGTGACTTCGTCTTCTCTAAGGACTAGTAGCCAGGTGTTGTCTCCGATCTTCTGAACTTTTCCTCTTCTTAGGTTCATCTTAGCGTGGGTGCAGTTAGCTGGGCGATGCTGGATGAGTGATATTATGCAGTCATCTGTATCTTCGATTCTTCTAGTGTCGAGGAGCTTGCAGAGCTGGGTGTTGTCGGTCAGTGGCTGGCAGTCTTCTTCGAGGTAAGCGTACTCATCGTTACCAAGTGCTAGGTATTTGGATTTAGGGATGATAGTAAGGTTATTTTTATTAGGGACTGAGTAAAGGTGGATAAGGTCATATGTTTTTGGAGTGATTGAGGGGATTTCGAGAATAAAATTAACCGAGTGTTCTGTGCTGTAAGCTTTAACTTTAATTGACTTTTCTATCCTGCATATGTTACTAATACTAATACTAGCTACTGGTTTAAACAAAAACATATTTTCTAAGTTTCTCAGCTCTTCTATTAGATTCTGAGGGCTTATAATACTAGGATGCATGGTGCCCATCTGAGCAAAAGTCATAGCATCTTCTAATAACATCAACCTATCTAAAATAATCTGTAAACTAAAATCTATCTGTACGTAAATATCTAAGAAATGTAAGTGGTTAGATAAGTCGTTGGAAGTATTAGTAATATTTTGCAATAAACTAGCCAAATGCTTCTGGTTATTATTTAATTTTGTCAATTGTTTACTGAACTCATCTATTGTATTATGTGCTAATACTCAGGATTTTCTTTGTGAATCCTGAACGTTTTTAACTCTGTTTTTAATATTTAAGATTTCTTCTTCGAATTTAGCTGCATCTTCGTGGTCGAGGTTACCAGTGATAGACTTAACGACAGTACCTAATCCATCTATAAGACCGCGTCGCTTTCTAACTTGCGGCGTTAAAAACTTAATCTTCTTACCTATAATACTAAGGCTATATTCTATTTGATTCCTATACGTTTTATGTAACTCTCCAGATGCTGTATTCTCAGCGTTTTTCGTGCTTGCATATAGAGACATTAATTGGATAGATGTAAAGTGCAGGTTGGTAATGTTATAAACGCAAGCAAGGCTAAAGTAGTTGTCTTGTTTAAGGAGTTGGCCTTGTTTTAGGAGAAGGATCCCATTGTCATTATCTACATGGTTAATGGTTACGGTTGCTGTTGTGTTGAGCACGACGGCCCCTGCGATGATGGTCCTGCAACAAGATGAGGCCTCCGTAGTAGCTTGAAGTGAACCCTAATGGACTTAGAATTTGGATGGTTACCTATTATTTCGGCCACGTTATTTGGGTGAAGGTGTATTATCTTGTATGGTCCTTTGAAGACTGGCTTCGTTTTGTCACTGCGTGCTGACTTCGCTACCTGTTTATAGACAGTTTCACCTACCTTGAATTTCATTTCTTCTGCTTCTTGGTTACGTTTAGCAATCACCTGCTCCTTGTTTTTAGACATGTGGGCAGCGATGCACTCTTGAACGGCCTCTGCATTGGCGCGATGCTTAATAACATAGTCCTGATAAAATTCTTTTGGGTAGTATAACTCTAATGGGTTTCTGGATGCTGTGTGTCCGAATAATAACTCATGAGGCGTATAATCTGTTGCCGAATGGATAGCGTTGTTGTACGCTATTATGGAGTACTTCATGATTAGCTGTATAGGGTCATCTTTATTGGTCATTCTTTGTATCCTAATCATTTCAGCTAGGGTAGAGTGCAAACGTTCGATAGGGGAGTTGGAATTAGGATTATAGGGCGTTGTAAAGTGTATGTGAATGTTATGTAGTGCGCATATTTCTTTAATAACATCGTTGTCGAATTTGGTATCTGAATCTGTGGTTATTTTATCCGGTAAACCTAACACTGAGAAAACGTTTAGTAATGCTTCAGCTATATGGACACTGCTGCATGCTGTTAGTTGGACTGCCTGGGCGTATTTAGAGAAGTTATCAATGACTGTAAGAAACGTTCCGCCTCCAGTTGAATATAGGTCCATGAATATGTGTTCCATCGGTTTGCGAGGTGTATCGGTTATAGCTAAAGGTGGTTTAAGAGGGTTGCGTTCGTATTTAGATTTTAAACAAGTGTCGCATTGATTGACGAAGCTTTGAATGGTAAGGAGCATGTTTGGCCAATGA
This sequence comes from Hyppa rectilinea, assembly GCA_951799385.1. Taxonomy (NCBI): domain Eukaryota; kingdom Metazoa; phylum Arthropoda; class Insecta; order Lepidoptera; family Noctuidae; genus Hyppa; species Hyppa rectilinea. The sequence continues at coordinate 15,496,531 of OX637312.1, read as the reverse complement.
TAATTTCTGTGCAACTGCTTGTACGTCTCCTGAATACCACGGTGAACAGTCTTTCCTTCGTGATATTTCTTAATCAACTCTTGTTGTTCAGGTTTGTTTTCTACTAGAGTTACGCGTTTTGTGCATTTAAGTAGCTTAGGGCCTCTGTCGTTAAATATTGTTGTGTAGACTCTAGAAAAGGCGTGGTATAGTTCTTCATTATGAAAGTAACAATGAAATACACGGTCAGCGATGGTGTGTTCTTTAAGGAATCTAATTATCTCAGACTCTGTATTATTTACTGGGATAAAAACATCTTTTATAACTACTTTAGAGTTAGTCGATCTGTTATCTACTCTATACGTAGTTCCGGGCGTTGACCTAACGTGGAACTGTTTCAACTGCCTGTCGATAGCGTCTGTAGTTATGGGTATGCCTCTAGTTTCGTTGTCAGGCTGTGTATGTCTCGTAGACACTAGTTCTGATTCAGCTGACACTATACTCATGCTATCCGTACCTATGTGAGATTCGGGAATGCTTGGGTTTTGTGATTGTATATTTTCATTGGGTGCAACTGTGTCTATTTGATTTTCGGCTTCCCTACGTGCATTTTCGAATATTCTATTAATTATCTCATCATCTTCGTTATCATCTAAATTAACAGCTAGGGAGTCTACACTTCCATGGAAGATTTTAACACGTGATAGAGCGTCTGCGTTAGTATTTTGACGACCCTTCTTGTACACAACCTTATAATCATATTCCGAGAGTTTTAAGCGCCATCTAGTTAATTTAGAGTTAGGATCTTTTAATGACATTAGCCAGGTGAGAGGCCTGTGGTCTGTGTAGATGATGAATTTTCTACCGTAAAGATAGGGTCTGAAGTATTTAATTGCCCATACTATGGCGAGTAGCTCCTTTTCTATTGTAGAGTAACGAGATTCAGTATCTGATAGTGTCCGGGATGCAAATGCCACTGGTTTGTCAGATCCTACTATTCCTTGGGATAATACCGCACCTAATGCTACATCTGAAGCATCGGTGGTGAGGATGAAAGGCTCATCAAAATTAGGGTACTGTAATAATGGGGCGTTAGTTAAAATTTGTTTGCACTTATTGAAAGCTTCTAAAAAATCCGGGGAATGTATGACTCTACTGTTTTTCTTAAGGCAAAGGGTCATTGGTTTCGTAAGTCTAGCGAAATCTCTTATGAATTTTCTGTAATATCCGACTAAACCTAGGAAGGCTTTTATTTCCTTCTGAGACTTAGGTAGGGGGAAGTTAAGTACGGCTTTTATCTTATCTTTGTTTGGTTTCAAACCTTCATCTGATAGTTCGTGTCCTAAGAAGTTAACCTGTTTTTGTAGGAACTGTGATTTATCTAACTGGATCTTTAGATTATGTGTTTTGAATCGATCGAATACTTGCTTTAATTTTTCCATATGTTGCTGCAATGACGTAGATATTATTATTACGTCATCTAAATAGGTGTAAACATTTTCTATGCCTCTTAATATATGATCCATAAGTCTTTGAAACGTACTTGGTGCATTTTTTACTCCGAAGGGCATTCTAAGGAACTCATAATGACCTCGTTCAGTGGTGAATGCGGTTTTTTCAATATCATTAGGGTGCATTTCCACTTGATGATAACCGCTAGCAAGGTCTAGGGTTGTGAAATATTGCGCTCGTCCTAATCTATCTAGTATATCGTGTATGTTTGGTAAGGGGTATTTATCTTCAATGATACGATCATTGAGTCGTCTGTAATCAATTACAAGTCTCCATTTGACGTTGCCTGCGGAAACGGGTTTTTTGGGTACGATATGCACGGGGCATGACCAAGGGGATATGCTCTCTCGCACGATACCTTGCTGAAGGAGCTTATCTACTTGTTTACGAATTTCTTCGCGTTGTTGAGGAGCTTGTCTGTAACTACGCACGAAAACTGGTGTATTATCGCTTAATCTGTACCTCTACCATGAGTTTACACAGCCAAGACTCGCTAGCGTCTCCGTAAATTATTTGTATGAAATATAGTACAGCGCCCCTAGCGGTCACAGAAAGAATTAAAATTCGTACCATGAGCACTATAGATTACGATAGGTTAAAAACCTAACGTAATCTATACGATAGTCACTAACGTTTTTTAGCTGTCACCATACAAAACGGTACCATGAGTCACTAATTCGATAGGCGCTAGCGAGCGATACGCTTACGGCAGTAGTTACGTTGCTCACTAGCATTTTGGCGTGTGAAACAAGTGTTTACAGTAACATTGAATACGTTTTGAGTGTAGTCATAATAATGTCTGAGTATATTTAGCATGGAATATGGTAACTTATAATATAGGGGCAACTATTTGGGAATTTTGTAACTTTACGTTTAAATAATAGTTTTATTTTATAGTAACTACTCGTAGTTGATAGTAATTGTTGTTTTATAAGCTTTGTTTTTTTTATATATTCTATATCTTTATACGTTAATTAATTGTAGCATATTATGCTGGAACCTATTAACACCTATTGTACCATATTCTTAAAAATAAATATTTTTGATTTAATTTGATATTAGTACTTAGTAGAAAGTTGAGACAGATCTTTCCACGAACTCCACTATCAATTGAAACTATGAGATACTGGTCCTCATTGTATTAAATAATCCAAATAATCAACTGTTGTAAACATCCAACATTCATTCTGTTTAAACCACACACAAGCACCTCTGTGACACAACATCAACTAACAAAAATACACATTGATTATACGACTGTGAAGTTACAAGAACCACTCGAAATTCAAAAGCCACTTGATACCGTATGTAGTCCACTAATCGTAAACTTTTTTATTTAGTTGGTTTATTTTGTGATATTGACTGTCTTAACATTTTTAGCATAGCGATAACACTACATTTTGAGCTTATGAGCCGTTCTCTTTTCTTATTAGCGGGAAAGAAAGAAACAAAACATAAGTAGTGACCCATAGACGAAAGTATTCTACGAGTGGAGTGAAGTTAGCTAGACGACATGATCTATCGAGCTCACGTTAGCGCCTCCGTAAATCTCATGGTGCAAGCATTATCGAAATCTATCCGATCCACGTTTGTACGCTAGCGAGCTCAGCGCTAGCGAGTAAGTTGTCGATAACAACTCATGGTAGAGGTACTGAGCTCATGTTTAACAGCGTGTGTAAAAGTGAGTGGTATATCTTCTGCGTAGAACAAGTCTCGATACTGATAACATAACTGGGTTATTTCGCGCCTTTCTTCTTCGTTTAAATGGTCTGTACGGATTTTCTGAAGGTTTTCATTTAATATTTGGTCAATGTTGGTTTTAACCTGTATGGTATTAATATCGTGATTATCATTTTTGTTGACGTTAAGAAATTTCTCTAATTCGATTGACGGGTTAAACGGGATACACTTCTTTTGATCGCTATGGTTAATTACCGATGTTCTAAAAGAACCGTTCGTAACGTTGACTATAGCTGCTGGGGACATTAAACCATCTGACCAGATTAAATCGTCGTGAAGGTATTGTCCATCTAAATAGTTGGTTTTTACTTTGACTATCTTTTCGCATCTAGGTTCGATACTTATCTTTTGAGGTGGAGAACTAAAGTGTATCGGTATTTCCGCTGTAGATGTTCGTAGTATATTATTATTTAAATCAATGTTACTCTTTAGTTTTTTCAGAAGGTCAATTCCGATAAGACCTTTATATTTAGGGTCGAAGTCGAATATTAAAAACTTATGTATTATATCGCTATTAAATGCGGGAGGTAAGGGTAGGTAAACTACCTTATCGTGTACTGATGAACTGTGTGCCGTGTTAATTTGAAAGGGTTCTGTTTCTACGCAGTACTCAAATATAGTGCCTGCAACTACGTCAGTTGCTATAGTTGAATGACTGGCCCCTGTATCTAATAGAAACTTACCGTCGAACTCTGGTAGTATTATGTACGGTAAATATTTCTTAGTCTGGAAATTTATTGAAACTAGGTCTGGCTGTCTCGGTTGGTGTCCAAGATAAAACCCTGGTCACTACCTACCTCTTGTTCGTCCATGGTTGCATTCGGCTCGACCGATATGCCGTTACCGTCTTCTATGACGTTGTTATAGAGCCCCATATCGCTGGGTTCTGGTTGATCTTGAGCGGCCATCTGAATCGGTATGTAGAACAACTGCTGAGCGAACTGTGGTTTTTCTGGCTTACCTGCTGTGCGCATCGTTACGTCCGATGATACTGGTGTGGGAACCGGTGGTTTTGGGATGTTAGGTTGATTCCTAAAGTTATTTGAACCATTTGGTCTAAAGTTACCTGATGCTGGTTTGGCCTTCCAGGGCAATACGGATTGTACCCATTGTTGACGCTGTTCGGGGGTCATATTATTTTGTTGAGGTACAAAGTTCTGTTGGGGAATAATAAAGCCAGACACAAATGGATTTGCTGTATTACGAATGGGATTATTATTACCTGGTTGTTTAGATAACTCCCTTGGCTTTGCTTGTGACGTTGAAGGGTTATTATTAATGTAATTAGCTCTATTATATGAAAGCCTAGCCTCTTCTTGTCTAGCCGCTATAATAGCTGCTTCAAACGTGTCCGGTTTGGCGATTCGAACGCCCAACGAGACGTGGAAGTCTAACTGGTTTATATACTGCTCGATAACCATCTTTTCGTAATACGATTTATTACCGTGCTCCCCTACGGAATACAGAGTATCCAATAGCTCACGGAGGCGTTTGCCGAAGCTTTCAGCGTCTTCTGCCTTAGACTTACGCACTCGTGTTAGCTCCTGCATTACTTGTATTTCGTTTCGTGGTTCGCCAAGGCGCCTAATTAACGCATTCTTAATTGCTAGCCATGAGTCTAAGTAGTTTTCGTAGGCTATTGCGTCTACGGCTGGGCCGCTGAGCCTACTTTTAATTAAGCAAATGAAAGCTGGGTGCGAGCGATCTGCCTCAGAAGTTAACTAATAAGTTTTCTACTTCCCTAATATAATAATTGAGTAACTTAGGATTGCCATCATATCTTGGCATTAAATCTGCGATTAGTTTGTACGGTTTATAGTTGGCATCATAATCCCTGAGCGACATTGTTTTTCTGTAGCTTGCCTGCCTAGTGGCGCTCGACGTAAAACAATAGAGGTGTCGAATTAAACACTTGGAATTTACTCGTGGGATACTTAACGCTACTTATTATAATTTTAAGGTTGCCTACTGCGATTTTAGCTTATAGACAGACACACATAGATTAACATAAAATACACAAATTAGAATAAGGCAGGAAATCGAGCAAGGACACTTGGTAAATAAGAGCACTTACCAAAGCAGCCACTGCATCTCCTGTCGAGTCGAGTCTCAGCTAACGCAGCTTCCTCCAATTCTCCGGAGCTCTATCCCGATGACCGTAGAGGTGTCCGACCGCGCGATAGGTTCTTTGTAGGTCACGAAAGAACGATTTAAGAACCGTCGCTCATAAGATGAAGAGTTGGATTCGATCTTAGAACGTCGCGATCCTACCGGCTGCGCCAATTATGTTTCGGCGGTCGGGATTTTAGTTAAAAAAAATATTTATTTATTACAATATTAATTTAATATAAAAAATACAGGATATTAAGCCGGTGGCTGATGCAAGACTGAATACAATGCAAAGAAAAATAATTCTATTGAATTTCCAGTAAACGCAGAGTTGCAATACGACGCATGTTGACGGTGACTGCGTGCTCAGCGTAAACGCGTGTTACGATGAGTTAACTCGCGGCTGTCTTTTTTTTTGAGGATGGGTAATCATCAAATGACTCCTCCCACTCTGGGTGGAGCGGAAGAGAGTGTCAGACTCATACTGACTAAAACCCATGCATGTTCCTTCCTTACCCCTCTATATATGTTCTGGGGCAGCGGTAACCCTTTTAGACAATCCCACTTAAAATGTCGCGAGTGTCTGCGATAACTTACATCCGACCCTTCGGAGAAAAAGTATAGGCATGATAATAATATGTTATACCTATTTAATTGTTATAAGTACCGAATGTACTTTCCTATACATTTATGTCGATGCTTATTACAATTAATTCATAAAAATGGTATAAACAATGTATAATCTAACACTAAAACTAAAAAGAATATTATGTATAAGTATTTAAAACTAATAACTAACTAAAATATGGCGTCGAAAAATTTTACTGCATCGCTGTCGACTGGTAGTGTACCGTAGGACTGGCAGCATTGCCACGTTGTATGGCAATGCTAAGCCTCTGGCCAAGGTAAAAGCCAGCCTTTGGGTCACGGGAAGTGTCAACTATCCGTTTAGAGATTTTTGCAAACAAACTACCTATTTTAAATAATTGTAAATAAACTATCATCATTCTTGAAGTAACATAACACCGCCTCCGTAATTTCCGAAGTACTAGGCAGTAGTGTATTTATAGAATACCCACTTATCGCCAGTTATGTTCGAATCCCAGTAGGGGGCGAGTCTATAGCTATCATCATCATCTGCCTAGCCTTGTCCCAACTATACTGGGGTCGGCTTCCAGTCTAACCGGATGCAGCTGAATACCAGTATTTCACATGGAGCGACTGCCTATCTGACCTCCACAACCCAGTCAGTAACTTGGCAATACGATACCTCTTAGTAAGACTGGCTGTCAGCCTTTGGGGCTTCTCACATAATGACTGTCAAAGATCCACGAATGACAGCCATACTTAACGATTGCCTATCCGACCTCCTCAACCCAGTAACTGGGTATTACGATACACCTTGGTAAGACTGGCTGTCAGATTTTTGGGGCTTCTGACGACCCGTAACGACTGTCAAAGATGTAATGACAGCCGGGTCCAACGGCTTAACGTGCTTTCCGAGGCACGGAGGAGTCCCGGTATGTAAAGATGGTCACCCATCCACGACCAACCCCGGCAAGAGTAGCCTAACCTGATGGATCGACTTATGCGGCTGTTAGTACTTAGCCACGAGCTCCACGAGTCAGTCATAAAGTAATGCATGATAGAAGTATATTTTACTGCACATATGAACTAAAATAGGTCCGTGATCTCAGCACAAAACTATTTTCATAACTAACAAAGCGTATTTCTTTCGCAGAAATACGCTTACAGTAGCAATTTCATATGTAAACGTTGAAACAATTCTCACGAATTCTATTTGAGAAACATTCTATCCTGAAATACTGAGATGGAAATGCAATTTCCATTTTGTTATTATATCGATTTGCCCACATGTTATTTTTACTGAAATCTTATGCTTTTTTTTTTGACGGTGAGAAATCATCAATTCTCTGCCAAGGCTCTGGGTGGAGCGGAAGGGAGTTTCAGAATCTTACTGACTGAAACCTATCCATGTTCCTTCCTTAGCATTTTATGTTCCGGGGTAACGGTCCTCATGCTTATGGTATAAATTATGTAGCCAAAAATCGATGACCACTTACCATTCTTCTTGGATTTCGTGTCGGACTACAAACTTAGTAGTTTATATTATTTTTATTTATGGGATGGGATGGTTCGTACCCATGTGCAATTTTTTTTTTCATCCATCATGGTGCATTAGACATGGAGAGTGCCACCCGTAATATATTTTTTTTACGTATTTTCACTACGCCATTGTTTAGCGGTGCACAACGGTGTTATTCTGTCAAATAGTCAAATAGCTCTGTCATGGATAAACAGATGACGAAATTATAAGGGCTCCGATTTTTTCCTAAGGAACCCTAAAACATTAATGCTATCCATACTATTTTAAAAACTTTTATTTACAAGTAAAAATACCGTCCACTGTATACCAATGTAAACCACATTTGCAAATATTTCAATTAAGATCAATATTAAAGGTAAAAATCTAAAAACAACTAAATGATAAACAGTTATAATTGAACAATCAAACTAGCTTATCTATAAGCGCCGTTCGATTGTGATTAATCCTGTTGTTGTCTCGTCTGAAGATGATTGAAGAATTTTACTAAGGTAGTATATGTATTTCTTGGTGACCTAAGGGCGTCACATAAAGTTTAAATCTATACTAATATTATAAAGCTGAAGAGTTTTTTTGTTTGAACGCTTTAATCTCTGGAACTACTGGTCTGAATTGAAAAATTATTTTTGTGTTGGATAGTCCATTTATCGAGGAAGGCTATAGGCTATGCAACAACACGCTTAGACCAATAGGAGCCGAGCAGCGAGTGAAACCGCGCGGGAGCAGCTAGTTAATCTATCTTCTTCTATCTTCTGATATACTATAAATAAAAATCAATTGCTGTTCGTTAGTCTCACTAAAACTCGAGAACAGCTGGGCCGATTTAGCTGATTTTGGTGTTGAAATGTTTGTCGTAGTCCAGGGAAGGTTTAAAAGAGAAAAGTTAGGTGGGTAGTTAGGGTACGTAGGTAAATAGGGTAGGTAGGTAGGTAGGGTAGGTATCATAGTTAATACAAGACAACGTCTGTCGGGTCTACTAGTTCTTATATAAGAACGCTCCCGTTTCCAGCTCACCGTTGTATTAATTATGGAATTCATTCGTTCAATAAACTATCTATTTGACAATGTGATTCAGGCTTGATCCGTGTCACAATTACGGAATCGGAGTAAGAAGTCGCGCATTGCTCGGTACACCGTCTCATAAAGGCCGGTCCATTTCACAAAAGCTTGATTCGTTGTGTGGGGCGATTACGTCACTGAATATTTCGTTCCATTTTACGTTGTAATTTGCTCTCGCCGATAGGTTTAATACCTATTATAATTGTTCACCATTATAAATTACAATAGAATTTTTGAAGACCATATAATAAAATACCCTTGAAAATAGCGTCATAGCTAAGTTATGCTTTGATTTGTTCTAATTGATGGCAATAGGATCGCCCTCTATTTCATGGGACTTAAAAACCATTACTGGCGCAATACGGGTGAACTTCTTCTCTTTTCGTGTGGTTAGTGATTAGCTTGGTGTCAGAGTTTTAATGCTGGATGGGCCTCTGACTTAGTATCACATACTGTTGAGAAATATCTCTCAAGCATGCCGGTTTCCTCACGATATTTTTCTTCACCGATTTTTAAGCAAGTGATAATTGTACAATCGCACATGAATCTGAGAAGTCAGAGGTGCGTGCCTTGGGTTCGAACTCGAAAACTAAGGCTTGGCAGTCCGACGGTCACCACTAGGCTATCACTGCTTACGGGTGAACTATAGTATGTATTATAATATAATATATCATTTATTTCAGGTAACAAAGACCCATAACATAAATACCTTACAGACTATCATACATATTTATAAAAAACTGACAATAATAACTATTGTACACGAAGTGACGGTGTCGTGTTGCACTGCGTGGTGTCGCGTAGCCTTCCGCGGAAACGCCGATACATGACACCCTTCGGCCAAAACTCTTCCTTGAGGAAGGTCTCAATATGATGAGTCGGAACTCGCACCACGAACGACTTGAAATTCGTGTTGTGGCGCGACTCCAACTTTTCAACCCTCAAGGTCCAGCTGGTCTTCGCTCGGACATACTCCACGATCTCCTCAACCTTCGTGGTGTGATGTAGCCGGGACACATAAAGCTGCGTCGTTGGTATTGCCGGACTCAGCACATTGGGTCCTGCCAGCGCGGTCCCGCACTGGTTCCGACTAGGGGCCTTCTTCCTCTCCACCTTCACGAAGCCCTCCTTGTCACACGTGCCCATAGCTGGGCCTTGCTGTTTCGAACCCCTGTTGGCAGGTTCACAGCAGCTCTTCTTTTCCCCCTTCTTGGTAGGTTTGTGCGTGGCGACGATATCAGCGTAGGCACGTTTAGGGGTCAACGTACCCACACGAGTCACTACCTCGACCGGCATCGAGTCAGCGACGGCGGCGGCGCAAGTTGCAACGCGTGCAGTATCAGCAGCGGGTGACGCAGTGGAGCTCGCCGACTCAAAACTGCCGACGCTAGCGTTACTCGCTCCGCGACGAGCACTCACGTTGGAGGCATCAGGCGACCTATTTACCGCTACAGCGTTGCGCAACAACTTCACTTCGGCACGTAGCTCACCAATGGTGTTATTCGACACCTCCAACTTGGACTGTACCTCGGCCAGGCTTGCTTTGAGAGTTGTGATGTCCTTCAGCAACCTGGTGACGTCGACGTGGTCAAACGTGACTGGGGGCAGCTTATGAAGCTCCTTCGCCACAAAAGCGGGCACGTCGTCCGGGTCGGTGCTCTTCATCAACGTGATGATGTCCTGCACGCACTTCTGGCCACCATCCCTCCGGCGGGACTGCATCTGCTCGACTTTGCCGAGCGACTGGAACAATAGCAGCTTGGCACTGCCTATTTCCTCCTCCTTGAAGCTGGACTTGCAAATCTGCAAGATGCTAACTTCGTCCATGTAGTCGATGGCATGTTTGATAAATGCCAAGACCTCGTTAGCTATGAGCGGTTGTGAACTCATAACGACGTAAACCGGGCAACGGCTAAACCCGCGCGACACGTGAGTATAATATTCGTATCGTGCAGCGCAAACACGTCCGTACTCGACCGCGCATTGCGCTGCACTGATGATTTACTCTGATTATACTCAGTCACATGTACACTTAATTCCTGCCTCACTCTCATCTGTTTTCGATGAGACGGTAATCTTACACGACCGGAGAGAGATCAGGCGCAGGACCAACTGCTTAGCGTGGGATATTACAATTACAACGCGAACTTCCAAGCTCCGGGCTGTTACTGAAAATTTCGTTACGGAAAAACACTTTGCCTGACCTGGAAATGAAACCAGGACTTCATATGGATCATTCTTTTGCATTTTAAATACTAAAGTATATCCTTCTGTTCGCCAGTTACCCGTTCATTCTTACACCGCTGTACCAATCGTTATGAAATGACACCTAGTAAACGACTTATGAAACTTTTCATCTCAGATATTTGTATTAATAAAGAATGAAATACAAAATACGCGCAAACAAAGTTGCAGGCAACAGCTACTTCACTACATAGTATAAAACAATTTTTTAATAGATAGGGTGATTGAAGAGGTATGGTTTATGTGTATAATTTGTCGACATATTATACGGGTGAAGCCGCGGGCGGAAGCTAGTTATTAATGAACCGGAAGTTAAGTTATGCCTAACTCCAAACTCGAAACACGAAGTTATTACAGGCATAACAGTAATTTCGGTTTATAAATAAGGGTATAAGATTTAATAAATTTTCTCTGTTCTATTTACGATCATCGATAATTACTGCCTCCAGGTCACAAGTGCTATTGCTAAGCATGAAGTTCTAAGTTAGATTCCCGGATCAGGGAAAAGTGTTAGTGTTATTGGGTTTTTCCGTCTAGAAAGTCTCAGTAGTAACTCGGAGTCTGCATATGTTCCCAGTTGATGTCTTTAGGCTCGCCCCCTATCACATAGGACTAAAAAACATAACTGACGTAATGCTAGTATAATATAATATTGATAATAATATCCTTGGGCATTTCACACAACGCCATATACAATATATAGTCCCAAGCTAAGCAACCTTATGCTTGTGTAATGGTAACGAGATGGCTGATAAACTAAAGGGTCTTTCAACAAGGACGGGTCGATGTTGAAATTCAATAAAACAAGCTGTATGTGAGATATTAAAGAAATTATTATTTTATTTGGAAGGCCAATTTATGCCATTATTTACGAAATATGACATCGTTTAAATTTCTACCGCGGCTTCGAAAGGTGGCACGGATCCGAAAGGTACAATTTTCGATTACTCTAATGCATAGATCCGGCTGAATCTGAGCGATGGCCTGCAATATGTTGACTTTTAGGGCATCGGTTGATGGCTGATTATTGGCATAGACCTGCGACTGGAGAAAACCCCACAAGAAAAAGTGTAGCGGGGTCAAATCGCACGATCTTGGTGGACAATTCACGTAACCTCTGCGAGGGACAACGCTACCCGAACTCTATGACTCGAACCGTTTATGCAGAATGCCATTCACTTTCAGCTCCTGGGTCAGTTGGATCTTGTAGGGGTGTAGGCCCAAGTCCCGACGCAAAATTCGCCAAATTGAAGTCTGCTAAAGGCCGTGTTCTTGTGCACAGCGAGAAATCGACTGCCTCGGAAACTCTCACGGACAGCAGCGATGTTCTCGGCCGATCTGGCCTTCCTTTGACGTAAGGGTGTTGGTTGGTTGTTTACCGAACCAGTCGTCTCAAATTTGGTCATCAAACGTTGGAGAATCGACTTTGAAGGGCCACCGCATCTGCCTTAAAATGGACGTAACGCGCGCAACGTTTGCACTAACAAACACTCATTTAGATTGATAATAAAGTTTTATCATTTGGACGTGCTGCTCAATCTTGTAACTTACCATGGTGAATTGGCATCAGTAACTGAAGAAATAAAAACGCATTTGACAGATCCCAGACCCAATCAACATGGCCGCCACAAACTATCAAAATCGACCCGTCCTTGTTGAAAGACCCTTTACTTATATACATGTTTTTTTGTAAATACATACTTATTGTAGATAGAAAAACACCCAGACCCGGAACAAATACTTGCAGGTCGGTCAAATATTTGATCGTTTTACGTGCGGTAATCGAACCCGCGACATGCTGCGCTGCAGTCAATCGCTCAACCACAGCGCCAACCGTGTCATCGTGTACTTTAAGAACACCACTGCCTAACCTTCCTTTTTATACAGGCGTGATGTAATGTATGTTATCTTCTATCATTCCTCCATGATATGACATAAATAGTCAGCATGACTTCCTTCCAAGATTTTCAATATAAATGTAAATTTTCAATGTCACCAGTTTATTGAATAACTCACAGCTCCTATGTAGTGTGAGCATAAAGAATTTCTGCGAATTATTACTCGAAGACGGAAAGGTTTTCGTTGTCCACTCTGGTTTTATTCTCTTACGGGACGATAATCAGAATTTATATTGTTACACGCGCTCGAAAATGGTCCACCGTTTCACCAAAAAATAGTGGTCACTTTGTCAGAGAGGAAATTCAACCTAGTACAGGTTGAATTTCCTTTTTTTTTCTGTGTATTTTCTGAATTTTGAAGTAAAAAGTATAAAATGCTCTTTAACCATTGCTTTTGACACTCTCAAATAAATATACAGGTAATTTAAAAAACGGGACACAGTGAAAACTTTTTTTACTTCTAAATAAGGATGAATCACTGCATAGTATAAAACAAAGTCGCTTTCTCTGTCCCTATATCCCTATGTATGCTTAAATCCTTAAAACTACGCAACGGATTTTGATGCGGTTTTTTAATAGATAGAGTGATTCAAGAGGAAGGTTTATGTGTATAATTTGTCGACATATTTTGCGGGCGAAGCCGCGGGTGGAAGCTAGTAATTTATAAATCAAAACGGGCTATTGAAATTAGAATAGAATACTCTTTATTATGTGCATCATAAAATATACAGAGATGAATAAAATAAAAAATCCACGCCGATAGTGATAATATTGAGTCCGTCCATCCGATAATAAAAATATATTAGACACGTATTTTTTGCTTTAGCATATTTGTAAAAATTACATAGTTATAACGCATTGAAGTTGGAGGGTGGGGGTCGCTACGTCACAATTACGTATATTAATTTTTAAAATCTATCTAACGGTGACGTCATGCCACATTTTTGCACAATGTGTCGACGTACCTAATCTTTGGATTAAGTAAAAAAAGAAAGATATGTGTAACGTATCTAATATAGCTGAGGGACTTAAAAAAAATTTAATCGTCACCCCAGATCTAAATTTAAAAAAACCACGTCATTATAAACCATTTTCCCGTCGGAAATCATAGAACAGGACGTGTCAAGAACAACGCTGACCATAATGTCTTACAGACACCTTCACTATTTATTTACGAGCATATTTTATGCTCATAGAATCTGCCATAAATCATTTACAATGTGACAAATTTGGTCGTTGGCAACATCGCAAGTTTGGCCAAAGTTTGTTTTAACTTATGTAGTTTGGGTTACCAGTTGCTACACATGTGAGCTATGTGTTGGTACATGTATTTTGGGCAAGTCATTTTTGCTTTGATCGTAAGTAGGCCTAATAATTAGGTATATTTCTAGTTAGTATTCAGTTTTTTTAGGTTACAAGATTTCCACAAAAGATTCCCAAAAAAGACACAAAGTCACTAATTACATGAGAACAATGCTTAAAATATATAATTATAAAGTTCGTCACATATTCTACCCGCGAAGGTTACAATATCGTATGCCCATCTCGCCGCCTGAGGACCGACACATCGTTCTTCCAGTCCTTGGACGAAACCTCAGTCACTGCTTACACCGTCTGTTATCACTGCACCTTACAATAAAGGCGTATAATGAAGTATTAATGATGATTATAGTTGATGATGACATGTTTCTAGTTCTAAAAAAAGAATGGTGCTATCGGTCATCTACAGCTTCGTCTTTCTCTCGCTCTGGAATCATAATTGCATTAAAACGTTATAATGGGGCACCTATTACAGCACTATCTACTTCCAATACTAGCAGTCTTTTGGAGTGTTATGCCCAGTAGTTATAGGAATTTCAGATGATATTTTGTTCCAATTTGATTTATAATTCATGATGATATCTATATTTTCCTCACAACCAAAGCTTATGGCATTCAGTCTGCCTTTTTACCTCTTTTTAGTGAAAAAAGTTAAAATAATAATAAAACAAAATATTGTTAAGAAAAGGTTATCAAATATTAAAAAATAAAACACTTTATTTCTGTTACCACGACGGTCTTTAAGGGACAAGCGGAGCATACACAACCAACCCTTGCAATTTAAAAACCCTTTCTTAATTACAATTTACTCCACAACAAAATAATATCATGAATTTTTTCATGGTCCTTGGTGGGTCGTTTTGCCGGTACTTGAAACCGCTGTTCAGATTATTTATCTTCGAAATAATGAGCCTCTGACTCTCTCTAATATCTACTATATATTTTTTAGTATTGAGAATCTCTTAAACAGATTGTTATTTATAGAGAAAATCTCCTGAAGAAAAATTTAAATGTGTAAATCAAGTTGAGTAAATCAAAAACACGACTCTTTGTATGGTTTGTGCACATATGGATGGGCCACACCGCAACGCTGCGAATTTGCAAATGCATTAAAAATCCTCCTGCGTCACTTACGTTGGCCTAAAGGGCTAAGGAAGGAACATGGATGGGTTTTAGTCAGTAAAATTCTGACACTCCCTTCCGCTCCAACCAGAGCGGGAGGAGATATTCGATGATTTCCTACCCTCAAAAAAAGCCCAGAATCACGTATCCACCAAAAATATTTTCACACTTTTCATCCGATATTCTGTGTGTATTTTATCTGTCTACATTGATACGCAGCAGTTTCATGTCAGTCATATTTCATGTTGTTTTTCGAAAATGTCTCCTGCAGGGCGGAACAGAGAGCCATAACGACGCTGAAACATGCTCCGTATTTATTAACGACAACTTGCAGAGCGGGCTCGCTGGCGGGACACAATATCAGGTGCAGGTGCACTGAATAACAAACTTCTTCAAATAAAACAATTCTTCAGAGACTATTTTCTTCTTTATTTTTCTTCTTGATGTTTCTTATAATACTGCTGGATTCGGAATGCTCGACCATGGAAATATGCCCTCTTTTTATAGGCAGATGTGACCAATCAAAACCCTTCAAATTTGCACACGGCACTAACCAAATTTTCTCCACCAATCAGAGAGGTTGAAGTTTGAACACGATTCGAATGTGATTTTGTATAGGAAACTTCTTTGGCAGTTTTTCTATGGTTAAGCATATCCTTACAATGACTTTCTTATTTCCCTAACATCGGGACGGACATATTTTAATATTTAACAAAAAATTGTAACAAAAAACTTTATTCTAGACCTTAAAATTAAAGAAAATCTAAAACAGCTCTCACTACGGTAAAGTTTCCTAGTACTTAAGCTAATGTAACAACATGGTACAAGTGGCGCCACCAAGTGTGGCAACATGTAACTATTCTTATAAAGTTATAACATTCTATCTAGAAACTTATGTGAATACAGAACAATGAATCTTATTTGATAATAATTAGTTAGTCTTTTCTAGCATGAAACTTGAAACTTAACTGATTCAGTGAGATTAATTACTTATCATTGCTAACAAGGAACTTTAATAATAGTTAAACGTAACATAGGCTAGTTTCAACAATAAGACAGTATCGTCGCTTATATTCTCCCCCACGGTGCGAGGCACTTATCCCTCCGGAGGCGACGATGTAGCAGGAACCAGCACGACGATCCGTCGAGTTGCGCGGCGGAGTATGCCTCCCGATGTCCGCACGTCTAGTACTCTGGTTCTCCCGTCTGGTCCAGGGTACGTCTTGATGACTTCTCCACGAGGCCATGAATTTCGTGGTAGTGATGCATCTACTATTAGTACGATATCTCCTTCTCTTGGATCTTGGGTCTTTTTTCCTTCGAGTTTTCTTGGCATTAGCAGAGGTAGGTACTCTTTTATCCATCTTCTCCAGAAATGGTCAGCAAGTCTTTGGGTTGTTCTCCAGTTAGCCTTCCCGATTAGTTCTCTGTCGTCGAATTCTCCCGGCGCCATTGCTCCGCACGATCTCCCCAGCAGGAAGTGGTTTGGCGTTAAACTCTCTTCATCTCCCGGCTCCATACTAACTGGGGTGAGAGGTCTGGAGTTCACTATGTGTTCAACTTCGGTCATAAGTGTTTGAAGTACCTCTTCAGGTGGGTTTCTTTCATTGAGAACCACTGCCAATGCTGTTTTGACTGTTCGTACCAGTCTCTCCCAGGCGCCTCCCATGTTTGGAGTTCCTGGCGGAATGAACTTCCACTTGATGCCTTTTTCCAGGGCGGCCTCTTCTAGCTCCTTTCTGGCTCCAATAAAGTTGGTTCCATTATCACTAAAAATGGTTTTTGGTGTTCCCCTTCTTGCCGCCATTCGTCGGAGCGCCATTATCATTGAGCTAGTACTGAGTGAGGGTGCCAGCTCTAGATGTATGGCTCTTGTAGTGAGGCAGGTGAAGAGTGCCCCCCAGCGCTTCTCGATTCTTCTTCCAACTGTGACCTGCATTGGACCGAAGTAGTCCACTGCTGTGCAGGTAAATGGGAACTGATGGTGTTGGAGTCTTTCGCTCGGTAAGTCTCCTGGTGGGGGTACCTCTGGCAAGCTCTTCTTGGATTTGCACCATTGGCAGTCGTGTGCAACTGCTTTCACGGCTGTTCTCAAGCCCAGGATCCAATATTTTTGGCGAATCTCATTTATTATTGTTGCGGTGTTCCCGTGTAGAAACTTCTTATGGTAATATTTTACAATGAGACGCGCAATCTTTTGTTTCCCATCTAAGATGATAGGGTTCATCTTTCTTTCACCTTCGTCGCGGAATTTCATCGTTCTGCTTCTTAACTTGATAATCCCGTCGTCTCCTATGTAGACATCGATCTTCTTAAGCCGACTTGCGGTTTCTAAGGGTTTTTCTGCTTTCAAGTTCTTTATCTCTGTCGGGAAACTTTCGTTCTGACTTATGTTAATTAATATCTCTTCGGCCTTCTTCAAGTGATCATCTTCAAGAGGAAGGTACAGTCGCTTCTTTTCCTTTTTGTCAGTAGATTGATTTGAGATTCTTGCCTTCGCCTTTGGTGGTCTTCTTTGGGCCTGCCAAGACTCGTCTTTCTGGCGCGTGGCGGCGATGGTGGCTGATTTACGTGTCTTTTTTAATAAGATGCGAGTGAAGACAACCACCGTGGCCGTGGTTCGCAATAAGCGCTCCCAGCTTGAGAACCTCTCTAGGTCGAAAAGGGGTTCTGCGGTTTTCGTGATCAACACCCTTGAATTGTTCTTTTCTTCCAACATAGTACTTTCTGGTTTGAAGTCTTGAAACGGCCACTCTTCTTCTGTTTGACGTAGAAACGTCGGACCTTTGAACCACCTGGCGTTGTGGTCAAATTCAATTGGGGTTCCCCTTGTGGCGTCATCTGCTGGGTTTTCCTTGGTAGGTACCCATCTCCAGTCTTCTGGCTTGGACTTCTCTTCAATTTCTGCCAGTCTATTGGCCACAAAGGTTTTGAATTTTCTTGGTTCTGCCTTTATCCACTGAAGAACTGTACTGGAATCCGTCCAGTAGGTCTTCTTTAATATTTCAAGCTCGGTCTCTTCTTCAACTGTAGCGGCTAGCCTGCTGCCGAGTAAGGCTGCTTGCAACTCTAACCGTGGAATTGACACTGGTTTAGTTGGCGTAACTCTTGCTTTGCCGGCTATCATGGAGATGTGGACTCTGCCTTCAGGGTCTAATGTCCTCCAGTAAACTACTGCTGCATAGGCTTCTTCACTTGCGTCGGTGAACGTGTGCAGTTGTCCTTTTCTGCCGCGGGGTGAGATACACCTTGGTATTCTCAAACATTTTAATGCCGATACTTCTTCTAAGTATTTCAACCAGGCTTCTCTTTGCGGTTCATTAATAACTTCGTCCCAGTCTATCTTCGTTCGCCAGATATCTTGAATTAATTTCTTCCCTTGTATTAGGGCAGGTGCAGCGAAACCCATTGGGTCAAATGTAGACATTACGGCGCTTGTAACTTCTCTCTTAGTTGGAGTTCTAATACCATTTAGCAAATCGTCTGACGTATTTCGCAGCCCGACATTGAAGGCTAACACGTCCTCCTTCACCAACCATCTTAGCCCCAACGTCTTTTCTTCCTTGGTCAATTGCAAGGAATCTTCTTTATTGGTGTCTTCCACTTCTGATAGTACTGCCGAATTGTTACTGGCCCAACCCTTAAGATGGAATTTGGCTCTTGCGTGGATTTCATTTACTTCCTTTGACCTCTTCTTTGCTTCGGTTGCGGATGTGAAACTCTGAAGATAATCATCCATGTAATGATTTCTGCTTATTGCCTTCACTGCTTCAGGATGAGTATTCTTGAAATCTTCTGCGTTCTTGTTCATCACATAGATTGCTGTTGCAGGTGATGATGTTGCTCCAAATATGATTGACGACATTCTGTACTCTTCAGGTTTGCCTTTTCTTTGACTTCCGCGCCACAGGAACCTCAGACTGTCTCGGTCATCTTCTCTGACTTTGACGCGAAGGAACATATCTTGAATATCGGCCATGACAGCCACTGGTCCCTCTCTGAAACGCAGTAATACGCCAAATAGTGATTGCAATAAGTCTGGGCCCGATAGTAAGACGTCGTTGAGGCTTTTTCCTTCGTACTTGGCGGCTGCGTCAAATACTATTCTCAGCTTCTTCTTAACTGGGTGCACAACAGCGAAGTGGGGTAAGTAAAATGTTCTTCCTTTGAGTGAGGTTTCTGGAGCCTTCTCTGCATACCCCTTTTCAATAAGACTCTGGATTTGATTCTCATAGTTCTCTCTGGTTTCTCTGTCTTTATCTAACTTCCTTTCAGTGTTGATTAGCCGCCGAAGTGCGTGATTGTAGTTGTTGGGTAGGGACTCGTCTTCTGATTTCCATAAGAGCCCTGATTCAAATTGACCGCTTGGCAGTCTCTTCGTAGTTTTCTCGAGGATTTCTAATGTCACTGTCATTAGTTGGCGACCGATTTTGAATCCCAAGAGACTCCAACTGAAAGTGTTCTCGGACGATTTCTTCTATGTTGTCTTCTTTAGCTGCATGTCTGCCATAGTGAGTGAAGTTCACTGTGGCATTAGCTCCTGATTCACACCCGTGTAGCACCCACCCCAGGTCAGTGAGTGAGGCTACGGGATCAGATGGCATGCCCTTCTTTAATCTTCTTGTTACTATGAGTCCCCAGTTGTCTTGGCCTATTAAGAGTTTGGGTCTCTCAGAGTCGTAGAGAATTTGACCTTCAATTGTCTTTAGGTGCTGACAATTCTTCACCGTGTCCTTATTTATGGTCTGTTCGGACAGCTTCAGGTCATCAATGGTTCTTGCTACAATAGTTTTCTTGACTCTGCTATGAGCCCCTTTTATCTTTATCTCAATCTTCTGTGAACTATCTTTTCTTAACATCTTCCCACCGACTGTTTCGATTGTGAGCTTTTCTTGTTTCCCCTCAGCTCCAATCTTTTCAGCTATTGACGCGTCTAAGAGTGTGACCGTAGAACCTTCGTCCAGCAATGCAAGAACGCGAGTTTGGCCCTTTGGTCCATAAAGGTCTACTGGGACGATTTTCAGGTATGCCTTCTCTTCCCCTTTAGCGTTGTGGATTGAGGCGACCTTTTCTTCTGAGGCGCTTCCCTTGTCTTCTTGGTTGGTTTCTTTGTCTATCGGCTTTGGTGGTTTGTCGGAGTGTAGGATGGTATGGTGCCATCGCTTACACTGCTTGCAGACTGGAGCTCTGCAGTTGATTCTTGAGTGTTTGAATCGAAGGCATTTGAAGCATATCTTCGCCCTCTTGATCATGTCCCACTTTTCATCTATGTTAGCTTCTTTGAAATTTTTGCATTCAAATGCGAAATGTTCTTCATCACAGAACGGACATGTCTTTTTGTATTTTTCTTGTGACGCTTCTTGTACCGTATGCACGGGTTTTCTTATTCCCTTCTTTTGCTCCCAAGGCACTTCGGGTGGAGCAAAATCTCCGCACATATCGGCTTCTATTTCCAAGAACGCTTCAACGAGTAATAGTTCTTGGATATCTTCGTCTCTTCTGCTTCTGTGGTAGGCGAACCAACGAAACTTCATGGACGTGGGCATTTTGTCCACTACGGTTTTGAGTGTTTCAGGAGAACTAAGGTACTGCGATTTCTTCAGAGCCTTGATTGTTTGGACGGCGTTTTTCACTTTGCTTGCAAATATGCATATGTCGCTTGGGTTTTCGCCGACTTTTGATAAGTTCTTCAGTTTCTCAAGTTCCGCTAATGCCAGTGCTCCTGGTCTTCCGAATCTTGCCTCCAGGCCTTGAACTACTTCGCGAGGGTCTTCAGCTGTGAACAGTAGGCTTTGGACGGCTTCTCTAGCTCTTCCTTGGATCGCTCTTCTAAGGCGCGCCAGGTTCTGTGTATTACTGAAAGAAGCGGCCATATCTTCATATGATCTCTTGAAAGCCAACCATTCCTCGCAGGCCCCATTGAAGTAAGGGAGTTCGAGGTGCTTTGGAGAAACGATGTCACGTGACTTCTCAGACAACTTAAGTATGACTGAGGCTAATTCCTGAATGTCACTCTTCTTTTCTTCAGACGACCCGGTCGGCCTTTGATCCTTATTGGACCTGGCCCCGGTTTGGATGCACCACTTCTCGACTTCTTCAGTTCGTTCGTATAGCTCTTCACCGGCACCGTCTTCTTCTTCGGACTCCGCCGTTAAAAGTTCCAGTTCAGCTTGAGCCACTCTTGATCGAGCTTCTGCCAGTTCTAATTCCCTTAGAGCCAAAGTCATTCTCGCTTGTGCTTCTGCTTTCTTCCTTTGCAATGAGCGAACAGAATGTGTGTCTGTGTTGCGGATCGGCCTCTTAAGGTGAGGCTGCTGCAGACTCTCTTCTCTTGACGTTCGTGCACTTCCATCACACGGACGTGTTTTAATTACCACGCTTCTTTCAATGTTCTGCGGCGCTGAAAGACTTTCTTGGTATGCGGAGTTCGACGCTTCGGCTTCTGTTTCGATGGTGCGGGTTGAGGGAGAGGTGTAAGTTACTCCCCCCGGTGTTGATTCCTCTCCAGCAGCATCCTTAGAGTGATGTACGGATGGCTGGCGATCTTGTGCGCTGCGCTGTGGCGACCTTTTTGTGAGTGTTGATCGACTTGCAATTGACGCACCCGCACTCGTAGTCGCCGTACTTATAGGCTCTTGTGGCGTGTTCAGACCGCAATCCGTAGGACTTTCACTCGTAACCTTAGACGTTACCAGTCCTGATCTTGTGGTAGGCATCTTCTTATTACCTTGAACCCGATCCGGCTAACGAAGGACCACTATTAACGACAACTTGCAGAGCGGGCTCGCTGGCGGGACACAATATCAGGTGCAGGTGCACTGAATAACAAACTTCTTCAAATAAAACAATTCTTCAGAGACTATTTTCTTCTTTATTTTTCTTCTTGATGTTTCTTATAATACTGCTGGATTCGGAATGCTCGACCATGGAAATATGCCCTCTTTTTATAGGCAGATGTGACCAATCAAAACCCTTCAAATTTGCACACGGCACTAACCAAATTTTCTCCACCAATCAGAGAGGTTGAAGTTTGAACACGATTCGAATGTGATTTTGTATAGGAAACTTCTTTGGCAGTTTTTCTATGGTTAAGCATATCCTTACAATGACTTTCTTATTTCCCTAACATCGGGACGGACATATTTTAATATTTAACAAAAAATTGTAACAAAAAACTTTATTCTAGACCTTAAAATTAAAGAAAATCTAAAACAGCTCTCACTACGGTAAAGTTTCCTAGTACTTAAGCTAATGTAACAACATGGTACAAGTGGCGCCACCAAGTGTGGCAACATGTAACTATTCTTATAAAGTTATAACATTCTATCTAGAAACTTATGTGAATACAGAACAATGAATCTTATTTGATAATAATTAGTTAGTCTTTTCTAGCATGAAACTTGAAACTTAACTGATTCAGTGAGATTAATTACTTATCATTGCTAACAAGGAACTTTAATAATAGTTAAACGTAACATAGGCTAGTTTCAACAATAAGACAGTATCGTCGCTTATAGTATTAATAAAAATATGAGATTTTGATTCTAGTCATATTTTAAAAATACTCTCTAATGCGTGTTTTGCTTTGTAAATTAATTACCTACAACATCTCAGCCACTGTTAATAGACTTTATCTGCAAGTGCTTTAAAACCGGTCTTTATTTTGCAAAACGAGATGACAAAAACTTTTCTGCAAAAAAAATTAACAAACTACTGCCAAAAAAACTGAAAATAACGGAAGTTGGTGTTTTTGCAAGAAAGAAAAAACATTGAATTGGTTACAGTCGGTGACAACATAATAATATGACACAAAATATATATATTTTTTTTTTTTAATAATAACTGTGTGCCTCAGAGTCGCTCCAAAAAGGTTAATTTCTTCATTCTTTGCTTTTTTATTTTCGTTGTTTACCAACGACTTCCGAAAATAAACTTATTTTTTACTTTGTAGTTGTGCAGTAAAATTGAACGGCCATTTTGCTCGGCACATAACGATTCTATATATTGTGGACATTAGGGGTCGTCCTTACGACCGCAATCTATAAATACACTCGACTTTCTCATCACTCACGTGGGTAAATCACTGGGGGTTAATTAGCTACGTTTCATTATCTACTTGAATGTCCACCACATTTAGGAGATATAAGGTTTCATTAGAAGGTAGAAAAACACCTCAATTTAGGCTAGAATAAGAAACTTAAATTGGTGTTGCAGTGTCTGAGGGCTGATATAAACAAAAAAAAAACCGGCCAAGTGCGAGTCGGACTCGCGCACGAAGGGTTCCGTAAGCAACAAAAAATCATGTTTTTTATATGGGAGCCAATTAAATATTTATTTTATATTGTTTTTTAGTATTTGTTGTTATAGGCAACAGAGTTGACAAGTTTTCGAAATGTCACGTGATCAATCGTTTTTGATCGCTAAAAGCTAGACAATGTCAAATTGTGTAACGAAACTTGATCAATACTCCCATACAAATGCGTTGACAAGTGGCGTTTTTGACAATCCGAATCGCTGAGATATAACGAATTGTTCGATCCACGATTTTCGAAATCAAATCGACACGGAGCGATTGACACTTGTCTAGGCCCTCTGTTATACTGTTATTCGAGAGAATAATATTTTTGAAAATTAACATAACAACATTACACCTGTAATCTCCAAACGATTAGGTTAGGTTAGAAGGTAACTATCGTCCACATGCCAGTCATATTTACCTCCCATGTAATAAGGGGCGATCGTATTGCTATGAAATAACAATACCAATATTGTAAATGGATAAAATATTCCCTAAACAACCCTTGTTCATTTAATTAACTGAAATCTCCGTGTTTATGAACCTGGCTCCTGAAATACAGGTACTCTAACATAACTCTGGTACCAGGGTCTAAAACTTATTTTGTAATAATTAAACCTCTTATACCAATTAAAAATATTTATATATGCAAGGTGAAATTTAATTGATGGGTATTATTTTAAGGGGATATTGTACCTACTCATCAATATGAACAACTTTCACTACGCTGATTTTTTTTCGCGATTTCAGATTTGTTACCATAGTGGAAGTTGTTCATATTGATGAGTACAATGGCCCCTTAAAATAATGCTTATGAATTCAATTTCACTCTGTATATTATTAAACATGGATTTTAACATTTCCGTGAAATTAAATTCGAAATATTCACAGGAACAAAGGCATATCAATTTACAGATGAACATAATCTCTGTTTAAATCAAAACATTGCACAAATACATAGATGCCACAGCCTACCATTGATCAGTAGACTAACCCATTTCCCTTTGTGCAGAAACTTCAACACTAATGTAGCACGCGGCGATAAGCACCCTGTTACACTGTTTTGCTCTTACTCTGTGACGTTGAGAAAAATAACGTTGGATATTTTTATCTGAGTCGGAAAACTGACTGGCTTGCTTAGCGCTTAGAGCTCAGTCAGTCACCTTACGAGTAGCGAAGTGACATGAATGTTCTAGATTTTTTGCAACCGGCCAGACTGCGCTAAGGGCCCATCAGCTCTTGTGGCCACCGTGTATCCTACGAAGTAACTAGCAATGCTGTTCTGTAAAAAGCTGTAATTCCACTGGATAGGTATTTGGGATTGACTACTAGGGGTAATTACGATACCCTTGGTAAGGTAATTGGTAATTGGTAATGGGCATCTAGCTTCATTTTTCCGACTGACCGACCCTATGACAATTCAAAAGTGCCTGTAATTGGTTATTTGAAATACATAAATACTTTGAGTTTGAGTTTAAGTTTGGCTGTCATTCGTCAATCTTTAACAGTCATTACGGGGAGCCAGAAGCGCGAAAGTCTGACAACCAGTCTTGCTAAGAGATATCGTATTACCCAGTAACTGACTGGGTTGTGGAGGTCAGATAGGGAGTCGCTCCATGTAAAATACAGGTATTTAGCTGCATCTGGTTAAACTGGAAGCCGTCCCGACCCCAACATAGTTGGGAAAAGGCTAGGTAGATTGAGGTACAGAGGCCAGCACATCAAGCTACCACAATCTGTCAAACTTATTTGATAGATTTTCAACTTTATTACCAAACGTTAAGGTTCATGTTCAGTTGGGAATATTTGACAGTTTGGGATAGCTTGATGTGCTGACGTCTGTACTTAAGATTGACACTATTGACAACTCACTCACTCACTCACTTAAGTTTTCATGTTGAGATTTTTCCAGAATAGAAACTAGGCTCTAGGTGTTAAGCGGGATTGTCCGAAAGGGTTTCCAGGGAACATAAAGGGCTAAATAAGGAACATGGATGGGTTTTAGTCAGTAAGAGTCTAACACTCTCTGCCGCTCCGCTCAGAGCGGGAGGAGTCATTTGATGATTTCCTACCCTCAAAAAGAAAAAAAAAAGGCGGAAGCGCTATGCAAGCCACCTGTCAGTGCGTACGTAGTTATGGATTTATTCTTTCTTTGTTTATTTAGATAAGAATTTTCTAATATGATCTTGAAATAGAATAACTTGTACATTATTAGAATATAGTTTGGTTTTTCTATTCTCGTAACGGTACGAGTAGGAAGAGCACGTGTCACGGTCGTGGGTTCGAACTCACTATGCTTTCAGTAATTTATTTCATCGGCACTGCTTTTGAAACGGTGACGGCAACTTAGACTTCTCTATTCTACTAAGAAATACCAGATGAAAAAACCCAATTACAGTTTGACCGACTTGGGAGTCACACCCAAGACCTTCTTCATTTGCGACCAACGAAGCAGCTATGTACAGAGGCCAGCACATCAAGTTACCACAATCTGTCAAATGTGTTTGATAGTATTTCAACTTTATTGCAAAGATATAAGGTTCATTTTTAAATGAGAAAATATGACAGTGAGGGATAGCTTGATGTGCTGGCGTCTGTACTACTTCCTACTAATAAAATAAACGTGAAAGTTTGCAACGGTGGATGAGTGTTTGTTACTCTTTCACGCAAAAGCAACGGAACGGATTTGGATGGAATAAACATTGATTATAATCTGGAATAGCTCATAGTATATTTTATTCTGCTGGTACAGACGCCAGCACATCAAGCTATCCCTAACTGTCAAATTTTCTCAATTAAAAATGAACCTTATGTCTTTGCAATAAAGTTGAAATACTATCAAAGAAATTTGACAGATTGTGGTAACTTGATGTGCTGGCCTCTGTACGTTCCGTGGGATTTCTTTCTTTCTTTCTTTCTTCGTATGGTTAGTGACTAACCTGGTGTCAGAGTTTTTATGCTGCCCATGGGCCTCTGTCTTACCTTCACATGTCGAGAAATATATCTCAGGCATGTCGGTTTCCTCACGATGTTTTCCTTTACCGTTTTTTAAGCAAGTGTTAATTTTAGTAGTGTTGTTGTTAGTGTTCCCGTAGGATATTCTTCGAAATCCACGCGGCGAAGCCGCTGACAGAACCTAGTTTTAAATAAAGCTACCTTAGATAAATAAGGATTGATAGTGTAAAGAATTTCTCTTTGATATTTTTTTCTCGGAAGGATACACGATGTTCATACATGCGAGTACGGCTTATATGGACTAAGAAGGGTCCGTTTATGTACTCTTGTTCAATATACGTGTGATTATGTATCCTAAAGTAAACCTTTTTGATGCATGAGCGCACTTGAATAGGAAAAACACAAGTATATGCCGACCCAAACCAACATTACTGTTTGAAGAAGTCTGTTAATATTTCCTGTAGGTACCTAATGTATGTTAAAATGTAAATTAATGATGGTTGGTTGGTTGGTCTGATTTTTCTGGAAGTTGGTTACAATTATTATCTCTTAATATTGTATAATTGCTTAGCACATATGTGAGTACTATGTACCTACTATAAAGCGACCATTTACTGGGTACGTCTTTCATTGACTTGAATGTGCCCTGGCGGCTGAGAGTATGCCATGCTCACTTTAATGTCTCGCTGATGGTGGCGTGTGTGTTGGATCATTTAGCTCCCTTCAAAATGGTTGAGCTGAATGGTGCTAATATATGCGTCATGTTCGTGAACGGGCGCTGTCAGTAGGGACTGGTCATCTCTTAGCGGCTAGGGCTTGTTTTAATTTAATTTTTGAATAGTTTTTACATATTTTATATCGGATGCTTTTAACGTTCTGCATCGTTCTCACATGTATAATATTAATATGAACTATGTAACCAATATTTTGTAGCCATATTTAGTTTAAAAGAGTGTCCATGGAGTTTCTTGCCCGTTCTTCTCCATAGGTACCTACTGCTTTGGAATGGGCAACTAGCTTCATCTCTCTGACTGACCGACACCTTGACAATTCAAAAGTGCCTGTAATTGGTTTATTTGAAATAAATACTTTGAGTTTGAGTTGAGTTTGAAAAAATTAGAATTAAACAAGCAACACATTTTTTACTAGCTTCTGCCAGCGGCTTCGCCCGCGTGGATGTCTGAATTTCTTGTGAGTTTTAGTAAGGATTTCAATTTTTTTTTTGAAAATATAATAGGTATAGCATATGTAACCCGGGGATATTGTAGCTTCCTAACAGTGAAATAATTTTTCAAATCGGTTCTGTCGTTAAGGAAGTATTGCACGAGACAAGAACAATGCAAACAAACAAACAATCAAATCGTTCCTCTTTATAATATTAGAACAGATGAAAAGCGCCCCCTATTACATGGGACTTTTTTTTTCATTGTAAAATGAAATCATGAAATGATTGATCATCTCCCTCCCGCTCTGGATGGAGCGGAAGAGAGTGACAGACTCTTACTGACTAAAATCCATCCATGTTCCTTCCTTAGCCCTGTATGTTCCAGGGTAGCGATAACTCTTTCGGATAATCTCGCTGAATGACATGGGGCTTAAGAAAAACATAACTGTTTATGGTGTGGTTGTATACTACTGAAAGTGCACCTCTGCTCAACCCTTCGGAGTATAAATGCGTGTTGAAATAATATGTTATGTTATAAAGCACGCTTGCCTCACGTTTTAGGCTCAGGCGGCACATTTCGGCTACGTTTTATACTCATGTCAGCCTTTAAAAAGGTACAAAGGTCTACGTCAAAGGATTTTAAAGGTCTTAACGTCAAAGCTAGAGGTACTAACCTACGGGTTTTAGACGATACTATATTATACTGTCTATATTATTTTACTGTCAAAATATTCTCTATGTATCATGTACAGAGGCCAGCACATAAAGTTACCACAATCTGTCAAATTTCTTTGATAGTATTTCAACTTTATTGCAAAGACATAAGGTTCATTTTTAATTGAGAAAATTTGACAGTTAGGGATAGCTTGATGTGCTGGCCTCTGTACATCAGTAGTGTTATTCTGTCAAAATCTCACCGTAAAAACGTAGGTGAAGTGAGTTTAAAGTGAACTGTCAATAGTGTCAATCCTTAGCATCATTGGGTAGAATAACAGCTCAATTCACGCTCACTTCACATTAGTTGTTACGGTGCGATTTTTACATAATTGACCGACAGTACGTTAACACTTCAAATGCTTAATTCTTCTGAGTGTTTCAGGTCCAGAGCAGTTCTTCAACAAGCTGGTTCCAACTCAAGAAGTCTCACTCACCAGGTTGATGGGTTAGTCACTTGATTACAAAGCTACGGTTTCCTTGATGAGCGGTGGCCGCCACATAACGGCCGTTTTGAGGGTCGTTGTAGAAATGATGGCGCTGGGGTTTGACTTTATGGTGTCTAAAAACTTTCTCTAAGAAACCACACCAACGTGCTTTCTTAGCTTTACAAAGACGTCATTAAAACGAAACCTTAGCTAAAGTCAGCTTGTTAGCTCGCCGTTCGATCAAGACCAAGCCCGTGCCTGACAGCGCGTTCATGTCCCACGCGCGCCTCAAAGAGATGTCATCATTAAGGAAGGGGCCGGTAGGGCCGATTTCCGGGTCAGCGGGATTGTCCGAAATGGTTACTGCTACCCAGGAACATAAAGGGCTAAGGAAGGAACATGGATGGGTTTTCGTCAGTAAGAGTTTGGGCCTTCCGCTCCACAAAAAACCCTGCTTGTCCTTTACTCGACTACAGTAAAAACAAACAGACGGTATTGTATATACATGGAATATACATTTTTTTAACTCATACTGACATATTTCGTATTTGTTATCCCCGCTGAGGAACGCCTCTTGATCCTCACATAAGGGATTCCTTTTACCAACGCGCTATTTACATATTGGCCACAAATAAAAACCTCATCTATAAAGATTTATGACCGAAATGAAAATAATAAGAGTGTGATGACAATATTTTTATAGCTGACCCTTGTCCGTGTTTATAATATTTTTATCTTACGGAGCGACGCGCGCTTTACTTGTGGTTACCAAGTGTGTAAACACGCTGTGAATGAGTGTGTGTGTAAGCGCAGTATCTGGTAGTTATCGGTAAAATCCGTGATAATGGCGAAGTAGGATGTGTGTGCGTGTGTGTGTTATGTGCTGACGCTACTCATCTTCACGCACATATTTACATCGTTTTTGTACATATAGTTAACACAAGTAAAACGCGTGTCGTTTCGTGTCTTTTTGGTTGAATAATGCTTGTTTTTGAACTATGCCAAATTATCGTAGAGAGCTACTTAGGGAGGGGTAGTTTGTCAATCCGATAAGCATTTAGGTTTGATGTAACTAAAATTTCGTTTCATTTTCCTGAATTTTGATGATAATATTCTTATCAGTTGATTTATTTCCTTGGTGAAGATGGTGGATAGAAAAACACCTCAGCATTACTTAGTCTCTTTATTAAAATTTACATTTATGTAGGTACACTTATAGCGTTGATAGGACAAGTTTAATTTAAAATGCATCACATAAAATGATTACAATAATATATAGAAAAATAAGTACCTATATGGCTTTAAGCTTAATATTTACATAAGAAATTCGCAAAATAATTGTATTTCGGTACTGGTATTCAAATAACATAAAGCAACGGCGATATTGTGATTGACGGCTACGCCATTTTGTGGCGGTTTCCGACGCGTCGATCAATCGGCGTTTCTATGCTATGTACAGAGGCCAGCACATCAAGTTACCACAATCTATCAAATTTATTTGATAGTATATCAACTTTATTGCAAAGACATAAGGTTCATTTTTAATAGAGAAAATTTGACAGTTAGGGATAGCTTGATGTGCTGGCGTCTGTACAAGCATCAAGCTACACCAATCTGTCAATTTTTTTTTGTGCACTTTTCCGCTTTATTGTAAACGCTCGTGGCTAAGTAACAACAGCCGCACAGGTCGATCGATCAGGTTAAGCTACGCTTGCCGGGGTTGGCCGTGGATGGATGACCATATTTACCAAGACTTCCGTGCCTCGGAAAGCACGTTAAGCCGTTTTTCTCGGCTGTCATTTGTGCATCTTTGACAGTCGTTACGAGTCGTCAGAAGCCCGAAAATCTGCCAGCCAGTCTTAACAACGGGTATCGTATTACCCAGTAACTGGGTTGTGGAGGTCAGATAGGCAGTCGCTCCATGTAAAGTACTGGTATTCAGCTGCATCCGGTTAGACTGGAAGCCGATCCCAACATAGTTGGGAAAAGGCTAGGGAGATTTATCGTAGAAGAATAAGGTTCAGGTTCAATTAGGACAGTTTGACATTTTGGGATCGCTTGATGTGCTGGCGTCTATACAAATTGACATACTTTGCGACATACGTTTGCCACTTTAAAGTCATTTCATAATATATTTAGACAATTTCAGTTGTTTGGTAATTCTTTAAAAAATTACTTTCCCCGTCATTATTCGAAAAAAAACTCATGACACACACATCACAATTAAAGCTTTTAAGCTTAAAGGGCTAATAATTTATATTATAAAAATAATAATTTTAACATTGAACTTATGGTTTTGTTTTGCAGGGTTTTATGCAAAAATACACTATCTCACTTACATTTATAAAAATTACGCTGTTTTGTATTTATCACATAAACATCAAATAACAAAACATTACGCCTTGCTTCCCCGAAGGGAAGGGTTGAATCGACTATTTGAAACGGTCTAAAATAAAATATGAAATCACATAGAACTTCCATCACCGTGCAGACATTAAATATTATGCAAAGATATAATTGTAAAATTGCATTTAATGCTATTAACTATTCCGTTTGATTCTAAAATTCTGTGACGTCGTTTTGTTATATTTCATACAAATCTCGTACACATTTCGCGTTTTGACAGTTCATAAAAAGTAACGTTATTGACTACCCTTTCAAATACCCAATTATACCTGTAGTATACCTACATTTCGCCAGTTACGTTTTATTTTATATTTATTGAAACTCAGTTAATGAAACTATTATTATTAAATATTCACATATTGAATAATCCCCAGGGTAAATAAAACTTCTAGACGTGTGATAATCTGTTGAAAAGTAAATAAGAAAAACAATTAAATACAGATTTCAGTGCACATAAAAGTCTGAAAAAGCGCAGTTAAAAGTTTCCATTAGAAAAGTCCTTATAGTAGGTAGTGTTCTTTTTCTAACAGTTATGAAGCATGAACGAGTGACAGAGACAAAAGCATCGTTAGGTAAGGTTAGCAAATAACGTTCAGTGCTAAAATAATATTGCGCTTTCTAAGTTGTATTAAGTGCAGAGCAAGTACACTTTACTGCATAAACTGGTGCAGAAAATAGATATTATTAAAGGATTTTTCTTTTGTTACGAGACAAAATAGGTACATAAATGCTGGATTAACTGTAAGCCAGTACCAACATACATAGTTTGAAAAGATAACTTTCAGATTTACAGAGGCGAGCACATCAAGCTACCCTTATCCATCAATTTTTTTTTTATAGTTCATCATCTGCCTATCTTTTTCCAGTTGGGGTCGGCTTCCAGTCTAACCGGATGCAGCTGAATACCAATATTTTACATGGAGCGACTGCCTATCTGACCTCCACAACCCAGTAACTGGGCAATATGATACCCCTTGGTAAGACTGGCTGTCAGATTTTCGGGCTTCCGATGACTCGTAACGAATGTCAAAGATACACAAATGGCATCCGGGACCAACGGCTTAACGTTTCGAGGCATGGAGGAGTCTGGGTATGTAAAGATGATCCACGGCCAACCCCAGCAAGCGTAGCTTAACCTGATGGATCAATCGGTGTTAGTACTTAGCCACGAGCTACTCTTCACGAATTCTTCTACTTTATTACAAAAGTATAAGGTTCAATTTGAGAAAATTTTACAGTTTGGGATAGCTTGATGTGCTGTCGGCGTCTGTAATTCAAATAGAAAATAATTAATTCATATAGGCTTAAATCACATCAAAAAAATAATTGACTAGTATTCCAAAATTTCTGCGTAGAATTCCATTTAAACCCATGAATTTCAAAGAGCCTTATTCAACGAGACGTATTTGCATACATATTGCAAAATACAATCGTCATTCACAAGAAATAGTTGTTATCAACAACTTACTTAGGTTAGTGAGACGGCAGCTAGGGGACTGCATTTAATTAAAATAGAGGTGCGACCTCACCTTTCCTACACTGTCCAAGCTATTTGCAAAATAGATCGTCCACACAAAGTAGTTTGCACTTAAGTAAATTAAAATAGCCTAGAATATAAATAAATAGCTATAGAGTAAATTGTAATTAACACATAAATGCCACATAAAGATAGTAATTCCTTGAACAAAGAAATGAAAACCAATTATTTGTACATACAAACAAGTCACTCAAATTACTTCAACCAATTAATACAGGGTGAAATTGAGTTCATGGGCATTATTATAAGGGGTCGTTGTACTCAACACTATGAACAAATTTCACTATGGGAACAAATCTGAAATCGCCAAAAACAAATCAACTGTTTCCTACGTTTAGACGAGTTATACGAACATAATGTATGCAAAAGCTGATTTTTGTTCGGTATTTCAGATTTGTTCCCATAGTGAAAGTTGTTCATAATGATGAGTAACCCCTTAAAATAATGCGTATGAATTCAATTTCACTCTGTATAAAGGCGATAACAGTCGGTCGATTCTGTAAAACTGTCACTGTGAAAACTAAGGGGAAGTGAGCGTGAAATTCGCTGTCGTCTGTCATTCCACCTAATTGCGAGGGATTGACACTGTTGACAGCTCACTTTAAACTCACTTCACCTACGATTTAACAGTGACATTTTTACAGAACAACTACACGGTCGGACGGTCTTGTGGGGGTGAATTGAAGATCAAAAACGTCATTACAAAAGTATTTCATATAATATTAAAATAGACAAAGTAATAATGTCTATCACTACTGCACGCTGAAAGGATAAGTATTCATTCGGAAAAGTGAAAACTCAAAACTAGTGCCTATAAATCTGTTTTATACAAAAGGGATGATACCTAACTAAAAAAAAAAATATTTTTAGTACTATAAAATTATTAGACACGTATTTTTTGTTTTATCACAGTAATCAAAAATGACTGCGATGAAACACTTAACGATTAAAGTTGGGAAGTGTAAAAATAAGTATAAAACTACATACCCACTCGTCACGACATACCACATTTTTACTTGTTGTATCGACATCAATCAATCAATCTGCTTAGGCCTGCCTAGCTCTGCTTAGCTCTGCCTTTTCCCAACTATGTTGGGGTCGGTTTCCAGTCTAACCGGATGCAGCTGAATCCCAGTATTTTACATGGAGCGATTGCCTATCTGATCTCCACAACCCAGTAACTGGGTAATACGATACACCTGGGTACAAGTGGCTGTTAGACTTTCGAGCTTCTGGTAACGCATAACGACTGTCAAACATCCACAAATGATAGCCGGGATCAACGGCTCGGAAGAGTTGGTATGTCAAGATGGT
The DNA here is from genome assembly GCA_951799385.1 of Hyppa rectilinea. Taxonomy (NCBI): domain Eukaryota; kingdom Metazoa; phylum Arthropoda; class Insecta; order Lepidoptera; family Noctuidae; genus Hyppa; species Hyppa rectilinea. The sequence continues at coordinate 15,462,608 of OX637312.1, read as the reverse complement.
CACCCATCCACGGACCAACCTCGGCAAGCCAAGCTTAACCTGATGGTAAGACATATCATATGGATATTTTTGAATCTAGCTTACGGACTAAAAAAAAGTATTCATCACTTACTCTCGTGATGCATCGTAAATTATGTTGAGTGAATTAATTTGAATTAACGGGATTTCTGGTACATACCTACTGAAATACAAATGGGGACCGATGAAAGGTTCAATTAACATTGTTGATTTTAATGTTAACGATAACGAGAAGTAATATTACCATTGTGGATATTTCCAATTTAGAATCGAGAAATTCAAAAGCTTAGGTCGATTTACTTCAATGTTTTTTTAAGCATGGTAGTGTATGGAGTGGCAGACATAATTGCAGAGGGCCTAAATATGAGGATAGTGAAAGTTACGAGAGGATGAAGAAAACAAGTTTTGTGGGAAGAAGAAATATTTATACAGTGTGTTAAGTTAAACGGGGGACATACTTACAGGGGGTACTATACTCATGAAAATGAACAACTTTGACTTTATACCTGAAATCACGAAAAAAATCAGCTGTTCAGTAAATTTATGTACGCATAATTCGGCAAATTACTATTAATTTTTATTATTATTTTTGTCATATTTTACAGTTGGTCCCACGGACAAACTTGTTGATTTTCATGAGTACTATACAACCTGAAAGTATGTCACTCCTTGAACCTATCACACTGTATATAAAACTTTCACGAAGACTGTCGAATTCATTTTGATTACTTACCAGACAAAAAGAAACTAAATACAAAGTATTGTGAAAACGCTTTACTTAAAAGACTTGGCGGAAAAAAGTAAAAGAGTACATCCAATTAAAAACATCCGACCGATTGAGGAAATACTTACAAAATTGGGGATAGGAGAGGAACGGGAAATTTTTCAATAAAAAAATACTTTCAATATATTGATATAGACAGTTAGATTAAACTTTAGGTTGAAGTTACATTATCTAGATTTTTTTCTTTATGATCAAAACGCGAGCCCGTTTGACCACTAGGCTACTGTTAGCGATGATTAAATGTTGAGATTTCAAATCAAAGCACACAATTTGTAAGTGGTACCACAAATTGTCACCGACAGATACGTTTTCTGATTCACTCGTATAATAAATCAGATACTTTGTGGGACAGACCATGATTTGTCACTTGTTCGAGATACGAACCAACGTACACGATCACCAAGATTGGCACAAACGACACACCTAGCGGTATAACTTCGGCCGTATGAAAATGCCAATCACAAACAAAACTTTCCATACAAATTAAAAATAAAATATTGAAGCTCCAAAAAACAGCATGACTTAGAATATAATCTAGTGGAAGGGACATCGACGCAAAGCCGGTTACCATGGATTCAGTAGGTACTGTATAATTTTATGAATGACCCTAAAGTTTTAATTTTTGTAAGGTTATAAAAAAACATAATTTTTTTAAATAACCGACGAATAATTTCAACGCACGGAAGTTTAGAATCATGCACTGAATATATGGTAATCGGTTTCGCGTCGATGTCCTTTGCACCCTATACAGGATGTTAGTGAAAGGGTATATACATACAAAAGGATTTTCTACAGACCATTAAACTGAACAACTTTTACTATGGCACCAACTCCGAAATCGTGAAAAATAATCAGCTGTTCCCTACGAGTCACGTGGCCAAAAATATATAGAACAGCAGTTTTTTTTTTGATAAAAGTTGTTCAGTTTGGTGGTCTGTAGCATATGCTTTTGTATGTTTATACCCTTTCGGTTACACCCTGTATATCTAGTTACAATGAAAGTCACTCAGTATTTTCAAAGTCTCTATAAACAGTCACTCTGAACGTCTGTCCATTCGTTTAAGCGGCATCACTACATCAGGTGGGGGGTTCGGGGGGCGGAGGCTCCTTTTCCTTGCCCAGGGGACTTCCACCTGAGTCTGCTGCGTCGCTGTTACCGCTGTTGATTGCTACTGACGTCAGAGGGACCTGCAAGTTAATTAATTGGTTACCTTCTAGCAATACAGTTGATTGGTACTCAAGGGAGTTCTTAATTGAGAACGCATTGGTTTTTCTTTTAAGTAGAGGTAGGTAAAATAGACTAAGTGCTAGTTAGGAATATTACCCTGGTCAGCGAACTGCTGCCCATACAAAGGGCTAAGGAAGGAAAATGGATGGGTTTTAAGCAGTACCAGTCTGACACTCCCTTCAACCACTCAAAAAAAGGATGATAAAACTATTACAATAGAGATTTTGAATAGAGATGACAAATAACAGACTCGATTTAAGTTAATAGGCCTTTTCAAGGTATCTGCTTTAAACTTAAACAGAGTTTGTATGAAATGACCATACCAGAGAAGTTAAACAGGGTGTATCTTAAATTAGTTTTGTAACCATATCTTCTTTAAAATAGTCTCCGTGGCGTTTCTTGCCTGTTCTTCTCCAAAAGTTCCTACTACTAGCTTCATCTTTCTGACTGACCGACCCCTTAAAAATTAAATAATGCCTGTAATTGGTTTATTTGAAAATTAATTAATTTTTAAAATTAATTTCAAATAAACCAATTACAAGCTTTGAGTTTGAGTTTAGAAAACTGGTCAATTGTTTCATATGGCCACTGGTTTAGTTGTCCACAGGTACAAAGTGCGCGAGGCCGTAAGTAAACTTTGAATATACAACGGGGAGTGCAAAAAGTAGGCGAATTATTTTGTTTGATTGAAAAACATTTTGCGATTTATATTTTTTTTATCAATTTGCGATTTATTTGAACCTATCAACATTTATAATTATGATTAATGAGCACCCTACCCGTGTGTTAAATTAATGTCACCATTGTAGCGCCACGTTGTATAAAACAGTGTACAATAATAATACGTATATTTGCAGGCAGCTTACTTGACAATTTGTCAGTGTATACTCTCTCGATTATATTTCCAGGGAGTCCTAAGTTCCTAGCACATTGGTCTTTTGTATTAAAGCTGTTATCCTGAATTTGAATGTAATGGACTCAAGGGCATTGTTATCTGATGTTGTTTCTTACACAATTTGTGTTTCGAGCGTAGTTTTAACAAAATAGTGGCCCTTTTGTACGTATGTAAGTTTTAGTCCGTAGGGAATGTTTAGGATTTTACAATTCCCTCCTCATACGTAAAATATTCTATAAAGTTTGAGATGAAGTTTCTCTGTTTTATTTATTAAGAGTTGTTTCATTAAATAAGAAAATTATAGTAAAAATATTTTTTTAAACTTTGAGGCGTCTCCTTCTTACACTTAAAGATAAACCTTGTAAGGTTTTAAGAAAATATTGAGATTCTATGTTTAAAGCTCGGTTCATTACTTTTAAATTCATTAAGAGATTGTTTTAAAAAATGTTTTTTACTATTAATTTATTTTTTCGTATTCTTTTTAGGAAACACTTTAATTTGATACCCATATCGTGGAAGTGTATAAAAATAACTAGTCCGCTATCTTGGGCGGTTCGCCATGTTGTATTTAAAATGACGTCACTTTGCTAATCATGCATTGTCATTTAAACAAAACGTGAATGCAAAATTTCAGCTCAATCGGTTAAGCAAAACAGCTTTAAAATTCAGTCGCAAGATTTTACCCGAACAAACACACTGCCCGTTAAAAACAATTTCCAAATAAATTACTTGTAACATGACTAAACTTGATGATGCATTTTTAATTACGGTTTGTATATTATTGTGTTGAAGCTGCCATCCACCACCAAGCGAGTATTTTGCGTTTGCATAATCCGTAACAGAGATGTTTGAAACCTATGTTTCAAAAATGAACACTATTGCAAGAGCTAGTACTATCTACTGGAGCAGCAATCATTCAAATTCTATTGCTTCGTCTAAATATAAAAGTCATGGAAATATTCAATCTCAGTTCCTTTATGCTGTGATTTGCATGGCTTTGGCTTCCTAGGCAAAATATATTGTGTTTCACAATATAACAGTAAGAGCCTGCATATTTTGTTCCATATTCATGGAACTAAAATGTATCGTCTGCCTTTTATGTGCGCCTAGTACATTCTGTTAGAATATGGACCGCAAAATATCGATATTTTAATTAATTACCTTTCTTTTTTTTTTTTTGAAATCATCAACTGACTCCTCTCTCTCAGGGTGGAACTGAAGAGTGTCAGACGCTAACTGACTAAACCCATTTATGTTCTTTCCTTAGCCCTTTATATTCCAGAGTAGCGGTAATTGAAAAATAAAATCAAACGAACGTTTTCAGTTACTAGATGTTAGGGTGAATTTAAAGCCAGAGAATTTATTGATACGTCGTTGACCCAGTTAATATTACTAAATAGTTAAGTGGGAGTGTAGGGACCTAGCCTCAATTATGACATTATTGATTTTCATATTGAAATGACTTCTGTTTTGAATTAGCTTATATGAGTAATTATTTAAGCAATCCTAATATAAAAATGTGAAAGTTTGTACGCTTGTATGTTTGTTACTCAATCATGCAAAAATGCCTAAATAGTTTGACACACATACTCGTCGGTAGTTTATAATCTGGATTAGCACATAGAATTATTTTTTATGCCGGTTGTACGTTTCCGTTGGATAATTTTTCTGACACGCACGTGGGCAAAGCCGCGGGAAAAAGCTATAGTTATCATAAAATAAAATTATTAAAATCATTATATTTTCAAATTCGATTACTAAAGATGAATTGTTTACTCATTTCAGTACAAAGTATAATTCAATTTATTTTCCCGTTGTTCAACCCTGTGTTTCTTTGGGGAACGCAAAGCGAACTTACTGCTATGTCATATTTCTTTCATAATATTTTAATATATAACATTTTTGGGTGGCTTCGTTTTATACAAGAAAGAAAAATTTCGCTCATCCTGTTTGCTTTTCTCGACGTTGATACATTAGCGAAGCAGAGACATTTTTGATAAATATCCTCCGAAGAATATCTATATAGCTAGGTGCGCTTTTATTACTTTCAGCTTTTTTTTGAGGGTGAGAAATCATCAAATGGCTCCTCCCGTTTGGGTGGAGCGGAAGGTAGTGTCAGACTCTTACTGACTAAAACTCCATGTTGATTCCATAGCCCTTTGTTCCGGGGCAGCGGTAAACCTTTTGGGCAATCCCGCTGTATTACTTCTAAATGGGTTAGAAGAAAAGATACAAAATACGTTTATTTGCGGCAAATATGACAAAGAAAAAAGAAAAAAATAAACAATATAAAATCAAGTTGAGGGAAAATATGCGCCACATCCGCGCAAAACGGTCATCGCTCAGCATAATGCTTGGACCCCATGCAAGACAGAGCCACAGCACTCATTTTCAGAAACAGCTGGCGTTGACGTGATGATGTCAAACCCGTACAGCAATTCTGAATTCTTTCTACTATGCATAGAAATAAATAATTTCAGATGCGTTATTTGTATGCTAATGTAAACAGTTACATTAGCATACAAATAACGCATCTGAAATGATTTATTTCTATTTTATCATTTAGGATTTCAGCGCAAATATTAATTATTGCTACAGAGCCTACGTGATTAATCCCTTATGAGACTTCTAATTGCTAACATCGTAAATGAGGCGTTGGCCTTAGTTAACTTGGCAGAACAAAACTAAGAAGCAAAACCTTCAGTTGATTTTCCAATTTGTAACGTTTAACACGAGCTTCAGTGCATTTAAAAGACATACAATAATATGAAAAGGTGGGAGGTGGCGTGGAGAACCCGGTTTGAATGCGGTATACTGGTATATATTATACAGAGCCATCTAATAAGGTCTAAACTTTCAAGTGCCAAAAGTTTTTGTAATAGTATTAAAAATATGAGGGCAACATGGCATAACGCTTTTTCGTTACGCCACATCTGCCAGTTTCTACGCCGCATTTTCTGCAAGCCGAGTTAAAAAACTGCGTTCCATTAAGCATAAAGAGGTACCATCAAACGGGGTTAATAGGGACGCAGGGGTGAATCGGGACAAAACTTTAAAAAGAGATTTTAACATTAAAGTAATATAGTTTGTGGCTTCTGTTAAAGCTTGCGCGACACTGAATTCAGGTTTGCTTTCTAGCTAAGTTTATGGCCAAGTTTATGGCACGCAAAAGCTTCACCACAGTTCTGCGTGCGCAAGCTTCTATTTTCTTCTAGCACGTGATATAGTTTTAACAGCTGCATGCACGGTTTTCTGTGTACAAACCGGTTTGCGCAGGCAAAACTGTGGTGAGGCTTGTGCGTGTAGTAGGTCCTTGGGGTCCGCGTATAACCTATCGACCTCTTTTTACTTTTTATATCATGTATACATACCATCGAAACTGCGGTACATATATGCGCGTCCGACTGCCTCGGAGGCGGCGAGAGGGACGCATCGAATCTCAGATCCAGCTGGAACATGAAGACTGCTGCAGCCAGCGTCGAGATGGATAGGGTCAGCTGGGCACTAGCCACGCCTATGCAAGTGGTGCTGCCGCATCTGAAAGGAGTATATTTTTAGAATATTTCGGTTTTTTTTTAAGGAGGCACTCAGAGGAGGCCATCAAAAAGCCAGCCACTCTCTTCCGTAAAAATCGCACTGAACTGAACAAAACTTAGTTTAAGTGAGCTAAAGTGAACTGTCATGACACCAGTATTGCTGTTTTAAAAAAAAAACCAAGCTCAATTCACCTAAGTGAAAACTTAGGTGAATTGAGCTTGGAGTGAACTGTGATCGCTATGCTATGTCAGTGCTATTTTGTATAAAGGTCAAACTTAGGTGAAGTGTTCAAGTTTTTTGGTATGTATTCGGATTAAGTGTAGAAACGAATCATTCCAAATAACACCATTCAGCGAGGCAATGCTGCCAGTCTTCTGGGCACGTTTGCGGATGACAGCGATGTCGATGAGTAGGTACAGACGCCAGCACATCAAGCTATCCCTAACTGTCAAATTTTCTCAATTAAAAATGAACCTTATGTCTTTGCAATAAAGTTGAAATACTATCAAAGAAATTTGACAGATTGTGGTAACTTGATATGCTGGCCTCTGTACTTCAACGCCTGAGTGAACTTTGTGTTTTTGTATTTATTTGTATACTTTAGTTAGTTAGATAGTCATTTATTTAAGTGTGTATACGTTATTTATAACACCTAAGTCACGTCTAAAAATGAAAATTGATCGATATTATAAACTCTCTTTATAAATTCGAATAGAGTGGAATGTGTGGATTTCTAAAAGCATTCCGAAGCGTTTTGCATTAATTTTGGCAACGGTCTCGTAAGAATTTTTAGAACGTCAGAGATAAAAACTGCCTCGTTGGTTCGGTGATCGCCAGCGCTACTGCTGACCATGAGATCCTGGGTTCGATTCCCAGGTCGGGACATGTGTTATTGAATTTTTTCATTTGGAATTTGTCAGTTGCTTGCAGTCTGGATTTGTGCCCGGTTGATAGCAATAGGCTCACCCCAGATTACATAGGACTTAAACATTAAAAAAATATTATATGTCCCAACTCAGTTTATGGTCTACCTAGGTGCCGAAATACATACAAATCCGTTCAGCCGTTCTAGCGTGAAAATGTAATAAACAAACAAACTCACATCCGCATTGTTGTACGTCGTCTACATGAAACTATAACTACATGAAAATAAACGTTATATTTCTGAGACGGTATCAAATCCTTGGCGACTTCCAGAAGCTTCAAAATTGAATTTTATAAACAGGACTCCCCACCCTTTGTTTTTGAAAGCGTATTTTTCAAACACAGGAGGGACTTAAGACTTTAAGCTATGTGATCATTGGTTGGGTTAGGTCTGGCGTTGCTTAAGGAGATCCATATTAACTATTGCTCCAAAAGAGTAGTACTAACCGCACACACCATTTTTTTTCGTTCACTTTCAGTCTAGGCCAAAAAATGTGATTATTCAGGCTGCATACATTTTCTTAAAATGACCTGAAAATAAATGACCTGCTGACGCTGAGCTGGGTCAGAGATTACGTATCGAGATAACGTTGCCTCGAGCTGCTATCTTGTCTAGAAAAGGCGAGTGATAGACACTATAAAAATATCATGTCCCCACTGAACCCATCCCATTTAACCTTTTGTATGTTTGAATGTCGGACGCTAAACTTCAATTTGGTTTATGTGCCTTTGGTCGCTAGTGCATCAAGTTATACCTAACTGTCAAATTTCTTTAAATTATTTTAAACCTTAAAACGTTGAGAGTTAAGTTGAAAATTTATTGTTAAAATTGGACAGTTTGTCGTAACTTCATGTGCTGGCGACTGTGCTCTACGTATCAGAAAAGTATATGAAGTATCTTGCTGCACTATTAACCATTCTGATAAAGTCAAGAAATTATGGAATTCATAAAATTAAACAAGATACATTTATGTAGCTCTTTTGAGTAAGGCATTTCCGAAAAGCATCCCTCTTTTTTATTATATCAGGTGTAAAAAAAAATACTCAAAGAATTTCGTGGGAGCATTGTACTCATCGTTACGAACAACTTTTACTATGGGATGATCCCTGAAATCGTTACATACATACATTTATGCACACGTAAGTCAATAAAATGTATGGAACAGCTCAAATTTTTTTCACGATTTCAGGGTTCATTCCATAGTAATAGTTGTTCGTAACGATAAGTAAAATGCTCCTACGAAATTCTTAGAGTTAAGTTTTTAACACCTTATATTATTATGTTGCTTTTTAAAACATAAATGTTGCATTTACTCACCCAATATTCATCAGCGACCTGACACAAAATGCCAGCATCGCCACATGGGCACCGATAGCTGCCGTCCACAGCATGGTCAGAGGCACTGCAGCACAGGGCGAGGGCCCGAGGGCTCGCCACGGAGCACCCCAGTTCCTCGTCGCTCTAGACCTGGCCGACACCCAGCCTCCGAAGCCCCGGCTGTAGTATATTGATATGGCTGGAAATGGTGACTTATGTTACTAGGGTTAATGGCCTCCTCATGACGCATGCACTACACAGCAATACATGTGCTGTTGTTGCTTGCGATACATTTAACAACACGTACTGTCGATGAAAAAAGAAGAAATATGACGTGTTACGATCTTTTGGCTAATTGATGATTATAAACGCTACTTAAAGGTATATCTTTCAATATCGTGTCGTTTCATTTCTTCGAAATATCTGTCATCCAGATACTCTTTTACTTGCGTGTTTTGCTTGTATTAATCCTTACTAATCTATACTAATCTTATAAAGCTGAAGAGTTTGTTTGAACGCGCTAATCTCTGGAACTACTGGTCAAACTCAAACTCAAACTCAAACTCAAAGTATTTATTTCAAATAAACCAATTACAGGCACTTTTGAATTGTCAAGGTGTCGGTCAGTCAGAGAGATGAAGCTAGTTGCCCATTCCAAAGCAGTAGGTACCTATGGAGAAGAACGGGCAAGAAACTCCATGGACACTCTTTTAAACAAAATATGGTTACAAAATATTGGTTACATAGATCATAATATTATTATTATACATGTGAGAACGATGCAGAACGATGAAAGCATCTGATATAAAATAATGTAAAAAAAAAAAGTTCAAAAGTTAAATTAAAACAAGCCATGGCCGCTAAGAGATGACCAGTCTCTACCGACAGCGCCCGTTCACGAACATGACGCATGGATTAGCCGGTATGGGTCCGAATTGAAAAAAATTTTTTGTGTTGGATAGTCTATTTATCGAGAAAGGATATGTAACATCACGCTACAACCAAAAGGAGCCGAGCAGCGAGTGAAACCCCGCGGGAGAAGCTAGTATAATTATAAATAACTCTGTCTGTCTGTCTGTCACGTTTTTACGCTTGAATCACAGAACAGATCTCGATTAAATTTGGCAGAGACATAGATTGAATCCCGGGGAAGGACATAGGCTATCTCCTGATATTGCGAACTCCACCGAACTCCACGCGGACGAAGTCGCGAGCAAAAGCTAATACTAAATATTCCGCACAAATAGCTACAAGTTCACACAAGTCCATATCCCGGGGAAGGACATAGGCTACTTTTTGTCTCAAAAATATCTCCTGATATTGCGAACTCCACCGAACTCCACGCGGACGAAGTCGCGAGCAAAAGCTAATACTAAATATTCCGCACAAATAGCTACAAGTTCACACAAGTCCATGTTGACGACTGACAAGGGTGCAAAGGTGTGTATGTATGAAGTTTTATGTCAATGAATGTTGCATGCACTTGACGCAAACAAATTGAAAGTTGAAGACGCAAGATGAATATGAAAGCGCACTGGTATGGACATTAAACACTATGAAAATTACACAAAATAATATAATAGAACCTGCATGAACTTTTTCCAGTTCGCAAGCTAAAAATTATTCTTATTTTAATTTAAAATTCTTTGAAATACTGGAATCCTCAAAAAAATTAATGATCCGTATATTATTTGTGTTAACAAGAATCGAAAAGTTACCGGATTAATGATATTTTTTTTTCGTCATTTCAGATTAAGTTGTTTATAATTTAATAGAATATTATATATTTGTAAGAATACGTGTATAATAAGTTGACAAACATACATATTATATAGTTTTCCGTTATATTCTACCAGGTATTTTGTGTACAAATCTTAATTAAATATTCTAGCAGTAAAACCCAATGAACAAAAATCCGAATTAATTTCTTATGTCATTAGTAATGAAGTAAAAATCCGAATGTAAAATTAAATCAAAAGTTTAAACCACACTAATATTATAAAGGCGTAAGTTTAGTGAGTGTGTGTGTTTGTATCTTTGTCCGTCCTTCACACTTAAATGTTATATATCAAAGATAAGGATGCTTGGAATCATGCTGGTCCTGCTCCACAGGACAATCTAGTGTCTAGACAAAATCAAACTGGTTGCTAAGTAAATTAGGTAATTTGTACCATATTATTTTATTATATTGGAATAACTTCTCACACATTGATTAATTTATTATTATTAACTTTTAGAATGTTTGTAAATATGTGAGCACCATGCACTTATGACATAATTAAGTTTACTTGCCACTGCTACATGTGTTTCTCTTTTCACCTTTTGATGATGTATTGTTTTTATTCTGGGTACATCGTCTTCACATATAATGTTATAATACATGTATACAAAACATTGTGAAACATTTTAAAAGAGTAACGGTGGAGTTTCTTGCCCATTCTTCTCCACACGAAACTACTTTTTGGAAGGGGCGACTAGAATCAGTTCTATTTCTTGTTCATTTTGACGTTCAAAAGTGCCATTCTTGTGCCTATTTGAAATAAATGTTTTGACTTTGACTTTGACTTTGAATGGCTGAAAGGATGTGGATGAAACTTGGCACAGAGGTAGTTAACACGTTGAACGCCAACGCGGTCACCGTGTGTCCGACAAACAATAGTTTTTCTATTGTGTCTGCTGCGTGGCAGTCAATGACTTAATGACCTGGATTAACATCATAATTAACATCATAATTAACATCATAATTAACATCATAATTAACATCATAATTAACATCATAATTAACATCATAATTAACATCATAATTAACATCATAATTAACATCATAATAAACATCATAATTAACATCATAATTAACATCATAATTAACATCATAATTAACATCATAATTAACATCATAATTAACATCATAATTAACATCATAATTAACATCATAATTAACATCATAATTAACATCATAATTAACATCATAATTAACATCATAATTAACATCATAATTAACATCATAATTAACATCATAATTAACATCATAATTAACATCATAATTAACATCATAATTAACATCATAATTAACATCATAATTAACATCATAATTAACATCATAATTAACATCATAATTAACATCATAATTAACATCATAATTAACATCATAATTAACATCATAATTATGATACTTTTATCCCGGTAGTACGTAAATTATCTAAAATATAAAAAAATATTTCAATAATAATGATAAGTACAATGAAAAGTTCTAATGTGTTTTAGGATAAACCAAAACTATGGTTGTATTATAATAACCCTGGTCTCTCCAAAGTAATTAAGTATTGAGTAAGCTAAAGGAAGCTCCCCAGTAATGCAGGATCACAACTGGAACAATGCAGGTCTCAACAATAGAGCAGAAAACGAGAATAAAGAACAAAGGAAAACAATACATCTTATTGAAAAGCTATTCTACTCTCATGATGTTGGAACTGAAATTAATAATAAATATTGTAAACATATACGACCAATATTTTTTATCCAATACGGGTAGAAATTGGTTGAAGTAATTGGAAAAATAAAATCAATTAATTTTCTACTAATTAACAACAGCAAAATGGAAGCAGAAAATATTTACTGCTTCGTTTATTCGAGAATCTTAGTATTATACTAGATGAGTATTTATTTATATACTTTCATGTAGAAAAGAACTTCAGTTTGCAGTCTTACGTTACATTGAGTATTCCACTTTTATTTTTATTTCCTATAATACTGCTTCCAACAAGATAATTTTTCACTACTTTAGAATGTTTTCTATATTAAATACTGCTATTCAGCTGAATCCGGTTGGACTGGAAACCGATCCCAACATAGATGGGAAAAGGCTAGCTAGATTAATTACAAGTTTCCTGAGATTTTTTCTTAAACTACTGAGATAAAACAAACAAATATCATTGGAACTTAAGTGTGACAAAATCAACGACAAAATCATGGAAATCGCGATTTTCTAGAGGCCATATTTATCTTCAAAACGAGTCGATATAATAGAGTGAGTTTTAAATTTTCGGTACGAAATCGGACTATAGAAAACAGCAAATTACAATTTCATATACTAGGTTTATTGTATGAGAAGTTACAGGAGGGTTAATTATCGCATGGGATGGTTCGCGTCACAGACTTTTTTTTCCCAACTTGTTGGAAACGTATTGGGAAGTCCTATTCTAGGAACAAAGGATTTAGTTTATTTTCAGCAAATCTTTGTTAATATTGACTACATATTCCGTAGCTTCAGGTGGACAAAAATCCAACAGCATTTTTATCAATGTCAGCGAGTTGAGAGATGGTAAATGAAACCTTGAATAAAAAATATCAAAGCATAACATGAATATAAGTTGTCATGGTATTATGAAGCTGTGGCGTCAGTCAGACCCACACTAATGACAAATTGTTGTTTACAGTGAGCCTAGCCTACCTACCTCTTATACTGCTAGCTAGCGTTAAGGTGCGCGCAGGCCGCACCCCGATATTGTCGCGAGCGCCGAATAAATAAACAATATGACTGACCGGTCGTCTCAACTTTTGAAATCGATGCGATATAATGGCTGGCTATTAATTTTAACTTCTGTACTCAAAATTTGTTACTGAAAATTGCCAAAACACAGCTTCGCTTCAACCCGAGATTTGCTAATTGCTAATAATAATAACATCTGCTACGCTTTGCATGCCTATAAAATAATGTCGTAATTCAAACTAGATGCCTTTTTGATGTGTTTTCACTTTATGAGATTTGATATATTTAATACGTTATTATTACATAGTAATGGGCCGGGGGCCTACCACTAACACTTATAGCAGTAATATTTTAATATTGCTTCACATTGGAAAAGAGATGGAGCTATAGCTTTTATATATCTCTTTTTCACATTGATGTCACTACTACACTCACTTCGTTGACACATACATTTTGGTCAAAATATAGGGAACAGCTGATTTTTTTTCGCGATATCAAATTTGTTCCCTAGTTAAAGTTGTTCATAATGATGGGTACAATGACCCCTAAAAATAATGCCCAGTCTGTATATAGGTATATATAAAAAAAGGTTACAGAAATCTCTAAACGGCTAGTTGACACTTCCCGTGACACAGGGCTGGCTTTTACCTCGGCTAGAAGCTTAGAATTGCTTTACAACGTGGCAATGAAATTTCTTTGATAGTATTTCAACTTTATTGCAAAGACATAAGGTATAAGGTTCATTTTTAATTGAGAAAATTTGACAGTTAGCTTGATGTGCTGGCGTCTGTACATTACCAGACGACAGCAGCGCGGAGGAATTTTCCGACGCCATGTTTTAGTTAGTTATTTGTTTTAAATACTTGTACATAATATACTGTTTTTAGTTTTAGTGTTAGATTATATTATTGTGTATACAATTTTAATGAATTATATGTATATAGGTATATTTTATTCATATAAATGATGATGATATAAGCTACGCTTGCCGGGGTTGGTCTGTGGATGTGTGACCGTCTTTACTAACGCGACTCCTCCGTGTCTCGGAAAGCACGTTAAGCCGTTGGTCCCGGCTGTCATTTGTGCATCTTATCGTTACGGGCCGCCAGAAGCCCGAAAATCTGTCAGCCAATCTTACCAAGGGGTATCGCATTACCCAGTTACTGGGTTGTTGAGGTCAGATAGGAAGTCGCTCCATGTAAAATACAGGTATTCAGCTGCTGTTGGTTAGATTGGAAGCCGACCCTAACATAGTAAGAAAAAGGCTAGACAGATTGATTGATTTGACGAAACTTGGTCATTTTTTCTGACTGTACAGGCCTGCAAGCGTTGGTCGCGGCTGTCATTTGTGTATCTTTGTCAGTCAGTACGGGTCGTCAGAAGCCCGAAAATTAGACTGCAAGTCTTACCAACTGGGTTACTGGGTTGTGGAGGTCAGATAGGCAGTGGTTCCATGTAATGCATCTGGTTAGACTGGAAACCGACCCCAACATAGTTGGGAAGAGGTAAGGCAGACGCAGGTAGATTATTCATTCCTATCATACCTACTCACTACTTTATTATGCGTAGATAACCAATTTATAGGTATTCAAATTATTATTAGCCTTTGAGAGCTCCTCATGTCATTTACATAATGATTCTGAAAACTTCACTTGTAAAATTACGAAAGTTTTTATGTAAACAAAAGTGTCGGTTTATTTTATGCCACATTACGTTGTTTATCTAATCTCATCTCCGTCATTTTGAGGAGTAATGATGTGTCGTGTACTTAATGTTGGTACTTAACTTTAACATAAGTGCCTTGAAGCCGAGTTGTTAAACTTTTCTTTGGTTTTACCAAGCTTTCATAAACAGTGTCTATCGTATCTTTGCCAAGCAGTAGCCTATAAAGGGCTAAAGAAGGAACATGGATGGTCAGTAAGAGTCTGACACTCCCTTCCGCTCCACCCAGAGCGGGAGAAGTCATTGGATGATTTCTAACCCTAAAAAAAAGCCTATAATGTTTTCACTGCTGGGGTACCGGCCTCCTCTCTGAGTGGGCCATAATCCAACACGCGGACCCAGAGTCGGTTGTCGGATGGTGGTTGGTCATGTGCAAAAGAAAATCGCCGAAACTAAATTTTATCAGCATATTCTATCGGACGCTTCGGTTCGGTCGGATTTTCCTTACTAGAGATCAAAATAGATATTCGTAGAATTAAGGTGCAAGTCATTATATATGAGAAAGTTAATTTGTTGTACTGGTAACAAACATTTTGATCAGCTGATGTGAAGCATGTGCTTGGAATTTCCACACTCCCGAGTCATGGTAGCTGGAAAAGCATCGCATGGTTTAAATCATCAAAAGACCCGCTCTGGGTGAAGCGGAAGGGAGTGTCAGACTCTTACTGAATGGGTTTTAGTGTAAGTAAGAGTCTGACACTCTCTTCCGCTCCATCCAGAGCTGGAAGGGTTCTTTGGTTCCCACCCTCATAAAAAAATGGTTTTAATCGGTTGGAGACTGAAATATACCTCTTTCATCAGACGGAGGGTAGGGATCCGTTATCGGTTTTTCTTAAAAGTTGAGGGAAAAAAAATATTTACCTGCAGCCAACACTGTGATAGCACCAGCTGGTACTCCTAGACCTAACGCTGGTTTCTGCCTCTCCTCCAGCCAGCCGACTGCTCCCAGCACTAATCCACCGATGCCGCAGACGATCTGTAAAATGGATCTCTGTTAATGAATCCTATACAGGACTTGCCTTATTGGTGTAGTGGTCGCAAGAGCTATCGTTAAGCTTGAGATCCCCGGTTCGATTTTATTTATTTATTTTATTCGACTAGACAAAATCAAACTGGTTGCTAAACTAGACAAAATCAAACTGGTTGCTAAATAAATTAGGTAATAATTTATAATTTGTACCATATTATTTTATTATATTGGAATAACATCTCACACATTGATTAATTTATTATTGTTAACTTTTAGAATGTTTGTAAATATGTGAGCACCATGTACTTATGACATAATTGAGTTTATTTGCCACTGCTACATGCGTTTTTCTTTTCACCTTTTTGGTGTATTGTTTTTATTCTGGGTGCATCGTCTTCACATATAATGTTATAATACATGTATACAAAACATTGTGAAACATTTTAAAAGAGTAACGGTGGAGTTTCTTGCCCATTCTTCTCCACACGAAACTACTTTTTGGAAGGGGCGACTAGAATCAATTCTATTTCTTGTTCATTTTTGACGTTCAAAAGTGCCTTTCTTGTGCCTATTTGAAATAAATGTTTTGACTTTGACTTTGATTCCCAGGTCGGGAAAAATGTTATTGGATTTTTCTATCCGGAAATTTCTCAGTAACCGCCCGGAGTCTAGATTTGTGTCTCTGATCTCTTAAACATAACTGGCGAAATGTGGGTGTATTATTTGGTACACCTGTACTCAACCCCTCGAGGAAAAAAGGTGTGATGTTATGTTAAGGACTTTCATCTACGTGTTAAAGACACATTAGCAGTAGGTTTATTCTATAATGTTAAAACGTAAGTAAAATACAAAACGTTTATTTCATTGGTAGTATTCCGTAAAAAATATCACCTTGAAAACGTACTGTAACGTATTTCCATTTTTATCCTACTGGGGCGGCTAAAGAACCGCCCCAGTAGGATTAATACAACAAATGTTTACGGTCCCGTACTGCCTAAGTCGTGTTTACACGACTGAGAATCTATGGTCGGTTTTCGTTTTTTATGTAATTGCAAGACCCTATTAAGACCAGGCCCGTGCCGGACGGCGCGCGGCGCGTATATGTTCCACGCGCGCCTCAAAGAGATGTCAGCATATGAAGGGGCCCCTCAGGGCCAAGCCTGCCGGGTAAGCGGGATTGTCCGAAAGGATTACCGCTACCCCGGAACATAAAGGGCTACGGAAGGAACATGGATGGGTTTTAGTCAGTAAGAGTCTGACACTCCCTTCCGCTCCACCCAGAGCGGGAGCAGTCATTGGATGATTTCCCAGCCTTAAAAAAAAAAAAAAAAAGAGGTAAGAGTCTGCATTGCAAGGGAAATTTATCCAGCATCACCTGACAAGATGACACTTTATCGATGAACATTTTATTTGTTGAAATGTATTATTTTAAATTATTATTTACACATTTCTTTTTATTAATTTAGTTTTAGTTTAGTCAGTACTAAAACTAAAATTAAATTAAATTATTATTCATATTAAAAAAAAATATGTTAATAATAATTTAAAATAATACATTTCAACAAATAAAATCATCACCGTTAAAGTGTCATCTTTGTTACTAAAAAATCATCATTCTCCTGCCCTTATCCCAATTTATTTGGGGTCGGCGCAACATGTCTCTTTCTTCCATACTTCTCTATTAGTCGTCATCTCGGTAGTTACTCCCTTCCTAGCCATTGGGCATTGAGCAGTCATTGGATGATTTCCCAGCCTTAAAAAAAAAATAGACCCTATTAATCAGAATTTTTTTTTTTTTTTTATGACCGGGGTGCTGAGGGAACAGCAATTTATCAATTGCGGTTCCCTCAGCACCGCAGCTAGTTTTATATCTAGAACCAAGCAATCAATAGGTTAAAGTGAGCTGTCAAAAGTGTCAATCCCTAGCATTAGGTGAAACGACAGCTTACTTCACTTTATTGTACTGTATTTTATGTGTACTGTAGAGGATGGAAGATCCTCTACTAAGGGGGCTCAGTGGTAGAGCGTGTAATGTGGGTATAGGGCTTCTATACTATGAAGATAAACACTTTTCCAGTTTAAACGTATGTTATTATATTTTCACTTTGTTATAACGAATACATCTGTTTAGCTTCGGCGCCGGACGACCAGTCTAGAATATGTAAAAACCTAACTATCTTATAATTATTTGAAAGGTTCGAATGCCGTCAGATATTTACCAGCCATGTACAACATAAGGTTTTACTCTAAGGCTCTACAGTACCATAGGACAAGACAATACACTACATAAACCGTACCTTTGTACAGACGCCAGCATATCAAGCTATCCCAAACTGTCAAATTTTCCCATTTGAACTTAAACCCTATACTTTAGTAATAAACTTGAAAATCTATAAAAGAAATTTGACAGATTGAGGCAGCTTTATGTGCTGGCCTCTGTACTATCTGCGTACTTTAAGAACGGACTACAATCTAAAATCTTCACAACGCTTAATTTTCTTATTGTCAATTCACTACGGGTACAGAAAAGCATCAAACAAAATATTCTTCGGCAAGGCAAACCGGCTAACACAAAAGAACGGTATTATGTCCGTGATTATTGGGTTTATGTTTTATACAAAGGAAATTCAGCGGACGGACGACACTACTAGAAGCTAGAACAAAAAATGCGACGCTCAAATTTAATCGAGCTTATAAAATGACTATATTTTGCTTGCAATTTCGCTTGCATTAATTTAGAATTTGACAATCCATTCGGGTTGTACTTTTTGGTCAATATACAGAGTTGATATGACAGAGGGGCATTAAATTACACTACGTATAGGTACTATACGTGTTTAGTATTAACTCGGTACGGTATAAAAATAAAAAGCACCAAAAATGAGGTTTTAATTTTTTCAAACAAACTAAATAGCTTATAAATTCGACGACACGGTTGGCGCAGTGGTTGAGCGATTGACTGATGCGCACTATGTCGTGGGTTCGATTCCTGCACGGAACAAATATTTGTACGACCTGCAAGTATTTGTTACGAGTCTGGGTGTTTTTCTATCGATAATATGTATGTATTTACAAAAAAAAGGTGTATATAAGTAGTCTATCAGCCATCTCGTTACCATAACACAAGCATTAGGTTGCTTAGCTTGGGACGATATGGCGTTGTGTGACATGTCCAAGGATATTATTATTATTATTATAAATCAGAGTAAAACGCAACCACCCTTTGTAAATAAAAACTGACCTTGAAACGCAACGGCACCGACGCGCGCGCGCCGGAGCGCTGTTAGGAAAGATACATCGTGTTCAAACGAGGCGAAAACTTAAAAAAACATTTGTGACTAAACTACTGCTCCTATTTAATTGATTTTTGGTACAGAGCTTGAAAATGGTCCCTAGTATAAGCTGTTTAAAGGAAAACCTCTCTGTCGTATCAACTCTGTATATAATTCAACCATGATTCGAAAGACCAGTGGCGCCGTCTATTATCATAAGAACGTTAATGTTGTTTTCCTCGGGAACAGTACGTTTTTTGGGGATGAAAAGTACCCGTAGTCCGTTTCTGTCAACGTATATGCTTTTATATCTCTAACGCCGAAACCACTGAACCTGACTTTTTTTTATCAGGATGATCAGTTAATTGATTTAGGCGTGAAAAGGTAACAACCAAACTTGCTTTCGCATATTTAAATTGGGGGATCACATAGACATAATGGTTTGCAGAAATTGCACAAGCATTCCCTAAAATTCTACACTTCTTGTTTTAATATTATGTACAAAACGAGGCATTCGTAATTAATCAACAAATATGACTCAAGTCATTATGGAAAATCGGCCGTATTTCACCAGTTTCCCTGGGCATCTTATTGCTAAACAATTTAAGGCAGTCGAAAACCTCATGCAAGACACCTAACAAAAATACATACCCTATTTCATAATAAAGAAAAAAATAGCAGTAGGTACTCTAGAATATATTATCTAAGTGAATTCCATGTACTATTCTCTATTTTCATATAAAAGTAGGTATAAGGTTTACTTCCTAACAAAATAACTACACAAATCAATCGAACTGCGAGGTTAAACTGCGGTTTCCTTTTTCAAAGCGATATTCAATTCAACCTGTCGTTCAACTCAAAGTGATTTGATTGGCTGTTGTTATTTTGGCCAGCCAATCATAAACTTGATTGAGATGTGGCATTCGATTTACTGATCAGAGACAAAACCCATGGGTTTATTGAATAACACATAAAATTACAATTGATTGCAATTCTTTTGTTGACAGCGTTTCAGCCACGTTCATTGGGTTATTTACGTGTTGAGCTGACGAATTTTTCAAACATAAGAAGCAATGGATTAGGAATTGCCTTCAAATCCCCACTCTTGTTGGTATGATACGGCACTATTCAGCACAGCAAGGCGGCACAAAATTATATACGATTTTGTGGTCTATTTTCGATTCGCATGATTGTACTCGCCCGAAACGACACAATCCACAATTCCAGAAATACGTATTAGTTAATTATTGGCACATTTTGAATTTTATGAAAAAAGTTATGAAAATATTAACAACAATAATTGTTAAATAATTATTTTCGTTCAAGTTCATATTTTATTCAGCAAACAACTATATTAACCATGCAGCACATCGATTCGCCCACAAATAATAAATTAACTTTGTGCGAGTCACAAACCTACATACAAAATAATTAAGTACTTAAAAGTTTTGATTTCGCCCGTTTCAGGAGAGTAAATTCGTTTAAATATTCCAATAAGCTGATTTTGCCAGCTAGCTGCGTCGTCGTAGATTGCGCCGCCTGAACAAGCTCGAATATCCTTCACTTTACTGGAGGTCATGTGGGAATGTATTGTAGAAGAATTTGGTTCCAGAGGCCCCATAGAAACTTAAGAGGGATGCGCCAGGGTAGCAGGTGTGGTAGGGGTAGGGTTACCGCTACCCCGGAACATAAAGGGCTAAAGAAGGAACATGGATGGGTTTTAGCCAGTAAGAGTCTAACACTCCCTT
The DNA here is from genome assembly GCA_951799385.1 of Hyppa rectilinea. NCBI lineage: Eukaryota > Metazoa > Arthropoda > Insecta > Lepidoptera > Noctuidae > Hyppa > Hyppa rectilinea. The sequence continues at coordinate 15,441,703 of OX637312.1, read as the reverse complement.
CCACTCCACCCAGAGCGGGGTCATTTAGTGAGTTCCCACCCTCCTAAAATCAATGCAACTCTGTAAGTTATAATTGTTGTCAGGATTCATGATTTTATGAAATAGTCATTCCGTAAGGTCATAATTATGAATTTATAGGGTAGTATAATACCACTCTCTAAAACCCTTTAAAAAATAAATAAATAAGAGGGTTTCAAAGGGGGTGGCCTTTGAAACCCTCTTATTTATTTATTTTTTCTTAAATACAACTGGCGCAATGCTGGTGTACTATCACTACGCCTGAACCATGGAAAACCGGCGTGATGTTATTTACATAAATTATGATATTTCAAATGGATTATTTTCCAATACAAAAGCAATTAATTTCCCAACGAGACGGATTAAATATCACTGCAGCTCTGAGCGTTATACAGCGGGAAAAGCATTTAATATGTTCCCAGCGTCGATTCACGAAGTTTTGATAGAAATATCCGACAAAATTACTTTCTGACACACTATCCTCTAGTCGTGGTTAGAATTCAAAAAACCGGCCAAGTACGAGTCGGACTCGCGCACCGAGGATTCCGTACAAACCTGTAGGTATATAAGTAAAAGTTCACCCATCACGACAGTCGAGTCATAGTTATGGTATTTTTATATTTTGAAAAATTTTGATTATATGATGTAACTAAAAATTTACGGTTTTCGCAATTTTTCCTTTATCTGTACTATAAAACGTTATGGTACGAACCATATTTCAAGATTCTAAGTTTCACGGGAAGTACCCTGTAGGTTTTGATTCCCGTGCGAGTTTCGAAAATTTGCGGCATAAACGGCTGTATCTTTTGATTGCTTTGGCTTAGAAGTTTGATTTTGTCACAGCTCTAAGGGACAGTAGACCTTACTAATAGATATAAATTTAAGTTTGATACCTCCACGCGTTCCTGAGAAAAACGGTCTTAACAGACGGACGGACGGACGGACAGCAAAGTGATCCTATAAGGGTTCCGTTTTTTCCTTTTGAGGTACGGAACCCTAAAAATAGTTTACAGTTCGATAGAACGGGAAATTGTATTTTTAAAGGCCCTGTTATGATACCGTACTGCTCAATTCTTTGTCCTTTACAATTACCGCGTGGATGTCGAAAATTTACCCAAGGGAACGTACAGAGGCCAGCACATCAAGTTACCACAATCTGTCAAATTTCTTTGATAGTATTTCAACTTTATTGCAAAGACATAAGGTTCATTTTTAATTGAGAAAATTTGACAGTTAGGGATAGCTTGATGTGCTGGCGTCTGTACTACCGGGATAAAAAGTCCTGTGTTAATCCAGGTCTGTGCCAAATTTCATCCAGATCCGTTCACCCGTTTAAGCGTGATGGATGGACAATCACACAAACTCACACACATACTCACTCACAAAACTTTCGCCTTTATAATATTAGTGTGATCAGTTGTCACTGTCATTATTGTTATGTAATATTGACACTGACAGTTTAGATGACGACGATGACTGATCAAGATCAGTCTAGTTGGTCAAATTGGCCCTTACGCGATGAAAACTGTAGGTAAACTTGTATTTTTTTTGAAGATCAATCTGGTTTGTCGTATATATAATTCCATTTTGCCCAGATTCCGCCATTTGGACCAAACGAAAAGAAAAAAACATAAATGTTTTTATTTTTTTGAGTATTTTATATTGTAACCAGTGTACCCTTGAAATATTTTTTTTAGACCGTCCTTAAAACACAAGTTATTAAATAAACATCCATATCTTTAAAACATCGAGAACTTATACATTACTAATTTACTACGACATAATCCTTTTATCCAAACCGCAGTACATGAAATCAATTCGTAATATAAGTAAGTAAACTACGCGTAAATAATTCACAAAGCTGCGTACCTCTCCCGTAACTTGCTTTACGTCTCGGCAGTACCTGCCTAAGGAATTAGTATGCAAATGACGTCACGAATACAGGATAATGTATGCCTTATCTCCGACGGTAAGTTAAAGCCTAGATTAACCCTGTATGTGCAGAGTAAGCTAAAAAACTTGACACAAGTATTGAGGTATGCGAAAATGTAATTCGTTACTTGGCTGGCTTGGTTTATCAAGCATTAGTTACTTGAAGGCTCAAAGATTTTCGTGCCCAGCCTTGAGTCAAGTAGGCTGTCATTTCACCTAATGCTAGGGAACCTCTTCTTTTCGGGTGGTTAGTGATTAACCTGCTTTCAGAGTTTTTATGCTGGCCATGGGCCTCTGACTTAGCTTAACATGCTATTGAGAAATCTCTCAGACATGCTGGTTTCCTCACGATGTTTTCGATGTTTTTGTGTATTTTTTCTTTTTTTTTATAGGGATTGACCCTTATTAACAGCTCACCTTAAACACAGTTCACATACGTTTTCACGATGAAATTTTTGAAGAATTGCACCACAGGACTGTTTTTGAAGTGAGAACTTCTTAAGGCGTTCTAAGAGCTTTTTCTGAACAGTGAACGAAACTTTACTGCCACGCTTGAATCAGTTACGCTAAATCGTGGTTGCAGACGGTCGGTGACGTTGAATCGTGCATATTCGGCGTTGAATCGCGTATACTCGGATCTAGCCAAAGTATTTATTTGAAAAATCTGTAATCGCGAAAAAAACGCTCCCTACATTTTGACGGGTTATGCGAGCATAATGTATGAAACAGCTGATTTTCTTTTCGCGATTTCACATTTATTTCCGTAGTGAAAGTTGTTCATAATGATGAGTACAATGACCCCTTAAAGTAATGCCCATGAATTCAATTTCACCCCGTATAGTATGGTCATAAGCACAAACCCTTTTGTATGTTGTTAAATTTCAGCGTTCGGAGATCGGTGAAATTCTTAAAATAAATTTCAAGCGGATCCAGAATTATGAATTATGAATCCATGATTACGGGTTGCGCGTCGATTTCCCTTCCACCTATAATATGAGAATATACTACATCAACTTACATTTGACACTGTTGAATTTATGAAAAAGTTAAACAACTTAAGACGCCGGAGGGAAACTGTTTTAATTAACTGTGTTTTATGATGTTTCAATGAACAGAAAATTAATTTACTATTGCTGTTACTTTTTTAGTATACTGAATGCGTTTCACATTTCCAATAAACTTTTTGATAAATAAGATTTTTTGGCGACAAATTGTCACCAAAAACTTGTTTACTCCCTCTAGATTGATGGCTCCTTAAAATGTTTTAGGTACTGTTAATATCACAGAACAGTTACGCTATAAAAACTAAAGAAAAGTATGTGAAAAATGAAGAATGTAACATTTCTTATGTAAGAACATTGGTGCTTAAGTAACGTGTAGAAATCTTTTTCTGCGTAGTTAAGAGTTGTAAGAGTTGTAAACGCAATCTGTAACAAAACAAATTGCCGTCTGAAGGAATCAATCTGAAGTCCTTATTAGAATTTCTCGAAAGGCCCTTATTTATTGAGGAGGAAAGGACACTGTATGATGTTTATCTTAGAAATCATTACATAGGGCTGGTCATAAAACAAGGGTCCGGTCCAGTTACAAATTGTTGGTGGCAGAATGCGTGGATAAAATACGGTAACATTTTGAATAACATATTTTGTATCGAAACAGTTTTCGTATTACTAAACAATTATTGTACTACCTTCGTGGTACAGTCCAGCCTCAAACAAATGTGTACATCGCAGATGGTTTGTCGAATCCGCTGTTTCACATAAACGCGCTAGCTGTTTAAAAAAAAACAGTTTTGAAAATTTTAATGTGCCCATGGGCCTCTGACTTAGCTTCACATGATGATGAGAAATATCTCGCGATGCCCGCGAGATATTTCTCAACATCATGTTGCCGGTTTCCTCAGGATGTTTTCCTTCACCGATTTTAAGCAAGTGATAATTATACAATACGCACATGAATCCGAAAAATCAGAGGTGCGTGACTTGGGTTCGAACTTGAGACCTATGACTTGGCAGTCACACCACTAGGCTATCACTGCTTTTAGCTAGCAATTAAATGATATAAACACTTAAAATTACATCTTTTTTTATCAAACAGAATATTATATTTATTTACAAATTACAAGAATTAATTATGTTCGTCTACATCTTTTTGAGGCTGGCTGTATCTACCTAACAGATGTTTTTATAAAATGTGCGAAGACGTTTTGTAAAAAAAAAATGAGACAACGAAACAAACGATTTATACAGGAATTAATATATAAGTAAAGTGATATTCATTAACCTCAATTATAATTCAAAATACACTCTAGAGACCATCTAATGTGGCTTGGCAACTCACCTACATAATTAGTTTCGTCAGTTAACAAGATTTTCCAACACAAAACTTAATACTATCGAGTAGGTATTGATCGCAAAACCAGAATTCTCGGTAGAAATCCATCCATCCATCCATCCACCTATCCATCAAATCAAGAATGCACCGCTACCAATTCCATTTACCTAGATATAGAGATACCTTGATAGTTTGTAGGCTTCAGTATCCATCAAGTGTCAATGAGAGTCTAAGCCTGCTCCGTCTGTCTGTCTTTCAAAGTCACTCAGCTGTGTTTGTAGAACTGTTATAAATGTATGTATGTAGTTGCACGGAAAATAACTGCGTATATGGCTGTTAGCCCGTTACCCTTGCCCTAAATAATTTAATCGTCACTTTTCGGATGTACATATGTAGGTGGCATACCTACCCTACAGGGTCAAATTAAATTAGATATCAAAATTCCATAGACCTGACGGGTCTACCCGTCTGAACATGATCACAAAATAAGATTTTATCATATTTTTTGCTGTCATCAACCGCAGTTAGTAACTTGAAATATCAGTTTATTTTTGTGTATACTTCATAGACGCGACGATTATCCATATCTAAATTCATACTTTAAGTAACAGGACCAGCGGTCGTCAAAAAAATATTTTCTCTTATCTATGTAGATCACCCATAACGTCGCAGATTGTTTATTAGCATAAATGTTTGCATGTCACAATCACCCCACGACCACGGGCTGGTTTTTCAATCGTCAGATAAGTTTTATTAATAAATGTAGGAGTTTGATAGCTTTTGCATAGAAAAATGTCTAACCGCCATTTTTACTGTTCTAAAAGAGTACTCAGATAAAAGTAATCAGGCTATTGAAAAATTGGCCCTAAGTGTTATGCATCTATAATAATTTATGTTAAGACCGATATGTACCGACACTTATCGCAAATAAATTGATTTAATATCACAGAATTCAGTGGATAAGCCCGACTCGCACTTGGCCGGTATTTGTTTCGTTTACCACTATGGAATCAGTTCATCCATTTGCACAAACGTGTTCGGGGAAGCGCTTAGTGATAGCAAAGAGGTTAATTACATTGTCACTAGATAAAGCATGCAACCTTTGATAAGATTAATGCAGGCCACTGCGAACCAGCGATGTGTGACGACCATATTGTTAGGTTGTTGCTTTCTGCTGAGCTTTATACATAGAAAGGGGTTAAATTGCTGAAATTTTAAAAAAAGCAGAATCTTACTTACAGCGAGGTTCAGAATCATGTACTTCTTCTTCTTTTCGTTTGGTTAGTGACTAACCTGGTGTCAGAGTTTTTATGCTGCCCATGGCCCTCTGACTTAGCTTCTCATGTTGAGAATATCTCTCAGGATGTTTCTTTTCTAAATGCAGTATTTACACTCATATAGAACAATGATAATCTTGTTTATTTTTTTGCACTGTATAAGTACTCCATATAAAAGCCAACTAAATGATCGAACAATCTCGGCTTCTTCGCTAATATCCGTGTAATCGAATGAACGTCGTACAGTGAGTAGCCTTCCAAAACAGGCCTTTCTCACTAATGAAATGTTCCACAATACACCAAACAAGAACACGTATTTTTTTAACTAATCCATCGCAACGTTCTAGAAGTCTCGCTTATTTAAGGTAAAAACAACAGGGTAGCCCGCGGTAGCTCACTGTCCGATCAGGACGGACGTCCCGTGCCGAACGGTACGACGTGTTCCACGCGCGCCTCAAAGAATTGTCACCATAAGGGAAGGGCCAGTTGGGTCAGCGGGATTGTCCGAAAGGGTTACCGCTACCCCGGAACATAATGGACTAAGGAAGGAACATGGATGGGTTTTAGTCAGTAAGAGTTTGACACTCCCTTCCGCTCCACCCAGAGCAGGCGGAGTCATTTAATGATTTCTCATCCTCAAAAAAGGGTAGCCCGCGAAATTCTAATATTCTTATGTTTTTTGCAATTTGTAGGACAGTATAAGTTTGTATGTTTGTCAAAATATGATTCGCGGCCGTAACAATTACGTATTTACATAATTATAATCATGAGAATTATCAATAAAACTCTCTTAGTTAGAATTGCCCTCCAATGTCATGATATTATGAAATACTCATTCTCTAGAGTAATATGAATTAAGAGAATTTTATTGATGATTTTATGATTTAGAGGAGCTCGTAGCTAAGTAATAACAGCAGCACAGGTCGATCCATCAGGTTAAGCTACGCTTTCAGGCCATTGATCCCGGCAGTCAATTGTGCATATTTGACAGTCGTTACGTGTAGTGCCGAAAATCTGACAGCCAGTCTTACTAAGTTGTAGCGTCTTACCCAGTTTCTGGGTTGTGGAGGTCAGCAGGCAGTCGCTCTCCATGTAAAACACTGGTATTCAGCTGCATCTGGGTACACTGGAAGCCGACCCCAACATAGTTGGGAAAAGGCTCGGTGGATTGATTGATTGTATTGATAATTTATATTATTGCAGTTCTATGAATACGTACTTGCAACGGTCGCGTAGCATTTGTTTATTTCTTAATTAATATAACCAAAATAAAATAAAAAACAATTCCAAATATCCACACTTAAGGTTGATGTTCCAGGGTAGCCCGCGAAATTCAAATTTTCTTAAGGTTCCGAAATGACTTTGACCTTGTAAAAAGTCATTTTTACACCTTTATGAGCTCGGAGGGTTGTATTAATAATTTTGATGATTATAATTCTGTAACTACATACGTCTTACAGCCGCGAATCAAATGTTCATCAACATACAACCTATCACTGGCCTGCAAATTGCAAAAAACTTAAGAAAATTTGAATTTCGCGGGCTGGTTGGAGGATTCACCTTAATATTAATATTATAAATGCGAAAGTAACTCTGTCTTTCTGTCTGTCTGTCTGTTACCTTTTCACGCCTAAACCACCCAACCGATTTTGCTGAAATTTGGTATGTAGATAGTTTGCATTCATGAGAAGGACATAGGCATATTATTTTTTGGAAATTCAACCCCTAAAAGGGTTACAAGGGGTGGCAAAGTTTGTATGAGAAAAATATTTTTATTGCACATTTTTGCATGAAACTTTGAGTTAGGTAGGTAAGTAGGTAGAGTAGGGTAAGTAGGTAGGTAGGGTAGGTAGGCAGGTAGGTAGGTAGGTAGGGTAGGTATCACAGTTAAGACAGGACAACGTCTGTCGGGTCAGCTAGTAATACATAAATGTACATTCTATTTATTTCTAATATCTATCATTTTATTTATTCAATTATATATTTTTTATAAGTAACAACGTTAATGTGTTTAGCTTATGCTTAACACTTATTAATCATCTTAGCTCCCGTGTCTTAATGATTGATAACTTTATCCAATACTGCTCGTGGGGCTGTGCTATTAAACCAAGTTATGTGGATCTGGACTTCGCTGAAGTTAATCGCGTTATGCGCTCTGATTGCGCTAATTTTAGCGGCTGTTTCCAAATCGCTAGCTGATCTGATTTTGAGTTGGAGCGTTGTTAACGTGGCTTGTGGGTCTATCCGACGCCATATTTTAATTTGTTATTTTTTTGTAACCAGCATATCTGAGAGGTACTTCTCAACAGCATGTGAAGCTAAGTCAGAAGCCCATGGGCAGCATAAAAACTCTGACACCAGGTTAGTCACTAACCAACACGAAAAGAAGATGAATAGTTTTATATACTTGTACAGAGGCCAGCACATCAAGTTCTTTCACTACAATCTGTGAAATTTCTTTGATAGTAGGTATTTCAACTTTATTGCAAAGACATATTTTCAGGTTCATTTCTAATTGAGAAAATTTGACAGTTAGGGATAGCTTGATGTGCTGGCGTCTGTACATAATATATGTATTCTTTTGTATTAGCTTGTATACAACTTGCATCGTCTAAGACACTCTTGAGACAACAACTGCTTGTTTTTGCTTCAATTTATTGGATGCCGCAGATACACGAACGGCACCGTGTAAATCCGACTTAACTTTATGGTCATAGCAAACACAATCCAGCCAGCAACGAAGTTTTATCGAATTACGTGCAAGTATGTTATTAATTGCATGGTATAATTGAGATAGACGTAGTTCAGAACATTAGTGATGATGACGATAAAGAAAATAAATTATATTTAGTCTGTCAGTCTAATCTATACTAATATTATAAAGCTGAAGAGTTTGTTTGTTTGAACTCGAATCTCTGTATTTGTTCTTGTAATTTAATTTCTGGAACTACTGGTCCGGATTGAAAAATTATTTTTGTGTTGGATAGTCCATTTATCGAGGTAGGCTATAGGTTATGTAACATCATGCTACGACCAATAGGAGCCGAGCAGCGGGTGAAACCACGCGGGACCAGTAATTAATAAATAAAAGACCCGCTAAGTACGAGTCGGTCTCGCGCACGAAGGGTTCCGTACCATTATCTATGGAAACGGCAAAAAAATCACGTTTGTTGTATGGGAGCCCCCTTAAATATTTATTTAATTCTGTCTTTTAGTATTTGTTCTTATAGCGGCAACATAAATACATCACCTGTAAAAAAATCAACTGTCTAACTATCACGGTTCATGAGACAGCCTGGTGACAGACGGACAGACGGACGGGCGGACAGCGGAGTCTTAGTCATAGGGACCCGTTTCACCCTTTGGGTACGGAACCTTAAAAACGACTTTGATAAAACGCATTAAAGTTAAGGAGGGGGACGCGCCAGTGACGTCATGCCACTTTTAAACCAATATTTTTAAATAATCTAATTGACGGACTAAAAAAATAATTTTAGTAATCTTAACTATTATCAATAGTTCATTATAAATTCAACTTCCATTCTAACTAACACTACTATGTAAATATTGGTGCAGCCGTGATTACAACATAGTCATGAACTTCATGTCTCGAAATAGCGCAACTGTGAATAGCGCTACTTCACCTTCAATCCTTCCTCCTTCAAAGTCAAAGTCAAGTCAAAGTCAAATAATTTATTTCAAATAGGCACAAGAAAGGCACTTTTGAACGTCAAAATGAACTACTAACTTTTGGGAGGGGCGACTAGAATTCTAAAGATCTTAGATCTTGAAGACTTCCAAAAGTTAGTTTCTATCATTTATCAGTACTTCAATCATTTGAGCGGTTGTTAGAAAGCTTTTAACCCCTATGTTATTCTAAAAACTGTATTCAGAACAACCGGGCACACAAGCCAATAGTGCGGTGGCCTTGTAGTAGTAACTACTCGCTCGGCTTCGATTCCAAGGCGGGAAGTGTTCGTTGCCACCACCCTTGCTGCGTGAGACTAACATAAACTGGGGCTAACATTTTGGGAAATGATGATTTTTTTAGATTTTGGCCCCATATCCTAGAAATTATCACTTAGAGGTAAGAGTCTGCATTGCAAGGGAAATTTATCCAGCATCACCTGACAAGATGACACTTTATCGATGAACATTTTATTTGTTGAAATGTATTATTTTAAATTATTATTTACACATTTTTTTTTATTAATTTAGTTTTAGTTTAGTCAGTACTAAAACTAAAATTAAATTAAATTATTATTCATATTTAAAAAAAATATGTTAATAATAATTTATAATAATACATTTCAACAAATAAAATGATCACCGTTAAAGTGTCATCTTTGTTACTAACAATTATTATTATTATTAGTCTGAAATAAAATAATTTAATTTTAATATACATAGTTGATACGACAGAGGGCTTTCCTTTAAACAGCTTATACTAGGGACTATTTTCAAGCTCTGTACCAAAAATCAATTAAATAGGAGCAGTAGTTTAGTCTGTTTAGTATGTTTTTTTTAAGTTTTTGCCCCGTTTGAACACGATGTATCTTTTCTAACAGCGCTCCGGCACGCGCGCGTCGGTGCCGCTGCGTTACAAGGTCAGTTTTTATTTACAAAGGGTGGTTGCGTTTTACTCTGATTTGTAAGCTATTTAGTTTGTTTGAAAAAATAAAAACCTCATTTTTGGTGCTTTTTATTCTTATACCGTACCGAGTTAATACTAAACACGTATAGTATACGTAGTGTAATTTAATGCCCCTCTGTCATAAATCAACTCTGTATAAATCAACCTAAGCTTCCTTACCTGTAGAACTCGTACTCTAAGAGCTATAGCGAAGGGGTACAGCTGTACTCCATTCCCTGGTTGTTCCACCTCATCTCCTCGCGAGAGGCCGCTGACGGCGCTGCACACTGACTGCTTCCGCGACCACATAGCCGCTTTCGCGTGGAGAACTGTAGGCAAATAATTTTTGTTAATTTTAAGTGCTGCCTTTTTTGTTTAAAATCTCCGGGAAACAAACATCATTATCTGCCTAGCCTTTTCCCAACTATGTTGGGGTCGACTTCCAGTCTAACAGGATGCAGCTGAATACCAGCATTTTACATGAAGCGACTGCCTATCTGACATCCTCAACCCAGTAACTGGGCAATACGATACCCCATGGTAAGGCTGTTCTGTTCTCATGATAAGGCTGTTGGTAAGATTTTCGGGCTTCTGACGACCCGTAACGACTGTCAAAGATGCACAAATGACAGCCGGGACCAACGGCTTAACGTGCTTTTCGAGGCACGGAGGATTCTCGGTATGTAAAGATGGTCACCCATCCACGGCCAACCCCGGCAAGCGTAGCTTAACCTGATGGATTGACCTGTGCGGCTGTTAGTTCTTAGCCACGACCTCCGGAAAAAAAACATCAAAAAAAAATATTGTTAAGCAAATTGATGTCATATGTCAAAGAATTACACTGTGATTTGAGTAAACGGATAATTTAAGTTGGCTCTCAATTTGTTTCACAATTAACCTGTAAATCCTGTTTTTGTCCCCTGCCCTTGGGAGTCGGAGGGGTCTGACAGACTCTTACTGACTAAAAACCACAATGGCGATGCTCCATCTCACATAGACACTGGGGTCTCAGGACGTTCCGATCCTTCCGTAACTCTCGACTTGTGCTTGTCCACCATGGCGGTCCTCTAATCTGAACACCAACCGGGGGTTGTCCTTAGTGGGTATACCAAATATCATTAAAAGCATCTAACGGTCCTCTGCGAGTTAGCTCCGGCTAACGTACGCCTCCTATAGGTTCGGGACTCCAGACTCCCGAAAAATTGCAGACATATAGTAAATAAATAATGCAGTTCTATCAACCTAAAATCTCACCATACTTAAACAAAATAACGCATTAGAGTATGATGTTATTTTTATCAGAAGGTTATCAGATTTCAGCAACAAAACATGCATAATAACATCCAACCTTATCATCATATGAGGATATATCTATAGGAGATTACATAATACTTATGTGAGTAATTTCGCACATTACTAAAGCCATGTGCTCGCGTGGGTGTTTAATCTGACTTATCCCTGAAAGCTTCATAAATATTCGATGAATGTAGAAGGCTCGATTTTTGTAAGTATTCCATCGCATCTGGCGCTGTTTGATGCCTCGTAGATGTTGCGCTATCGATATCTACGCTGCACTTGCGTAGTACGTTGTGCTTTAGTCCAGCGCCAAGCGTAGCTTGTCTACGTTGAGCTAACGTAGCTCGTCCGCTTTGATTTAGCGTAGCACGTATACGCTGCACTAGCGTAGCACTTCTATATTGTGCTTCAGTACAGCGCCAAGCGTAGCATGTCTACGTTGGGCTAGCGTAGTATGCTACGCCTAAGCCAACCGTAGCATGATTATACATAGCTAGCATAGCACGTCAGCTTTGATTTAGCGTAGCATGGGTTTGCGATACTAGCGTAAAAGTTTTCCTCAACGTTTCTCTATTACAACTAACATGACGTTGACGCCGCTTTAACGTAGTCTGAGCGCGGTTTATAGGTTCTATGAACACCTATTTCAGATGAGAATTACTATGTATAATATTCATGTTTATTTTCAGAGATTTATCAAAATATTATTATCATTAATTTGACCAAATAATATTTACTTTATCTTTATCCACGTGTCTAACCTTCAATATATTTTGACCCTTTATAAAATATTAAAATCGCTGTTTATCATAACTTCCTCTAAGTATTTATTATTTTAAACAATTCAAACATGTTTTGATGGGCCTATCGCACGTGAAACGCGTACAATCCGTCATAGTTACTGTCCCGCTACGGTTAAATTTAACTCCTCTTCTATCAAACAAGCTGTTCCTACGACAAGGGATGAAATAATTGCTCGTCGACCTACAACTTTCAGTATTCCTAGCGGGCGATAGATTAGCTTCTGACTTCACAGTACACATCTCAATTAACTTTTTTTTTTTTTTTTAAGGCTGGGAAATCATCCAATGACTGCTCCCGCTCTGGGTGGAGCGGAAGGGAGTGTCAGACTCTTACTGACTCAAACCCATCCATGTTCCTTCCGTAGCCCTTTATGTTCCGGGGTAGCGGTAACCCTTTCGGACAATCCCGCTTACCCGGCAGGCTTGGCCCTGAGGGGCCCCTTCATATGCTGACATCTCTTTGAGGCGCGCGTGGAACATATACGCGCCGTACGGCACGGGTCTGGTGCTGATCGGACGGTGAGTCACCCATTACTCACCGTCCGCAGGCCCGCGCCTACGGTGGCCGGTAGTCGTCACGTGGCTCCCGACGCCCGGGGCGTCTCCTGCGGTGGCTGGGACGGGAGGACCTTTCTCTCTCCCATCCCGCCACCTCCTTCGCGAGCATAACTTTTTCGCAGAAGGCGGTGACTGCCTCCCACTCCCTCTCACCCCGGACCATGGCTTGCACCAGGGCCGGGCGCGAGAGGTCGCCGCCGCCGATCGCCTCTACGAGGACACGGCGGTGCTCCGCCCAAGCGGGGCAGGTTTGCACCGTGTGCTCTACCGTGTCCTCTATCTCAATTAACTTGGTTTGGACAAATTATATTGTACATTTACTTAACCCAGTTCTCGCAACAAGGCAAGCTAGATATACTTTACATTAAAACAAAGTTTAACCGACCATAATGTGAACATAAACAGAGAAGTTTAAACTTAGTTGACATAAACTTCAAGACTAGGTTAATGTTACATATGATTTATTTAATTGTAAACCAATGGTTCAAAACAAGTATGCATTGATTTGAAAATTTGAATACTAGAACCCGAAATTCTAATTTTAAATCACTATGAAGCAGTTTTTCGTCGGCTAAATCGAGGTTAACTTTATTACTAAATTTTCAAGAATGATATAACTGTTAATACTCAATACTCAAATCTTTATTGCATTCCATATGTATTTCATAGATGGTGTAATCAAAATAATAAAAAAAAAACAGTATGGACCCTGTCGGGCACAGCAACATTAGGAGAGAGGAAGAGGGCTAAGTAGCAATTCAATAATATGATTATATGTTATTGGATGTGTATGATATGTATAATAATGTGTATATATTTTTAAAATCTTAGGTCTGTGTATAAGGTTTAATAAATAAATATCTTAGTAATTTAATTATGCATTGTATTTTATTAATCTAGATAACTTTTATGCAATTATTAGAACTATGTTTCATTATTATTAAATTATATCATTGTTTATATATTTATATATTTGGTTTCCTTCATTTAATATTATAATCGTGAGCGAATTATTTTATTTTGCAATCGATTTGTCATCTATAAACTCCTTAACTGAGTAGTATGCCTTGGATTCCAGAAATTGTTTCAATTTATTAATAAATACATTTGTTTTTTCTACTTCTCGAATGTCATTTGGCAATGTATTATACATTTTTGTGGACATAACTAAAGGGCCGGTTGAGTGCATTTTAAGTCGGGATTGTGGTATGATAACTTTATTTTTGTTGTGTCGAAAGGTTTCAACTAACAAACACAAACTAGGTACGGTACACCTACCGTACCTAGTTTGTGTTTGTTAGTTGAAACCTTTTAAATACAAATTAATGTGACACTTTTTCCAGAAAATGCTTTGTTTATGAAAGCTCGGCACATACTTTTGGAACAGACAATATATACATAGACTTTTTCCCGACATGTACCTATTACCAGGTATAGTAAGTTGCATGTACCTATACAAGACGAGCCTAGGTACAATATTGATCGGTGACGGACCAAACTCCTCAAATTTGTCAGCTTTATAACATAAGGTAGTATATTTCCCACCTGAGAATCAATGCCGTGAGTTCATGATCACAACAGCCGCCCTTGTGACCACTAAGCTACCGAAGCAGTCCCTTAACGAGGCACTTAATATTCACTCTCATAAAAATGTCAACAGTCCTTTTTACGGGTCCTTTTCAGTTCCTCAAATTTTGTGCGCGACATTACACAGGTACAGCCTCGTAGACTTACGTAAAATAAACGATAGCAAAGCAATTAAATTGAATTTTGTGAGCATCCCTGAAAGTCTTGAAAGTGTTCGTTGGACAAACAAAGGGTTGCTTGACAAAATGTTAATGGGTTTTCGTAAGCATTTACAAATTCTGAAACCTTTTTGCGGCGAGTGTACATGGTTTACTGTCTGTCTGTTTTCTTTGAAAGTATTACATTCAAAAAAGGGTCTGATATTTTAATTAAACTGATATTACTTTCACTCAAGTGAAAAGTGAAGAATATTTAAAACTTTTCTACTAAGAGGGTATACTACTTTTGGTACACCTCTGCCTGACCCTTCCTAGAAACAAGGCGTGTGTTATGATTTATAAAAACTATTTTCCATAGGAAGTTGTGTAAGTTCGCCCATCACATCACACTAAAGGCGAAAGTTTGTGAGTGAGTGTGTGTGTCAGTTTGTATGCTTGTCCGTCCTTCACGCTCAAACTGGCTGAACGCATCTGAATGAAACTTGGCACAGAGGTAGTTTATGACCTGGATAAACACATAGAAAACTTTATCCAGGTAGTACGTTTCCTTTGGATAATTTCCTATAATAAGACCAAGGAAACTAGAAGACTGATTTAGCAAAGTCCGTAGCTAGATGCACTGATTATTATGTTTTATTTACAAGATATACTGTTGTAGAGACTTACTCTACTGTCCGTTTCCAATAGCACTAGGCGATGCTGTTGGATTCTCAAAAAAGTCAAAAATCCAAAAGGGCGCATTTGTTTTGATATTCATATAGGTGTGTTGCCGAGAACTGGTATCGCAAGGGCGATTTTCAACGCACTGCTATTTATAAAAATCCAACACCGAGCGCCCCGAGAGTTGAAAACCCAATAGTGAGATTTTTTCACGCGTTGGGATTCACTCTGTTGGATTTTCAATGCTCGACTAGATACCGAGAGTTGAAACTCCAGTGCGCAATAAAATGCCCGATATTTTATCGGCCATGCGAACGTGGACTAAGTTACATAGTGGACTGAAAACATGACATGTTAGCGTTAAATAATAATTGTTAATTCTGGTAGAAAGTTTTCATAGAAAATGTTCGCGTCGAAATTTATTGAATATGTTTTTTTTAAATAACATTATTTTTAACTATGAAAGCTTCAAGGAAATTATTCGCGTCCCTGTTCCTGTAGGAGTCTTAAAACTTCGAGTTTCGCAGTAAGGCCTATTGATCTTATCTTGATATTTCTTTTTCTTTAGACGCCGTCTTCGTAATATTTTTATGCAAATACCCGTTCAAGTTAAAATTCAGATGTTGAATAGATGTTTTTACACAGACAGATTGTGGTAACTTGATGTGCTGGCCTCTGTACATCATAAATGTTAAGACTTCTTCACTAGAGCCTCCAAAAAACAGATCCCCCATTTCGAAACACACATGTATTCATAATCCTATGCAATCTCGTTAATCCCGCGAGATCCTCTTCGATTTTCGGCGAAGCTAAATCTCGGTAAACATGACCGAGATCTCGCGAGAACGAGATTGTATTCCCTTTTCCGCATGCTCGACTGTTACTCCGGCAAAATGAGCTCCAATCTCGAAATTAGCAAAGTGATTAATAAACTTGGGTTTAATATCGGTATAGTTCATCATGGTACAGTAGGCCCTAAGTTAATGGTCGCTTTTGGCCTCGAGCTAGTTACGCAGCGTGGTACAGACGCCAGCACATCAAGCTATCCCTAACTGTCAAATTTTCTCAATTAAAAATGAACCTTATGTCTTTGCGATAAAGTTGAAATACTATCAAAGAAATTTGACAGATTGTGGTAACTTGATGTGCTGGCCTCTGTACATCCGTTCCATTCTGTAAAAAACTCACCGTGGAAACTTAGATGAAGTGATCTGTCGTTCCATCTAATGCTATGCCTTTGTGCTCACTAGTTCGTTTAGCAGTTCCTTTGAAAGACTACTGAGAGTTGGGATCATTAGTTCCTTTGCAAACCTAAGGGAACTACCGAGACTAGATAGTTCCTTTAGCAGTTCTTTTCAAGGAAACAACTATATGTAATGCTGCCCGCTGCTGCCGCATGATGCCCCGTTTTAGGACATATTGCAATTATAATAAATGCAACCAGAACCAACGAAAGTCAGTGTAAAAGTAACCGTATGTGTAAAAGTGATTACAATAGAACTAATATAAAAGAGTTAGACCTAATGAAACAGTGGAGTGAGCGGATAAACTAAAAAAACTTTTTTACAAAAAATAAAACCGACTTCCAAAACAAACACTACAAAGTGAAAAATAATTTTGATTTCGGAAGTCGGTGTCTTCGGTTTTGTATTTTCAATTTTTGCCACCGACTTCCGAAATCAAAATTATTTTTCACTTTGTAGTGTTTGTTTTGGAAGTCGGTTTTATTTTTTGTAAAAAAGTTTTTATTTTTCACTTTTTAGTTGTGGTACCTACACAATCCCTCCCCCCCCCCAATTTTAATACCACTACCTGGTATGTAAATTACAGTGACAGGAAGTTATTAGAACATCATCCACATATATTAAGTAGGATTTTTTTAGATTTTTGTTGATTTTTCAAAAACCGCTTATCCGATTTCGATAAAATTTTTATGGGACCATTTGGGAAGTATACCCTTTCCATCAAAAAAAGAATTTTTCAAATCGGTTGGCAAGCAACGGAGTTATGCGCGAACAAACATAAAAAAAAAAAAAAATACAAACATCCGAATTGAGAACCTCCTCCTTTTTGAAGTCGGTTAAAAATTGGACTAATTGTTAAAGATTGATTGATGCTATCGGGATTGACATTATTGATGCTATGGGGATTGACATTATTGATGCTATGGGGATTGACATTATTGATGCTATGGGGATTGACATTATTGATGCTATGGGGATTGACATTATTGACAGCTCACTTTAACCCCACTTCATCTACATTATCACGGTGAGATTTATACAGAATAGCACTACAGAGTTTCAGTATAGAATGAGCTAGATTTAAGCTGCTCAGCTTTATGGTTTTGGGTGTATACGAGACGCGTACGCGCCGCCTCCGCGCCGGCACCGCGTCGTCGCTGCTTGATTCCACCATACCAATATACGGTTGTTACTGTTGTTTGAAATACATTGCTACCTACGAAGATCACACGTGTCACATTGATATGCCCAGTTTAACGAAAAATAAAAATGGTTAGTGTTTACAATAAATACATTTTGCCATTTTCTATACATATAAGTAAGCAAAACTAACTTTTTCGTATACACAGCACACTGCGTATACGTATTAAAACATATACTTCATATTAAAAAACAGTACACGTTTCTTGTTTGTAAAATTATATTTTTAGTTATTTATAGCGGCAGACAGTTAAAATTTTCACAGATTGTGTGCAATCTGTGAAAATTTTAACTGTCTACCTGTTACGGTTCATGAGATACTGCCCGCTGACAGACAGACGTACGGACGGGCAGCGGAGTTTTAGTAATAGGGTTCCGTTTCGCACTATTTGGGTACGGAACCCTGAAAAGTAAAGAGATAACACCGAAAAAAGTTTTAAATGAATCTGTAAAGTAAAAGGACTTATTTGTTTTCAGTTTTGTTCGTAACTTTTTGTACCTTTTCTAAGAACTGAGAGAGATGTTTTCCGTATCAGCGTGTTTCATTTGTTTTTGATATAAAATTGATTTTACTTTCTCGGTACGGAAATGCTGACTGAAAAGTAGAAGGATTTTATACTTTATAACGAGCGTGGTAGCTTTTAAGATTACTTGCAATGAGTTTCCTGGGTGCGTCTCATTTTATATAAACTCATCGGGTATATTTTCATTTCAATATTGGTTAGTAGCACAAGAATGTGTAATGGCATTATCTATACTTAATATTATAAAGAGGAAAGATTTGTATGTATGTTTGTAACGAATAAACTCAAAAACAATTAAACGGATCTGGATGAAACTTGGCACCAAGATAGATTATAGTCTGGAATACTTTTTATCCCGGAAAAATGTACGGTGCCCATGGTATAATATGATAACATACGCGCGGGCGAAGCCGCTGGCAAAAGCTGATATTCAATATTTTAATTTTATATCTCTTTTTTTTTTGTTCATATCTATTTTTCACTTCTCCTTTTTCAGGTCAGCTGGAAGAAATTTCTCAAGATAAGCAGTAGGTACCTTTGTACTCAGAATGCAAATGTCGTATCGAAATGTATTTTACAGTGTGAACATAAATAATAAAATAAATAATTTTGGGGTCACGCGAAACGTTCAGCGGGTGTCGAAATTGATTCGAATAATTAAAAAAGCTGATCATGTTGAGTTTATCATTAGTGTTGGGAAAGGACCATGGGCACTTTTGTACGAGCACTGGGCCCACTTTTCAAAGTTGTGCTACAGTGATTGATGAAACCAATGATGATTCATCACTGTTGAACAACGTTGAAAAAGTGGGCCCAAAATGACGCATGGTACTTTGAATGAAATGTTTACGTTTTCAATCAAATTTCTACACAGCCCGCATCATCTGCCCAGCCTTTTCCAAACTATGCTGGCGTCAGCTTCCAGTCTAACCAACGCAGCTGAAAATCTTACATGGGGCGACTGTCTATAGGACCTCCACAATCCAGTAACTGAGTATTACGATACACAAAACGTAAAAATAATCTTTACAACATAGAAACAATAATATCTACAGATTTACAACGATACGAATAACAAAGCTTTCAATCTTATGAAGCCAAACACGTATCCAATCAATTGTTGGGTTATTTCCAATTCAGCTGGCACTTAGGTACATCGAGTTGCGGGACGATATTTTGACTACGAATTATAGTGTAATTGGCCGAAAATAGGTCATTACGGACTACTGTGGTAAAAATTCGAATAGTTTCTTGATATTATACCAACAAGTGGTTATAAGGTAAGTATCATTCTAATGTACCGCTACTGCCGAGCATTATGAGTTCGATTACCCGGTCAGGTAAAGTGTTATTTGACTGCTGCGCACCATGTCGCGGGTTCGATTCCCGCACGGTACAAATATTTGTACGACCTGCAAGTATTTGTTCCGATTCTGGGTGTTTTTCTATCTATAACATGTATGTATTTACAAAAAAAAATAAAAAATTAAGTAGTTTATCAGCCATCTCGTTACCATAACATAAGGATTAGGTTGCTTAGCTTGGGACTATATGGCGTTGTGTGAAATTTCCAAGGATATTATTATTATTATTGAGGTTTTCCGTTAGAAATTTCTCAGTATTAGTCCGGAGCCTGGATTTGTTTTATACGTGGGACTTACCACAACAGTCAAAATGGCGGTGTACTGTACACTGTACACGCTCTTTCTTTGAGGGGGCGCACGGCTTCGCAAAAATCTTCCAAAAACACTGTCGTACATTTTGTATGAACCTCCGCACATACAAGTGGGCCAAACCACGCTATTTTATATTAAAATGCGATGCGCAGCGGCCCGGACCTCGATGGAGCTGTAAGTGAAGTCGTATGTCAAACTCACTTCGTATTCTAAATAGATGGTTCTGGCTCACTGCCTCGAACGAAAAATCAATTTCATTGGAGATTTAAATCCTCGGAATCTGCTTCATATTTTACATAATGTGTGTATGTGTCGTATTTTTATTTTACGAAACGATGCGCGTTTTACATGTGGTTGCCATAGCGTCCGAGACATTGGTGAAGACGGATGGGTGTGTGTGTGCGTGTATGCGTGTGTTATGGGCTGACGCTACTCGTCTGAGCTCTCAGTAGCGTCCTTCTTTATTATATCTATGGTAGCGTCCGAGACATCAGTGAAGCCGGATGTGTGTGTGTGTGTGCATGTGTTATCCGCTGACGCTACTCGTCTGAGCTCTCGGTAGCGTTTCCAACACCGGTGAAGTCAGATGTGCGTGTGTTATGTGCTGATGCTACTCGTCTGAGCTCTCGGTAGCGTCCGAGACATCGATGAAGTCGAATGTGTGTGTTATGTGCTGACGCTACTTGTCTTCACGCACATATTCACAGCTTGTTTGTACACTTGATTACCACTAGTGAAACGCACGTCGCTCCGTGAGATAAAAGTACTGTAATTGGATGCTCACTGGAATGCGACATGTTTACGGAACATATTAAATTGCCAGCGCCTAGTACCTGGTAAATACATAATATCGTTCAAGGTGTAATACTTAACTGAAAGGGTTATTGTAGGTTGACTTTAGTGGTATCGATATCGTCCTATCTGAACTACGCGTCGCTGTGACGTCACGCAAAATCCTGCATCGCGCATGTAGAGTTTACCACGGGACAAGTATACAACATCTCAACATGGGCAGTATCCTACCAGACACAACCCTCGTGTTGTCTGAGGGTCCTCCCTTGTCTATGAAGGATGAGAAAACTTTGCACTCTGTTCCTCAAAGAGCAGTTATCATGGCACATAGGCCTGTAGATTTCTTCGCTATTTATGGGTTGTGTATATAAACTCGTGTATAATCTGTGTATAAACTGTCTGTGTATAAGCCCTCAATATAAATTGAAATTAATTAAAAATCGTAATAAGGGTTTGTTTATTTTTGAGTATATAAATTGAAATACGTAACATCACATAACATCTCGCCTGTAATCCCCGAAAGTTTACGCAAGGGTTCCCTACAGTACGCAAATTGCAAAATGTTCATTTCTGTACCAAATAGTTTACATTAGCTTATGATTGGAGCCTCCTTTTAAGCATGATGACGCCTGTGTCAGGAGACTCCGCTCCTCCACTGCTTTGGCTGTTTGACTTTGCAGCAGTTATTTTTCAATCCCATCTTATAGGGATCCCAGCCTATTACCAACAAGCGGACAAAGAACCTTATAACACTTTGCCCGACCTGGGAGTCAAACCCATGTCCTCATGCTCAGCAGTATCGCTAGAGACCACTAAAAGAGGTACTATAAACTTCTTAGAATATGAATAGTCAATATTCTTACTGTGTAACTTCGAGTTAAATCCGTTTGAACTAAAATTTATTAACGTGTATTATTAATAACTAAATCGGAGGATGATCAATATTATCAATCAATTAATTTTCAGTTAAAATGAACCGGTATTTTTCCTGTTCACTTTTTTCGGTTAATAGCTGGTTGTACCATTCTATTCATGTTGAGATAGGAGCCTTCTGGCCTAAAGCAAGCATTTATTTATTTGTAATTTCCTTATTTTTTAGGTTTATATGTATACTTATGTGCCCAATAAGAGGTGCCGAAAAGGCCTAGACGCATACCGCAAAGATCGGATCGAGGTGGCTCAAGAGAAAGATGTCTTGGAAGGATTTGGGGAAGGCCTTTGCTCAGCAGTGGGATATGTCAATTAAAAAAAAGTAAAAATGTATAGTAGTTTTAATTTGTAATTTTTGTGAGCGAGTCACAATAAAAACTTTTCTTTCTTTAAGTATATCTTTCTTTCTTTTATGTCTCTAGACAAAGACCTTATACATATAAAATTGGAATCAAATAACGCTAATAAGAATCTACTTTAGAAGAAAAACAAATAATAAGAAAGATTGTGTTTTATAAGATTTCACAGAAAGCAACTAGGTTGCTATTCAACGTCGCAATGCTGCTTGCTGGCGTTTTATAAGGATCCCTAATTTTTTGCAAACTATAATATAGCCTGTGTAACCCAACTATAATATAGTGTAGCTTCCCAACAGTGGGAGAATTTTTCAAATCGGTTCGTAGTTTCGGAGCCTATTCAATGCAAACAAACAAACAATGAATTCTTCCCTTTTTATAATATTAGTACAGATATTGCACAAATTCAGCGGAAACAACAAAATGGGTAACCATATTCATAACGTACACATAAATAAATTAAATGAATAAATTCCACGCCAAATTTTATGAATTTATAATATTCACAAAATGTGAGGGATCGCCGCTCAAAACTGAATAAAAGGCTCTCCACATGGCGGTATATTCGTATATTTCATGAATACTGAACACATTGTCAACTTGTACCAAAATTACGTGATAGCGACGATATAAAAATCAGGAATGTCGATTTATAATAGTGTCAAGTTAAAAATGTTTTTATTTATTTTGTATTTACAATAAAAAGTAGGTGTTATCTAACCGATGGTTATCCTTGTACGCACTATGTAAGTGCACCCAAGGTCAATCCCCGGTTGGTGTAAGACTAGTGCCAAGACTGTGTTAATGCAGGATAAGGATACAAATATATATGATATATGGAAAATATTTATTACAATACTGGATATAAATCTTCTTAGAAGCTCATGGCTTAGTAATAACAGCCATGGGTGACCAGGTGACCATCATTAGATATCGAGATTCCTCCGTGCCTCGGAAAGCACGTTAAGCCGTTGTTCCCGGCTGTCATTCGTGGATCTTTGGCAGTCGTTACGGGTAGTCAGAAGCTCGAAAATCTGACAGCCAGTCTTACCAAGGGGTATCGTATTACCCAGTTACTGACTGGATTGTGGAGGTCAGATAGGCAGTCGCTCTATGTAAAATACTGGTATTCAGCTGCATCCGGTTAGACTGGAAGCCGACCCCAATATAGTTGGAAAAAGGCTAGGCAGACGAACAAACTTTATAATAAATAACGTACCCTACGCAGTCGCAGTTTATTACAATTATATTTTTCTCGCTCGCGTTTCTCGCGCGCTAATTTTTCCTACGCTCAGTAATGGTGTTAGTTAAGAAGATTAATTTCGTTGTCATCCACAACTGTTGGGTTTAAAATATTAATTGTTCTAACTTTACCCCTTTTTTGCTTCATAAGGCTTTTATTGTGAGCGCTTTTATGAAATTATGCTGTTATCATGGTGGTCCTATGAGTTTCTTTGCACTTATTTCTTGATACTTATTGCAAATAACAGTGTATTATGAAAGTGTGTATGTATTTATTGTATATGTAAGTAGTACACCATTGGATACCTCTTTTTTTGACGGTGGGAAACAGGTTAAGCTACGCTTTTGGGGTTGACCGTGGATGGGTGACCATCTTTTCATACTGACACTCCTCCGTGCCTCGAAAAGCACGTTAAGCCGTTGGTCCCGGCTGCTATTTGTACATTTTTGACAGTCGTTACGGGTCGTCAGAAGCCCAAAAAAAATCTGGCAGCCAGTCTTACCAAGGGGTATCGTATTACTCAGTTACTGAGTTGTGGAGGTCAGATAGGCAGTCGCTCTATGTAAAATACTGGTATACAGCTGCATCCCGTTAGACTTGAAGCCGACCCCAACATAGTTGGGAAAAGGCTGGCAGATTCATTGGTGGGAAATCATCAAATGACCCCTCCTGCTCTTGGTGGAGTGGAAGGGAGTGTCACACTCTTATTGACTAAAACCTATTTATGTTCCTTCTTTAGCCCTTTATGTTCCGGAGTAGCAGTAACCCTTCCGGACAATCCCGCTGACTTGGCACGCTTCGGCCCTCACGGGCCTCTTCATCGATGCTGACATCTCTAGAGGCGCGCGTGGAACACGTGCACGCGTCCGGCACGGGTCTGGTTCTGATGGGACAGTGAGCTACCCATTGTAGGGATAGGTGTGATTGAGTAGACGACTCGATGTGTAATACTCACGTTTATTAACAAATCATTCAATATATAGACTTAAGCTACTTACACATACAGTCATGGGTATGGGACCCACACTACACCTCCCCTTTTTATTAAAAAAAAAATCTTACATAGGTTAACATAGGTTTGTTTTTTTTTTTTCTCTAACATTTTAATTGATTTAATCTAGGTATATAAGATTAAGAAATATCTACTAGGTACAATATAACTTAGTTCTATTCTTATGCACTACATCAATTTTTCCTTTTCTTATTATTTCTACGTTTGGTGCTAAATCCCTTACCACTACATAGGGTCCAGAATAAATGGGACTCAACTTGTTTCCAGTTTCTATTTTTAAAAGGATTTGATCGTTTGGTGTGTAAATGATTTGTCTCATAGTGGTATCATACTGTTGCTTGCGCAAGGTTTTTTGTTGTATCAAGTTACTTCGTGCTTCAGACTGTGACACCTGTAATCTGTATTTCAACTCAAGCGGGTAACTTTCATGATTATAAAGTGGTTCTATTGACTTTGATAAATTATTAGGCAAATTACATTTTTTCCCATAAACCAATTCAAATGGAGTATGATTCGTTGCACTATGCACGGAAGTGTTATATGAGAAGCACCAATAGGGTAACCATGTACTCCATGCTTCTGGATGATTATCCGTCTGGATTCTCAAGAATGCTCCTAGGTGTTTATGAGCGTTCTCCAACGCACCAATACTTTCGTGATGGTACGCCGTGGAGTTAAGCTTTTTTATACCTAGTAATTTACATACCTCCGACATTGTTGCGCTGATAAACTCTGCTCCTCGATCAGTCGCTATAGTATTTGGAATACCATACTTTAGAATAACATTTTCCACAAAGGCTTTTGCAACCTCGTCTGATTTTTTAGAAACAAGTGGGCGTGCTATAATATATTTGGATAACTCACATTGTGTGGTTAAAATATAGGAAAAATTATACCTATCCTTATCTAAGGGCCCTACTATATCTAAATATACCTTCTGAAATGCTGTATGAGCAGTAGTCGTCACTACCATTGGCTCTTTATTGTATACGCTATGTTTTTGGGTCTGGCATTTATGACATTTCTTTACAAAATCATGGACATCTCGTTCCATGCTAGGCCAGTAATAATATTTTCGAATATTATTTAACATTCGTCTCATACCCGCGTGTCCACTCGTGGGTAAGAGATGGAAGTCGTTAATTATGACTCTTCTGTCGTCCTTCTCATCTACTCTTTCTACGTCTTTTAATATACATAAGCGTGGTCCGGACCACTTTGCATCTTTCTTTATCTCGGCTATCAACTTTTCAATAAACAAATTGTTTATGCCATTTTTAATGAAATATATCTCTTCTATATCATTAATTTTACAATAGTCCCCAAACTCCCTCGCCAATGCAGCTGGCGTCATCTGCGATCGGGACGCTGGGTTTATAAACAATGTCATTCGAGACGGCACATAACACAATGTTCTCTGACTACTTATCTTTTCATTTGTATTTTCGTCCCTTAATTTATCCCAATTATTTCCATCCACAAATCTCATCTCAACAGAGTCCTTCGGTTTACTATGAGTTTCCACAACCTTTGGTTGATCAGGCCAAATGTCAGTGTTATCCATATCTTCCGAAGAACTATTCTCCAATAACTTCCGCTTTTGTCCTCTAGTCATAACGTTTACAACACACTCATGCATTTCTTTCAGTTCCTTCGATGACACACTCACTCTCGATAATGCGTCTGCAGTCACATTACTTTTACCTGGCACATATTCGATATCAAAATCGTACTCATCCAAAACCAATCTAAACTTCAATAATCTACTCGAAGGATCCTTTAAATTAAATAAATAAATTAAAGGTTTATGGTCTGTATAGATTTTAAATTTGCGACCATACAAATAAGGACGAAAATGTTTAATACTCCACACTATAGCTAATAATTCTTTTTCTATAGTGGGGTAGTTTCGTTCAGCTTTATTTAAACTTCTACTTGCATAAGCAATTGGCCTTCCGTTCTGATTAGACAATACGGCGCCTAACGCATATCCTGATGCATCTGTTTGTAGGTTGAATATATTGTCACTAGAAAAGCATGGGTATTGCAATACTGGGGCAGATATTAAACGCTGTTTTAATGTATCAAAGCTGACCTGGCAATCTTTATCCCATTTAAATGTTACATTTTTCTTACTCAAATTATTCAAAGGATGAACTATATCAGCAAAGTTTTTAATAAATTTTCTATAGTAGTTGGCAAACGCTACGAAGCGTTTTACCTCATCTGCCGTTTTTGGAATTGGATAATTTTTCATGACACTAATTTTGTCTGGGTCTGGTAAAACACCGTTACCAGAGACTACATGACCTAAATATAACATTTCCTTTTTCATAAATTCACATTTGGATGGGTTCAATTTAAGATTCACTTTCCGTAGTCTTTCGAAAATGTCTATTAAATTTTTTGTATGTTGACTGAGACAATTTCCATACACAATTAAATCATCTTGATAGACGAGGCATTTTTCAAAATTAAGACCTGCCATATTACGACCATTATGCGCGGCAAGCCCGAAGGCAGGGTCGCCATGTAGGGATAGGTGTGATTGAGTAGACGACTCGATGTGTAATACTCACGTTTATTAACAAATCATTCAATATATAGACTTAAGCTACTTACACATACAGTCATGGGTATGGGACCCACACTACACCATTACTCACCGTCCGCGCGTTTGCAGGCTCGCGGATCATTGACTAACTGCAGTATTGTTTTTCCTCTCACCCTGGATCCATCCAAAGCTGGTGTTTAATAGATCGCTTTTAGTGACCGCCCTTTGTGTCACCCCTGGTAAAACGGCTTCATAGCCAAATTAGTCAATGTTGCTTTTCTATGAATGTTTATGTTATAAATAAAAAATGCCTTCGAAAAAGTTCTGTAAGTATATGACACTAGCTTTTGCCAGCGGCTTCGCCTGCGTGTATGTAGGAAAGTATCCCACGGGAACCGTACATTTTTCCGGGATAAAAAGTAGCTTATATGCTATTCCAGACTATAATCTATCTTTGTGCCAAGTTTCATCCAGATCCGTTAAGTAGTTTTTGAGTTTATTCGTTACGGTAAAACGGGGTTACTTTGAGAGCTGGGGTGATTTTGATGATAGCTAAACTTGATATGTTTTTTCGGATTTATTGCGGGATACTTAACGCAGCCAAAATTTGGTTTGTTCTGATGGCCAGACTGACTGATCGGCCATATTTTGCCGAAGCGTCAACGAGTAGTCGTTGTCGGAACTTTTAAAAATTATTTGTTAAAGTTTAGTGTCGAAAAGGTCTAAAAGATTTGTCTGAATAACTTCGGTGGTACAGGCGTAAGTATTATTGTTTGATTTGTAGTTTTTCACTTTTTTAATTAAACGTTTCTTTAAGATTAAAAGCATGTTTGCATTTTTGGTTACGGTCGCCATTTTATTTTGTATGAACATTTTAAGATCATCGGGGCTACATTGATAGGTTATAAGTGATAAGTGATTGGTTGTTTTAAGTGATAAAATACAATTGATCTTATTAGGTACTTAATTTTCTTAATTATTAATAAAAAAATATTTGGTTTATCTCTTTGTTAATATTGTAGTACCCAAAAGTAGTAGTAGTAGTAGTTGTAGTGTTTGTTGTATCAAATTCGCCCCTTGACTCAAAGTAACCCCAAAAATATTCAAATCGCAATATTACCTAAACTATTGTTTCCAAAAAAAAAATGTTTTTTGTTTTTTGTCGTTTTCGGGGTGTCTTTGCAATGAAATAAAAAAAAGAGGGGGTGACAAAGTAGCCCCATTATCAATTTAACTTTGATAAACAGGTTTTTATTTTTTTCCAAAAAAAGTATGGACTAATTTAAACTTTTTTGTTGCAATACTTAATTTACGTAATGAGTCTACACTGCAGTTTTTTTTTTACATTTTTATCGTTATAACTGCAAGCGTGGCATGCATTTAAAATTAATTTAATCAATGTTGCATATCATATTTTGAATTCTCAATTTTTTGTCAGTAAGTCCGAAAACAACGGCAGTGATAGCCTAGGGGTGTGACCGTCGGACTGCCAAGTCATAGGTCTTTCGTAGGTCGTTTTTCGGATTCATGTGCGCATTGTGTAATTATCACTTGCTTAAAAAAACGTTGTAGGAATACATCGTGAGGAAACCGGCATGCCTTAAAGATATTTCTCAACAGCATGTGAAACTAAGTCAGAGGTCCATGGGCAGCATAAAAACTCTGACACCAGGTTAGTGTAAAAGAAAAAAAGTCCAAAAACATTTTATATTGTTTACAAATTCTTACGAACATGTTTGAAAGAACTTGGTCATTTTTTCTGACTGTACAGGCCAGTTAGTTTTCACAGCTACTGTTTAGATTTATAGACCACCTGTAGCAGAAAGTGTTGAAATGGAGGTTGTAAAAGGAAACATTTGTAGTTTTCTACGACATAAAATTGCACAAGCATATTTTTTATTGCAGCTTTATTTTCTACGTCCATTTTTGTTGTTCTGTTTGTATACCTAGCACTTTAATTTACCCCAATCAGTCAAATTTATTTGATGTCTTTTCTACTTTATTACAATAGCATAGGGTTCATTTTCAAATTGGTAAAATATTACAACTTGGGATAGCTTGATATGCTGGAGTCTGTACAAACACTAAAGACTAGGTAAGATCCAAACCAGAGAAAAACCAATTGATAAATGCAAAAAACTGTCACCTCAACTTGCTAAAGACGCTAATCTATACTTTTAGAAATTACAAGCGAGAAGGCTCCAATTAGCAACATAAATTGCCCAGTAATAAATCATAGCACACTCTATTGTACGCTATATCCCATCAACGCCCAGCCAATATAATAATCATAATGGATGGTGTTCGTAATTGGAACACTATAGAATAGGAGCAAAAAGCTTAGCCCTACCCATCGGACTAATTGGGACTAAATGATAACACGACACAATCTAGATAGACTGTGTTCTGATGTGTAGTGTTGTGTGTATAATTCCAACTCGAAACTAAAAGTAGCCTAACTTCTAAGCAAAAAATTAAAACATAAAAAAAATTGCAAAATAATTCATATGCTAGTCGTTCTTTGATATGGTCTCATTCATATTCTATAGTGTATTTTTCTTTAGTTGTCTCATTTGGTAAACAAATGTCGCGACTAATATTTAGATTTCTAGTTAATGTATGTGTCTCTGTTTTTTTTTTTGTATATTTCATGTCTTATGTATAGTATACAAAGATCAAGACGTTTATACTTAACTTAAAGTGTATGATTGATATGAAAAATCACAATTATTGTCCCGTGTTTGTTTACCAAATTGGACATTATAAAAGAAATACACTATAGAGTAACGATATTTGAGGAGTGGCTAGAGAGCCGTCACGGCGTCCGGAAGGTGCTCGTTTTGTCCGACGCCTGCCGGGCCAGTGGGATTGTCCGAAAGGGGTACCGCTACCCCGGAATATCAAGGGCTAAGGATGGAACATGGATGGGTTTTAGTCAGTAAGAGTCTGACACTCCCTTCCGCTCACCTAGAGCGGGGGGGACATCTGATGACTTCCCACCCTCAAAAAAACAAGTTATGATATTAAAAATAACACCTTGTATATACAGATAATATACCTAATAATTTTACATATTCTATATTACAATTTTATTCTTAGCATAACAATACAGTTGATCGTCCAACAATTCACAGAACGAAGTTGCCACTAAGTGTGACCTTTACAGCTACAAGAACATAATCCTATAATCCGTCACAAATTGAAAAGAGAGAAACTGTCGTCAATTAAGTTTCTAAGTGGCTAAATGGAAAAGTCAAGTAAAGTCGGTTTGCAAAGCTAGTTAAGATGGCTGAGTCAATAAGAAAGCTATTTCCCCTAATCTCGAGACGTCGCGCGTCGGGAGCAATGCATTGGAAAAGTTCGATTGAAATGCCTCGTGTACCTTTGAGAACTTTGTAAGCTCAGCGGTTTAGTGAGAATTTGAATATTGTTTTTGTTTAAAAGTAATGGATATTGTTTGTTTGTGTAACGTTAGATTAGAGATAGACTGAATGTCTTAGTTGTGATGTCTTAGCTCTTATACAGGTAGGTACAGACGCCAGCCCATCAAGCTATCCCTAACTGTCAAATTTTCTCAATTAAAAATGAACCTTATACCTTTGCAATAAAGTTGAAATACTATTAAAGAAATTTCACAGATTGTGGTAACTTGATGTGCTGGCCTCTGTACCAAAAAAATTGCTATTTCCCTATGTTTTGACGAGTAATGCTATGCTATGTATGGAAAAGTTGTTTTTTTTCGATGTCTGATTTGTTCCCATAGTAAAAGTTATTCTTATGAACAACTTTTACGACGACAATGACCCCTTAAAATAATTGCGCATGAATCAAATTTCACCCTGTATATTATCTTTTTTACCCAATCCTTCTTCTTCTTATCCTGTTGATGGTACTTTTTCTGTATGTTATTCAATTGAATGAGCCCAGTAGTTTATTAGTAAAGCCACATTGATCGCAGCATCAGCGGAATTCTTTAGGTCATCCGCGGTGCAGGTGAACGGGCACTTAGGGCGCTCCAGCAGGTGGGGCATGGTCTGGTCAGAAGCTCCGCAATCACACTGGGTGTTGGGTGGATCTGTAACCCCCCACTTCGTCACATTGTGCCTGCAGCGGCCTACTTGGGTACGCAGTCGATTGAGGGCTTTCCATATAGGCCACTGCAAATCACGCCCAGGAGGCGAAATGTTCCTGGGGTTTAACAAAATCGGGAGGTAGTGGATGCTTCTCTTCCCATAATTTCCTTTTTATCCAATACTACATCAAACTAAACTGGACTCTAAAATACGCAGACTAAGGTCAATTTTACGCGGTTTCGATATGCTGATCGCGTTCAGTGTCATTCATGAAATTAACCCTAAGTTTCCGTATTTTTTCAAATCAAATCAAATCAATCTTTATTTGTGAACATAAGTACAAAAAGGTGTTATTTATACATTTTAGCTGATCTGTATGTTCGGCCAATAATCGGCATACAAATATAATATTAGTAAGCAGGTTATTTTTACTATCATAATGAATAAAGTCTAGGATAAAAGAAATGAAACAATTGAAAAATGTCATGAGCCGCATAAAATAAAGTAATTGAATTATAGTAATAGTAAATTGAAGTAATTAGAATGTCAAAGAAAGTTAAATTTAGTCATAATTTGTCATTTAAAAAGTCTTCAATCGAGGTCTTTTCAACTAGAAACAGGAACAACTTTTTTTTAAATGGCTGACATTTTCCTCACTTCTGATACACTTTGGCAATTTATTGTATAATTTTGGAGCCATTACGAAAATACTGTATTTGTAGCCCAGATTAGTTTAGATCTCGTATTGTAAACATAACTGGCGAAATGCGGTAATTTTCTGTTTTTACATCACACATATCTACCAACCTACTCTTTAATCGTTCACTTTAGTTTAGCAATTTTTTTAAAGTCTATAAGCTGCTATAATACATGTCACATTGTGATTAACAAACGAAAGTATTCAAATTTAATGTTTTAATGTTTCAATTTCTCATAGTGTAAGAGTGGCTAGTTTTTAATAACCAGGAACGGTTCAGAATCCATAATATTTTCAATTTTCAAAATTAAAACAATAACTTTTTAAAATTTTATTTCATGTCCGCCACTAAAAAGCTGCATCACTACATAGTATAAAGCAAAGTCGCTTCCCGCGTCCTAATGTCTGTATGTAGGTATGCTTAGATCTTTAAAACTACACAACGGATTTTGATGCAGTTTTTTTTAATAGATAGAGTGATTCAAGAGGATGGTTTGTGTGAATAATTTGTCGACATATTATGCGGGTGAAGCCGCGGGCGGAAGCTAGTTACAACATAATTCAGTTCAACAACCTAGATAGGTGGCCACGCACAAGCAAGCACAAGTTACTCCAATCTGTCCAATTTCTTTGATAATTTTTCAACGTTATTACAAAACCATAAGGATCATTTTCATTTGAGAGCATTTGACTGACCGTTGTGACCGTGACCTACTTCGTTTGATCTGTATTAAATCAACATAATTTAACAAAAAAATCTGGTCCATACTTTGAGTAGGTATACACATCACGATCTAATAATTTAATGAAATCTCAGTATTTTGGGAAATTTTAAGAAACATGCGAAGCAGCGGC
Source organism: Hyppa rectilinea (assembly GCA_951799385.1). Classification (NCBI taxonomy): domain Eukaryota; kingdom Metazoa; phylum Arthropoda; class Insecta; order Lepidoptera; family Noctuidae; genus Hyppa; species Hyppa rectilinea. The sequence continues at coordinate 15,409,291 of OX637312.1, read as the reverse complement.
GGGTCGCTAGTAATTTAATATATCCCTGAATGTAATTCCCACGTAAGCCCTCATCCCTGTTTAGAGAATTACCGGAAATTCAACATATTGATCGATAAAGGCAGATGTACGGTGTTAGGAATGTCTAATAATAATTTTGATTGTAATTCTTCTTCTTTATTTTTGTGTGGTTAGGCACTAACCTGGTGTCAGAGTTTTTATGCTGCCCATGGGCCTCTGACTTAGCTTCACATGCTGTTGAGAGATATCTCTCTGACATGCTGGTTTCTTCACGATGTTTTCCTTCACCCATTTTTAAGCAAGTGATAACATGTACAGACGCCAGCACATCAAGCTATCCCTAACTGTCAAATTTTCTCAATTAAAAATGAACCTTTTGTCTTTGCATTGCAAAGAAATTTGACAGATTGTGGTAACTTGATGTGCTGGCCTCTGTACAATACGCACATGAATCCGTAAAATCTGAGGCCTCGGATTCAAACTTAAGACCTGTGACTTGGCAGTCCGACAGTCACACCACTAAGCTATCAATTTTTTTTATTTGAGGGTGAGTTATCATCAAATAATTCATCCCGCTCTGGATGGAGCGGAAGCGAGTGTCAGACTTTTACTGACTAAAACCCATCGATGTTCCTTGCTTAGCCTTTTATGTTCCGGGGTAGCGGTAACCCTTTCGGACAATCCCGGTTACCGGCACGTTTAGGCCCTAACGGGCCACTTCCAATGCTGACATCTCTTTGAGGCGCGCGTGGAACACGTACGCGCCGTACTAGGCTGTCACTGCTGTATCTCTGTGATTGTAATTAATACATACGTAACATGACGCCTGTAATCCCCGAAGGTAAGGCCCAGGTGTACCTATCGTACACCACATTTGGCCAGTTATATTTCAGTCTCATGTAATAAGGGGAGAGCTTGTTGACATCAACCGGGCGCAAAACACGTGTATTTATTTATTTTAGAATCTACAACAAAAGATATACACTAAACATTACGATAATGGACGACAAAATGTTTTGTGGGTGTGTACCTACTACTTCAATTATAGGAAACCACAGCACGAACAATAAAAAGAACAAATGAAAATATTTTTTTTTTCTTTTATATTAGTTGTACTTAATAAAAGAAAAAAAAATACTGTGGAGCATAGAAACATTAAAGGTCAATAAATTCTGTAATATACGTGAGATCATAGATTAATAAAGTACCTAACATTAACATGAAGAAAAAAATAAAAACATTTACAATTTTATTAAATGTATATGACATTTCTTATATTTGTTGGCAGATTGGCTAATATCTAAATCTGTAATTTTAGCCACCATATTGTATTGTCTACAGAGAGAGAGAGTTTAATAAAAAATGCGATAGTGTCCCTTGTTAACTCTGCAATCAATGAAAGATATTAATAAGATGCCTAGTCTTATGACTAGGATACAATTATTATATGTTCCACAAGTGTTTCTCAGTAAATGGTTAAATATTTGATGCCGCCGCGAGGCACACTTTCTTGCTAACTGCAACTTTTATTCATTCTTTGCATTTTTTGTTGTCTTCTTTTTTAGGTTTCCGCACCCAGAGGGTAAACCGGGACCCTATTACTAAGACTTCGCTGTCCGTCCGTCTGTTCGTCTGTCACCAGGCTGTATCTCATGAACCGTGATAGTTAGACAGTTGAAATTTTCACAGATGATGTATTTCTGTTGCCGCTACTTATAACAAAAAATACTAAAAAACTGAATATAATCAATATTGTGGCTCTCATACAACAAACGTGTATTTTTTGCCGTGTTTACAGATAATGGTACGAAACCCTTCGTGCACGAGTTTTTTTTTATGTTTTAGATACTTTGTAGTATGTTGTGAAATAAAAGGCACACAACTTTTTATCCTGTGACTAGCTTTTGTATGCGGCTTCGCCTGCGTGTATGTAGGACATTATCCCACGGGAACCGTACATTTTGCCGGGATAAAAAGCTTATCTGCTATTCCAGACTGTAATCTATCTTTGTGCCAAGTTTCATTCAGATCAGTTAAGTAGTTTTACAAATCTTTCCTCTGACTGATGCCTTATTGAGTTACCCAGTAACTGGGTTGTAGAGGTAGTGTCAGAGTGTGAGAGAGTGTCAGATAAGCAAGTCACCGGCTCTATGTAGTAAACCGGTATTAAGCCGCGTTCTGTTTGACTGGAAACTAACTCCAACATAGTTAAGAAAAGGCCTGAAATTAAGACAAAATTAACTAACTTAAATTAAATTACTCTTACCAGGCATTGAACAAATCACATCACATAACATCCAAATAAATCACATCACTACAACTTATATCACTTTAAAACAAAAACACAAGAAACTATTACAAAACATTTTCCGTAGATGATAAACTTCGATGTTACGAGACTTCGGTTCGAGACGAGATGCGAACAGCCTCTCCCGTCGACGTTCGCGGGGCTACTGACGAGTGGAGACTGTAATGTAACAGTAGGAAGGTACAAGGATGTGATGTGAACTGAAATATTGTTCACAGCGGGAACGATAACATGGAAGTGATGATGCCTATTATTGATAAGTTGTTATTTTAGGTGTATTGGAAAATTGACGAGATGCGAATGGATATGTTAGTCTCGCAGTGAAGGTTGGTTATAAATAAAATACTTTTGTTTTGTTGGTTTTTGTTATACCACAATATAACTACCTACTACTGTAGGTAGGTAGGTACTGCTAAATATTGGGGATTGTTCGAAAGGGTTACCGCTGCCCCGGAACACAAATGGCTACGGAAGGAACATGAATGGGTTTTAGTCAGTAAGAGTCTGACACCCTTCCGCTTCACCCAGAGCGGGAGGGGTGATTTGAAGATTACCCACCTTCAAAAATAAAATAGGTTCTGCTAAATTTCTGCCCATCCTTTTGTCCCATGTAAGGTGCTTGGGGTCGCCGCAACACCTTGTCATCTTACATTCTATTATTATTTGAGTGATTTCACAAAAAACGCATTGTTCATAAAGAGATATAAAATTAAATTAAATGATTTATTCTGTAAATTCTACTCGTCATAGTTATTTAAGATTGAGTTGGCATTTATCGCATTGGGTCATCCTGTAATGGCAGATGTAAATTCTCCTAATTTATTAAATGTGAAAGTTCGTGTGGATGTTTAGATCACACCAGAACGGTTGAACGGGTCTGGATGAAATTTAGCACACATATAGTTTATAATCTGGACTAACACATAATATATACGTATTCATCGCGGTAATACATTACCGTAGGATAATATCGGAAATCCACGCGCGCGAAGCCGCTGGCAGGAGCCAGTAGTAAGTATATATTCCTCACACAATCCATGCATTGTTTCTTAGGCCTTCCTCTCCTCATCATCAACACATTTATATCAGTGATAACGAAGTGGTGTGACCGTCGGCTTGAATTCGAACCCAAGGCCTCTGAGATTTCGGATTCATGTGCGTATTGTATAATTATCACTTGCTTATAAAACGATGAAGAAAAACATCGTGATGAAACCGGCATGCTTGAGAGATATTTCTCAACAGCGTGTGAAGCTAAGCCAGAGGCCCATGGGCATGGCCTATAGAAACTCTGACACTAAATTAGTCACTAACCACACGAAAAAAAAAAAGAATGAAGTACACATTTATATTCATCTCTCTTATAGTCATGCCTTTAATCCTGAGAGCACAGTGGTATCGACCGTGACTTTCGGATTTGACATAGATGTCTTACTTTGTGTAAATTATTTTATCACGACTGCTCTCAAAACAGTGAAGGAACATCGAAACGAACAAAAATTCGAAGACTTGTGAAATCTACCAACGCGCGCTGGGCCCGTGTGATGGATTAGGTCCATCATCGTCTGTCGTCTCTCACGGAGAGGAGTCCTGAGGTCCCAGCAGTGAAAACATTATAGGTTGATTATGTTTCATAGTACTCGTACCTACCTGAAATAAATTTTCGCGGCAGTTTTAATATTTTTATGTTTTTTCAATAATTTCTAGCTTGATATAATTTAACAGGAAAGTAAAGAGGCGTTCATTGCCTTTAATAAAAAATTCAAAGGTCTCAAAAAGTAACACTTTACAGAGAAAATTGTATGAAATTTTCTTTATCGCCAAGTTCTACTGACCCAGAAATAAGGAAAAAACCTGCCAAGTGCGAGACAGACTCGCACGCGACACACAAGTTTTCGTACCCCCGTTAATACTACCTAAATTTTATAAAGGGATCCCCATTTAATTTTTAACATAACTGTATTTTTATTATCTAATAAAAATCACTTGCTCAAAAATAATATGCTTATAATCACTTGCTTAAAAATCGGTGACGGAAAACATCGTGAGGAAACCAGCATGCCTTTTTTTTCTTTTTTTTTTAAGGCTGGGAAATCATCCAATGACTGCTCCCGCTCTGGGTGGAGCGGAAGGGAGTGTCAGACTCTTACTGACTAAAACCCATCCATGTTCCTTCCGTAGCCCTTTATGTTCCGGGGTAGCGGTAACCCTTTCGGACAATCCCGCTTACCCGGTAGGCTTGGCCCTGAGGGGCCCCTGAGAGATATTTTTCAACAGCATGTGAAGCTAAGTCAGACGCCCATGGGCAGCATAAAAACTCTGAAACCACACGAAAAGAATAAGAATTATTCAATAAAAATACGCAATCTTTAAATTTCAACTATCTACTTATTACGGTTCATAAGATGGAGCCCTTTGAAAGGCAGTCGGACGGACTTACAGCGTAGGTTTAGTAATAGGGTTCCGTTTGGCACCTTTCTTGCACGGAACCCTAAAACCGTTACATTACGTCGTTTATCTGTGTATGCATCTAAAAATAAACTGAGAGAAAAGGTTTCTCCTCAGTATTTGGGTCACTAAACCCTCACTACTTAGAGAATACTTTGCGGAATTCTTTTTACTTACTTTGCAAAGGAATTCACGTCACAGCGCTTTGATGATACATTATAGCCCCCTAGACCAAATCACATTTTCACTAACGATAACGAAGTTAGATAAATCCGATATGTATGGAATTGGCATAAGCTTTCGAAATGTCACGTGATCAATCGCTAAGTGCGTATCAAATTATCCAAATGAATAAAAAAAAAACAACATAATAGTACGTAGTAAGTCACTGTGATCGAAAGAGTATGCTATTCTATTCTAACAAGCAATGTTAACAATAGTACAGCTTTACTCGTATGAATGTGCTCTCGTAATTTTTTTTTTATTATTATGTGTCTGACTTATACGACACCGGTTTTATGAAAAATCATTCGTTGAAAATGATAGCCAAACCATTGCCTAAGCTTTGGATTTTTTGCTCAAAAATATAATCCAAAGGATAGAAAACTCCCTAAGGACAGAATCGTCCAATTGCAAATCAGAAAACGTATCTTAACGTTAACTGTAAAACTTTACGCTTCCAATATTTTTAAAACTCAAACCGAATTACAATTAGATATTTTTCTTGGTAACAATTGACTCACGTAAGAAAATATTCATTGAAACAACGAAAACGAGCATATTGTCACAATACCGTAAGAAAAACATAATAACAAGATTTGCTGAATAAATATTTGTTCAACTCTTAACCGGACTAACATTCTGGTAACTCGCTCCGGGTTATATACAGGGTGACCCAAAATGTAAACGGATAAAAGCGTTAACATCCGGATACCCGGACTGCGCCATATCCGGGTCAGTTTGCTGAACTCCCCGCATGGCAGTACAAATGAATGGACAGTTCGATTTATCAAATATTATAGGGAACGTTTTGGAATTTCGAATACAATGTTGTTTAGTGTTGATTGTGACGTAGTACTAAAAGCCAAAACCTTTGAAAACATAATCGAGTGCGACATATCCATGAAATGGTTAGAGAAATATTATCAATGCTACACTGAAGTGAACTTGTTTATTTGTCGGCTTTAAAACAGATTTTGTTTACGTCATTTCGGCAGGTAGACCAGACACGTACGGTATCTCATGTGAAGTGTGACCCAGGGGCCTAGAAAAAGTATTTTTTTAATTAATTAGATAAATCTGAAATGTACGGAATTGGAAAATGTTTTCGAAATGTCACGAGATCAATCGTTTTCGGTCCGTGATAAAAAATGTCAAATTGTGTAACGAAACGATCAATATTCGCTGAATCGCTGAGATAACGAATTGTTCATTCAACAATTTTCGAAATCAAATCGACACTTTTCTAAACCCCCTGATACACCAACCAATCTTATCGTTCGCGATATGATGAGTGCTGATTCATAAAAAGATTATCTGGGCTGACTACATGTATTTACGACTCAGTCTGTATTTTTTCTTTCGGTCATAAAAAATAAAAAGGAATAATAATCGTAACTAACAGACAGTTTGTTAAGTTAATTCCTATTTTATTACAAACATTTCTTCTCAAAATTATATTAGGTTTGGCAACGAAAAGTAAAAGCATTTCTTTTTATATTTCGCTGCCGGCCTCATATAATTTTACGTTCCACCACTATAAAGTCATATCCTAGTAATAAAAGAGTAAAGCCTACGTTATACCATTTAAGTACCGAGTACCAACAGAGCCTTCAAAGAGGAAATTGAAGGACCTCAATTACCATGGACCGGGAGGCTAATAAATGTAGTGCAATAAAATCGAATGACGGAAATGATTTGTAAAGACTTTATTTACAACATGATGTATAAGTATACGATGTTTTTACGAAATAAAGACACAAGCATATTTAGGTTAGTTGGAGTATATACAAGACTAATAGAAATGTGCAACCCATATTGTTGAAAATTAAGTACAAAATAATTGTTTATGAAATTGTTGTATGAAAAATTTCAAACTGGTTACAGTCCACTCATATTAGACCAAAAAATAGGAGTGAAAGTACAATAATTCGCATCCAGCTGAAAGTTAGTATGGATGGTTCAAAGCACCATCATAAATGAAATCTAAAAAGTCCTCATCTCAAACTCAAACTCAAAGCGTTTATTGCAAACTAGCTTCTGCCCGCGACTTCGTACGCGGACCCTGTTGCTTATGCCAGCAACAACGGGGTCGCCAAAAATGTTATTGTTTATCATTTTTCCCATTTAAATCTTTTATCGCACTGAGCTTTAGTTTTATTTCATTCCAACAACCACCAAAACATACAGTCCATTTGTCATCGTTTTCATTTTGGTAACCGCATTATTATATTCCCCACTTGTCTCTAGAGACCTAGAAGTCAATGCGTAGATACGGTTAGAACTCAAGCACAATTCTCTATCCATGAACGTCTCCGACTCGCGAGACAATACATAACGTTCACGATCAGCGGTCAGTCGCACATCACGTGCCCCACTTGTCTCTAGAGACCTAGAAGTCGATGCGTAGATACGCTTGGAACTCAAGCGTAATTCTCTTTCCGTGAACGTCTCTGACTCGCGAGACAATACATGACGTTCACGATCAGCGGTCAGTCGCGCATCATATTCTTCACTGGTATCTAGAGACCTAATGAATACGCTGAGAACGCAGGCGTGCTTCGCGACCCGAAGAGGTTTCCACGGAGCGAGTTGCAGCCTAATGTTCTCGAACAGCATCAAGTCTCTCCTGACACTCTTCGGTAGATTCTTGGGATCTTATGATCCTCAATCTTTTAGCTCTCTTGGAACATTGGGAAAGATTTGACCTCTTTCTATTGTGAAGATACCTGATCAATAAAAATCTAAATTAAAATGACTGCTCCCCTGCGTTACCGGATAGGCTACCGTGTCACGAAGATAAATGGAAAAGGAAAAACAACATAAGCCCGAAGGCATATTCATACGATAAAATAAAAAAATAAATAGGAGTTTTGGCCAGTAGAGTCAAATTTTCAATGTTATACCATCGTCATCAAAAATCAGTCCTAAACTGTTACCGCCTTCACCGCGTGCAGGTACTCCCAGTTTATGTTATTTTATAATTACACAGTAAAATTAGTGATAGCTTTGATTTCCACATCAGATGTTTCTGATCTTCGATTTTTATAAGTCAACAGGAAATGCCCATCAGATTGAACAACTTTTGCTTAGACGTCATTCCTATATGTGTTATGTTGTAGCTAGGCTCTTGGAGTTCCACAACAGGTGTTCCAGATCTTCGATTTTTATAAGTCAACAGAGAGTGCTCATCAGATTGAACAACTTGTACTAAGACGTTATTCCTATATGTGTTATGGTGTAGCTAGGCTCTTGGAGTTCCACAACAGGTGTTCCAGATCTTCAATTTTTTAGTCAACAGAGAGTGCGCACCAGGCTGAACAACTTTCGCTAAGACGTCATTCCTATATGTGTTATGGTGTAGCTAGGCTCTTGGAGTTCCACAACAGGTGTTCCAGATCTTCGATTTTTATAAGTCAACAGGAAATGCCCATCAGACCGAACCACTTTTGCTAAGACGTCATTCCTATATGTGTTATGGTGTAGCTAGGCTCTTGGAGTTCCACAACAGGTGTTCCAGATCTTCAATTTTTATACGTCAACAGAGAGTGCTCATCAGGCTGAACAACTTTTGCTAAGACGTCATTCCTATATATGTTACAGTGTAGCTGGGCTCTTGGAGTCCCATATCAGGTGTTCCAGATCTTCAAATTTATTCTCTCAGCAGAAAATGCTAATCACGTGGAACAATTTTTGCTATGGTATCATTTTTGTATCTCTTATAGTTTAGCTGGTCTGTTGTGGTTCTGCATCAGGTGTTCAAGTTTCCAAGATAAATTATAGCCTATATGTTGCCCAGACCTTATACCTATACAACAAAAAAAAAATCATTCCAATCCGTCCAGTAGTTCCGAAGATTAGCGTGTACAAACAAACAGACAAACAGACATACAGACAAACAGACAAAAATTATTTTTTGGATTCGTGCTCTATTACTGTTTCTAAACCCCCCTCAATTATTATTTTTTTAATATATTGAATGTACAGACACAGTTTTTTTACTGTTTTATTATATGTATAGAAGATGTATAGATAAACCAATTACAGGCACTTTTGAAATGTCAAGGGGTCGGTCAGTCAGAAAGATGAAGCTAGTTGCCCATTCCAAAGCAGTAGGTACAGAGGCCAGCAGATCAAGTTACCACAATCTGTCAAATTTCTTTGATAGTATTTCAACTTTATTGCTAAGACATAAGGTTCATTTTTAATTGAGAAAATTTGACAGTTAGGAATAGCTTGATGTGCTGGCGTCTGTATCTAAGGAGAATAACGGGCAAGAAAATCCATGGACACTCTTTTTTCGATTATTCGGGGTCATAGGTCTCAAAAACGGTTTTTTTGTGACTTTCAGTAAAACGCTAATTATATCATGAAATTAGTTACGACAAAAATTGTAGATAGGTGTTTTGAATAATTCTACCAACTTACAGCTGGGTGCAAATTATTGTACCCTCGACTGTCTAAATTGACCAGACAACTTGGGCAACGTCAGTTTGGTCAACTAGTTTAATCTAATATACAATTTAGCTCGAGATATTCAGCAGCTTCGAATGAATAGAGATAAAACATAATACCTATTGTAATTATTTTTGCAACTAATTTCAGGGTGTTTGAGATTTTCAATTCAATCATCAAAGAAATTTCAGTGGCATTCAAAAGAAAAACCTTGGCTGCAGGTACCGTAAGCGGGATTTTCCGATTCCGATTTTCCGAAAGAGTTACCGCTACCCCGGAACATAAAGGGCTAAGGAAGGAACATGGATGGGTTTTAGTCAGTAAGAGTCTGACACCCCCCCCCCCAGCTCTGGGTGGAGCGGAAGGGAGTGTCAGACTCACTGTCATTAGATGATTTCCCACCCTCAAAAAATAAAAGGTACCACAATGTGAACCAAAGCATTCAACAGCATCGGCGGACGGTGACCATTCATGTGTCCTGGAGATTGGATCAAATACGGGACGGGTTCCAACGGGTTCCCAAATGTATCATTTCCCTCGGGACCGTTTGACAACTGATTTGATATCTTTCCGTTTCCGTAAACCGACCCTATCCGGTTTTATTGCCGTTTTCAACCGTTTACTTGAAAGATGATTCGGATGGAACCTAATTCTCGGTCCAGTGGTTCTGGTAGGCTACGCTGGCAAAATCTATCCTAATATTATAAAGCTGAAGAGTTTGTTTGTTTGAACGCGCTAATCTCTGGAACTACTGGTCCGAATTGAAAAAATATTTTTGTGTTGGATAGTCCATTTATCGAGGAAGGCTTTAGGCTATGTAACATCACGCTACGACCAACAGGAGCCGAGCAGCGAGTGAAACCACGCGGGAGCAGCTAGTGGAAAATATTTATTTATACTAATATTATAAAGAGGAAAACTTTGTTTGTTTGTTTGGTTGTAATGAATAGGCTCAAAAACTACTGGACCGATTTTAAAAATTCTTTCACCGTTGGAAAGCTTAGTTTTCTAGGAGTAACATAGGCTACTTTTTATCCCGGGAAAAATAACGGGTCCCACGGGAAAGACCACGGGAGCGAAGCCGCGGGCAAAGTGCTATTATCTATAAATTACGTTGGATTTTCTGTTCTATGAAAGATAAATAGTAAAATAAATGTTGTTGCAGCGATGACATAAGTTTCAAAAAATTAGTCTTAAGCAATTAATTAATTAATGTTTACCAAAAATTAATCAGCCTAACTGAGGCATCTTCCGCGCAGGATGTACCATGGGGCCCTAGTGTGGGTTGGTGATTGTCACATGTCTTCAAAATTCGAAGACATGTGACAATCACCATCCTTTACCGTTTTGAGAGAAACAGTGATGAAATTAAATCCTGCCTGGGATCGAACCCACGGCCTACAACTCGTTAGTCGGGGTAAAGTCATCTGTGAGTTGCTCCGTCGATTTCACACAAAAAGTTGTATCACAACATTTGTTAATGTCACAGCAAAACAATTAACAATGCAAAGCTCAAAATACTAAACGTGGCGAAAATTGACAAACCATTTAACATGACCTCTCGCTATCATTTAAATTCCCACAAATAAAGATCTATTTCAACTGGGCGCTAAAGTTTATGGCATAGTCGACGTTCTGCTATTCTGCGCTCTGTTTTAAAGTCTAACCAGATGTCACTGCCTGGGTATTAAGTAGTGTTTATAACATAAGCCATGTTGGATTTAAATATGAAGTTTTACTGTCAAAAAACACCTGTGTTCTAGATTTCAAAGAGATAGTTTTATTTTTTATTTTTGGTAAACACTGTTTTATATTTTTTATTTATTGCAGTGCACATAGGTTGTCCTGACAGAAGGCATACAAAATACCTAAGACTAAATGTCATGGAGGCATGAGAAAGTCAATAGATAGTAGATGATTAGATTTATGTGCATTTAATTTTATGTCCATTTAATTTATTTTGCTTTGTTATCATTTTATTTTATTTGATTTTATGTAGACGTATATTTGATTTGATTTTGTGTATTTAGGCAATAAATTGAAAAATAAATGAATTTGAATTTTGATGTCACAATTTTATGCCCAACATTATGAGATAATAGTGATAAAAAGTACGCTGGCATCGGTACCATGGTTCTAGCTACCGGTGGTCAGGGCTCCTGAGAGAGGAACCTCCCAAATATACGTGCCGTGTCCAAGAGTGCCGCTTTCTGGATCAAGCCCTTGATCCAACTGCTTATTGGGAGCCTCTTCAGATGTTGAATTGAATTTATTATTAAGATATTAATAAGCGATCCACACAAACGTACAGTTTTATCACAAAACGAGTTCAAGGCTCAAGAATAGTTAAAATGCGTCACAGGTATGTTTGCGCACGTAAAGAACCCACCTAGGTGAGCTAACACGTCCGACTTTGTGTACTAACTTGCATAAATATGCTATGTTAATATGCACACTTTAGGTGCGCTAGCTTTTGATATCCCGCACACGGACCACTCGCAAACATCTTCTAGTGGTCAATGCCAGCAACTTTTCTTATTTTGACCTTAATTTAATGCCAAAATGGTGATTTTTCTTTCATGTTGTTCTGGAGAACAAGTTAATTAATCTGCCTAGCCTATTACCAACTATGTTGCGGTCGGCTTCCAGTCTAACCGGATGCAGCTGAATACCAATATTTTACATGGAGCGACTGTCTATCTGAACTCCACAACCCAGTCAGGAACTGGGTAATACAATACCCCTTGGCAAGACTGGCTGTCTGACTTTCAGGCTTCTGGCTACCCGTATCGACTGTGAAAGATCCACGAATGACAGCCGGGACTTACAGCTTAACGTGCTTTCCGAGACACGGAGGAGTCTCGATCCGAAAGATGGTCACCAATTCAAGGACCACAGTGATCTCTTAGATGCTTATTATAATTTTTTTGTTTCTGTTTATTGTACTTTAGTCGCTTTAAACGTGTTCGTCTTTTCTAAATCGTCCTTACTTATAATTCAACATTTATGAAGTAACTAATATTTTTATTACAGTTTTATTTAAAAGTTCCTCTTTCGTGACGAAATCGACATCTCCTAGAACCAAAAATTCGAAGTCACGTGACATCCACTAACCCGCACTGGGCGCGCGTGGTGGATTGCGGCCCACTCTCTAGAAGAGAGGAGGTGTATCCCAGCAGTGGGAACATTATAGGCTGATTATGCTTATGCTATGATAATTTAATAGAGTGTCCACGGAGTTTCAAGCCCGTTCATCTCCATAGGTACTTTCCTTTTTGAAGCAACTAGCTTCAAGTTTTCTGACTGACCGAGCTCTTGACAATTTAAAAGTGCATGTCAAGGACTTTTTTTTTTGAGGGTGGGAAATCATCCAATGACTTCTCCCGCTCTGGGTGGAGCGGAAGGGAGTGTCACACTTTTACTGACTAAAACCCATCCATGTTCCTTCTTTAGATCTTTATGTTTTGGGGTAGCGGTAACCCTTTCGGACAATCCCGCTTACTATGTAAATGGCTTACTTTGATAATGTCTCGTGTATTCGTGTTTTTAAACGCCTTTATATACCTAAACGGGGATTCTGTCCATATGTAGCGGTCGCGAGTTGTCCGTATACGGTAACCTTATTGCATTCTACGAGTATATTGATATTTGTAAGTCAAACACTTAGCGTTATTATGTAGGTGCAGTTATGGCTTATTAATCTTGCTACACGGTATTACCTGTATATGGTTTACTTTTGTATCCATCCGAAACTAGGCCAGTGTCAACCGTACGATTAAATAAACCAGGTCTTTTCTGTATAAAATAATATGCGCTGATAAATTAGCAGGCGTTCAAGTATCTGATCTAGCCTGTCTCGTGCTGTCCAGCGACGCCCTATGACCCCTCTGATCCAGCCTGTTCCATGCTGTCCACCTCCAGGGACGCCCTAAGCCGAAGTCCATTCGTCACAGGGGGTGCCCTTAGCATGTAGTCGCTTAGTTTGTCAATTATTTTTAAGTCCTGGCTGGCTTTAATTTATTGAGGCATCTACAGTCAAGCCCGGTTAAGCAGTAGGCAGATAGCCTCGTAAATTGAACTGAGGGATGCCATAAAAAATTAGCACGCGTTCAAAATAGCTACAACGATTGTGTTTTTGTATGTAGTTTACATTTCTGTATGTAGGGTAATACATAATACACTTTTAGAAAAAGCACCATCCAGATTAAATTTTGTAAGTCCTGTAAAATATTTTTATTTTGCTTTTTATGTGCGGTATGAGATAGGTACTTAAGTTTAATGAATACTTCAAAGGATAATTAATAGAGCAATAATAGCTATAGATTCTCGATAATAGGGCTCACTGTAACTTGCTAATTATTTCGTCCGCCTATCAAAATATTACCGCAAGATTGTGCTATTCCAAAGGCCATGTAATCGAGTGTCGAAAACACGTGACAATTAAATTCCCTAATGAATTTTGGGTGAGTTTAATTTTCTTTGGGATAAGTACTGCTAGCATGAACAATTTGTGAGGATTATAATTGCTATTAGAAATGGCCGAATAAGATCGTTGGGGGAGTAAGTTCGGTATTTCGATTGCCCGTCATTATATTAATTGCAGTTTCATACAAATTCTTAGCTGACGGCATGAAAGAAAGTGCTTTTGTTGAAAAATCGCGGTTCCTTTCTGCCAAAAATATTTGCTCGCATTAATTTAGAATTTAACAGCCAATTGGATATTTGAAAGGGTAGTCAATAACGTTACTTGTTATGAATTGTCAAAACGCGGAATTTGTACGTGATGTGTATGAAATATAAAAATGTGACGTCGCAGATTTTTGAAATCAAATGCAATGCTTATTAGCATTAAATGCAGTTTTACAATTTATGTTTCTTTGAGCCCTTTATTTCAAGAAGAAAAGTTATATCCGTTATTACCTATATACGTTTCTGTACACCTGATGACCTAACAACGTATATGCAAAATTTCAGAATGTCGCTTTCGTGGTTTAGGCGTGAAAAGGTAGCAAACAAAGTGACAAAGATACTTTCGCATTTATAATATTACTAGCTGACCCGACAGACGTTGTCCTGTCTTAACTGTGATACCTACCCTACCTACCTACCTAGCTACCTACCCTACCTACCCTAGCTACCCTACCTACCTACCTACCTACCTAGCTACCTACCCTACCTACCCTAGCTACCCTACTTACCCTACCTACCCACCCTACCTACACCAGCTACCTACCTACCCTACCTACCCTACCTACCCTACCTACCCTACCTACCCTACCTACCCTACCTACCCTACCTACCCTACCTACCCTACCTACCCTACCTACCCTACCTACCCTACCTACCCTACCTACCCTACCTACCCTACCTACCCTACCTACCCTACCTACCCTACCTACCCTACCTACCCTACCTACCCTACCTACCCTACCTACCCTACCTACCCTACCTACCCTACCTACCCTACCTACCCTACCTACCCTACCTACCCTACCTACCCTACCTACCCTACCTACCCTACCTACCCTACCTACCCTACCTACCCTACCTACCCTACCTACCCTACCTACCCTACCTACCCTACCTACCCTACCTACCCTACCTACCCTACCTACCCTACCTACCCTACCTACCCTATGTCCGTCTCCTGGTTCTAAGCTACCTCCCCAACAATTTTCAGCCAAATCGGTTCAGCCGTTCTTGAGTTTTAGATAGTGTAACTAACACGACTTTCTTTTATATATACATATAGATATTTTTCGTGCAGTCGAACTAAATTATAAGTAATAAATAATTGGAGGCGCACACTAGTACCTATCGGACCCCGATCATGTAGACATGCAAGTAACACATTAGACGATGGCCTGCGGACGGTGAGTAATGGGTAGCTCCGTCCGATCAGGACCAGGCCCGTACCGGACGGCGCGGCGGCGCGCACGTGTTCCATGCGCGCCCCAAAGAGATGTCAGCAGTAGGGAAGAGGTCAGCGGGATTGTCCAAAAGGGTTACTGCTACCCCGGAACATAAAGGGAAGGAAGGAACAAAATAAAGCAACAACTTTTTAGTGCACATTAGAGAGATATTTCGAGATTCAATAAAATAAAATACACCGAGGACAGTCGCAAACTATTTTTCTTCTCAATGAGGATTTGTACAGACGCCAGCACATCAAGCTATCCCTAACTGTCAAATTTTCTCAATTAAAAATGAACCTTATGTCTTTGCAATAAAGTTGAAATACTATCAAAGAAATTTGACAGATTGAGGTAACTTGATGTGCTGGCCCTCTGTACAAACAAACAGGACAATCTTCACAATGAAAACTTTCGAGAACATTCTAACGCCACACTTTGCACAACCAACTTTTCTCGTAAGCATTGTCAATGAGTTTATCAACATAACTATTGCCCGAACAACTCGGGAACAGCTATTGAAACCCACAACTAAGTTTTTATTGCCCCAGTAAGAAAAGAAAGACGGACCGACATAATTCATTTCCTACGATAATGATGTCGATTAGGAAAGAATGGACGTTGATGACGTAATATACGTTGGTAATCTAGGACCTTTTATTTTCGTGTGAAAAGGGACCAACCTGTAGATATATAATATATTATGTTACAATGCTAAGGGCGGATTTCACCAATGTAACTGAACGCGATCAGCGCACAATACCCGTTTAACGGCTGTCAGTGTCATTATTTTCAGTGTAGTATATGTAACAGGTCTTGAACGCAGTTTATATTTGCTAATCACGTTCAGTTCCATTAGTGACCATTGGCACTGAGTAAGTAGGTAGCTAGGTAGGTATCAGACGCATAAAGACTTAATTAAGTATGTATGTTTTACACCGACGTCAAAAAAAGGAACTTTTTGTATAATATAATTATGTCCATTGATATTTTAGTCAACTGTGGACTGATTTGGATGTATTTTTGACTTTGCTTGGATACACTTAGTATTAAAGTGGATTATATTATAATACCTTCCAGTCCTGTGTTTGTTTAGTAGTATTCGATTTTTTTGCTATAAAGTGAAACATAAAAACTTTACAAAAAAAAGTTACCTTCCAAGGAAAAACCCCGGAAAGTGAAAAATTACTTTAATTTCGGAAGTCGGTGATAAAAGAAAACATGTTATCAGTTCTCAATGATCTCGTTCCAAACTAAAATATCTGACACCGATCTCCAATGTTCCGAAGGTCGCTTTCTCCAATATCATAAAGGATTGGCTCTAGTTTGGGATCCAATGTCTCCGGCTTATTTTATAGTAATGTGATAATACTAATATTTTTCTTTTTAGTTTCGTATTTTTATCGACGTCGATGTCATTTTCATGGGTTTTGAGGTCGTTGTTGTCTAAATTGGTGTCAAAATAAAAATACAAGATGGCGCCAACTATGCAATTTTTTTTATCATGAATAGCGTTTCTCTGGTTTTCGCACTGACATGCTCTGTAGGATCGGTGGGCGTATTAATGAGGTATTCCATATCAACCTGCAGAGAGGCAGACAGGCAGATAGGCTCATCCCACTGTCTCTGGGGGTTCTTAATATTGAAAAGTCAAGAATTTGGTTATTTACTTCCTATGGCAGCCGTCGAGCGCCATCATCACACCAGTATTTCCACGGTATCATATTTTTGCATTGTTACCGAATTGGTATACCAAGCTTCAACTAAATCGTATACCTGTTCCGGATAAGGCGGGAGGAAACGTCCGTCATTTGTCACCACTGTGTGAATCGCCCAGAGGAAACAGTGGAGGTCTGCCCCGCTAGGACGAAGCACCGCCGTGTCTTGGCTTACTTGCTTGCACACTCTTACTAACTAAAATCAACTATGTTTCTTCCTTAGCCCTTTATGTTCCGGGGTAGCGGTAACCTTTTCCGACAAACCAACCTTGTAAAAACACGAAATACAGGTGACATAATATCATGAATGAAAACTCGTATTCAAACTTTTTGGTCATAGATACACGTACCGTAACCACAGTGAATATAGAAATTTAAATTGACACTGAAATTCAGTTTTGACAACTTTCACGCGTTGTAATAATAATAAGGCTATGTTATGTTCCACTTATACTCCTGGTGAAATGGTGATAGAGCATAAAGATGGAGACAGCAAGGACGACGCATGCGGTCCCCAAGACTTTGCCCCCGCCGGTCCGGAAACGACCTCGGCCGTCGACATCCACCCCGTTCAGCCTAGATCCCATTGTTGAGATGACATGTATGCAGAGATTCTGTAAATTCGTATACAACAAGGAGTCAGGAGAATACTTCTACAGAACCTGCAGAAGCTGGTTCTTAATATTATCATATTCAATTATGTACCTTATTTTTCTTGTCACGTTTACTCTCATGGTCCTCTACTTGTCCTTGATGATAGTAAAGTCAACTGTTGATTTTAACACATTAGATTATTTGAAATTTCAATTGCTCACGTATCCAGAACACGGTATAGGACTTTCAGCGTCACCGACATCTGAGACCAATGTCCCATTAATATGGTACAAGAATGGAGAGAAGGATGACTATAACAAATATATTCAGGCAATTGACAAGTTCCTATCAAGCAACAGACGGAAAAGAGAGCTTAGTAGTTTAGGTCCATGTGGACAGTCTCCTTATGGTTATGGCGAAAAACCTTGTGTAATTGTAAGAATTAATAAGCAGTTCAACTGGGCCGGCAAACCCTTGCATTTGAACTCTACGATTGCGAAGTCGGCGCCGGCGGAAGTTCAGACATGGATGAGAGCAGACAGGACGAAACTGTGGCTGCAATGTAGCGGATACCACTCTTATGATAAAGAACACATTGGTAGAATAAAGTATTATCCTGATCCTCCAGGATTTGATGCATCGATGTTCCCGCTTAATGTCTCCAAGAAGTCTCCTTTGGTGGCAATACAAATATCCGAATTTACAATAGGAATATCGTTGGCTATCCAATGTAAATTGTGGTACGACACTGGTCCGTCGACTATCGATTTTATGCTCTACGTCGCCCCGGGGGAGAAGACAGCTGTTTAATAGTGTTTGTATGAATAATTTGTACAGGTATTTATAATATTGAAATGAATTATCTAAAAACTGATTAGTTTGTTTCTACAGTCATAGCATTACCTATATATAATGTTCTCACTGCTGGGTCACAGGCTGCTTCTCAGTGAGAGGGAGAGTGCTAAGCGTTTGGTGGATGGCTCAGATCTTCACATTTTTGGTTCTAGTAGTTGCCGTGCCGGTTTCCTCACGATGTTTTCCTTCACCGTTTTGAGAGCAGTAGTGATGAAATGAAATAGACAAAGTAAAATGCCTGCCTGGGTTCGAACTCCCAACCTACAATTTGTAAATCGGGGCTTGACTAACCTGGCTTTTGACGACCCGTGAAGATGTTATGAAACTTCTTCACTTTACCAACATACATACACACATCAAAAGTGTCTAGGGATCAACATATATTTTTGCAATAACTTTTCTCTTGATTGATATTAATTTAAATTTTCTTTAAGGATTCATCAAATAAAGTGTTTTCGTTTGTCACAGTAACGATAAACCAAGTCACCTTTGCATTAATAAAGAAATTTGCCATTTTCCTAATAAAGGGATTTTTGACATTTGAACCACTAACATTAAAGTTCGAAAAAAAGACTGAAATAACAGTTTTCTTTAAAATTTTATTGGGTAACTTAAACAATTAATAATCCGTGTTTCTACCGCGAACACTAACAACACAAGAACATCGGTTTGGCATACTCAAAATGAGTTCATCCAAATCACGCTGTGGAATGGCCGCCCATGTTCGTTGCAACAACAAAAAAGGTCTTCTTGCAACTGGATACCCTCCATATTCGGCAGAGCTCTTCTCTGTAGCATATCCCATGCATGCTCAATCGGGTTCAAGTCTGGCGACTGAGCAGGCCAGGGCAGGACATTGATGTTAGCTGCGGCGAGAGTCTGTCTTACAACTCTTGCGGTGTGCGGTCGTGCATTATCATGCATTAACTGAAATAAGGGACCGATTTGCACTTGTAGAGGAACGATGACGTCAGATACAATCGTCTCAGCATAAATTTGAGCGTTGAGGTTGCCTCTGATCCAAATCAACTCAGTTTATCCGCCGATCCAAATACCCGCCCATACCATGATGGTTCCACCACTATAAGGATGGACTTCCTGGCAGGATTTTAATCGCTGTTGGCGTCCAGGGGTTCTCCAGTGTCGTATACGTCTTGTATCCGGTCTCATACCAAAACGAGACTCATCAGAAAAGCACACGAAACGCCATTGTTCTTCTGCCCAATTTCTGTGTTCAAGAGCCCATTGATATCGAATCCTACGATTGTGCATTGCTATAGGTGGTACCCGTAGCGGTCTTCGGGAATGAAGGTTCACTTCATTCGTTCCTCTACAAGTGCAAATCGGTCCCTTATTTCAGTTAATGCATGATAATGCACGACCGCACACCGCAAGAGTTGTAAGACAGACTCTCGCCGCAGCTAACATCAATGTCCTGCCCTGGCCTGCTCAGTCGCCAGACTTGAACCCGATTGAGCATGCATGGGATATGCTACAGAGAAGAGCTCTGCCGAATATGGAGGGTATCCAGTTGCAAGAAGACCTTTTTTTGTTGTTGCAACGAACATGGGCGGCCATTCCACAGCGTGATTTGGATGAACTCATTTTGAGTATGCCAAACCGATGTTCTTGTGTTGTTAGTGTTCGCGGTAGAAACACGGATTATTAATTGTTTAAGTTACCTAATAAAATTTTAAAGAAAACTGTTATTTCAGTCTTTTTTTCGAACTTTAATGTTAGTGGTTCAAATGTCAAAAATCCCTTTATTAGGAAAATGGCAAATTTCTTTATTAATGCAAAGGTGACTTGGTTTATCGTTACTGTGACAAACGAAAACACTTTATTTGATGAATCCTTAAAGAAAATTTAAATTAATATCAATCAAGAGAAAAGTTATTGCAAAAATATATGTTGATCCCTAGACACTTTTGATGTGTGTATTATGTGAATATGAAATTAAGTTGTTAATATTCTGCTAGGTTTTGTCTTATTTCATCTAAAGAAAAACTTTTGAAGTTGTTGTGTTGTATAATATTAAGGCGCATCCCTGAGCAAAACGCAGCGGTAGCCGTTTTTTGTGCAGTTTTTCGGAGTCAACTTCTCTTTATCCAAAAGAAATACCAACTAATAAAAATTACAATCAATTTCTACAATACATATATAATCTTGACTCCAAAGTGGTAGTTTATTTTTAAGTAGCATAATGTTTTATTAATTCCCTCACAACGAAACCACAGACATGAGAAATAATAATTTTTAACATGCATCTTCTCGTAAAGTAACCATTATTTTGATTTTCTACTTATACTAATGGATAGGCAATTTAATAATGAATGTTATGCTAGTTTTTTTTTAGAAATGACGTATATTTGATTTTCAAATCTGAAATCGCGGAAAAGAATTAGCTGTTGTAATATTATGCTCGCGTAACTCGTCAAAGTGTAGGGAACAGCTGATTTTTTTTCGCGGTTTCAGATTTGTTCCCATAGTGAAAGTTGTTCATAATAATGAGTATAATGACCTCTTAAAATAATGCTCATGAATTCAATTTCAACCTGTATACACGGTTAAATTTTAGTCGTTTTAATCCCCTTGAAGGCATTGCACTCATTATAACGAGCAACATTTACAATGGGACCGAACCTGAAATCGCGAAATTTAACCGTGTATTTAGCAATGGATCTATTTTCCCGTAGATAGGTAACATAATACTACTTTTATTATCTTGGTTCGTATTGGGAGGATTGAGAGATTCGTCTATCATTTCATAGAAATTCAATTTCGGGCACAGTATATCAAACTAACTATAGTGTCGTGGTATCGAATTGCATCCAATATGGCCGCGAGGTAACGAATGTATCTAGGTCTCTGGAACATCGAAGAATTAAATGATATCTGGTATAATAATGAGTTTTCAGAGGTCTACGTATGATGGTTTTTAGGGCCGTATTTGTATGGAATATTTTTTTTGTGACTTCAAGTAATATTAAATCAGTGAATAATATTAAAGTTCAGGTTAAACTGCCGCGTTGATCTAGTGGTCGCAAGTGCTACTGCTGAGCTTGACGTGCCAGGGTCTATTCCCGGGTCGAGCCAAGTGTTATCGGGTTTTCCATCTGAAATGTCTCAGTAGCGACCCGGGGTCTGGATTTCAGTACCATATGATGGCTCGCCCCCGATTACATTGGAACTAGATATAACTGGCGAAATGTGGGTGAACTATTATTATTATTTATTTATTTCAATCAAATTTGGATCATACATTAAATAAAAAAATGACTTATCAACTATAGGTACCGACAAACGGGGTGAATCGGAAAGAAACTTTAAAAGGAATAATTTTACTATAAAAGAATATAGTTTGTTTCTAACAAGGGCATTTAATTGTTTATTATAATATAGTAAACACATTACTAGACCTTTTTGGCCGCAAACGATAGATTGTGACACTAAACTAACTTTAAAACTGTAATTTTAAAAGGGATTTTAACATAAAAATAATATATAATTTCAATGTTAAAATCCATTTTAAAGTTTCGTCCCGATTCACCCCTGCATCCCTGTTCACCCCGTTTGACTGTAAGTATACCTCAGGTGTCAAGTGGATGTCGATTTTTGCGTACGTGCAATGTGGACCGGGCCGACGCGGCGGCGCGTTGTGTTCCATGCGCACCTCAAAGAGATATCAGAACATACTGATAGCGTCCGTTAAGGCCGATGCCAGCCAGGGTCACGGCTTTGTTGGAAAGAGTTACCGTGGTCCATGGCACAGGCAGCTGTAAGAACACAGGTGGGTTATAATCAGTAAGTCTGCCTCGCCTCCCGCTCCGCCCAGAGCGGTAGAAGTTTTTTGATCATTTCTCACCCATAAACAAGGTGTGAACCTCGTCACACCAACTTCTCTTGGATCTGCCAGGATAAGATGGATTAAAAATCCTCAATAATATTTCATCATCATCTGCCTAGCCTTTTCCGAACTATGTTGGGGTCGGCTTTCAGTCTAACCGGATACAGCTGAATACCAGTATTTTACATGGAGCGACTGCCTATCTGACGTCCACAACCCAGTAACTGGGCAATACGATACCCCTTGGTAAGACTAGCTGTCAGATTTTCGGCATTCTGTCTACCCGTAACGACTGTCAAAGATGCAGAACTGACAGCCGAGACCAACGGCTTAACGTGTTTTCCGAGGCACGGAGGAGTCTCGGTATGTAAAGATGGTCACCCATCCACGGCCAACCCCGGCAAGCGTAGCTTTAACCTGTGCGGCTGATCCTCAATAATATTTATCTAGGAAAAATACAATACAAGAAGTATTGTAGTTAACAAAAAAATAACGTCTCATTTCCACAGCAGGATAATATTATATCCTCAATAATATAATAAGAGATAACACGATTATTTGGTCCGTTATGTCTTCCATGCTTCATCTAATTTCGTTCGCGGCAGGGAGCACGATTCAATTACTGGCTTCGTAGTATATTACCACAAATGGACTGTCATCCGGGGTGCGACCTTTCTGTTTTGACCTTTGAAATAAGAGGGTAATATAGCGTGAAACAGATACGTTTTTTAGTTTGATGGTCAAACTCAAACAAAAGGAATTTATTTAAAATAAACCAATTGCAGGCACTCTTGAATCGTCAATGCGTCAGTCAGTCAGTAAGATGAAGCTAGTTGCCCGTTCCAAAGCAGTAGGTACCTATGGAGAAAAACGGTTAAGAAACTCGATGGGCACTCTTTTAGACACAACATGGTTACAAAAAATTGGTTACATCATTTATGTTGTTGTCCCACTGCAGGGCAACCTCAGGGGCCTCCCTTTTAAGCGGGATTGTCCGAAAGGGTTATCTCTACCCCTGAACATAAAGAACTAAGGAAGGAACATGGATGGGTTTTAGTCAGTAAGAGTCTAACAATCTTTTCCGCTCCACCCAGACCAGGAGGAGCCATTTGATGATTCCCCGTCTCAAAAAAAAATGTGGCCCTGCATTTTAATACTCACATAAAATCTTTATAAGACTGGATAAGTTTGGACTTCAAAAGAGACCTTGACCTTTGAGTTTGTTTCGGCATTTCTAAGGGATCAGTCAAGTAGGCGATTTCGGCGCCATCTAGTTTTATAATATTGACGTGTAAAAGTGTCTTAAAAATCTACTTACAGAAATTAATATTTCATTTAATTTCATTGGAATGGTGGAAGATAATTTTATGATGACTCGGTTTTAAAGCAGAAAGCTTTATGAGTAAGAGGATGTGTTGAAAGTGTGACAAATTTATTTTTTGCAAAAATAATTTATGTATAAGTATGTCAGTAGAAACAGTGGCTACCTAGTGGTGTGACCGTCGGACTGCCAAGTCATAGGTCTCGACTGCGAACCCAAGACACGCACCTCTGATTTTTGGATTCATCTGCGTATTGTATAATTATCACTTGCTTAAAAATCGGTGAAGGAAAACATCGTGAGGAATATATTTCTCAACAGCATGAGAAGCTAGCGTCAGAGGCAGCATACAAAACACTCCGCCGGGTAAGCGGGATTGTCCGAAAGGGTTACCGCTACCCCGGCACATAAAGGGCTACAGAAGGAATATGGATGGGTTTTAATCAGTAAAAGTCTGACACTCCCTTCCACTCCACCCAGAGCGGGAGCAGTCATTGGATGATTTCCCAGCCTCAAAAAAAAAGACATAAGCGGGACTGGGTCAGATACGTTTGCCGTAACTCAAACGAGTCATGGTCAAACTTATAACCATTGTGGGTCCCAGAAAATGTACGTCATCATCGAGGCAGGCTTAAGAGAAGATGGCTAGATGAGTTTGACAGGACCTACAGACTACTACTAGCTCAAGATAGCGAGTAGTGGAAAGGACAAAGGGAGGCCCCTTTTTTTTTTTTTTTTAAGGCTGGGAAATCATCCAATGACTGCTCCCGCTCTGGATGGAGCGGAAGGGAGTGTCAGACTCTTACTGACTAAAACCCATCCATGTTCCTTCCGTAGCCCTTTATGTTCCGGGGTAGCGGTAACCCTTTCGGACAATCCCGCTTAAAAGGGAGGCCCCTGAGGTTGCCCTGCAGTGGGACAACACTGGCTAAAGGTGAAATAAATAAATCTAAATTTGGTTTGAACCGGTTACGAGGTGTCTGTAAGAATTCCGTACCTCTAAAACTTAGGTAGTGTTTAAGTACGTACGCTCTGTAAATCGTATCCATAATACTGTAACAATGTGTATCTAGCTACAATTTAGTACTCAATGTGTGAAATGTTCTGCGGCTAATTGATACGGATTGTAGACAAACTATTAGAGGAGCTCGTGGCTAAGTAATAACAGCCGCACGGGTCGATCCATCAGGTTAAGCTAAGCTTGCTGGGGTTGGTCCATCTTTACATATCGAGACTCCTCCGTGCCTCGGAAAGCACGTTAAGCCGTTTGGTTCCGGCTGTCATTCGTGGATTTTTGACAGTCGTTACGGGTAGTCAGAAGCCCGAACGTCTGACAGCCAGTCGTTCCATGTAAAATACTGGTATTCAGCTGTATCCGGTTAGACTGGAAGCCAACCCCAACATAGTTGGGAAAAGGCTAGGCAGAATGAATGTACACAAACTATTAGGCTGGTTTTATTGTTACGCGATTCGAGAGCACCGTTGGAGTGTGCGCGTTCGGAGGTGTATCATATGGGGTAGTAGTTGCGTTCCTAAGTCGCGCGCTTGAGCGGCGCCGTTCGGTAAACGCACGTTGTTCGCCGGCGCTGCTGGAACGCGCGCCGCTCTTGCGCTTCTACGGCCAGTATGCGTTTTAGTGTGACGCCATTGAGACGCGTTCTTTTGCATAAAAAGTAAACAGCCAGTCCCCAAAAAACAGCAATTTTCGAAAAGGGAAATAAAACAATACAAAGTATAATATTTACGCAATAATTTATTTTAATACGCTAATAATTCAATGATTACTTATTTTTATTTCACACTATTTTTTAAGTAGTGAAGACAAAAACATTCCTTCGTCCTACATCCCTTGAAATAATAACATTTAAATTTACTGAAATAGCTTTGCGATAGATTTATTTATAATCTCCTTAAATATCTATTACAAAGAAAACATTTTAAAAACATTTATTTATTTACAGGATTTATAATTCGAGTTTAAACCGTATTGGAAACGGAATAAAAGCTATTGTTTTTTATAATTTTCATTTTACGATTGGACCATTTTGTTTACATTATGAAAATTAAAACAAACATTTAATTGTTGGATTAATTATTTATTTTCTCTTATGGCTATGCAAACCAAAATAATACTGGCAGATTATGTTAACTAAAATTAAAAAAATGTTGCATATGCAAATTAAACCGTTACACGACAGTCTGCATTGATATAGTCTATGACAATTTATAGAAGCTTATAAACGTCCGCGACTCAATTTCCAATAAAAATTAAATCAATAAACTATCGCACAACAGTAAAGTTGAGCATGAGCGCGACACTTATCGCTCAATTTTGCATCTGCTCAACTCATTTCTGCCACTTTTAATAAGACTTTGTAATTTCTGTCTCACGATGCCAATCGGAAAATAAAAATTACATTTCTTTTAAAGATTGTTTGTAATATGAATTCTATAATATTGGCACTAGCTATTTCTATCACGATGGACCTTGCTGAGTAGTTAATAAGAATAAGTTGTAAGTTCTCGTAATATTCGAGTTTTGTTTGCTACAGATGGCACTATCAAGCAACTATGTCGAGTCTTAGCAAATATTGAGCCGTTGTAAAATCGGACAAAAGATATGATGAATAAAAACCAATTGATTTATTATTTATATTTGTTTTTGCATAGTTCTCAAATGTACAGAGTGTTTTTTCGTCGTGATCGTTCGATTAGCAGGGTCATGACTTTTTATGACAGAATATTTTAAATTCAAATTCCCGACCAAAGAAGAATGCTTTTAGCTATCAATGGTCAGAAATCACATGATGCTGAGCTACTATTAATTTAACTACTCCATTAAAGTTAAGCAAGCTATTATTCGAATAAAATTCAGTATTCCATTTAGTACCATCGAAGAAAAATATTTTATGTAATGTAACAATTGACGTTGCGGTCTGTTCTACTCTATAAAGAAGCGGTAACTTTATTTTTTATAATGAAAATTTATTCAGCTATACAATTCCCGTTTATTCAGCAATATTCATTGTAGGCTTTATCAAAAATAGAAGGATTAGAGTAATATATATCACAAAATATATTCATTGTTACAACGATATCCCTTTGTTTTCAATACCAAACTTAACGGCAACTGTGTGACACTAAACAATGTTTGGTGAATGATATATTGAAGTGATTAACAAAATCGAGTGCATCGTAAAATGGCATTGAAAACAAAAGTCAACAATAGGCCTGACAGCACATACTGGACCACTGAAGAAGAGGTATTCAATAATTGAATTTACTCATATTATAGAAATGTATAAGAAAGCTAAAGAGTAACATGCAACTCCCAACCAACTAAACTATTGCTAGCGTGCATGTCTAAAATATTAGTAGAAAAATGATAACGTGACAAATAAGTGAAGCGATGCAACAATAAAAACAAGCCACATTGGACATCATACAAACAACATCTTCATACAATAACCAGCGATATAGCTTCGAAACACTTAAATTCAGTCGATAAAATCCTAGTATATACGTACAATGATGTATAAGTATATTACAGCATGCTCCGATACAATAACAGCTAATGACACATTTATTTATCCATAATGTAATAAAATATGTTTATCCAACGATAACCAGATAGACTTTGTTAACAGCTAAACAATGAAAAACATTAAAGAGTAAATAGAATAGGATCAAGCTTTCTTATTGAAGATAGTGACTCTGAATATAGGCTTTATGAAGATGAGTTTGGAACTTTATTTGTACAAGAATTTGTTACAATTTAAAATCATCGAATCGACGATTCTAAAACGACTACGTACATACTCGTACTATGAAAGAAATGACAATGAAGAAAATGTTAAAGATATTTTATATAAGGAAATCTTTATAAATGATTCGATTAGACTACACCTAAAGTCACCTATTACAAAAATGAATACATCTATAAATAATATTATTCTTAATAATGGACGAACACATATACCATTCGAGCGAATGCAGTCTACTTAGACGATCATAATTAAGTCATTGCTTTCATGTGAACTTTTCTTATAAATCGACGTAAATGCAACTTCTTAAACACATTAAGTGCACTTCCACACGCGGTTCTTAACAATATCGTGTAAGATCAGACGCACCATACAAGTTGGACATAAATTCTGGACAATAATCACAGAAAATTCGTTATGTAAGGCAGTGCACGAAATGCGTGAAATTTAGAAATCAAAATCTTAATACTACACACGCAAAACAGGTTTTTTGGGGGAACGCAAACTGTAACATACTAAGAATTAAGAAGTTACGGTAACATATCCAACGATTCTTCTGAGATCACACATCTGCTTTCCATTTTTAAAACGATAAATCACATTTTAGTAGGCTTCACTAGAATTATCGCAAACACTTAAGTATACAAAAGTCACTTGTTCTCCGTCATCAGCGTCATATCCTGACTTCAAGTCTTAAAGCATATACTTCCGTTTCACTAACACTAACTAGGATTCGGCTAATCAGGATCACCCCAGACCACTCAATATGTAGGCCACATAAACAGGTACAGTATGAAAAAACATCTCAATGCTATCTCACTCTGTTCTGTGAATATTATCTTCTTGATCGAAGAAGATTCTTATAGTTCTTATCGGATTGCATTTGATTTTATTTACATATTTTTTTAACCGAACAATAAAAATCTTCTTCTAGTTTAATACTATGGTTCTATGTTTCAAAATATCGAAAAGTTGGTAAGCATCAGAATTTAATTCTGTACAAAAATTGTTTACTTCCTAATAATTTATACGAGTATGTCTTGAGTGGCTTCAAGTGCTAGAATTATACACTCTTGCCAAAATCAGGTTGAATTCCTCGTATACCCCAAGTAGCCAGAATAATCCTCATATCCAGATACACATTAGGATCGACATGCCTAAGACTATGTAGAAGTTGGGTGATCCCAAGAATCCTTTGTTCCATTCACAATCCAGGTCTCTCGACAGAACCTGAAATACAATTTAGATACATTAATAAATGGAACCTTAAACAGAAGGTTTAAAAGCCAATTTAGATAGTTGGAATGATCCAACAACTGATGCTGATACTCTTCAAGTTAATAAATGAGAAACCAACTCACGTCAGCAAAAGTTCTGTTGTCGTACGTAGGACACGTTGCAAATCTTACGTCGTCTCGCGTTGAGACACATTTGGATGGACTCTCGCAAAGATACTGCCTCCTTTTACGGTCCCACGCTTTTATCCAGCTGTAAACATAATAAACATGATGATTAATTCATATCTTCTTCTCTTATTTTTTCTTCATCTCTCTTTTTTCTTCAGCTATTGACATGGTAAGCGGCGATGTGATCGGTGATTATGCATCTTTGCTTGAAAGACTATCTATTCAATCGAGGCTTGTAAACACAATCTTCTTCTTTTCGTGTGGTTAGTGACTAATCTGGTGTCAGAGTTTTTATGGGCCATGGGCCTCTGACTTAGCTTCACATGCTGTTGAGAAATATCTCTCAGACATGCTGGTTTCCTCACGATGTTTTCCTTCACCAATTTTTAAGCAAGTGATAATCATACAATACGCACATGAATACGTAAAATCAGAGGTGCGTGCCTTAGGTTCGAACTCGAGACTTCGCAGTCCGACGGTTACACCACTAGGCTATCACTGCTGTGAAAACACAATGAATGCAGAAAACAAGCTTACCCAATTCCGCAATCGCAAACCAAAGGATTGCCAGCAACAAGAATGTCCTGAAGGAACACTGTATTCGGGACTTTAGGCCACGCCCTCTGCGACGGGTTTGGTACTCTCATGATGTAGTTGTCCCTAAGGTCCAAGGTCAAGTTGGTGACGCGGCCTGGTTTCCAGAACACTTCGCTTGCTAGCTCTTCGACGCTTGTGTTGCAGACCGTGAGACGAAGCACTTTTGATTGGACTCCCTGAAAACGTTTGTAAATTATAATATTTTTCCACGGATCTAGATTAGATTGGATTTGATGGCGTCAAATCTTTATTGGTTAAAATACTTACGCTCAATAAATACTGCGTCAGATATCTCAGGTATCTTCCAGTAATGGTGATATTGTCAAGTTTAAGAGGCAGTGCCCCATACATTTCCTTTCCAAACTCCACTCCGTCATAGTCCGTTTCGATCAGAAGATTTTCTAAGCCAGCATTGTACGACAACATCTTTGGTACGTTAAAATCTCTCACGTTTGAATACGCTGTTATTTTTAATGTTCTTAGTCCGTACATTTTGCTGAAGACTCCATGCTGTAGATAATAAAGATGGATATAATTACAAAAAAAACAACTACACAACAAA
Organism: Hyppa rectilinea; assembly: GCA_951799385.1. Lineage (NCBI taxonomy): Eukaryota > Metazoa > Arthropoda > Insecta > Lepidoptera > Noctuidae > Hyppa > Hyppa rectilinea. The sequence continues at coordinate 15,379,285 of OX637312.1, read as the reverse complement.
AAAAAATTGTAGTGGAAAAAATACTTCAAAATATAGTAAGTACCTATATTTGCTTGAAAACACGAACAAACACATAATGACTCTTATGTGCTATATCAAAGGGTTAAAATTATAATGATTGGCGTGCACTATGATAAATATGAGCAATGAACGAAAGCTTACCTCAAGTATTCTGAGTCTTAGACGAGTTACATCAAGATATTCCAGGCGAGGCGATACTCCATACAGACTTGTATTCATCAAGGCAGTGATGGGGTTACCAGACAAAGAGAGCCAGCGAAGATCACTCAATGAATGTGTTGCCTGAAATAGAAACAAGTTACTTGGTTAATAATGTTACTAGGAGAGGAAAAAGAGAAAGAAGGACAGGGTAGAAGAAAGAAAATAAAAGTGAGAAAAAAGAGTGAGTTAATGAGAAAGAAGAAGGAAGGAAAATGAGAAACGGCGAAAAAGTTCACCGGGGAAGATCAAGCGTTAGACCAATAGTAACTCACCACAGGCACAGCAGTAAGATCGTTGTATGATAAGTCCAATGCTCTAAGTCGAGTAAGATTAGCAGTTGTGTCAGGCGGAATTGAAGGCAGGTTGTTGTATGACAAGTCTAGACTCTTCAATTTTGATAACGACATCGAAGGCACCTGAAAATAAAATCACATTTAAAAAGAAATTGAAAAGTAAAGCTATTAGCGTAATAAACCTTTCTTTCATTGGGGATCTTCTTCTTAGCATGTCGATGGCAAACTAAATATACTCGGCCCAGAATTCGGCTACCTGTTTGGCGCTATCACTAGCGTCCATCAGTTCCTGTAACATGCATACGGCAGGACACGCAGGACACGATATTAAGTGTCCCATCCCATCGTTTGTGGAACATAATTGGAGATTAAAGTAGTAGTTTTCTTTCTCTATTAAAATCACAAGAAAAAAACTTACAGTAACCAAGCTGACATTTTTCAATCCTAAATGAGACAGTCTTCTCTCTAGTCCTTTGAAAATTGTGGTTCCTCGGTCACCAGAGTTGAAAGGCGAATTATTGCTAAGGTCCAACCAGCGAAGTCTTGGCAATGCTGAGAAGGATCCACCTTCTATTCGCACAAGATGGTTGTTTGATAAATCCAACCATGCTAGAGACTGAAAAATACGTATAAGCTTTTAATGATGATTAAAAACATAATGAGAGAGACAATTCTGATCACAATAACGTTATGATAATAGAAATGATTTCTAATGTTAAAAATCTCAGGCAGTAACTGAAAGTAGAACTGAAGTTAACTGACAAACACAATGATTAGAAAAACATGCCGAAAATCTTTAAACGGGTGATGCTGAAAACAAAATTTAATGAAACAAAACACAACTCAAAATATTTCAGAAGAATCTCCATGATAACTTAAAACAAGAAGAAGATGCACAGTGTAAGTGTAAAGTGTTTTAGTATGATAACTACAAGGTTAGTAATGGCATGAACATCTAAATTACAATCTACCTTGTACAAAATATTCTGCGGGTATTGTTTTTTTTGGTGGAAAACTCTCGTGTGATCTCGTCTAGCCGTGTGGTACATGTATTCGTCACTGTAGTCAGGTTCCTCGGGCCAGTATTCGCCCAACTGTTCTGGGTTCTGGCGACACATGCATGATAGGACAACACATTAGCATACTCACACACTGGCGATAACTACGATAAAACTCTGTTAGGAAATTTATGGAAACATGATCCACCATAACTCCTTTATTTTAAAGAGCAACTTAAAGAAGCAAATTTTAGTACCTTTTCATTTTTGGGCACAAAAAATAATAATATGTATTTTTTCCGTATATTATTATGATCATGTTTCCTTAATTGATCATGTATTAGTATTTCATTACTCAAGTATACCATGTTCAAACGTCATATTCAACTTTACATGTTGCAGATCAATATGCTTTTTTATTATCAAGCAGTTAGTATCAAAACTTCAAACAGATGCAAAGGGATTTAAGGTTAATTCTAGAAACTATTGAAATAGTAATTACCCGGAATCTTTGGACCAAGTCTCCTAAAGCGACGGCAGGTATGGTGTTTCCACTCAAGTCCAGTTCCACTAAATTGGCGGATGCAGCGGAGGACAGACAGTTCGTTGGAATTCTTGACAATAAATTGTCTGACAGGTCTAACCTAAAGATTAAAATATTATGTACGGTTAATATTGCAATTTTATTGAAACTGTCCAAATAAATGTACAGCATACGCTTTCTTTAATAACTCTTGAAAGAAAGATTTAATATTTTTTTCTTAGCCTTTATACAAGTTACATAATCTTTTTTATCTTTTCTTAATGTCTTTTAAAAAACTTTCTAGTTCATAGAAAATATATTTACCTTTCTAAGGCTGGTGATGGAATTAGATTGTCTGCCAAATTCTTGATGTGGTTATTCGATAAATCCACTGATGTTAAAGATTGCATGTCGTGGAATATTTCAACTGGGAGGTCGATTAAGTGGTTGTGAGATAAATTAATAATCTGAAATTGTAATATTAATAACATATTATGAATTAATTGAAATCATCTTTTTAGTACGTAAAAAGGTAGCGTACAATATTAATATCATGCTTTAAAAAGAAAGAATAATATCATCCAGATATTTTTTAATGATGTTAATTTTATAACGAAACACTATTGTATTTCATTTCATTAGTTTTTATATTTCAAACTAAGTCAATTTATTTATGAACTTCGCTTTCAAAAAAAAAACTTCGTATTTATTTTATTTTTATAAAGTACTACATTTGGCTGTAAGCCTTAGGAAGATCTAAGACAAATCTATGAGAAAACTTACCTGTAAATTCTTTACTCTCTTGAAGCAATCGTATTCCATATGGAAAATAAAGTTATATGATAGGTCCAAGTATTGTAGCATATGCATAGAACCGAAGACTTCGCGAGTTATATTTCTTATCAAATTGTGTGACAGATGAAGTTCTGTTAGAGTTAAGTCTGCATGCCTGGAATATAAAGAAATGTTTTTGTTTGATTTCTCTATGTAGAAATATACGTACCATACCATAACGCCTGTATTTCCCAAAGAGCTCGTCAGTTTTACACATGTACACCGGCATTTCGCCAGTTAAGTTTCAACTATCCGGGCGGCTGTTAAGAAATTCCAGATGGAAAAGCCCTATAACACTGCCCGATCCGGGAATCGAACCCAATACCACTAGATTAATGAGCCAGCAAAACAATACTATATGTATATTTTAGATTGAATGTAACTTACCTGAAGTAATATGGAGCAATGTATGTAATATTATTGTGTGAGAAATCCAAAACTCGGATATTTACCGAGACCGTTCCAAGACCTGAAAAAACAAGTCACTTTAAATCTGTTCTCCTGCAATGATGCGATTTGATACTAAATAGTTTTAATAATAATTATTTCAATAAAAGCATATTAAATGTGTCACCTTGGGTTAATACAAGGTCTTCCTCAGTGTCAGTGAAACCTGTGCAAAAAGCGAAGAGTAGAAAGCAAAAGAATATTATTAGAAGCATTAATAAAGAAAATAAACACAATTATACCAAATAAATAATTAAACAATACAAAAAACATATCTATAAATAATAATAGTAGTTGAAAAATAAGAAAAGAGCATACTTTCATACATACTGATGTTTGATGAAAAGTCTTGAGATCCGAAATGAAATTATGGAAGTAAGTAGAGGAGGTTAATGACAGAGTTAGTAACAAAAGAAAGAAAGAAAAAATCAAACATAGAAAGAGTAAAAGAGATGCAAAAAACAACACCGATAAAATAGAAGGCGATGATAGAAACTTACTTTGCGCTTTAGGTGGTGGGTAGAAATTAGACGTAAAGAAGTGTGGAGCGTTGGAGTCGGTCAATGTAATGATTCTGTTGTATGACGCGTTGACTTTCAAAGCAGTTGCTGATCCAACTTGGTCGAATATCGAAAATTTAAACGTATCGAGGTTGTTGAATGATATGTCCAGCCTGGAACAAACGAAAAGAGTTCTTATTGACAAATAAAAACTAATAGTTTTGAATCTTGATAAGCTTATATAGTGTTCATAGAGCAATTCTTTTTTTAAATATTCTTGACTGTATTTTAATTTAGAAAACTAAAAAAATTAAGTGAATCATTTCCTTATTTACTTACTCAGTAAGAGCAGGTATATTCTGGAAAGCCTCTTCACTAATTTCGTTGATCCTGTTTCCTTTCAGATTGATAATCTTCAAATTATCAAGACTAGTGAAAGCCCTTCTTTGAATGAGCTCAATCATGTTGTCTTCTATCAGTACCTCTTGCAGTTCTTTCAGACCTACAAATGCGTGCTGGACTATTTGTCTTATTTGATTTAGGTTTAAGCAGATGCTTTCTAGTTGGCCGTGTATGTCACCCTGCAAGAAAAAAATGGCTGCTCTTAGAAACTTCCATAAAAACTCTAGACTATCTTTGTCCTTTTCAGTGCTTGTAATGATGTCAGCAAGATTTTTTTTATTTTGAGGGGAATCATCACATGACGCCTCCCGCTCTGGGTTGAGCGGAAGGGAGTGTCAGACTCTTACTGACTAAAACCTATCCTACCGTCCGCAGGCCCGTGTCAGCAAGATTGGCTGTGAACCATTGATAAAACTCATCCAAATAAATTTCTCAGCACATACCTGTAACGTTCCTTTTGAGAAATGGTCAATATAGTTATCCTGCAAATTCAATCGTTTCAGTTTGTATAAGAAGTGGAATGACGTATCAGGCACATTCTTTAGCTTGTTATTGCTTAGATCCAAGTATTGTAGTTCAATGAGGGCTTTCAACGGCTCAAATGGCAGTATCTTCACGTTGTCTGCTAGACCGTTTGCCATTTTCAGTGTTGTTAGGCTGTGTAACTGAAAGATGAAGAGAAACATGTTTTAGCAATTTTTTTTTATTTGTTCGTTTTATTTGAATAGTAAAATAAAGTTGTAGCTGACTCTTGTTAATACTAACGGGTGATTTTTTAAGAGGTATTTTTTTGATTTTCAAAAAAAACACAAATGGTTTGAAAAATTTGATGAAATCTTTATTGAAATCGATAGAACGATCAATATAATTTAATGTTTGAAGATGATTTCATGCAAATGCTGGCCGCGGCTCCGGTTTAGATGGCCCATTCGCAAGGCCCAATTTCGGCACACTCTCTCCAACATATCAGCCGGTATATCACGAATAAATGCTTCAATATTGGCTCCCAGTGCGTCAATCGTTGCTGGTTTATCCCTGTAGACATGAGCCTTAACATGGCCCCACAAGAAATAGTCCAAAGGCGTTAGAGCACACGATCTAGGCGGCCAATTGACGGGCCCAAAACGTGAGATAAACTGTTCACCGAAGGCGGCTCTCAATTGGGCCATTGTTTCGCGTGCCGTGTGGCATGTGGCACCGTCTTGTTGAAACCACATGTCAGGCATGTCCAATTCTTCCATTTTGGGCAAAAAAAAATCGCCAATCATCACACGGTAGCGCTCGCCATTCACAGTAACGTTTCGGCCATTGTCGTCTTTGAAAAAGTACGGCCCGATGATGCCCGGTGGCATCATCGGGCCGTACTTTTACCATAATCCACACCAAACAGTACATTTTTCGGGATGCAGTTGTAGCTCTTGCAATGCTTCTGGCTGGTCTTCACTCCAGATGCGGCAATTATGCTTATTGACATATCCATTCAACCAGAAATGAGCTTCGTCGCTGAACACAATTTTTCGATAAAAAAGTGGATCTTCCTCCAACTTTGCCAATGCCCATTCACCAAATGTTAGACGTTGTGGGAGGTCGTGTGGCTTCAATTCTTGCACCAGCTGTATCTTGTAAGGTTTTACACCCAAATCCTTTCGCAAAATTTTCCACGTAGTGGAGTAACAGAGGCCCAATTGCTGCGAACGGCGGCGAATCGACATTTCACGGTCATCACTAACACATACAGCCGCAATATTTTCTTCGGTTCTCACTCTACGTATGCGTGTTCGTGGTTTAATGTCCAATAATGTAAACTAGGTTCGAAATTTAGTCACAAGCTTCCGAATACCTGCCTCAGTAGGCCGACCAAACTGCCCATAAATTGGAAGAAGTGCGCGATGCACTCTCTTAACCGAGCATGCATTTTGATAGTAAAATTCAATAATTTGCAAGCGTTGTTCGTTCGTAAGTCGATTCGTGGTTAAATTATAGACCAAACTGAACAAGTTTGACGATGACACAAGACACGATTCACGCGTGATCTTTCAAAAACAGTGTTGCCAAAAAGATACCAGTAAAAAAATCACCCTTTAGTTTAACTACTTAATTAAGATTGTAGATAAGCTAGTTAAATTTAATCATCAACATCTATTGTATTCATCGTTCATCTTGATTGTCTGAAAGATATTTCTTTTTGCAACGGACCGCCAATTACGTCACACTTATTTTTATAACGCTTTTGGTTAATTTTCCCTTCACTTGGTGAGAAGTGAAAATAATTCTATATTTATTTCTATTGGTCATAAGATAAGTAATGCATTAACCTTTTGTTGACCAGTACAAACGTCTCTTTTTAACTGACTTCTAAAAAAGGAGGAGGTTCTCAATTCGACTGTATATATATATATATTTTTTTTTATGTTTGTTCGCGCATAACTCCGTTGCTTGCCAACCGATTTGAAAAATTGTTTTTGTGTTGGAAAGGGTATACTTCCCAAATGGTCCCATACAAAAATTATCGAAATCGGATAAGCGGCTGTAATTTACATACCAGGTAGTTGTATTAAAATTATGGGGGGGGGGGTGGTTGTGTAGGTACCACAACTAAAAAGTGAAAAATAAAACCGACTTCCAAAAAAAACACTACAAAGTGAAAAATAACCGAAGACACCGACTTCCGAAATCAAAATTATTTTTCACTTTGTAGTGTTTTTTTTGGAAGTCGGTTTTATTTTTTGTAAAAAAGTTTTTATACGTATAAAGCTGAAGAGTTTGTTTGAACGCGCTAATCGACATCATCTAACTACACTAATACATCTAAGTACTGATCCTAATTGAAAAAATCTTTTTGTGCTGGATAGTCCATTTATCGAGGAAGGCTATAAGGTTATTAAACATCACGCTACCAATAGGAGCCGAGCAGCGGGTGAAACCGGGTGATTGAGCGGCAGCTAGTTTTATATATTTGTTACTAACCTCAGCGAAAGCAAATGGATCAATAAACTCGATATTATTCTCCGACATATCAAGCGTCTTGATAGTCCTCACATGCTGGAATGCACTGGATTCTATTCTCGTCACGGTGCTGCCAAAGATCTTAAGGTCTTCAAGTTCCACCCCAAATTCTTGGAAATCTTCTGTCCTAATACTCTGTCGTAGCAATTTGCTCACAGATAGGAAACGCAGGGATCTCATTCTGAAGAAAAAAAACAAAAATATATTTATGTTTGCAAAACCAGGTAATCGGTTTTTGAAGAACTGTTCAACGTTCTGTAAAAGATAGTGTACATCACTGCAACACCTTTTGTATGCCATTGTCACATATATGTGACAAGCAAGCGCATGCCATGTATGCCAACGATACAAATATGTGACAATGGCAACAACAAACCACGAAATAAACAATTAAATCATTACTTTTGTGAGTGATTATATGGATATCTTAAAAATTGAAGCTCCCGTACGGATGTATTTAACGACATGAAAAAAATTAAAAGACACCATGGATATTGGGAACTTCATGATAACAAGAAGGAATAAATTTGTAGCTTGGCGTGGCGCCCGTGCATTTATGCTCTGGCGTTCAAAAGGTTACAAGTTGGTCTTACATAAATTTTCATATATCGACATTCTTTGAAAAATTGTATACACTAATAAATAACGTTTCGAAAACAGAAATAATCATCGACTTTCATTGCTTATTGTATGTTAATATTTAGGACATAATAGTATTAACACTCGTAATCATATTAACCCACGGTTGAATCTGCCTTATATAGATTCGTAATTTAAAAAAACAACTGTATGTGCAAATATACCAACCTCCTGAAATCTTGCAAGTTCATTTCAATGGAGCTGGCGCTACTGATATCCAAGTAGAACAGTTTGTATTGGAAGTTGTTGAATGACGTCATTGCGTAATCCGATGGTGTGGTCGAAGTCAAAAGGTTTACATCCACCTGGAATTTAGAAGATACTATTTTACTTTATTGGTAAATTAGACATCCGCTCACTTTAATAGTTTTACAACTGATTTGTTTTTTGATGACTTAATAATACGATTATGCATCTAATAATAATTCATAGAACATAATAACATTACGATGGGTTGGACAGTTAATAAAGTTATGATATTAATAGCGAAAAAAATAAAAAAGTAAATATACATTCAGTCAAAAAAGTATCGGGAATGGATGATTTGTTTATGGTTCCAAATTGAAATTTTTGTTTTTTTTGTAGTTGTTAGATTGGCACAACTGTTTTCCATTTTGGCGCGGAGTTTGAGTTGCATCTGTTATTTATATTAAATACAGTGCTGGTATTAGTAATATCATATATAGTGTGTATTGCGAATTTCATAATGGACAAAAATATCGAACAAAGAGTTTGTCTTAAATTTTGCATCGCCAATGGAATTTCGTGTTCGGAGTCACTGAAAATGTTACAGAAGGCTTACGGTGAATCGACTTTATCAAAAACTCGTGCTTATGAGTGGTTCAAAGCGTTCAAAAGCGGTCGAGATGTGATGGAAGATTTGCCTCGCTCTGGTAGGCCGTCAACGTCTGCAACTGAAGTTAACATCGCAAAAGTGAAGAAAATAGTGACTGAAAATCCCCATTCAACTCTGAGAGAGCTTTCGAACTTTCTGTATCTCACGAGTCGATCCGTACCATTTTAACTAATCATTTGGGTATGAAACATGTTGCTGCTCGGCTAGTCCCAAAAGATCTGAATTTTCTCCAAAAACTCAATCGCATGAAAGTCGCTGAGGACATGCTAGAACGAGTCAGTTCGGACCCAACATTCATGAAACGCATTGTTACTGGTGACGAGACGTGGGTTTACGAGTTTGACATGCAAACTAGTCAACAAGCTTCGGAGTGGCGCCTTCCAACTGAACCGAAACCGAAAAAGGAGAATTCGCGGCGAGAACTGAACTCAATTCCGGAAGCAGCGTTTAAAAAATGTTTTGATGAATGGATTATTCGTTGGCGCAAGTGTATCGTTTCTAAAGGAGCATACTTTGAAGGTGATACAATAAATTTGGATGAATAACAGACATTTTGTTTATTATTGATCTTTTCCCGGTACTTTCTTGACAGAGTAGTAGATAGAAATGTAAAAGGCCTGGGTGCTAATGAACTTTGTACCGTTTGGAAATAGAATCATGCTAATAATCTTGTGCTTAGAGCAAAATCTTACTCTCGGATAGGACGCAATACGACCTAGTCGGTGTTGTATCTAAAAATTTCAACGTGAAATCTTAGGTGAAATGAACTTGAAGTGAATAGTGTCCTGTCATCAGGTACACAGCTAATTTCGGTATTCACGGTACGGTTTTTACAGAATATATAATCCTATTATGAAAATGAAACCCACCTTATTCTCTCTAAGGTTCAAGAACCTCAAGGAATCCAACTTGTTCAGCATAAACTTGGATATCATAGTGAGGTTGTTCTCAGACAAGTCCAGGCTCTGCAAGCTGTTCTCCAGACCAGCGAAGGAAGCAGGTGACAGTTCCGATATACTGCAGTCACGGAGTGAGAGAGTTTTGATCTTGGCGTTCCTAAAGGCATCTTCCTGGAAAAAGTAAAATTAAAGAATGTTTAATTTTTAGGCCATATTTGTTGATCAGTGGGATTGGCCGAAAGGGTTACCGCTACCCCGGAACATAATATGCTAAGGAAGGCTAAGGAAGGATCATGGATGGGTCAAAACCCATCCAGTGTGTGTGTGTGTGTGTCCATCCAGGAGTGTGACACTCCCTTCCGCTCCATCTAGTGCTTGAGGGTCATTTGATTGCTTCCCACTCTCAAAAAAAAAAAATAACAAAAGACCACACTTATCAGTTTTCTTAAACTTATGCTGTGACTAAGTTGAGCGACAGAAAGATGCTATGTCGTGAAAGTAACACTGTGAACAACACTGTCCCCTAGGTGTTCGTGTTTTGAGAGCAAATATAGTTTCATAGGGGCAAAAATCGCTGGTGAAACTTTAGAGAATCCACGGGCTTTAAAGTAACTGCACTAGCCACGGGCGTTGATCACGCCCATAACCCATAGTCAGCCTATAATGTTCTCACTGCTGGAACACAGGCCTTTTCTCGGTGTGAGAAAGTGGGCCGAAATCCACCACGTGGGCCGAAATCCACCACGTGGGCCGAAATCCACCACGTGGGCCGAAATCCACCACGTGGGCCGTAATCCACCACGTGGGCCGTAATCCACCACGTGGGCCGAAATCCACCACGTGGGCCGAAATCCACCACGTCGGCCGTAATCCACCACGTGGGCCGAAATCCACCACGTGGACCCAGTGCGGGTTGGTAGATGTCACATGTCTTCGAATTTTTAGCTCTAGGACATGCCGGTTTCCTCACTATGTTTTCCTCCACCGTTTTTGAGAGCAGTGGTGATGAAACAATTTGCACAAGGTAAAGCGCCTGTTTGGGTTGAACCTAAACCATACAACTCTTCAAGTCGCGACATCATGTCATCACTCGGACTAAGAGTTTAAGAAATATATACCCATAACGACTCTGAAGTTTCGCCAGCTTATTTAGTTTGACCCTGTACGTTGAATAACATTCGTAATTTTCAATAGGCTTTAGTGTTTATGAAACACAAACAAGACAAGTTTTGAGTTGAGTTTCAGGATTTATTACAAAAGCGAGCACTGACTGGACAGGCCCCCTCAACCTGTGTGGTTCTTTCCCCAAAAGACCATTTCAGACACCAACCTACATGGTCTTCACATGATTTAACCAAGATTATATCTGGATATTAAGGAGACTGGCTGGTGAACTCAGAGGTGTGACCTCTGAGTTTGTGTCGGCCAGTCTACTCAGAGTAGTCAATTAGGAAAAGCCGACCTCATCTAGTTTTAAAAATATCATTGACGTGTAAAAGTGTGTTTGTTGAAAACCTATTTACGAAAATAAAATCATTTATCTTTTATCAAGCTCTATTATCATTTATAGGTGTAGTAGTGTAGTTATTTGGCTTATCCAAGAACCTTATTACACTTTTTTCGTTCAAACCCGGGATTCACACTTGTTTCGTCGAAAACCCAAGAATTTATGGGCATCAGCTGCGGTTTTAACTTATCCCTAAGATCAATGATACAATAAAAACATGGCAGTGAATTTTTTTACGAGCTCGAACCTCTTTACGTTATAAAGCGTAATGCTGTACAGTTTTATGTGGAAATATACGCGCTCCCTGTTAATGTGCTTGCTTTTATTGGGTGGTGTGCTCCGATATCATTCTCAGAGTTAAAAGTAACAGGTTTTTTGGCCTAATGTACGAATGTGGGAAAAAAAATCTTACTGATGCGTTTATTATTTGTTATGTATGTATGTTCGACTCAGTAACTTTCATTTTAAAACAATTTATGTAAGTTTGCCTGATGCGTATGTATGTTCTGTTCTACTCAATAACTGAAATTTTTAAATGATTTATGTAAGTTTTTTACAGTTTCCAGAGGATTGCCTCGTTGGTGTTAAGAATGAGATCCTGGGTTTTATTTCTCAGTCAGTGAAAGTGTTATCGGGTTTTTCATTAACTAAAAATTATGTCTGGTTTTGAGCCTAAATGATGGCAATAGGCTCGTCCCCTATTACATGGGACTTAAACATAACTGGTGAAACCTAGGGGGGGTGTACCTACTATGGGTACATTTGTGTTTAACCCCGAACGTAATAACGCCGTGATGTTATGTTATGTTTTTATAGTTTAAGCTATTGTAAACACATTAATTTAAATTATTGTTTATTCACTTTTATTTCAGGATTTAAGAAAAGCAAACTTCAAAATGAAATTCAAATTCAGAACAAGATTACTAGCCATGTGTTTATCACGCGGCTATTCTAAGTTCCAAAAAGACAGTTAGATAAGTACCTGTGAGAGAAAACATTAAAAAAATAACTTACTCTCAGTGCATAAATAGTGTTCCCATCCAAGGAAGTCGAATTCAAAATGTTGAAGTACTTGAAGGATCCAGGATACAAGATCTTGATAAGGTTGTTGTCTAACCTGAAAATATTGAAAATCATTTTATTATTTTGTACTCGAAAACATTGTTAAGGGTGCGTTTCCACGAGAGATGTTCGAGGATGCGTTGCGGCGAAACAACGACACTACCTTAGATTAAGTTATGAGAATAAAGTGATCCTATTAGTGGCTTTTTGCCTCGCACACCTCTAGCTGTACAGCCGTACAGTATCCGGCGATAAATATTGCACATCGACCTCTGGAAAGAGACTATCGGCTAATTGTTCAAAATATATATTTAGAGTTGTTAACACCCACAATACACAGTTGTTACAATAACTTAAAGTTGTACAATGGCATCTTTAGGAAGAAGAGAGAAACCTTTACGAGGTCAGTCACAGAGGTCGATGTGCAATATTTATCGCCGAGTACTGTACATCTCTGGTGGATACGCAGCTAAGGCCTAAGGCTGGGATTTACGAATAACAAAAGAAGAAAAACCATGTTCATTTGCATGGAACCAACCACAATGTGAGTGATTTAGAAATCTTAATAACTAAAACTAGAGGATAATTATGCATTTAAAATTGAACAGGATATAATAACAATAACTTACTTCAAAGAGTCCAAAGACAGTTTGACTCCATTCAGGTCATGCGCAGGGGGAACCTGTTTGATCAGGTTATTGGACAGGTCAAGGAACCTGAGCTGACGCAGCGGTGATAACTCTTCGTAAGGTATGTAAGCCAGTTGATTGTCCCCGAGAAGGAGCTGAAGTTGAAGAAGAAGATATAGAAAAACATGTCATGGCACATTTTCACTGCTGTGGTGTACATATATCCTTTAGGTGAAAGCTACAAGGTAGCCCGTGAAATTCAAATTAAATCAATCTTCCTAGCCTTTTCTCAACTATGTATGTTGGGGTTGGCTTCCAGTCTAACCGGATGCAGCTGAATACCAGTATTTTACATGGATTGACAGGCAGTCAATCCATGTAAAATACTGGTACATCTGACCTCCACAACCCGATGAGTAACTGGGTAATACAATACCCCTTGGTAAGACTGGCTGTCAGACTTTCGGGCTTCTGACTACTCGTAACGACTGTCAAAGATCCACGAATGATAGCTGGGACCTACGGCTTAACGTGATTACCGAGGCACGAAGGAGTCTCGATATGTAAAGATGGTCACCCATCCACGGATCAACCGCGGTAAGCGTAGCTAACTTGATAGATCGAACTGTGCGGCTATTATTACGTAGCCACGAGCTCTTCGCGTGTATCTCTTTATTGAGTAAAGCCCTCGCAAGTTAACATAGAAACAATTGAACTACCCATCACCGCACCACAGAAATACCACGTAATGCCTATTTTCGAAGCTTGCGTGACTTGAAAAAACATTAGTGTTAACAACTATAACCTAATCGGGTTAAAAGCCGTTAACACTAATGTGTTTAAGTAACACAACATCACGCCTTGTTGCCACGAAGGGTGGGCAGAAGTTTATATAAAGTACACCCACATTTTTCAAGTCCCAGGTAATAGGGGCTAGCCTAGCTACAGCTACAGAAATCCCAGAAATAGATACTCCATTTGTGACCTATGAATTTTAGTAATTAATTTAATAATTATGTCTATATCAGAAGGTGACTGCCATGTTGGTCTAGTGGTCTCAAGCACTACTGCTTAGCATGAGCTGCTCGGTTCAATTCGATTTTTTTTGGTTCTGAATTGGCTGGGCAAAGTGTTTTTGAGGTTTCTATCTGGAATTTCTCAGTAGCAGCCCTGCGTTTGGTTTTATGCTCCGTTGATGGCTAAAGGCCCGCCTCTTAAAAAATGAGACTTAACTACACACTATAACTCGTGAAATGTAAGTGTACACCTCTGCTTAACCATTTGGGGATACAAAAATGTCATGTTATATTTTAAAAGTTGTTGAAATATCTTTCACCCTTATCTGAATACTACTTCAATATATCAAGATAAAAAGATGCAACGCGTATCAGTAGCTTTTCAGCCTGTAATTAGGCCAGGGTCAGACACTTACGATCTACGTTCTGGTTCTGAATAAATATCTATTCAATTTATTTTGAAAGAAAATATATTTTGCTTTAACGCTGTGCAATAAAGCATAAAGCATTAATGACCACTGAAAGATGAAATTACTACCATTGATACACGCTTACTTTATTGACAAAACTTTTCTATTTAAGGAGCAAGATCTTATAAAAATCTAAACAGTTAATTCCCATCTCATCTAGACATAAGTCTCCAAAATGACACAAGCAATAAACAGCCTATTTAGTTTCATCATAAGGCTCAACTTACCCTGTTCAGTCTGCTCATCCCATCCCGAAAAACACCACTATCGATCACCGACAGATGGTTTCCATGCAGGTCCAATGTTTCCAACATAGGCAAGCTGGAGAAGGCATCTAGAGGCAAGTTTGCTATCGAGTTGTCTGCGAGAATCAACGTAGTTAAAGTATGCTCCAATCCTCGCCAATTGTCTCCAGATAAGTCTGTTATTTCGTTTCCTGGAATTGTTAGAAGAGAAATCATTAATCTTAGTAACACGAACAAAAGAGATGATTCTGGTAATGGTTTTATTTCAGCACGTTGTGTATGTAACAAAATCATTTCAACTGATGGAATATTTGATGGAGTTTAAGGCGATATGCAGTCGAAATATGCTTCATAAAACAGTAATGTAGCATTATTAGTAGAGCAGGAAAAAATATTATGTTAAACGTGATCATTTTTATTATGTTCAAAATTCGTTTTCGAAAAATATCTCGATAGAAAAAAATCATGAAATAACTTGGTCTTAAAATTCATTCTATTATTAATTATAACTGTGTTATTTATGAACAAGAATCAGTTATCGTCCATTTCTTACTGCAAAGATATCGGAGTACAATTTTATGTTCCGTTAGTCTTGAAATTAGTTGTTATATCTCCCTCTATCGTAACTATAGGTACACTGTAGTGCATTAGTAATAAATCACCTGTCTACTTCACAAGCCTCTAATTCTTAAAGGAACTTCGAAAGAGCCTTTTCGTAAGTAACTTAATTCGTCTCCGTTCACATCGAATAAATCTTTACATGTGTATCAGGGTTACACAATTTATTTCACTCCAACGTTACCCAAAATCTCGAACACATTTACAAAATTCGATACCTACACCAATTTTTCGTTCAAGACTTTCATCCAATATTGGATCAAAATTTGGTAAATATCCCTTTACTCCAACAAGATTTTGATCATACAAATCCTAGCGCCAACACTGGTTCAAAATTTGCACCAACAACTTAAATTGAACTAGAAATTCTAAATATAAATCACCTGTCAGATCCAGAAGCCTCAGTTTCTGCAAGTATCTTAGTGACCTGCTGGGTACAGCCGTCAATTTGTCCTGTCGCAGTTCCAATTCCCAGAGTGTATTGTCGAGACCGTAGAACGCTTCTTCATGGATACTCTCTAGCGGGTTCTCGTTAATTGCAAGACGGTACAAGCCTGAAATTAATAGTGTCTGTTAGATTATCTATATCTATTCTGTATCTTATCTTCAATCATCAATAATATTATCAAGAAGCAAAGTTTTTTGTATGATTTGTGTCTTGGATCACTGATCTTTTTAAACATCTATTTTTATCTTTGTTTTGGATAGACACACATTATTACTACTACTAGACTATTGCTTAGGACATAGGATAGCCAGAAAAATGCTGTCACCATACGAGTGAATTCGCAGCTAGTGTTAAAATAATGAACACTGTGATTGAAGTTTAGGATATTAAGTGTTAATTAAGTTGCTAATCTTGCCTTAAAGGGTATTTTGTTTATTGATACACATTTAGATAGACACTTCAAACGGTTCATAAACCCTTTGAAGTGTCATTCCTTAAGATGGAGCCCCTACATTAACATTAAGTACAATATAAACATTATCGTAAAGGATAAAAAGGATCTTTCAGTAACAGTTATGCTCGAAGATAAAGATAATGAGATGCGTAAAAAAATAAAAGTTACAGAAAGCCGAAATCTTTATAAACCCTGCGGCTATGTGCCTCATTATCATAATTATTTAATTTCTACGTTTCTGTCAGCATCAAAAATAAGCTACAGCTTCGATTTATTCCCGGCAATCATTGTTTGAAACATTTACTAAGCTAGCGTTTGGAAGTATGCCTCGCTAGCTGTTGCCGCGTCAGCGCATGCTTCGCTCGCTCGGCTCGCGCGCTTTTGGCCGTTCTAACCTAGTATATGTCCGGCATCTGCTAACTGAAAGGCTAATTAAGCTAGTTGGCTGCACCAAAAACGTACTGACGCAATAAAATTAAAACCTAAACTTCAATGTCTTTAAAACAACTGAGCTCTTTTCCAAAATAAATGCTCTTAACTCAAGCATTAATTCAGTCATAATCTGCTTACTCTCCACCCATCACAATAGACGGATATAAGCGTATCAAGCTGAGCGTCACATATTCAAGCGATTTACTTATTTACCAGTATGAAACGCTGAGTGGAGGATTAAGACAGACCTTTCCTTATTATATTTACCGTGTCAGTCACAAGCGGCGCTCAGTCAGCGCGACACGTGAATTTATGTTGGTGATATCAAATAAAACACTATACAGTTTTCGGCGTAATCTAGTTGGCATTCGTACTTGTTTTCGTATTTTTCCGTATTTCTAGGGCAGGGCAATGAATCATGTGGAATAATATAGTACTTAATGGGATTTTTTGGGGTTCCACCTGTTATGGATTACGTCAGTTCTTTTTTCATACCTTTGAAGGTAGTTTCGAAATGACGCTGCTTTTTTGAAAGCTGTTCAGTCATTTGTATAAATTGTGTGGACTGCTTGAAATATCTGCTTTCCAACTTTGATTGACAACTTCGATTTTTTTGTTAATTCCTGTTTTGCTTACTAGCAAAAGATGATTCGTATGATGATTGAATGTTAACACTATTATTTGTATAAATTATTTTGTGAACATGTAACAATGAAAACTCACACTTTCCATGTGGGAAATTCTAACAAACTGCAGAGGTTAGCTAGTGCAACTATTTATTCTGTGGTTAAACTTTTCAAGAAAGTTTTACAGCATAATTCCCATTATGTGAAGCTGCTCTTTCTGAAGGTTGTGTAACAAAGTAAGCCTTTAATAATGTAGGTTCTAAAGTATACTATTATCTCTTCTAGCAAAGTTATTGTCTGCTCTTTCAAGATGTAGAAGCTCAAAATCTAGATTTTCGTTCTTCTTGCTATTAAATAATCAATCAACATAGCCTATCGCAGTCCACTGCTGGACATAGGCGTCTCCCAGAGATGTCAGCACATGAAGGGTCCCATTAGGGCTGAAGCCTGCTAAGCGGGTTTGTCCGAAAGGGTTAACGCTACCCCGTAACATAAAGGGCTAAGGAAGGAACATGGATGGGTTTTAGTCAATAAAAGTCTGATACTCCCTTCTGCTCCACCCAGAGCGGGTGACTCTTCATTTGATGATTTCCAACCCACAAAAAGAAGGGTGCGCCACAACACTGTCCTCTGCCTTCCGCATCCGGCTTGTACCAGCCACCGTTTTAAGCCCACATTACGCCCTGATGGGCGGTCTCCTCCAGGACTCGTCTGCTCCACCACCCATCAGTCCTTTGACAAGCATGGCCTAGCGGGCTAGCCACTTCATCTTGCTTATTCTGCAAGCTATGACGGTAACTCCGGTACTGTTTTAGATAATTTGATTTCTGATTTTATCCTTCACAGAAACTTCGAGAGCGTAGCCCGCTCAATAGCGTAGTGTCACTTTGTGGAACAGCCCGACTGTTAGTGTCTACGTGGCGGCACCGTATGTCATAACGGGCAGGAGGCACTGGATGAGGACCTTAGTCTTCAAACGGGATTGGCGACGAAAAGACTTGCAGGAGCTTTTCAAACGCTGCCGATCCAACTGGATTCTCTCGTGTCTACCGAAGTGGATGACTTACCCTAAGTAGTCATACTCCTTCACAACTTCGAGAAACGACTTTTCGATGTGGATTGGACTCAGCAATACGTGAGAATTATACAAGACTTTCTTCTTCGACAACAGTAACGTTCACGGTTCATGAGAAACAGCCTGGTGACAGACGGACAGACAGACGGAACGATGGACAGCGCAGTCTTAGTAATAGGGTCCCATTTTACCCTTTGGATACGGAGCCCCAAAAACGAAAAAGCTATATGTAATGCTGTTTTAATGATATTGGATATCAAGCCTTTTCATGTATTTCCTTGAACAATGAGTTTCTTTTGTGAGAACCTGTCCATCAATTCTCTCCAAAAACATTTATTTTCTACTGACCTGTAGCTTGAAAGAACTGAGGCTCCAGATCCCTGATCTGGTTTCCAGTCAGCTGCAGCATGAAGACTTTGGAACTGTTGATGGTGCCAGGTACCCTCAGGATCGGCACGTGGTTGCATGTGACGATGCCCAAGTCTCCTGCTGGCTTCGAACAGGAGCATAATGCTTGGAACAGGCATGGTGGGTGGCCTTGGTCTACGTGGAGCTGGAAAAAAAAACGAACGTAAGATATGGTTTATAAAGCTGAAAGAGATGGGAAATGAAGAAACAAGTAAAAAGATCTTGTTCATCGATTTGATTCTAAAATTACCGTTTATCTTTTCTGTCTATTTATCATAAATGATGCTATTATTAAGAACTAGCTTCTGCCCGCGACTTCGTACGCGGACCCTGTTGCTTATGCCAGCGACAACGGGGTCGCCATTTATGTTATTTTTTATCATTTTTCCCATTTAAATCTTTTATCACACTGAGCTTTACTTTTATTTCATTCCAACAACCACCAAAACATACAGTCCATTTGTCATCGTTTTCATTTTGGTAACCGCATTATTATATTCCCCACTTGTCTCTAGAGACCTAGAAGTTAATGCGTAGATACGGTTGGAACTCAAGCACAATTCTCTATCCGTGAACGTCTCCGACTCGCGAGACAATACATAACGTTCACGATCAGCGGTCAGTCGCACATCACGTGCCCCACTTGTCTCTAGAGACCTAGAAGTCGATGCGTACATACGCTTGGAACTCAAGCGTAATTCTCTTTCCGTGAACGTCTCTGACTCGCGAGACAATACATGACGTTCACGATCAGCGGTCAGTCGCGCATCATATTCTTCACTGGTCTCTAGAGACCTAATGAATACGCTGAGAACGCAGGCGTGTTTCGCGACCCGAAGAGGTTTCCACGGAGCGAGTTGCAGCCTAATGTTCTCGAACAGCATCAAGTCTCTCCTGACGCTCTTCGGTAGATTCTTGGGATCTTATGATCCTCAATCTTTTAGCTCTCTTGGAACATTGGGAAAGATTTGACCTCTTTCTAGGCATGGTCATAGTTTTATTGTGAAGATACCTGATCAATAAAAATCTAAATTAAAATGACTGCTCCCCTGCGTTACCGGGTACGCTACCGTGTCACGAAGATAAATGAAAAGGAAATTAAACACTCAAACAACATAAGCCCGAAGGCATATTCATACGATAAAATAAAAAAATAAATAGGAGTTTTGGCCAGTAGTCAAATATTCAATGATATACCATCGTCATCGAAAATCAGTCCTAAACTATTACCGCCTTCACCGCGTGCAGGTACTCCCAGTTTTTGTTATTTTATAATTACACAGTAAAATTAGTGATAGCTTTGATTTCCACATCAGATGTTTCTGATCTTCGATTTTTATAAGTCAACAGGAAATGCCCATCATATTGAACAACAAAGACGTCAAAGACGTCATTCCTATATGTGTTATGTTGTAGCTAGGCTCTTGGAGTTCCACAACAGGTGTTCCAGATCTTCGATTTTTATAAGTCAACAGAGAGTGCTCATCAGATTGAACAACTTGTGCTAAGACGTTATTCCTATATGTGTTATGGTGTAGCTAGGCTCTTGGAGTTCCACAACAGGTGTTCCAGATCTTCAATTTTTATACGTCAACAGAGAGTGCTATCAGGCTGAACAACTTTCGCTAAGACGTCATTCTTATATGTGTTATGGTGTAGCTAGGCTCTTGGAGTTCCACAACAGGTGTTCCAGATCTTCGATTTTTATAAGTCAACCGGAAATGCCCATCAGACCGAACAACTTTTGCTAAGACGTCATTCCTATATATGTTATAGTGTAGCTAGGCTCTTGGAGTTCCACATCAGGTGTTCCAGATCTTCAAATTTATTCTCTCAGCAGAAAATGCTAATCACGTGGAACAATTTTTGCTAAGGTATCATTTTTGTATCTCTTATAGTTTAGCTGGTCTGTTGCGGTTCTGCATCAGGTGTTAAAGTTTCCAAGATAAATTATTTAATTAGACTTAATACCTATACAACAAAAAAAAAATCATTCCAATCCATCCAGTAGTTCCGAAGATTAGCGTGTACAAACAAACAGACAAACAGACAAAATTTTTTTTTTGGATTCGTGCTCTATTACTGTTTCTAAACCCCCCTCAATATTTTTTTTTTAATATATTCAATGTACAGACACAGTTTTTTTACTGTTTTATTATATGTATAGACAACGTATTTTTCGGCTTAAAAATTACCAAATTGTTGTATTTATCTGATGGTGCCCAAAATACTGTAATTTTGAAGATTGAAATAAACGGTACAAAAGAATCATCATTCTCCTGCCCTTATCCCAATTTATTTGGGGTCGGCGCAACATGTGTCTTTTTCATTCATACTTTTCTATTAGTAGTCACTTCCTTTCTAGCCATAACATCTTTCACACAATCCATCCATCGTTTCTTTGGGCTTCCTCTACTTGTATAGCTATCCACATTCATACTAAAAACTTGTCATATTAAAAACAAACAACATTAAACAATACAAAAGAACAGAATATTCTTTATTTGAGTCGCTTTGATTTTTTTTTCGATTCTTCTTTTAACTTTTTTTTTGCTACGTTTTATGAGACAAGCAGTCTTATTTTTTAAAGTGTACGGGAATGTTTATTGGTAAGAAAGAGCGCCTGAGACCGCAGCAATATACGATAATGCTTGAATAATGTCGCATTTTGTTTAGATAGTATGTTTTTGATGGGCATTTTTCGCATAAGTGGTTATTTTCGCGTACACATTTCCGTGAACAATTTCTAGAATTTATCAATGGAATTAGTATGGCCGAAGTGGAATCTCTTGAAAAAGAGTTTTATCACTCAAACCCAAGATTTATTATGTACGTTTCTTTGCAGCGCACTCATCGGTCGTCACCAATTACAAAGGTTAAATGATGCGAACCTGTCAAAGATACGTGAACATCATGTGCAGTGAGTATTAATCCCTAGCTTTATATGGAACGACGGCTCACTGCACTAAGTTAAGTTTTCACGATGACATTGGTACAGAATTTGTGGATCGATGCGTTGACGGTCAGTGGCACATCAAAGTCAAGGTCAAACCATTTATTTGTTTTATACAAATAGGCACAAGAAAGGCACTTTTCATTGAAAATAGAATTGATTCTAGTCGCCCCTTCCAAAAGGTCGTTTCGTATGGCGAAGAATGGGTCAAGAAACTCCACCGTTACTCGTTGTGAAGACGATGCACCCAGAGTAAAAATATTACACCACAAAAGTTGAAAAGAAAAACAAATGCAACAATGGCAGGTAAAATTAATAATGTCATAAATACAGGTGCTCACATATTTACAAATATTGCAAAAGATAATAATAATAAATCAATAAATGTTTGAGTTATTTCAAAATTGTAAAACTGTGAAATAATACATTTTTACCTAATTTAATTAGCAACCAGTTTGATTTCGTCTAGAATCACCGGCAGAACTCTTCCTCAGACACCTCAGCTAAATGGGGACAACCAACAAAACATATTTGGCGAGCTAAAAGGAAAAACAATTCCAGGAAATCATAAACGTCCCTAAACGAAACCCAATTCCATTAAAACCATCTTAAACGAAACAAACAGATTGCTATCCATCCCTGAAGGAGCCAACTTAAATGGCTTCCATATCTTAACTTGAGATTAACGTCCATAATTTGTAGACGCTGTTGTTCGCAAGAATTAAAGTGAACGATAATAACTGTGTTACAAAAGATCCATTTTATTAAAGACTTGTCTAGTCATCGATCAAACTTTGTTATTGTTTGAGAAAGCTTCGTCACTTCGCATTTTGTGTGATCTGAAGTATACAGGTATTACCGACGTACTTAAAGTTGTAGTGAGAGGCGACTTGTTGCTTGTTTTAGCTTCTTCTCATTAAGGAGAATACATGTCTTCGATACTTGGTAAGAATCGCGTCGTTTGCAGTTGAACCTGCTTTTGTTGAGTAACGTTTCCGTATGACACAGAAAAGCTCATTATCTGCCTAGTACCAAGTCTAATAGAATACCCACCCGTATTTTATATCCACAGCCCAACATGTACATGGCTATAGAGGTATGAGGAGCAGAGTGAAAAGTTCACTCATCCTCCGTAGAAAAGAGAGAATCCTCCTACTAGACGGGTGTTTTGTCTGGTGGGCTACTGCCCGACAATTGACATTGTTTATACAGGGTGCCCAGTGAGAAATGCACTTTTGAAAATACCAGGGAAAAAAACTGTATAATTTTATAGAACTTTATTTATTACCATTTAAAGAAAATTAAATGAAATTACTTTTAAAAACATTTTAGAAATTCCATCGTCTATGTGATATCCTTTACGGTTACAAATTCTTCCAATGTGGCATCAACATTTTGGGAAACTTTCGTGAGTTATCCTCGAAATGGATTCCATTTCATGCCGAATGTTCAGCTTCAGTTGCTGCAAAGTTGTTGGATTATTAGAGTATACTGTGTTCTTAAGTTAATTCCATAAAAAAACTGCTGGAGTGAGATCTGGGCTTCTTGGTGGCCAGGAGATGTCGCCCCTGCGTGAAATTAATTTTTCTGGGAACATGTCTCTTACCATCTCGATACGAAGTCTTCTGCCTTTAATTCCTGTACTAACTGCATCTTATAAGGACGAAATTTCAAATAAAGCTGTAAAATTAGCTGCAATGTCGATCTAGACACTCCCAAAGTCAATGAATGTTTGCGCGCCAATAATCGTGGATTCGCGCGTACAGATTCTCGAACTCGCTGAATGTTTTCGTCGGTAATACTCTTTGGCGACCACAACGCCGCATTTTTTGCGACGATCCTGTCTTTTCGAATCTTTCAATCCATTGCTTAATTAAAGGAGAAAGGAATGACTCCATACATTCCTGGGCCCAGGTGTTAACTGAATGAAACTAGCCTTATTTGAAAGAGGGTATTAATAACAAGGCCTCAATGAGAATTTGGTGAAATTTGGCTATCCAGGAATAAAGTTATATGAAGTTTAGTAAAAGTGAGGTTATATTATAATATTGTGGTTTTTCATGTTTTTTACTAAATACTTTGTTGGTGGTGTTATGGTTTTATGAAGATCATCATCATCATCATCCTCCAAGACCAGCCATCGACTCTATTGCCAATAGAGTTCTGCGCCCAATCGCAATCGTACAATTTACACAACGATCCATGTCGTCAATTTCCGATCGATAGGCGTAAACAGTTGTCCAAAATAGAGAGCCAGGTAATTTAGAGTACCAAGATCCGTCAAGTCCTATGCAAAGCCAAGGTCGTGGCGTTAAACAATAAAACATGTAAAAATGAAAATACATGCGCACTCAGAACGAAAAACAACGAACGAGTGTCATCTGTCAAACGGTGACTGACTGCTGTCAGGCAGAAGTGTTGACAGCAGAAAAATTAAAGGAATTCTATTCGCTATGAATCGATTCCGCGAAAAAATACTTGTCACTCGATTTTCATACATAATTCTGAGATTTTACCGATTTATTCATAATCGATTACCAGATATTTAGGCATTATTTAATCGATTATTTAGTTTTATAACTAATTTTAAGTTTTCTCGCATCCTAGATAGAAACATGATACCATATTTTGTGATTTCCTTTAGAAAAATATAACGGATTTCAACTAGTTAACTGCTGGGCCCAGAAGTCCCCTTCTCCTTTGTGCTTGAACACTCATTGATGCGCAATTCGAATACAGTACGGTAAAGTCGTCGAACAGTCACATAAGATCAAGCATTCTCCTAAAATGCACAGACACAAAACGCGCTGCTCTCCCGTGTAACGACTCATGGGGAATCAAATTACAAAGCCCGCCCTACGCACTGCTATCACTACCGCGCCCCACCATTTTGTCGTTTAGAAATGCGAAATCAAAAGTGCATTTATTCTTGGCCACCCTGTAATATACATATGATAGTCGTGTGGTAAACTCTACTTGCGCGATGCAGGATTTTGCGTGATGTCCATGTGATGCGTAGTTTCCAAGAGGCGATGTCGATGCCGCTTCATGGGCAAGTGACATGTCAATATTGGTTGCAGTTTGTTGTTATAAGCTAGATGACGCTCCTGCCAGTATAGGTGCATTCTACGTTAGTATTCTAATACCATATACAAAAACTATTTTATTTCCATAAAATCAAAACCGTTTTAGTGACTTTTGTGAAAGTCGCCACAAAGTTGCCAATATAAAAATAAAACTTTTAGAGATGTGTGTTTTTTTCGACAGTAACGGCTAGATATAAAATCATGCCTCCCAATTTTCTAATACGAATACCAAACGATTCTTTATTTGTATATACAAAAATAGATAGGTATCTACACCATTCAGTTTGCACAAAAAATTAACGACGGTACAAAAACAACGTATAACGTATTTGGTATACGATCCAAAAGTTCCATGTTTCGGTTTTTATACATATTGCGGTATCCGGTAAGTAATAGCGGGTTTAGGGGCGTGCGGATCCCTAAAAACCCGCCTCTCTGGGAGATTTCGTATCAATTTAGAGTAACATAACACATGTACTTTTTAGCGAACGGTTTCGTTCATAATTTGGAGGGATTCACTGAGTACGTAACATACTTTTTTAGGTCTGAGTCGAAAAATCATGTTTGAGTTCGACTGACGACTGGATTTGTCCATCAGTTTCTAGGAAAGTGCCGAGCAATGTGGCGCTCTTGTGCAATTCCTATTACGATTTTGTAGGCAGTTTCTACGACCTAAATAAAATATATAACAGAGGATTTCTTGCTATCTGTATTTACTCCCATACTGCTGTAAAAATAAATGGGTATTTGAAAGGGTAATCAATAACGTAACGTTTTATGAATTGTCAAACCGCAGAATTTGTACATGATTTGTACGAAATATAACAATGTGACGTCACAGATTTATAGAATCTTAAAAAAGCTTTAAATGCAATTTTACAATAACATCTTCGTATAATATTTAATGTCTGTACCGTGATGGAAGTTTTTAAGACAAGCGTTCTGTTTTCTAGGTGATTTCATATTTTATTTTTGACCGTCTCAAATAGTCAATTGAATGTGGTTTTTATACTCGCAAAATACTTGCGTAGAAACTTAAAAAAAAACAAAATTAGAAGGTATTATTATTGTCATAAGGGAACTATATTTTTTATCACCAAAATTTTATATTTGTCATCAAGTTGTATCACCTAATAAATAGATCTATCGCCAAGAAATATTTTCGTTCTCAGATAAACAAAAATTGTTCCCAGGTATGAATTATCAAATTAATGTTAATATGTGTAAAATAAGAGATCGATAACCAATAAAATTATATTGCATTACATGAATATAAACTTCGTTCTTATAATAACAGTTTTGTTACTTAAATAATAGCTCTGTGCTCAGAATGGTAGATCTGTCACCAAATATGGCGTCTCCGAAGCCCTATGCTTCTGTGTCTGAAGAGTGTAGTGAAGTGCAAGTGTTGTGAATATCCGAAAAATATCCAAAACCGCCTTGCCCTACCCCAACTCGGACAGGTTAGGTTAGAAGGGGATGGCGGGGTCTGAAAGGGGTTTTTTTTTTTAAACCATTAGCCAGACTACGCTTTTTGAGCAACTTTTGAGTGTTTTGAGGTTAAGTTAGGAAAAGTCATTTTTCTCGGAAATGGTGAGATTTATTGGTGATCTCTTTAAATTAGTTTGCTTAAATACTTATTAGGACACACCTATTATAATACATACAAAAACAACATTTACATTTACTAGACCTTATATCTCAGGATTTTAGGTGATTTATTGTGGAACTGATTTTGCATTGTTTGGTGACTACATTTTGGTGACAGATCTACTATTTTGAGGACAAACCCTATTATTTAAGAAACACAAAACTAATTAAATTGGTGATAGCTTAAATGACACCCTTGTCATAATAACAAGACTTCGTAGGTATTTAATTAGAGTGGATATTTTCCAATAAAAATTATAATGAAAACAGTCATGCTTAATGACCATCCAGATCGTTTGGCACCGAGTTGCAGTAGCTGTAATTAAATTATATTGCTTTTCTAATACATACTTGACAATAACGAGGAATCTTCAAGTGTTGTTTGTGAAAATACAATCATACTCATATTATAAAGGCGAGTGTTTGTGAGTGAGTGTGAGTTTGTATGTTTGCCCGTCCTTCACGCTCAAACGGCTGAACGGATCTAAGTGAAACTTGGCACAGAGGTAGTTTATGACCTGGATTAACACATAGGACTTTTTATCCTGGTAGTACCTTCCCTTGGGATAATTTCCGCTGTCGGCAGCTAGTAAGTATTACAAATCTGTATCGCCTGTTTTCCACGAAGGGATTGATTAAACTCGCATCATAATATAAGTTTCTAGTAAAAAGGGATAGGGAGATATTGCATCCAGCCGAGAAAAAATCCGGAAGCATGGCTTCTACTGGGAATTTTCTAATGAAGTACTTATTTAAGACTATGCTAGCCTTTTCCGGCTGCCGCGCTTGCTAGACCAGCTACAATCAACAATCGAAGAGAAAATTGGCATACGATACATTGTCGATATTATCTTATTACATTAAGGGAGAAGCACCATAAGCGGGATTGTTCGAAAGGGTTACCACTGCCCCGGAACACAAAGGGCTAAGGAAGGAACATGGAAAGGTTTTAGTAAGTAAGAGTCTGACACTCCCTTCCACTCCACCCAGAGCGGGAGAAGTCATTTGATGATTTCTCACCCTCAATAAGAAAAGGGGGGGAAGCACCAGGGTAGCCCGCGATATACTAATTTTTTGTCATTTCCAGATCGGTGTCGCGGCCGTAACGGAAGTGTCAAAGCCGTTTGGAGATTTCGTTGAATAAAAAAAAAGAAGAGAAGAAACTCAATTGTAGTTTGTGACACACCTATTTGTGATACAAAGAAAATATTTGTCAAACAAGAGAAAAATGCTTGATGACAAAATAGATTTTTCAACTTCAATAATAAACCGAAACGTCTTCATTCCTGGTCGTAAAGTCGAAGTAATGGCATAAATTGATGGCAAGTTCTTACGACTCTCACGACATAGTATTAAGTGATGTTTAATGTTCACTAACTAAAATCGAGGCCATGGAAAGCCCGAAACTGTCTCTATCGTATCCACTTAATCATTTCAGTGTCAATCCTATTGAAAAATTGTAAGTGTACTGTTCTACAGCAGGTAATTGTGCGGACAAATTGAATTATACGTAAGTTGGGAAATAATTTTCTGCCCCGGAAAAGAACACAACTCAAAACAATCATGAACACTAAATTACTGAACATCTTCTGGTCACATTTGTTGCATCATATACAACATCCATCGCTTTCTATCAAGGGTAGATCAGGGTCATCCCGTAACATGACTCTACAGTCTACATAGTATGTAATAAAGTACCTCCCCGCCGTCTGTCCCAGTTTACGCTTAGAACTTTTAAACTGCGCAACGGATTTCAATGCGGTTTCATCAATAGATAGAGTGATTCAAGAGGAAGGTTCAAACGTTTAGTTAAGCTAGGTTTCCCCCGCGCGATATCATTGACAGCAAAGCCGGGGCGGGTCAAATAGTAACTAATAAATAGATATCTGAAAATAAAAACACGCTGAAGTGGTAGTCAGAACTCGTGGCTTAGTTAGAACAGCCGCACAGGTCGATCCATCAGGTTAAGCTACACTTGCCGGGGTTGACCGTGGATGGGTGACTATCGTTACCGACACTCCTCCGTGCCTCGGAAGCAAGTTAAGTTGGTCTCGGCTGTCATTAGTGCATCTTTCACAGTCGTTACGGGTCGTCAGAAGCCCGAAAATTTGACATCCAGTCTTACCAAGGGGTATCGTATTACCCCAGTTACTGACTGAGTTGTGGAGGTCAGATAGGCAGTCACTCCATGTAAAATACTGATAGTCAGCTGCATCTGGTTAGACTGGCAGCCGACACAAACATAGTTGGGAAAAGGCTCGGCAGGCAGATTGATAGACAAAGCTCCGGTGACAGACAAGACCTTTAGCTTTAGCAAACGGCAAAATGTGACGTGGGATGACTGATTGCCGAAACTATATCCAATAATATATCCACAACTCTTCATAAAAACTAGAGCTATAAGTACAATTGTCCCACAATTGTACAATTGACCTTGTTATTCTCACGAATAGGCAAATATTTTCTTTGAAATGCCAGAGTATACCCTGAATATTATACGTTATGCTAAATAATATGCCACTTACTTTCAGGCTGGAGTTCGGAGGCCGAATCGTAACGGCAGTGTGGCTGAAGATATAGTGAAAACGTAAGTCTGTCTGTATGACTAGAGATTTGTGTAACTGCATGCTAGCTTTTGCTAGCTGAATTTCTTGCAAATACCCTGTTGTTTATACAGGGTGGAAAGAACGTCAACGCGAAGCTGGTTACTATAGATTCCGTGCATGATTCTGAACCTTATCACATCTGCCTGCCTATCTACCTCGCCTTTTCCCAATTATGTTAAGGTCGGCTTTCAGTATAACCGGATGCAGCTGAATACCAGTTTTTTACATGGAGCGACTGCCTATCTGACCTCCACAACCCAGTAACTGGGCAATACGATACCACTTGGTAGAACTGGCTGTTAGATTTTCGATTAGCTGAACCTTATCACATGTTATAAAAAAGAAATTTGCTGTTCCATACATTTTTCCTGTGCAGGTATTGAATTTGAAAAAGCATATTTATAACTGGTGAGAACTGGGTAACTAAATGCCTGATTTACTTAAGGTCTAATGGTAAGCACTATTTTGGTCTATGGAAAAAATTGATGCAAAATAATTTAATCAAAATATATAAAAACGAAATACTTATACTAACTGAACCAGCATTGCCATACAACGCGGAAAACCTGCCAGTCTTTTGGGAACTTTTCCTGTTGACAGCGATGTGAACGAATTTTTTGATGCTCTTTGATTATCATACCTACATATTATTTTTGTACATATTAGTATGATTATTTAGCTTTTAAATGTAAATATGATTATATTAATATACTAATTAGATATCTAGTAATAGTCATAAAAAGCAACAAGAATATTAATAATTTAACAAATTTTAAAAACATTGTCAATATTCGAATTTCCGAAAAATTTACTTCGCATTAATTTCGAGCTCAAAGCCTTCACAAACTTATTTTATCTGTAGGATAGTTTACACATGAAGCTTTCTAACGTCTAGCTTTTAACAGATATCGTAGTTAACCACAAATGGTTTTACTCTCAGTGAAACTGAAGTACTCTACATACAGCGCATACCTCGAGTGGTTAAAACAGAAAAGAACGCCTAAGCAAAGGTTTCTTCTTTCAGTTTTTCATTTTTATAGGAGGGAGTGTTCGCCTGTCGAATTCCGAATTTTCTGGTTACTAACTCATGCAAAACTATTAAAAGAGATATTTACGATCACGGCGATTTATTTAAGCGCCGACGTATAATCCACGTCGACGGTACGGTTGTCTTCCTTACTAAACATGAGAAATATGCACAAGTTATGTCAGAACGTCATGTGCATAACATTGTTACTAACCGTATAAAATAAATAAATATCATCTGCCTAGCCTTTTCCCTTAAGCGGGATTGTCCGAAAGGGTTACCGCTACCCCGGAACATAAAGGGCTACGGAAGGAACATGGATGGGTTTTAGTCAGTAAGAGTCTGACACTCCCTTCCGCTCCACCCAGAGCGGGAGCAGTCATTGGATGATTTCCCAGCCTTAAAAAAAAAAAAAGCCTTTTCCCTACTATGTTGGGGTCGGCTTCCAGTCCAACCGGATGCAGCTGAATACCAGTATTTTACAGGAAGCGACTGCCTATGAGACCTCCACAACCCAGTGACTGGGCAATACGATACCCCTAGGTAAGACTAGCTGTCAGATTTTCGGGCTTCTGGCGACCCGTAACGACTGTCAAAGATGCACAAATGTCAGCCGGGACCAACGGCTTAACGTGCTTTTCGAGGCACGGAGGAGTCTCGGTATGTAAAGATGGTCACCCATCTACGGCCAACCCCGGCAAGCGTAGCTCAACCGTTGCGGCTGTTAGTACTTTGCCACGATAAATAAAAAATATTTAGTAAGAATTCAAATTGGTAAAATATTGATTAAATTGGTAAATATTAATTATTGACTTTCTCTGAAATAAGGTATCCTATTCTATAAGCTATAATATATCTTATCTTCAAAAATCAGAAAGTAGCGTTTATACTCACTTTCATTATTTAAGAAAATCTTCTCATAGACGTTAACTACCTAATTAATAGACTATCTTCCTATACTTCAACCCACACTTGAAGGTATGAGTATCTAATTTCCTGTACTCCAAGCTAGTCTATAATCGGAAAAGGGGGAAAAATCTAAAGCCTGAAAGCCAGGCTTGCCAAGCCACTTATAGTACCGTAGTGTGTGTGCTGTTGTTCACATCAAGTGTTTGTGTGGGTACTCTAGTGTCCGTTAAAGCGAACACTTCTCTAGATTTCATAGCAGCTTGTGCAACCTGAAATTAGTGTTGGGTTTCTGTATCAATTTGTGTCTCTGTGCAAACTCATGAATAGATTTCAGTAGGTATTCAGTAATTGTTTAAGTATGCGAGCTTCAGAATAAGGATGTCCTATGTGCACACATCAGGATGATTTACAGCAGTGATAGCCAAGTGGTGTGACCATCCGACTGTCAAGTCATAGGTCTCGAGTTCGAAACAAAAGCACGCACCTCTGATTTTACACATTCATGTGCATATTATATAATTATCACTTGCCTTAAAATCGGTGAGGAAACCAGCATCTCTGAGAGATATTTCACAACAGCATGTGAAGCTAAGTCAGAGGCCCATGGGCAGCATAAAAACTCTGATACCAGGTTAGTCATTAACCACACGAAAAGAAGAAGAATAAAGAGGATGCACTATGGATATGGGTATATATTATGGTATGGTCGAAGGAAAGGATTGCAGGGAAAAGGGCGGGGCAGCAGAACAAAGGCATGTTAGAGAACTAATTGGATGTCGTGTAAAGTATTCTGACGAAAAGTATCAAAGAATGACTTAAGTTCATAACATCCCGCCTGTTTTCCACGAAGGGTCAGACAGAGATGCACCTATAGCTCATCCACATCTCAACAGAAAAGCAAAAATACCAAAGAACGAGAAACAAATTAAACAAAATATCGGGACGATTCTATGAATTTACGTACTTGGTTCTCAAACATACCAGTGATAATAATATGCAACTGTTTCAAGTATTTACAATTAAACTTCTCGTAAAACACGGAAACAGTCTATATTGAATTACGATGGAACGAATCCTTGTGCCCACTGGGACACACATTGCGGCGAGCAAACTTTTTGACACGTGTATCCAACTGTATTTATTTATATATCTGTGTCCATGGTTCCCGTTTCGTGGGTAGCAACAAGCCACCCTTAAACTTTTTGAGGGTAGAGCATTAGGTGCCCCGCGACCTCCTTTTATTTTGTACGAGCGACTAGCCCTCGCTTCACACGGATTCGGTGTAGATACTATCACGTGGGCGAAAGCTAATTAAACTATATGTACAAACCTTCCGCTTGAATCACTCTATCTATTGATGAACCGCATTAAAATCCGTTGCGTAGTTTTCCGCATAAAAACAAAACACTATCGGCATACAAGATATTATCCAATCGATAAAATATACCTAAATCAGCGCTCCGACTGCTTCAGATGGATAAAGTACATTTTCTTTTATGAAATTTTTAGACCGGGATTGAAATCGCTCCGGGTAAATACTGATAGCCCGGGCCGGATCACATCGGGTCCTTATACCGACATTGGCAAACGATATACGGTGCTATCCTTCGCCTTTCCGTTTAAAAGGGTGAATGGCGTCGTGTATTCTCTCTATTACTATAGTTTTTTCACAATTTAACTGATTATAATATCTATACAGTGTGTATTACAAATGTATATTTCATATGGGTGTGGTGAATTACCCTAAATCAATTGTATAGACCGATTTTAAGAAACATTTTTGAATAAAGTTCTAAGAGTTTTATGTTAAATCAAGGCTAAAACATTTCCAAGTAACTGTGACTAACTCGGAAGTAGCGCTCGCCTGCTGCAGCACCGCTCCCTTCGCTCGCTCGGCTCGCGTGCGTTTTTCTACTGTTCCATACTAACCTAAACCAATTGGTCAGGTTAGCCTAGTTACTGCGACCAATTTGGCATTAGAAGAACACCAAACACTTATTGTGACTGCATTTCGTCTAAACGACAGTTTTGTTAAACGTAACGCAATGACAATCCAATGGAACGTTGTTCAGCTGTTTTACATAATGGAGCTGTTTTGTAAAACAGCGGATTCGAAATTCCATCTGCACATGTAGGTAGATGCGATAGGAAAATCATTACCTTACGAACTATTATTATACATAGATGGCTTATATCCCTTCCTACTAAACTTCGGAAGCCTGCGGTAAAACTCTAACTCATACGTGTAATAAACCACTTTACTAATATCTTCTTCGGCTTCAGAACGCATTTCGGCAACAACTTCATCACCGCTTCCAAACTTGGTAACTTTAGCGTGTTCAGTTGGTGCAAATGTTGGGCCCAATGTTTCCTGAATATTGGAAGAGCTTTGGCCCAATTGCGTTCGCAATATTTGAAAGTCAAACTGTTGAAATACTATGTTCGCAACAACACAAAATTACAATCACAACAAAAATGCAAAGTTCATACATGTCATTCGTGATCGTGACCGATCCATATTATAGCAGATACGTGAGGCAGGAGTCTGATTATACCTAAATAATCTGACAAATAATTATTGTTAAGTTTAATTCTAGAGTATTTTTTGATTTCATATTTCCAACACATGCTGCACCGGTTTGGGCGTCATCACGTTAACGCCGGCCGCTAAAAATCAGCGCTTCTCTTTCTCGCATGGGGTCGAAGCATTATGCTGAGCGATTGCCGTTTTGCGCGGATGTGACGCATATTTTCGCGCAACTTGTTCTTTTTGTCGTTAGTTAATCTTTTATTTTTCTTTCTTTCTTTCCAAATGTACTTTGAGCTTGGACGATTTTGGGCTTAGAGCATAAAAGTATCTCAACTTTCGTCCCTAGAAACGCGCCATCAACATTAGTCGCCAAGTAAATACCAACCTCTGCAGCTGGAATATTATTATGCAAAACAGTGCCAATCCTAGCTGCAAACACAAGAGGCAAGCGTCCTTCGACTCAAGTGTTTGCTAACTCATCTACAAACAACTACGTTTCTTTGTTGAAGTTTACGAAAATCCTACTACTATTATAAAGGCGAAAGTTTGTAAGTATGGATGTATGGATGTTTGTTACTCTTTCACGTAAAAACTACTGTATAGATTTGGATGAAATTTGACACAGAGATGGTTTATATCCTGGATTAACACATAGGATATTTTTTATCCCGGTAGAACATTCCTGTGGGATAATTTCCGACCTCCACGCGAGCGAAGCCGCGGGCAGAAGCTAGTAAACTATATGAATAGAATGTTCTACGAACAGGGGGCCAAATACCATCTCAAAGAGCAGTATTATTTTATTACTAGCTTCTATTCGCGGCTTCGCCCACGTGGATGTCAAAAAATTGTACTTTTTTTGAAAAGATAATATAGCCTACGTCACCCGTAGATAGTGTAGCTTCCCAACAGTGGAATAATTCAAATCGGTTCAGTAGTTTCAGAGCCTATTCAATGCAAGCAAACAAACAAATAATCAAATCTTTCCTCTCTTATTTTATTAGTATAGATTACTTCAGTGTTAGAAAGAGATAAAGCTGATGGAGGCATAACTCCATTTATTTCCCAATGTGAAGCAATATTAAGATCATGCAGCTACAAGGGGCAGTGGCAGGTCCCCAGTGCTGATTTTGGAAATGACGATGTTCATGGTTTGATTAGCCAGAATATTAATTAGTGTTATTCTCTAAACATCAACGCAAAATTTGAATGTAATCAAGCAGTGAAACCTAAGTGAAATAGCTCTTGAGGGCATTAATTCCGCCGTTTTACGGTGCATTAAGTTTTACAAAATAAATTGGGTGTGGTCACTTGAGTAAAGCTCAGAATAGCACCATAGCAATTGAATGTATTTGTATCGGTTCTGGTTTTCTTATTATCTTCATTATCATCATTCGCCTGACCTAATCCCAATTTAGGGGTCGGCGGAATATTTTTTTTCCATACTTCTCTATTAGTCGTCATCTCGGTAGTCACGCCCTTCCTAGCCATATCATCTTTTACACAATGCATCCATCATTTCTTTGGTCTTCCTCTACTTGTATAGTAATCCACATTCATACTCAAATCTTTCCTGACACCATTTTCCTCATTCCTCCGCATAACATGCCCGATGATAACTGATTTCCACACAACTTTTCTGTCCGATATTTAGTTTCTTATCAGGGTCCAAAATTTATTGATGGCCAGTAACCTGGCACTAATTAAATTTCAATATATTATGACCACAGACAGCGTAGCTTTATTCATAAAACGATAATTTATCCATTTCTCGTGCGAGGTAATTTCGCTGGCATATTGTATAGACTATATTTAACGTCTGTTAAGTATTCTATAGGCCCATTCCTTTATACAAAGGGACCATCAAAGTCGTTAGTACTTCATTATTGAAAGGCAAATTGGATCTTTGTGCGAGGGACCTTGACATTCCCCACTTAAGAATGTTGAATTTAGACAGAGGTCAATAGGTTATTGATATTTTAATAAGTAATCATATAGAATGTTCCACTTTTTCTTTAAATATTTGGGTGTTTCAAGTTAAATTATTAGTGTTGTTGATTGCTGTGTTACACTCAGTGCTAGATATATCCATTATATAATCCCTATTTTTAAGTAACCTCACAGCTGAGGGCTTACATTATCTATATACAGACTTCTTCAGCGTTAATTAGCATCGTATTAAATAATGTATACTAATGTATGTTTCTTTGTGACAATAAACTATTTTATTATTATTATTATATCCAGTTGGCGCTGAATGATGGCCGTTTTGCGTGGATATAACGCATATTTTACCTCAAAAATGTTATTTTAAAGAAACGTTTGTTTTTCTTTCTTTTAGGCCTCTTTTCTTTTGTGCCTTATATGCGACCGTAAGACAGCTAGTTTACCCATCTTGCTTCTGCACTACCAGCGTTACTAAAGGACGACGTTTCTAAGGGATATTTTCAAGGAGATCATCTTCTTGATGATCAAATAAGAGAGAAGACCAGTCACTTCTAAATTTACTGTCTGCCGTCACTGTTTCTCTATTTAAGGTACAGGATCCATGTTTGACAATATGAATAGAGGAACCATAGGTATATAAAAGGTACTTACTTCTAATGCTCTCGACAGTGATGCCCATATCATGAGCAGCAGCGTCACCACCACAAGCGCATACCCGAACTTAATAAACGCCATCAAACTCTGCAACAATATGAAGCTTTGTTAGAACGATATCAAATCAATTGCAGAATATATATTTAGATAACATTATCTTAGTTTTGGTAATATTGGAGTGAAGGAAGTCAAATGTCAGCCTGTCTATTATAAAATAAGAAAAATAGAAAGAAAATATGTTTATGCGTCACATCCACGCAAAACAAAATGATGGTTGATTGTAGATAGGGAAAAAAATGAACTTAGACTATAAACAGGCATGACATCTTTTTAAGAAAGAGAAATAATGAAATATTTGGGTACTATCTAAGTAATACAGTAAGCAGGCTGACAGCAAGTTGAGACTACAGTAGTAGCTTAAATATTACCTACAGCTAGGTTAGGGTATAGGTATTATTTGCCAGTGAGCCCCAAGCCTAGCAGTTAGTCTGTATCTTGGGGCTTGCGGTACGAAATCCAAAGTGCTGACTAGAGAGGTGAATTCAGGGGACCTAGAAAAGACAAGATTTCGAAAATTGTTGATCGAACAATTCGGCATCTGAACGATTTGTATGAGAATATTGATTGGGTATTCGTCACACAATTTGATATTGTCTAGCACTTAGCGTTGAAAACGATTGATCACGGTACAGACGCCAGCACATCAAGCTATCCCTAACTGTCAAATTTTCTCAATTAAAAATGAACCTTATGTCTTTGCAATAAAGTTTAAATACTATCAAAGAAATTTGACAGATTGTGGTAACTTGATGTGCTGGCCTCTGTACATTTCCAATTCCACAAATTGCGGATTTATTTAATTTCGTTATCGTTAGTGAAAATGTGACTTTGTCTAGGCCCTTGCTATGGTATAGTATGTGTTTATGTGAGGTGCATGAGTGATGTTGCCATAAACAATAATTTAGCGTACCAAACAATGACACACGCGGGCAGTAGCTGGCTAGAAATAAAAATATCTATGACATCTTACAAAATCGTCATTTTCAGTTAAGTCACGTCTTCAGATGTACCTGTAAACTAAACTGCCAACAACGCAGTGTTTACTTATGGTACTTACAAACTTTTTGAGGATGGGTAATCACCAAGAGCGGAAAGGAGTGTTAGACCCTTACTGACTAAAACCCATCCATGTTCCTTCCTTAGCCCTTTATGTTCCAGAGTAGCAGTAACCCTGTCGGAGAATCTTGCTTCAGGGTAGTCCGCGATATTCAAATTTTCTTACGTTTTTTTCAATTTGCAGTCAGTATAATTTTATATGTTGATCAAAATATGATTCGCGGCCATAGCAAGTACGTATAATATGTATGTGTATAGAACTGTAATCAATAAAAACATCAACACGATCCTCTACGTTCATTTTACTGTATGGAATGAATATTTCACAAAATTATGACTTTGGAGGCCAATTCTAATAAAATAATTGTATTAAAAATTTCTAAAAAAGTTTTATTGATAAATCCGATGATTATAATTCCGTAAATACTTACTTGTTACGGCCGTGAATTCTATTCTGATCAACTTACAAATTAAAAGAAACCAGTGCATATAGTCAAGATGTTAAAATTCTCTCAGAATTGACATGGGTATTCTCGGGAGGCGTAATGTTTGGGAATTAGATATGATGTTGATGATGGATATAGGTTGTTATGTTATGTTACAATATGGCTGCCAGAATAAGAGATGGTTAAAGCTTACTTAAATCACTTTGATTGAAACTGATGGTGTTGTTTTTATTTTGAGGAAAAAATGACGTTCTATTTTCTGAATGAGATGTGAAATCTTCTCTTAGAAAAAAAACTTAAAAAGAAAATAAGAAGTGTCAATGGTTTAAGTTAATTCCTGTTAATTTTATGGTGGCGGTGGCGAGACGACTTAGACGCGTGCCGCAAAGGATGGAGCGAGGTGGCTCAAGAAAAATGTCTGGAAGGATTTGAGGGCGGCCGTTGCTTAGTAGTGGGACAGTGTAGGCTAAGTAAAAAAAAAAAGGTTTAAGGTTTTTCCAAAGATGACAGTTTCTGTCGCAATATATTATTGTACATACAAAAAAGCGTTGTTTGTACGGGCGTTCACCTTTATTTTTTTTTTGTAGGAAGCAACATTAACAGTCAAAAGAATTAAAAACAATAATTGCAATGTCGATAATGAAACAATTAAACGAACCCACAAAACGTACATACGTGTCTGCTGAACAGTTAAAGCGAGAGAATTTAATGGAAATGCAGTCAAATGAAAACCGCCAATAAGCCCGTCATTGTGCTTAAAAACACTGCTAGCATTCATTTTAAAATAAATTATAGTACAATTTGTAGTAAAGTTGTAGCGGCATTTACATTAACACAGTAGAACCTCGCGTCATAGTAACGTCACACAAAATCCTGCATCGCGCAAGCAAACTTTACACCACGCGATTAGCATAAATACTATTAGCAACATTCCGACATCAATCGTCGGGCAGTAGCCCACCAGACACGACTCCCATCTGGTCGGAGGATCCTCCCTTTTCTATAGAGTATGATTGAACTTTATACCCTGTTATTTATAACTATGTACTATAGTTCTCTTGCCCCAATTTATTTGGGGTCGGTACAGCATGTCTCCTTCTTCCATACTTCTGTAGTAGACATCATCTCAGTAGTCATGCCCTTTCTTGCCATTTCCTCTTTCACACAATCCATCCATTCTTTCTTTGGTGTTCCTCTAGTCTTAAAGGCTATAGCCATCTATATTCATAATCAAATCTTTCCTCTCGACATTTGTCTAAGTTGGCAGTGATGTTGACGAGTCTCAGCTACAACTGAATGAGACTTTTTAACTTTGTTGTACTCTGGATGACAAGAACAATATAATGGCACGTAAGACACGTGTTATGCGGACGTGACTCAGATTCGGTAAGCGTTTGCCGTTGTGATAGACAGATGTTACATGTGTCAGGCGGAACATCTATAGAACTTTCTTATTCAACTGTCATTTGCTGTTAAATCACCCATCCACAGTACAACCCCGGCAAGCGTAGCTGAACCTAAAAGATCGATCCGTGCGGCTGTAATTACTTAACAACGAGCTCCTCATTGACAAAGAAACCAAAAATCAATTTATTTAACCGTCACAATACTTCTTAAAATTCGGCACACCTCCCCTAAGAATGCCCCAAGGGAGGAACGGTTTGATAAAGCTTAAGTTTAACAATCAGAGCGGCACTTAAAGATGAATTAAACCTCTCCAGTATCTACATAATATATTCAGTTCTCCGTTAATGCCAGCGAGTGTGGAGCCAAGCTTGAATGAGGCGCAGCTGGTATCGATCCACCAGATTTTGTGAATAACAAGGTTATGTTCGAGATAAGTCGCAATGTTAAACGGTTTCGAGATATTGCTTACGTATGCATGGACCAATTTTTTTTTATCTTCTTATGGAAACAATATAACAATAGTAGGTTTGCCAATTTGATTGGTTGGTTATGAATAAAAAGATAATACACTTATACTTGAAATATTGAGTACGTCGTGGCAAAGTAATAACAGCCGCACGGATCGATCCATCAGGTTAAGCTACGCTAGCTGAGGTTGGTCCGTGGATGGGTGGCCATCTTCACATATTGAGACTCCTACGTGCCTCGAAAACATGTTAAGCCCTTGGTCCCGGTTGTCATTCGTGGATCTTTGATAGTTGTTATGGTAGAAGAAAGTCTTACTAAGGGGTATCGTATAACTCAGTTACTGACCGGGTTGTGGACCGTGGTTCAGCTGTATCCGGTTAGACTGGAAGGCGACCGCATTCTAATCATTCAGTGATCAAATGATGAGGATATGGGTCATCTTTAAATTTGATTTCCCTGAATATTACACTTCTATTTCCTGAAGGATTCGGTAGAGGTGAATGTGAATTAAGGGGCAATAACTTAACTTATAACAGTTTTAAGGGGTCATTGTATTATTATGAACAACTTTTACTGTGGGAACACACCTAAAAAAAATCAGGAGTTCCCTAGATTTTTACAAGTCATGCGATCCTAATGTATGGGACTATTTCCGACTTCAGATTTGTTCCCATAGTAAAAGTAGTTTATAATGATCACAATGACCCCTAAAAATCTTGCCCATTAATTCTTAATTCAAATTCACCCTGCATAATCCCTACATCTCGCCAGTTATCTTGTCCCAGATAATAGGAGGCGAGCCTATTGCTATTTTAATAAGTATAGGTTCATTATAGATGCTATCAAACCCCAAAGTACATTAGCAGATCCTCTGTACACAGGGAACACTTATACTGTACCTATACATCAAGCAAACCACAAGAGATATGCCTTTACATCATACGCTATAACTATAAACCACAGGCATTACCAAACCAAACCAACCAAACCGATAATGCTGGCTATATCTATCCAGCCACATAGGAGCTATACTGATAGCGAGCGCAGTGTCAAAAAAGCTGGCATGTGACGACACTATACGTCACACAAAATTCTACATCGCGCAAGCAGAGTTTACCGCGCGATCTAACATATATACCTACGTATACTCAGCCCCGACTAAGAGTTCGCCCGCCAAACGCAACACCTGTCTGTTTGGAGGATCCTCCCTTTTCAATGGAGGGACTTTTCACCCTGTCCGTCCATTCCCACCAATTCGGGCATTTCTCACCATCCCCTAAGACAGACCGAATAATATTTCAATACTTACCCAGACCGTTTATTGATCTTATTTCGAGGAAAGAGTACCCTCTCGACACATTTTTCTTTCTTATTATAACTGAAAAGAAGCTCTTTGTTACCAAAAAGGTTTTTACACGACCAAGATAATCTGGGATTTAAAGATTTCTGAGAAGGTTTTCAATGGAAACGAAGATAATGGAGATGTAAATAATGCTGTCTGTAGCAAAAATGTAAGAATTTAGATGGTTTGGGATTTAACGTCTTTTAAACATTTATAAAATGCTGGTCTGGAAATACTAGATGCTGTAGTGATGGGCAAAATTATTAAGGTATCCTAGAGAACCTAACCTAGTCATTTTAAGGGCCTTAAAAAACTTAACATTGATAGTAAAACAAAAAAACGAATAGATTTTCAATTCCAATAATGAATAGCTCCGAGCACACGTCAAAACTCGAAGCGCCACACAAAAATCAGAAATAACAATTTCGCCATCAAATTCTAAAACACGCTTTCACGCCAACACAAATTGGCGTGCAAATATCCGGGGTAACATTTTGTCCTCCGGCTACATAAAATTGCACCCCGAGTACCAACCAAACAGGACATAGAAAACATTTCAATACGATGGTATCTGCATTTTTCGTTGACATGACCGAGTCAGCTTTGGTAGAAATAAAAAACTCTGGATTTACAACCGGTTGCGAGTGCCTATGACAGATAATCCAGCAGAACTAAAAATAAAACCGCAAGGATACATAAATAAGCGGGATTGTCCGAAAGGGTTACCGTTACCCCGGAACATAAAGGGGCTAAGGAAGAAACATGGATGGGTTTTAGTCAGTAAGAGTCTGATACTCCCTACCGCTCCACCCAGAGCGGGAGAAGTTATTGGATGATTCTCACCACGAGACCACCCTCAAAAAAAAAAGGATAAATAAATATCATTGCGATTAAATTGAAAGATTATTCTTATTCTTAGGCAGGGAGGGACTACCGAGATGACGATTAATAGAGAAGTGTGGAAGAAAGTATGCAAATAAATTGGGATAAGGGCAGGGCGCCAATGTCTAGCAAAAACAAACAAAACATCAAACATCGTGAGGAAACCGGCATGCCTTTTTTTTTTTTTTTTAAGGCTGGGAAATCATCCAATGACTGCTCCCGCTCTGGGTAGAGCGGAAGGGAGTGTCAGACTCTTACTGACTAAAACCCATCCATGTTCCTTCCGTAGCCCTTTATGTTCCGGGGCAGCGGTAACCCTTTCGGACAATCCCGCTTACCCGGCAGGCTTGGCCCTGAGGGGCCCCTTCATGTGCTGACATCTCTTTGAGGCGCGCGTGGAACATATACGCGCCGTACGGCACGGGTCTGGTGCTGATCGGACGGTGAGTCACCCATTACTCACCGCCCGCAGACCCGCGCCTACGGTGGCCGGGAGTCGTCACGTGGCTAAACCGGCATGCCTGAGAGTAATTTCTCAACAGCATGTGAAGCTAAGTCAGAGGCCCATGGGCAGCATAAAAACTCTGACACCAGGTTAGTCACTAACCACACGAAAACAAGAAGATGACCAGCAGTGTACTGTGATAGGCCGTGTTGATTAAATTACAATGAAACATTCCCCAAAACACTAACTTTTAACCGTTTATAAATGAATTGCATAAACTAAACTTTAACTAAGTTGGCATCAGATTTAGTAGCTAAGGATTTGCATTCAAGCATTTTGTTCCAT
Organism: Hyppa rectilinea; assembly: GCA_951799385.1. NCBI lineage: Eukaryota > Metazoa > Arthropoda > Insecta > Lepidoptera > Noctuidae > Hyppa > Hyppa rectilinea. The sequence goes on along the minus strand of OX637312.1, from coordinate 15,336,863 downwards.
ATTCATAAAGCATGGTACAGTTAGGTACTCGTATATCCAAAAGCCACTACATTAATATGTAGCTGCATATTCGATATCCTGTATGAATAATTTCCTGCCCATTTTCCGAAATAAGCTACTTTCATTTGTAATTCCACGTGCATACGCCTTATTTCCGTCAACAAGCGACCAATTGTACGGCGGGCAAGAAATTTTGTTATGCACACAGTACGGCTAATAACAATTTCCAACCGTTACCCCCCGACACACGGTTGAAAATCGCATGTAATGTTATCGTTTTCCAATGCGGCCAACTCGATTCAATATAGTTATTTGTTGTGGAAATCGAGGCATGCGCCGCGGTCGCCATATTTTCCATTTCCCGGTGGAATGTTGGAAAATATTACTCGTGTGTTAAAAATTACCACTGATTTCAGCCGGGTCCGGCTACCATGGACAATATATGGGTCAGGTTAGAGGCTACTGGGAAATACTTTGTAGAATTTTAATGCTACTGCCTGAGTTATAGGTACTAATGTTCTAGTGCTCGCTTAAAGCGAGGTAGTTTAAAAGTCGTAAGTTAAGCCGTTTATCTTAACTGCTGCTTTTGAAAAAGGTGCGGTTCATAGTTTCGTTTGCGAGAAAAATTTGCAGGTACTTGTAGACTAATAAAATATTGGTAACTAGATTCTGCCAGCGGCTTCGTCCTGAGATAAAAAGTATCCAGGGGGCCTAGACAAAGCAATAATGAAATTAGATAAATCCGAAATTGTGTAACGAAACTCGTTCAATATTCCCATACAAATGCGTTGACAAGCGGTGTTCTTGACAATCCGAATCGCTGACATAACGAATTGTTCTATCAACAATTTTCGAAATCGAATCGACGCGAAGTGATTGACACTTGTCTAGGCCCCCTGGTATATAAACTATTTGCGTGCCAAATTTTATCCAGTCTAGATCTATTTTGTGAAAATCTCTCTTTGATAGCTTAGGGGAATTGAGCTTGAAGTTAGCTGTCATTCCAATACTGAGAACCTATTTCAAGCCCGCTTCACTGAAGTTTTCACGATGATTTTTTTGCAAAATAGATTGAATGATCCCTGCAGCCGTTCTGGCGTGATTGAGTAACAAATATCCACCCAAACTTTCGCGTTTATTTGAATTATTATTGCTTTGGCCCGCGGTATATTAGTAGTTCATCAAAAAATACCTTGAATTTGAAATTAAATTTGGCTGAAAGTCAGTTCAGACGGTACAAATCGCATGCAACTTGGCAGATAATGAACTAAACTCGAACTATGTGAACCCGGTATTACAAACGATTCATGTTACAATTTTGATATCCTGATACTTTATCGAATAAAATCTTCTTTAGCAATGCTGATTTAAATAAACGTACAGAGGCCAGCACATCAAGTTATCCCAATCTGTCAATTTTTTTTATAGATTTTCAACTTTATTGCAATAGCTTAAGGTTGATTTTCAATTGGGGAAAATTGACAGTTTGGGATATCTTGGTGTGCTAGCGTCTGTACCTATGATAGCCTACAATCGACCTAAATTCAATACCGCAATCGGATGAATGTATTTGTAGTTAAATTTTATTCCAGTACAATGTTTTTTTATTTAGGTTCATCCTTAACAGGAATAATTTAGGAAAAAACAATAGGTAGTATTATTTGTGTAAATATAGCTTTAAATATAGTATTTCAAAATAAAGTAAAATATTTTTGTTTTAAACCTTATTATAAAAAAGGAAAATGATGAAAAACAAAAGATGTACGTGAATAAATTAAGAACACACTGTAAGGTGTTCAAAAGAGGAATATTATTTACTAGCTATTGCCCGCGACTTCGCCTGCCATCCAGGATGAAACGTAGCCTATTGCCTAGGTTATGGTCTACCCATGTGCCAAATTTCATCCAAATCTGTTCCGCCATTTTAGCGAGACAGCGTAACAAATAAACAAGCTAACTTACACATTAATATAGGATTATTACAAGTGGATACAAAGTTGTGTACAAAACTTTATCCAGTTCTCACAAAATTAAATTTACTCGCAACGTTTAGCCGACGCGTTGAAGACAGTAACTTTATTTTCCGATGTTGAGGTTTCAATTTTCTTTATGATAACAAACACGACATGCGATCACGCTTGCGTTACCTAAAGGATTTGGCAGAGGTGACGTACACACGCAGATCAACCTATCCCAAACTATCAAATTTTCCCAATTGAAAATGAATCTTTTGCTTTTGTAATAAAGTTGAAAAACTATCGAAGACATTTGACAGATAGGTTTAACTTGATGTGGCCTCTGTACATACCTATATTTCGCCAGCTTTGTTTTCGTCCAGCTTTCGTTTCGTCTTTTTAGTCAGTAAAAGTCTGACACTCCCTTCTGCTCCACCCAAAGCGTGAGGAGTCATTTAATGACTTCCCACCATCCAAATAAAAAAGGTGACAAACTTATTGCCATCTGAACTCAAATTATTAAACACTGATCGAGTCGTCGAGCTGCTACTGAGAAATTTGTAAAGGAAAAACTCAATAACACTGCCAGATCTGTGAATATCACGCAGAGCATTTATGGGGTAAATGCTTTCAGTGGGACTGTTCGAAAAGGTGCCCAGGAACACATAGGGCTAAGTGAGGAACTTGGATGGGTTTTAGTCAGTAAGAGCCTGACACTCCCTTCCACTTCACCCATAGTGGGAGTGGTCATTTGATGATTCATCCCCTTATTTTAGCCCCAATCCCCATTTTTAAGACCATTCTTAAAAAAAGGGGATTGTGTAAAAGTAGCCGGGGACATTAAAATTTTCTTGTGTTTTTTTGCAATTTGTACGTAAGCGAGGTGTATGATGATTCGTAGGTTTATATTTATGTAAATACAAATTTGTTGATGCCCGAAATTATATTTTGATCCAAATACAACCTGAAACTGACCTGTGAAATACAAATAATGCACGAACATTTGAATTTCCCGGACAGGTAGCACGCAAAATGCCAATGTTTGTCTTACACAATAGTATTAACTACTATTAACTACTAATATTCTAGCATACTTCATTACTACAATACATTATAATAAACCAAAAGGGCTAAGGTCGAGCCAACTAAAACTGAGCCTAAAACCGTAAACCCGTCGTCATAAGCACTCACCATGTTTCTCGGCGTAAGTGCACTCTCCCATAAATCACATGCAATTGGGTCACTCAAAGATGGTCCGTTATTCACTCAATTACAACAAGCACTTGCACTCTTGAGTCAATTTATGTAACACTATTTGGTTCTGCAATGAAAAGTGTTATTGACTTGGTTGGTAACTGTTTTAAAAAGTGCCTATGTTTTGTTTTGTGGGTGCCAAATAAATTTTAGGCTTTGCCCTTTGAACATAAAGGTGATCTTACAATTCGTACAAATGGTATGAAGATGTTTAGGGATTTTTCCAAACGTGATAGCATACACTAAAATAATTGCCAAGTGTTGCCACCTGGCATTATGCTGAGCTGCAGCAAAAGCTTTTTCATGAGCATGTTATTTCATGTTATTTTTACCTGACTGCGTTGAAGCCCAAAAACGAGTAATGTTTTGTTAATTTTTGTTAAGTGCCAATAAACGCTTCTTTATTGCTTCCCTTACTTTTTGGAGGGGGTGACTAGAATCAATTCTATTTCTTGTTCATTTTGACGTTCAAAAGTGCCTTTCTTGTGCCTATTTGAAATAAATGATTTGACTGTTAGATTTTGACTTTGACTTTCATTTCTTGAATATTCGATACCGTGATGATTACTGCTGTAAACGCATTATTAGAAAATATGACTGTGTTCATACATTATGAATTACCGTGTTTCCAATTTAGGTTCTCGGAAATCCAGGCCATAGAAGACTGAAATAATTAAAATGGATCCCAGAGTTTCTGTTCCCAGAATTTCAACAATGATTTAGTTTTCAATCAGAATGTTAACGAATTTCTGGAATCATATTTTAATAATAATAATACCTTTACAAAGAAAATCTACTGATAATAGCTAAGAAGCAGGTACCTTTTGTTTTCTTTAAGGATAGGTCGATGGTCGATGTTAATGAAACTGGCTATAGAAATTACTTTGTATTGTTATCCGGTACCTACTTCATTCTAAAATAAAAACTGTCTGCTTTTTTTTTGAGGGTGAGAAACCAATCAGTCTACCTGTAACGACTATCAAATACCTGCGAATGATAGCCAGGACCAACGGCTTTACGTGCTTTCCGAGTCACGGAGGAGTCTCGATATGTAACTACGGTCACCTATCCAGAGACAAACCCCGGAAAGTGTAGCTTAACCTGATGGATCGATCCATGTGACTGTTATTAGATATGTTAGCTACGAGCCACTATTTCATTAGTCGTATGTTTTGGTTTAATTTACATAAAAATCAACGAGTCCTGTTAAAATTATTTACACATTTTTCAATTATTTTCCTTCACAAAATAAATACATATTTTGAACCACATACAATTCGAAGCTTTACATATAAAAACTTTTTTACAAAAAATAAAACCGACTTCCAAAAAAAACACTACAAAGTGAAAAATAATTTTGATTTCGGAAGTCGGTGTCTTCGGTTTTGTATTTTCATTTTTTGCCACCGACTTCCGAAATCAAAATTATTTTTCACTTTGTAGTGCTTTTTTTGGAAGTCGGTTTTATTTTTTGTAAAAAAGTTTTTATTTTTCACTTTTTAGTTGTGGTACCTACCTACACAACCCACCCCCCAAAATTTTAATACCACTACCTGGTATGTAAATTACAGTGACAGGAACTTATTAGAACATCGTCCACATACATTAAGTAGGATTTTTTTTAGATTTTTGTTGATTTTTCAAAAACCGCTTATCCGATTTCGATAAAAATTTTATGGGACCATTTGGGAAGTGTACCCTTTCCAACAAAAAAAGAATTTTTCAAATCGGTTGGCAAGCAAAGGAGTTATGCGCGAACAAACATAAAAAAAAATATATATATATATACAGTCGAATTGAGAACCTCCTCCTTTTTTAGAAGTCGGTTAAAAATAGAATAAAATTGTTTATTCTGACAAAGGGGATATCAGAATTACTTTTAGTTGTAAAAATTTAATAGGTAAAATAAAAATAGCTGAACAATGCTTTTTGGTTTTCGATCCTTTAAACTGAACACGTTTAGTACAAAGCTAAACTGCGTTCAAGAGCTGTCGGTTTCAATATTCCACAACAATGATGACAATGAGACAACGTTCAGTTTCTTTGGTGAAATCGGCCCTTAGTCTTGTTTAAAAAAATCAAACAAAACTGTGACAGTATTTCATTTGTCACATTGATACAAAGATACAGTCTTTCGAGATCACCATTCGATATTCTACAAACACGGATAGGAGGAACAGTTGCTACTCGATACCACCATCCTTTTGAAGAAAATCCTTTACAACTATTATAATCTCTACTGTAGAGGAGACCACGTAAGTGGGATTGTCCGAAAAGGTTACCGCTACCCTGGAACATAAAGGGCTAAGGCAGGATCATGGATGGGTTTTAGTCGGTAAGAGTCTGACACTCATTTTCGCTCCACCCAGAGCGGCGGGAGTCATTTGATCATCATGGACTCAAAAAAAAAGAGGAGACCACGTGTGCCCCATTCTTCACCTGGAACCGCATTGACCCTTGCACTCGGGAATCACAATAGATGTCTTATCTTTTCTTTGTGTTCAGTAGCACATAACATAACAATACGATCTGTACTGTAATGCTATGTTTAATGCTATGTTTAAGTGAATATAACTGCCCCCACTTAGCTTACGCACGGGCGATTTTTCTGCACGATCAATTTTTATCTCGCAATGGATTTTCTGCTCTCAGTGCTGGACCGAGAATTAAGAATCCAACATAGTGCATTCCAGCGCATGTAGGAAACGGATTCTTGGAATTTCAACCCTCGGTGCTCAGCAGTGCGATGAAAATCCAATGATCGATAAATTGCCGCGGTAAAAAAACGCCCGTATGCAGACTTAAGAGCTTCTAGTTTGATTGTACTCCAGAACGTTTTCAACAAACGGTTGAAATTCTGTTGAAAATTTCAATAGCGTGTATTTTTCGGAGCGAGCCGCCACTTCACTTATTTGTTGTAGTAACAAAAAGGTTGCTCTAAATAAAGCAACATGGCGGAAATGTTGGCCAGAACTGTACACATTGTTCTTTTACCTCAGCGGTTCTCAAACTTATTTTGTCAAATGCCCACTTTGAGAATAAATCATTTTTTCACCTACTTAAAATGTAGGTACTACTAGATAAAATTACAAAACGCTCCCTAAGCCTCTACACAACGCCTCCATATTTTCATCTGGGTCTCTTACTGCCCCTCTTTAGGCCTGCAGCGCCCAAAAGGAGGCGTTATCGCCCACTTTGGGAAAGATTGCTGAAGAAGCTTGATCTAAGTTAAGTAAGTTTGGTTTTGGAATAAAAAAATCTACGACTTTATCTATATCTATCCAATTACTTAAATTAAATTAAAGTGTCTGTTTTTAATGACATAATAACAGCTTTTTACTAAATGCTTAGGAAAGTACTTATAAAACGTATTAAAAAAAACACGGTACTTATAAAAAAAAAATGTTTTTGTCTGTCTGTCTGTTTGTTCCAGCATATCTCCCAAACGGCTGGACCGATTATGTCGGGACTCCAGCTGAGGCAGGCATGTTGCTATTGCAATGCCAGTCAGATTTAAGTAAATTATAATAAAAATTATGTTATACAATCATTACAACATACTTTTTATTATTTTTTATGACCTAGTGTTATTTGAATTCCTTATTTAAATTAATTGTTTATGTATGATATTTTTATTTAAATCGCGTGCAAAGTTGTTTTTTAAAGTTAGAGAACTTATTATTTAAGTGAACTGCATGCCGTGGGAAAATGCCGCAAAACAAGAATTAACTGCAGTATGCAAAGGACAACAACGAAGGCAATTACTGCTAAGTCAAGGGCGCAATTATATAATCACACATTGCAATGCAGAATAACACTTATCGTAGGTAGATAACATACGTGAGGTAGCTATAGGTATATACAGAGTGTTAGGTTAAAGGAGGGACATACTCTCAGGGGTCATTATACGATAACCGGGATTGTCCGAAAGGGTTACCGCTACCCCGGAACATAAAGGGCTTAGGAAGGAACATGGATGGGTTTTAGTCACTAAGAGTCTGATACTCCCTTCCGCTCCACCCAGAGCGGGAGAAGTCTATGATGATTTCCCACCCTCAAAAAATAGGGAAATATAACTGAAATCATGAAAAAAAAAATCAGCTGTTTGAGATTTATGTTCGCATAGGTACTTCGTCAAAATGTATGGAACAGCTGTTTTTTTTTTCATATTTCAGAGTTGGTCCCATGGACAAAGTTGTTGATTTCCATGAGTACTATACAACCTGAAAGTATGTCCCACGTTTAACCTAACACACTGAGTATACCTATAGTATTCGTTTATCATGTACCTGTTCCATTGTTGTATTATTCATCTACTAAACAAGTTTGTAGCCATTTTGTTTATGTGAAATCGTATAAGTTTTTCTCTACGTGTGTTTTTAATAAAATTTGACCTATTATAATCCTTTGTTGATCAAAATACACTGAATGAATTATTTATTTTGAATACAGCGTATTTTTTAACGTTTATTTGTAAAACATTAACTGTAATGAATTACAGTCAATTCAAAAGTCGTGACTCATTTATGACAACAAGGAAACGAATCTATTACGGATCATTAAGTGCTTAGTAGGTAGGTAGGTAATCACTGACCCACTTGTGAGTGTACATTATGTCGTTTGTTTGTGTTTGTGTATTAAATATTAACGACTAAGTGCAGAGTAATTACTATTACCAGGTTAACTGTTTACTAATACTTTGAATTTAAAATTCGATTTGATTGAAAGTCTGTTCAGACAGTTCAAATCGCTTCCAACTTGGCAGTTGATCTACTAAAATTGAACCGTGTAAACTCGGTATTATAAGTTACTGGTATGTAGAACACTAAGTAACTGAAAACTTCTTCTTGATGCTGCTTGGGTATATTTTTTTCTTACTACTGAGTATCGTATTACCCAGTTACTGGGTTGTGGTCAGATAGGCGGTCGATCCATGTAAGATACTTGCATTTTGCTGCATCTGGTTAGACTGGAAGCCGACCCCAACATAGTTGGAAAAGGCTAGGCAGTTTGATTGATTTTTGGGTATTTTTTTCCATGACGTAAATTGGATAGGTTGCATTTAAATTAGATATTGGTTTTATCATCGTTTTTAGCAGCCCTATTCCATCCACTGCTGACTTTTCTCCCAGTTCATGTTTCCTTGTCTGTTGTTATGTTTATTTTGCTTTTATTTATATAGAAAGGTACCTACTTAAAAATAACAAAAGAACGACAGTAAGCTTAACTTAATACGATTTTCTGTCAATTTAAATTTAGTTTGACAATCTTGAATCTGTTGTTCTTTCAACTTATTATTTATTCACTAGCTTCGCCGTAGGTTTGGCTTCGGATTAGGCTAAGCCCGCGTGGATGTAGGAACTTATCCCAAGGGAACTTACTACCGGGGTAAGTATATGTGTTTATACTGGTCATAAACTACCTATGTGCCAAGTTTCATTCAGATCCGTACAGCCGTTTGAGCGAGAAGGATGGACAAACATAGGTACACTATACTCACACACACACTCACTCAAAATCTTTCGCCATTATAATGTTAGTGTGATTTTAGATGCAGCATCATTTAATTCTACCAATACTTTAATTTAAACTCACGGGATGGGTGTTCTTTTTTATTATAAAGTTTAAAGTTATTCCATTCCATTATTCCGTTATTCCATTTTTAATGTTTACGAAAATGAAATAAAATACTGCTGGCCGTTTTTAATGAGCCATCAAAAATATTAGACTGACGTATTAAATACTCTTTGGTAATAAAGTTTTAAGTACACGGAGTAGAGAGAATTTTCTTTGCTGTCTCGCTAGACAAAGAGGTTTATCGATCCTTGCACCAGACAAACTACATTTGCATTTATTTTCGTCGCTTCCTTTTCCTTGGTTATCTTGCGTGGCCTTTTTTTTCTTGGTGTCTATTAATAATGCAGATGACAAAAGTATTAAGATGTTAATGATTGAGTCGTTATTTTAATAAGGGTTTGGATTAATGGATAATGTACTGTGTTGTATTGATGACGACGAATCATTTTTAGGGTTCTGTATTAGTAAGACTCCGCTGTCCGTCGGTCTGTCCGTCTGTTAGCAGGCTGCATCTCATGAACCGCGATAATAAGACAGTTGATTTCACAGATGATGTACTTCTGTTGTATTAACAAACAGAATAAAATAAATACTTAAAGGGTCCCATACAAAAAAAATTCGCCGTTATTGTAGATAATCCTACGTGCGCGAGTCCGACTCGCACTTGGACGGTTTAAACTATAGATCCACTTCTACTTTAATATTTTCTGGGTTCCCAATCAAGTAAATTCATGTTTATCAATTAAGCTTTTCAATTTGCCAGCAATAAAACCCTTGAAGCGACCATAAAACACACGCTGACTAATTAGTCGCGCTACTCGAAAGACCCACCAACCGAAAACTGTAGTCCATCCGTCCAAATCAATTCAATTAAACCTCTAATTAAATTAAACCGTTAAAACACGTCGTTGACGCAGCCGAGGCCTAAATGAAGCCAACGGAGGCCTCACTAAATCCGGATTAGGACGTCGCAAACGGAAATTAGGTCGTTTCGAAGACTGTGACATCGATTTCGTTTTAACTGTGTTCATGACGTGTCTGTCTATTTTTTTTTTTCGATTAGTAGGTTATTGGTAATGGGTGCTTCCCCGTTTATCTGTTTCATTGTATCTAGACCAAAGTTTGTTTTTGACATCTATTGGAATTCGCCAATTTTTTTGTTATGCTTATTGTTGTGCTACCCTTAGCAATTAGGGTCAAAATGAGTGGTCCAACGCCAGTGTCCGCTAATGTACGTACATAATATAAATTAAGTCGCTTTTTGTGTTTGTCTGTGTGACCGCGTTGTTCTTCTTAACTACGCAATGGATTTTCATGTGGTTGTTATCACAATTTAGAGAGTTTATTTCATAACTTGAACTATGTAAATGTACAGACGCCAGCACATCAAGCTATCCCTAACTGTCAAATTTTCTCAATTAAAAATGAACCTTATGTCTTTGCAATAAAATTGAAATACTATCAAAGAACTTTGACAGATTGTGGTAACTTGATGTGCTGGCCTCTGTACTTCAATTATTTACGTTACTGTTTCAAATATTTACTTTACTGTTTCAATGTCCGAAGTATTTTTAATATAGGGTTCATGAGGTTACTACTAATTTATTGAAACTATTTCCTGTAGACATCAAATAATCTATTCCTTTAAGTTCTCACCGTGATAACTTAGGTGAAGTGAGCTTGGAGCGGGATTGTCCGAAAGGGTTACCACTGCCCCGGAACACAAAGGGCTAAGGAAGGAATATGGATGGGTTTTAGTCAGTAAGAGTCTGACGCTCCCTTCCACTCCACCCAGAGAGAGATTATTTGATGATTTTCCACCCTCCGTTAAGAGGATGGAGAAGAGATCATTTGGAGCCAAATAATCCCTAATAACCTTTGTGCAAATGTCAAGCGTTTTCGAGAAATTTGAAATTTTTAATAATAATAAAATTTCCAATTACTCGAAAATTCTTTTGCACAGGGGTCATAGGCGCTCAATTAGTTGCAGCTGAAGTGACCTGCATCCCCTTAATGGATTGCCGTCGTGTTACCAATAACGCAAGAATACGCTGAATTTCTTGACATAATCACTTTAAGTCCTAATAAAATTCTGTCAAGTACAGACGCCAGCACATCAAGCTATACCTAACTGTCAAATTTTCTCAATTAAAAATGAATTTAATGTCTTTGCAATAAGTTGAAATACTATCAAAGAAATTTGACAGATTGTGGTAACTTGATGTGCTGGCCTCTGTACAAAACAATAAGAATACTCCTACAACCCCTAGAAAACTTAACGTACTCACCTAATCTAACTTTAACTTATATGCCTTACCCTTCGCCCAACTATGTTGAGGTCAGCTTCCAGTCGTATCGGCTGCAGCTGGATACCAGTACTTTACATGGAGTGATCTGACCACCACAACCCAGTTACTGATTAATACGATACCACTTGATAAGACTGGTTTTCAGACTTTTGGCCAAGTGACGAGCTGTAACGACTGTGAAAGATCAACGAATGATGCGGAGAGGTTTCGGTATGTAAATATGGTAACCCATCCATGGACCAACCGCGGCAAGCGTGGCTTAACCTGATCGTACAACCCGTGCAGCTGTTATTACTTAACCACAAACCCCTCACGAACAAAACCCTTTCCTAACAAAAAGAGGCAAGGTACAATATACTCGTACAAAGGAAAAAAAAAGATTCTAAAAAGGTTGCATATTAGGCGCAAACTAGAGTAAAAAAAGAATTAGCTCGGTGTTCACGAGTCACCCTGACCCAGAACTTTCAAGGCAACGTAAATTGTTTGCCAAGATTTACAGCGTGCCTCCGCTTTTTCCAGCTTACGTGTATGAAGCCACGAAGCGCTTGAATCGCTGCGGAATAGCTCACTTTACTCGACTTGGCGATTAAATTGGGTCACTTTACTCGAAACGGTGATAAAAATGGCGCTGGTTACTTTTATACGCGATTTTGTGGTATCTGATTATGTTTGTTCGACGGATTTTGAAAATTGTTTTTTTTTTTTTGGTAACTTTTTGCTGGATTGAATCTTGGTTACACACAATGGGTTAGACCTAAGTCCCTACTTTATATTCTATTGCTGATTTACGACATTCCAGTGATGAAAATCTTGTATGCGAATGAGCGATTGATGTTGAAATGAGTATACACCATTTACTATAGTGTAAGACAAATAACGGCTAAATAACAAGAGTTATTGTGTAATATTGTTAAAATAACTGCACTTAAGAGGTATTTTTTTTTAATGTAAATGGTAAACAGATTAGATTGCTTTGTATTTATAAAATATTGGGGTTTATTATCCGGTTAATATCGAAATAACGAAAGGGGGGGGGGGGGGGGGCGATATTATTATTATTAATATCGTTATTAATAATAATAATATCCTTGGACATTTCACACAACGCCATATCGTCCCAAGCTAAGCAACCTAATGCTTGTGTTATGGCTGATATAAGTACTACTTATATACATTTTTTTTTGTAAATACATACATATTATAGATAGAAAAACACCCAGACTCGTAACAAATACTTGCAGGTCGTACCTACAAATATTTGTTCCGTGCGGGAATCGAACCCGCGACATAGTGCGCAGCAGTCAATCGCTCAACCACTGCGCCAACCGTGTCGTCAACATTTTTGTATTTTTCTACAACATAACATAATCAGCCTATAATGTCTCCACTGCTTGGTGCTATAATGTCTGCACATACGCCTCCTCTCTAAGAGTTAGAGTGGGCCATAATCCACCATACGGGCCCAGTGCGGGTTGGCGGATGTTGATGTTTTCTAATTTTATAATAAATGCTATTGCTATTTTATAGCTTCAGCATTGTGTGCAGAAATAGTAAAAATATATTATTGCAACATTTTTGCGACGTTCAAATGTTTCTCTATTCGTCCAATTGAAATAGGAACGGCTTAGTAAAATCCCAATATGGCCGCACAATCAAATTATATCCTCTTCATCCCGATGTTTCCCGACCTTAATAATAGGCCTCGATATGATTACGGAATCAGTCATGCGCATAATTAAAAGAACGTCCCACCACTATAAGAAAAAAACGGGTATTTGCATAACATCACGTCTAAAACATCAAGCCTTTTTGCCGTCAAGGGTCTTTTTGCCGTGAACCCTTCGAATGTGCAAGAAATCTAGGTGTAGGTACTATAGAGACACCTAGATTTCTTACTCATTCTTCTCCATGCTCTCTCTAGTTAAATTTGACGTTCAAAAGTGCCTATTTGAAATAAATCATTTGACTTTGACTTTCGACAGTTATGTTTAAGCCCATGTCGTAAAAAGTTAGTCTATTGCCATTAAATGAGCACCATTCTAAAGTCAAAGCTGCTTCTGAGAAAAACTTAACAGTTTGCCCGATCTGGGAATCGAACCCAGGGCCTCATGCTTAGCAGTAGCGCTTGTCACCGATAGACCGAAAAGGTAGTCTAAATAATTAAAGGTCAAATTTTCTAAATCGATTTTGAACTTAACGAACAATGTATTAAAGTTCAAAATCTTTTACAGAAATTTGACAGTTTGGTAGGTGTAACTAGATGCGCTAGCCACTGTAAAATTTGTGGAATTACAATTAAATATTCATTATTCTCCTATTAAGTCCTCTGTAATAGGAGCAGAGCCGATTTCGTGCGCAACTAATGAATGAGATTTCTTATTCGGAAAAACATGGAGTTGACCTTTCGCTGTCAAATCTTCTCAATAAATTTTTAACTTAATCAACAACGTTTTAAGGTTTAAAATGATTTTGAGATTTTTTAACGTTTGGTATAACTTGACGCGCTGTCGACCGTGCAAGAAAACAAATGAAAACCTATAAATTCTATAATTTTATTCGTCCTTTTCTTTTCTCTAGAGAAATAAAAAAAAATCACATAGTACATCAGCCAGCAATGTTCACGTTAACACAAGTGATTACCCCGGCTTTGTCCATAGCTGCCTCTCTTTTCGCCCTAATCCCCGGGTTTCTGTTAAAGCCCAATTGATCCCCACTAAATAGGTACCGAAACACAATGTGATAGGTTCCGTAGGTTCCGTGTTACGACTTTTGTCTGTGTAACACCAGATTTTATTTGGGACAAAGAATTAGATGGATTTTTCTTGTGATCTTGTTGTGTTTGAGACTATTTCGGTGGTGTTGTATTTCAGGGTTCCTATTTTTCGTTGAAGTGTAAAAGGGGTTTGAATTCTGTAAAAAGAAAGATTTGATAAATAAACAAAATCTTTCGAATTTCGAAGTCTCATAATAAGACGGCACGCCTTTTTTTTGAGGGTGAGAAATTATCAAATGACGACTTACTAACTAAAACCCATCCATGTTCCTTCCTTAGCCTTTGTGCCCAGGGGCAGCGGTGACCCTTTCGGATAATCCCGCTAACCAGGCAGGCATTGGCCCTAACGGGCCCCTTCTCAAATGCTGACATCTCGAAATTATTATTATTATTCTTAAGGACACAATTTGAAATTTCGCACAAACAGTCTAACGGGCCTCTGTGGTGCAGGTATGTGCTTCTGCTGCGCTACTGTCTCGCTGCTAACGTCCTAATGTGAAAGCGGCCTGAGGCACGCATGGAAGACGAACGCGCAGTCCGGCACGCGCCCGGACCTGTACCCTGAAACATCCCACCACCTCCTTCACTAGCATAACTGCTTTGCTTTGCGGCGGAGCGGACGGACCTCCGGCGCGATCTCATGGCGGCCTGGAATCAGCGACTGTCGCAACCCAGCGCAGGGCACGCCACGATAGTGGCGGTAAGGCCCCTCTTTGAGGAGTGGCTAGAGAGGCGTCACGGCGCCCTCACCTACCGCCTGACGCAGGTCCTCACCGGACATGGATGTTTCGGGAGGTTCCTGCACATCATCAGGCGGGAGGAAACGCCCGGGTGTCACCACTGCGAAGATCGCCCAGAGGACACGGTAGAGCACACGGTGCAAACCTGCCCCGCTTGGGCGGAGCACCGCCGTGTCCTCGTAGAGGCGATCGGCGGCGGCGACCTCTCGCGCCCGGCCCTGGTGCAAGCCATGGTCCGGGGTGAGAGGGAGTGGGAGGCAGTCACCTCCTTCTGCGAAAAAGTTATGCTCGCGAAGGAGGTGGCGGGATGGGAGAGAGAAAGGTCCTCCCGTCCCAGCCGCCGCAGGAGACGCCCCGGGCGTCGGGAGCCACGTGACGACTCCCGGCCACCGTAGGCGCGGGCCTGCGGACGGTGAGTAATGGGTGACTCACCGTCCGATCAGCACCAGACCCGTGCCGTACGGCGCGTATATGTTCCACGCGCGCCTCAAAGAGATGTCAGCATATGAAGGAGCCCCTCAGGGCCAAGCCTGCCGGGTAAGCGGGATTGTCCGAAAGGGTTACCGCTACCCCGGAACATAAAGGGCTACGGAAGGAACATGGATGGGTTTTAGTCAGTAAGAGTCTGACACTCCCTTCCGCTCCACCCAGAGCGGGAGCAGTCATTGGATGATTTCCCAGCCTTAAAAAAAAAAAAAAAAAAAAGCATACGTTTCACCGACTTATCAATAACCCCACGATTGCTATTTATTCACAAACTCATTGAACAGTACCTTATTGGCAAATTGAAACAAAAAGGTTAACAAAATAAAGTTCTTAACAAAATTAATTCCATCGCTAATTAAGTTCGTTGGACGATATTAATTAAATAAATTGTTAGTAGTATCAATCAATGGATGCTATTAAACTTGTAATTATCGCTTTTGCATTATTCAGCTGTAAACATGTTTCATGGAGTATTTTAAATTATGAAACAGTTAACGTTTAATTATTTAAAGATAAATTTATTGCTATTTTCAGCAGTCGTAGGTACAGATACAAAAGATGGATTAACAAAATCAATTATCGATTCGGGTGTGGTATAATATTGGCCTGGAAATGCTTGAGTTAATACATAAATACATCATCACGCTTTATATCCCTGAAGGGTTTGGTAGAGATGTATCCATACTTAGGTACTGTAGAGCCTAGGTTGAAATGTCCTGTTAAACCTAGCTGATCGGTTAGAAAATAACTGACCGCATTCGACCTTTCAAAATGATAGAATATTTTGATAGGTTTTTATGAAAGAAATGAATAGGAGTCTATCAGTAGCCGTGCTGCTGGATACATGTATTTGTTAAAAGCAATATAATTCAATGGCTGCTGCTCCGTGTGTTTATTTTTTAGGATAAAAATCCCTACAAAACACAACACTCTACCTCTGAGTTCCCTAAGTGAAGGTCCCTCTGGCCTCCACAGTACACCGATATTTTGCCAGATAGTTTAACCCATACACTGTCATGAACACAGCTGTGTTTTTGTTCTATCTCACAGTACCCACGCATACGTGCTCTATACATTTTGTTCCATTCTCAGTGCCTTCAACACAAATATGTGTTTATTGCCCATATATTGCAATGCGTGTTGAAGGCGCTCAGTAGGGATTCAACACGCGTATGCGTGTTGAAGGAACTGAGCTTAGAATAGCATCTGACAAAAAATAGAGGCACTGTTTGAGAGCCCCATGTCAAAGGTGGCGAGCCTATAGCCATCTACTGGCCACAAAGCCAGGCTCCGGGCTGCTCCTGAGAAATTTCTGATGGATTGATTGACCTTGAAATAGAATGCAGGACCTTATCCACAGCAGTATCGCTTGCTACCACTACACACTATACCTACGAGGCATTTGTTTGAGTTGATTGATAGAAAATAACAAATAATCTGCAATTTTTTGACCACACACTGTATATTCAAATTCAATCCTTCGAATTAACTGCATACTGAGTTCAATCTATGTCACGCGAATTTAACATTACCATAAATAAATTTTGGAAACCTACAATACTTGCCGTACTAAAGCTATTTTAACGACCGTTATACAACTTTGTGAAATATAGATGGTAAAATTCAAACAAAGTGGGTCAAGTTTGGCTTTCCCGCAAACGCGGAAGGTAATTTTGGTGTTCAATAGATTTTTTCCGTCGTCTCCCACTCGAACGTGAGCCAATTCCGAATCAAAGCAAGCATGGCACATTGGAAACTGAACTTTATTTTTATCACGCATAAGTATTGATTTGTACTTAATTGGAGTTTCATTTAGAGTTGGGATTTTATTCCATTAGGATGTTGGTTAGCAATCTATTAGATGTTGTTTGGCTAACCTTGTAGGTAGTTTGAGGTTGGGGTTGGTCGACCAATATGTTTGCGAAACATTTACACGATTTATCACTTGGACCAATCGGTGAAGGAATACAGTGGACCAGATTCTCGTTACAATATAGAGAGTGTCCGTGGAGTTTCTGCCCGTTCTCCATACTACGGTTTGAAATGGGCAACTACCTTCATCTTTCTGACTAACCGACCCCTTGACAATTCAAAAGTGGCTGTAATTTGTTTATTTAAAATAAATGTTTTGAGTATGAGATTAGTTTTAATTGTCCAGGGAATCTTAGGCCGTATGCACACGGCGTTTGTTTTGTTGATTTTTAGAAGGAAAACGCTCTGTTGACGCGCTTTATATTGAACGTGTGTACTTAAAATGATGTCTACAAGACCTTAAAGGAACACACGTAGATAGTCACTATACTCCATTTATTATAACATTAGACAAATAACGATGTTACCGCACAATAAACTCCATTATTTCACGATAATTACAAAGCAATGTAATCTACAACCCATTTACTTTTAAAAATACCTCTAAAGTCACGTAACTTTAATGATATTACACAATAACTATCGTTTTTAGCCGTTAGTTGTCTAACACAATGTTTAATAAATGGAGTATAGTGCCGATGGCTTTAGAAGCGCAAGGAATATAAATATTGAATTATTTACTAAATGATAATATATTTCAGTAACTTTACAAACTTCTACAATTATATCTTACATAGGGGTCAAGTATAAGGAATACCTGTGCTAGGAGGCTCTTTACTTTACTAACAGTTTCAAGCAAATCCTAGGAAAACTGTAATATATATCTGGATAAAAAATATCATGTATTTTGAAGGAATATTCTATCTATATGCCCAGTTTCAATCAAATCCGTTCATCTTAAAAAGCGTGATTGAGTAACATACATACAAACGAACAAACATCCAATATTTCACTGAGGATGTTTCCCTTAGCATTATTTCCATCAGCTTCAGTTTTAATTAAAGTCAAATTAAATGAAATGCTAATTACTTTCTGTTTAACTTTCTCCCTTCTTTGTTGATTCCCAAGCATCTCCTGTTGAATGCAAATCGTGTGACATTTCATTAACTGCGTATTATTGTAAGCACGTAGGGATAATAGATACTTGGGATTTTATTATAGCCATCACAATGATGTTTTTAACACGCTTTGTTTAGTTTCACTTGTATCTGTGTATGTATGCCTGTAACTGAATCTTTAAACGTAACTGTCAACTACTTCAAAACGTCAGATGAGTTTAAATTTAGAAAGAGAACTAAATTTAAAAAAGGAAAATAGTTTTCAATAAATTCAAAATATATATATATAGAACAGACTGAAATCTGCATAAATAAAAACTCTGACACCCGTTTAGTCACTAACCACACGAAAAAGAAAGGAACGTAAAAAAGCGGGCGCGTTCCATAAAATCTGCTTATCCCATTGGGGAGGTGTGAGTTTATTTACAGAGGCCATCAAGCTATCACAAACTGTCAAAGTTTCCCAATTGAAAATAATCCTTATACGTTTGGGATAAAGTTGAAAAACTATATCATGGAAATTTTACAGATTGGGGTAACTTGATGTGCTGGCTTTCATGGTACAGATTTAAAGTTACGCTTAAAAATCATCAGGCAGTCATTTAGATTTGTGCTGTATTGCTTTTGTTTAATGTGTTTTAGTCAGTAGGTGCCAAGTTTGTATTTGTTTTTTATGGATCTTTGGTCTGAAAATAAAGATATACTATTATTATGTGATGATTTACACATAGTTTTGATGATTTCTGTATACTTATGTGCATTTGTATTTTTATTTTTAGAAATAAATATCTCCAACCGAAACCCCATACTTAATAAAAGAATATGTCATTCATTTATAACAAAGTATACAAGCAATGCCCATAAACCCCACAAAAAACTGTGTGAAGTCAAAAAACCAATTTTTAATTTATTTCGCCGACTGTAGAAACTTTCGAACAAACGGGACAAATTATTTCGAACAATTATTATCGCTGTAACTCCTGACATTTCAGTTAAGGGTCCCTTCGTTAACGAATCATTTTAATTGAAAACAAATTGTGCGAAATTTGTTGTTAGCCATTGATAAAGTTTGTTTGAACATGAAATTATTTGGATTTTCGGTTATAACTGTCCAAATAACGAGTATTCGAGGCGCTTTTGGACAAGCTAAAGGTTAAATGTTATTGAATGTTAATTTTATTAATGACAGTGTTAAAAATTTACGTATTTAATTTATATCAGCTATAACTATATTTATGCAATAGGTACAGCATTTGCTATTTAGCAACAGTTTTAAGAAATTAGAAGGATTTCCATTCAGACTGAAGATGCGTGAATTGTCGTGAGTACCTAGAGGTTAACGCCAGTCGGAGGATTCTGTAAAAATACCACCGTGTAACTTGGGATTGACATCATTGACAGCTCACTTTAAACTCACTTCACCTACGTATTTACGGTGGGATTTTTACAGAATAGCTCTACTAGCTTCTCACCAGTGTGACTTCTTCAATCCTTTACTTTCTTAGAGTACAGACGCCAGCACATCAAGCTATCCCAAACTGTCAAATTTTCTCAATTAAAAATGAACCTTATATCTTTGCAATAAAGTTGAAATACTATCAAAGACATTTGACAGATTGTGGTAGCTTGATGTGCTGGCCTCTGTACCTATCTTGGACATAAATGACTTTGCTGAAGAAAAACAACGTGAGGAAACCTGGGCTTGTAATGAATATGGGCCTAAATTCGTCAACCCATCTTGAGCAATCGTGATGATCAATGCCTTCTTCCATGAGACGAGACCGTTGCCCAGCAGTGGGACAACAATAGCCTATATTATTAATGATATTGCGACACGAAAACACACTTTTAATTTCTACTTATGGAAATGTCATGTCGAACCTTTTGTAGTCATTTAAGTTGCCCAACTACTTGCATTCAAGACCATTACGTACCATTACTAAACATAACAATACATAAACATATGTTATACCTACCTACTACGAAATTATACTGAGACAATTACAGGTAAATGACACCGCATTGTTAGAAAAACTAAAACAAAACTCAGTCAACGAGCAATATTAGAATTGCTGTCATTTGCAAAGTCAGCACTGAGCAAATTATGCTAGCGTGTGCTTATTTGGACGAAATTGTCAATATACGTCGTATATTTAGTACGTCATATATTTTTACTGAAACAAAATGTGGTTTATTTTATGTTGTGTTTACGTTTTGACTGCCTTTTTGGTCTAGTAGTCACAAGCGCTACTGCAGAGCATGAAGTCCTGGGTTCGATTCCCAGGTCAGGCAGATTTGTTTCTCTTCACTACATAGTATACTTAAAGTAAAGTCGTCCTAATTTCTGTATTTAAAATGTCTGTGTCACAACGGATTTTGATGCAGTTTTTTTTTAATAGATACAAGAGGAGAGAGAGTGAGAGTGGGTGAGTGAGTTTAGAGCGATTCAAGAGGAAGGTTTATATGTATAATAACATGCAATCTCCGTCAACCACGCGGGCGAAGCCGCGGGCAGTAGCTATTTAAAAATAAAGGATTGTTTCCTTAGCGTAAAATTTGCTATATGCATTATTTAGAGTACATTCCCTGTATTCGGTATCCATTTCTTAATTGATGATTCCGATATCCTATTCACAGAATCATCAATTTGATTTCATTTTAAAGCAGAGTGTGATGTTAGTGGACAAACGTTCAGTGGGATTGTCCGAAAGGGTTACCGCTGCCCCGGAACAAAAAGGGCTAAGTAAGGAACATGGATGGGTTTTAGTCAGTAAGAGTTTGACACTTCCTTCCACCCTAACCACTGCGGGAGCAGTCATCCGATGATTTCCTATACTTAAAAACAATTACAGTTAGATAACTTTAAAAAAAGAACGATTTGACAGCACTTATACTGAAAACATGCCAAACAGCTATTATTTATACTAAGGCTATAGGCCATTTGATGATGTCCTACCCTCGAAAAAAAACAAAAATTGGTCAAACGCGACTCCGCAAATAAACTCTTCGACTTATGTCAAAAGTTAAGTTTGTAACTCCAAATGCACTTCCAAGTAGGCAATAAAAGACTCGGAAACTAGAAAAGTCCGCCTACGTACGTGAGCGCCGCAAAGTGTTCGGAAAATGTTAAATGTATAAGGATACGAATGGAACACGATATATTCCGTAAAAGTTATTCCATTTCACGTTGCGAAAGAAAGGTTTTGAAAGGGAAGTCTTCGTTGAATATGATTTTTAAAGAAACTGGCTTACATACGAACTACTGCGTGAAAAGTTTTGTATTGTTTGCTTTACAAATGGTTATGTATATGGTTCTGTAGTACTGAATAATCAAAACTATTGTTACTTTCTACTTTTACATAAAATGAGAAAGAGTTGTCAGGAAATTAGTGCTATCGAATCAGAATAGCATAATCAGCCTATAACGTTTCCACTGCGGGGACTCAGGTATCCTCAGGACTCAGGTCAAGGGTGTGGCCATAATCCACCACGCGGCCTCAGTTCGGTTTGGTAAAGGTACGTCTTCGAATTTTTGATTTCAGAACATATCGGTTTCCTCAAGATTTTTTTCTGTTTTTAGACAAGCGGCGATGATTTATGTTACACAATGTAATGTACCTGCTTGGGTTCAAACCGGCCATTGTGTCACCCTTTCTAAAATGTTCTAAATTGATTTCTGTATTTTTTATGGTGTACAGAGCCCAGCACATCTGCTACCCCAATCTGTCAAATTTCTTTGATAGATTTTCAACTTTATTCCAAAAGTATAAGTTTCATGTTCTATTGGGAATATTTGATTTTTTCGGATAGCTTGCTATGCTGGCAAAACAACTAGTATTCTCTTCTGTTCTATTTTATTCTAGCTTTACCTTATCTATAAGTCTTTTAGTATCCAATAAGCGGCTTTTTACGTGTGCACGTGTCCGGTGATGATTTGCACGATCCGTATCCGATTTAATCGGATCACTGCACTGCAGCATCTTCATTTCCGCGACACTGATCTGCTGTAATGTTGCTATGCTTTACGGGTGCCAAGATTTTTTGTGGAGCTAAGCGATTGAAGTGCTGGAGTTTCCTGACTTGCTTTTTTTATGTTGTCACATTTTATTTTGGCACTGAAACTTTACTCTTAGAATTTTTGTGTATACTAGCTGCTGCTAATTTCTACCCCATGTTTTACCCCTTTGCGGAGTTTCTTGAAATTCTTTATTAGCTCACGTCTCCTACTCGTAATCTACTTCTGTAGCAAATTGCATCTTTTGTAGATCCAGTAGATAAGTGAGTGGCTGAATGTATGAATGACTGACCTTTCGGTTTGTATATAAAGTTGATTTTTAGCGACAAAAAGGCGATTGGGAACAACTTTATTTTAAAAGTAAAAGTGCCCTGGTTAAGGTCCCTGCATCACTAAATTAATATACTCGTAGATAGAAAAAAAAACTAGTGAATAGATTGGTTTGTCTATACAAAGCTAATGAATTGTAAATGACTTTTGAGCGAAATGTGGCCTTTAACAAAACCCATGTAAAATCCCAAAGTATACTGACACGTTGCTGCGTGAGAAAGGACTCCATAAAGAAAATATATTTATCAAAATTATTACCATACTAGAATCCATACTCAAACCGAGTAGGTACATACATAACCCGTACATTTCTCTTAGAAAATCAATGCAAAACCTACTTTACGAGTAGATTGAAACAGTCAGAAACAAAAGAACCTTTAAGAAAACCGAAGAGAATTCCTCCTTCCATTGTTGGCTTATAACCCTCGTTCAACGTTTACCTTCATGAATATTGTATATATTATCAGTAGAATATTATGTATAGGTCCTACGCTTGCTATCCAAAGTGCTTTTTGCTGATTGCCAGTGAAGTTTTGACACTTTGTTTGCCCGTCAGCTATTCCTGTAGTTTGCAGAGGTAGGTACGTGATAAGGGAACCTGTCGGTATTTATTGGCAGGTTAACTCGAAAGTAGGTTGATAAACCCTGGACCCTATAAATACAAGTATAGGTATACAATATTCTGGGTGGATCCCTTCGACGACATTGACGCGAAGCCGGTTATCGTGTCTAGACCATGTCAGTGCATAATTCTGTGCCTCGCTTTTTTTTTTGAGGGTGGGAATTCATCAAATGGCTCCTACCGGGTGGAGCGGAAGGGAGTGCCAGACTCTTACTGACTAAAATACATCCATGTTCCTTCTTTAGCCTTTCATGTTCCAGGCGACGTTTACCAAAACACAAAAGTATGATACTCAGGAATAAAACAATCTTGCATGAGTTTCACACAATTTATTTCTAGTGGACTATTAGTGAGTAGGCTAGTCTACGAGTGAAAATAATTGTGAAAAATACCAACGCAGCCCCATTGCTTTACCTCCCTACATTGGCATTTTTCATCGGTTATAAAATAAAATCGACATTAAAAATGTAATGGAACAGCAATTTTTTTTGTGCGCCGTTTAAGCTTGTTGGCTTATTAAGTGCATAATCTCATTTTATATAGCCACAGGCTAATAAGATAATGTTAGTAACAATACCACCGTAGACCAGGCTTATTATTAGTGCCACAAGGCAGAAAAAAGGTCACTTTATTATGTTAGAAAATTATGTTTGGGAACATATTTCATCAAATGCTTAGTTACTGTGAATTATCATTAGGGTAAAAGACCCATACGTTTTTTTCTCCAAGTCTTCGAATATTTTGGTTCTAAGACATGCCGGTTGCCTCACGATGTTTTCCTTCACCGTTTTGAGAGCCGTGGTGATGAATTTAAATACACAAAGACCTTGGGTTCGAACTCACGACCCACAACTCGTAAGTCGAGACCAATACCGCTGAGCCACCAGAGACACTAATTAAGAGTATATGTTTTAAACTGACCGATGAACCAACACTCATCACGACCAACTAGGTTGTAAGAGTATTTCAGCACAAAATAATTCCATTAAAGAACCCCAAAAATACCTATTAACAACATTAAGTTTCGATAAACACCATAATACATCGAAGCGATAGTTCATCTGGGTATAATTTGAATTTGACCCCTCGATAGCGCAGTCACCGATGGTTCGCTATAATCGCTAATAAATTGGTTTTAAGCCACACAATTGATTTATCGTTCAAGATATTGTGGAATGCATTGCAGCAAAATTTTATGATACACAACATAAAATGTATAGTTGTATTGGTATTTAGTATTAGTATGAATATAACTTCCATTTCTTGATATATTTTGAAAAAAAAAACATCTGATCCACACCGTAATTAGCAATCAACGTGGCTTTTTTTTTGAGGGTGGGAAATCATCAAATGACTTCTCTCGCTCTGGGTGGAGCGGAAGGAAGTGTTAGACTTTTACTGACTAAAATCCATCCATGTTCCTTCATTAGCACTTATGTTCCGGAGAACCCTTTCGGACAATCCCGCTTACCCAATCAACATGGCTGACTTGTCAAAATCAAAGGCGTTGCGATCGATTGCCATCGTATAGGTTTCTCACGTACATAGCTTTATAATATTGTAGTATTACAAAGAGATAGACAAAATATGAGACAGACCACCTTAACTTGTTCTGTCGCTTTCTGAAGATCATGATTGATCACGTCAGGATGAAGACCAGTCACAGTTAATACTAGGTGTTGTGCAACATCGAATGGCTAAGCATAGTTTTAGCAATATGACTGCAGTGATAACCTAGTGGTCTGACCGTCGGACTGCCAAGTCATAGGTCTCGAGCTCGAATCCAAGCCACGCATTTATGAACTGAGCCTATTTAGCGCAGCCGTGAGTCACACAAAACTGTTTAAACCTTTTCTGTTTTTTTTTTTAATTAAGTTTTTTAATTATATATACAGTGTCTTAGGTTAAACGAGGGACATACTTTCAGGTTATATAGTACTCATGAAAATCAACAACTTTGTCCACGGGACCAACTCAGAAATATGGAAAAAAAAATCAGCTGTTCCAGGCGTTTTGACGAATTATGCGAACATAATTTTTTTTCATGATTTCAGGTATAGTTCCATAGTCAAAGTATGTCCTTGAAAGTATGTCCCTCGTTTAACCTAGCACACTGTATATAAACCTATATTTTTTCATAAAGTAAACGTAAAGATTTTTAAAACCGCTAAAAGATTTAGCATTGGAAAGAGTAGAAGAAATTGCTACACAAACAAATGCCCAGCAGTTTAGTTTTGGATGGATGGATTTGGATACCAACTACAGTGGATTTATTTTCAATTTATGGCTTCCTCTCCCTACAATATCGATGCTGTGGTAGGAATATCGCGTTGTGGTCAATCTGCGTGGTAACTTTAGGTCTGCGGCTCTCTATTATGTGGCGTAGAGCAACACCTAGCCAGTCATCTACGATTTATCGATAAATCGCATCACAAAACAAATGATACTAAAGCAAACACAATGCGTACTTAGTATTAGTTTTGGATACGAATTGTTTTGCCGTTTTGTTCGTTTAAGTTGGTATACATACATATCTATTGTAACTATTGGATTTGACTTATTATGAATAATGCCGCAATGTGCTTTAAATTAAAAAAAATACCACGCACTCCAATAACTGGGTTTTCGGAAAACTTCCATATTAAGTGAAAATTTCACAAGTGAAACAAAACGCGACCTGGACATCTTAATTGCGTTCACGAAGTGACAGTGTCAAAATTCTAAGTATAGAAAATAATGACATTGACAGTTTGTGGTTTCTGTGCTGATCACGTTCAGTTTAATTGGTGAAATTCGCACTTACAAAAAAAAAAAAAAAAAAAACAATATCATTTTTAGTGCACATAAATCAAAAGGCAATCTCTCAGATATATATTCAAACTGTCTGTCTGTTATTGTTATTTGTTAAAAGGTGTGAAAATAAAACTGCAGCAGTGCATCCTGTCATTCAATTGAGTGCGGCTGCGCCTCGCCGCGCCAATCGCGTCAATTGGATGGCGGGGACCTTGACATAACAATACTGATCACTGCTCCTACCTCCCAATAGATAATGTTGTTTGTTATAAATAGAACCCTACTTTAGCAGCAGTGATAGCCTAGTGGTGTGACCGTCGGACTGCCAAGTCATAGGTCTCGAGTTCGAACCCAAGGCACGCACCTCTGATTTTACGGATCTATATGCGTATTGTATAATTATCACTTGCTTAAAAATCGGTGAAGGAAAACATCGTGAGGAAACCGGCATGCCTGATAAATAATAATAATAATATAATAATAATAAATTTATTCATCAAAATATGAGTAGGTACAATGTTACATTTTCAGAGAGCCACAAACTAAGCGGCGTCGCTTGTATCTTGTGGCTCAGGAGTGCGAATTTACAAATAAGGTTACATTACAGTTTGAGGATGATATTGTATAATATTTTTAAGGATAAACAACGAGAGAGTAAAAAACAAAAAAAAAACAAGAATAATAAAACAAAAACATATTATTTTCAATTCTGAACACAAAATAAAATAAATGAACAATGGGCTTGAGCTGTGTCGTGTGTTTATGTGCGTGTGTGTGTGTGTGTGCTGTGTGTACTGCGTGAAGGTGCTATATCAAGGCTTCAGTGTCATCGTATGATAATTTCAAAAGAGCTGAAGTTAGGGTTTTCTTACAGGTCCTGATGGAGCAGTCCCTTAGGTCGCAAATTTTGCTCACTTTATTGTAAGTGTTGGGATGGGAAAAATGAATGCAGCGTCTAGCTAGCTCGGATTTGGTATCTGGGATAGGTACTCTGAAGACACGCTTGTTTATTATATCGCTGTAGTCGGGCCGTTTTTTTATTGTTGCGTGATATTTCAGTGTTGCTTGGAGTACGAATATTTGTCGCACCCTGAGGACTTGAAACTTTTGGTAGACAAGGTCTGTAGGGTACTGGAAAGGTTTTACCGGAAATATCTCTCAACAGCATGTGAAGCTAAGTAAGAGGTCATTGGGCACCATAAAAACTCTGACACTAGGTTAGTCACTACACGAAAAGAACCCTACAATCGACATTTTGGTTTGATAAATATTTAAAAGAACTCTTTATATTTGATAGTTTAGTTTGTTGTCATTCTATTACGCAATAATTGCTTATACCATATGTATTGTTTTATGTCATTATTTGTCTGTGGTCCACGGCGGACCCGACTGACATGAGGCAATAGACAATAATTTGTAAATTTTTTAATTAGAATTTAATTAAAAATGAGGCTTTTTAGCTGTTTTGTCCGGGTGTATTTTTATGTGACTATAATATGTTTTTATTTTATTTTATTGTGCATTTTCTTTGTGCAGAATAAAAATTGTCTTTGTTCTTTTTTTCTTTTTATCTATGTAGAAGAAGTAACTAAGCTTGTGTGTGTTTATAAACACCTCGTATGCCGTAATTACAGACACAATTAAAAAGCCATTTTCTTTCCTGTGGATCCGCGTTCCGGCAGTCGAAGGGTTAAAATTTGGCACTATATCAATCATTTCACTCAGGGTATCGCAGTCCACTACTAAACATATGGCTTTCCCAGGCTGTGCCATAATACCCTGTCCTTCACAGCTACCATATTAAGGCCACTGCAAAACTATGTGACTGGAAGTACCTAGGTATATAATTTATAATCCTAACTAATATTAGAAATACGAAAGCGAGTTTGTTTGTTACGCTTTCACGCTACAACGGCTGAACGGCATATGGATGGACATTTTTTTTTAAGGCTGGGAAATCATCCAATGACTTCTCCCGGTCTGGGTGGAGCGGAAGGGAGTATCAGACTTTTAATGGCCAAAACCCATCCATGTTCCTTCCTTAGCCCTTTATGTTCCGGGGTAGCGGTAACCCTTTCGGACAATCCCGCTTAATGTGTGGACCATGACCTGAACATGGAAGTGTATGTTTGTATCTACAAAATTTTATACAGTTTTTAACTATATGTAAAAAATGTATATAAGTAGTTTATCAGCCATCTCGTTACCATAACACAAGCTATTAGGTTAGCAATTAGGTTGCTTAGCTTGGGACTATATGGCGTTGTGTGAAATGTCCATGGATATTATTATTATTATTATACGGTACTAGCTGCGCCCGCGCCGATTCTGTGGGATTACGGGGATAAAAAGTAACAGCTATTTATACCTATCAAGTTAAATCATTCGTTTTCGCGTGAAGAAGTAACAACCATATTAGGAACATATTAATATATGTAGGTATGTATGTACAAAAATATTAAGCAAGCATCAAACAATTCTACACTATACAGTATTTATAACAAAAAGAAAAATATTTTTATTTCTTTCCGACTGTTTGTTCCGTCTAATCTTCAAAACTGCTCGACTGATTTGGCGAGACTTTCACTGTCAGATAGCTAATGTTATAAGGAGTAAGTTAAGCTACTTTTATTTTAGAAAATATTTAGTGTCCACGCGGGCGAAGCCACGGGCAGCAGCTAATACTAAATAATAACATAATTACCGTTCATGGCAACATTATGTATGTATGTCGAAGTGTGCGTTAGCATTGTCCACGAGTATCATTATAGAAACACGCTATATAAAGGTATAATATTCTTTAGTCGAAATCGCACGTGATAACCGCTTTTTATTAGCACCCATACACTATGGGTTGCCATATTAATTCTTCTTCTTCTTGTGGTTAGTGACTAACCTGGTGTCAGAGTTTTTATGCTGTCTAAATGAGAGTCATTGCAAACGAAATGTTACACAATTGACTATTTGAATCGGTCAAAAATAAAATATGAAATCACATAGAAAAAAGACCGCTCGTCTTAAAAACTTCCATCACCGTACAGAACACACACAGTATTAAATATTATGCGAAGATATAATTGTAAAATCGCATTTAATGCTAATAAGTATTCCATTTGATTCTAAAAATCTGTGCCGTCACATTGTTATATTTCTTACAAATCACGTACAAATTCCACGTTTTGACAGTTCATAAAAAGTAACGTTATTGACTACCCATTCAAATACCCAATTAGGGTGAATGTTTAAAGTTTGAAAGAATGTGAGGGACTTTTTTTTGAAAGGATGCTCCACCTCAAGTATTATTTCGGAGTGAGTAAAAGATGAAGCTATACAGAAGGTATAGCTCCATCCCTTTATCGACTCCATATTTCCAATGTAAGGCAATATTACAATAATTATGCTAAACAGATGGTGGCTTCCTGCTAAAAAAAATGGTTTTGCAGTGGGAAACCGCATAGTACTAATTATTTTTCTCCGGTTACAGGCTGATATAATTAATATTATGTAAGTCCTGAAAATCATGGAGCTGGGGTAGTTAATTTTAGTTCAGTAGATAGAAGAGGTCCCCACCGCAAATACCACTAACGATCCAGCTGGTCTATGTAAGAGTCAGATGTTTCCAATAGAATATGAACCTTATATTTTTGTAATAAAGTTGAAATCTATCAAAGAAATTTGACAGTTTGGTGGCCTCTGTACAATATAGATCGCTCTTTGTGGCTGGAATTCCAGTCAAGGACTCTTAACTAGGAACTAGTTTGTGGTGTGAAAATTTCAAGGATGTAGGTAGGTAGTAGGCTTCAGTCTCCATCACATTACACAGTATATTTATATATCACAGTCTGAAAGTTATAAATAAAAAAGTGAGTTTGTTTGTTGCCCTTTTGCGCTGATACGGCTGAACGGATTTAGATGAAATTTTGCACATAGCTTGACCATGGCCTAGGTTAGGACATAGGTTTACTTCTACCCGTACTATAATCCCCGAAGAGTTAGGCAGAAGTATACGTATACTATACCCAAATTTAGCCAGTTATGTTTAAGTCCCATGTAATAGGGGGCGCTGCTGCTACTGAGAGATATCAGACAGAAAAATCCAATAACACTTTTTCCGACTCGAGAAAAAGGACTTAATATTTATCAGTAGTGGTAACAACCACTAGACCAACGAGACAGACACACTTAATACACTACAATAAGTATGAAATTTTCCTTGCTTTCAATAACAAAATCCTCTTCGCATAAAGACGTAAATCCCATTTACAGTAACTTAGTTAGATGATATACCGCTCATAATCCTACTCTGTGAGTGTCACTGTACATATTTAGTAGAAGATTAAAGACTCGAAGCGCAGTGTTTAGTCGAACTGAGAGGCTCAATAATACTTTATAAGCCCAATATCTTATAATATTATACGTAAGTTTGATAATCTTGAAAGCGGTTATTCGTGAAAGCGAGTTTTTTTTGACGGTGGGAAATCATCAGATGACTCCTCCGCTCTGGGAGGCGCGAAGAGGAGTGTCAGACTTTTTTTGACTAAAACCCATCCATGTTCCTTCCTTAGCCCTTTATGTTCCAGAGTAGCGGTAACCCTTTCGGTCTATCCCGCTTAGTGATAGCCAGCTGTCATTATCACAGTCCACCAACCGCTATCACGAATAACAGCTATTCGAATAACCGCGCATTATTTTTTGTGTGTAGCACTAAAATACGGCCGTGAATCAATAGGCACCAAGAAGTAGGACATCCACCCAAATACAACCTTAAATTAAGGACAACGTCTCCATTAGACCAAAACCATTACTATCGAGAACGAAGAACACTATACAAACATAGCCATGTTCTAAATTGCCTTCTCGATGAAATTCTATTTACACCACGAAAATAAGCTAACGAACCAGGCGTACCTACCAGGGGCCCATAACTTCTAGGTGGTTGGAAAATGAATGGCTGCTAACGAAGGAATTCTCTTTAAGAAAACATTTCTACGTGTACACTCGTTATTATCTACGGCTGGAACTGAAAGACCGCTCATTTTCCCCGACCGAAATTACCAGGAGTGACGACATGGAGGTAATTTACGAGTATTAGAGCTAGTTCAGCCTTTTGGGATGTTGGGGTTAGGTCCTAATGGCCGAAATGAGGAGGATCCTATTTACGGTGCGGTAAGCTCAGGTTAGTCTGTTTAAGGGATGGACTTAAGTAGTTGCCTGAGAATGTCAGGAGAACGCTTTAAGAATAAGAACGTTCTAGCCTTGTATTTTTTTTCTCCAATTTTTTTCAGACCAAAAGAGCCTTTACACATGGTGCCTCATGAATACTGTTTTCATTTATAAAAAAGTATTCAGACGGTTTTCATGGATTCCCATTACGAATTTCTGCGTTTTAAAAACATG
The DNA here is from genome assembly GCA_951799385.1 of Hyppa rectilinea. Taxonomy (NCBI): domain Eukaryota; kingdom Metazoa; phylum Arthropoda; class Insecta; order Lepidoptera; family Noctuidae; genus Hyppa; species Hyppa rectilinea. The sequence goes on along the minus strand of OX637312.1, from coordinate 15,305,682 downwards.
ATTCAAATGTTCCAAAGTGTTCAAACTGTAAAGCTTCCAGTGTAACCTCAATAGATCATAAAGAAGTTACATTACTTAGTCAGAAACCTCTTTGGAGTTTCCTAGATTTTTCCACCTTTTTACAGGAATATGTGAGGTTCTAAAATTGCAGTAATGTATTAGGCAGTGGCTGGCTGCCAGGACGCATACGAGCATAACCTCTTATTCCGTTTGCAGGAAAACAAACTGCCGATATTACAGGCAAGATTATTTCATTTCCCATGTGGAGCAAAAACCTCGCATTGCCCAAATTACCACCATCCATCACATTACAGAGTAAATAAAGTACCCAAATCTGTCAGAAAGTAATGCCTAATTAACATAGCTCATTGTTGAAAGTATTTTAAAACAATTCTTTCAAAGCAAAGAATTCAGGACCAACCAAAATTTTGTGTAATGGCTTAAGGAGTGCGATAAAAATGATTTATAGGATGGTAATTAGGGACAAGTAAACGGTTAACTTCGTCATCAAACGGAGGTGTTCCCTCGATGGCGGTAAGGTTGTATTACTTTCATACTTTGCTTTTAACGAGCCGAGGTTTACGCGATGTCAAAGTTAAGTGCAGCGCTTGAAAGCGCGCTTGGCGCTGTTTATGTTGTCATGTTCTTATTCTTAATATCTTATTGCAAGTGGTTCTTTCTGCTTGCTTGGATTGTTTGTCATAAGGTCGTTAGCATCGATATAAATGTTTAGATTTGCGGTGATACCTATGGACTTTCGTCATAATCTTTCTTTGTGCATGTACAGTCATGGGCAAAACAATGTATACACTTAGCAAATTTCATAAGCGGTTTTCGGCTTAATTATTAAATGAATTTGTATGTTGTCACACACATTGCATTTTCGAATCCATAGGTTTATCGTACATGTCGTATCTCAAAGTTAAAGTTGTTATTTTACGAGAAAATCGCGTCTAGTATTTTGTGTTTGTATTCTTTCTGTGCGTCATGTTTACCGCATCTAAACATGTTCTTTCTTTACTTCTTTCTTCTTTTCCTTAACACGTGGTCAATGCGGTCAACGGTGACCGCAAACAATAATATTTCTATTGCGTTACTACTGTTACTTTATTGTTCTACATTCAAAACAGCTCATTCAGGTAGGGGGGGGGGGGGGGTAGGGGTTTCAGGTATATCAATAATACTTTAAAATCTTTTGCTACCACCACCAACCAAACCAGTGTCTTCAAAAACGTAAGCTTTAATCCAAGTTCCAAGTTATGCGAAGGTAACCTGTTGGGAACAACTAGTGGCAATAATTATATGTTACCTGTTACATATACAAGGTTTTGGTGGCATGTTTCTTGTTCTATAAATTCTTAATCGTTACTCTCGGGTAACATATGTAATTGCTTAATTATAAGCAAATGTTTGAGGGTAAAATTATGTGTGGCAGCTTTTATGGAGCTAAGATTATTTGTGTTTAAGTATTTTAATATAAATAACTACACGTTTAAGCGACGCGTCTTCATTTAATTGAATTTTCAAACATGCGCCAGACGGTGGGTCTATTGGTTTGTTTACGATCAATATTTGTTTTTGTTGACCTTATTTTTAGTTTCAGATTCATGTATATACAACTTAAGAGTATTATCTTACTTCATATTACGACTATGACCGTAAGTAGGCTAACCACCAACTGAAAGAGAAGTATTATTTTAATATTACAGTCTGAGAAAGGGATGAAGCTATACAGGAGATATAGCTCCATCTCTTTACCAATGTGAAGTAATATTTAAGCCCCCAGTGCCACAAATTTAGAGTCAATTGCTTCCACTTTTTTTTGAGGCTGGGAAATCATCCAATAACTTCTCCCGCTCTGAGTGGAGTGGAAGGGAGTGTCAGACTCTTACCGACTAAAACCCATCCATGTTCCTTCCGTAGCCCTTTATGTTCCGGAGTAGAGGTAACCCTTTCGGACAATCCCGCTTACCAATTGCGCCCACTAGGTCAAAGATAATCGTTTCCAGGTCTCTGGCATCATCGTTCATTATGCGTAGTAACTAGTAAATAATATTTACTACGACCAAGCAATCAAGCCATTCAAATTCCTTGTGAAAAATACTATGTTGATGAATCATAGGATTCATCAACATAGTATTTTTCAAAGACGTCTTGTCCTTATGTTCATTAATATTGATACCTACATAATGTTTTAAAATTTACCTTAGATCAAAGTAACTAAGCTTAGTAGGTGCTTGTACAGAGGCCAACACATCAAACTACCTCAATCTGTCAAATTTCTTTAATAGATTTTCAACTATATGACAACAGAATAAGGTTTATTTTCAATTGGGAATGTTTGACAGTTTGGGATAGCTAGGTACAAGTGACTGGTTCATTGCATAAACTAAAGTTGTTTTCCTATACCGTTCGTATAACTTGTTGTTGATAAATAGCTAACTAGTAAACATCGCAGGTTACTAGTTTAGCGTTGAATTTATTTACAAACTAGCTTCTGCCCGCGGCTTCGACCGCGTGGACGTACCTCGGGAACGTACTAACGGCGTGAAATCCTATGTGTTAATGCAGGTTATAATCTATATCTGTGCCAAATTTCATCCAGATTCGTTCAGTAGGTTTTGCGTAATGAAGCAACAAACGTACAAACACACACTTAGAAACTCTTGCCTTTATAATAAACTAGTTTCTGTCCGCGGCTTCCCCCGCGTGGATGTCAATAATTGTTATATGATTGGAGTTTTAATAAGGATCCCTATTTAAAAAAAATATATAATAAAGCCTATGTCACGCGGGGATAGTGTAGCTTCCAAAACAACAGTGAAAGATTTTTTTAAATCGGTTCAGTAGTTTCGGAGTCTATTCAATGCAAACAAACAAACAATCAAATCTTTCCTCTTTATAATAAATAGAGTGATTTTCCTTGTTCGCTGAAACATCTCACCAATGATTGGTTTAGAATAAAAACGGCGGCAGCCGTATAATATTAATCAATCAATCAATATATATATTTTTTTAATTTTCTTTTAAGGCAATATCGTAGTCTTTGGCACATTTAAAATGAGGAAATGTTCCATAGGTAAGATTTTTTGCTAGAATCAGTAATAATTATAATATATATATATTCTTATGGGATTCTTTAAAGATAACTTTTTCCCATTGAACTATATGTACATTTCGTTGATAAAAACAAAGGTCAATCATAACCTAAAACTCCCTCATCCGCTCTTTGCTAAAAACGATCCCTCTCTCACACCAGCGGTGATTTTTCATGAAATTTGAACGCTAAAGTTCGGTACAAATAAATGTTTGTACAAAGATTTTATTGTTCTTGTTGAAAGCTTGAACATTTTGTAAGTTTACGACGTGTACATATAAATGGTTGGTAATTACATTGAGGGATGTATAAAGCGCTAGAGGATTCTGCGGGGTCTTGAAAGAAAGAATAAACGGTTCTTTATGAAAAATATGAATGTTGAAATATTTGACTACTTGAACGATGCTAACAGAGATGAAGTTGACTGTAGAGCTACTACTACTATAAAGACGTTTGGTTTTTTTTTTTAAATAGGCAATTATTAAATGACCCCTCCCGCTCTGGGTGGAGCGGAAGGGAGTGTCAGACTCTTACTGACTAAAACCCATCCATGTTCCTACCTTAGCAATTTATGTTCCAGGGTAGCAGTAAACTTTTCGGACAATCCCGCTTACCAAATAAGATAATGATTAAATAACGACAATAAAAAACTAGATTGCGGCTATTCCGTTAAATCTAGAAAATAAGAGAAGAATTCTATATGCCTGTTCTAATGATGTAATAGAATATTTTAAGTATGCAATTTACAACAATAAAAATGCTTTGGGTTCAAGGCTATATGCTGAAAAGAAGGATAAAATATGCAGCAGAATGGCTTTGGGCACGAGACTACAACGGAGCGTAATGAGAATTGCTGAATTAATATAGAATTTAAGAGATATAATTAATTATTGTGAGCTTTTTTTTTTAAGCCGGGAAATTATCAAATGACCCCTAACGCTCTGAGTGCAGTAGAAGGGAGTGTCAGTCTCTTACTGACTAAAACCCATCTATTTTCCTTCCGTAGCCCTTTGTGTTCCAGTCACAATCCTGCTGACCAATTATTGAGAGCTTGCAATAGAGAAAGAGTCATGAACATTAAATTAAAAATTGAGATTCAAAGAATTTATTACGGAACACGTCTTATATACTTTTCCTTCGAACTGTATTGGCCCCAATAGCCTTTAAAAAAAACCTTTAAGAACTTCTATACCTCAATGGTGATATCGTGTTGCAGGTTTTCCCAGAGGGAGCATTTTCTTATTATCATTATAATCTCAATTTTTACACTACATTTTGCATTTTCGCAAAATTGAGCAGCCCAGTCAAGCGTGAATTCCCCCAAATCTTTCGTTCCCATCAATAATATTTAGTCCCGTGTTATTTTACAGAAATTATTACAGGTAATATCCAATAACTTTTGCGTCATTAAACATTCGACGGACACGAATATTATTGGCGATACATTACTACAGCTTAATTCAAACTGACCGTTCGGGAATTAGGGTCAATTTATAGGGGTCGCCGTAACTGTGGGGAGAGGCAAAGGTTAAACCATCTTAATTTAGATTACTTCACTTTAGACCTGACGAGTTTCTACGGAGGTCAGGCTGTATACCTATCGATATTTTTACGTTTTGAACCTTGGCTGAAAATAGGTCATAGCGTAGGTATTATTAATTTCTAGCTGCTGTCAGTGACTTAGCCCGCGTGGACCCAATTTTTTTTCCTTTTTCATAAAGTAGCCTAGTAACTTCTTATAACATCAGCTATCTGCAAGTGAAAGTCGCGCAAAAATCGGTCCAACCGTTTCAGAGTTTAATCGCAACAAACAAACTGGCAAAAAATTGAAAAATATTTTGTTGTAATTATAAGTACCGCATATACCTTCTTAAACATACTTCTTAGTAAGATGCTGTTATTTCGTCATTACAAACACACATTTTAATTCTATTTATTTGTACAGAGCTCAGCACATAAAGTTACCCCAATCTGTCAAATTTTTCTGATAGTTTTTCAACTTTATTACCAGCAAATAAGGTTCATTTTCAGTTGGGAAAATTTGATATAGCTTGATGTGCTGGCGTCTGTACAAAGTTTCTAGAATAAAGTACGTATATAGTTTCTAGAATGTGCCGCCTAGCAAACAAAAGTGAGATTGAAACAATTGATAGTACCCACAGAAGTTTGTACGTTACGTATATTGATTTAAAAGTCTATTGAAGTCGAGCAGGCAGACAGTGGCCTAGAAATGCGAATACAATAATAAAAGCAATAACATAATCGATTAGAATACCTTCGCTACTCAAAATCACCACGACTTCAGAACTTCACATACAGCTGAGTAATGAGAATACATTAGCAGCTTATAATGTTCTCACTGGTGGGACATAGCACAGGCCTCTAAAATAGGGAGCAGGCCATAAACCACCACGCAGGCCCAGTGTGTGTTGACGGATGTCACATGTCTTTGAATTTTTGGTAGTAGGACATGCTGGTTTCCTCAACAAGGTTTTCCTTCACCGTTTTGAGAGCAGTGGTGAAGAAATTAAATCCACAAAGTAAAGCGCCTGCTTGGGTTCGAACTCAGGACCTACAACTCGTGGCCGATACCACTGGGCTACCACTGCGTAATGCTTAACATTAATAGGTCCGAAGTCTCATCTCATCATGTGCCTAGCCTTTTCCCAACTATGTTGGGATCGGCTTCCAGTCTAACCGGATGCAGCTGAATACCAGCATTTTACATGAGTAATGCTCCCACATTAGTCCCAAGTACCAAAGGTTAAGTAGTTAAAGTAGTGACAAACACGTAGTATGCATATTGTTTTTCAATGGAATCGATGGCACGTGTCATATCTTATTAGTCCAGTATTTCATTTGACATCTGATCATTCATCAGTTTCAGCCGGGTGCACGTGTCAGGTTGAACTGGACTTTATGTAATAAACCCCATCGTTTGTAACTCTATATCCAGTCACGTGTGACTATAAAACCGCGCAAAGACTATAGAACACGGTATAGTTAGCCTTAAGAAGGTATCAAAACTCAAACTCATATCTCTTTCTTTTTATATCTAGATTTTTTTTTCTTCCTTTTCTTCTAGTTCGTCGTTCGTCCGTTCTTAGCCTATGATTGCAACAACCAAACAACAAGTAGAGTAGGTACAACTCAAATTGATTGTCAAATTACAAATTGCACAAGCTGGTATTTACATAATTTAAAAGCTTACATAATTAATTTGTCGAGGCCGGCCCAGGAAGAGGTGGCGAGACGACCTAGACGCATACCACAAGGGATGGATCGAGGTGGCTCTAGAGAAAGATGTCTGGAAGGATTTGGGGGAGGCCTTTGCTCAGCAGTGGGACAGTGTAGGCTAAATTAAAAAAAAAAAAAAAAGCTTACAGTCATAAAATATTATTAATGATGCCCGCTGCTTCTCTCGCGCGAATTTTTATAATACTAAAACCCGCCTCGAGAACCACTCTATCAAAACAGCATGAAAATCGGTGCAGAAGTTTTTGAGTTTATCGCGAACAGACAGACAGACTGACGCGGTGGAACACTTTCGTTTTATACATATTATAAAACAAAGTCCTCCGCCGCGTCTGTCTGTCATAATATATATAAGTATGTATATAAAACAGGAAGGGAAATCATCATAGGGCGTCAAAAAATTCGTGCACATCACTGTAGACAGTTAAAAGAGTTTTTATCGTCCTAACAAAGAAATAAGGTTCATTTTCAATTGAGAAAATTTGACAGCTAGGTATAGCTTGATGTGCTGGCGTCTGTACATAATGGCTGGCACATAATCATTAATTCAGGAAAATGAGTTCGGTCATTGACTTCAATACTGCTGTGCAAACATAAAAGGGTATCGACTAATTAAATAACATTGATTGTGGACACAACAAACGCATTTTGTGAATGCCCGAGTGATTCTGTTGAATTGGTACATAGTTTTTTGTATGGAATTTTTGGTTACATATACTTTAATTTAACGTTGTTGCATGAGTCGATCTATCAGGTAAAGCTACGCTACCCGGGGTCGGTCCTTAGATATGTGATTATCTTTAAATACCGAGACTTCTCCGTACCTTGGAAACCACGTTAAGGCGTTGCGCGTTGGTCCCGGCTGACATCCATGGCTATTTTACAGTCGTTATGGGTTGTCAGAAGCCCGAAAGTCTGACAGCCAGTCTTACCAAGGGGTATCGTGTTACCCAGTGACTTGGTTGTGGAGGTCAGACAAGCAGACGCTCTATGTAAAATACTTCCAGTATAGCACACATATACCAGTGAGAGTTAAGCTGCATCCGGTTCAGGTGCAAGCCGACTCCAATATAATTGGGAAAAGGCTATGCAGATCGATTTGACGTTGACGTTGCAAAGTGAGTAGTAACCCTTTGGATATTAGAGGCGTGATGTTGTGTTCTATTTTCAAACCAAATCCAAAATAGTTAGTGTTGTAGCGGCTAAAACTAATCAATGTTTCACAACAATTAGACGATTTTCCGCAAAGTTCATCGCAGCGAATGTTAGATTTTTAGAACTCAGAGTTGTATTCCAATTTTATGACTGTTCAGAGCAAACCTATACAAAAACTGGGACCTTATTCGGCCTACCAACTCCTAAGTCTGAATATTTTATTGTTAAATGGATAACCTCACACAGCCTACAGTTTTTCTTTTCAGTCGGGATCGTAAAAAATGTATGGAGCGTACGCAATTTTAATAGCAATACGAACGCATTAAGTGTTTACTTTGTAGTAATGTGTTAGGTTATTTAGTATTGTAAGTTGTTATGTTACTGGCACAATAGCACTATTGTTACATGGGTTAATTTAATGAACCGCCTAAGTGGTCACCTAATTATAAGTTTGAGTAATACAATGCAGATGTAGTCCTTCACTAGACAATAGTATACACTTCCTATTGATAATATGTTATAACAAAAACTTTTTTTTTGAGGGTGGGAAATCATCAAATGATTCGTCCCGCTCTGGGTGGAGTAGAAGAAGAAAGAAATAAAAAAAAAAAAACTATTCTGGACAAACAAAACGCACATTTACACACTACTTTAGATCTTGGACATCTGAAATAAATGAATATACATATATTTCTAAAAAGACACTAAAAAATTATTAAATACACCCGTGCAAAGCAGCTCAAAAACCTCGTATTCAGAACATTAAAACCATCGACAATTCGTATCTCCGCCATGGACAATGGATGGACGACGGACAAGAATATAATATTGGAAGGAACCGTCAGTTTCTTACTGACTAAAACCCATCCATGTTCCTTCTTTAGCCTTTTATGTTCCAGGGTGCATTAAGAGGGCCACTGGCTAAGTAATACTTTTTGCTTAACTGTGAATGAAACTAATGTTTTCATGATTTCTGGTTTTTACCACAGCTTTCGGCATTCAAGAATAGAAAAAAAATGATTTACGTGCTAAAAAGTAGACCTCTTTGAAGCGCACTGATTGAATAACTTTACTTTACTTGTCCTCCAAGTTACTATTTCTATTGATTTTATTCCATTTGTTATGATTAATTTAAATTTCCTATTAAATTAAATTTTATGTCCATGTAATTTATTTTATTTGAATTTATGTAGACTTACATTACTGAATTTTGGCAGTGGGTGTTGTTACCTGAAAAGTAAATGAATTTATTTAATATATACCCATGTAAAATTACAGCTTTTAGTGGAGGTTAGTAGATTCTCAGAACTAAACTGCGGAAAAAAAACGGACGAAAAGGGCGTAACTTGGTTCCTTGTTGATTACAGAACGTGAAGGTATAGTTCGGATCATCAGGTAACTACGAACATAATGAATCATCTTGGATATCATAGATAACATGGTTGACTCACTGTAATTCACTTACGCAAGATGACAAACCGCTAACAGATACATAACTTGTTTTTCTTTCATTAACGGGAAGGCGCCGCTATTTATTTTATACCTACGGTCAAAACTTCAGGGTTTTTTTCCGTTGGGTTATTACTATTTGTACCTAGCTTGGTACCAAACTTGTAATAGTATAGTACATAATTATAGTATAGTTTGCCGAATATCATTACTTCCCAAAATTTAATCCTTATTAGCGACACTATCTAATGGTGTAGTAATCCTTATTAGCGACACTATCTAATGGTGTAGTAATACTCTTTGTGTTTTTATTTTCAAAATCAACGAGTTCGATTCCTGGCCAAAAATATTGATTTTTTAAAAATCGAATGATACAGTTTTAGTTTTCATCAAAATCGAGCCCGCGACTCCTTCGAGTACTTATCGCTATTCCTTATATTTTCGGATTTGGCTGTCCATGCTCACTTGGAAAAATCACCTCTATTGCGAATTCAAAATAAATATTAGGTACGGTACACTTCGAAAAAGGAATAAATAACGTCGTCAATTCATCCGATTGCACATCATCAAAATGATGAATTTTGTGGTTTCAAATCTCAACAAAATATACGACGTAACGTACCTATTCTTTTTTCGAAGTACCTGTACCGTAATATTATTTTAGACTTCGCTATACAGGTTGAATTTTATAAGTGGGCATTATAAGATGTTTACTTGAACGACAACCTCGCGACAACAGGTTCTGAATTGGGTAGCTGACGTCCCAGAATATTAGCATCGACAGGACGATGACGTTCAGTTGTTTATTTAGGTATTATAATAATTTATCCTAAGTACATAAAGTCATAGACGTCTATATTGCCTGTCTCGTTGGTCTTGTGGTTGCAAGCGCTACTGCTGAGCGTGAGGTGCAATGTTCAATTCCCAGGTCAGACAGTGTTGTTCGGTTTTCTATCTAGAATTTCTCATTAGCAGCCCGGAGTTTGAAATGGCAATAGGCTCTCCCCCTATAACATGGGACTTAAACATAAAGGTGAAATGTGTGTGTACTGTAGGTATACCTCTGCCGTACCTTTGGGGAAACCAGGCATGATGCTATGACTGTGTATATTGTTAACTACATAACAAATTAGCTGAGTCACAGTAATACGCGACGCATTACGTAGTTTCCTTGTAACTCAATTAGTTCGTACCTACCAACTCTGCGAGGTTTACCAGAATTTGATCGCTTTGAATATTAATTGGATAGATGGTCTTATCCTACGGATACAACAATGTTCTTGTTGTTTCTGAGTAAACAACATCGCATCATGCCTGTTATTCCGCTGAAGAGTTCCCACTGTTGTGAGTTATAGTCTCATTTGATAGACGTTGAGCCTGTTACCATTTCCCGCGCACGAATCTAGACTTCAACTAAAACTTAATAAGGGTGTATTTAGATGAAAAAAAAATACAAAAATCATAGTCCTCCTTGCCAAGCCTTTTCCTGCTGCTCACAAAACGGCGAAGGAAGACATCGTAAAGAATCCTAGTAGAAAATGTCCTAGAACCAAAAATTCGAAATAATGTGACATCTACTAACCCGCACTGGGCCCGCGTGGTGGATGGGCCAGCCAGCTGTCTCTCGAAGAAAAGAGGCCTGTGTCCTGTGCTGTGGGAACAATATGGGCTGATGATGCTGTACCTACTGATGCTCAAGGCTTAGGTTTAATTAAATAATGATGTTATTCGATACCGCGAATTGAATAAACAAGTTAGATTTAGAAGCCAACCAAATATTGCCGTCTGTCGGCACTAGCATAGTGCAGTTATCAATTAGTAGGCGTGTCTTAAACGTAGAGCAGCTTTTGTCTGCGTAAAATTTCTTGTTTAGACATAAAAAATTGACACTCGGCAATACTGTAGCTTTCTGTTAAGGTTTTTTTTAAATCGGATCAGTAGTTCCGAAGATAACCCCTACGTATACGAACTCTATGGGGGAAGCGTGGGTCTTCACCACAGATTAAAAAAAAAAGATTCCGCCATTGATTTCTGTTTTATCATACAGCCAGTCTTAATGAGGGTCAGGGTCACCACCTTTTGGTGACAACGCTTGGGGAAAGTATTAGGCTGAGCGCTAACGAGCCACAACCACCGTTATCACCGTTTTATAAGGATTCATCGTGGCTAGTTTGTGCCATGCTTTAAAAACAATGTTTTTCTGTTATGTAGATAGTTCATGATGTACACCACACCATACAACATACAATTTTGGTATTAGCGTCTGTTTGTAAGAACCGGGCATTATTTTCTATTTTTTTTTAAAGGAATGTGATATTTAACCTTTATCCGCCCAGTCGGATTAATACGACAAATGTTTTCAGGCTCGTGCTGCCTGAGTCATGTTTATACGACTGAGAATTTATGTTCGGTTTTGCGTTTTTACGTCATTGCAAGACCCTATTTCGTCGATGATATAATTTTTTGTCGATTTTTGAGCTGAACGCTGGAAGCACGGCAATTGATATAAAACAGAGTGGTCAATAGGTTAGTGGCATAAGTTGCTTCTATAATCATCCAATTTAGAGAAAAATTTACCTTAATCATGACATACCTACTTGATACAGTCATTCCCATACAAATGATGGAAAACCAACAAAAAAAACCACAAGGGGATTCCATAATAGTTTATTTTCATGTTCATTCTTACAATAATGACAATGGCCTAGGTAATTTGATATGGTGGTCGCACGCAACGTACCGAAAGGGAAATAAACAATAGAAATAATAACTGGAAATTAAAGGTATAACTTGTAATTACAGGGTATCAGAAACTTGTGGTACAGTTTCGTACTTGACTGTAATAATTAAAAAATACCACATATCTAGGAGCTCGTGGCTAAGTACTAACAGCCGCACAGGTTGATCCATCAGGTTAAGCTACGCTTGCCGGGGTTGAACGTGGATGGGTGACTATCTTTACATACCGAGACTCCAAGTTTCGATAAGATTGGCACTCATGTTACAGAATATTGTCTCCTAAGATACAGGACTACCTAGTTTAGGAGACAGGGTTACATGTTTTGTGTAGATTTATGTAGATATCCTATGCTATGTTTTTACGTCTGCTCTTGTGTATCAATCTTGTGTGTATCAAATAAAGTTTTTTTTTAAATATTATTGTAGCATGGATGCTCTCACTTTAACATAACAGGTGAATGCCCCCGGCGAATGTAATGTTACAAATTGTATCATTACATGTTGCGCACTGTAATGCTCGGTTCTCCCCACACAGGGCTGGCGAATGCTTCAGGTGAGGCAGCACCTAAAGGTGGACCCTCACCGCGAACAACAAATGTAACACCTGTAATGTAACATTAGAGATCCGAGCATTACATCAGTGAAGGAGGACAAACGAGTATTAGTCAGTAGTAGTCTGAGAGGTAGAATTGTATCGTAATGCTCGAAATCGAATCATAAATGATACATTACAGGCGAATGCTCGCGTTAAGGCCATTAGCCACCAGGCAAAATCAGCCATCTGGCCTTGTTTTGGCAGTAAACAATCGCGAAGACAAAATAGGTAGTTAATATAACAAAAAAACGGTTTGTCATATAATGTTCCCTGGTAGAATTTGCAAAATTGGAAACGACTTCATTGGTGTTTCTAGTTTTTGGCTGGAGAACTCTAACGATCTGGACTAGAATTCAACACAGTTTTTAACCATTTCAACCGCAGAACCCTCTAAATTAATAGCTTTAAACGAAACAATAATAAAAGTTCGAAATAAACATAAATTAAACGGAAAGCTCTCACGGTTTTCAACTCCACACATTACAGAGAATTTATTCAAGAGCGAACAATTCCAACTTTTCTTCGGCATTCGTTTATTTTTTAAATTTCTTTTTTCTTTTTCTCTCCTTATGAACTCCACGTTTATTGTTTCGTTCTAATTTAAGATCAAAACTTTTTTCTGAAACATTAGAAAATTGGGTGTAAGAATAGGGATTTTTCTGCTTCATTTTCAGGTAATAGATTTGATTAGTTTCTATAATCTTGTCATGTAACGAATAAACAAAAGAATGTCATTCAAAAAAAGGGTGTTTTTTCGTGGACATACTATTTTGTCCTACTATTAGGTCCACGAGGGTATATTGCTGTTGGTTCTACTGAAGTTTTGAAACCAAAATATACCTCTTGTACAAGAAATTGACTAGGTGTGGGCGTAGGTATGTCAGTTTCAGTCATACTGTTTATAGCATAGAAAGCATTTTTATGTTCGTAAAAACGTACGACTTTTCAAAAAAAGAAACGATTTCCATAACATATAAAAACTACCTCGTTGGACCAGTGGTCGCTACTGCTACTGCTGACCATGAATTCCTGGCACCGATTCCCAGGTCCCAGATTATTGGGTTTTTGCATCTGGAATTTCTCTGTAGCACCTTGCGAGTCTGGATTTAAATGCGATTGATAGTAACATGCTTGCCCTCTAATACATGGGACTTAAACATAACGGGCGAAATATGGGTGTACTATACACCTTTGCCCAATCCTTTGAGAACACAAGGCGTGATAAAATGTAATGTCTTCCAAATATACGTTTTCTTAATCATAACTCCGACCTCCACAACTACATTTTCAAGGAAACTAGATCCTTATAAGCGAGCATATAAGGACCTAGTTTCCATATTCACTACCCATCGAACATATGTAAAAGGTTTCCATTAACAACTATGTATGAATCAGTAGACTTTCTTCTAAAGACGCGACATGGGTGTTAATGAATAGGGTATTCAGAATGCTCTGTGAGTTACGTCACAAGTATTTACTTCGTAAATGAACAAAATAATGCTTTTAATGGACGCGTTTCAGCCTTTGTTACAGTTAAATGGAATGGGTGAATTGTGTTTCAATGACGCTTAAGGATTAAAAGCTTACCGATAGAGCTTTTGTTAGTCATTTAGGGATAATTTTATAAGGGCTTTTATTTTATGATGAGCTTTTTATGGAAGGCCGTGTAGAGTTAGGACAGTGTTTTTGCTTTATCATAGAGAGAGCGCATTTGACTTTTAATCATGTTCTCATACGAACAATTTGAAAAGTGGCCGGGAAAATTTTAAAACTCCGAAATATGGAAAGTGAATTTTCTTTTACCTACGACTTATTTAAATTTGGATAGGACAACGTTACCCCAAGACGCACTTGTGATTTTTGGGATTCATGTGCGTATTGTTTAATTAACACTTGCTTAAATATCGGTGAAGGAAAACATCGTGAGGAAACCGGCATGCTTGAGAGATATTTCTCAATAGCATGTTAAGCTAAGTCAGAGCCCATGGACAGCATAGAAACTCTGACACCAGGTTAGTCACTAACCACACGAAGAAGAAGAGAAGAAGACAATGTCAGTCGGAACAAGATAAAAATAAAAACTATAAAATCATAACCCATTTTTTGCTTTGCTATAATCGAATAAAAAGTAGGTAACATCTCCATCCACCTTCACAAATGTCACGTTTTTTCTTATACTTCCAATAAACAGGTTTTCGCCGTAACACAATGAACATAAGATTGTTGATTGCAAACGGCGAGGGTCGCGAGTCGACAATCCCATTGGGGCAAGAACCTTACGAAATGTAACCCTTCTTCCTACATGGATATCATCGGGCCTTTTATTAACCGTAATATTGTTTAAAATAGTGTAGATGCTTTAATGTAGGGTGTAGATACTTTTGACCCTGAGGGTGGGAAATTATAAAATGACTCCTCCTGCTCTGGGTGCAGCGGAAGGGAGTGTCAGACTCTTACTGACTAAAACCCATCCATGTTCCTTCCTTAGCCCTCTGTGTTCGGGGCAGAGGTAATTCTTTCGGACTATCCCGCTGAAATATTGACCCCTGAGTTTATTTTCTTCAATCAACAATAGCTCTAGATTATGGATTAGGAACAAAAACACATCGCTCAAGTGACGAGTAATTTGATTATAAACCTTAACTGTCAAACATAAAGTTTATTATCATTTGCAAACGATTTACTACGTCGATTTATATCTATTTTAAACAGAAATACTAAGTAAAACGGGTGACGTTCCAAAAACGAACAGTTATATTACTTTAGTACCATGAAGCATATTATAAGCATATAAGACATAGACAATTAGTAAAGACTTTCATTTTCATATCAAATACAAACAAAGTAGTCTATCTACTTCACATTATTTTATTCAAGTTTGGTATGCTAAATTATTTCGTGATGACGTCACTGATACGGAACAAGTAAAAATGAATAATTATGTAAAATTATACGAATGTCACATGTCCGAACCATTACAAGAATTTTTCTTACATGAAAACAAGTAATCAGATTATATAGCAATGCAAAAATGATTTTTTAGCTTTAGACAATTGCAACACCAATCAAAAGTGTTGCCTACCGTTCTCGACCTACTTTTTTCAAACCAAAACAAACCTCATACAGCCTTCCTCAAGAAAACAACAAAATATTTGATACTTCTTCATTTCGACTGCATAGAACCTGTTTGCTTCGAACGTGCGCTTACGTAAGATCCGTTAAGGTCGACCAGCCTTTGGTATTTGTAGAAACTATAGCTACAATTGTAACCTCTATGACCGTGACATAAGGTTTATTTTATATAGATTTATACGTGTTTAGTAGGTAGTATTTTAACGCTGTTTACGTGAGTCAGTCGTCACTACGCAGTTTATGTATGTCAACCGTATTTAGTTGGATATATCGGCATGTAGAAGCAGAGAAAGTGATTGTCGCGGATGTAGATTTATTTTAGTGTAACTCTATTAATTAAAAGCTTCGTTGATTCTTTTGGAGACGCGGCTATTGTTATGCGTAAACTGGCCGAAAATGTGACGTAATGAAAAGCCGTTATGGCCTGTTGACCCCATTTTTTTTAACTAACTTATTACTAAGGGCGAATTCCGCCAATGAAACTGAACGCTATCAGCACATCAAAACCGCGTTCAAGACCGAGAGCTCTTGACCGAAGGGGGAATATCGTCACTGAGAAGTGTGGATATTCCTCCTTCGGTCGTTAAGCAAGCTGATTCAGTTCATTAATATAAAAAGTAATTGTGTCTCATTAGTAACAGTTGAAGGGATAGCATTTAAATGTCATGATTTATGAAATAATCATTCCATAGGGTTACATGAACTTTGAAGGTTGTATTGATGATTAAAACAAACTCCAGTATAGCGATCCATAAGCGGAATTGTTCGAAAGAGTTACCGCTACCCCGGAACATAAAGGGCTAACGAAGGAACATGGATGGGTTTTAGTCAGTAAGAGTCTGACACTCCGTTTCGCTCCACCCAGAGCGGTAAAAAAAAAGTATAGCGATCCTGTAAAAATGTCACCGCAATATCTTACGTGAATTGTACTTGAAGTGAGCTGTCAATCCCTAGATAACTTAGCGCACCCTAGCGTCAGGTAGAATGACAGTTCACTTTAAGCTCACTTCACTCAAGTTTTCTCATTGGTATTGTCGAATCGATCGACAGGTGGGTAAGGGGTAACTTAGACGTGACGTCACAAGGAATTCACGTCATACTTCATAAAGATTTAATCTTTCCCGCTTATGGAAATTCTGTCAACTCTCAGATTTCACTTCTTTTAAACAACTTTCTCTCACAAAGATTGAGAAGTTTTAGGAAAAGTGGAATGAGTTTTCCACAACGAATAAGCCGCAACAATGTCTAACATAATGTAACGGGGGATGTAAGCCAAGATTCATTTCAGTTAGTAAAAACGTTATAGAAGGAGGAAAGGAGAGGAAAACTGCTCGTTCCTTGTCTTTCGTGACCGCACTCATGGTTCGGTCAAGTCTTTGTTCTTAATTTATGAAGAGCTTCAAGCAGTGTGGAGGTGCTGTCGAAAAATGGGCGACAAAAACGTAATTAAGTTTTTTTTATGACAAAAGATTTTGTATGTGGGCATTTCTATGTGGACGGTTCAAGTGAAGGTGGCATTCAACATGCTTGATAGAAGAAATTTTGAGCGGCTTTTCTCTTTATATTATTATTTTATCTACTACAATTATATATTAAAAGATTATATCAAAGATAAGGATGCTTGGAAACATGCTGGTCCTGCTCCACAGGACAATCTAGTGTCTAGACAAAATCAAACTGGTTGCTAAGTAAATTAGGTAATAATTTATAATTTGTACCATATTATTTTATTATATTGGAATAACTTCTCACACATTGATTAATTTATTATTATTAACTTTTAGATTGTTTGTAAATATGTGAGCACCATGGACTTATGATATAATTAAGTTTACTTGCCACTGCTACATGTGTTTTTCTTTTCACCTTTTGTGGTGTAGTGTTTTTATTCTGGGTGCATCGTCTTCACATATTTTTCATTCATGTATACAAAACATTGTGAAACATTTTAAAAGAGTAACGGTGGAGTTTCTTGCCCATTCTTCTCCACACAAACTACCTTTTGGAAGAGGCGACTAGAATCAATTCTATTTCTTGTTCATTTTGACGTTCAAAAGTGCCTTACTTGTGCCTATTTGAAATAAATGATTTGACTTTGACTTTGACTTTGCATGACCAGCCTATAATGTTCCCACTGCTGGGACAGGGGACTCAGGGGATGTCACACATTGTTTTTTTGGTTCTAAAACATGCCGATTTCCTCACGTTTTTTCCATTCACCGATTTGAGATTATTAAAAAAAAATGAAATTATTTACACAACGTAGACTGGGTTCGAATCAATGATCCTTACATGACCACTGTTCTGCTCTAAGCGTGAGTGACTGACATAAGGAAACCTGGACCAGCGTAGGTGAAAACAAGAAGATTTGTTTTTCCTTAAAGGATGTAAAAGTGAACTGATTTTCCGGAAGTTTACACCTTAGCGGGTCAAATGGGGGTTAAGTTTGGGGGGATGGAGTTCGGGGGTAAAATTGTTGTATGGCGAATGAAGTGGCGGTCCATAGAGCTAGTAAAGTAAGCGGACATGCTGACGCCATGTTCTTATTAATTAATTAATTTTAACGACACGGTTGGCGCAGTGGTTGAGCGATTGACTGCTGCGCAGCATGTTGCGGGTTCGATTCCCGCACGGAACAAATATTTGTATGACCGGGAAATATTTGTGCCGGGTCTGGGTGTTTTTCTATCTACGAGTATAATATGTATGTATTTACAAAAAAATATGTATATAAGTCAGCCATCTCGTTACCAATAACACAAGCATTAGGTTGCTTAGCTTGGGAATATATGGCGTTGTGTGAAATAACCAAGGATATTATTATTATAATATCTTTTGAACACAAGAGATAGATTGAAAATGATTTTTCATCCGTAAATTTTTGCTGGGGAACAATACATTTATATTCCAAGTTCTAACAGGATATTGATTTTTCTATAACAAAGTGATCTCATTCGTCTGTTACAACATGTACCTAATAAAAGATATGTGAATCGTTCGTATTTTACTGTAGTTCTATTACGGTTGTATTCGGGAGGAAATAGCTTGATTTGGTGGGCACAATATTCGAGACTTCGACTTCGAGACAAGGTGTATCTAAGATGTTTGATGCTTATTGAATTTAATTAGTCTATGATGTCCTGAATAGGAAATTTATTTTATAATTTCTGTGTGTCTTAGGTTAAACGAGTGACATAATTATACTTTCAGGTTTTATACTCGTAGTACTCGTGAAAATCAATAACTTTGTCCATGGGACCAACTCTGAATTTATATGAAAATAAAATATCAGCTGTTCCACACATTTTAAAGAATTATGCGAACATAAATGCCGCGGTGATTTTTACGTTACTTCAGGTATAGGTTCATAGTCAAAGTTGTTCATTTTCATGAGTATAGTACCCCTTGAAAGTATGTCCCTCGTTTAACCTAACACGCTGTATACGAATTATTGATATAAATAATGTACTTTGTGCAAACGATGCTTTCTTTGTGAACTCTTACAGATCTATAGAATAGGTCCGTATCACTCAATTATAAATTCGAGTGTTTTAAGCGAATGCGCTGACACCCTTAAAATTTAAATTTTCTAACCTTTTTTGCAATTTGCAAATCAGCGGCAGGTTGTATGTTCATCAACGTCCCTTTCTTTTGATGATGGAAATCAGTAAATGATCCCTCCCGCCCTGGGTGGAGTGGAAGGGAGTGTCAGACTCTTACTGACTAATACCCATCCATGTTCCTTCCTTAGCCCTTTATGTTCCGGGGCAGCGGTAACCCTTTCGGACAATCCCGCTGATAATCAACCAGGTGGAATGAGGTGTACTATAGGTGCAGCTCTGCCTAACCTATCGTCAATTACAGGCGTTTTCAAGTTGCTAATATTGTGCTCATTGTACCATTATACCTAATCTTTAAATAGATTTCATATGACAAGGGCGCTTAAGGTTAAAAATAATGACGCCTAGGTATGTCCACATTATCGCATTTTACATTTAAGCGCAGATGAAAGATAAGTGTCGAATTTGCCATATTGATATTATTTAGGTACATCATACTATAGGTTTATTCCCTTTTTCCGGAAAGGATATTTTACGAATATATGAGAATAATAACTTTAAAACTTATGAGGGAACCGGGTTCCGTCTGTTGATGCTAGTTAGATACGAGATAATATTGGGTAAGCCTGTCTAACTTTTCATCTTTTTCAGACTTTATGTTAGAACGCAATGTCTGAAAAAGATGAAAAAATTGAGAGTTACAATAGGGAAGACCCTACTCCATCTTATAAATAAACATTTCTCGACCTAGAAATTGTATAAAGCCTCGATAAAAGTAGATACAAATGGAATATTTTTATTTCTGCCACTGAATACGAAGATTTATTAAATCATTTCCACCTCGCATCCAGGGATTTGCACGTGAACTTTTTCCATTTAGATTAGAATACGGGATTACAATAATTAAACAACAGAAAGTTCCCGAGAACATTTTTAATTGGAGCTTCCCACTAGCGGAGGGCACGAAACTGACATTTTATTTTACCATTCGATATTTTCCCTTGTTTTGAGATGAATTTTTAGAAGGCTTTGAGGTTAGCCATTCTATAAATATAGCTGTTGCGATAGCCTTTTTTTTGCTAACATTTCTCGCCAATAGTAGGTCTATACGTCAAATGTTACTAGTTTTAATGCATTTTTTTTTAAGGCTGGGAAATCATCCAATGACTGCTCCCGCTCTGGGTAGAGCGGAAGGGAGTGTCAGACTCTTACTGACTAAAACCCATCCATGTTCCTTCCGTAGCCCTTTATGTTCCGGGGTAGCGGTAACCCTTTCGGACAATACCGCTTACCCGGCAGGCTTGGCCCTGAGGGGCCCCTTCATGTGTAGTTTTTATGCATGACTTTTACTTCTAGGTACTCAGTACGATCGTAACAAAGCCACGAATATGTAGAGTTGCGAAAAATATTTAAATATTTCTCCCTTTTAAACTTAAAACTTAAAGCATTTATTCCAAATAAACCAATTGCAGGCACTTTTAAATTGACAAGGGGTCGGTCAATTAGAAAGATAAAGCTAGTGGCCCGTTCCAAAGCGGTACGTAGGTACTATGGAGAAAAACGGGTCAGAAACCCCGTGGACACTATTTTAAATCAAAATATGGTTACAAAATCTGGGTTACATCATTCCTGTTACATTATACATGTGAGAACGCATTAACATGACATCTTCTTGAAGTAAAAGTAAAAAGGCGTAAACGACAGCCCTTTCCAATGCGTAAGGAGCTGTCGCTTACGCCTTTTCACTTCGTAAAACAGTGACAGGATGAAATAACACATCACAAGGGTAAGAGACAGAACCTTTACGATATGACGTGGGTGTATAATCCCTTTTATTACACTTTGATTGGCCCAAATCACATACTTTTGATACTTCAGCGTCTATTGATATGACCCTTGACATTAAGATTCGTTGGTAACTCGTAAATGATTGTATTGTTACCTATCAAATGTCATAAACAATAATGTAATAAGCAGTAGGTAGGCTTAAGACGACTTGTCAGGTGAAATTAAGCACCAAAACCCTACAATGACATAAGTACTGTACTCCTGCCCTTATCCCAATTTATTTGGGGTCGGCGCAACATGTCTCTTTCTTCCATACTTCTCTATTAGTCGTCATCTCGGTAGTTACTCCCTTCCTAGCCATATCATCTCTCACACAATCCATCCATCGTTTCTTTGGTCTCCCTCTACTTGTATAGCCACCCACATTCATGATCACAACTTTCCTGACAACATTTTCCTCATTCCTCCGCATAACATGCCCATACTATGACAACCGTTTTCCACACAACTTTTCAGTCACCGGTGTCACTTTCAGACTTCCTCTTCGTACTGTCCTCGTTCATAAACCAATTATTTGTAACTGACGGCACAGGTAGGCTATACCCAATAGTACGTTCCCATGGGATGCGGTAACCATGCGGGCGAAGCCGTGTGCAAAAGCTAGTTTATCAATAAGATCATGTATACTTCGAATTTATGTATTGGTGCAATATTAAGGCACCTGCTAAGTAGATTTGACACTTCGTATCTTAAACAACTTCGATGAAGAAATCTCTTTAAGATGTGGATTAAAGAGATTTCTTTATCGAAGTCCAATTAATCGTCCTAACTTTTTAACAAATAAGTTAGTTCGTTAGTTTGCTTTTTACCTTTTCACGATTAAACCACTGAACCGATCATCCTGTAAATTTGCATATACGTTGTCAGGTGTACAGAAACGGACGTAAGGTACCTTTCATGGCGAAAAAAGTACTGTTCCCGAGGAAAACAACAATAACGCTCTTATGATAATAGATGGCGCTACGTGTACGTTTTGTTCCGAGCCCATAATTGCAAACGGCAAAACAACAAGCAGAGTACAATCTGAGTTTATTGTCACATTCTACATGCAATAAATGCAAGCAAAGACGCGGGCAAAAGCAAAAAAAACAATCTGCCTAGCCTTTTCCCAACTATGTTGGGGTCGGCTTCCAGTCTAACCGGATGCAGCTGAATACCATTATTTTAAATGGAGCGACTGCCTATCTGACCTCCACAACCCAGTAACTAGGTAACACGATACCCCTTGGTAAGACTGGCTGTCAGACTTTCGGGTTTCTGACTACAGTAACGACTGTCAAAGAGCAATAGCTAATGCGCCTCTAATAAAAAGCAGTGCACCAAACCCGGCAGATGGTCTACCGGACACGCTGCACCAATAAAAAGGCCAAGCGGTTAATTTTTCACACCTGCTCTACTCAAGCGGGTTATTAAGATTGCTTACAATTACACTCAGCGCCGTACGCGTTGCTCGAATTACTCGCAAATTGAGTTTAACTCACAACACGTAGTTCCGTGTCGAGTAAAATTAAGTTTTGTTTATTTAACATTCTGTGTGTGCTTTTGTTTTGTTTATAAAGGCTGTTTAGGCTTCGTCTGGTCTTTAGTGAGGAGATATTGAAGTAGTTAACACTTGTATTTTGTTGGCATCGTAGTATGACCCCTCCCACTCTGGATGGAGGGGAACGGAGTGTCAAATTCTTACTGATTAAAACCCATCCATGTTCCTTCCTTAGCCCTACGACACGTTGGTCGGTACTACTGACCACCGCCTCTAAATGGATAGCGAATAAGCGAGATAGTAATCAAAAGGCAACCTGTTATATAAAATGTGATCTTTGGGGTATTTGCGTTACACACTAACAGTAGCGATGGGTTTCAATTTGATAGTACAACAACATTCGTTTCGTTATTAACGTTGTTGAGCCGACATATTTTTACGAACATATGAAGCAACGGATTAGTATTATACATCAGATTCTGATAATACAATTAAGATACTGCATAGAAATCTTAACAGCCTAGTACAGTACATAATTGACCCATTCATAGGTCCAGAGCACACGATAAAAATGCCAAGTCATAATAACAATAGATTATTTTTTCGTTATACCAAACGGTCTAGTGGCTTTATCGTGACGTTGTCATTGTTAGAATTGTTGTGTTCCTATCACAAAGCTTTTGTACTAACAATTGGAAGTACTTGCTGATAATATGGTTTTTCATTCGTGGTCCTTTGCTCTCAAATAAGTAAAGGACGAGGTCTAGAAATGGACTTATTGTGAAAATATTCCGTATTGTTTTTTTTCTGTATTTATACATGGTGTGAAATTATAGAAGCAGCAACTAAAGAAGGCCATGTTAAAAAAAACATCAATAAATCATACAACAATCTTGAATGTGAACAACAAAACAGTTTCAGTTTCAGAAAGTTTTGAGGCATGAATGTGAATATCGAGTAGGGAAGACCAAAGAAACGATGGATGGACTGTGTGAAATATGAAATGGCTAGAAAAGGAGTAACTACGTACTTCTCTATTAGTCGTCATCTCGGTATGACGACTAATAGAGAAGTAGGTATGAAAGAAGAAATATAAAATATCGCAAAAAAGAATAAGTTAGGGGACAATACGCGTCTCATCCGACAACCCTATGCGAGATAGAGTCCCAGCGCAGAAAAGACATGTTGCGCCGACCCCAAATAAATTTCGAAAAGGGCATGAGAATAATAATGATAATGGCATAGTGAAAATTTAGAACAAAATATGCGTCATCGTTAAGTACCTTTTTCGAAGCCTACACAAGAATTGTTAAAACTGGTTTTAGTAATAGTTTTTATGGTGATAAACCGACCATTTGTTTTTCTTCGTCGTATGATTTTATTCTAAGCGATGACGATATAATAAAGTATTTTCTCTGACGTAATTTGCGACTGTAATTTTCGAGAAAGAAGTGATTTTTCTATGATACTTACTTTTAACACTGCCATTCTATATGTCTATTAAAAGAGCCAAAATCAAGACTCGCTCCCAATTGACTATTTGAAACGGCCAAAAATAAAATATGAAATCACATAGATAAAAGGCCGCTTATCTTAAAAACTTCTATCATCGTACAGAAATTCAATATCATGCGAAGATATAATTGTAAAATTGCATTTAATGGTAATAAGTAGTCCATTTGATTCATAAAAGGTAACGTTATTGACTACCCTTTCAAATACCCAATTACCTGGAACACCAAAATAACTGAGGAAATGTGGGTTTACTATCTTAACCCGTCTATAATATAATTTGAAAATAAAGTCCATACCAATCTAAATCAATATCATATTGTTGAAACTGACAGATGTGGAACACCGACTCTAATATGGATGAGTGGGAAAAGGAATTGTTGTATCGGAGTCTATTTAAAAAGAAAATATTACGTAAAGAATGTTTTAAAAATATTTACTAAGTAATATTGGCTAAAGAGACAAACTTCAGCTGCATGATAATTTAAGACAAGTGTAATAACCTTTTGAACGCCATTGTCACATAAACGTGACAAGCAAGCGCATGCCCTGTGCGCCAATGACACAAATATGTGACAATGCGGTACACTGTCAACAGGAAATAAACATTAATTAAATCACAATTTTTGTGTTTAATGAAATGAAACAAATCACCATGGATTGGAAAATTCATCATAACAAGAAGAAATAACTTTGTTGCTTGACGTGGAAAGAACGCATGTGCGTTTAAATGCTCTGGCGTTCAAAAGTTAAAAAAAAATCCTAACAGAGTTACATTTTTCGATCAATTTATAATCTGTATTTCGCAAAAGGAAGTCTACATTTGCACTGAATAAAATAAGACCAAATAAAAACATCAAACAGCTACCAATATTTAAATAAGATCTTTTTGGAATATAAATGAAACGTCACCAAATTCAGGAATGAAATAAGGCGGAAGCACGAGTAATGGCATCTAAATTAAATGGAGGAATCGATTTGGACAGATCATTGGGTGAATTCAATATGGCCGCTCTAAGACGTCTATTTTGGTTTCTTTTTGTTTGGTAAGACATATTTGTTGAAATATTGTTGTGTAATAAATAAATGCTTCTGAATTATTTTAACTGACTATTTTGACTTATAACTTGATCTCAACCAAGTTATTAGTCAAAATAGTCAAATATAACTTATATCTTAACAAATAACATGTTTTCAGAATTCCGTACCTAAAGGGTAAAACGTAGCGAAGTCTTAGTAATAGGGTCCTATTACTAAGACTCCGCTATCCGTCCGTCCGTCTGACTGTCCATTTGTCACCAGGCTGTATCTCATGAATCGTTCCACGGTAGATACGGCACGGTACGTATAGTGTATTTCTTTTACAGTGTCCAATTTGGTAAACAAACACGGGACGAAAATTCTGATTTTTCGTATCAATCAAACACTTTGAGTTAAGCTTAAACGTCTTGAACTTTGAATAATACACTTAAGGCATGAAATATTTAAAAAAAATGCTTCAGAGACACATACATTACCTAGAAATCTTAATATTAGTCGCGACATTTGTTTACCAAATGAGACAACTAAAGAAAAATACACTATAGTTAGACAGTTGAAATTTTCATAGATGATGTATGTCTGTTGCCGCTATTAGAATAAATACTAAAAAACAGAATAAAATAAATATTTAAGGGGCTCCAGCTACATACAACAAACGTGATTATTTTGCCGTTTGCGCGAGTCTGACTCGCACTTAGCCAGGATTTTTTTTTAAAGGGCATCTCGCAGTTCAACCCAGCAGGTTATCTA
Organism: Hyppa rectilinea; assembly: GCA_951799385.1. Taxonomy (NCBI): domain Eukaryota; kingdom Metazoa; phylum Arthropoda; class Insecta; order Lepidoptera; family Noctuidae; genus Hyppa; species Hyppa rectilinea. The sequence continues at coordinate 15,280,069 of OX637312.1, read as the reverse complement.
CTTCTGAACCTATTTGCTGCTTGCGAGATGTAGAATTTTGCGTGACGTCAGCGTGTCACGTAGTTCGTATGTGGTGATGTAGATAACGCTACACAACTGTTTTGCTCGCGTAACTACCAAAATAGTACCATTACAAGCGCAAAGCTTGTCACTACATGCTAATTTATTAATTTTAATGAGATTGAAGCTCGTTAGCGCTCATCGGTGACGTGTTTGTGACATGCGTCATCAACATCGACCTAACATTATATAGTACCACATTATTAATCAATAGGAATAACCGCAAACATTGAATGGTTTGTTGAATGAATGAACAGCTGGCACAAAATCATAGCCTAGCGTGACGATCATGTTGACATCAATGCTACTCTTATTAAATACCGTCGAATTAAACCTAAGTCAATTAATGCCTATATATGAGATTATTTTTATAAAACAATATGGATAGATATATATATAACATTAACTGCTAAGTCTGTAAGCGTGTATCACCTAATATTATAAAGGCGAAACTTTATGAGTGAGTGTGTGTGTGTGAGTTTGTATGTTTGTTCGTGCTTCACGCTCAAACGGCTGAACGGATCTAGATGAAACTTGGCACAAAGATAGTTTATGACCTTTTTATCCTGGTAGTGCGTTCCCATGGGATAATTAACGACATCCACACGGTCGAAGCCTCTGGTAACAGCTAGTTTAAAATAAAAGTACTTAAACAACTTAAATGAGATACTTAACTTATTTACTTAGGTACTTGAGAGCAGTGGTGGCCCAGTGGTAACGGCCGCGAGATATTAGTGGTCGTGGGTTCGATCCCAAGCAGGTACTTTGTGTAATTTATTTCATCACCACTGCTCTCAAAATGATACAGGAAAGCATCGTGAAGAACCGGCATATCCTAGAACTATAAATTCGAAGACATAACATTCACCAAATCGAACAGAGCCGCGTGGTGTATTACGGCCCACTCCCTCGCACTGAAAGAGGAGACCTGTGTCCCAGCAGTGGGCACATTATAGGCTTGATTAAACAAACTACGTGCTTTAAAATTGCACCTATACCCACCGAAAGGGTATATACATACAAAAGCATATTTCGACGAGTCACGTGACCGAAAATGTGTAGAACAGCTGTGTTTTTTTTTGCGATTTCGGATTTGGTCCGATAGTGAAAGTTGTTCAGTTTGGTGGTCTGTAGCACAGAACAGTTGCTTTTACACGTGTGTGAGTGTACGTCCAGAGCAGTATTTGCGTTAGTGTGACAACCAATAGTAAACACGCGATGTAAGTCTTGTGCGTGTGGTTTATTTGTGTGCGTAATGTGCGTACGTATTATCTCTTGCTTGTAGTGGAGAGACAAGAGTGGGAGACATGCGGCGACACGCGTTCTAATACAAATCAGGAACTACTTCCATTCTAACCTCTTTATCTGTTCTGTGGTCTGTAGCATATCCTTTTGTATGTATTTACCCTTTCGGTTACATCCTGTATATGTATAGTGTTCTAACAAAGGTCGAGTTCTATCAATAGCCCCGTATTGTTAGCTCATTATTATTTGATACTAAAAGCATAACTTGCTTGCATTTTGAATTAATTATTATGCATTTACATACCAAATACAATAAAAACACGTACTACAACATCATTTATGATAATAAATCTTCAATAGTCAAACAATGGAATGTAATGACATTTTGTAAGAAGTTATCGGGTCAAGGAAAGAGGTCATACATAATGTTAACCTATTTGTCGTTATTATGACGGGGTTATGGTGTGACAATCAGTGCCAAAGCTTTAGTTGTCAGTTGTCACAATGTAGCACAAACATAGAATAAAAGTCAAATTATGATGCTCAGTATACATTGTGCCTATTTGTGGCAAGGTCATTAAAGTACAGGGTGGTGTTACTGTTGGTCTGACTTTAACTGTCTTCTTCTTCTTCGTGTGTGACTAACCTGTTGTCAGGGTCTTTTTATGGCCCCTGACTTAGCTTCACATGGTGTTCAGAAATATCTCCCAGACATACCGGTTTCCTCACAATGTTTTTCTACACCGATTTTTTTAGCATGTAATAATAATATCCTTGGACAACGCCATATTGTCCTAAGCTAAGCAACCTAATGCTTATGTTATGGTAACGAGATGGCTGATAAACTACTTATATACTTTTTTTTTTTGTAAATACGTACATATTATAGATAGAAAAACACAATGTGATTATAGAATATGCACATTAAGCATATAAATCAAAGGTGCGGTCGTTGGGTTCGATCTCGAGACCTATGACTTGGCAGTCCGACAGTCACACTACCAGGCTATCACTGCTTTTCACTGTGATTGTATAAATAGCATATGCTACTAATCAACCAACAAACTTCCCACTGCTGGTACTCATGCCTCGACCTCTCTTTGAGAGAGCTGTAATCTACCATGCAATGGGGGTTGGTAGATGTCACATGACTTCGAATTTTTCGTTCTGGAACATGCCGTTTTTCTAACGATGTTTTTCTACGCCTTTTTGAGAGCAGTGGTGATGAAAATAACTCAAAACCTTTTACGGTGTCACCAGTAAGGAGTACGGCCTCGTTGGTCTAGTGGTCGCAAGCGCTACTGCTGAGCATGAGGTCCTGTGTTTGACTTCCGGGTCGGACAAGGTGTTATTGGGTTCTTCCATCTGGAATCTCTCTGTAGCAGTCCGCTCCCTCCTATTAGAAGGGACTCAAATATAACTGGCAAAATGTAGGTAACCTCTGCTTAACCCTTTAAGAATTACAGCCATCATGTTATATTTATGTTATTATTGTAAGTTAGAACTTATATAATTGTTTTTGTAGTTAACTACATACTCGTAACTTCATGTTACTATGAGCGTGTCATGGCTATGATGATAATTAACTATAATATCTGTACCTACAACTAACGTTGTAAATGTACCTACCTACCTATACATAGCTTCTATAATTCAACAAATATGAATAAAATTAACACGAGGATTTGATTGGTACTTGAAACCCGGATGTAGGTAGTCACGTTGTAGGGTTTTAAACGTAGTAGTTGATTCATTTCATGTGGGATTTGACAGTTGGGTGAAAACGTTTCCTCTGTCTGAATATACAGTCTTCTTCTTTTCGTGTGATTAGTGATTTACCAGGTGTCAGAGTTTTTATGCTGCCCATGGGCTTCTGACTTAGCTTTACATGCTGTTGAGAAATATCTCTCTGACATGCTGGTTTCCTTACGATGTTTTCCTGCACCGACTTTAAGCAGGTGATAATTATCGCATCTCTAAAATCAGAGAGAGGCTTTGGGATCGAACTCGAGACTGGCTTTGACTTGGCAGCCACTAGACTCACACTGATATATACAGTAGTGACACTGTGACTTTGTTTAAAAGAGTGTCCGTGGAGTGTTGCCCGTTCTTCTCCATAGGTACTGCTTTGGAATGGGCCACTAGCTTCATCTTTCTGACTGACCGACACTTCAAAACGGCATGTAATTGGTTTCTTTGAAATAAATGCTTTAAGGTTGAGTGCGCAGTGGTGGCTGCGGCTCACCGAGGAGTCGTAGAGTGAACCAAGTCCAACGCTTTACTTTCCGTAAATTATTTCATCACTACTGCTTTCAAAGCGGTGAAGGGAAACATCGTTAGGAGGCATTTCTTAGAATCAATCAATCGAAAACATGTGTCATCTAGCCGCTCTGGTCCTGCGTGAGGATTATGGCCCACCCCTATCACAGAGAAGGCCTGGGTCCCAGCAGCGGGAACATAACAGGCTGATTATGATCACTGTTCTTCGTCACCGTCTTAAAGTGACTTCAATTTTTTTTTAACTCCAGTTTTTCGGCGATGCTTTCTTTTTTGTGCAGTCTTTCTTAAACTTACGTATCGTCACACCCTTTCTTAAAATAGGGATGACTGATACATAAATTGGGTTTTTATGTTTGGCTGGCTTGTTCCCTAAGAGTAAAGCGAGCTATCAATTTTCTATCATGCGAGTAAATACCAATAGCAACCTTTAATACGAAAATTCCCAAATTACATTTCATTGAACACCCCGAAAGATGAATCCCTTTCCTAAATAATTGGCATTCATCAGAAGAGATTAGCACAACGAGGATATAATTACAAATTACATTCCACTTTGACTCATAGTTAATTAAGAATTTCTTGTTACACACTTTGTCCACTGCACGACGTCAACGAGAAACGAGATTATTAACGTGACGTCCCGGTGGTAGTGTGCCGTGGACACGCGCCCATGTTAAATGTACGTATCGCTACTTTGGCGCGTTCATCTCGTTCTAGTTGACGCCCGTTGACGTGGCGGGGAACGAACGTCGTTACTCCGAACACTAATTAACTAATCGGATAATATACTTTAGAGTCTCCTTGTCTTTATTATAAGTTAATGGCCGTTTAGAGACGAACATTGAGTGTGATTTCGAAAAGAACTGATTTGAAGAGTGACAGCTGTCAGATTGACAAGACACAGTTGTAATGAAATAAATTATATTTAATTAACCTACTAAATGGTCGCCTATTATAGAAACGTTTATAATAGCTCGATGATTTATTGTATACTTGTGGGGTTAAGGAAACCATTTTCGCTCATCGAGTATTTCGCCATATCACCCAGCGATTGGTCGACTCCACACGTGATCAGAGGGCTGGTTAATTTTTAAGTCAAAGAATCAGCATTGCCATCCAACTAGGCAACGCTGCCTTTTGGCATTTAGTATTGACGGCGATGAGGACGAATTTTTAGACGTCCGATGCGCTCTTCCCCTTTATTTTCTTTATGTACAGTGACCAGCACATCAAGCTACCACAACCTGTCAAATTTATTTGAAAGATTTTCAACTTTATTACAAATACATAAGGTTCATGTTCAATTGGAGATATTTTACAGTTAAGGGTAACTTGATAGGCTGGCGTCTGTACCTACTTGTACATAATATACCTATTTATTATAATTTTAGGTAATATATTGTATTTATTTGAAAATAGGCACACTAAAAGAACTTTTATAGAATAGGTACCTGCTCTATTATATACTGGTATATAATAGAGCAGAAAAGTCATCACACATCATATTTTTAATAAAATTTATTAAAGAATAGAACAAATAAAGTAAATTATATTTATTATGTTGTTTAATTTACACCAGATATCAAGGTTATCACAATACTGATACCGAATCAAATCACGCTATGTATGTCACTTTTTATTTGATAATACATACATATTATATTTGCATATCAGACATACAAAAGTTAACTCTATGATTTTGACTGTATGTATTGAATTTTTCGAAAGTACCTACTGTTAAGAGCTATGGATTTTTATTGCCTTATCGAGATATCTTATCATATGAGACCAGAGCCAACGAATGGTTAAACGAATTATGTGCTTCATCGTGTTATGAATCATCCATGATTATGAATTTCTTCGTGCCCTCACTAATTCAATTAACAGAGAAAGAGGCACGTGTAGCTTAATAGGCCGGTATTTTAAGAGCACATATTTTCAATCCATAATTTTAAATAAGATATAACGATCGATCATCGAAGAGGATTTTCAATTTGTGTTATTTCGGGGCTCCTGGCTAAATGAAAACAGCCACACGGGTTGATTGATGGTTAAGCTACGCTTGCCGCGGTTAGTTCTGGGATGGGTGACCATCCATTGCAAATCGAGGAGCTGTTAAACCTGGCAGTCATTCGCAGATCTTTGTCAGTCATTACGGGTAGTCAGAAGCCGGAAAGTCTGACAACCAGTCTTTCCAAGGGGAATCATGTTACTCAGTATCTAACTAGGTTGAGGAGGTCTGATAGGTAGTCGCTCTACTTAAATTTGTAGTAAAAACTCAAAGTATTAAATACTTCTTTGTATTTTGAACTCTTTTTTATCTTTTATTTATTGATGTTTTAAGTTTAAAAAGTCTGTCTGTCGCAGATAGTAAATTCACGTCTAGTTTGACTCTTAAATATATTTAATCATTGAATAGATGGAACGAAATTACTGGTATTCAGCTGCGTCTGGTTATACTGCTGGCACCCTAGTTGGCAAAAAGTTAGGCCGATAGATTGATTTTCAATTTGCGGATTTTCAAGCTGGGAATACGCAAAAATTATTCAAAAATATACGATTTTGATCGACGTGCGTTATGACGGGTTTATGTAACCTCATTCAAATTCAGGTCCACAGCGAGCCACGGGTATTGGGTCACTCGGAACTACTGGCTTTATCCGTTAAACTATGGGTTCTCGTTGTTATGCCGGTACTTTTTTAACAAAGCAAAAGTGAACAAGTGAAGATAACGATTAAGTACCATTTTCACCAATGAAACTGAACGCGATCAACACATCTAAAACGCATTCAAGAACTGTCAATGTCAGTATTCCATACAAAAGAATGACGCTGACACTAGCTCTTAAACGGGGTTTATGCGCTGATCACGTACAGTTTCATAGTAAAATCTACCCTTAATCATTAAGGCACTTTAGGGACGTATAAATATAATTACTATCTATTGCCCGTGACTTTGTCTGCGTATGTTTTGTTCATCAATTTTTCTATACAAATGTCCAGACGAAAATAATGTTCATCTTTTGTTCCATATCTATGTTCTATGTTAAAGGTTTCCGCACATAGTCCTTCCAGTGGACCATTATTCGTGAGCTATGGCGGCCGTTTGGTGGTTGTTCAACCAGACCACCTCCCTCCAGAAGTTGATCACACCTCCTGGTCTGTTGTGAACATCTGTGAATGATCTAGGTGTCCCGTTCTGTTCTATACACACGCCTGGGGACTCAATGAGTACATGCGCAACGGTTTCCTCATCCTCTTTGCAAGCTTTGCACATAGGACTGTCCGTTATGCCTATTCTATAGGTGTGTTTGCTAAGTGGAGTGAACAGGCATTTTTTGAGCATGCTTATTCCAAGGTAGAGCTCATCCATCGCTTTCTATCAGGGGAGATTGACGTCAAAAACAGGCCTATACCGAAGTCCATATTAATAAATAGGTACCTAATTTATTTTTCCTCATTCTTCAGTAAAAAAAATGCTACCTATATCGTGAGATCGGGGTCAAAAACAGGCCTATACTGAAATCAATATTAATAAATACCTAATTTATTTTTCCTTTTCAGTGGAAAAAAAAATTGCTACCTATATCGTAACTTAATCCTAACTTTAAACGTAGTAAATACAGTATTACCTCCTTTGGTTCATCTACCGTGAAGCTTACCCGATGAACCGAATAAACTGCGAGTACCAATAGTGCCCCACTCCCATCACACAGGCACCATACAATGTCAACATTCATTCATTACGCAACGAGACCTCGCCAAGAAAAATCGCTGCGTTTCTAAAACCGGTTTTTTCGTTACACATTATCTACTCTATTATTAACGCTGTAAGGGCGAAAATTGATTGATAACTTAAGTAGGACTGGACGTAAGTTCGCGTTAAGTTATTACGACATTGTGCTAATGGTGTATGGGAAACTGACCTGTATACCTATAGTTTCTATAGTATTATTGTGTATTATTCTAGAATATATTACAAGTGTATATTTTGTACTTATATCTAACTTGATTCATGCGTCATTCTGATTAAGTTAGCGCACGTCTTGAAACGAGGATAAATGTGATAATATTTTAGGTATGTTTTTTTAAGGAAAATGAAAGCAAGCTATTTATACAAATTAGCATAAACATAATCATGTTACTTGGTAAAGGAATCATTATCTGTTATTGGGTCCGTCAATTATTAATTATAAAAGTTTTAATATATTTATTTTTAAATGATTCTCTCTCACCACCTTTTCTAAAACACGTTTAGTATTTAACACAGTTCAGACAGTTCTTAAAAGCCAATCAAATCAGTCACAAATCGATTATTAATCGAAAACAAATGCTTTCTCCGATTAAAAATACTCGTAATATTATAAAATCTCACCTTTATTCGAAGATTCGGTGTTAAAAGAAACTCAGCAATCCCCAAAACTACTCATTATCGAGCGAAAATGCACCAGCCGCCCGTGAACTTGACGTAAATTCGTTGCTATAGCAATGCTCTCCCAGGGAAAAGCTCCCCTAGCGAATTCACATCCAAAATACGCAATAACAGAACCAATTTAAAAATACGTAAAATTAAAACTGAGCACTGAATAAAAAACAACATAGGCACCTCTCTATTTCGGAGAAAAATACACAATTCGAATATTTTTTTGAAATTCGAACGCTATTATTTTTAAGCGCGAGACGGACGCGCGTCTTCGCGGCGGTACGGAGCGCACTACGTAAATGTCAGCACAATCGGCACATGTGCGGGTCGTAGTAAGGCCGCGTGTACTACGCTAGCAGTTTTCCTAGCTATAATTAATTTACGTTTATTTTTTTTGTTACGATTTCTACTTTTGTAATATAATAATGTTCCTATTTGATTTATGTTTAAAAAAAATGAATGAAATATCGTTTTTTTTTTTGAGTATTTATTTTTTGTTTTCTTTTCGAATTAAAAACAATACATGACTTTTTAGGCAGATACAAAAAAAAAACAGAATAGTACTACATTTTAATGTCGTCTACACTACAAACCTGCTAATCGGCATTCAAGAATCGCTGCGCGTACGATGAAAGTGAAAGTATGTTGTGTCATTCTTAATCATGGAAGGTTATCCGACAAGTTGCTGCTAAAAAGTGAATCTGCTTGTATTTATCAAGTTTTTTGCTGAACTTTGATAGTAGACATGCTTTCAACTGATCCACTTATTTTGTATTTTATGTTTAGGGGGAAGTCCCCTAGTGGCGGACATATAAGGTTTTCTGGAAATAAAATTAAAACTACTGTGAGAAATATGTATTTATTTATGAATTAGTTAAATGAACAATATATAAAATCAAAATCAATTAACAATAATACAACTTCGGCGTAAACATAATCTAGGAACGTTAATTAAGTTTTGGTAAAAAAAATATAGTCTTTAACATTGGCACCTAGTGCCGGACGGGTTAATCTTCAAACCCCAAGCGCCGGACATTCTTAAAACATTGTGCATCTATCACATATATACATATCTCCACATTCCGGAACGTCTGCACATGCTTCATGGGACCATTCTTGGCAGCTGGAGCATTGTATCCAGTCCTCGACGTGGTCCTTCAAATACACTACACAAGTTAGTTTTATTTTTTTCCATATTAGATATAACAGTTAGTGGCTCCTTTTCCTTTCTTTTTTGTCTCTTCCATGTTGAAATATCTCCCTCCTTCAATCCTGTAAAACAACAAATAATCATTATTATGATAAGTATAAATGCTTAGTAAAAAAGTTAACCTATAAACTGTCCGGTGGTAAGGGACACCTTAGTGTCCGGAGGTAGGGGACAGGGAATGACCAAAATTACGTATTTCATACTAAAACTGTTTAGGTAATTAATAAAAACTTCCACAATTTATGAATTATTATAGAACACTGTCTTTATGAACAAATAACAAAAACAATTTAACACAAAACCGTAGCAGTAATACTTACTTGAAATTTACGTGACGCAACGCTTTCCCGCCAGAAACAGCAATCCACCTGTCTCACCGCCGATGTGCGCGTCACTGGCAAAACGCATCGCGTGATCCTGTATCGCTATGTTCCCCCGCGCCCCTTTCACCGATATTTGAATAGATTGCGTTGTCGTTTGTCGACATAATACGAGTGTCCGACGCTAGGTGCCGTCCGGCGCTACGGGACTTCCCCCTAAATATTGTTTGTTAATTACGATCTTGTTTTTATGATTTATCCTTAATTTTAGGCTTTGGAGAAAATGGTGAGGCGAGCTTAACGCCTAAAGACAGGATTGGTCCACATTAGCTGAAGATGGAAAGGAGAAAAGGGGGCCTTTGGCCTTTTTTTTATTTGAGGCACATCATCCAATGGCTTCTCCCGCTCTGGGTGGAGCGGAAGGGAGTGTCAGACTCTTACTGACTAAAACCCATCCATGTTCCTTCCTTAGCCCTTTATGTTCCGGTGTAGCGGTAACCCTTTCCGACAATACCGCTTAAGGCCTTTGCAGTGCAGTGGGGTTGTCCCATTGCAGGGCAAAGGCCTCCCTTTCTCCTAGGCTAAAGTTAAATAAATATGGTGTACACTGGTTATAAAGGCGTACATACTAGTAGGCACTTTTATGATGTTTTAATTCTTTGTAAGATTGTACAGCTGTTGGTTGTACTCAATAAATTAAATAAACAAACTTAAATAATAAGACATGCTTTACTTTACATAAGGATAAAATAATACGAAAAATATGTAAGTAAGTACTTACAAGACCACAAATTAGTAATTGCACTTACGTGTTATTTAGTTGTATTATCAACAACGTTGGTAACTATATATGTGTACCTACTACTACACATGTTTACCTTCTAACAAAAAAGCGCCTATTTCTAGATTCCTACAGTTCAACCTCAGCGCATAATAGGTACAGACGCCAGCATAATCAAGCTATCCCAAACTGTCACATTTTACCAGTTGATTGAAATTAACCTTATGTTTCTGAAATAAAGTTGAAAATCAATCGTTAGAAATTAGACAGATTGAAGTAAATTTATGTGCTGGACTCTGTACCCATAATGATGTTCTAAAATAACAATGCCTATTGCATCCCCAAAAACTCCCAGATTTTTTTTTTACTTAAAAAAAACGGCTATCGGCTTTGGAGACCATTTTACTCTCACAAAACCATCATTATTATTACCCAAAAAAAAATCGCATCTCATCCCATCTAAAATAATCGCACGAAAATTCCCACCTTTCTGCACGCGGCTTAACAAAGTGCGAGCGAGACAGAGTTCCAGCCAGGGGTTGTACATCCGCTTTTCTCTGCGTTATGTAAGCTACGGCCCTGGAGCCGGGCAAACCCCCCGCGCCCCCTCGCCACCCCGACCGGGGAGAGTACGGGCAGAGTACATAGCTGGGGTGAAGCCAGCCTTATGAGTGTCAGTTTTGGCTGATGATGGCGTCAGTAATTCTTGATGTTTGTTGTTTTGGGAGACGACGTGAAGGGTAGGTTGGGTTTGCTTGGATAAAGGTAATTTAGGATACCGCTGTCAAGGTCGCTGGAATAGGTATACTTTTACTTAATGTAATAATTATTTAAATTAAAAATTAGTCTAGGTCATTTTATGAGACTAAAGAAATTGTTCGTTTAGATTAGCGGCAAAAATGAGCGAGGATTAGTTACTTCCATTAAAACTATAATGTTTTGACTGCTTTTCCATTTCCAATTCAAGAAATCTTAACCTGAACTCTAGAGTTTTAAATAAGTTTAAAATCCATAATTAGAGATTTCGTCCATTTAACGCTGAATGCATTATCAAACGTACTTCACCCCTAACAATGCACACACACCCTTAATTATGTGTAACAAAACCACACGCTGTAAATACTGTAACGTAAACCACAGAACACACGGTTCTTGTTGAAATACGTTTTCAGACTCGCCTGGTAAAGGTACGCTTTATTAAGGATGTCACAATTTGTTATCTATACCCGAAGAACTCGCATAACTGAAAGAATTCAATATTCGAAAATATCCGAACCGTACTAAATCAAAATTGAATTGATTTTTCTCCTTATGGCCTACAATGGCTTTTGAATTGGGTTGCTGGTGTTTTTAGCGTTTGTATTATGAAAGTTACTCGACTATTGAGAAGTATGGAAGAAAAAGACATGTTGCGACGACCCCAAATAAATTGGGATGAGGGCAGGAGAATGTTTATTATGAAAGCTACTATTAAACAAAAGAAAGTTATGAGCAGCTTGTTTTGAAAGTTATCGGCATTATGATTATATTACATTCCAATGTAAATAAAATTTTCAAGAAGTAAAATGATTAGTTTTTTTTTCAGGCATTTTCCATTCTCATTTTTTTCCATTCTTTATCTACATCAAATAAATAAATTCCATAGAACGTCTCCTACCCTTTCATAAACTAGAGTACCTAGTAGTTAATTATTAAGAAAGACCTACCTACTTAATAAATTATAAAACTGTTTATCTATTACGTCAGACCAATCTATTTTTATCCGAAAATATCATTGCCGATAAAAGTAATATCCGCCATCTACGCACAGCACTAGCAGTCCGAACTGGGTAACCGGAATTTGGACCTCAGTGCTAACACAAATAAAACTCATTAAGCTGCCAATTTGTTTATCAATTTCACAGGGACATTCTCCTTTATTTTTAACGGTAGGTACGTTGACATCCCTTGTTTTTGGAACAATTTATCTTCGTTTGAATTTTGTATTGTTAGCTGTATATGTATGTACAGTATAAAGGAACGTTTTTCATTTTGAAATATGTATGGAAAATATTGTTCGTCACATGAAAAATGTTCTTTTACTTGCGTATATGTCATCAAATTAATTAAATAAAAAAGCATCGGCCATTGCCATAGAGAAAAATAGAATAGAATAGTTTTTTTTTTATAATTGAAAGCGCTCAATTGTTTTTGTGCCTGATTCAAAAATCAAAAGTCATTTATTCAAATTAGGCTGAAGATCAGCACTTTTTGAAGGTCAAAGTTACATAAGACAGTCCCCCAAAAACGCCCACCCTTCACCACTTCCTAGTGCTTTAGCTGGGAAGAAGAAGTAGCGCAACAAACTCCCCAGCAGCACAGCTGTCTGATTAGTTGGAAGAACTTGACTCTACACACTTATCGTATGAGAAGTAATTAGCATTACGAAACACATCACATTAAAATCAATAATTTGCCACATGTCAGCTAGCACACGTCAATATACCAATTAAAACATTAATTTTGATTTTGATTTTGTAAACATTCTACAATTGTACAATTTTAAAGCTTGAAAAAATGTTTTCAGTTAGGCTCCCTACAAAACACTTTGAGAATTCGGTTCACTGTCCGCAGTTGTCAATATCAGGATACATTCTATTTTCGGATACAGAGGAACGATTGAATGTGGCTTTTAGTAGAAAAGCGCTGCACAATTTTTTTTTTTTAAGGAAACTATCTAGGTATTGTATGTAGCATTGATTTTGGTCACATTTATCTAAGACTAGCTGCTCCCGCGCGGTTTTCGCTGCTCGGCTCCTGTTGGTCGTAGCGTGATGTTACATAGCCTATAGCCTTCCTCGATAAATAGACTATCCAACACAAAAAATAATTTATCAATTCGGACCAGAGATTAACGCGTTCAAACAAACAAATTCTTCAGCTTTATAACATTCCTAGCACTTTGCCCGCGGCTTCGCTCCCGTTTTCTTTCCCGTGGGACCCGTAATTTTTCCCGGGATAAAAAGTAGCCTATGTTACTCCTAGAAAACTAAGCTTTCCAACGGTGAAAGAATTTTTTAAATCGGTCTAGTAGTTTCCGAGCCTATTCATTTCAAACAAACAAACAAAAAATCAAATCTTTCCTCTTTATAATATTAGTATAGATAAGTATAGATTTTTGCTATTGACATAGTAAATAGAAATAGAGGGGGATGTGCCTTCTATTTAAAGATTATCATCATTTCACGTTACACCCTGTATTACCCTACTTAATATAAAATATGAAAACGAGTAAAGTTTTAATTAAATGAAACTTGTTACAGTGATTTCCTACAGGTTGGCGTTGCCATCATTAAGATATTCTCGAAAGCGTGTTATTTATATATTTTTTTGTAGTTTGTTTCCGTGGAGTGATAAAAAAGTAGGTCAGTTAAGAACTGAGAGAATTTATTTAAATAAAGTAATTGTATTATCGCGCTGGGAAAATCGAATATTCTGACAGCTGATCTTGATCTAGCTAGACCATTAAGTTTTGTAATAATACGACATCAGGACTGTTACTCGGAAGCGATAAGCAGAGGTGTGCTGGGCCTATTGAACAGTCACGAGCACCAATATGTAAACACTTACAAACATTCAAAAGCGATTTCCTCGTGGAATAACGTGAACTTTGTGATAATAGAACCTATTTCATATTAGTTTAGGTTTCCGAATACTATGTCCGTAACAACATAAAATTACAAAAAAATAATGTAGAAGGAGAAAATCACTTTTTAAAGTTGCTCAGTGTATACATATTGGTGCTCGTGACTGAGTACACGCACAGTTCGCTAGTTATGTTTAAGTCCCGTGTAGAATAGAATAGAATAAAATACTCTTACACACCACCAATCACCACTACACCACCACAACTTATGTACACCATATATGATAAAAGTTGAGAACATTTTACATGTAATAGATGAAGGACTCGTGGCTAAGTAATAACAGCCGCACAGGTTGATCCATCAGATTAAGCTACGCTTAGCTGGGTTGGCCGTAGTTGGATGACCATCTTTACATACCAAGACTCCTCCGTGCCTCGGAAAGCACGTTAAGCCGTTAGCCCCGGCTGTCATTTTTGCATCTTTGACAGTCGTTACTGGTCGTCATAAACCCGAAAATCTGACATCCAGTCTTGCCAAGGGGTATCGTGGGTTGTGGAGGTCAGATAGGCAGTCGCTTCATATAAAATGGTATTCAGCTGCATCCAGTTAGTCTGAGATTCCGATCCTAAGATAGTTGGGAAATGGGTAGGCAGATTGATTGACACATATTGTAATAAGGGACGAGTCTATGGTCATCATCAATCTACTCTCTACTCTAGGTATCTACGGCCATCAACCGGTCACAAATCCAGACTCCGGGCTGATTATTTAAACTTCATCTGGACAAATTGCGTGTTCCAATTATGTAACTCTTCAATCAATCGATTAGGGGTAGATAAGCAAAGATAATTTTACTCTACTTAAACCTAATAAATTTTTACCACAACTTCTTCAAGTCACCATGACTCAACAACGACACACAAGTTAAATCGATACGATTGAACGTTTCACAGTTTCTTCGCAGGACCCACAAATTGTCTGGTTAAGCGGGGTCAGGGATGTGCCATTTTTTAAGCTAATACATATGTCCAAAAGCCTTTTTTTATGGAATGGCTTCTAAAGTGTATTATTATTTATATAAATGTACTTTAGGACCTTGATCATTCTACCAAATGATAGATAGTTTACCCCCGTTTTTGCCTAAGCGTTAATTAAACAGCTTAACAAATATACAACGTGGCGCTACAATGATGACATTAATTTAACCAAATCAAATGACTCCTCTCGACCTGGGAGGAGCGGAAGAGAGTGTCAGTCTCTTATTGACTAAAACCCATTCATGTTCTTTAGCCCTTTATGTTCCGGGGTAGTGGTAATCCTTTCGTAAAATCCCGGTGACCCTCGGACAATCCCGCTGACCAAGTCCAGGCTCGGATTTGAACCCACCAGCTCGTGCATGAGGTGCGTGGCCCTGATTACTGAGTCACTACGACATAAGCATCATCATCAGACAAAATATGCAAAGAAAAAACAAAAACACATCTTACAGAGGCCTGCGCATCAAGCTATCTCAAACTGTCAAATATTCCCAATTGAACATGAACCTTATTCTTTTGTGATAAAGTTGAAAATCTATCAAAGAAATTTGACAGACAGGTAGTTCGTTGTGCTGAGATCTTCACGTATGTTTATGAATGATTGCACATATAATGTGAAAAAACATCGCCAAGAAAACTGGCTTAAAAAGCTGAAGTCACCTTATGAGGGTGACCAAGAATGTTGATCATAATCAGCCTATAATGTTCTAAGAGGGAGCTTGCCATTATCCACCACGCGGGCCCAATGCGGTTAGGTAGATGTCACATTTCTTCGAATTTTTGGTACCAGGATATACCGCCGGTTGCCTCACAATCTTTTTCTTCACCGTTTAGAGAGCAAAGGTGATGAAACCATTCACACAAAGTGAAGCGCCTGTCTTGTTTTTTTTTGAGGGTGGGAAATCATCAAATGACTCCTCCCGTCAGGGCCTACCGGCCCTACTGCCGGCCCGGCTACTGCTACTGGTGCAGCATGGTGATTTACATGTATTAAAAATGCTTCTAGCGGCACAGAACTTAAGTAAGTTGTTGGAAACCCTAGCAGCATCCGTAAAGTTAGTGGCTTAGCGCGAAGTATTACAACAACTGTTTAAACTTTGCAATTACGGCTGAGAACTTCAGATTCATATAATGTTAAACTTTGTTTATTGTGTGCGAGAATAATGAACTGTTTAAATGGTTCTATTCAAAATTAAATCAAAAGTCATTTATTTCTTTCTAATTTTACACAAACAGAATTAGTGATTGAAATAAAATAATAATAATGATAAGAAAGAAATGCTTGTATTGGAAGACTCTATAGGATAATGGAAGCTTGTGGATGATTAATAATTAAATAGCCGCACGTGTCAATCCATCAGGTTAAGCTACGCTTGTCGGGGTTTGTCCTTGGATGGGTGACCATCTTTACACACCGAGATACCTAAGTGCCTCGGAAAGCACGTTTAGCCGATTTAGAATGGGTCTCAAATATATCATGCTTTTGTTAAAAAAGGAAATAGAATTTAATTTCGCGGGGTAACTCATGCAAATAAATAATTAATTATTTTACTTACTTAATTTTCTGTCCCTAACATAACATCAGATCAACGTGGTTGATAAGTAAATGTCATCCGTGACATTTGGAATATCATGCACCCTTTTTAACCGACTTCAAAACGGAGGAGAGGGATTACGCTGAGATTTATGATGTGATTTACGTGATTCTTCTTTAGTTTGATGCGGAATAGCTATAATTTGGTCCCATACAAATTTAACATAGTTTAGCCCAATTGTTTTCATATTATGAACTTTTTTTTTATTGATATACATTTTTATCTTGATGACATTATTAGTACTTCAGGTCGCAGTTTTTTACATAACAAGTTTAATATTGTGGATTCGAATTGACAGTGGGGTAGGTAGGTACAAAAACTCAAAAGTGAAAATTAAAAACTTTTTACTAAAAAAAAAACCGACTTCGAAAAAAACACTGTATTTTCTTCTCTTCCCACGAACTTCCGAAATTAAGGTTATTTTTTACTTTGTAGTGTTTTTGGAAGTCGGTTGTTTTTTTATTGTAAGAAAGTTTTTAGTTTTCCGTTTTTACAAGCTCCCATTGAAAACCATTTTTCAAACACTCACTATGTTCTGATTGAGCGAAAACAGCATACTAGCAAACATAGAACTAGCCTGATGATGGAGCCCGAAGGTGGCCATGGGAACTCCTTAACTGAATAAGATATAATTGTTGAGTTTGAACCCGTTGGTTTTGTCTTGACAAATACTAATTAACTCTAAGTTAGGGTTGTAATGATTACAATTCTGTAAATACATACTTAATACATACTTAGGTACTATACATATATATACTGTTTCACGTGCGCCTCAAAGATATATCAGCAAAAGGGGAGGGGCCCGTTAGGGCCGAAGCCTGCCGGATCAGCGGGATTGTACCCGGAACATAAAGGGCTAAGGAAGGAACATGGATGGCTTTTAGTCAGTAATAGTCTGACACTCCCTTCCGCTCTACCCACGGCGGGAGGGGTCATTTAATGATTTTCCGACCTCAAAAAATTAAAATAAAGGTACCTAATATATATAGATCTTATAGTAATACTCTTACATATGTATTCTATACACGTTGTATGCTAATCGTGGTAATAAAGTGTCGGAAACTCGGAAACAGTCGTTACTTTCTGCTTTCCCTCCCATCCTGGAAATAATAACATTATCCTATATCCCTTCTTTCATTTTATAAAGAGCAGGAATTCAATATCTAAGAGTATGAGAGTACCTATCCATTTTTAGTATCGCATCGTACGTAGAACATTTTCAATTTTTAAACATCGAAACAATTTTAAAAGTCTATTCTGGAACGTGAAAAATTAGAGATGTACGGTCACCAGCGCGTCAAGTTATAGGTAACAAACTGTCAATTTTTTCCGAATGATTGTTACCTGAACCTTAAAACGTTGATTGTTAAGTTCAAAATCGATTGAGGTGCTTGCGACTGTATACCAAAAATAAGTTATGAATATTTTATAATATCGTAGAGCTCGATTAAGTCATATATCTGGTAGGTTTAATAATTCGTGAAATATGAAACGGTCACACAAGAAGGAACACTAACGGCCGAACCCAATAACCTATCTATGACCAGTTTTGACCAGATAGGTTATTGGATTCGGCCGTTAATCGAAACTGTGAAGATTAAAGGAAAAAAGCGTGAAAATACATTTATTCAGCATAAAATAACAGGCACAATACACATAAAAAAAAACCGGCTAAGTACGAGGTGGACTCGCGCATGAAGGGTGCTGTACCATTATCTATAAAAACGGCAAAATAACACGTTTGTTGTATGGGAGCCCCCTTAACCGCCCTTTTTTTTTTTGTTTTAAGACTGGGAAATCATCCAATGAATGCTCCCGCTCTGGGTGGAGCGGAAGGGAGTGTCAGACTCTTACTGACTAAAACCCATCCATGTTCCTTCCGTAGCCCTTTATGTTCCGGGGTAGGGGTAACCCTTTCGGACAATCCCGCTTACCCGGCAGGCTTGGCCCTGAGGGGCCCCTTCATGTATGCTGACATCTCTTTGAGGCGCGCGTGGAACATATACGCGCCGTCCGGCACGGGCCTGGTGCTGATCGGACGGTGAGTCACCCATGACTCACCGTCCGCAGGCCCGCGCCTACGGTGGCCGGGAGTCGTCACGTGGCTCCCGACGCCCGGGGCGTCTCCTGCGGCGGCTGAGACGGGAGGACCTTTCTCTCTCCCATCCAACCCCCCTAATTTTAACTTTATCACTACATAGTATAAAACAAAGACGCTTTCTCTGTCCCTATATCCCTATGTATGCTTAAATCTTTAAAACTACGCAACGGATTTTGATGCGGTTTTTTTAATAGATAGAGTGATTCAAGAGGAAGGTTTATGTGTATAATTTGTCGACATATTTTGCGGGCGCAGCCGCGGGCGGAAGCTAGTATCAAATATAAATAACATGATCAGAATGGATTGAAGTAAATGATTTTGTGATTAAATTTTTGATTTAAATATTTATTTTATTGGACTTTCAGTATTTGTTACAACAGCGGCAAGATAAATTCATCATCTGTGAAAATTTTAACTAACTATCACAGTTCATGAAATACAACCTGGTGACAGAAGGACGGACGGACAGCGGAGTCTTAGTAATAAGATCCCGTTTTACCCCTTGGGTCCTTAAAACAACAAAATGCAAAGAAGGATTGAAGTGTACTTAGCAAGAAAATGTGTCTCGCGGCTGAATAGGTCCAGTTTAACAAAAATGTCGACGACGACGATGTATTATTAAACACCTGTACAGACGCCAGCACATCAAGCTATCCCTAACTGTCAAATTTTCTCAATTAAAAATGAACCTTATGTCTTTGCAATAAAGTTGAAATACCATCAAAGAAATTTGACAGACTGTCGTAACTTGATGTGCTGGCCTTTGTACACACCTTATCCTATTAAATTTGATTTGGATTTATGTCCGTATAATTATCACTTGCTTAGAAATCGGCGAAGGAAAACATCGTAAAGAAACTTAATAATAATATCCTTGGACATTTCACACAACGTCATATCGTACCAAGCTAAGCAACCTAATGCTTGTGTCATGGTACTAACGAGAGGGCTGGTATACTTTTTTTTTGTAAATAAATACATATTATAGATAGAAAAACACCCAGACTCGTAACAAATACTTGCAGGTCGTACAAATATTTGTTCCGTGCGAAGAATCGAACCCGCGACATAGTGCGCAGCAGTCAATCGCTCAACCACTGCGCCAACCGTGTCGTCAAAAAAAACTTGCATGCCTGAGAGATCTTTCTCAACAGTATTTGAATCTAAGTCAGAGGCCCATGGGCAGCATAAAAACTCTGACACCAGGTAAGTCACTAACCACACGAAAAAGAAAGAAAGATTCAATTTGATACTATTCAAAAAACATTAAGTAAATCTGTTTTATAAGTTTTGATATGAAAGAACAAGCTTTTGTCATGCTCCTCACAAATCTTTACGAGGTAACGAGAAGTTTAGCTGAAATAGCCAACTTTATAACACACGTATGTTCTAAGAAATGTATAATTATTTAGTTATTTACGTGGGATAAGTCTTATAACTTACATATATCTTACGTTAAAAGCATCTGCCAGCGTAATCAAGAAACTTTGATTGCTTTCGACTCAATTTTAAGATCAATTTCCTGTAGGTTATAGTTTCCAGAAGCTACGTAAAGGTACATAGCTCCTGGCTACCACTTTGAGGTACCGACGACGGAGCTACGACATCAAATTAAAAGTTATATTGCCCGAACAAAAAAGTCGAAAGACACACTTAAATTTTTCTTTTTGAAATTTCAAATTCGAATCTCAAACCCCAAAAATATCGTTTTGTTCAAAGAGGTCGTAATCATTACAATTTTTAATAGAAAATAAAATTACTTTAAAAAAGGTATTTTTTGTTTTACTAACAGAAAGCAACAATTAAATCAACACAAGTTTTACCCATAATAATAGGTCTTACACAATTCTCCCATTAAACAAAAACAAAAAAAAGCATTTTTATGAAAAACGCAAAATGAAAAATGATATTCTAAACATAGGGCGATGTGAAAGCAATACTTTATTTACAGGTGTGACGGGACAGCGTTATTCCATTATATTTCGGATGATTTGTGTCCAAACATGTGAAACTGTCTGTAGCTAAAGTGACATAACTGTGTGCCTACCCTAAATTTATTATATAACTGTCACAACCTCTAAAAATAGAACTCACTGTATAGTGAATTCCTTTTTTAAATGAAATAAGGATTTTGTGAACAAAATAGCAGAGGAAAATAGTTAAATGCCATGCACATATAAACTACTTTACAGACAACATTCCGGGCATTTTAAAGCCCAAAAAACTATGCCCAGAGGGAAAACTCGGATTTATCCTGATTGCAACAGGTTTTCATTCCCTTAAGGGACCTCAAATTACACCACAGAAACTGTACCTACATTTTGTTTTACTCTATTATTGTCTTTTGATGTCGACGTCACTCCTGTTTTTACGTTCGTTCAGGGAAAAGACCGAATGATTTCGTGAAAGGTGAGCTCTGGGAATCTCATTGGTTTGCGCATGTCAGTCACGTATCGGTCTTCTGGTATGAATAATATAGAAAACCCCAATTTCTTTCCGAATGTCCGGACAGATTTTGTGCTGTCATTTAATTTGATATTGATAAATTAGATTTTGGTGAAAACAAGATTTTATGGCATTGTACAGAGGCCAGCACATCCTGCTGAGCTCCTTAAGTTTTGAGTCGAGCTAGTCAGTGCACGCATTTGTCATAAATCGTTTTATGACAAATGCGTGCACCGACTGGACAGGCCCACTGACTGCTCTCGCACTGGGTGGAGCGGAAGGGAGTTTCAGACTCTTACTGACTAAAACCCATCCATGTTCCTTCCGTAGCCCTTTATGTTCCGGGGTAGCGGTAACCCTTTCGGATAATCCCGCTTACCCGGCAGGCTTGGCCCTGAGGGGCCCCTTCATGTATGCTGACATCTCTTTGAGGCGCGCGTGGAACATATACGCGCCGTCCGGCACGGGCCTGGTGCTGATCGGACGGTGAGTCACCCATGACTCACCGTCCGCAGGCCCGCGCCTACGGTGGCCGGGAGTCGTCACGTGGCTCCCGACGCCCGGGGCGTCTCCTGCGGCGGCTGAGACGGGAGGACCTTTCTCTCTCCCATCCAACCCCCCTAATTTTAACTTTATCACTACATAGTATAAAACAAAGACGCTTTCTCTGTCCCTATATCCCTATGTATGCTTAAATCTTTAAAACTACGCAACGGATTTTGATGCGGTTTTTTTAATAGATAGAGTGATTCAAGAGGAAGGTTTATGTGTATAATTTGTCGACATATTTTGCGGGCGCAGCCGCGGGCGGAAGCTAGTATCAAATATAAATAACATGATCAGAATGGATTGAAGTAAATGATTTTGTGATTAAATTTTTGATTTAAATATTTATTTTATTGGACTTTCAGTATTTGTTACAACAGCGGCAAGATAAATTCATCATGTGTGAAAATTTTAACTAACTATCACAGTTCATGAAATACAACCTGGTGACAGAAGGACGGACGGACAGCGGAGTCTTAGTAATAAGATCCCGTTTTACCCCTTGGGTCCTTAAAACAACAAAATGCAAAGAAGGATTGAAGTGTACTTAGCAAGAAAATGTGTCTCGCGGCTGAATAGGTCCAGTTTAACAAAAATGTCGACGACGACGATGTATTATTAAACACCTGTACAGACGCCAGCACATCAAGCTATCCCTAACTGTCAAATTTTCTCAATTAAAAATGAACCTTATGTCTTTGCAATAAAGTTGAAATACCATCAAAGAAATTTGACAGACTGTCGTAACTTGATGTGCTGGCCTTTGTACACACCTTATCCTATTAAATTTGATTTGGATTTATGTCCGTATAATTATCACTTGCTTAGAAATCGGCGAAGGAAAACATCGTAAAGAAACTTAATAATAATATCCTTGGACATTTCACACAACGTCATATCGTACCAAGCTAAGCAACCTAATGCTTGTGTCATGGTACTAACGAGAGGGCTGGTATACTTTTTTTTTGTAAATAAATACATATTATAGATAGAAAAACACCCAGACTCGTAACAAATACTTGCAGGTCGTACAAATATTTGTTCCGTGCGAAGAATCGAACCCGCGACATAGTGCGCAGCAGTCAATCGCTCAACCACTGCGCCAACCGTGTCGTCAAAAAAAACTTGCATGCCTGAGAGATCTTTCTCAACAGTATTTGAATCTAAGTCAGAGGCCCATGGGCAGCATAAAAACTCTGACACCAGGTAAGTCACTAACCACACGAAAAAGAAAGAAAGATTCAATTTGATACTATTCAAAAAACATTAAGTAAATCTGTTTTATAAGTTTTGATATGAAAGAACAAGCTTTTGTCATGCTCATGCTAAACTACTTTACAGACAACATTCCGGGCATTTTAAAGCCCAAAAAACTATGCCCAGAGGGAAAACTCGGATTTATCCTGATTGCAACAGGTTTTCATTCCCTTAAGGGACCTCAAATTACACCACAGAAACTGTACCTACATTTTGTTTTACTCTATTATTGTCTTTTGATGTCGACGTCACTCCTGTTTTTACGTTCGTTCAGGGAAAAGACCGAATGATTTCGTGAAAGGTGAGCTCTGGGAATCTCATTGGTTTGCGCATGTCAGTCACGTATCGGTCTTCTGGTATGAATAATATAGAAAACCCCAATTTCTTTCCGAATGTCCGGACAGATTTTGTGCTGTCATTTAATTTGATATTGATAAATTAGATTTTGGTGAAAACAAGATTTTATGGCATTGTACAGAGGCCAGCACATCCTGCTGAGCTCCTTAAGTTTTGAGTCGAGCTAGTCAGTGCACGCATTTGTCATAAATCGTTTTATGACAAATGCGTGCACCGACTGGACAGGCCCACTGACTGCTCTCGCACTGGGTGGAGCGGAAGGGAGTTTCAGACTCTTACTGACTAAAACCCATCCATGTTCCTTCCGTAGCCCTTTATGTTCCGGGGTAGCGGTAACCCTTTCGGATAATCCCGCTTACCCGGCAGGCTTGGCCCTGAGGGGCCCCTTCATGTATGCTGACATCTCTTTGAGGCGCGCGTGGAACATATACGCGCCGTCCGGCACGAGCCTGGTGCTGATCGGACGGTGAGTCACCCATTACTCACCGTCCGCAGGCCCGCGCCTATGGTGGCCGGGAGTCGCCACGTGGCTCCCGACGCCCGGGGCGTCTCCCGCGGCGGCTGGAACGGGAGGACCTTTCTCTCTCCCATCCCGCCACCTCCTTCGCGAGCATGACTTTTTCGCAGAAGGAGGTGACTGCCTCCCACTCCCTCTCGCCCCGGACCATGGCTTACACCAGGGCCGGGCGCGAGAGGTCGCCGCCGTCGATCGCCTCTACGAGGACACGGCGGTGCTCCGCCCAAGCGGGGCAGGCTTGCACCGTGTGCTCTACCGTGTCCTCTGGGCGATCCTCGCAGTGGTGACACCCGGGCGTTTCCTCCCGCCTGATGATGTGCAGGAACCTCCCGAAACATCCATGTCCGGTGAGGACCTGCGTCAGGCGGTAGGTGAGGGTGCCGTGACGCCTCTGTAGCCACTCCTCAAAGAGGGGCCTTACCGCTACTATCGTGGCGTGCCCTAACCTACATAGGTTGGTGTCTAAATTGGCCTTTTAATAAAAAATACAAAGACCATATGGTCTTCACATTATTTGAGCAAGATTATGCCTGGGAAAAAGAAACTTAAAAGAGTTTGTGACTTCTGAGTTTGTTTCCGCCTTTCTTTTACGAGCTCTGCTTTCAAAAATATTAGTGTAAACGTGTTTGTGAAAACCCAATTCGATGGTCTTGTATTATGTTCAGACTTTAATTAAAAAGACAAAGGAAGAAAAAAAAACGCACAGGAAATACACAGAAAACAAATATGTAATATTAAAAAACAATATAGAATATTAAACAAATTAAAATTAGGGCAAAAACAAAAAAAAATACAGGCTTTATGTTATCTTGCTTTGTTAATATGTGTTTGTTATTTAATTATTGTTTTCGTTTAAATTTATTGACATACCTATTGTTTTTTAATGTGATAAATTGAAACGCATATATTTGAATATATGTGTACACCTTATGCTTCATGCTGAATTATATTCGAACGCAAGGTGAATTGTTACTGAACAAATAAATTGAATAAACATTTTTACAAAAAGCTCTACCAAATAATCTCTCTCTATTTAAAGCACCTGCCAACTAATCTCTTCACCATAGGTTAAATGCTCTAAGCTTCACCACCCTTGGTTGACTGGTAGAGAATGCCTAAGGCATTAAGTCCGCCTTTGTACCTTTATTGTGTGCGAAAAGTTTAAATAAATAAATAATAAATAAATAATGTATTTTAATATATTTTGAAATACGAGCAACAGGGTTCTTTGAAATATACATTCACTTCAAAAAATCACAGAAATCAGATCAGAAATCTTGGAATAATCCTAGTAGGTAGGTACTTATATCATTAAATTCATAAACATTTTAGTTTTCCCTAGATTTTCATAGGATCCCGTCATCAGAGGCTGACTTGGTGACAATGGGGCCCCTCGGAAGTAATTTTTTTTTGTTTTGAAAGGGTTTCGAAACAAAAAAAAAGAATTATCATAATCGGTTTACAATGGAAGGAGAAATTGGTGCACATACATATAAAAAAAATACATACAGTCGAACATAGAACCTCATCCTTTTTCGAAGTCAGTTAAAAATGATTTTTTTTTTCCTAAAACATTGAGATCATACATAAATTAGCTTCACATACTCTTGATAAATATCTCTCAGGCATGCTAGTTTCCTCACGATGTTTTCCTTTACCGTTTTTACCTCTCTGATTACTTGTATAAAGTAAAATATCTGCAAATACAAGTCAACGACTCCATTTTTATCCTCTTACACAAGTATGCGATGACACGAGCAGACTAAACCTGAAACCGTACCAATTGGTGTCCGCAGGAAACAGCGTGCAAATCGAGTTAGTATGGGAAGCCACACTTATGTGTCGGAAGTACCTCCATCTAAGTGTATAGAGAGTATTGAAGTGCCTCGGCCTGTAATAGTTTCTGTGTTAGCTTTTATATTGAAAAGAATTTGAGCACTTCGGCAAAAATGTGACTGCAATTTTATTCATCGGTCGTTCTAAAGCGTAATGTCTTGTGAATTCCAAGTTGATGTGTTTAAACTTCTGGTTTTGCAGCTAGAATATGTAAGCTACGAAAACAAACGATTAATAACTCATTTATCAATCAACTAGCTGCTACCCGAGGCTCCGCCCGCGTCTATGTTGAAAATTTTTTCATACAAATTCCACCCTCTATTTTACCCCTTTACGATTCCCTAAATTTCATTCTTAGTTGGAGTCTTCTACTTATAATTTACCTCTGTACCAAATTTCATGTTCGTAGGTCCAGTAGTTTCTAAAATTTCGTGATTAAAAAGTGAGTCAGTGAATGTCAGAATGAGTCACCTTTCGCTTTTATATAAATAGATTAATTCAGCCATCAAAGTACCCTTCTGGTCATAGACCTCTTCGACACGTGTTCCATGCGCGCCTCAAAGAGAAGTCAGCATATGAAGGGGCCCGTAAGGGCCGAGCCTGCCGGGTAAGCGGGATTGTCTGAAAGGGTTACCGCTACCTCGGAACATTAAGAGCTAAGGAAGGAACATGGTTGGTTTTTAGTCAGTAAGAGTCCTTCCGCTCCACCCAGAGTGGGAGGAGTTCTGAAAAAGACCTCTTCAACCTCTTCTCGTCTTCTTTCTTCTGCCTTCCTTATCCAGGTGACACTCACACATTTATACACCCAAACTGAGCTCTTATACCAGTAAAATTATATTGGTTTTACATAGGCGGACCCACTTTACCTATGACTCAAGTAATAGGTATTTTTCCAACAGCAAAAAGTATCTGCCAAACATGCCTGTAAGGTTACCATCGAGATCAGCTGATCAATTGAGGAAAACCGACACCGCGCGTCAATGTGTGTCACGAAACACTATGTAGTCATTATGACTCCATTTGGAAAATAACCGAAAGAATTTTAAAACAGTTTTTCGAATTTTTGGTTCTAGGATATGTCGGTTTTCTCATGATGTTTTCCGTCACCGTTTTTGAGAGCAGTAAAGGTGAAACAATTCAAAAATATTTGTCAAAAATTGACATATTTCACGACAAGTGTAGTTTAACAACGCAAACTGTATAACGTCACCTGTAGTTTTTTCTACGAACATGTGAAATACGTTTGCAGATGCTTATCATCCCACAGAAGAAGCTAAATTGCCTCAAACATGTCTAAAAGACCTTACAGCATTCTACTAAATCATTTAGCATTCATTTAGAGCACCTTTATTCGTATTTCAAACGCTACGACAATAAAAGATTCATTTCAAATACAATTTGGAATTAGAATACGCCATAATTGTTTTTTTAGGCGGGAAAATTTAACGTCACAGTAAGGCGTTCATTTTATATATTATTTTTACACTAACCCTTCCATTATTAACTTTATGTACGGCCGCGTTCGTACTAAGCTGGCAATAGCTACAGTATGCGACGTATAGGCCGATTATAAGTTCACTGACTATCCATTTATTGTCTCGTGTCTAGTTTTTCTTTGTTCTGAATGATTGAATGAACTCGAGATTCCAGGTCGAGGATTATGACTTATGTGGGGTATAATGGAATTTTCATAGGGCTCGTGGCTAAGTACTAACAGCACACAGGTCGATCCATCAGGTAAAGCTACGCTTGCCGGGGTTGGCCGTAGATGGGCGACCATATTTACATACCGAGACTCCTCCGTGCCTCGGAAAGCACGTTAAGCCGTTGGTCCCGGCTGTCATATGTGCATCTTTGACAGTCGTTATGGGTCGTCAGAAGCCCGAAAATCTGACAACTAGTCTTACCAAGGGGTATCGTATTGCCCAGTTACTGGGTTGTAGAGGTCAGATAGGCAGTCTGTCCTTGTAATATACTGGTATTCAGCTGCATCCAGTTAGACTCGAAGCCGACCCCAACATAATATGTAGTTTTATAAAAATCCCATCATCATCGGTAATTTTCATAAAAGACTACACCGAACAATCATTCAATCAAATCAATGGAATCAATTCTCTATTTCTTTGATTTTGACTTTCAAAAGTGCTCTTCTTGTGCCTATTTGTAATGAATGATTTGACTTTGACTTTGAACCAGTTTTGAACCATTTCTACGTCTTTGAATTGGCTTGTAAGTTTCATATATATTTAAGAATTTTTTACGAACTAAGTCCATGCAGACACTTCTAGTAGGTACATAACAATTTAAATAAATACCACTTCATGAATGTCAAGAAGAAGTCATATTCGAAACAAGTCAATTATATAGCTACTGGTTTTTCAACAAACAACAGGTTTTATTTGGGCTTATGTACAAACACTTCATTCAAATTTTTTGCAGGTACCTAGATGCTGTTTAGTGAAGCAGAAATCTTGCACTTACAGAATTGTCAGATTATCGAATGGTCGCCTGTCACTTGTTTATTTTCGCCACATGTTCGCCTAATCGCCTATTAGAAGCCGTCTGGTTTTTTATAAGCAAACGGCTTTATAACGGTTATATTTATTGTCGTTTCGAGATAATTTTTCTTATAAACCTATGGGGTTCATACGTCATTTGAGGGGTTAAATCGAACCCGGACGGTCGATTCTGTCATTATAACACCTTGTAAACGTAAGTAAAGGGAGTTTAAAGTGAGCTGTCAACCGTGATCATCCTTATAATTAGGGGGTAAGACAGCTCACTTAACAAGTTTTTTTTTTTTTTTTTAAATCGATCGGCGAGATCCAGTTCTAAGGTTGGTTCACTTTCATTTCTGGAACCCATTACTATAGGTACAGGTGCTAGCACGTCAAGCCATCCGTAACTGTCAAATTTTCACAATTAAAAATGAACCTTAAATATTATTAAAGTCGAAAAACTATAAAAGAAATTTGACAGATAGGTTTAACATGTGCTTTTTTTTTCGTGGTGGGAAATCATCAAATGACTCCTCCCGCTCTGGGTGGAGCGGAAGGGAGTGTCAGACTCTTACTGACTAAAATCCATCCATGTTCATTCCTAAGCCCTTTATGTTCATGGGTAGCGGTAACCCTTTCGGACAATCCCGCTTACACATGAAGTGCTGGCCTCTGTACTAATATTTTAAACACCAAACAAGACAGACCAAATCCCAAGTGTCTCATAATTTACAAGACAAAACAAAAGCGTCCTACTCAATAGCCAGTTCACGTGCAACAATCCCCAATGACTAAGTAATTAATACGTCCATTTAAAAACAGCTGATAGTTCCCTTCTAACAAAGTCCGTGTTCCTTCCTGTGCTATTATCTTATTATACTATTATCCACTTGGGTCGCAATTAACAGAGGCCAAAGGTCCAATCGGGCGTGGACACCCATCTAAAGATAGTGCGGAAATGTACTGTTTAATTCCCTTGTATGTTTGAGATGGGAGATTAGATTCGTTATTTAAAAGAATGGAGGAACTAAGGAAAAGTTTCTACTCTTTTTGGGGTCTTTGAAGGAAGTTTTGGTAAACCAAACTTAAGATCATTAAGTTAAATTTCACTGTGCTTAGCAAACGAATTGTTGATCAACTACTTAGGAAAAGTCAAACCCTTTGATTTCAGTTAGACACAAGGCATTTTTTAATTCAAAATTTACAAGAACAAGTATTGTTTTTATTTGCCCCTTCGAAAAAGTAATTTCGTATGGCGAAAAATGGACAAGGAACTCCTCAGTATCTAAAAAGATGTTAAGATAAATAAAATAGTACGAACTCAACAGTAAATAAGGACCTTTAAGGAAAATTGCAGAAATCGACATTCGTAAAAGCTCCTTTTATGTCAATATGTCAAAGTTCAAGGCCACCTCCTTAGTTGCCTCACCTACTAGCAAATATTTACTCAATTTGATTGAACGATTTTGTCGTTGGTCTAGTGGTCGCACTTCTACTGAGCATGAGGTCCTAGGTTCGATTCCCAGGTCAAGTAAAGTGTTAAGGAAGCAAAACATCATGACACATCACCTGAAGTTTTTAAACAAATTTTCGATGTACCAGTCTATTCTGAATTTAAATCTGCAGGGTGAAATTGAATTCATGAGCAATATTTAAAGGGGTCATTGTAATCATCATTATGAACAACTTTTACTAAGGGAACGTACCTTAAATCGCGAAAAAAAATCAGCTGTTACGAGTTATGCGAGCATAATATATGAAACAGCTGATTTTTTTAATATGATAGTAATAGTTATTCATAATGTACAATGACCGCTTAAAAAATTGCCGATGAATTCAAGTTCACCCTGTATAAATAGATATTAATTGGAATTACTATCAAATCATTCAGTTTTCAATCAATATCAAGCTTTAGCAGTTTTAGAATAAGGGTCACAGTTCGAGTGACCCTTCCAATAAGTGTTCAGTCAGTATTGAATTGGATTATTCCAGAATGTGCGAAATGACACGGTTTATGAGAACGATTTCTTAATATGTTGAGGTCATATGACACATAATCCGGGCGTCGTGCGCGACCGATAGGTCAGTCGGCCATTTGTCTATGGTTTCTGTAATGAAGTCAAACTGATTAGATCTATGACGTCATATCAGATGGATTTTTCTACTAATGCGTATACTGTGAAGACCAGATGTGCCTTCACTTAGGGACCTCTCAGAGCTAGAGCTCGTGTAGTGTGTTGTGTTGTAAGGATTTCTATCCTACAAAGTAGAAACACAAGGGGCAGAAGATATTTTTGACGACACGGTTGGCGCAGTGGTTGAGCGATTGACTGCTGCGCACTATGTCGCGGGTTCGATTCCCGCACGGAGCAAATATTTGTACGACCTGCAAGTATTTGTTACGAGTCTGGGTGTTTTCTATCTATAATATGTATGTATTTACAAAAAAAAAAATGTATATAAGTAGTTTATCAGCCATCTCGTTACCATAACACAAGCATTAGGTTGCTTAGCTTGGGACGATATGGCGTTGTGTGAAATGTCCAAGGATATTATTATTATTATTATTGAATTATATTACTTTTTAAAAATACATGCGTCCAGAAGCATGGCTACTGACAGACTAATTCATTTCTTTTATAAAAACCTATCAAAATATTCTATCGTTTTGGCAGAGATTTTCCGTTGAGTTTCTTGCCCGTTCTTCTCCATAGGTACCTACTGCTTTGGGGGCAACTAGCTTCAATTGTCTGACTGGCCGACCCTTTGACAATTGAAAAGTGTTTGTATTTGGTTTATTTGATAAATGCTTTGAGTTTGAGTTTAAAAGATCGAATGCTGTCAGTTATTTTCTAACCGACCAGCTTGGTTCCGCATAAGGTTTCACCTAGGCTATACAGTACCTAACGCCTAATGCCTACAAATTTACTTGCTACTAGATTCCTTCTTTGTTTAAATATATATTTTTTTTGTTGCTTTCCTTTTTTATGTTTTATCTACTAGCTTCCGCCCGCGGCTTCGCCCGCATAATATGTCGGCAAATTATACACATAAACCTTCCTCTTGAATCACTCTATCTATTAAAAAAAACTGCATCGAAATCCGTTGCGTTGTTTTAAAGATTTAAGCATACATAGGGATATAGGGACAGAGAAAGCGACTTTGTTTTATACTATGTAGTGATTTTATATGTTGTGTGCATTTTTAGTCTGTGCTGAATAAATGTATTTTCTTTCTTTTCCTTCTGCAATAGCTAAATAACGACAGTTATTGTGTAATATCGTTGAAATTGCTTCAGGTCAGAAGTGCTTTTTAATGTAAACGGTAAATACATTACATTGCTTTGTAATTATCGTGAAATAATGGAGTTTATTAAACGTTTTTATCGAAATAACGAAAGAGTAATAACTGTTGTTTGCCTGATGTAGACATGGATACAGATCATAGTGTTACTCAATTTTAAATCTTATATTTCTTCTTACTTACTTAATATGGATGAATGTGTGTGTGGATGTATGTTTGTTACTTATTAAATTTTATCCAGATCTGTGCACCCGTTCTGGCGTGATTGAACGCCAGAACGGGTGCACAGATCTGGATAAAATTTGGCGCGAAGATAGATTATAGTCTAGAATAGCACCTAACATACTTTTATCTCAGTGGTACGTTACCGTGGGATAATTTCCGGCATCTACGCAGGCGAAGCCGCTGGCAGGAGCTAGTAATACATATTTTAAATTAAATAGGTATTTACTTGGTCAACTATGTAGGTACATTGTAGTTGACTATTCAAACAAGTGAATATGCCTATAATACACTGAATGTGTAATGATATTTCCATTGTAGCAATTGTATGAGACGACGTATGGTGATCCGGAAGACATAAATTGATCAAGCGAGATCAACGACCTCGCGGGCAAAGGTCTGAGTAGTTAGCAGTTCATCAGTCAAGCAAGCTAAGTCTGAAGATATTTATTTCTTTAACCATTTATGTTCACATATAAAAACAGACAAGTAGAAAGGGACAGAAAATACGTACAAATGTGATGCTTATTTCTAAAGAAATCTCTTCCAGCATACCTGCGATAGGAAAGTAGATAAAAGAGAAGTAGATAAAGTGTGTGCGATTAAAAGAGATAAATAAAACATAAATATGGAGAAACAATTCACTGATTAAAATATAAACATACACTAAAAGAATATACATACTTAGATACATACATATATGTTTATGTAAGAATACATACATACACTCACGCTTTCTTGTCACGGGGTAGGTAGATATTATAGTGCGTCCCCTGCGGCTCCGCTCTTAACTGTACTCCTTTATGTAAGAATAATTAACCAAAATTAGTTTGACGATACAATTAGTGAAATAAATTGGAATACTTAAATGCATTTAATAAGATCTTGACGAAAGGCGTTCCCTCGCAATAGTATAGAGTGCAAACAAAGTAAAAAAACATGCCTTAAAAAAAATTGCTGCCCATTTATGTTCGCATAACTCGTCAAAATATAACCTGATTTTTGGTGGCAATTTTTTTTTTACTTTGTATGGACGCTAAACTATTGCGGATTAACGGAAACGCTTTTCGTTGAGTGCCATTCTGTATACTATGAAGACCAGAGGGGTCTTCACTTTATAGAACACTTTAGAGCTCGTGTAATGTATCGTGTCTTGGTATAGGGATTCCAATCCTACAATGGAAACACACGGGGCAGCAGCTATTACATTATATTACTTTTCGAATACATCAGTTCAGTATCGCCTACTGACAGAGTCCATCATTAAAATCTTTTTATAAAAACCAATTTAAATTAGTCTGTCATTTTGAAAGGTTGAATGCTGCCAGCTATTTTGTAACCAACCAGCTAGGTTCCACATAAGGTGTCACATAGGCTCTACAACACCTATACCTACTAGGTTAAATGCTCTAAGATACCTACACACAGATTACAAAAAAAAAAATTGTATACCTACAGCATGTTGTCTTTTTGTGTATTTTCAGCTCCCATTCACCTTTGATCAACTTGATGCGCACATCACTTCCACAATTTCAAATCCGCTGTGTATTCAACAGAACGCAAAAGGTTAGTCAAAGCCATAGAAAAGCGGCTTTTATTTTTGGATTAAATCGTTCGCGTTTTTGCTTTAGTTCACATACAAACGCCTATCTATGTAAACTTTTCCAGCGTAAAAACAAAATATTATGGAAAACTTTGTTTTTATTTTGATAAAGTGATTGTTTTCATACAAGGCTGAATGAAAATGTTAGTATAAGCTTTCAGTGTTTGCTTAAGTAATAAACTATTTAATTATTTTAGCAGTATTATTTTAATATAATCGGTGTGAAAATGAGACGGAGCTACACAGGATGTATATCACTGTCTTCTTCCAACTGGATGATATATAAAAAAAAAAAACTATAAATATTGCATAAAAGGTTTTGCTGTAAATACAATAAAAACAGTTGCACTTTACGAATAAACACTAGAATAAAACATTAATGGTTGGGGTACTGTCGTCTTAAATAGGCTACATAATAGCCTGTAGTAAAGAGAAACAGTGCCGTATCCCTCAAGAATGGAGAATCAATTGCTTAGCGTTTAAACTTTAAAAGATTAATGATATTACTTTTTATAACATAAAGCAAAATAATTATGGAAAATGCCTGAAAGTTTTTAAATCTATATCAGATAAGAGTAAGTGTGCTGTATACGTGTGTGTGTGTGTTTGTGTTTTGCGAGTATGAGTGAAGCGTGTGTAATAATTATAATATCTACTGCTTCAAGAGGTGTTGGCCCCTATTCTGATAAGTTAAGTCACTAATGCAGTAGGTGTCTAAATTTTAAAGAAATTAATTGGCTATTACATATTCTACCAACTTATTTAAATCACAACCATTATTTTATGACAGTTGACAGTATGAAATAGACGGAAAGTATCAATTTGATACACAATGAATTTCCCTGGCGGAGCTCGTGACTCAGTCATAACAGCCGTACAGATCGACAGGTTAAGCTACGCTTGCCTAGGTTGGTCAGTGGATGGGACCATCTTTACATACCGAGACTCCTCCGTGCCTCGGAAAGTACGTTAAGCCGTTGGTCCCGGCTATCATTCGTGAAACTTTGACAGTCGTTATGGGTCGTCAGAAACCCGAAAGTCTGACAGCCAGTCTTACCAAGGGGTATCGTATTACCCAGGTACTGGGTTGTGGAGGCCAGAAACGCAGTAGTTCGATACTTAACTGATATTCACCTGCCAGGTCGGCTTACCTAACCAACCGGTTAGACTGGAAAAGGCTAGGCAGTGACAAATATGTAAAATTGACATAAACAATGAAACTCTTAAACTTACCCCTCAAGTAAACATTGCGTTTAACTATACCAATCGAAGATTCTTATCTGTGCCTATATTGTAATATTTAAAAAAAAACACGCCCGCGTTTTCAATTAATTTAAGACATTGGCAGTATGGTCGACATCGGCTTTGCTTGCCATAATAAGAAATCGAATAGAAACATTCCAGGTCACGTTTAGCCTACGAATGTAAAAAAAAACACAACAGATATTTATTCACTTGGCAACATATCCATGTTAAATCGGGTTTGCCCCACTTCCGTCAAGAAAAGACTTCATTGCAGGGCTTCATTCTGTGAAACTTGATTAGTTTTAATTCAGCCAAGTTAATTAATATAGTGCCAAGTGTGGTTCCCTCTGGTAGTGAAGTGAATCTTCGTTCTTAATTAAGTTATATTCTATTTCTCTCAATAGTTTTCCTGCTCCCTTTGCAAATAAATTACATATGTATCTAGTTTATTGGCAGTATTCATTTGCAGTCAATTGTTTATTTTGAATTACCATTCGAGTAATGATGAAACTTATTATTCGCAATAGTCTTCGCATTAGTCTTATGTTGGGTGCTTAGTCTTCATACAAGTATACGAGCAATCTAGATTCATTCAGTGCTGTTAATACTAAATTGCATCATTTGAAGGGGCTCGTGGCTAAATATTTTCAGCCACACCGTAAAGCGACGCGACTTTGAGAGTCAACTCAGAGAGGACTTAACAAACGGATTTAAGCTAGGAAGAAATATACTTGCAGTATCAGATTGACCTTGGCCATAAAAACCAAATGGCTTCTGAGAAGCATGGCCCTACGACACACCGTTTCAGAGTTACGAGCTTTTCAATGTTTTTCTGGTTCACACAAAACCCACTATATTTCCAAAATGGTAGCTCAGATGAAAATCTTTTCTGGAAAGAAATTGTTGCTCTAGTCGAAAACCATGAGATGATATAAAAAAACGACAAATAACAACCCACTGACCGAGACCGCTCGTCACTACGTCGTCGTCGTCGTCGACGACGTCGAGACAATAAAGGCGGCACTGCCTTTATTGTCTTGAAATGTAAATCTTTGTAAAAAAAATTTTTTTTCGTTTAGGTATTCTTGGTTATAAATTTTTTATTTTTAACAAATGCTGCACCGGTTTCACGTCATCTCGTCAACGCCGGCTGTCGCTAAAAATCAGCGCTGTGGCTCCGTCTCGCATGGGGTCGAAGCAATATGCTGAGCGAATGCCGTTTTGCACGGATGTGACGATTTCCCTACAACTTGTTTTTTTGTTGCTTGTTTTTTTTACGGCGTTGTTTGGCGCAAATATCTTCTTATCCATATTTTTCTTTCTTTAATAACAAATACATTAGATATTATTATGTTAAACTCCAATTTATTTGACAGGTGACATGTTCAAATGAGTCAGAATTATAGAATTTTGATTACGGCACAGGTGCTCAGTGTGAGTCATTTTCGTAATTGAATCGGCAATATTGGCACGTACGTTCTTACATACAAAACATACTCATTCACTGCTTATTACCTGTTCTTACAATGAAAAGTTCACCTATAGATTTATGGTGACATTTTTCCTCCTAATTTTTTTTTAATGAATCATACACATACAGGATAGTAGGTAGCTTATACTACCTATAACATATACAGGTTGGTAAAGGATATGAACAGAAAGTCTACTGCTACCTACCGGGAGATACTAGGTATCAACCTATACAATCCTGAATAATAGTCCTAGCTATCGCATTAGGTTTATCTTGTAATGATAGTCTTAGAGTTTTAAATAAATAAATAAAAATAATCCTAATGATTAATAGAACCAAATAGCGTTTGTTTATTTAAAAAAAAAATTGTTTGTTCGATTCCCGGTTAAGGTAAGCTTGTCGAGAAATCTGTGAATGCAGTTTTGTTTCTTTTTAAAAATGAAGAAAATTAAACAATATGTATCTTGATGATTTAAAATACGCGTACGTGTTCCACGCGCGCCTCAAAGAGATTTCAGCATGTGAAGGGGCTACATAGGGCCGAAGTCTGCCAGGTAAGCGGGATTGTCCGAAAGGGTTACCGCTACCCCGGAACTTAAAGAGCTACATGAGGAAGGAACATGGATCGGTTTTAGTCAGTAAGAGTCTGACACTCCCTTTCGCTCCACCCAGAGTATACTATATCTACTAGGAATATACTAGGAATATACTATATCTGTGCCAAATTTCACCCGGATCCGTTCAGCCATACTGGCGTGATTGACTAACAAACATCCATCGATTCAAACTTTCGCTATTATAATATTAATAAGATGAGTGGCGTTGTCGTAATAAATAAGCAATAATTGTTTGGGTAAAAGAAATGAACAAAAGAAAATATAGAAAGAAACATATCACACACACACACACACACTCACGGACACCGCCGGACACGAACACTTCATGTAGGTATTATTGTGTGGATGCTTTAATGAAAAATAGTTCAAACGTGTTACGGCGCTAATTATAATCACATATATTACCTACTTCCGTAGGTATTGGTAATTGGGTGATTCACGCAATTGCTAATTGCCCAAATACACCTACATAGATGTTTATTTACTGAGAAGATACGGACCAATCAATGTGACTCAACTAAGTAATAGTGTTAATGATTAAAAACATTATAATTCTATCATTTATTTTATGTACAGACGCTAGCACATAAAGCTATCCGAAACTGTCAAATTTTCCTAATTGAAAATTAACCTTATGATTTTGTAACAAAGTTGAAAAACTATCAAAGAATTTTGACAGATTGGGGTAACTTGATGTGTTGGCCTCTGTACGTCTGAACCTAACAAGACTAGGCTCAAATTAAATTAGCTAGTGAAACTCCGCAACAATCATTGGTGATGATGATGTCACTTGAAGAATAAGTCGAGAAAACCGTTATAGTCAGTAATTTGACCCTGTATAATAATATACAATAGCCGCACTGTATAATATCTCCCAACGCCCGAAAATCTGACAGCCAGTCTTACCAAGGGGTATCGTATCACCAAGTTACTGGGTTGTGGAGGGCAGACAGGCAGTCGCTCCCCAACATAGTTGTGAAAAGGCTCGGCAGGCTAGGCACACTAATATCTCCCAACTTTCACGGAAAATAAACGTCCTTATGATTCGTCCATGTCCTAATTTAAATCTAAAAGCACTAACATTCAGTCTACTAGATAATCTCATTGCTCAATGTGCTGACTGGCCCCTTTCACCCAATTTATACAGTAACTACCTCCTCGTATCAACTACACCACACTGTAATGAGAATCCTTTGATAACTCCTCCTTTGTTCAACTTACTTCAAATAGGATATCAAGTTTCTCAAGAAAGGAAAACTGATGAGCATCTTAAGTTCAAGTAACTATGTTTACATGACTTGGCTAAGAATTGTTGAAACATGCGTCCTTTAGAAGTGGAATCCACTTTTAGACTTCCTCATATACTAATTTCTTATTCTATCCATTCGCCTAACACCACACATCTTCGTCTACACGCAATTGCTATTCGAAAATAATTGCCCTCTCACAACAAATTTCTCATTTACGAAGTCTTGGAAGATAAGAATATCTCAAATAAAGAATGTCTACTTACTTAAGTAAAAAGAACTGATTGACTCCATTTCATTTCAACCCCTCAGTAATTACAGCCTTTATAAAACCAAATCCACAGTGCCTTTAAAAGCAACTCTAAATTTACTGAAACTCAAAGGTTCCTGAAAATAGAAAAGGTAAGAGCAGCCTCCGCTTCAATAAAGTAAAATTTTCCTTGAAAAAATTCTAACTACTCATTTTATTACGCCTGAGACTCGAGAGAAATAATATTCCTTGAAAAAAACGTAAAATAGGACGTGCTAAACGCTCAAAGTTGTTCGGAGCTGAATTTCAGACTGGCTACATTTTAAGGCATTTTGCATATAATTCGTGCCTGCGACGTCGCTTGTTATAAAGCAGAATGCTAAACAAATTAAATCTGGAGAGCCGGGGTAGGTGGAGTGTTTAAATTAATTTGTTAAGTATTTGAACTTTGCCGGGTCGGTCGCTTAGTAATAATGTTGCTACAAACTACTACATTTTAAACCGTTCGTCTTAAACATAACAGAATTGTTTATTGCCCATAGTCTTTTGTAGTTATTTTGGTTGAAGTGGTAATGGAGCCGCATGTGAATCCCGTACGGTATATAGAATTACCTTTACTGGGTCGTAGTCGATCCGTGTCGATTCGATTTCGAAAATGGTTGATCGAACAATTCGTTATCCCAGCGATTCGGATTGTCAAGAACGCCACTTGTTACCATATTTGTATGGGAATGTTGATCGAGGTTCGTTACACAATTTGACATTGTCTAACACTTCAAAAACGTAAGCGATCAAAAACGTTTGATCACGTGACATTTCGAAAGCTTATGCCAATTCCATACATTTAGGATTTATCTTATTTCACTATCGTTAATGAAAATGTAACTTTGTCTAGGTTCCCTGATGACCGTTTGAATATACGAGTTTTTTAGCGAAGACCTCAGGTAAATGGAAATTACTACGTCGAGCAGTGGACTAGATACTATAGCCGAATGACGAACGCTTTTTTAATGGCAAAATTCTAGGTTCTTTGTTTCGAAATTGCAAGTGTAGGTATGTTTAAAAACTTTCCTACAAAGTGATAGCCTTTAACGGTCGCTCCAGCATAAACTAAAAAAAAAAAAAAAAATTTTGTGTGTGTGATGTATGTGTGTTGTAGTTGAATGTTGTTGTTGATGTGGATGACTGTTTTTAAATAGTAAAAACTTCCTTTTATTTACCCGCATTCTCTGACAATTAAGGACAGTAGGAATGTAGTATGTTATAGACTAGGAAGCCTTTCTGTGCCAATAATTATTGTAAAACCTACGCTTTGAAGTAAACTAATGGTTTTTTCAAAATTCCCAGAAAATTACGAATATACATATAAATATAAATATGTATAGCCTTTGACACTCGGGAATTATACATATAGCTTCCCATTTGTGAAAAAAATTCTGAATCGGATCAGTAGATTCTACCCCCTAATACAAACATGACAAATAAATTGTACCTCTTTATAATATTAGTATAGTCTAGCTGATGCCCGCAACTTTGTCTGGAATGCAGGATGAAAAGTATTTTATGTCCTTCTCCAAGTCATGGTTTACCCATGTGCTAAATTTCATCCAAATCCTTTCAGCCATTTTAGAGTGAAAGCGTAACAAACAAACTCACTTTCGCATTTATATTATTAGTTGATATTGTTTATCACATACATGCAAGAAAGCATGTTGGAATTATGATGGGCGTTCTGAAGATCATCTGAAAGAAATGTCATATATAATTTTACTCTCAAAACGATATTCCTTATAACACAGCCATATATCTATCTACCTAGCCCTTTCCTAACTATGGTGGGGTCGGTTTCCAGTCTAACCGGATGCAGCAATTCCAGTATTTTACATGGAGCGACTGCCTACAACGCACTGGGTAATACGATACCCCTTGGTAAGTCTGGCTGTCAGAATTTCGGGCTTCTGACTACCCATAACGACTGTCAAAGATCCACGAATGACAGCCAGGCTTAACGTGCTTTCCGAGGCACGGAGGAGTCTCGATATGTAAAGATGGTCACCCATCTACGGACCAACCCCGGTAAGCGTAGCTTAACCTAACACACATTATAAAACAGCCATATAATGTCCAAAAACCCTGAATATATTAAAACTCACGGGCAGCGAGTAGTT
Organism: Hyppa rectilinea; assembly: GCA_951799385.1. Taxonomy (NCBI): domain Eukaryota; kingdom Metazoa; phylum Arthropoda; class Insecta; order Lepidoptera; family Noctuidae; genus Hyppa; species Hyppa rectilinea. The sequence goes on along the minus strand of OX637312.1, from coordinate 15,239,809 downwards.
ACAACGTTATTTACTCAATAAAACAGCGTTAAATAATCTATTCTCTCGGCAACGCAGTCCCAATCCATACAATACCGAATACCAATCATTCCAGACACAAAGCCCTGATCACGATAGTACCGTGAGTCAAACGCTCCTGGAATATATCAACGCCATACATTACCGGGAAGTTTTCAATAGAATAGACAACCACTGAGCTTCACACTGTCAATTTCTTGCTAATGCTACGCTTTGTGTTTGCATTTTCGCGATGAGTCTATGAGTCATAGACTAATTCATCTACAGTAACTGCATTTTACATGAGCATAGAGAAAAGTCGTAACTCTTGTCTATGCTCAAGTAGAATGTAATAGGTGGAATTCACGTCATAATCGCAACACGTTTTTATAGAACTTAAATCTAATAAATGGGGTCTGTTATGTTGTGTCTCCTGATAGTTTTAATTATATTTACACACTACCTAGTGTCGGTGACCTCGTATATGATCCGGGCTAAAAAGTAAAAAAGTTTCTGAGTAAGGACTTTTTTTATGGTCTATCTGATTGCCAAGTTTCATCCAATTCCGTTCAGCCCTTTTAGCGTGAAAGCGTCTTCAACAAACAGCCACACTTTCGTAATTATAATATTAGTCAGGATTGCCATAAAATATAAATCACCAAAGAACTCTTTGGTTATCTCCAGAAACTAAACTACCGACTTATCTGAACGCAATTTACCAAGTTCAAACTACTTTCTCAAGTTTCAGATAATTTTCATGAGTCAATGATAATTTTCATGAGTCAATCAATCTGCCTAGCCTTTTTTCCAACTATGTTGGGGTCGGCTTCCAGTCTAACCGGATGCAGCTGAATACCAGTATTTTACAAGTAGCGACTGCCTATCTGACCTCCACAACCCCTTGGTAAGACTGGGTTGTCAGATTTTCAGGCTTCTGACGACCTATAACGACCGTCAAAGATGCACAAATGACAGCCAGGACCAACGGCTTAACGTGCTTTCCGAGGCATGGAGGAGTTTCGGTATGTAAAGATGGTCACACATCCACGGCCAACCCCGGCAAGCGTAGCTAATAATTATTTATAATTAATCATTTAATAATAATTTTTCCTCAACACTACAGTTGACTGTTCGTAGAGAGAAGCCTGAAGGCATGAGGGCCTTCTGAACATCAAAAGTTTAAATAAATACACATTCCACATCACAGGGCCGCAGCTCGTCATTAAAATTTCAACCCACACTTTATTACTGGTAACACAGTGTGGGCGTCGGATTTCAGAAATATTTTCGTACACGATTCCTGACAAATGATTTTGATATAGATTTCTGATTTGGTTCAACCTACATTAAATCAGGCAAGTGCCTTAAATCAATTTCGCCAGCTCATGTCTTTCTAACACTGACTATGAATTGTTATGCCTTCTATGTATAAACATATTTTCTTAATAAATGGCTGGTAAAGGAAATCGTCGCAAGGAAACTCGGAATTTTAATGTTCTCAAATATCTTGGCACTATAGAGGCTTGATGCGACCTAATGTCGTAGCAGGCTGGAAAGAAAATAACACCGGCTGCATTCGAACATTTAAATTTAGAGTTAGTTTTGTGACTGTTAAATTAGGCGCGTTGCCGTTTGTAAGCGTTGATTGATATAATACAAAGCGTTATTTAATGTGACTTCCTTCAAGAGTGAGGCCTTTCTACACCTCACAGTACCTATTGGACGCGTAACGCAAGTGCCGGATCGAAGTGAGAATGATGGTACAGGAAAACAATAGAATTACAGAATTTCGAGGGAGGCCTTTTTCCATTACTAACAAGTATTGCTTGCTAAAAATAAAATAAATAAAACGCCAGAGCTAACGAGATCACTGCTCGTTCATCTTTAAATGAGACATGACTAGGCCTGCAGTTTTTTTTAAACTTAGAATATGGGTACCATAGAAAAGAAATAAAACTACGAAGTATAATTTTTTCGTAAGCCATAATTTACAAAACCCCAAGCACCCACAATGAATATTTTCTGCGTTGCAAAAACAGGAGTGCGCATTTTTTTTTCCAGAAATGCGCTGTTGCACTGTAGGGTCGTACCACAATCTGTTAAAATGAGGTCGTCAAGACGAGCCGCGGGATGTATTCAACCTGCCCGTTAATTAGTTTGTATTCTTAACCGCGGAATGCGTTGGGGCAACTGTTTGTGTTTCGGATTACTGGCTGATGCTCTTTTGTTTAACCTTTTGACCGCCACGTCAAAAATGAAAAAGCGTGCCCTCAGCGCCAAGCTCCGAATTTATCCTTTAATTTTGTCGCCCAGTCGCGACCGTGGCGTGCTGGGCACATTTTGGTTTGTCGTCTATACACGACTATGGCGGTCAAAAGGTTAAAGGTTTCGCGTAGTGTGTGTTGACTACATACTTCAGCGTGTATTAGTGGATCAATGGTGCTGACGTTTACAAGAATAGAATAGTCTCTATAATATTAGTACACTACGAATTACGCGTATAAATTAAGTACAAAATAAAGTTAAACACTGAAACCCGACTAAAACTAAAAGAAAGGAATAAAAGGTATTAACAAGACTTAGTAACAAAATAACATAGGTTTCAGTTTTCGTATACCCGAAGCCAAACGTAATTACTAAATATGTCTTGTAATTAAGGCATAAATCATACAGATTACATGTGACTCCGGTAACCGAAACAGACGTTACTTGCGATCTATGTATGTGTGTATATTATCCTCCATTTATTATAGCATTACATAAATAACGGATATATAACGAAAGTTATATTGTGTAATATAGTTGAATTACTTCACTTAAGAGTATATTTTTTAATCAATCTGCTTAGCCTTTTCCGAACTAAGTTGGGATTGGCTTCCAGTCTAACCGGGTGCAGCAGAATAGCAGTATTTTACATGGAGCGACTGCCTATCTCACCTCCATAACCCAGTAACACGGTACCTATTCTTTGGTAAGACTGGGTGTCAGACTTTAGGACAATTGATGACCCGTAACGACTGTCAAAGATGCACAAATGACAGCCGGGACGAACGGCTTATCGTGCTTTCCAAAGCAGGTCTTGGTATGTAAAGATTCCCATCCATGGAGCTTCCTCAGCGAGCGTAGCTTAACCTGATTGATCGACCCATGTGGCTGTTAGTACTTAGCCACGAGCTCCTCATTTATTTCATTTATCAAATTGTTTCACTGTACCTAGGATAATTTTTAAATGGACCATATTGGTTTGTATTTTTTCCTAAAATAACGGAGTTTATTACACGTTTATGTCCAACAACGGAAGAGTTATAACCTTTTTTTGTCTAATGTTACAATAAAATGGAGTATCGGTACATACATAGCCTGTTAGAGTCGAGAAAAAAATGGTTTATTAATAACTTTCCATAAATAATAGGCACCTACAAGAATCTCACCTTCAAGTAAATGGAGCGTCTCTGAAGACTCACCTACAATGTTATTTATAAAATGATTCTTGTGAACGTCTTTCACAATTTTCTAAGAAAAATAATTTCTGAACTTCCTACGTATCGAAGGTATAAATAACAATGGGAATACACAAGTGTTTCTTTTCTTCATTAAGTATAAGTAAAATGTCACCTTCCGCTAAGAATAAAAATACCAACATTGGCCTTTGAATTTCTCGAGATAAATTATTGAATGGAATTCAATAAAAACTCATCCCAGCCCACCTGAATTTTGCACCGGTCGATCTCTAAACGGTCCTACACAAATTCCGACAATTTTGGGACGAAGGGACTTTGTTAAACAGACTGACGAAATTATTGATTTCGAGGTTGCCAAAAGCCAACTTCCTTCAGCTGAAATGAATGTTTGATGGGAAAAAGCATTGCTGTTTTAGAAAATTAGAAGCCTTTGACAACGTATTTAGGTACTATAATGGCAAATTGAGCTTAATTTTCTCTTGAAGCATCTTGGTTGGTCCCGGCCGTCATTTAGACATTCGTTACGGGTCGTCAAAGGTTCGAAAGTCTGGCAACCAGTCTTACCAAAAGGATCGACCCAGTAAAAGGTTGTGGAGGTCAGAAATTCAGTCGCTCCATATAAAATACTGGTATTCAGCTGCATCCGGTTAGATTGGATACTGACCCCTACTTACATAGTTTGGAAAAGGCTGGGCAGATGTTGATGAGTCTCTAGAATCATCTGCAGATAGACACACAATATCAGTCCCCTGCAGCAATTATTTTCGAAGAAAAGTCTATTGTGTCCCGCTTTTCTGTTCCTATCAGAAAAGCGGGACACAATAGAAGTAACATACATAAACCGCGTAAGGAACATAAAGGGCTTCGGAAGGAACATGGATGGGTTTTAGTGAATAAGAGTCTGACACTCTCTTCCGCTCCACCCAAAGCGGGAGGAGTAGTTTGATGATTTCTCACCCTTAAAAAAAAGATAGATACATGTATAACAAAAAACTGTCTTTGTTGAGTCTAGTACCAATTACCTTTGTCAGGTAAGTACGTTCCGGCCTTGAAGTGAATGCCCTAAAAAGCAGTGATCCGGCAAATCGGCTGTACAGAAGCCGTATAGCCGTGTCTGACAACAATGTTATTATGTACCTCCCTAATTGGTGAAGGTGATTTAGGTACTTCTAATAAGAACATTAACATCAAGGTCATAAGAGGCTTGGTTTCTGCTATAGGATCAGAAATAAGCTATGTAGGGTATCTCGTCGGTCTGATTGGGTACTAGGGCAGACACAAATTTATTTATATAAATAACTATAGTCTGTTTGAAAAGTGTCTGATGGAAGTGTAAACAAAGTTCAGGTTAGAAATTCAACTTTTTATCGCACTACTTTTTAAAAATAATAATGTTGTTTGAAGTTGTAATTTGTAAGTTATTATAAATGTAATATAAATAAAATAATTTTTAATCAAATTATAAATAATAATATTATTAAAATATGTAATTGGTTCTACGTTTATCGAAGTACTTATATAAAGTCAAAGTCAAATCATTTATTTCAAATAGGCACAAGAACGGCACTTTTGAACGTCAAAATGAACAAGAAAGAAAATTGATTCTAGTCGCCCCTTCCAAAAGGTAGTTTAGTATGGAGAATAATGGGCAAGAAACTCCACCGTTAGCCTTTTAAAATGTTTTGTAATTCATGTAGAATTATAAAATTATTTGTGAAAACTATTCACCCACACTAAACATACTGCACCACAAAAGGCGAAAAGAAAAACAAATATAACAATAGCAGGCAAAATAAATTGTCATAATACATACTACTCACATGTTTACAAACATTCTAAAGGTTAATAATCAATGTGTGAGTTGAAGTTATAACAAAATATTAAAACAGTGCGGTACAAATTACAAATCATTACCTTATTTACTTAGCAACCAGTTTGATTTTGTCTAGACTAGATTGTCCTGTGGAGCAGGATCAGCATGTATCCTTATCCGTTGCGTTTTCTAATCCGTTTGTTTATACTTTTATCTGAAACATTAGGAACGGACAATACAAATTATGAAGCAAGTAAACCTTAAAAGGTAGACCACCAACTGTTATTATCTATACATATAATAAAATTGTAAAGTAAAATTGGTGTCTGTACAATGGAAATATATAAAAAAAAGTCGATGCCGAACCCGAAATTGTAATAAATTTTTTTTTTGTCTGTGTGTTTGTGCACGCTAATATCAGAAACGGCTTATTCGATTTAGATACGGTTTTATATTGTAGTAAGCTTCACTTAACATTTAGTGTTTATTTCATATCAATCGGTTCATAAATTAAAAAATTATGTCAATTTAAAGAATCACGGCGAACATTTGTTACGGTATGCTGCCCGAAAAGTCACTATTCCACGCGGACGAAGTCGCAGGCACAGCTAGTCTATACTAAACATGAGTTACTATTATGTTGAATGTACAACAAAGCATAATAATGTATATTCTATCTACCCATTGTCTAGACCCAAGCTGGTATGACATTACGATAATTAATGCATTACCTAATTAACATATGCCATCTGTTTTCCTTTGATGATTGTGTTAGGTACAAAATTGTTATATATGGGCTTGTACTTGGGTTAGGCTCCATGGAGCAGACTTTGAGTATGGCTGCCCTAGTAAAAGGTAAGCACCTAATGAGGTGTCTGAAAGGGTAATCAAAAACGTTACTTTTTTCGAACTGTTAAAACGCGGAATTTGTACGTGACTTGTATGAAATATAACATTGTGACGTCACAGATTTTTAGAATCAAATGAAGTACTTATTAGCATTAAATGCAATTCAACAATTATATCTTCGCATTATACTCGTATTTAACAAGCTTCCGCCCGCAGCTTCGCTCGCATAATAATTGTCGACAAATTATACACATAAACCTTCCTCTTGAATCACTCTATCTATTAAAAAACCGCATCAAAATCCGTTGCGTAGTTTTAAAGATTTAAGCATACATAGGGATATGGAGACAGAAAACGCGACTTTGTTTTATACTATGTAGTGATATCTGTACGGTGATGGAAGTTTTTTATTTTTGAATCGCGATTGAGAACTTACTTTACAATTTATGCCAGATCTCCGATGTTATTGACTCAATTTGGGTTCTGTTTACTATTTATAAAAGCGTTATTTTATCGGCTTAAGTTACATTTTTCATTTTTTTGAGGATATTTTTTTTTCTAAAAAAAAACGGTAAAATGGGCAGCTTAGACCCAAGACTAAAAAAAAAGTGAATTGAAAAAAAATGCTTAACTTATATAATTAAATGTAAAATAAAATAAAAATGTTGTTGTTGATGTTGCCATCACAACAGGTTAAGGTTTATTGAAGAGTAACATAAAATGCCTATTAAAGAATACCGACAACATTGTCTTTTTCGTTCATTCGTTGTATCGTTCAATTTCGCCAGAAAGTTGGGGCGGATATTATTTTACTTAATGTTAACAATGTCAATAAAACTCCTGATACAATTTCTATTAAAGTTTCGTTTACTTACTTAATGGGAAATACCAGCTTTGCTTACTTACTTCAAGAACTAAAATATAATTATGATAGGTAAATTGGTGTATTTAATTAAGTACAGAGGCCAGCACATCAAGTTACCACAATCTGTCAAATTTCTTTGATAGTATTTCAACTTTATTGCAAAGACATAAGGTTCATTTTTGATTGAGAAAATTTGACAGTTAGGGATAGCTTGATGTGCTGGCATCTGTACATGACATAACATAATGGATGTCACATGTCTTCGGATTTTTGGTTCTAGAACGTGCTGGTTTCCTCACGATGTTTTCCTTCACCGTTTTGAGAGCAGTGGTGATGAAATTAAATACATAAAGTAAAGCGCCTGCTTGGGTTCGAACTCACGACCTAGAACTCGTAAGTCGAAGCCACTGGAATTTGACTATTTTGAAGGTTAATTATTGACCATTTTTCATGAATATTCAGAAAATTACGGGCGGTCACATGCCCATGGGTGACATTGTATTTATGTGAAAAACGTTGAACTCTAAGAATTGTTAATTGCGTTTGTTCGATAACCTAGTTTAATTTATACCATTAGCTCCGTGGGAGTAGACTGTACCTACTTATTGAAAAAAAAACCATTTGTTTTGCAACTAACTATACCAAACACACGAATCTTTATTTTTGCATTCCAATTCCCCAAAACATTGTTATTACGATGTCGAAGCCACAATAGAAACCGAACCATTAATATACCGTGATACTGACCGGCGCCGACCTAATAAATCCGAGCGGGATTGTCCAAACATTCCCCGAATAGCTTCACAATATGATTGAGTAATAAGAAGATAATTATTGCACGTGGCCCCGGCGGTAAACAAAATGGCGGTCGTGTAAACAATATACGATCGCGATGGGTACACTTGTGCACGAAATTGTTGGCTCATTATACAAGAAAATGCATAATGCAGTGTTAATTTTGGGTGGATAGTCATTCTGTTGTTGGGATCGCAAAATAATAAGTTGTACAGTGAAACAGGGTGTGCAGAGGTGAATCAGGATGAAACTTTAAAAGGGATTTAACATAGATATGATATAGATTGTGGTCAAAAAGGTGTCTACCAGTAATGTGTCCACCCCTGCATCCCTATTCACCCCGTTTGACGGTACTGCAATGCTGTTAAACATATGCTCTTGAAAGCATGCTTAAGTATAGTATGCTTTCCGTATATGTAAAATGATAATAATCGTTTCGTACCTACCTACACATTCTAGGTAACTGTCTACTGATAAGTAGATCTGATAAGCATCATCATCTGCCTAGTTTTTGCAAACAATGTTGGGGTCGGCTTCCAGTCTAACCGGATGCAGATGAAGACCAGAACTTGAATGCCAGATCTACTGAAAATTATCATGCTTTGTGCCACTACTTAAATGAGAAAAAGCACAGTAATTTTACTAGCAGTCTTTTTTTCTTTGCGAAACCAATCTTTTCCGAATGTTATCGTAATGATTTAAGATTTCTGTGGTAGTGATACAATAAACAATGATTCATAGCGTTCTAGATTTATACCATAAGCAGTGAATGAAGCCACAGGCTTAGCTAATATCTTCATAACTAGCACCATAATTGCGTAACACATACAGTAGCTATCGCCTCCCTTTTGCCAGTTAATACTCATTAAACAATATTCATAGTGTTCTTTACGTTTCTGAGCAAACAAATATTTCGAACATATGAAGCAATGGATTAGCAACATCCTTCAAAATTATGACAGACTGTGATTGATAGTGTGTTTGATACGTAACGAGGGTGTAGTGAGGGTCTATGTAAGCTTCATTGGAGGAAATTTACACTGCGTTAACGATTGAGAGATCGGTACTTCATTATTGAAACAGTGGTTACGGATATATTATTTCAAACCGTAAGTAGCTGATATATCGTAGGATACAATATGCTATGTGGTTCTTGCTATGTTCGACATAATGGATAGAGGCCAGCACATTTAGCTACCCCAATGTGTCAAGTTTCTTTGACAGATTTTCAACTTTATTGCAAGAGAATAAGGTTCATATTGTTCAATTAGGAATATTTGACAGTTCGGCATAACTTGATCCGTCTGTACATAGGTAAGTCGTAATTGTCGGGATTGATGGGGCGGCTAATCCCAAAGTTCCGAGTATAACACCGGTTCTAAATAATTATGTAGAACCGGCACTAAGCTCAGAACTTACCTACGTCCGCTGCTTGCTATGCAAAACTAATTTCTATTACAGTATTGCTATTTTCTATAAACGGCAAATTAATTGTTTATTTATACTCGTGATATTTACACAATTAAAAACTTTAAGTCTTTAATGTATTAATAATAAATAGGTATGAATCTCACTGAAATTTTAAGTACTAGGTAGGTACTCATACTTAAAATTTCAGTGAGATTCATACCCATTGGCATCACAAAACAATTTTTTTTTTATTTTATACCTGAAACAGAAACCTTTCCATGAAACAGACACAATGATTAAACAACCTCCTTGAATTATTATTAATTATCTATGGGCCAACGCGATAGGAAAAGGGCAACAAAAAAGGTTCGAATGTCGATGGTTTTAATTTTCTTTATAAAAACTTTTTAATCGACTGTACTGTCAGTTAATACATCATCAAGTCAATGATCCATCATAATTTAAGAGATTGAGATCAAGAGGGCAGAGGAAACACCAGATATTTATGTGCAATTTTTATAATGATTTAACACTACGTCTGTTTTAAAAACGTTACATGAATGGGAGTACTACGAAATTTGCATAACCCAAGAATGACGGGTTATGGTTATTTTTGTATAGGTAAGTGGAGTATGCCAAACAATGTTAAATTGGTTTAGTGAGTACGGGTTTTAATCGTAATATAATACGTAATCGTTTTTCAAAAGAATGAAATTTTTAGGTACAAACGCCAGAACATCAAGCTATCCTTAACTAGCGGGATTGTCCGAAAGGGTTACCGCTATCCCGGAACCTAAAGGGCTAAAGAAGGAACATGGATGGGTTTTAGTCATTAAGAGTCTGACACTTCCTCCGCTCCACCCAGAGCGGGAGGGACAATTTGATGATTTGCCACTCTCTAAAAAAATATCCCTAACTGTAATTTTTTTCCGATTGCAAGTGAACCTTATACTCTTGTGATAAAGTTGAAAAACTATCAAAGAAATTTGAAAGATTAGGGTAGCTTGATGTACTGGCGTCTGTAGGTACATGAGATTTGATCCTTGCATAAAAGTACAGGGTGTTATTTTTTTTCGTTTTCCGCCGGTTCGATTCCAGATTGTGGCAAGCAAATTTTCGGAAATCTTTGAATGCAGATTAGTTACTTTAAAAAAAAGGACCTCTCAGTAAAATATGCTATCTCGCATTAAGAGTACTTTCCCTCTAGATGAGGTTAAAAAATTTCCATCCTGATTATTAAGTATAATAAGTATTGAAGATTTGTAAGTTCAGCATTAGTAAAATTGCAAAATAGCCAGTTGTGTCCGTGCAAACTTTTAAAAACGATTTCTTTTAAATAAAAATTAAAAATACGAACGTATGATACGCTAATTATGACTTAGCTTACAAATGCATTGTTTGCTAAATGTAACTTTTTATTTTTTATTTATTATTTTTCTCGTTTGTAAACAGGAGTCAAAGGTTTAAGCTGAAAACCAGTGCTTAGAAATTTGTAACAATGAATGAATTATTGAATCAATGAATGAATAGTTTATAATACGCTAGAAGATCGCTGACGGCAAAAACGATTTTTGGAAATAAATATGAGCTGTTCCATACATTTATGCACACCTAACCACCTAACTCAATAAAATAGTTCAATGCTCCCACGTAATTCTTAAAGTTAATTTTTTAACACCTTTTATTGATTTTATTCGATAATTTAGGTCAGTTCGTTAATTATTACAGTAGGTACCTACATTGTATCTAAAATGACACTGGTCAAATTGGAACAGTTGGATTAGGGTCTTATTCAGCATCAGGAATAGCTGCTTCCGCAAACACTGCCACTATTTTTTGTCAGGGCTATAAGCTCAGTGCTTGCAACATGCATAACGTGTCACCAAAATCCCTACTGTAAGTGCCTTCAACACGGACATTAAACATATGGACAATAAACACATATTTGTGTTGAAAGCACTGAGCTTAGAATGGATGCAGGTGCAGGGTACTGTGAATGTGTCCTCGTAGAGGCGATCGGCGGCGGCGACCTCTCGCGCCCGGCCCTGGTGCAAGCCATGGTCCGGGGCGAGAGGGAGTGGGAGGCAGTCACCTTTTTCTGCGAAAAAGTCATGCTCGCGAAGGAGGTGGCGGGATGGGAGAGAGAAAGGTCCTCCCGTCCCAGCCGCCGCGGGAGACGCTCCGGGCGTCGGGAGCCACGTGACGACTCCCGGCCACCGTAGGCGCGGGCCTGCGGACGGTGAGTAATGGGTGACTCACCGTCCGATCAGAACCAGACCCGTGCCGTACGGCGCGTATATGTTCCACGCGCGCCTCAAAGAGATGTCAGCATATGAAGGGGCCCCTCAGGGCCAAGCCTGCCGGGTAAGCGGGATTGTCCGAAAGGGTTACCGCTACCCGGAACATAAAGGGCTACGGAAGGAACATGGATGGGTTTTAGTCAGTAAGAGTCTGCCACTCCCTTCCGCTCCACCCAGAGCGGGAGCAGTCATTGGATGATTTCCCAGCCTTAAAAAAAAAAAAAGGTTACTGTGAATAGAACAGAAAACACAGCTGTGCTGTTCATAGCACTGTATGGGCTAAGGTTTTCTTCCAAAAATTGTAGGTAGGTAGTACTGTAGAGCCTGAATGAAACCTTATGTTGAACATGGCTGGTAATAATCTGACAGCATCCGAACCTTTGAATTATGAATAGAAAAGTTTGATAGGTTTTTATAAAAGTGAAGTGGTCTTTAGCCGCGGGGCTTGACAGATGTATTCGGTGCAAAATCACTACATAGTATAAAGCAAAGTCGCTTCCCGCGTCCTAATGTCTGTATGTTTAGATCTTTAAAACTACATAACGGATTTTAATGCGGTTTTTTTTAATAGATAGAGTGATTCAAGAGGAAGGTTTATGTGTATAATTTGCCGACATATAATGCGGGCGAAGCCGCGGGCGGAAGCTAGTAATATATAATTGGTTATACGCTAACGGTGTGTTTTTATTTATAGCTTAGGAATTCCCAACAACACACAAGCTCTACCACTGAGCCCCCTCAGTGAAGGTCCCCGACCCTCACAGTAACTATGTAAGTATTCCACGAAAATAAAAAAATGTTTACAATACATCAAAGTAATAACAGCTACAAATTGCATCGAGGCAGGATGTGTCAATATTGAACCAACCAGTAAATTGCGCTTCAGAGCTCTGTATTCATGTTACGTGTATGCCCTATACGTACCTACTCACACGTATAGGTGTATCTACACTACATGTATTTATAAGGTGTATATGTATTTTACCGTCGCGCCGACTGCTCACACAATGGGCCGAGGAAATCGCAGAAAAACTCATTAGTGAGTCGCAAAGTACCGCCTGTGTGACAAAACTTGAGATAAAATGATGGACGACAAAGTCTTAACAATGACGGTTCGTTGATATTTTTGATATTAGAGGCACAATGCTTCCCTTTGATACTTCTTGTGTTGCTTATGATTTTTGTTTCGAAAGAATTCTTCTTTTGTTTTTTATTACTACTGTCATATATCTATAGTCAAACTTAGTTAACTTAGCATCATCTGCCTAGCCTTTTCCCAACTAAGTATGTTGGGGTCGGCTTCCAGTCTAACCGGATGCAGCTGAATACCAGTATTTTACATGGAGCGACTGCCTATCTGACCTCCACAATCCAGTAACTGGGCAATACGATACCCCTTGGTAAGATTGGCTGTCAGATTTTCGGGCTTCTGACTACCCGTTACGACTGTCAAAGATGCACAAATGACAGCAGGGACCAACGGCTTAACGTGCTTTCCCAGGCACTCCACAGCCAACCCCGGCAAGCGTAGCTTAACCTGATGGATCGACCTGTGCGGCTCACAGGTCGATCCATCAGGTTAAGCTACGCAGATAGTCATCAGCTCCTTGTAAAATACTGGTATTCAGCTGCATCCGGTTAGGCTGGAAGCCGACCCCAACATAGTTGGGAAAAGGGTTGGCAGATGATAGCTAAACAGCTCGATCCAAACTTTATGGCGGCTCGGAACATGACGAGAGTCGTTGCGCAGTATAAAGTTCATGTGTCAGCGGGGGTGCGGGTGAGTAATGGGTAGCTCAACGCCCGATCAGGACCAGGCCCGTGCCGGACGGCGCGTACATGTTCCACGCGCGCCTCAAAGAGATGTCAGCATTTGAAGGGGCCCGTTCCGGCCGAGCCTGCCGGGTAAGCGGGATTGTCCGAAAGGGTTACCGCTACCCCTGGTACATAAAGAGCTAGGGAAGGAACATGGATGGGTTTAAGTCAGTACCTAAGAGTCTGACATTCCCTTCCGCTGCACTCAAAACGGGAGAAGTCATTGGCTGATTTCACACCCTCAAAAAAAAGCGGGGTAATGGGTGGGGTACTGCGCAACGAGTAGCGCACTTCAGAGCCGCTTAAAGTTTGACGTGATCTATAACTACCATAGATATAATAAAGAAGGAGATATGGCGTGGAGTTCAAAATGTATAGAATACCTACCGGTGAAGCCACGATTGCCCCTCCATAACGCTAATATTACACACACAGTTCCGTCAAAACAATACTACGAACAAGTGCACACATTCGCCATCGATAACTCAGTCAGTTAAATATAAACTTTATTCTTTATACCACAGCATCCTTTTTCGTATAATTTACTCACACTAAAACAATATCAATGTGTGTTGTCGGGACTTGGGGGCGGATACGACATAGTGCTTGACTAAATCGACGAGTTATCGATAAATTTATTATAAATAAATAAAAACGATATGAAACCAATAAAACATTCTTTAGTTAATAAAAATATTTTAGAAACAATTACAAACCAAACGACACATAGTTATACGTAGTTAAATATAAACACGTTGCCATAAAACGTAAAAAAAAAAAAAGATTTATGAATTTAGTTACTGACCGGTAAAGTGGAGGTATTTGTGGAGCACTTGACGTTTAGATAAGATGGGGGTTGCATTCTTGGTTAAATAATGGAGTCTCAATTTAATATATTTTTCCATAACACCTTTCATTAATAATATTATGTGGTTATTTATTGGGGACTGCTCAAACTGGTGATATTTAAAATTCTGAAATAGTAATATAGCAATTCGCAATCGACTTTCTTGTCGATAGACTTTTTCAGACCTACACGAGCACATCACTATATCGCGCTGACACACGACGGACCGGAGCAGCGGACGCACCATGCGACACTACGATTTAGTGATGTTTCGTTATGTCAGTTTTACATTGCTTGGTCAGTCACTCAGTAACAGACTGAGGTGGTTGTAAAAGAGCAATGTATTTGATACAAAAATAATACCGTCGAAGTATTAAGTAGTACAAGTCAGATATTTTTTACGGTTTGTTATTTTCGTGATTTTTAAGATAAATATTGTAAAATACTTGTACGTACCTCTGGTAACTGATGCCATGACTACAAAAATTTTTGTTTTGACTTCTATCTTTGCACGAAACCACAAGACGACATAATACTTGTTTTTACGATCGCGGTTGACAACAAACTAACTCGCGGTGACGGCCATTTTTTTAATACCTGGCCGGAATGCTCAGGTCCACGTGGTCACAAACACGCCCGCATGCCACTTCTCCTGTTTTTAATATTTCTGTGATAACTACCTGTTTTATATTATTCTTGCCTCTACCTATCTGTAGGTACAGAGGCCAGCACATCAAGTTACCACAATCTGTCAAATTTCTTTGATAGTATTTCAACTTTATTGCAAAGACAGACGGTTCATTTTTAATTGAGAAAAATTGACAGTTAGGGATAGCTTGATATGCTGGCGTCTGTACATTATCATTAGGCAAGTGGGTAGGTACACAGGGCAGCACAGCAAGTTACCCCAAGTCGAATTTCTTTGTTAGATTTTCAACCTTATTACAATAAATTAGGGTTCATGTTCAATTGGGAATGTTTGACAGTTTGGGATAGCTTGATGTGCTGGCTACCTAAATGGTTGACTGATTGTAATAGAAGAATATTAATTAACGGGATTCGTCGAAGAAAGAATTCATTAATGTATTTGATAATTGACGACACGGTTGGCGCAGTGGTTGAGCGATTGACCGCTGCGCAACATGTCGCGGGTGCGATTCCCGCACGGAACTAATATTTGTGCCACCTACAAGTATTTGTTCCGGGTCTGGGTGTTTTTCTATATATAATATTATGTATGTATTTACCAAAAAAATAATAATTATATGAGTAGTTTATCAGCCATCTCAATACCATAACACAAGCGTTAGGTTGCTTAGCTTGGGACTATATGGCGTTGTGTGAAATGTCCAAGGATATTAGTATTATTATTTCGAAAATTCGCCGGAAAATATTCACCTGCGAAAATGGCTATTTTAAAAACGACAAAAACAGTTATGCCGCTGTCAACATGTTGGACTAGCATTCACTTCACGTTCGGAGAATACAATGAGAGCAACACAACGTTACGTCCATCGGAATTTTTGTACAGCTCTGTTTTCCATGAATTTCAGAGTTCAAAGAATTTTTATATACCGATCCGATAATCCTTTGACGAAGAGGATTTGTTAAAATCGTATAAAATCTTTTGTCAACGGCATTGAAAGCTTTATGCAAATATTTTTTTTAAAACACCCGACACAAACAAAAACCTCTTAAAAGTTAATAATGTACTAGCCCATTAAGGGCTGACTTTTCAATCATCTATAAGTTTGATCGGAGAAATAAATATGACAGTTTGACAGTTAAAAAATATGTCAAACCGCCATTTTTGTTCTTCTGCTATGACATTATACCGTGATTAAAAAAACAGCCCTAACTTTAATAAAAGTCATAGGTCAAGGCGTCCTCGCATCGTGGAGTGGCTAAAAAGAGCTGATAATCTTCACACAGCTGAACAGATTTTCTTGAATCTTAGAACACGAGAATCGATACCGCCGACAGACACATAGATAGACACGTTAGACTTATAACACCCTTCTGCTTCCGTCGGGCGTTAAAAAGTGTAGTTACTTACTGATTAGGTAAATTTAAGTTTGTGTAGAATATTTCGGTAGGTAAATATTAAAATACCTAGCCTCGATGTTAGACGAACGAGGAAGGAACCACAAAAAACCAGTAACGATATCTACGGTTAACAAATGCAAGACAAACAGCAGACAAAGATGAAGGGAAGAATTTGTCTGCTGCCATTAAGACGTGGGCCACAGACAATAACAGTCTTTCCCTATCAGTTTGACCTTAATATATTTATTTTGTTAGAGGGATTGTCCGAAAGGGTTACCGCTACCCCGGAATATAAAGGGCTAAGGAAGGAACATGGATGTGTTTTAGTCAGTGAGAGTGTAACACTCCCTTTGGCTTAACCTCAAAAAAAAAAAACAATTTTCGTTCCAAAAAACGAAGTCATGAAGATTAGGTACGTAGAGTGGTGGTTACTTGACACCTGGTGAAAATACATGACCCGCAATTGCAGAAGACAGAAGTGTGAAAAATACAATCACGTTTTATTTTTACGTTCAAATGGCTTTTCGTATGGAAACGGGAGACCATAATCATTGCCGAGCAGTTGGAGAATACAGACAACATACCTAGGTAAAGAAAACGCAGCCACAAGAAATACCTACCCTACAAAGGTATAACTGGGATGACCCAGAATCTGCATTTACGATCCACCATAAACATTGAACTATCTACTATTGTAAACTCGATTAAATCAATAACTCCGTAAACAAACGCACACGGTTTATTAACCCCACATCAAAGAGATACCGATCCATTCGTTTATTTATTTGTTTGAAACCTCGTTTTTATTCTTTGATCTTTTAATTTATATGTTCGGGAAGGTAAGAAAGATGTTGATTACAAACCCATTATGCGTTTTACGGGGGTTATTCGATTCGATTATTTATGGATTTGCCTGTTTTTGAACTAAAATAATAGTCATATTAGTGTATTTAAGTCCCGAAAAAATATAATAATATGTCGTTGATACACGTTGTTGTAATTAATTTGTTTGATGGAAAAACATCGGTTACAGGGTGGGCGATTTCAAAATCACATTTCGTCTCATTAGCAAATGACAGCACGAATTATATGAAAAAACATACGACCGATTTTCAACTTTCACGTGTCTATGGTTTTGAATGTTCGTTTTTTGCCACCTACTTCTGAAGATAAAGTTGTTTTTTACTTTTAGCTATAGTACAGACGCCAGCACATCAAGCTATCCCTAACTGTCAAATTTTCTCAAATAAAAATGAACCTTATATCTTTGCAATAAAGTTGAAATACTATCAAAGAAATTTGACAGATTGTGGTAACTTAATGTGCTGGCCTCTGTACCTACCCCACAGTCCCCACAACATTCCGTTTTAAATAATCCCGTTGCTCAGAATTAGGACAATAGTAGGCTGTTATTTTTGTGTCCATTACAAGATTCTGTCTGCGAGTCCTCGTGACTTTTCGGCCCCAGACCTACCGCGAAGCATCTTACCTTCTTTCTAACTTTTTTTCTTTTTACTTGACTCCTAAGATTCGTAGCGTGATGTTACATAGCTCATAACATTCCTCAAGAATTGGGTTATAAAGTGCAGGCTCTTTCAAATCCGACGTATAGTTCCAGAGATTAGCGCGGTCAAACAAAAAAAACTCTTCAGCTTTAAAATATATTTTAAATGAATTATATTATTTACTTTACTTACTATCATTCATCTTCATGAAAACCGTAAAACAGCATCGAATATTCTAAACTAGGGATACCTAGATAGTGCCGCGTCCCGCCATCTCTTGGTAGGAAATATAAAGTTCTACGGAACATAACATAGAATGAATAACAAATGAATTTTATAAATTTGGTTTTATTAAGGCTATTTATAACGATAAGGCACTGGATTATTTACAAAAGTTAACACTAGAAAGGAAGTTTATTCACAAGCTTGTTCCTTAAATATACGTATTTTGTGACGTGGTACTTTAGTTCTTCTCCTAGCGTTGTCACTTCAGCGACATCATCAGTAGGTGGCTCTGAAATCAATTATAGAAATTATAAATTTGTTGTTTTCGTACCCGAAGGGAGTCTACAAGAACCCTTATGGAATTACGAAATTACTACTACATTCAGCTGTTTGTCTGTCCGCCCGTCTGTGGGCGGTAACTCGAGTCCTCTTCTTCGAGACTCTTAAAAGGTAGACATTTGAAGTTTTCACAGATTGTGTATTTCTATTGCTAAAAATAAAGTGGGACACCCATACCAGATGCATGCTTTTTTAACAATTTGGTTATCTGTTTTGATAGTCGACCTACATAATTTTATAAGAAAGCAAACATATCGTGGCCTCATATTTTTCACAAATTAACAGCTTGGTGTCACTGTCAAATCTGAATGTCAATTGTTATAAATATTTTATTGCCTGATTTTAATAAAAGTTGAGTCTTTTTTGTTAATCACTCTGTTCTTATGTTAAACTCATTGAAGATTATTTTCTAATCGTTTGGTTTTCTATTAAAGCGTATTTTTAGTATCTATCTTAAAATATTATTCATTAATCCATGTTTATAATTAAACATGGATCAGAATATCAGCCAGATAAGTTATTAAGCACAGTTATTGTAACTGGCCCGAATTTGTCCTCAGGTTGTGTCCTGATATAATTTCTCTGCTGACGCAACTACCCGTTCGGGTAAACTGAACAGTGGTAATTGGTCAATCATAACATGGTCATAAAATCTATAATCTAAGGTCTATCTATAATCTAAGGCCTAGCGACCATCGGCGGCACTGCATGGCAAAGTATTTTTAGGCAACGAATAAAAATATAACTTAAAAATATGGAAATAAAGTTCAAATTTCAATGTTCGCCTAAAAATACCTTGCTATGCCGTGCCGCTAATGGGCGCCAGGTCTAAGCAGTTATCTAAACTTACCTAAGCTCTGCCAAACAGCAGGCGGGAACACTGACTGTTGTGAGAATACGTACACCATCTTGGAGTCTCTTTGGATGCCTTTGGAAGCTGAATTCTCTTTTCTTGTCATTTCTACGCGATACCAGAAGGCCGGCTTCCTATAATAAGTCAAAATAGATTAGTGTTTATTTTTTGTAATCTTTTTTGTCTCGCAACACTTATCTGTCGCCCACGCTATAATAGAGGTAAGCTTAAATTAATTTCAAACTCAAAGTATTTATTTCAAATAAACCAATTACAGGCACTTTTGAATTGTCAAAGTGTCGGTCAGTCAGAGAGATGAAGCTAGTTGCCCATTCCAAAGCAGTAGGTACCTATGGAGAAGAACGGGCAAGAAACTACATGGACACTCTTTTATAATTAAATTTGTTTCATTCCATGAGTGCAATCATTGCAATTGGAACTTTATATTAAGGCATATAAAAGTCTTATTACGATCACACGCGATTTGCAACCACCGTTTTACTACAGCAAATGTTTCTTACTTCAAATGGTCCTGTACGATGTTATTAGCGATGGGCATGCAAATCTTTTGCACTGGATCACTCATTAATTGGCCCACTGTTCTTATAGGTGACTTCTCTGATACATAGTGTTCTAGTAGGCGAGACGCAATCGGTTTTAGACTCGCTGAAATAGAAATTTGTCACACTCGTTAGTACTCTTCGTAATCAATGCCTTATGAATACTTTGTTAGCACTTTCTGCTGACGTTTTAACAAAAAACCTACCTGCCTGTTTTTGATTTTGTATTTTGTACTTTATAATAGTAAAAACCATGTATGAGGATTAAGAATGACGTCACTTAGTTACATCGTCAACGTCACCGTGTATTGTCATTCAAACTAAACATCCTTTGCCTAGCCTTTAGGTCGGCTTCCAGTCTAACAAGATGAAGCTGAATACCAGTATTTTACATGGAGCGAGTGCCTATCTGACCTCCACAACCCAGTAATTAGGCCATACGATACCCCTTGGTAAGACTGGCTGTCAGATTTTTGGGCTTCTGACGACCCGTTACGACTGTCAAAAATGCACAAATGACAGCCGGGACCAACGGTTTAACGTACTTTCAGAGGCTCGGAGGAGTCTCGTTATGTAAAGATCCACCCATCTACGGCCAACCCCGGCAAGCGTAGCTTAACCTGATGGATCGACCTGTGCAGCTGTTAGTACTTAGCAACGAGCTCCTCATGTATGCAAAATTTCAGCTCTATCGGTTGAGAATAATTGCGTTAAAATTCATTTGCAAGATTTGACCCGAATAAACATACATAAATAACAAGTTAAATAACCTTGTAAGAATTAATTGAAAACTGAATGCATTGTTTTCTGGGGCAGTTTTAAGTACAAGTCTACTGTAAACTCTTCAAATACGTAATAATAATTGAGAAACCACAGATAATACTAAACCGACTGTTGTTTTTAATGATAGCTAGGTAAAAATATTTTTAAAATTGTGAGTAAATTTAAAAAAAAGTTACCAAAATCGGCTCTCAAGCAGCTTTCAGCCCGGTGTAGATGTTCTAAACACACGTGTACCTGAGCGAACTTCATCAGAAGATTCTTCCAGGGACTTATGTCGATCTCATCTGTTATTAACGGCACCTGGAAACATACACGGAATTATTGTGACTGTTACGTTCTGCGTTCTTGTTTCACTGTAGCATAGCATAGTTAGCTCAGCGCGGGTTGGTAGATGTCACATGTCTTCGAATTTTTAGTTCTAGGGCATACAATTTTATTGCATTCATAGGTACACAACGTTTTCCATCACCGTTTTGATAACAGTGGTGAAGCAATAATTTACAAAAATTAAATCATTATTCTGCCTAACCTTTTACCAACTATATTGGGGCCGGCTTCAAGTCTAACCGAATGCAGCTGAAAACCAGTATTTTACTGCCTATCTGACCTCCACAACCCAGTCAGTAAGTGGGTAATACGATACCCCTTGGTCTGAAGACTGGCTGTCAGCCTTTCGGGCTTCTGACTACCCGTAACGACTGTCAAAGATCCAGAATTACAGCCTGGACCAACGGCTCAACGTGCTTTCAGCACGGAGGAGTCTATCGTTATGTAAAGATGGTCACCCATCCACAGATCAACCCCGGCAAGCGTAGCTTTACCAGAACGATCGATATTTTCCTCATTCAACTCGAGTCCAAGAATGAGAATGAAAAACCCACCTCATTAACATCTTTCTTCTCACTAACGATTCCATGCTTTTTCAAGGACGCGAAGTCATCAACAGTAAGTTCATTAGGATCCTCCTCGTAGAAAGACTCGCAGTCCAATCGTATAGAATGTTCCGCTGACGTGAGACTCTCGAATGGGTTCAGTTGGAAGTCGCCGCCGCTCATCGTCATGTCTTGTATGGTCTGGTTTATTTGTTCTATTGATTCGTGTGTTCTGAAAACAAATATAATTACAACATTTATATCGAATCAGAATTATTGGTACACGCAAATGGATAAAATAAGGAATAAATATATAAGAGGAAGTCTGAAAGTGACACCGGTGACTGGAAAGTCGTGTGGAAATCGGTTGTCATAGTATGGACATGTTATGTGCAGGAATGAGGAAAATGTTGTCAGGAAAGTTTTGAGTAGGAATGTGGATGGCTATGCAAGTAGAGGAAGACCAAAGAAACGATACATGGATTGTGTGAAAGATGATATGGCTAAAAAGGGAGTACTGATGCTTCATGTTATTGAATGGAGCATTTATTTACGTTAATACTCAAGTTTTATATTCTACATATCCTGCCCGAGCCTAAAGTATCTATAATCTGGGATATTGATACTTTTAAGGGATCCAAACGTAATTCAAATTCAAATTCAAATTCAAATCATTTATTTGCGAAATATGGGTAATTCTAGGGTGTCATTTTTATAAAAGTTCTTTAGACCATATCCTACCATGACAGGTGTGCAAAATATTACAATAAAATTTATAAACTATAACATATTAAATTACATATTGATTAACAATTGCATTATTTATACATTATATAATTGGACAATTACTGGACTTAATTATGAAATTGTTTTATCATTTAAATAATCATTAACAGAATAGTAAGCTTTTTGAATCAGATACTTTTTTAATTGGTTTTTAAATAGATTGAAATTATTAAATTCTTTTATGTACTTAGGTAGTTTATTATATATTCTAGGGCCCATACAAAATGCACTCTTATCAAACATAGCCGTTCTATGGCGTATTGCACAAAGTGTACTTGCAAGTCTTCCACTTTTTAAAGTTGCATATTTATTTAGGTTAATTCTTATGTCTAATGCTAGCTCATAGATATACAATGATGGGAAAGTGAGTATTTTTAAATTAATAAAGTGCGGTTTACAAGTTTCCGTTGATTTTAATGCACAAATCGCCCGGATACACTTCTTTTGAGCTTTAAAGATGGTTTCTCTCTCAGTGGCGTTCCCCCAAAACATTATACCATATCTAAGTGTCGAACCAACATATGCATGATAGGCAGACAGGAGAGCACTTTGATTTACAAATTTTCGAAGCATATAAATGGCATACGAATAACGACTGAGTTTTGTACATACTTGTTCAATATGTGTCTTCCATGTCATGTCTGAGTCTATGTGTAGTCCCAGAAATTTTGTAGTGTTGATTTTGTGTATTTTTATTTGTTCGTAATTAATATTTAGAGTGCTTTGTTTTGAATTTCTATTTTTAAATGTCATTATATATGTTTTAGTTAAATTTATTTTGAGATCATTTAGATTTAACCAGTTAACGATAGATGATAGCGTAGCGTTTATTTCATGTTCATATGTCTTAGGGTCTTCAGATATAAATATTACAGTACTATCATCAGCGTACAGAACCATGGGCGGTTTGATTGATTTAGGGAGATCGTTTATATATATAATAAATAGCAAAGGCCCCAAAATGCTTCCTTGTGGTACACCTTTATAGACTCTTATTGGTGCTGATAAGTGTTTCTTTTCTTCTTTTGTGGTATGCGAAATGCTAGATATTTCAGTTTGTTGTTCTCTGTCACTTAAGTATGATTTTATGAGCTCTCTAGCATTTCCTCGTATTCCGTAAGTTTCCAATTTATTCAACAGCACATCATGATTGACGCAGTCGAAGGCTTTTGTCATATCCATATAGAGTGCTGTGACTTCTTTTTTATTGTCTATACCTTTTAGTACCATTTTCAAAAAAGTGTATAATGCATTGTTAATCGATTTATTTTTCCTGAAACCCATTTGTTCTTCCGACAGAATGTTGTGTTTTTCGAAGTAATTATATAGATTGCTATAAATAACTTTCTCAAAAACTTTCGACAAGACAGGTATTAGCGCTATAGGTCTATAACAATTCATATTTTCTCTATCCTCTTTTTTAAATATTGGAATGACTTTGGTCAATTTTAATTTTGATGGAAAGACTCCTTCTTCGATACATTTATTAATTATATGAGAGAGTGGTGGTGCTATTAATTCTGCCACTACCTTAAGCATTTCTGTAGTAATTCCATCATATCCAGTGCTATTGGTGTTTTTAAGAGATTTTATTATTTGGACAATGCTTTTAGGAGTACACGGGCTCATAAAGAGTGAGTTTGAATTATTATATTTAATTGTATAATGCTGATTATTGTTAATAGACTGGTTATTCGGTATTTGAGTCGTGAAAAAATGGTTGAACTCGTTAGCGATAGCAGTTGGATCTGTGATTGGAACACCTTTTACGTTTATTTTGTCAATTTTCTTAATCTCGTGAACATTTGTTTTATAATTATTAATAACCTTCCATGTAGCTTTAGCTTTATTAACTGACGTTTGAATATAGTAATTGTTTTGAGATTTTTGAGTTAATTTAATTATTGTTTTTAATCTTTTTGCGTATACTTTGTATGAATCTTTATGTTGTATGTTTGGTGATTTTCTGTATTTCCATAATAATTGTCGTTTACGTTTCGAACAGACTCTTATACCTTTTGATATCCATTTTGGTCGCTTGTGTATAGGGATTTTAACTTTAATTAAAGGAAAATAGAGGTCAAAGAATAATTTAAATAGATCATGAAATTTGTTGAACGCATCATCCGCTGTTTCAGCATTGTAAACTTCACAAAAGGTGAGATTTTTTATACATTTCATGAACTTATCCGTATTCGACGAGCTATAGTCTCGTTTATGTTTGTAGAAGTAAGTGATGTTACACCTTTCTTTGACTGGATATTGCAGCAGTTGAGCAGTGTGATCTGATAGAGCTAGTTCTAATATTTCGTACCTGGAGCCTTTTTTATTACAAATGAAGTTGTCAATACATGTTTTACTACTTAAACGCGTAGGTTCATTAATCATTAGTTTAAGATTATAGCTAGCCAGCAGTTGCTCAAATTCTATTACATTTTTTTCCCTTTTTAGCCTATTTATATTAAAATCACCGCATATGATTATCTTCTTATTTTTCAAACACGTTTTGTTGAGTATTTCGTTAAATTTTGTAAAAAATATGTTAACCTTTTCTTGTTTATTGGTAGGGGGTCTGTATATGTTGACAATAATTACATTATGCTCCACAAGTTCAATGGCACTGCATTCCACAACATTTCTCATAGTATGTTCCTTAATGTCATATTTTTTTGCCTTTTGACTATTGTGCACCAATATGCATGCTCCTCCATTTCTATTGTGCCTAACGTAAGATGAAATTAATGAGTAATTAGGAATTTTAAGCGAATAGGTATCCTCGTTTAGCATATTATGCTCAGTGATACAAAGAACGTCAACATGTTTATTATTGCGATCTAACTCGTCCAAGTACAGTGACAGTTCATCAGATTTATTGATAACGGTAACGACGTAAACGATAACGGTAACGGTAACGATATTAATAAGCCACAGCTGTCTGTCTGTTTGGTCTGTCAGCGGGCTGTATCTCATTAACCGTAATAGGTAGACAGTTGAAATTTTGACAGTCAGTGATAGCCTAGTGGTGTGACCGTCGAACTGCCAAATCATAGGTCTCGAGTTCGAACCCAAGGCACGGCAAGAGTTAGTCACTGACCACACGAAAAGAAAGAAGAAGTTAAAATATTCACAGATAGTGTATTTCAATTGTCGCTATAACAAGTTATATGTTGTGGTAAATATTGTGCGGTGATACCACTCGTGTGCAAGACCGACTCGCACTTGGCCGGTTATTTTGGAACCCTGTGTATGCGCCGGCCTGAAAACCCTGAAGGACAGACTGGAAGACCTGAAACAGTTTACGCGAAGCTCACCAATGGCAACATAGCCAGAAAAAAAAACACGTACCTTGCATCACTATTCCAAATTCCAGCAATAAAGAACGAATGTTCTAACAGAGACATTACTCTAGTGTACTCCCACATAGTTTTCTCAGTTCCTACTTGAGCAACCAATGACAACGCTTGAGGTGGACTGGCGCGCAAGTTCTTTAGCACTTTCGAGGCTTGGGAGTGACCCCGGGACAGTTTGAGGACTAGTTTTGATAGGTAGGTCTTGTTGTTGGCATCTATCTGTAATTAAATAAAGTCTAATTCAATAAAGAGACCATTAACGTTACTGTGAAGGCCAGAGGGAGCCTCACTTAGGGAGCTCAGAGGTAGAGCTCGTTTAATGTGTTGTAGGGATTTCTATCCTACAAAATACAAACACACGGGGCAGCAGCTATTGAATTATATTGCTTCTAACGAATACATGTGTCAATTACTACGGTTACTGACGGGCCTCTATTCATTTCTTTTATAAAAAAAAACCTATCGAAATATTCTATAATTTTGAAAGGTCAAATGTTGTCAGTTATTTTCTAACCAGGTTCAACAGAAGGTTTCAACCTAGGCTTTACAGTATATTAGAGGTAACGGCCCGACTAAAAGTTCTGGATGGATCCCAGCCAAGCTGTACTTTGTGTAAATAATTTCATCACCACTGCTCTTAAAACGGTGAAGGAAACAAAGTGAGGAAACCGGTATGTCCTCGAATCAAAATTACCGCCGCACCCACAAAAACCCGCACTGCGTCCGCGTGGTTAATTATTATTACATCCCACTCCCTCTCGAAAAGAGGAGGATTCTATTCTAGCAGTGGGACCATTATAGGCTGATTATACTGCTGCTGGTTTTGGTAAACTTCAAACCTTAAGTAGAGATAATTTCGAAGAAAATAAGTGCAGAAGTTATAAAGTCAAAGTCTACTATAAGAACTTACAAATGGTCTTATTTTTCCTGAAGATATGAATTTCAAGGCTTGAATCAACAAACTTATTAGCTCTTCTGCTGTTTCACAATCTGGAACAAATAAAACATTGTTATTTATAAAGATAATAAATAATAAACTAAGATTTCTTCAGTAACACCAATACAATTTTTTACCAATTTCAGAAAAGGGCGAAGAAGGAGGTTCTATGTTCGATTTTTATTTGAGAACTCTTACGCGATAAAAAATAAAATAGTTAGGTAGCACAAACAATTCAAAAGTGAAAAATAAAAACTTTAATTTAACTAGTAGTGTTTTTTTTTGAAAATCTGCAGTTTTTTTTTGTGTAAAAAGTTTTTTCTACTTGATACTGAAATTCAGCTAACATCCAGTCGATATGACATTCTACAGCATAATGCTAACTAACTTACCTCGCAATATATCCCAGAGCTTGTAAGTAAAGTCATTACTAGATCCGATAGTATTCATATCATTGAGACACTGTCCTAAAGTACTGGTGTCCTCAGTGACACAAATGCACCCGCCGGCAGGACATTCCGCTGTATACGCGTACGTTTCAGTTTCGTTTAGTAGTTCGTTGACACGTTTGGAGTTGTTCGGACGTCTTGAGCCCGGTACGTTGTTTCTGTAAATATTGGAGAATTGGTCTAGGTCAATAATAATAATATCCTTGGACATTTCACACAACGCCATATCGTCCCAAGCTAAGCAACCTAATGCTTGTGTTATGGTAACGAGATGGCTGATAAACTACTTATATACATTTTTTTTTTCGTAAATACATACATATTATAGATAGAAAAACACCCAGACTCGTAACAAATACATACTTGCAGGTCGTACAAATATTTGTTCCGTGCGGGAATCGAACCCGCGACATAGTGCGCAGCAGTCAATCGCTCAACCACTGCGCCAACCGTGTCGTCAATCTCGTAATCAATCTATAATGTTCCCGATGCTGGAACACAGGCCTCCTGTTTATGAATTAAACAAACTTTGTTTTACAGAATAAAACTTTGAATTTATTGCCAATAGTTATAATCAAGATGTCGGTTAGTTTCAATTTTGCACTGTGATGATTGAGATGTCGTGCGCGCCGTCGTCGTCGCTCGCGGAGTGTCGGTGGGTGCGCGCGCGGCGGATATGGGCGACGCCCCTCGTCCCGCTCTTTCCCCTCGCTCGCCCTAGTGCGGGGCGCGTACACCTCCTTTCTTCGAGAGGGAGTAATAGGCTCTAAGGGTTGGACCTCATCTGGCAGCACGGAATCACATTTTTCCGTCGCCCTTTCTATTTCTGTCGCTTAGACCTGCCATATGCTAGACCGAGACAGAAAGCATAATGTGATAGCACGCGGCGGAATCCTCGAGGCGATCGGCATCACGGACAAAATGCATACATACATACTGCAGCACGTGGTAGCACAGGCGGAACAAATGCGATTCCGTGCTGCCAGATGTGGTCCAACCCTAATCCACCACGCGGGCCCAGTGCGGGGAGGTGGATGTCTCATGTCTTCTAATTTTGGGTTACAGGACATGTTTTGAGAGCATTAGTAATTAAATCACTACATAGTATAAAACAAAGGCGCTTTCTCTGTCCCTATATCCCTATGTATGCTTAAATCTTTAAAACTCCGCAACGGATTTTGATGCGGTTTTTTTTAATAGATAGAGTGAATCAAGAGGAAGGTTTATGTGTATAATTTGTCGACATATTTTGCGGGCGAAGCCGCGGGCGGAAGCTAGTAATTTATATAAAGTAAAGCGCCTACCTGAGTTCGAACCCCCTTCAAACTTCAACAGTCGTGCTTGCAACCAGACCAACCTATACCTTTTAGCACCTCTTAGCTGGCAAACCAATTTAAAATTGTTCTAAAAAGAAAAAATATACTTTTACCTAATTGAAGCAGTTTCCAGATTGACAGAGGCGAATCCTGCAGCAGTCATGTCGACTAGGAGTTGGTTCATACTATGTAATGCACATACCGACCGCCAGATGGCGTTACATGGACTTGCTAGGTGACCCACTATGATTTCTTGTTCCTGTAAAAAGTATTCCTTCAAAGAGAATTTTCTAGATACCCTACTCACTTGCCAAATAAAATAAAATGTATATACATTCAGTCAAAAAAGTATCGGGAATGGATGATTTGTTTATGGTTCCAAATTCAAATTTTTGGTTTTTTTGTAGTTGTTAGATTGGCACAACTGTTTTCCATTTTAGCGCAGAGTTTGAGTTGCATCTGTTATTTATATTAAATACAGTGCTGGTTTTAGTAATGTCATATATAGTTTGTATTGCGAATTTCATAATGGACAAAAATATCGAACAAAGAGTTTGTCTTAAATTTTGCATCGCCAATGAAATTTCGTGTTCGGAGTCACTGAAAATGTTACAGAAGGCTTACGGTGAATCGACTTTATCAAAAACTCGTGCTTATGAGTGGTTCAAAGCGTTCAAAAGCGGTCGAGATGTGATGGAAGATTTGCCTCGCTCTGGTAGGCCGTCAACGTCTGCAACTGAAGTTAACATCGCAAAAGTGAAGAAAATAGTGACTGAAAATCCCCATTCAACTCTGAGAGAGATAGCCGCCGAACTTTCTGTATCTCACGAGTCGATCCGTACCATTTTAACTAATCATTTGGGTATGAAACATGTTGCTGTTCGGCTAGTCCCAAAAGATCTGAATTTTCTCCAAAAACTCAATCGCATGAAAGTCGCTGAGGACATGCTAGAACGAGTCAGTTCGGACCCAACATTCATGAAACGCATTGTTACTGGTGACGAGACGTGGGTTTACGAGTTTGACATGCAAACTAGTCAACAAGCTTCGGAGTGGCGCCTTCCAACTGAACCGAAACCGAAAAAGGAGAATTCGCGGCGAGAACTGATCTCAATTCCGGAAGCAGCGTTTAAAAAATGTTTTGATGAATGGATTATTCGTTGGCGCAAGTGTATCGTTTCTAAAGGAGCATATTTTGAAGGTGATAAAATAAATTTGGATGATTAACAGACATTTTGTGTATTATTGATCTTTTCCCGGTACTTTCTTGACAGAGTAGTATTTTTGGGCATGTGAGGAAATTAACTTATAATATTAGTAGGACTTTAGTCCTTATGTTTCATATAACTAATATTGTGTTTGTATATGCCACGGAACAGCCTCCTTTCTGGTCGGACAAGAGAATTGTCACACCCTGTATTGTTTTTTTACTACCTTCGATTATCTGTTTGCAGCTCAATTAATCATTTTAAGATAATAAAAGTTCTCATGACGAAAATAAACAAGTTAGATGTAAAATACTTACAAAATTAACTTTACAGCTTATAAAAGGAGTATGCAGCGTCTTTCCTGACCATTCGCAGCGCAACTCAGTGACGCCACCGTGCGGAGCGTTGACTAACTCATCAGTGTTGTGGGAGCCGTACGACATGCCAGAGATTAAGTACTTGCAGTCAATCAGGGTGGAGATCTGAAAAATATAAAGTCATCATCTGCCTAGCCTTTTCCCAACTATGTTGGGGTCGGCTTCCAGTCTAACCGGATGCAGCTGAATACCAGTATTTTAAGAGAAAAGGCCTGGGTGACCAGTGGGTACATTATTGGCTGATTAAGCTATGCTTAAAAAAAATAACAGATTTAATTTACTTACAGGGTCAATAAACAATGTACAGACGCCAGCACATCAAGTTACCACAATCTGTCAAATTTCTTTGATAGTTAACTTTATTGCAAAGACATAAGGTTCATTTTTAATTGAGAAAATTTGACAGTAAGGGATAGCTTGATGTGCTGGCGTCTGTACCTTCAATGTAGACTTGCATTTTTAAAATTGATGGTCATGTTCAACCATTTTCGTAACTAACTGGCTTCTTTCGCATTATGAATTCGTCTAAATAGGTAGAATAGAATACTGTTTATTTAAATGACAAATTTAGGTGAAAGCTACAAGATAGACCACAAACACATACTTTCTGAAGTTTTTTTACAATTTCCTTGTAATTATCGGGTTCTATGGTGATCAAACTTTAATTAACAACCATAACAAATATGTATTTACAGAATTATGACAACTAAAGTTATCAATACAACTATCTAAGTATAGATTACACAATTCAATAACTATTTCATGAAATTGTAACATTTTAGGTCAATTAATACAATAGAGAGCTAATTAATAATTCTATAATACACATTTCGTACACTTTGCATCAAGTTTGGATCAACATAAAACCTGACACTGACCTCAATATTGAAAAAAACATAATAAAAAAGAATTTTCTCTGTTACCTGAGTGCGTCTCCCTTATAGGTATTTAGACAAAATAATCTTACCATATCCGTAGTCAATCCTTCCTGTTTAGCATAATCTTCAACTAACAGATCCAGATCAACATCATCCTGGTTCATGCTGTCTTCGTAGGTAACTATACCTCTAGCAAAGTGCGTACTATCTGATTGCACTGTAAGCAGTAAGGGCTTGCCAGCTTCTATGGGGTTTGTTAATATCCATATCGGTATGGCTTCCTCTGTAGATACTTGGTTGCGGTTCTTGTTGTACAGATTGGCTATTTCTCTGAAATTTTTGTGTTCTTGTACTGTAAGCCTATTTTATACACACACTTTATCACACCTTTATACCCCAAAAGTTAGGCAGATATGTACTAACAGGAACCTCACAAGTAACCAGTTACCTGTTTTAAATGTTAGTCCTAATAATTTTGTTTTTTTTTTGGAATAGTTAACCCCTACACTGCCATGAACATGTGTTGTGTGCTCTGAGCCCATGTAATAATGGGCTATAGTCATTGTCATCTACTGGGCATAAATCTAGACTACACTATAAATATCCAGATAGAAAAATCCCAATAGCATGTTATGTGATCCAGGAATTAATCCAAAACCTCATAAGTAGCACATACTTTTTAATTAAATAAAGAAATGGAACACTTTTTAAAAACATTGGCAGGTATATTTAGAATAATGCTGTTTTAAATATAACTAAAACCTATTTACTAACCTTGCAGTATCAAGTGTAAGGGGAACATGAGCAGCTTCCTCCTTAGTCCATAACTGTGGGTCCTCAGTGACCATAGTGTCATCAAATACAGTATGAAGACTTAGGTCCAGTTTCAGTGGAGATCCCGTTAATTCTAACTCTTCTGTAATTTAGAATATTTCGGTTTTAAATGGGTTTAGAACTAAGACAATGTTGATAACCACTAGTAATACTCCCTCTCACAGAAAGAGCAGGCCCGTATCGTAGCTGTAGGAACATTCTAGTCTGATTATGCTACGCATTCAGCTAATAGCAGTATTCTATTGAATAAGTACACATTTGAATTGGAAAATACAAACCAAGCTTTAAAAGATTGCTAAATAAGAATTAACTTACTAACACCCTGATTTATATTCAGTTATTATTCTTATTTGTTTAGTATTTTGATTAAAAGTGACCAAAGCAAACAAAATAATGGCGTTTCTTACCAGCCTCATTTATATTGTTTTTTCCAATCGTTTCCGTAACATAAGAAGATTGTTTAGTCTGCAAATAAAAAGAGGTTCTATTTAGAGATAAGTTCTAGTCCTAATAGCCCAAAATTCCATAAATAAACCAATATTTACCTTATTACAAATTAGGAACACATCCCTGTTACTTTTTGTGTACATTTCTACGTAACTTGGACTCTTTTGTTTTTCAACATAATGCTTCGAATAATTCTCTAACACAGGTTTAATTAGACTATCCATTGTTTATTTTAGGAGACAATTATTGAAGTAAAAATAAACGAAATTTAAATATTCCGTTGTGATCGTCTTTCAATTTTATTTGAATTTGGAATCTTTAGACGTTTTTTCTGACAGCAACGTTAACGTTTATAAATTGGTGTTGCCAAAGTTGATACAGAATATAAAATCGTTGACATAAAATGAAAAGTGTTAAAAATATAAATTTAACACTAGATTTTGAGCACTTTATTCAGAAAATTAACAACCTTCCTAGTTCATGAAAATCAGAAAATGAGTTAATTAACCAGTCGTTTGCTTACTTGGAAATTTGGCTTCACACACCTTCTAAAATGTAACCTAGATGGCGGTAGCGGTTTCATCTTGTGCGAATGAGAACTGTTACTTGGCGTTGATCCAAAGACATTATGTTCATGCGTTGTTCTTTGTGGTGTCAGCACAATCAATAGTATCTTTCCCGCATTTTTTAAATCGGGGACGTGTGCCTATTCGTCACAAAAAGTTTAAATTCAAAATGTATTAATTGATTTTGTTTATTATTTGCAATGACGAAAATTAAAAATAGTGTCACTATGTGCTGCCTGGCAAGGCATACAAATTAATTTACACTTGGTAGTAGGTGTAGACAGTATTATCTACATAATTATAAAAAATACTGCTGGGTACCTGTTTGTTAAAAATCTTTAGCATTTAACATAAACATAAACAAATAAATATGTGGGTAGGTATAACTAAACTTATCTATTAATTAAAGAATATCGAAGAGTATCGAGGTAATCGATTAGAGGAAAAGTTATTTTTAATTTTATTTAAATTCTTGTAAGAAAATACTTTTTAATACGTGTAGGTATGTATTTATGCTTTATGTCTAAGAAACTTATTCAGAAGTGACTTTTTTAAGTATACTTAGGTCTTTTGAAGTTTAAAAAAATTAACGCAGTTACTTTTTGTGATCTACGATTGTGATCAAATAGGATTCCTTGATGTTGATAATATCGTCACGGCCAGCAATGTCAAGGCATTTTGTTGAAAAATTGAAAATGTGGGGTACCTATCAAACGTAGATTAGGTATTTATAGATCACACACAAAAATGTTGCATGACCTTTATTATTACTTATCTTTATTTGAAAAAAAAACTTCCGCTCGGGGTGGAGCGAAAAGTAAAGTCAGAATCTTACTGACTAAAAACCATCCAAGTAACCATCCAGACACGTAGCTCAAACAACCATAAGGGACACTGTTTCAACACTATCTAAATACCTAATCGAAGCCTACCACGCATGCTGTAAGCTGAGGGCGCCACAAACAAACAGTCAGAGGACGCCTTGGTGGAACGCCGAACTCAGCAAACTCAGAGATACACTACGCAAACAATTCAACAGAGCCAAAAACACCAGACTACCGGAAGACTGGGAACTATACAAAGATACCCAATACACGTACAAAAAACAAATCAGAACTGCCAGGAGAACAGCATGGCGGAATTTCTGTGAATCCATTGAAACAAACAACGAAGCCGCCAGAGTAAGGAAAATCTTATCAACAGATCAGAACCAAACCCTGGGTGTGCTGATAAAACCGGACAAATCATACACATTAACAGACCAAGAAACATGCAAAATCCTCCTCGAGACCCACTTCCCGGACTGCAAACTCCTAGAAGACAAGGAATGGGAAGCAGAACCAGAATGGACCCCAACAGACCTAGACCTAGACCTGGTCCAGAGCCCACAAAATAGTTACAGAAGACCGGATAAGGTGGGCAATCGACACCTTTAAACCATATAAGTCTGCAGGGCTGGACGGCATCTTCCCAGCCCTTCTGCAGTGGGGACTAGACCAGGTGACACCATGGCTGGTAGAGATATTCCAAGCCAGCATAGCACTCAAATACGTACCTCTCGCATGGCGAGAAGTGAAAGTCATCTTCATACCCAAACCGGGCAAGACCGACTACACACAACCCAAAGCTTACAGACCAATAAGCCTCACATCATTTCTACTGAAAACCCTCGAGAGACTCTGTGATAGGTACATCCGAGACGGACCTCTCAGAGTAAAACCACTGCACAAACAACAACATGCATACTCCACAGGCAGATCAACGGAAACCGCGCTACACAGCGTGGTTTCCAAGATCGAATGCGCAGTGGACCATAAATGCTCGTCCCTGGCTGCCTTCATCGACATAGAGGGCGCCTTTGACAAAACCACCTTCAAAAGCATCAACATGGCCCTCGACAACCACAAGATAGACCCAACCCTGAACGGCTGGATCACCAATATGCTCACAATGAGAGCTGTACAACTTACAGTAAACGACACTACAAGGGCCATCGTAGCGAAAGGATGCCCGCAAGGGGGCGTTCTCTCACCGCTACTATGGAACCTGGTCGTAGACAGCCTCATAAAAACACTCAACGAAAAAGGCTACTATACAGTAGGCTACGCCGACGACATAACCATTATAATAAACGGCACACATGAAAACACACTATGCAACCTCATGCGCCAAGCCTTGAAAATAGTAAAGGACTGGTGCCACAGACACCAATTATCAGTGAACCCAACGAAGACCGAACTGATCCTTTTCAAAGAAAAATGGCCACACTACAGTTACCCCGATTCTTCGGAACAAACCTAAGCCTATCAACTGAGACCAAATATCTGGGAATCTTTCTGGATAGTCAGCTGAACTGGGCAAGGCATACTAAACATACGATCACAAAAGCCACCATATCACTGTGGCAATGCAAACAACTGCTGGGCAGGAACTGGGGTGTTAAACCCAAAATCACACACTGGCTATACGCCACGGTCATCCGACCAACTATCACATATGGCTCACTAGTATGGTGGCCCAGAACAAACTTAAGCACAACCCAAAAAGAACTAGAGAAACTGCAGCGACTTGCTTGTGTAGCTATTACTAGCTGCATGAGAACGACGCCCACAGCTGCCCTACAGGCGATGCTAGGACTGCCACCTCTACACCTCATCGTGCGAGAGGAGGCAACCATGGCCGCCTTTCGGCTAAATATAACAGGAACCCTAAGTAAAGATTCCAGAGTAAAGCACACACGGGTAAGGGATGACGCAATCAGACATCAACCAATGCTAGCGTCACCCTGCGATAGAGCCCCAAAACAACACCAATTTCAAAAACACTATGACATATCACTTATCGAAGAACAGTGTGACTACTCTGGTCCGGAAGAACTAAGAGTAAACACCGACGGGTCGAAGACCGACTCCGGAAGCGGTGTCGGGGTGTTCTCACGAGACCTTAATATACACATATCCAGCCCACTGGGCAAGCACAACACCGTCTTCCAGGCGGAGTGTGTGGGCATCATACAGGCAGCACACGCAATAGAAGCCAGGAAAGTCACCGATGCGCAAATACGCATAGTTTCCGACAGCGCCTCGGTCCTGCAATCCCTAAAGAAACAACACCACACCTCAAAACTAACACTAGAATGTCACAACGCACTAGAACGTATATCAGTACTCTACCGCAACAAAGTGACACTACAATGGATAAAAGGACACAGCGGATCATCGAAATAAAGGTATAAATAAATAAATTAGGTAACGACGCAGCTGACGAGCTAGCGAGGAGAGCCTCCAGTGCGCCAGCCTGCGGACCGGAACCCATGATACCCATTCCCTTTAACCAGCTACGCAGATGGCTACAAGAAATCACCCACACACAAGCGGAGAGCTGGTGGACCTCGGCACCGGGCTGCAGGCAATCCAGAGAGGCCATGCCATCCCTGGATAAAAGGTTAACCAGACGGTTACTCCACCTGAACAGAACCGGCCTGCGCCTGATGACGGGGACCATCACGGGACACTGTTCACTAAACAAACACTTCCACACAATAGACATAACAGACAGTCCTCTGTGCAGGGCCTGCATGGAGGCTGAAGAAACCGTCGCGCACGTACTCTTTGAGTGCACAGGCGTCATACAGATTAGGACACAAACTATTGGAACACCTAAATCTTTTACAGATATATTACACAGACCAGGAGACGTCATAAACTTCTGGAAGGAGGTGGGCTGGCTGGAATAACCGCCACAGGCCGCCATGGCCCACGCACAATGGTCCGCCAAGGACTGAGTGCGGAAACCAAAGCCCGAAGAAGAAGAAGAAGAAACCATCCAAGTTCCTTCCTTAGCCCTTTATGTTCAGGGGTAGCGGTAACCCTTTCGGACAATCCCGCTGAAATCGGTGTTAATTAGTAACTACTTAATTTAGATTTAGGTTTTGGCAAGATTCAATTACCTACAATTCTATAAATACTACCTAAAATTCTATAAATTTTGGGATGAGACGTCGCAAACCCTTAAGCTATGAGAGGTGGTTACTACACATAACCACCGTAGGTAATTGAATCTTGCCAAAACCTAAATCTAAATTAAGTAGTTACTAATTAACACCGATTTCAGCGGGATTGTCCGAAAGGGTTACCGCTACCCCTGAACATAAAGGGCTAAGGAAGGAACTTGGATGGTTTCTTCTTCTTCTTCTTCGGGCTTTGGTTTCCGCACTCAGTCCTTGGCGGACCATTGTGCGTGGGCCATGGCGGCCTGTGGCGGTTATTCCAGCCAGCCCACCTCCTTCCAGAAGTTTATGACGTCTCCTGGTCTGTGTAATATATCTGTAAAAGATTTAGGTGTTCCAATAGTTTGTGTCCTAATCTGTATGACGCCTGTGCACTCAAAGAGTACGTGCGCGACGGTTTCTTCAGCCTCCATGCAGGCCCTGCACAGAGGACTGTCTGTTATGTCTATTGTGTGGAAGTGTTTGTTTAGTGAACAGTGTCCCGTGATGGTCCCCGTCATCAGGCGCAGGCCGGTTCTGTTCAGGTGGAGTAACCGTCTGGTTAACCTTTTATCCAGGGATGGCATGGCCTCTCTGGATTGCCTGCAGCCCGGTGCCGAGGTCCACCAGCTCTCCGCTTGTGTGTGGGTGATTTCTTGTAGCCATCTGCGTAGCTGGTTAAAGGGAATGGGTATCATGGGTTCCGGTCCGCAGGCTGGCGCACTGGAGGCTCTCCTCGCTAGCTCGTCAGCTGCGTCGTTACCTAATTTATTTATTTATACCTTTATTTCGATGATCCGCTGTGTCCTTTTATCCATTGTAGTGTCACTTTGTTGCGGTAGAGTACTGATATACGTTCTAGTGCGTTGTGACATTCTAGTGTTAGTTTTGAGGTGTGGTGTTGTTTCTTTAGGGATTGCAGGACCGAGGCGCTGTCGGAAACTATGCGTATTTGCGCATCGGTGACTTTCCTGGCTTCTATTGCGTGTGCTGCCTGTATGATGCCCACACACTCCGCCTGGAAGACGGTGTTGTGCTTGCCCAGTGGGCTGGATATGTGTATATTAAGGTCTCGTGAGAACACCCCGACACCGCTTCCGGAGTCGGTCTTCGACCCGTCGGTGTTTACTCTTAGTTCTTCCGGACCAGAGTAGTCACACTGTTCTTCGATAAGTGATATGTCATAGTGTTTTTGAAATTGGTGTTGTTTTGGGGCTCTATCGCAGGGTGACGCTAGCATTGGTTGATGTCTGATTGCGTCATCCCTTACCCGTGTGTGCTTTACTCTGGAATCTTTACTTAGGGTTCCTGTTATATTTAGCCGAAAGGCGGCCATGGTTGCCTCCTCTCGCACGATGAGGTGTAGAGGTGGCAGTCCTAGCATCGCCTGTAGGGCAGCTGTGGGCGTCGTTCTCATGCAGCTAGTAATAGCTACACAAGCAAGTCGCTGCAGTTTCTCTAGTTCTTTTTGGGTTGTGCTTAAGTTTGTTCTGGGCCACCATACTAGTGAGCCATATGTGATAGTTGGTCGGATGACCGTGGCGTATAGCCAGTGTGTGATTTTGGGTTTAACACCCCAGTTCCTGCCCAGCAGTTGTTTGCATTGCCACAGTGATATGGTGGCTTTTGTGATCGTATGTTTAGTATGCCTTGCCCAGTTCAGCTGACTATCCAGAAAGATTCCCAGATATTTGGTCTCAGTTGATAGGCTTAGGTTTGTTCCGAAGAATCGGGGTAACTGTAGTGTGGCCATTTTTCTTTGAAAAGGATCAGTTCGGTCTTCGTTGGGTTCACTGATAATTGGTGTCTGTGGCACCAGTCCTTTACTATTTTCAAGGCTTGGCGCATGAGGTTGCATAGTGTGTTTTCATGTGTGCCGTTTATTATAATGGTTATGTCGTCGGCGTAGCCTACTGTATAGTAGCCTTTTTCGTTGAGTGTTTTTATGAGGCTGTCTACGACCAGGTTCCATAGTAGCGGTGAGAGAACGCCCCCTTGCGGGCATCCTTTCGCTACGATGGCCCTTGTAGTGTCGTTTACTGTAAGTTGTACAGCTCTCATTGTGAGCATATTGGTGATCCAGCCGTTCAGGGTTGGGTCTATCTTGTGGTTGTCGAGGGCCATGTTGATGCTTTTGAAGGTGGTTTTGTCAAAGGCGCCCTCTATGTCGATGAAGGCAGCCAGGGACGAGCATTTATGGTCCACTGCGCATTCGATCTTGGAAACCACGCTGTGTAGCGCGGTTTCCGTTGATCTGCCTGTGGAGTATGCATGTTGTTGTTTGTGCAGTGGTTTTACTCTGAGAGGTCCGTCTCGGATGTACCTATCACAGAGTCTCTCGAGGGTTTTCAGTAGAAATGATGTGAGGCTTATTGGTCTGTAAGCTTTGGGTTGTGTGTAGTCGGTCTTGCCCGGTTTGGGTATGAAGATGACTTTCACTTCTCGCCATGCGAGAGGTACGTATTTGAGTGCTATGCTGGCTTGGAATATCTCTACCAGCCATGGTGTCACCTGGTCTAGTCCCCACTGCAGAAGGGCTGGGAAGATGCCGTCCAGCCCTGCAGACTTATATGGTTTAAAGGTGTCGATTGCCCACCTTATCCGGTCTTCTGTAACTATTTTGTGGGCTCTGGACCAGGTCTAGGTCTAGGTCTGTTGGGGTCCATTCTGGTTCTGCTTCCCATTCCTTGTCTTCTAGGAGTTTGCAGTCCGGGAAGTGGGTCTCGAGGAGGATTTTGCATGTTTCTTGGTCTGTTAATGTGTATGATTTGTCCGGTTTTATCAGCACACCCAGGGTTTGGTTCTGATCTGTTGATAAGATTTTCCTTACTCTGGCGGCTTCGTTGTTTGTTTCAATGGATTCACAGAAATTCCGCCATGCTGTTCTCCTGGCAGTTCTGATTTGTTTTTTGTACGTGTATTGGGTATCTTTGTATAGTTCCCAGTCTTCCGGTAGTCTGGTGTTTTTGGCTCTGTTGAATTGTTTGCGTAGTGTATCTCTGAGTTTGCTGAGTTCGGCGTTCCACCAAGGCGTCCTCTGACTGTTTGTTTGTGGCGCCCTCAGCTTACAGCATGCGTGGTAGGCTTCGATTAGGTATTTAGATAGTGTTGAAACAGTGTCCCTTATGGTTGTTTGAGCTACGTGTCTGGATGGTTACTTGGATGGTTTTTAGTCAGTAAGATTCTGACTTTACTTTTCGCTCCACCCCGAGCGGAAGTTTTTTTTTCAAATAAAGATAAGTAATAATAAAGGTCATGCAACATTTTTGTGTGTGATCTATAAATACCTAATCTACGTTTGATAGGTACCCCACATTTTCAATTTTTCAACAAAATGCCTTGACATTGCTGGCCGTGACGATATTATCAACATCAAGGAATCCTATTTGATCACAATCGTAGATCACAAAAAGTAACTGCGTTAATTTTTTTAAACTTCAAAAGACCTAAGTATACTTAAAAAAGTCACTTCTGAATAAGTTTCTTAGACATAAAGCATAAATACATACCTACACGTATTAAAAAGTATTTTCTTACAAGAATTTAAATAAAATTAAAAATAACTTTTCCTCTAATCGATTACCTCGATACTCTTCGATATTCTTTAATTAATAGATAAGTTTAGTTATACCTACCCACATATTTATTTGTTTATGTTTATGTTAAATGCTAAAGATTTTTAACAAACAGGTACCCAGCAGTATTTTTTATAATTATGTAGATAATACTGTCTACACCTACTACCAAGTGTAAATTAATTTGTATGCCTTGCCAGGCAGCACATAGTGACACTATTTTTAATTTTCGTCATTGCAAATAATAAACAAAATCAATTAATACATTTTGAATTTAAACTTTTTGTGACGAATAGGCACACGTCCCCGATTTAAAAAATGCGGGAAAGATACTATTGATTGTGCTGACACCACAAAGAACAACGCATGAACATAATGTCTTTGGATCAACGCCAAGTAACAGTTCTCATTCGCACAAGATGAAACCGCTACCGCCATCTAGGTTACATTTTAGAAGGTGTGTGAAGCCAAATTTCCAAGTAAGCAAACGACTGGTTAATTAACTCATTTTCTGATTTTCATGAACTAGGAAGGTTGTTAATTTTCTGAATAAAGTGCTCAAAATCTAGTGTTAAATTTATATTTTTAACACTTTTCATTTTATGTCAACGATTTTATATTCTGTATCAACTTTGGCAACACCAATTTATAAACGTTAACGTTGCTGTCAGAAAAAACGTCTAAAGATTCCAAATTCAAATAAAATTGAAAGACGATCACAACGGAATATTTAAATTTCGTTTATTTTTACTTCAATAATTGTCTCCTAAAATAAACAATGGATAGTCTAATTAAACCTGTGTTAGAGAATTATTCGAAGCATTATGTTGAAAAACAAAAGAGTCCAAGTTACGTAGAAATGTACACAAAAAGTAACAGGGATGTGTTCCTAATTTGTAATAAGGTAAATATTGGTTTATTTATGGAATTTTGGGCTATTAGGACTAGAACTTATCCTTGCATCCAAGTTCCTTCCTTAGCCCTTTATGTTCAGGGGTAGCGGTAACCCTTTCGGACAATCCCGCTGAAATCGGTGTTAATTAGTAACTACTTAATTTAGATTTAGGTTTTGGCAAGATTCAATTACCTACGGTGGTTATGTGTAGTAACCACCTCTCATAGCTTAAGGGTTTGCGACGTCTCATCCCAAAATTCTATAAATTTTGGGATGAGACGTCGCATTGTATTTTTTGTACAAGCCCTAATTCTCGCTTCTGATTTAAAAATTCTCCGTTCTGCGCCGAGCACACTCCGCCAAAGCGTGGTAGGTGTCCTCCTTGAATGACCTTTTTCAAAACGGAATTTCAACTTTGATTTTCTACTACCCACGCTTCATTTCACGTAAAATACCGCTTACTGGCCGTTTGTAATTACAATGTTTTTAACCCGTTTCACGTACCTACCCAGATACTCATCACTTTGACACGACTTTAAAATGAAACCACTTAATACGTGAAGAGCATGCTTAGTACGAATAGGTAGAGCAATCAAGTGCTGATAACAATAGATTTAAAATCACTAATCTCTCAAGTGGTGATCCATTAGTCATTCTAGATCGGCGATCAACCACAGAATGGATCAATTACTCGTAGGACCGTTTGAGTGGACGGCTTTGGTAGTGTATCAATGCGTGACTTTGTAACGTGATATTTTAGGGTTCTTTATGGTTTTATGGTATCGAAAATAGGGTTCGATTTTTGTTTTCTCTGCTACGGTTGATGGCTCTTAGTAGGCATCGAGTTCGGTACAGCTATCTATACATTACATATGTACGAAATCAATCAACCTGGCTGGCCTTTTTCCAAATATGTTGGGGTCAGCAGTCTAGCTGGTAAGCGGGATTGTCCGGTAAGCGGGATTGTCCGAAAGGGTTACCGCTACCCCGGAACATAAAGGGCTACGGAAGGAACATGGATGGGTTTTAGTCAGTAAGAGTCTGACAC
This sequence comes from Hyppa rectilinea, assembly GCA_951799385.1. Classification (NCBI taxonomy): domain Eukaryota; kingdom Metazoa; phylum Arthropoda; class Insecta; order Lepidoptera; family Noctuidae; genus Hyppa; species Hyppa rectilinea. Next base: position 15,197,820 of record OX637312.1, on the reverse strand, counting down.
TCCCTTCCGCTCCACCCAGAGCGGGAGAAGTCATTGGATGATTTCCCAGCCTTAAAAAAAAAAAAAAATAGCAGTCTAGCTGGATGCAGCTGAATACTAGTATTTTACATGGAGTGACTGCCTATATGACTTCCACAGTAACTGGCTAAACCGGTACTTTGGTAAGACTTAATGTCAGAGTTTCAGGCTTCTAACGTGTATAAAAGATCCACGAATGACAGCCGCGACCAACGGCTTAACGTGCTTTTCGAGACACGGAGGAGTATCAGTATTTAAAGACGCTCACCCATTAATAACTACCAAATAACAAAACTAATAATACATAACAATATTACGCTTGTAATTCCCGAAGGGTTAGGGGTTCACCCACACTTCGCCAGTTATTATTTTGCCTTGTAATAGGGCAAGCCTGTTGCCATCAACCCGGTACAATTCCAAACCCAGGGCTGCTACTGAGAAATCCCTTATAGTAAAAACCCAATAGCATTTGCCCGAAATTCTGATAGGTGTTTAATTACTGAGCCAGATAATTTGAGACCTAAGACTTATTAAAAAAAATACAGCTAGCTCTATGACGAGGTTTTTTTCAGGTAAACAAAATAAAGGTATTAATAATGTTAATAAAAAAAAGTTTAAGTAAGTACTTACTGTCTAAAACTTTTCTGAGAAGTAGACTTCAATAAAAAAAGACTTTTTTTTTCAGATAAAAAAGGTTACCTACATATTTAGAATGTTAATAAAAAACTGTTTAAGTGTCTAAGACTTTTACCATCTAAGAAGTCGACTTCAATAAAGAAAGCCTCATTAAAAAAATTGAGCTAGTTACCTCTATGACGAAGTTTTTTCATGGATAAAAATAAAACAAAGATAGGTGATAAATTAATGTCAATAAAAAAACTGTTCAGGTAAGTACTGTCTACGACTTTTACCATCTGAGACTAAGAGACTTTAATAAAAAATTCATGAAAAAAAATCTAATAGTTTTGTATAACTTGTCATTGACGTGCTAATTGACTAACGCGTTAATTGCCTCTGGTCTTTCTTGCCTCTTTGTAACTACCGTCAGGAACAACACGTCTGTTTTTTTACCATTTGTTAGTCTAAGCAAAATTAAACGAAAGTTAAATCCGAAAAAAAAAAACTTTAAGCTTTAACATGAAACTCTGCGATGGTATGCAAGTGTCAACCTACTTTGTTGCTGACCTTACCAACGTTGATTCGCACCCAAAACGTAACACCCTACGTTATCTATCCCTGACGTACTTATCTACATAACTGTAGTTAGCTATTGACCTCACTACCCACATAAGTACGAAATATCACTATAAATTGACGTAGGCAAATGTTCCTAGAACCACACCTGAAAAATATGGCTTGATGCGTAAATAATAATATTGCCGGTTTCACTGCTAATTTAGGATTACAACTAAGACCTAACCGAACCTTGGATTATGGGCTTAGCTCCGATTTTTTTTTATCAAGAGTCAATGTTTAATAAATTACTGATAATTGATATGACGCAGGTGACGCGAGAGACAGCGAGATTATTCGAAAGGGTTACCGCTACCCCGGAACATAAAGGGCTAAGGAAGGAACATGGATGTGGATGGGTTTTAGTCAGTAAGAGTCTGACACTCCCTTCCGCTCCACCCAGAGCGGGAGGAGTCATTTCATGCTATTTGATTATCTCTAGCTAGATTACAATATATTTGATACTAGCTTCTGCCCGCGACTTCGTCCGCGGAAAATTGCGATATACTGTAACTGTTTAAGCAGCGCATGCAAATAATTCTGTTTTCGGAGGTATTTCTTTCCGACTTGCTAGACGAAAATTGCTATAGCTCGGCTAATTTATAGCCTATAGCACTCAGGAATAATGTAGCTTTCTATCAGTGAAAAAATTTTTGAAATTGGATCATTAGTTCCGGAGATTACCCCCTACATACAAACTTACAAATTTTACCTCTTTATAATATTAGTATAGACTAGCCGCCGCCACCGACTTCATTTACAAGAACTTTTTGATTCGCATGCCACGAAGCCTTAGAGCATTTAGGTTAAATGCTCTCAGCACGAAGCAGTAGATAATTAATAAATTTAATTCGTAATTTGCTTAGTATTTATAATCGAATTACAATTTGCCTAATCGAGTTTGTAGGTTTTTCAGTTCCGGTGATTTCGTGTCGAGCAGTTTAAAATTGTTCAAAAGGGATCCACATCTTTTTTACCTGTTTAAGTTGGGAGAGTTAAATTAAGATAAGTGGTAAGGGCAGTGGATGACCAGTGTTGAGCAATGGTGGTCCCAGTGGCGTAACTATACCATCTGAGGCCCTTGGCAAATCCATTGCATGGGGCCCCAAAATACATTTTACTAAATTTTGACAAAAATGCTATGTCACTTTTAAGCTCGCAGCCTCTCGGGCCGGGGGCCCCGTCAGGCCGGGGGCCCGTGGCATTTTCCCAGTCCTGCCACCCTATAGTTACGCCACTGGGTGGTCCAGTGGTAACGGCTGCGACGGTCAGCAGTGTTAATCCCTAGCTTCAGTAGTGTTATTCTGTAAAAAACTCACCGTGCAAATTTAGGTGAAGTGAGTTTAAATTGAGCTGTCAATAGTGTCAATCCCTAGCATTCTGTGGAACGACAGCTCACGTCAAGCTCACGGCACCTAAGTTAACATTTTTTTTTTTGAGGTCGGGAAATCATCCTATGACTTCTGAGCGGAAGGGAGTGTGAGAGTTTTACTGACTAAACCTCATCCATGCTCCTTCCTTAGCCCTTTATGTTCCGGGGTAGCGGTAACCCTTTCGGACAATCCTGCTTACCGGGCAGGCTCGGCCCTAACGGCCCCTTCATATATGCTGACATCAAGTTAACATGTTGTGATTTTTATAGAATACACTGGCAGTTCCGCTGATAAAAATCACTAAACCAATCACACGTTTGCCTGACAATCACCACAAATACTGTCAAGCTTCTAAACCAGATCACTAATCAACTAATACGAAATTAGCGCTAATTAATGATTATATCCTGGCAGCCACGCTACGTCGCTTGCTAAGTCAGGCAAATAATATATTGCATTACCGTATACATTTTCCACCCACGCCTTGTTAATAATAAAGGCCTTTCATGCATGATGCAATTATTGGCATTACGATTTATTGGAAGCAATCTAAATATCATTGCGTAAGTAGAGGTTTACTTACAATATAGACAGAGATTTAAATCGTTTCTTCTGCCCTCACGGTATTATGTTGCGCTAAAACAAGTCTAATTTGTAGTATAAGTATTGTGTAAATTAGTCACACTAATATTTTAAAGACGAAAGATTGTGAGTGTGTGTATGTGTGTACGTTTGAAAGTTTGTATGTTTGTCACTTCTTCACGCTTAAACGGCTGAACGGATCTGGATGAAAATTGGCACAGAGGTAGTATTGGCTATTCAGAAAAAGTGGCGTAAAAACCATTTGGGTGCATTTATGCAAAATTCAGCCCGCATTTTTCATTCGACGGTCATGTATGAAAATAAGAGATCAGTTTTCAATCGATGTGTGACGTATTGAGGAAAGAATTCACATGTAGATAATTGCACAAGAACTGTCTAAAGTTGGCGGGCAGGAAAATATAATAAATGTTGTTGTTGATGATGCTTTAACTTCTAGCGCAATACAAGAAGAGGTGTTCCCCCTTAGGAAAATTTCTGATATCCACGTGGACGAAGCCGCCAGCAACAGTTAGTATTTAATAAACATTAGCAACAAACTTTCAGGAATACTTCCAACTTTATTTATAACTAGCAACCCTCGCCGTAAACACTTGCACTTTTTCAAACGAATACTCTAAATTGTAGTGAGAATAGCATCAAAATCTATTGCGTAGGTAAGAATAACGTAATCTCGCAAAGAAATACAAACCAAGAGTTCATTTCATTTATAATAATAAATGTTCGATTGTTTTTTTCTATTCGTAGGTTTGCATACATTTTAACCATTTTCATGCAAATCTTAGAGAACAACTTGACCGTTTGATTGGGGTTCTTTTGATTATTCTAACACGTTATGCGCTGTAATGAGCACCTCTGATCTAAGGTACCTTTTACTCTGATTAAATAGAATACCGTCAGGTTTTATTGGTTTCGGACTAGGTAACGATTGCCTCGTGGAGTAGGGTGGCTACTTTGTTTTTTTTAATAGAAAAAAACGTCGGATTCACGCACGAAGGGTTTCGGACCATTATCTGATAAAAACGGCAAAAAAATCATGTTTGTTGCATTAAAGCCCCCTTAATTTTTTTTTTCTATTTTTTAGTATTTGTTTTTATAGCGGCAACAAAAATCCATCATCTGTGAAAATTTCAAGTGTCTAACTAGTACGGTTCATGAGACAGATGCAGCCTGGTGACAGACGGGCAGACGGACAGCGGAGTATTAGTAATTCTAATTCAGTTCATAAATGGTTAGCGACTAACCTGGTGTAATAGTTTTTATGCTGTCCATGGGCCTCTGACTTAGCTTCACATACTGTTAAGAAATATCTCTCAGACATGCTGGTTTCCTCACGATGTTTTTCCTTCACCGATTTTTAAGCAAGTGTTAATTATACAATACGCACATGAATCGTTAAAATCAGAGGTGAGAGCCTTGGGTTCAAACTAGAGATAATAAAAACTCTTAGTAATAGGGTCCCGTTTTACCCTTTGGGTACGGAACCCTAAAACAATCAACAATTGGCAGTTACATGTACAGGGATATGCTTGTAACCTTTTTGCTTGCTTTTCCTGCAAAGAAATAGCTTTCCTTATTGTTCCGATCAAATCAAATCAAATCACAAAACGTACAAAAGATGTTACAAATATATTTAGTGCAAAGACGCATTCCGCCATGTAGTGATGGCATGCAAATATTGAATGGCTGTTAATCAAATAAACAGGTAAAACTTACATTTACTACTTACGATGCATTCCTGAATTAGTAGGAGGGACATGATAAGCGGGATTGTCCGAAAGGGTTATCGCTACCACGGAACATAAAGGGCTACGGAAGGAACAAGGATGGGTTTTAGTCAGTAAGAGTCTGACACTCCCTTCCGCTCCATCCAAAGCGGGAGAAGTCATTGGTTGATTTCCTACCCTCAAAAAAAAAGGAGGGACATGTTTTTTTATTAAGAAATTCGCCGACTGTATAAAAACTATGCAATACAAACCATTTCATCAACGTCACGCAGATTCTTCCATTTGGTATACAGAGATTGCCAGTTTAAATATTTCCCGTGAGTATTTCCAGAAAAAAAAACACCTTCAAGGGTTTGAGGCACAGACGCCAGTACATCAACCTATCCTATACTGTCAATTATCCCCAATTGAACATTAACCTTATTGTTTTGTTATAAAGTTGAAAATCTATCAAAGAAATTTGACAAATTGGGGTAACTTGATGTGCTGGCCTCTGTACATAATAATATCTATCGATAGTGTTCACTCTCAAAGGTCGTTCGTTCTCCAAGATCGCTACAGAACGATGATTAATAAGTCTTCATAATACCAACTTATACATACTTAAATTAACACTTTGAGGGACAGTGAACGCCTATAGACGTAATAACAATAAAACTTCTATTGTGTCTCGTTCACTGTCCGTCAATGGGTTAAAAGACTATCTATTTAACTATATATACAAATAAATCCAAAAAAGACAATAAGGACACTTAGGCGTCGAAGTACTCATCCGCATCGCTGTCGTCAGGAAACGTGCCCAGAAGACTGGCAGCATTGCCAAGTTGAATGGCAATGCTTATTCTTTGGCCAAAGAACAATCCAGCCCTCTGGTCACGCGAAGTGTCGACCAATCGGCGAGAAATTTCCTTAAAATGGAGTTGCGCACTCGGGCCCCATGACCCTAGAGTTTCGACCCCAAACGGCTCAAATCTGTAGTTACACATCAGGTTACTGTATTTACGCCGCTTGAGGGTCTCAGCAGCGGCAGCAGCGTCGCCAGCACAGCCCGCCGTGCTAAGAACATGAGATGGCGCAAAGGTGTCGACACAGGTTGCGTCCCATACCAGAGGCCTACCCACCTTCCAAGGCAAAATATAAAATAAATAATCATAATAAATAATCCATATTCATAATAATCCGGGTTCCAAAATTCTATTTAATTTAGCCATTTCGTTGTCAAATGCATGATGTGGTTTGATTGGTTGTTTCTATTTCGACCAGCTAATCACAATTTAGCTACCATAAGAATCCATTTTAAATTTTTACTGAAAACGGACTTCATTATGCTTCAAGACACCAAAAAAGGTCGCTACTTAATAAAAAAAAGCTTTAACAAAAGAGCTAAATTTGTATGTGTAGCTTTTTAATAAAATGTACCTGTTTATAAAAATAAAATGTTCCCCTCACTAATTAGATTGCTTAAATGTATTTTTAAAATGTGTTACGTGAATGCAAAATGAAATTAATTGTCAGTGTAAAGACCGAAAGGGTGTCTTTTTTATGTACCTGTTACCTACTATGTGAGACTCATATTTAAGGTTGACATTATGTAAATTATCTACGTGATGTACCGTTTTCAAGAGAGTTTTAAACAAGGAAACGGACTGACAACACGGCTGTGCTATTCTGTAAAAAGTCTCACCGTGATAACTTAGGTGAAATAAGCTGTGAATAGTGCCAATCAAGCTCACTTTAAGCTTAATTCACCTGTAATTACGCGCAAGATTATACGCAATACGCACATGATTCCGTAAAATCAAAGGCCTTGGGTTCGAACTCGATACCTGACTTGGCAGTCCGACGGTCACACCACTAGGCTATCGCTGCTACAAATAAACCAAAATACTTACAAACTAGGCTGAAAATCAGCACTATTTTAAACGTCAAAATTACGTAAGACAGTCCAAAACGCCCGCCCTTCACCACTTTCTAGGATGAGCTGGCTAGGAAGAAGAAGTAGCACAACAAACTCCCAAAGGTCTTCTCCCAAAGAAGTCTTTTCAGGAGAGGACACATTCAGAACATTTTTCTTTCATTCGCTTCACAGTGTACAGCTCAGGTACCGTAGGCATTCAATACAAAACCGTATAGCTTAGTAACCTCAAAGAGAACGCATATGAGTAGGAAGCAATTTAAAAAATAAAGGGATTGTCAGTTATCCATTCATTTGTGTTCAGTGGAAAAGATGAACCAGGATGACCGACACAAAGGGCAAGTTGATGGTTACCGCTACCGCAGAACACAAAGGGCTAAGGAAGGAACATGGATGGGTTTTAGTCAGTAAGAGTCTCACACTCCCTTCCGCTCCACCCTCAACCGGAGGGGTCATTCATTTGATGATTTCCCACCCAGATAACAAAAACAAATGAGCTGTTGAAGTTTGTGTGAGAACTATGGCAAAGCGCTACAAGATAAATAAACAAAATTTCTCCAAACGTGTAGGCAGACACGTCCTCAGGTAAGGACCTAATTTAATTGAATAATTGAATTGTTCCGCATCAGTTTATTGTTATCAAGACTTGAGTGGGCCAGCTATTCAATTTAATTAGGGTATTCCAATTGGCAAAGGGTTTATGGTAATAGTACTTAACCCTATCTTGGTAACTTTTTGGGAACGAATTGTTATGTTGTGCATACTTCTAAAGTTCAATAGTTAGTTATCCTATATCTAATGAAACGGTGCGTTGGAACTGATTAAAATATAGCTATAACCATAACATTACAATTATATTCACTTGAGTGCTATTTTGTAAAAATCTTACAGTGGAAACTTAGGTTAAGTGAGCCTAAAGTGAGCTGTCAATATCATCAGCCATCACTAGCATCAGCCTGCCTTTTCTGTAAAAATCTCACCAGTAAAAAAAGTCAGTTTGAAGTTAGCCTATCATTTATAGCCACGTGACGACTCCCGGCCACCGTAGGCGCGGGCCTGCGGACGCTGAGTAATGGGTGACTCACCGTCCGATCAGCACCAGGCCCGTGCCGGACGGCGCGTATATGTTCCACGCGCGCCTCAAAGAGATGTCAGCATATGAAGGGGCCCCTCAGGGCCAAGCCTGCCGGGTAAGCGGGATTGTCCGAAAGGGTTACCGCTACCCCGGCACATAAAGGGCTAACGGAAGGAACATGGATGGGTTTTAGTCAGTAAGAGTCTGACACTCCCTTCCGCTCCACCCAGAGCGGGAGCAATCATTGGTTGATTTCCCAGCTTTAAAAAAAGCCTATCATTTATGTCCATAAATAGCGTAGGTGGAATGATAGTTCCCTTCACCTTAGTTTCCAGTAACATTACTAAGAAATAGCACTACAGATCGTGTTTTGTTTTTGCAGAATACCTTCTTAGCGCGTTGCTACGGCGCTACGCTCGCGTAGCTGTTTCGTAGCTGTTCGTAGCTACTAGCTACGCGGTGTTTGCAACCAAATAATGCTCTGTTCTGCTCTGTTTAAATAGCTCTGTTCTAGGAATACTAGCAAAATAGTTGTCCTTGTTATTTTATGTATCGTTATTGACTATGTTGCGCAAGAATTGCTGAAAAAAAAACAAATACGACTAAAACAACTTACATAACTATTTCTTACTTCTAGTACTCGCATACGACGTGCGTGTATAACCAGACGCATGAATGTGAATGAAGCAAGAGGAGTATGTAAGGATCGTAGCAGGCTTTCTGTTGTTTTTGTCTATCGTCATGGGAAGAAGGTGGTATGTATAAATATAAATTAAAAAAAATAAAAAAATGCTGCGAAATTTAGTTGGCCCAAAGTTCTCGGCGGTTGTCAGCAGATTTTATGAAAAATTAGGTAGGTACAGGTCAACACATCCAGCTACGTCAATCTGTCAAATGTCATAGATAGAACTTAAACTTTATTACAAAGAAATAAGGTTCATGTTCAATTGGTAATATTTGGCATTTTGGGATAGCATAATGAGCTGGCGTCTGTACAATACCTCCACCACAGAGTTTTCATATTACTTTTTGCTTTATAGAATACAGCATACTTGCATTTATGTCGTAAAAGCCACATTTCATGAAGGTTTTCAATAAGAAATTATTTTATTTAATATGCACTAAACGTACGATAAACTACTTCAAAGTTTGTTCTCTGAATGAAAACTAAAAATAAAAATACATGTCAATTAAAATGAATATTAATGAAGCATTATTAAGTTTTAAAAGTAGCGTTCATTTAAAAGGTTTTATTAAAAGACTTCCCTCTTAAGAACGTGCTCTTCGTGCATTCATCATAATAAGGATGTTGTTCTACATTTTAATAACTATTATTTTATATCTGAGTTGCTGCTTTGTAGGTATATTGGTTGCATGGGGGACTTTTAAGAGAGTCCTGGGTTCAGTCCCGAGTCGAGAAAAGTGTTTGGGATATTCCCGACGCAGCCTGGGAAAGGCCTATGTCCAACAGTGGACTGCGATAGGCTAAGTTTATAGCGCTAGGTTCGCCCCCGGATTAATGATCAATTGGCGAAATGTCCGTGTCTGCAGACTTCTGCCTACTCCGTCGGGGAACTCGTGCTGATGCTGTACTATATAGATTTACGACCAACTTCTTCAGGTGCGTGTTAAATGGATAACTTCAAGAGGATGGACACTAGACTGGATTTTCTAGAACATTTACGAAAAGTACGACGTTCGCTGTCTGGTATTTTGCGAAGATGACTTATAATTAGGTTTTTTTTTCTGAGATTTTAATATTTTTCCGACAAGCAAAAATATTGTGTCCATATAGAGGGACAATAATTCTGTGAATACGCCTGCATTTCCCAAAGGGCTAGGCAGACGTAGGTATAGGTAGTGTAAGTAATAATTTAATAATAATTTATTTCAAATAAAACGTTTACAAAAAGTGTACATGTAGCCAACAGTAATAAGTTTTCCATACAATTAAAGTGCCTAAAACTAAAACTAAGATTTTATTATAGGTGCAAGTACAGGTTGTTCGGAATTGCAATTTTATGTAGCGACCAGCCCCATCTAGGTTAATTTAAACCTGTGTTTCAGGCCCAAGTACCCATACACTACATTTCAGAAGAAGAATAAAATTCTGTTATTAAAACAACATAATATTTTTTTTTTCTATCATACACTTAGCTTAATTAACCTATAATCTTCCCACTGCTGGGACACAACCTTGCTTTCTATGAGACGGAGTGGGCCATAATCCACCGCGCGGCCCCACTGCGGGTTGGTTGTCATACACTTAAGTCTCCTTAAAGGTCGTATTGACAATTAGTGACGAAATTCGATGTTTATTGACATACGACACAAATACGGGTGACAAAAATAGACTAATGACTATTAAACTTAAAAATAATGTATTAACATTAACATATCGTAATTAATATGATACAAGCTTTTACCCACAGGTCCTTGCGTGAAGGTCGGATAATTCCACCCGAAATTACTCATCATCTGCCTAGCCTTTTCCCAACTATGTTGGGGTCGGCTTCCAGTCTAACCGGATGCAGCTGAACTCCAGTATTTTACATGGAGCGACTGCCTATCTGACGTCCACAACCCAGTAACTGGGCAATACGATACCCCTTGGTAAGACTGGCTGTCAGATTTTCGTGCTGCTGATGAACCGTAACGACTGTCAAAGATGCATAAATGACAGCCGGAACCAACGGCCTAACGTGCTTTCCGAGGCACGGAGAAAATTACTACCGGTCTAAAAAGTATCATAATATTATGTCCTAACTCAGGGCATGGTTTGCTAGTATGCCATATATCAAAGTCCGTTGAGCCCCAAAGGCGTAAAAAGGTAGAAGACAGACAGACCTACAGACTGAATTAATTTTAAGCCCCTATACAATGTCGTCTAAAGAAATACATTTAACTTAACTTAAAATATTTGTGTCCGGACAAAAACTATTATTTTTCATATTATATGTTTTAAATTACTCACTATTTTATTTATTTATTTATGTACACACATAAAAAAAAGAGATAAGAAGAAAGGAACAGAAAATACGTACAAAAGTGATGCTCATTTCTAAAGAAATTTGTTTCTATACCCATGATTCCCAATTCTCTGTCCAAGCAGACAAAACCGGTGGCAGAAGCTAGTTTTAACACAAATTGATAACAGTTGCTAAGCCATGTTATTTATTATGGTATATGTATGTTAATGTCAATTGAAAACTATAATTATGTACGCCAGATATACAAACATACAAACTTGCACATTTCTAATATTAGTAGTATAGGATTTATAAATAGTATAGGATTTAAATATAGTATATTCAAGATTAATAATTTATTTTTGTAACAACACACATATTACTACTATTACCGGAAAACAAGAAATAATAATTAATTGAAACAGTAAATGCCAACTTTTCTCTTTTCCCACTTCTAAAACAAAATAGTTATTTCCATTAGTGACAGTTCCTTTTTTTAATTTTACTGAGAAGGCACACGTCAGAGCCGTGGCTGAATGTTGCTTACGCGTGCGTGGCTCCGCCTACAACCCGCCCAACAGCTGCCTATAAATGGTGGTGCCAGCGACTTCGTACTTCACTTCTTACTTGGTGCACTTTGGCGCGCTCCGGTCCTTCGAAGTTCGAAAAGTTTGCCGTCGTCTCTCCGCTGAAAAGCTAAGGTGAGTCAGTCCGAATTTCGTTCTTTTTAATTTCGATTATTCGGTTTTTTCGTATTCGTCTTTGTACGTGAAAACATTTATTGGGGTTTTAAAATAATTTTTGTGTAGGATTAAATTCTTTTTTTAAAAACTAGTAACATTTAAAATGAATTTGGATTTATTAAATCGTAGATATAAATAAAATGGGATTTTTGTTTCTTGTGTTTTGAAGAGTTTATTCATAACTGAATTATTTGTTTTAAGTGATTTGACTCAAAAATTTACCCGAAGTTAAAAAAAATATATTTCAAGACTAACTTTCTTCGGTTTTAATACAAAAAGGTACATATTTATTTGTTTTTGTCCCAGACGGGTAACAAAAGTAGGATAGGAAAATTGCATTGGTATTCTTAAATAACGAAAACCCTACGTAATTTCTAAAAAAAAACATCATAGAAAAGCTAGTTTAACTACAATACAAAAACTTATATTAAATAGTCCCACAAAAAAATTACCACACTATTTAAAAAAATTGCAGAGAAGAATTTAAAAAGTATTCGTTCAGCACTTCTACTTTAAAGGCTTTTTAATCGAGCTATGCTGCTAACCGAAGCTTTGTGAACTTTTAATCTAGGATAATAACTATGAAGTAGGACTTACAAAGAGGAACAGTGGAATGGTTAGCATACAGTTAAAGCATTTACCCGCCGTTTCTAATTTCAACTTTGAATTATTACTTATTACGGCTCGACCTTACAGAAACTTTTACATACTGTGACGGCATTTTCCGTGCGTTGATTTTCCTATATTACAATTTTTTGCCTAATATTTTTGACGCCTCAAACTTCGGGATCTGTTGAGGCATTTTTCATTCGTAATTTTTCTATATTACAACTTTTAAGCTAATAATTTCTGTGTCTCAAACTATATTTCGGATTACTCGAAGATATCGTGCTTTACAATAAAACAGAGCTTGTCATCAAGGTTCATTTAAAGTGAAAATTAATTACAAAAAGTTAGGTATAGCCAACATTTCCTTCTAAATTCAAGATTCTAAGTGCACTTTTGGAGTCTAAGTATTGAATTTTATAAAGAGATGATCTTTAAAAAAGATAATGATCATCTTATATCAGATAACTATAGGTATACTTTTTCTAACTAAAAAGCCAAAAACGCGTGAAGATTTGAAGCATGATATATTCAAAAATAAGAAGATACATTCTATCACAAAAAAAATGGCCGTTTGTAACCAAAAAAAAAAAGTTAAACCTCCATTATTTTGAAACACATTTTACCTCGCTGATCTCTAATTGTGTAGTATTATGTTATGTTAACATTATTAGTTTTAAATACACTGCTTTGGTCTCACTATCAGCTGTTGTAAGAAGGAAAACATATATAATATTAAAGAGATGACCAAATTGATTCGTGATTATAAGAACAAGCAACTAATTTCAATCAGAATCCAAAGGTTTTTGAAGGAATTTGTTCTTTATTTCTTTCTGTCTATGGGCCTCTGACGTTAACTTCACATGCTGTTGAGAAAGGAATGTGTTAAAACATTGCTTATTTAAAAAATTGACTGCTCGACAACGTTAAGGACACAAATAAAATTCCAACCTATTATGGCCTTTGCCCAGCTGTGGGTCACAGCTGGGCAAAGGCCGCTTCTCATACAGAGAAGGCACTAGCATTGTTCACCACGGTCAGGGGTTGGCGATTTTGAACTTACATTAAGCTTCTGATCGTAACATCGTCCGCTTGAAATTTCGGCCATACTTAAGAAGGGTGAAATTGAATTCATTGGCAATATTTTAAGACATCATTATACTCATCATTATGAACAACTATTACTATGGCAACAAATCTAAGATCGCCAAAAACAAAATCACCTGTTCCATAAATTTTGCTCGCATAACTCGTCAAACTGTAGGGAACCGCTGTTTTTTTCTAGCGATGTCAGGTGTGTTCCTATAGTAATAGTTGTTTATAACGATGAGTACAATGACCCCTTAAAATATTGTCTACTAGCTTCTGCCCGCGACTTCGTCCGCGGAAAATTGTGATATACTGTAACTGTTCAGGCAGCGCATGCAAATAATTCTGTTTTCGGAGGTATTTCTTTCCGAGTTGCGAGACGAAACTTGCGATAGCTCGGCTAATATGTATGATATAAATATAATTTATAGCCTATAGCACTCAGGAATAATGTAGCTTTCCATCAGTGAAAAAATTTTTGAAATTGGATCATTAGTTCTGGAGATTACCCCCTACATACAAACTTACAAATTTTACCTCTTTATAATATTATATTATTATTGATAAGATGAATTCAAATTCAACCTATATTTGAACAGTGGTGACATAAGGAAAAAGGAACTGCTTTGTTTTTGGGCGTGGAAAACATCAAATGATGTTCGCTCTTTGTGGAGCGGAGGAAAGTGTCAGGCCCTTACTGACTAAAACCCATCCATGTTCCTTCCTTAACTCTTTGTGTTTTAGGGTAGTGGTTACCCTTTCAGATAATCCCCTGAATAAGGAACTACTTAAATAATGTAGATGGGTAATTTGTTGATTACCCATCCCCCCCCCCCCCCCCATTTGTTGTTTTTTTTTGTTGTTGAGCATAGAGTTTAGTGAAAGATACTAATTATGTATTATTCTTATTTTCATTTTTAGGCTCAATTTAAAAAAGCATTTATTGTATTATAACCTTGTATTATAATCTTTCTAATAACCAAGTATGACCAACCAAGATATTCCTATTATACCTCTTAAACAAAAAAGGATTTTTTAGACTGCTCGGTGGTCTAGTGGTCTGGTTTCGATTCCCAGGTCGGAAAAAGCGTTATTGGGCCCATTAAAAATTTTTCAGTAGTAGCCCGGAGTCTGGATTTGTGCCCAGTGGCAATAGGTTCACTCTACATGGGACTAAAACATAACTGGCGAAATAGGGTGTTTTTATTACGGGTACACTTCACACACTCTTACATGGGTTACACTTATGCCTAACCTTTTAGGGAAAACAAAGCGTTATATTATGAACTTCAAAACAAGGAATTCGTTCTGTGAGAGAACGATATTTGATTGGAAAAAAATCGTTCAAAGGATCAATTAATAAATTGCTAACATACATTTCATTATGGATTACAAATATTACGTTTGGTTTCACCCTTCCGTTTATTTATTTGTTCTCAACATACTTTTATTTGAATTTGTATTTATTTTCATCTCGTTCAGTTCAAACAAATGATTGATTTTTTTCCAGTGTATTTGACTGTACCTTATTAACCTAATAAGGATTAATGGTATTTATTTATATATTTAAATTTAGGGAATAATCTTTTTAAACATTCTCTTTTGAGAGCTTTCACTTTGTTCGACATGAAAATCTCATACTTAATTGTTTAGAGGGAATCTGCTTTTCCTATATTTCAATATCAAAGCAATGGGCTCTTTGACAGTCGCTATGGTTTGTCAGAAGCCCGGAAGTCTGACAACTAGTTTTGTCGAGGGGTATCTTACCCAGTTACTGGGTTGTGGAGTAAAGATAGGTAGTTGCGCTATGTAAAATGTATACTGGTATTCAGCTAAACCTGTGTAGATTGGAAGCTGACCCCAACATAGATAGAAAAACACAAGATGAGGATCTACTTCTTCTTTGTGTGGTTAGTGACTAACCTGATGTCAGAGTTTTTGTGCTGCCCATGGGCCTCTGACTTAGCTGCACATTCTGTCGAGAAATAACATCTCTCATGCATGGCGGTTCCCTCACGTTGTTTTCCTTCACCGATTTTTTAAGCATGTGATAATTATACAACACTCACATGAATCGGAAAAGTCATAGGTGCGTGCCTTGGGTTCAAACTTGAGACCTATGACTTGGCAGTCCGACTGTCACACTACCAGGCTATCACTTTTTTAAATGAGGATGATATCTTAGGATGTAGATGATATAATGATGATCAGCTTAGATACCTCAGTGCATGTAGTTCTGTTTCTGTTAAAAAAGAAGTGTTCTAGTTCCTCTATTAATCGTAGTTTCAGAGTTTCCCCATCTTTTAAATTCACCTTTGATAAACTCAAAGTAGATTGAAATAAATGTTTTGAGTTTACAAAGCATACGATAGTTTTTTTCATTTACATAGTTTACAAAGGATATAAAGTATCCTATTTATTATTCCAGGAAATGATCAAAGTATGTGCCAACTTTTATAAAAATTTGTTAAACGATTTACTCGATTGAGCAACGAACCTCCAAAAATCTCAACCTTTTCACAAACTTTCACATTTATAATTTACATTAGTAGGATAGGATAAACTAATTACATGCACTTCTCAAGGGGTCGGTCAGTTAAGCGGGATTGTCCGAATGGGTTACTAGCGGTAACCCCGGAACATAAAGGGCTACGGAAGGAACATGGATGGGTTTTAGTCAGTAAGAGTCTGACACTCCCTTCCGCTCCACCCAGAGCGAGAGCAGTCATTGGATGATTTCCCAGCCTTTAAAAAAAGGGGTCCGTCAGTGATGAAGCTGGATGCCATTATCCATTCATTCCAAATCGTAGTAGATACGTATGAAGAACACATTGTAAATCATTTTAAAAGAGTAACGGTGGAGTTTCTTGCCCATTCTTCTCCATACGAAACTATCTTTTGTAAGGGGCGACTAGTATGAATTTTAACCATTTCTTGTTCATTTTGACTTTCAAAAGTGCCTTTCTTGTGCCTATTTGAAATTAATGATTTGACTTTGACTTTGAACAGGCAAGAAATTTCACGGACACTCTTCTCAATTAAAGTAAATAGTAATAAAATATTTATATGCTCACTGATAGTCACAAGTTATCTAGAAACGCGTACACCATCAATATCTGCTCATAGGCGAAACCATAAAAAAATAAGTACCGCATATTTTCGCGGTTATAAAAATGAGGGTGTTTATTTAACGGACGAAAATAATATCAGATATCGATTCTCATTTATTGGCTTTATGCTTTTAACAAATGGAATTATAAAGTTCGAGGCCCTCAAACGCGTGTTTGCTCACGAAATACGCTATCATACGACAGAGTCCACAAATTACTTGTTGTTTTCGGTAGGAACAACAAACGTTTGTTTTTGTCGATGTCCAATTAATGGCAGTTCGAATTCGAGTTCCACGTATATTTTTATAACAATGGGAAACGTATGCCGTGATGTCGAGCGTAAAGGTTCCAGCATAGGAAGTCTTGTTAGGTTCACAAATTGTCCAATAAATCTTTGTTAGCTACTACATTGTTTGAAAGAGATTTCGAACGTTTGTCGGATGTGAAATTCAATTTGTTAGTCGAAGCGGGATTGTCTGAAGGGCTAAGGAAGGAACATGGATAGGTTTTAGTCAGTAAGAGTCAGACACTCCCTTCCGCTCCACCTAGGGTAGCTCCGGGAAGAGTTATTTGATGATTTGCCTCAAAAAAAAATCCCTATGAACAAAGAAGAGTATGAAAGGCAATTCCTGAAAATTAACCGCGTTGGGTCGAAGCAGATTCAGGTTCAGGTCCCAAATTAGACGCAGTGTAATTTTGGGACCTGAACCGCCACAGAAGGGATTTCAGGTAAATCGTAAGACAAAAACAGAATTATCAGGTCTCGCCTTAGATAAGTATATGGTTTCGATTTCTTAATAGACATTTTCCAATTACATTAAGTGAACATATACTTCCTTAATATAATAATTGAAAACATGATGGGACCGCACAAAAAATATTTATAGATCAGAAAATAGATGATGGTTTTTATTCCTTAGAGGCTTAAAAGACATTATATTTATCGGAGATGGATCGTCCAATCCGCTGTTCTACATATCCACTAGCTGTTTTTCAAAATAGCTCTGTTATTTTAAAAAGCTGATTGTTGTTCAGCGATTTTCCATAATTACTGAGTATTAATACGCGAAATTGCATAAAGGTTTAACATTTATCAGTGCCCGCTGCATTGAATAAAAGATTTGACGTTATGTAAAAGCTTGTAATAAAACGTCAGATGGTGGATTCTTGTTCAAAATTGTTATTTGTGTCATTACAACAACAATGGCGCCCAAAATAGAAATAAAAAAACGATGATTTTATTATCTACTTTAAATTCAGCTGTTTGCTATTAAAAAACATTAACAAAGCAGCTTCATTGTTTTTACTGACGGTGTTCTAATTATTTAAGAAATTATTGTTCAATTAGTTTTACTAAGGTTTAAAACGGTCAATGCGGTATTGACAACTAAAAAACAAATAGGTACCTTTACCCTATCCGCTTAATTTCCTGTTTTCCCTCTAAATGGGCTGCATTTTTGACAGTTTATGATAATGATAGTCACTGAGATGAAATTTATACAAGAATTCGCCTTCAGTTAGCATAATATTTACCAGAAACTATCCATGTTTATGATCAGAAAAGCCGCAAACCAATCAGATAATTCCAAGTACAAAAACAGATTTCATCCCACGACTAACTCAATCGAAACAAGAGAGTTCAAGTAGTCATCTTAAGGTCCCGATACACAGGTCTGTCTAGATCTTACCACTATGATCAAATATGACATTTGCTGCGATGCCAAAATGTATGCAGCAATTGATTCTGGCGATACCGCTACACTACATCGAACATTATTATAAGCAACTGAATACATAAACTAGGTTATACATTAAATAATTATAGACACAGAACGAGTAGGTATACATTTTTCTTTTCTTTTCCTTCTATCTTTCACCTAACCACTTTTTTTAGTCGATAAAAAAATGATCAGTTGATAATTAATTATTGTTAGTTTGTACAAGCACTTTTACGCGTCAATCATATTTTAAAAACTATGAGTCACTATGACTTTTTTTTTTTTTTTAAGGCTGGGAAATCATCCAATGACTGCTCCCGCTCTGGGTGGAGCGGAAAGGAGTGTCAGACTCTTACTGGCTAAAACCCATCCATGTTCCTTCCTTAGCGCTTTATGTTCCGGGGTAGCGGTAACCCTTTTGGACAATCCCGCTGGTCACTATGACTTAACATTGCTTTTATCTTTTAGCAGCAAGGATAAGTCAAAGAACGAAGCCATGGGCATAGCTAGTACAGATTAAAATATGGATGGAGCAATAATTAAAAGGTACAGAGGCCAGCACATCAAGTTACCACAATCTGTCAAATTTCTTTGATAGTATTTCAACTTTATTGCAAAGACATTCATTTTGAATTGAGAAAATTTGACAGTTAGGGATAGTTTGATGTGCTGGCGTCTGTACTACAAGAACTAAACTAAATTGTTCCACTATTCCTGCAGACTGTTGCCGGGCATTGCAAAAAATCCGTGTACAGGCAGCTTTACAGAATATGACATGATATTTTTATAGGATACCGACAAGATATTGTCTCCTGGTGACTTTGTTTTTATTGCATAAAGCGATCCTTGTTACTTGGACGTAGGTTCTATTTTATTTGGCCTTTGCTACACTTGACTTTTCGTACCTATAGGAAGATTAAAGTTATTTTAGTACTTTGCTTTAACCCCTTTTTCTGAAAGCCCGATGTCAAATTTCATGATGACTAAAATCATAATCACCTAAGTTCTAAATAATAGTCTAAAATAAAATTGTATGCCTGTTTGTTTTTAAATAATTTAAGAAATGAAGGAATAGTTTAGCTAATGTGAAAAAGTGTCAATAAAAATAAAAATATTATTATGTATAAATGAAAAAAGGAGCTACGTCTGCCTACAAACTGCTTTGCAGTTTGGCAGAGGTAAAAAAAGGTTCTTTAAAAAAAAAAACTGTGAATAAATACTCTTCAATTTATTATTTTTTTTTAAATTTAAATGTGTCGGTGTTTTTTTTAGTTTATTTCTTGATATTTATTCAAGAGGACAAAATTCGCTTCAAGAATTGGGCTATCAAATGTAATAAATTCTTCAATTGCGACTGGTACTTCCAGATTAGCACATTTAGTCCAACAAACAAACAAAACACAAACTCTTCAGCTTTATTATTAGTATAGAGGAAAAAAAAAACAAATACTGTGAAATAAATATTTTATTATTATTCAATTAAGTCCTTAATTTTTTACATTTTTAAATATTTTTTTGAAAAACCAAAAAAAAACTTATTGATATTATTTTTATTTAGATATACACATCCACCCACACTCATAGTCGTTTGATCATGGGATATAAATTTCGGTAGACAGCTACCTCTATTAGCACTATAGTCATCCTCTTTACTCCTTTACCTATAAGTACTGGCATCTTGTAAAATTAAATGGATCCCTTTGTTCTTCATGACGCCCCGGTCACGTATTGCAAAATAGTTCAGGGTCCAATCGAGTGCTCTTCAAAATTTCAAGACCAGTAGTATTGTTTAGATCGTTACGAAGTCAAAGCGGAATTTTAGGCTTTTTCCCTCTATTTTTGACCATTGAACTAGGGAATGAATGTCGATGGAACTTTCATTGGTGTTCACTCTTCCGTTGTTATTTGAAGTGAAGTTGAAGTTGGGTCACTTTAGTTGCCTTTGTTTATTAACAACGCATTGTCTCTGTTTAATAAAGGGTAAGACAGAGGATTACATGTAGTATATCTGCACTTTGCCCGACCTGGGCATCGAACGTATAGCCTTATGCTTTGACCAAAGAGGTCGTTAAAGGCTTTCTTTTTTATTTGTCTAAACTAAGTTCTTTGTTAGACAAATAGTTATTATTGTGGTTGGTCATGTTTTTTGTAATTGACTGTGTAGGAAACTAAGGAAAAGAGATAAGAGAAGGGAATTTTCCTACAAACAGGTAGGATTGTAAATCAAATCATTTATTTCTTTGCAAACATAAGTATTTGTACAAAGATGTTCTTTCTGCCTGTAGTTATGTTGGCTAGTATTATACAGCAGCTGCCTGAACCTAGTTATGTTAGCTAGTAGTAGCTAGGTACCTGTAGTTATATTGGCAAAAAGTGAAAAGTGTCATTGATCCTAAATGGAAAAAGGGGTGAAATAAAAAAGTAACAAAATACAGGAAGAAAGTGATTGGTGAATAATCCGACGAAACTTCGAAATTCGATAGCGTTCATAATTAAAATTTTAATGACTTCCGGCCGGTCATTGCTGTACCAACTTTACACAGTTCCGCTCATAGGCTTGTAACAAAAAAATATTGAAATTGATCTCGCTAATAAACGGAAAAAGTAATAGAAAAACATCGGATACTTGATTGAGTTTGTTAAGATCCAATTCTTTCATTCTGTTTATTTCATTTTTGTTTTCTTGTAATTTAATACAAATTGAACTGCAACAGATTAATAAAATATACTTAACTTTACAATTTAGTTTTTTTTTCTTACAGTTAATAATATTTAAGGATAACAATGTGTTTATTTATAGATTTTATTCAATTAATTTATTCGATATTAAAAAAAAATGTTGCATCACGATGTTTTCCTTCACGGATTTTTAGCAAGTGATAATAATACAATACACACATGAATCCGTGAAATCAGACGTGCGTGCCTTGGGTTCGAACTCGAGACCTATGACTTGGCAGTCCGACGGTCACAGCACTAGGTTATCACGCCTGACCCTATTACAATAATAAATAACAAATTGAAGTCGAAACCCAATAGTCTGTCATCATAAAACTAAGCCGATTCACAAATTGCATTGATAAGATATTAATGATAACTGACACAATTGTAGTATTTATATCAGAAGAATGATTTATGACACTATTCAAACACACTCAATAATATGAACCATGTGTGAGTATTTTATTACCTGATTAAATGCAAGGCTTAGTATGAAAATGATTCGGGAAATAAAATCCATACTAATTATACTTATTGTACAAGCAGTGATAGCCTAGTTGTGTGACCTATAATAACAATATATGGACATTTCACACTACACCATAATAGTCCCAAGCTAAGCAACCTAATGCTTGTGTTGTGGTAACGAGATGGCTGATAAACTACTTATATACATTTCTTTTTTGTAAATTCATACATATTATGGATAGAAAAACACCCAGACCCGTAACAAATACTTGCAGGTCGTACAAACATTTGATCCGTGCGGGAATCGAACCCGCGACATACTGCGCAGCAGTCAATCGCTCAGCCCCGTTTTTTT
This sequence comes from Hyppa rectilinea, assembly GCA_951799385.1. Lineage (NCBI taxonomy): Eukaryota > Metazoa > Arthropoda > Insecta > Lepidoptera > Noctuidae > Hyppa > Hyppa rectilinea. The sequence goes on along the minus strand of OX637312.1, from coordinate 15,176,100 downwards.
TTTAAGGCTGGGAAATCATCCAATGACTTGTCCCGCTCTGGGTGGAGCGGAAGGGAGTGTTAGACTCTTACTGACTAAAACCCATCCATGTTCCTGCCTTAGCCCTTTATGTTCCGGGGTAGCGGTAACCCTTTCGGGCAATGCCGCTTACTCGCTCAACCCCCTTTTTTTTTTTAAGGCTGGGAAATCATCCAATGACTGCTCCCGCTCTGGGTGGAGCGGAAGGGAGTGTCAGACTCTTACTGACTAAAACCCATCGCTCAACCCCTGCGCCAACCATGTCGTCGATTGGTGACTCTAAGTAATAAGTAAAAGCTACTTAGTTTTAAAAGGCGCCGGATGGAATGGAATAAATTAGGTATAAAGTTTCTTATCCTTATCAGATTTATCTAATTCCATCAATTTGACACTCAACTTTACAATATGATAACGAGGTTTTGGTTTGGATTAATGTCTGAAAATGAGCAAGAAATAATAATCCGTAAAGCTATTGTACGGACACCTTGTTGAATCTTTAATGTTTAATTCGATGGAGCTTTCTCCTATGAAGTTTCAAGATGAAGGGTGTTCTGATCCGTAAATAGAAATAATAATTAAATTGGAACCCAAGAATTGCTCTTTAATTGATTTCTGCGTTAAAACCGGAGTTAAGTAAGTTACTATTGTCTTCACTAAAAATCTTCGCCATTTCCTCACTGCATGTATATGTACGCATATATACGCACCATACTCAGGCCCCGTAACGTACATTCACCCACACATCACACAGGCATCACACAAACATTATACACACACACAATACCTATCGAACCATTTTTTTTGGAGGATTTACGAAGGGGAAATCGTGAAATGACGCGTCCCGCTCTGGAAGGGGCAAAAGGGAGTGTCCGACTCTTGCTGACTAAAACCCATCCATGTTCTTTCTTTAGCCCTTTGTGTTCCGGGGCAGCGGTAATCCGGACGCGGACCCGGACCAAACCATACCTAATTGATAAAAAAACCTCTTTTGTCTGAACTCGAATTCATACCCCGAGAATGTTGGGGAACATTCAAAGTAACTGTCTACTTTGGGGCTCTACTTCAGAACTTGCTGTTAACCTATGAACCTTCTACTGTTAGGGCCGAAGCCTGCAAAGTCAGCGAGATTGTCTTAAAGGGTTACTGCTAGAACACATAGGGCTCCAACCATAGAGAGGTAATGACCCCTCTATGGGTGGAGCGGCAGTCAGAGGGTCTTCTAATGAGAAGATTCCCCATTCTTAAAAAAAACCATTAAAAAACCTGGGCACCTGCTTACTGTATTACGTAGACAGTAAAATATGTATTTCTATTTATAATTGAAGCGTTAAAATGTTGTATTTTATCATTGCAACAATCAATGTATTCTTAATACAAACCACGTGTTTAAAGGTAAGTTAATATCATTCCCGGAGGACATCAGTGAAATTCCCCGGAAGAATTCACATCGCGTAAATAATGAGGGGATTTCGCGAAATTTTCCTGTCTTGTCTGCTTCGTTAGGTTTATTATACAATGAATGGAAGTTCTTCAATGATAGTTCGAATTTATTATTTAATAAGGCATCTTATTTCGCTAAAGCAGTGCGGTAACGGTTGCTACTTATGATATGGCTTTAACACAGACAGGCGATTTACTTTGTGTAAACTATTTAATCACCATTGCTCTCAAAACGGTGAAGGAAACCATCGTGAGGAAACCACAGACAGGAAACATTTTGCTGTTTCGTCAAAAATAATATCTACTTAGATACATCCTACTACCTATTATAAATGCGAATGTTTGTAAGGATGGATGGAGTGTAATACAGCAAGTAGAAGTAAAAAACTGTCCAAACAGATCAATAATTACCCATATACTTTATTCTAATCAATTTCAGTTTTTTTGTTTGCTGCTACCATAAGACAATTGAAACCGCTTTATCAAAAATCAAATCTTTACGGAACACAGATAGTCAAACGGACAGACAGACAGTCTTAAAAATATCAATAAGTTGAATAGGTACTTCGTGCTCCATTTGTTCCTGAAACTGTAACAGAAGGCATTGCGATCCGAACATGATTTATGCTACAAATTCTTAATAGCTACTTATTTCATTTATTTGCCTCCATTTTCATTTTCGATACTTGAAATTTCCAGTGATTTAAAAGGTCAACGTTTCTTTTATTCCTCAGAAAGAATACTTTAGAATTCTTTTATGTTATGAATACTTATGTAAATGTGTTTCTTTTTTCTATTTAAACTTTATCTGAGTGATATTATGAGATTACATTATTTCAATTACTGTAAATGAGTAATTGTATAGCATAATCAGCCTATAATGTTCCAACTGTAAAATGGAACTACTGGAATAACTGGAATACTGGCCTCCTCTCTTCGAGAGGGAGTGGGCCGTATTCCATGACCATGTTGGCCCATTGCGGGTTGGTGGATATCACATGTCTTCGAATTTTGGATTCTAGGACATGCCGGTTTCTTCACGATGTTTTCCTTCATCGTTTTGGGTGCAATGGTGCTAGAATTATTAACACAAAGTAAAACTCCTGTCTGGGTTCGAACCCACGACTTACAACTTGTAAGTCGGGGCAGTTTCTCCTGGGCCACCAATGCTTTGATGATTTAGTATATTTATTTATTTATTTATTTATTTATTTATTTATTAATCATGGAAGACTTACAGCTAACGTAAACAGAATAAAAACAATATGTGAGACTGACAGCCAATTAAAAGTCTTCACTTCTAAAAATCAGTTTGAAAAAGTGAGTGTGAACAACACAATACAATACAGCTACCAAGAAGAAACAGGATAATAATCAAGCTAAACTTAATTTACATTTTAAACACAACACAAGAATAAAAAACCTGACTTTACAAAACCTACTTAAAAAAGCTAAGACTCATGCACTTTCTTGCCGAAGACACACTTGTAATGAAAGGGTCAAAATCATGCTGTCTGCACATGATATTAAAATTATTACTCGCACGCACTATGAATGAATTTTGCCTATAATTCGTAGCGGTAAATGGAACACGCAGCGTTGAGTTCCATCGCTTCGACCTTCTAGGAACGTTGAAATAAAATTTGGATAGAATATCGGAATTGTTAGTAGAATGATTGAAAATTTTTAATAATGAAATGCAGTCAGAGATTGCTCGCCGATTAATAAGGGGTAATATATGATACTTCTTACAGAGATGAAGGTAATCTTCAGACCGGTACGGCACCTTCTGATGATAACACAAATACTTGATGAATCTTTTTTGGATGCTCTCTATACGATCAATGTACTTGCGGTAGCACGGATTCCAGATTTCAGATGCGTACTCCAAGTGACTTCTAACAAAAGTGCAATAGAGGATTTTTAAAGTTTTAGCTTTACTGAAGCACTTGGAGAGCCGCATTATGAAACCTAGTGCTTTAGATGCTTTAGCGACTATGGCATCGACATGTGATTCAAACGTAAGCTTAGAATCGTGATAGACCCCCAGATCTCGGATGCAATTCGTTCTAGGAAGTACTTGATCACCCAAAATATAAGTTGAATTAATAACTGAACGCTTTCGAGAATAAGTTAGAACCGAACATTTAGCAGGGTTTAGATCCAGCTTACTCCTACGACAGTAGGCCTCCAGACGACATAGATCATCCTGAAGTGCGACCACGTCCGCCTGTGATGATATTGTTGCATAGATTTTCACATCATCAGCAAAACACAGCAGTTTGGATGAAATCAGGCAAGAGTTGATGTCGTTTATATAGATAATGAAAAGTAATGGGCCGAGCAATGAACCCTGGGGGACTCCACTGGGGACAGGCACCCAACCAGATATATAATTGCTTAACACTACTGCTTGGGACCTGTTCTCCAGATAAGAAGAAAACCACCTGAGTAAGTCACCTCGTATTGCCATACCATATAACTTCGACAGCAAGATCTCATGGTCAATCCGATCGAAGGCCTTACTGTAATCAGTATAAACGACATCAACCTGTTTACCGTTATCCATGGCTTCAGTTATAAAGTCATTTAACAGAATTAAATTGGTGACGGTAGACCTTCCTTTCAAAAAACCATGTTGAAAGGTACTAAATGAATTTTTTAGAGCACTATACACCTGATTATAGACGATCCTTTCGAAAATCTTTGCCACAATACAGAGCTTGGATATCGGCCTATAGTTTTCAATTTCGGTTTTGACCCCTTTTTTATGAATAGGTGTAATGAAAGCCGATTTCCAAAGACCAGGTACAACACCAGTGACCAAAGATTTCCGAAAGAGAATCGAGATAGGTTGGGCAATCGAAGTCGAGCACCGAACAAGAAATTTGGCTGAAATATTATCCGGGCCAGCCGCTTTAGAAGTATCCAACTTGCTAAGCAAGCTAGAAACTTCATCAGCGTTCACTACAATGCTACATATATCAGATAGGCTGGAAGATTCGGTAAAAATAGGGGGTGTAGGAATTCCATGACTACTGTTAGTATCTAGAAATGTAGAATAAAAGTACGTAGAAAACGCTTCGCATATTCTTTCTCCGGTACGCAAGGCTTCGTCCTTATAGTTCAAGGTGCTTGGAACTGCATTTGAGTTGAGTCGTTTTTTAACGAAGGTCCAAAAGTATTTCGGGTTTTCTTTAATAGATTTTTCGGTTAAATTCAAGTAGTTTTCGTAACATTGCGATTCCAATACCTTTACTCTTGTACGGAGAAGCTTAAATGTTGACTCATCAGAAATATTGCCGTATGTTTTGAATTTATTAAAATATTTGTGTTTTTCCTTAATGGTTTTTATTAATGCCGAATTGTACCAAGTTGGATATGTTTTGCTACGATGTAATTTTTGTGGAATGTATTTTGTATGTAAATCGTGAATAGTTTCATTGAAGAATTTTACCGACTCATCTATTGATCGTGCCGCAAACTCGAACTCCCAGTCAGTCATGGAAATGTCTTTGTTGATAGATTCATAGTCACCCTTATCGAACAGGTATTGCGTTCGTGGCGCGCACTCTAATAGAGGAGCTTCAACAAAATCTATATTAATTAATAGTGCTGGATGGTAGGCATCAATGGGCACCAGTGGACTAGAACATTCAATCACATTAACTAATTGGTTTGAAAGTACCAAATCTAAAATTTTGCCATACTTATTAAGAACACCATTGTATTGACCAAAATCAATGGTACATAGTTCGTCACAAAGTAAAACCTCGTCTGGACTGTTCAGGTTCATTGGACAGAGCGATAGATTGTCGGATTGAACCCAGTTAATACCACTCATGTTAAAGTCACCCACGATCAAAAAAATATCAGAAGAATTATTCATAACTATGTGGTTTAATTTTGTGAGGTAATTGCAAAGTTGTAATGAAAAAGAAAGGCCTAAGTTTTGCTGACATAAATAAAGAACACAGATATGTAGGGTAATATATTTTCGTGTATTAGAATTTTTCAGTCGTATACTGAGCCATAAATCCTCTGCTGTAGAATGGAAGGTAGGTTGGCATATAACTGAAAGTTCCCTACGCGCAGCAATAAGCACACCTCCACCCCGCGACTGCCCGGTCAAAACATAATCTCGATCACGCCGCCACACAATGTACCGGTCATCAAAGAATTCTGAATTTAAAACTCCGTCTAATAACCACGTCTCTGTAAGAACAATAATATCATACGAGCTTAATAACATTTCACGATAAAAAGTAATACTTTTAGTTCTAAGCCCGCGAACGTTTTGATAAAAAATATTTAACTTATGAGCCATTGAAAACCAAGACCAATATTAGTATATAAATCAATATAATCAATTAAAATAAAGCATTTCATTAAATAATATTGTAAAATAAGGTATAATTTTATCAAATAAGTTATATGGAGGTAAAAGTCAATTAAATTCGTGCGAGCGCAAAAATCATATGATGTTTGTGACATATGATGTGATGTGATGATGTTGTCATATGATGTGTATATGATACTTATATATTATGTAAGAAAAGCTTGATTTACAGACATGTTTAAACTCCTAATTTATAGCTTTTATTAAAATACTAGCTTCCGCCCGCGGCTTCGCCCGCAAAATATGTCGACAAATTATACACATAAACCTTCCTCTTGAATCACTCTATCTATAAAAAAAACCGCAACAAAATCCGTTGCGTAGTTTTAAAGATTTAAGCATACATAGGGATATCGGGACAGAGAAAGCGACTTTGTTTTATACTGTTTAGTGATTAGTCATTCATATACATCTTTTGTATTTATTTTCGTATAAAGAGCAATTTTGCTATGAATAAATTCTATAGTAGCTATTTCAAAGCATTTAACAACCTTTCATTTCCTGAATGTGGATACATAAACAATGTACCTAATTATATGCACAGTTTGCAAATGACACCTAATCATACATGGTTTGTATGTAAAATTAATTAGCTTTATAATGACGTGTATCATTTATACATTTCTAAAATAGGTATGCAGCTCGTGGCTAGGTAATAAAAGCCGCACGGATCGATAATCAGGTTAAGCCACGCTTGCCAGGGTTGGTTCGTGGATGGACCATCTTTACACATCGAGACTCCTCCGTGCCTCGGAAAGCACGTTAAGCCCGCCCGTTAAGCCCCGTTAACACGTTAGCTGCGGCACCAATTTTTGCAAACTTTCCGTTCCTGCGGCACGAGGTTTTATCGGCCCGCACCGTGACCAGACGTTAGGGCGATACGCGGTCTATTAGACCCCACCTCCTTTAACAGACTAAAAACCATTTTCTGGCGCGAAATCAAAGAAAATTGAAAAATTTGGTCCTTATCGATATAGACAGTGAATTGATGAACCCTCTACCGTCGCCCCGGGATCTGATAACTAGTTTAGGAATTATTGGCAAAACAAAATATGGGATCTTATACACCTCGTAACGCACTGAAATAGGGTAAATTTTCGCTAAGATTAGTGATGGGAAAAATAATATCGACGCAACGACGTTTATCTATTTTTGTGTGAAAATCTTAATGCGGTTCACAGAATAGAAAAAAAAGAAAACCAGAAGTAGAAAAGAAACTATCATATGTATTCTGCCTCGGGCTTTAAAAATTAACATACAATAACAATATTAGAACTAGAATTAACATAAAAAAATCAGTAACAATATAGTAATCAGTAGCACTCATAAACTTTTTTAAAACTTACCTGTTTTGGTTCTATTTCTGGGTTTTTTAAAATTAACTTCTTCCGACATCGTTTAGACATGTTCGGCGATGTAAAAGGACGTGCTCTCCTATCGACGTGATGCACAACACTAGTCGCGGGAAGCTCGCGTTGGGTGCGGTACGAGGTCCGGGTGGATATGGGACGTTTTAGCCTCGTCCCGCACTGCATTAAAATTATATTAATTCAGTGCGGTACGAGGCCTAAAACATCCGGTACCAAGGTAGGTATACCACCGAGTCCGGGACTATTAGCACGTCTCAAATATACATTTATCTCTTTTCTATACTGGACCAAACTAAAGCTATGCCCTTCGCACGACAGAGATGTTCACGTTTTTCCTTGCCGCACCACAAGGAAGTTGCATGCGGGGTGATTTAGGCCTCGTTTCGCACTTAACGTGTTAAGTTATGTTGGTCCCGGATGTCATTCGTGGATCTTTGACAGTCGTTACAGGTAGTCAGAAACCCGAAAATCTGACAGCCAGTCATAGTCGTGGAGGTCAGATAGGCAGTCGTTCCATGTAAAATACTGGTACTCAGCTGCATCCGGTTAGACTGGAAGCTGACCCCAACATAGTTGGAAAAAGGCTAGCTAGATGATGTTAGAATTTCTAATTTAAAATATAAACTCTTGACATTTTGTACGTGTTGATTTTAGACCACGGCGAATGTGCTGTGACGATTTGGTAACGTTTGCAGGGGCAATGTGCCCAGAGATCTCACAAGACATTTTATGAGAAAAAATTGATGTCTTTGCCCAGCAGTGGGACACAATATATGCTAACGAAATATTTTATGTAAAAATCCAGGAGCCTACTAAATATATGAAAAGAAAAAACCTTAACACAGATTTTCGAACATGTCGACATTGATTAAAAAACTTTTTACCCAATAATTTATAAGTACTCCATCGATTTTGAATTATGAGCTTTTGTCATTGACAAAAAAGTAAAAAACTTGCCGGCCAATATGTCGTTGATAGGAAAGTATCCTCAACACAAACCGGCTGAAGCTTCAACTCAAACACAGTGGACAATGCCGCTCAGCCCACAGAACTCGAACAATTTAATCTTCTTTACAAAGAATTACCAATTACATAAGGGTATTAAACGTTTGCCTTGCAAATACTAACTTTATCTTCCTCTTTCAGTAGGTACTCAACCTTAAGGTAAATACTCTTTTACCAACCTATTTTATAAAAGATTGATTGAGGAGCTCGTGGCTAAGTACTAACAGCCGCACAGGTCGATCCATCAGGTTAAGCTACGCTTGCCGGGTTGGCTGTAGATGGGTGACCATCTTTACATAGGAAAGCACGGTAAGCCGTAGATCCCGGCTGTCATTTGTGCATCTTTGACAGTCGTTACGGGTCGACAGAAGCCCGTACATCTGACAGCCAGTCTTACCAAGGGGTATCGTATTGCCCAGTTACTGGGTTGTGGAGGTCATACTCAACGATAGCGCTTGAGACCACTACACCAACGAGGTAGTCTATGACGAGTCAGAAAACATTGTAGAGCCTAATTCATTTTAAAAGAGTAAATGTGGAGTTTCTGTCGACTCAAAAACTTAAAAAAAAAGTTTAATCACACGTAAAACTATTAACGTATTTGGTACAGATAGCTCATTAATTATCAATTTATCATTTACTAGCTTCTGCATGCGACTTCGTCCGCGGCAAATTTCTTGTTTTACCAGTAGAAGTAAGTTGAAAAAATACTTTTTTAAAACATAAAACGAAATATAAAAGTTAAAATACAAAAGATAGGAATATGGTTTCGCGGACTTTTTTGTAGAAATAATTAAGGCAAACCGGGTTGCCATACATTGCTTTCAATTTTAAACAACTGTTTAGGCAGCGCATGCAAATAATTCTGTTTTCACAGGTATTTCTTTCCGATTTGCTAGACTAAAATTGCGATAGCTCGGCTAATATGTATGATATAAATATAATTTATAGCCTATAGCACTCAAGAATAATGTAGCTTTCTATTGGTGAAAATTTTTTTGAAATCGTATCATTGGTTCCGGAGATTACCCCCTACATACAAACTTACAAATTTTACCTCTTTATAATAATAATATTAGTATAGATGATAATTTTTATCCCATGGGATTTTTAAACAAAATCGTGGCATTTAGGTGATTTACGGCACGGCACCGCGCTCCACCGCGGTAGGCGGTGCAGCGGATCTCATGTCGCATTGGTCTCTAAGAAATCCGTTGATGCCTAACACACGTACACCGCCCGACCGCGCGGTCGAGCGGTGCTCGTTGCTACCGCAAACTGCTCCTACCGCGCGGTCGAGCGGTGCCGTGTGTTAATCGCCTTAAGGTCTTGAGGTTGTCAACGTGACCGAAGCCGCTAGGACAATATTCCTTACTGACCCTCGTAAAGGTTTTTCCTTTTATCAGACACAAACTCGGGACCTTTTGTAGTCATGTCCGGTAACAAGTTCAACATAAGAAGTGACGTGTTTTGTGAAATTTTGATAGGTAAGGACAAGCCCATGACAACCCAAAGGGGCTTTAGCTAATTGTGCCATTACTTAATTAGGCACTGATTATGCTTGCTGAAGACTATTGGGCATTTTCAATATAAATAGTTTAAGATATAATAATAATACCCTTGTTAAAAAAAAATGTTCTACTGTAGTTGCGATGCGACGTTTCGTTGCGCCTTCAGAGTTCTGCGGGAGGTTTAAGAGTTTAATTTCAATAATAGATTTCTGCATGTTCAATCTATAAGTACTATTTAATAATATAAATGCGAAAGTTTGAATGGATTTTTGTTACTCAATCACGCCTGAACGAATCTGAATGAAAAGATTATAGGAATAGCACATAGACTACTTTTTATCCCGAAAACCCTCGACTTCTCCCACTGCCAACTTCATTCATGATATACCTAGATTTATTATAATATCACTAAAGTGTCCCCGTGACATTACAATGTTACTAAAATCAGGGCGATAAATTATAAGAAGTTAAGTCGGTTGACAATCTACCGTTTAATTATAATATCACTAGTGAAATTGTAATATCACGGCTTTGGCAATATACCTGCGACATATACATTGTTAATAATATTATCATAATAACCAACATAGGATAAGTTTTTTAACTAACAATTGAGTCATGGTTACTTGAAAAATAAATTGAATTCGATTGAATAGTTGTAATGGCATTAAAAAAATTATACAAAGTCTAAAACCTTGTCGACAGTCGAGCTGTATTCAAAGTCTAAGGCCTTGTTGACACTTGAGCACATAATTCAACACATGAATTCGCAAAGATGGCATAGAGTGAACAAGGATTTCCAAAAAGGTACAATTTGCCCCCGGTCAAGAGTGACGTTTTTCCCGAGAGGCATTTAAAATGATTGACTCAAAGTGAAGACCCTTTCGTGTAATTCTGTTTGCATAAGCACCCATGCACTATCAAAATCAGGAGGGCAAACAGTCCGGGATGACAATCACAAGTAAGAAGGAATCAAGGGGTAGGAGTTAAGGCAACTGGCAAAGAAGAAAAGAAAATACGTATATTTGTGGCAAAAATGGCGCAGAAAAAAAAACAAACAAAAGAAAAGTGTTGGGTGAAAATAAGCCTGCGTGTTATGGAAGACAAATTGATAGTCTAGCAGTCTAGTAGCTCCATGTAAATCACTGGTATTCAATAGCCAGTTGATTCGAGGAGATATGACGACACGGTTGGCGCAGTGGTTGAGCGATTGACTGCTGCGCACTATGTCGCGGGTTCGATTCCCGCACGGAACAAATATTTGTACGACCTGCAAGTATTTGTTACGAGTCTGGGTGTTTTTCTATCTATAATATGTATGTATTTCCAAAAAAAAAAATGAATATAAGTAGTATATCAGCCATCTCGTTACCATAACACAAGCATTAGGTTGCTTAGCTTGGGACGATATGGCGCTGTGTGAAATGTCCAAGGATATTATTATTATTATTATTATATGACATCCGCACACCCGCACTGGGCCCGCATGGTATATGGCCCACTCCCTCTCAAAAAGAGGAGGCCTGTGTCCCAGCAGTGGTAACATTATAGACTGATTATGTATACATACACAGAGAGTATCGAGTATTCATATATTTTTTTTTTTTTATATATTGTAATATCTACCAACCCGTACTGGGCTCTCGCGGTGGATTATGGCCCACTCCATCTCACAAAGAGGAGGCCTGTCTCCCAGCAGTTCAAATATTCAATGCTGTTCGCAACTGCCGGTATTCCATGGTCTGCAGTAATGGTACGACCTATCTAGGCACTTTATCAAACTGTTACAGATAAACTATGATAACATGGCGCACCACTCGAAATTACTGTTTATAGTCACATCCTTACGAAAAAGTTTGTATATATGTAGTTGTAGTATCCGTCTTCAGTAGCTGGCTGGCAGCAACAGCGTTGTGAGTCTTGGTGGTCTTTGTAATTGCTTTCACAAATACTTTCGAACTTTTTGAATTTTGGAGCGGTGGGTCATTATATCGTAATTTATTTCTTGCCATGGTCAACTGGCTTGCTTTGTATATTTTGGTGACCAAAAGTCGTGATACTATTTCGGTGCTCATTGTAATTTCGCTGAACTTGCTAAGGATGTTAAGAGTTAAGGCAACTGGTAAAGAAGCAAAGGAATAAAAGAAAATACATACGTTTTATTGCGGCAAACATGACGCAGAAAACAAATAAAAAAAAGGACATTGGGTGAAAATATACCAGCGTGTTATGGTGGATATATACATTCAGTAAAAAAAGTATCGGGAATGGATGATTTGTTTATGGTTCCAAATTCAAATTTTTGTTTTTTTGTAGTTGTTAGATTGGCACAACTGTTTTCCATTTTGGCGCGGAGTTTGAGTTGCATCTGTTATTTATATTAAATACAGTGCTGGTTTTAGTAATATCATAATAGTGTGTATTGCGAATTTCATAATGGACAAAAATATCGAACAAAGAGTTTGTCTTAAATTTTGCATCGCCAATGGAATTTCGTGTTCGGAGTCACTGAAAATGTTACAGAAGGCTTACGGTGAATCGACTTTATCAAAAACTCGTGCTTATGAGTGGTTCAAAGCGTTCAAAAGCGGTCGAGATGTGATGGAAGATTTGCCTCGCTCTGGTAGGCCGTCAACGTCTGCAACTGAAGTTAACATCGCAAAAGTGAAGAATAGTGACTGAAAATCCCCATTCAACTCTGAGAGAGATAGCCGCCGAACTTTCTGTATCTCACGAGTCGATCCGTACCATTTTAACTAATCATCTGGGTATGAAACATGTTGCTGCTCGGCTAGTCCCAAAAGATCTGAATTTTCTCCAAAAACTCAATCGCATGAAAGTCGCTGAGGACATGCTAGAACGAGTCAGTTCGGACCCAACATTCATGAAACGCATTGTTACTGGTGACGAGACGTGGGTTTACGAGTTTGACATGCAAACTAGTCAACAAGCTTCGGAGTGGCGCCTTCCAACTGAACCGAAACCGAAAAAACCACGCCAAAGTCGATCAAAAGTCAAAGTCATGTTGACTGTTTTCTTTGACTATCGCGGTGTTGTGCACTCTGAATTCTTACCGGAAGGTCTAACGGTAAATAAAGAATATTATTTGAGCGTTATGCGGCGTTTAAGAGAGCAAATTCGACGAAAAAGGCCAGATTTGTGGAAAGAAAATTCTTGGATTTTGCACCACGACAATGCGCCTTCGCACAAGGCTATCATTGTGAACGAATTTTTGACCAAACACTCAACAAATACCATCCAGCAACCACCATATTCACCAGATATGGCTCCTGCCGACTTTTTTCTTTTTCCTAAACTCAAATTACCACTTCGTGGCACCCGTTTTCAATCGATAGAAGACATAAAGTAGAATTCGCGGCGAGAACTGAACTCAATTCCGGAAGCAGCGTTTAAAAATGTTTTGATGAATGGATTATTCGTTGGCGCAAGTGTATCGTTTCTAAAGGAGCATACTTTGAAGGTGATAAAATAAATTTGGATGAATAACAGACATTTTGTGTATTATTGATCTTTTCCCGGTACTTTCTTGACAGAGTAGTAGATAGTCGTTCTTCGCTCAATTAACTTGTTATGTTCAACATAACCATCAATTATTTTAACGCGTCCATTTTTTGACGGGCAACCTTCTATTATATTAACTTGATTATAAAACTTCTCTTATAAAGTTTTTGGTTTATACGACGTTCATACACGTTCACTAGAAAAAAATTGTAGCATTTATGTACATTGCTTTATTTTTCCTCCGAAGTTCATAACACTTGGAGATTATTTTTTGTTTACGTTAAAAGTTTGAGTCATAAGCTTTTTGTTTTAAAAGATCTGACGTTTTTACGTAAAATTTAATTATCGTGAGGATAAGTGACGAAATTTTATTAATTAGAGACTGCTTGAAGTTTCTCTTAATATGTCAATTAAGAATTATTCTTCCATCCTTCACGCTCAAACGGCTAAACGGATTAAAAAATAGGATACATTTTATCCCGGTAGTACTTTCCCTTGGTATAATTTCCGACATCCACGCGGGCAAACCCACTGGCAGCAGCTAGTATTACTATAAGAAAGACAAAAAATTGCGTATATTGGCACAAAAATAGTTATTTGTTATACAAGGCTGCAAAGTTGATTTTTCGCGCGAGTACTTGTATTGAAACCTGAGCAAGCGAGCGTAGCGAAGGTTACAAAAGTACGAGACGCAGAAAAGCTTTGCTGCCGAGCGCAACACACAATTTTTCACCTCACTACAGAGAGGAAACTGCTAGGTGCAAGAAAACAGCTGTTATAATTATGTTGAGTTTTATTTTGTTCGAACGTCTCAGATACATTGACTTATGTGACGAAAATAACAGATACTTGGCAATGTATCTTATGAGATACATACAATGTCTCCAAAATTAGATACCCTGTATTTTTTTCTATATCCTACTTATCCTCTTAGGCGAATGAAAGAAAAAAACTAATTTAATACAAACAACTAACTAATTTAATTAAACACATATTTATTTTTGCCTAGCAAAGGGTTAAATAACATATTACTTATATTAGTAATTATTTTATTTAAAAAAATAAACTTTTATTACTACACAATTGGGTATTTGACAGGGTAGTATTTTTATGGCATATTCAAAGGTGACGTCACATAATTATTGTTTTAATCAAATGGATTACTTATTAACATTAATTTCAATTTTACAATTATATTCTCGCAAAGTATTTAATTTCTGTACTGTGATGGAAGTTTTTAAGGTGAGCGGTATTATTTAATATTTTATTTTAGACCTTGTCATGCATTTTTAGTGGACTGGCAGTATAGAAAATTATTAAATAGAAAGGTTCGAATTTTAAAAACTCTTTCCACGCAAGAGAGCAAAATGCAATTTTGGGCTCAGATTTCGAATGACAAACAGACCTTTTCGGAGCCTGTGAGGTAAAAATACATTAAAATAAAATCACATAACAAAAAAAAAACTTAATTTATTAATTATAATCAGTCACTATTTTGTCAAACACATTTGAATATTGTTAACCAAATATTTGATTAGACCACAGTCAGTAGCAATTCCAATTCCACAAAACTGAAAAAAAAAAACATCATTGATAGCCTCATTACACATTGAGTATCTCTTATATTTCTATGAAGACTGAAAAAGACAAATACGAGGGTAATTTAATATTCTTTTTCCATTTTTTTAACCGGGCAAATATTGCTTATGCCTCTCAGCCAGTAATTGAATATTCTAGTGCCCCTTGAAATGAAATAATTATGTATGTTATGTATTATAGTATAAACTGTTATTATAAGGTTTTAACCTATTTATGTACCCATTTTATTCAAGTCTCAATGTTTTGTATGTTCCTACTATTTAAAGCACCTGCCATCTAATCTCTTCACCACCCTTGGTTGACTGGTAGAGAATGCCTAAGGCATTAAGTCCGCCTTTGTACCTTTATTGTGTGCGAAAAGTTTAAATAAATAAATAAATGAAAGCTTGGTAGACGGCAAATGTTTTTGTCGATGTTTAAAGTACTGCTTAATTTAAAAATTAAGAATGCACTTTTAGAATTTCTGGGGGCCAACCTCCTCCTAATGTAGCAGTACTATTTTAAAATTGCTTCAATTTGGGTAAGAAATGGAGCTGTACCTCCTGTATCCAATCTCTCCATCCAATCTTCCAGCATTGGGAACGTTAAACGCTGATTTTTTAAGCTTTATATTTGAAGAGATTTACATTGATCATGGTCAAATAATATACTTTATTAAACTTAACTTAACTTACGTTGTTCCTTCACACCCATCTAGGTATACTAATATAATAAAGAGGAAAGATTAGTATGTATGTTTGTAACGAATAAACTCAAAAACTACTTAACGGATCTGGATGAAACTTTGCACAAAGATAGGTTGTAGTCTAGAATAGCATATAGCATATTTTTATTCCGGAAATGTACGGTTCCCGTGGGATAATTTCCTACATACACGCGGGCGAAGCCGCTGGCAAAAGCTAGTAACTATTAAGTAGCTTAGCATAAAGCATAATCAGCCTATAATGGCTATAATACAGTGAGAGAAGTGGGTCATATTCCACCAAGCGGGCCCAGTTGTGATTGTCACAATTTGTCTTCGAAATTTCACTTCTAAAGGTATCAGCGAAGCCGCTGCCAAAGCTAGTCTTTCATAAAGGATATCTACCTTAATTTTATTTTAATCTTTTTTCAAGATGCTTCTAAGGAATAAATTGCCAATATTTTTAACAGATTTAAAAAGTAAACAACCATAATAATTATGTCTCTTTTTAGTATTTATTTAATAATTCTACCCTATCACATCATCATAAATTGCAATGCAAGAAATATAAGCATAAAGGTAAGACTGTGGGCCCACAAACACATTCAATACATTACAATACTGATTCAGCAACTCCCGAAATAAATGACATAATATAATATTTATTCTGATTTGTCTGACACTTCGCCTCCAAGGACTATATATATTCCGAAACTTTAATGTGAAATACATATAATTATGCTCACATCATTTGAAAACTTGAAGGGACAATAATAAATTTATAGTCAAAACTTTCTCATGGGGTTTTGGCCCCAATAAGATGTGTCAGAATAACTCGATTTCCTTTGCCTATCCCCGTGGAAAACGAACTGGATGAGATTTCTTCCCGAGTCAGGATTTTATAAGCGATATTATGTAGCTCGTAAGAAGTTTTTTATATTGCGTTTAGCTTGGAACCCTCTTGTATGTGAATATTCTATAAGAGCTCTGCTTAACTGAGTTGTGTTTTTACAAAATGATAATGACTGTCATTTAAGTTTTCGCTCAAATCAAATCTGGCTATACCATGAAATTAGTACTCTGTCTGGCTCTGTCTCGCATAGGGTCGCAGCATTGTGCTGAGTGATGGTCGTTAAGCATGAATGTGACGCATATTTTCCTCCAACATGTTCTTTTCAATTTGTGTTCTTTCTGTGCATGTTTTCCACAAACAAACGTTATTTTTCTTTGTATGTACGCATTTGTAATGCTGTTCTACTCAACTAATTTGTTACACTTATTTACTAGAAACTTCTTGAACATTGTGTTAGATAATATAGTCGAAGTTCATGCGAAGATATTACCATATTGAAAATTATACTTCGTTAAAGATATACCTACCTAATATGGTTAAACTTCCTCGTTCTTGTTTATGATTAGCCAAGTCAGTTGGGATTGGTCCCAACTGACTGGCCTGGTAAAATTAAGATACAGGACCTTGATCATAAATTCAATTTTCTTCGATGAGGAAGGAACTTTGCCAAAAGTTGGCAAATTGTAAATGACATTATTGTGGATGTGGGTGTTTTTCAAATTAATGTTTGACATTTGAAGGGAGATATTCTCAATTTATATTGACCGCAGTTGTCGCAAGTTTATACGAAGACCTTACACAACATCACTCCTATATTCACCGTCAATATATTTAAATTTAAATCAAAAGTCATTTATTCAAGACAGTCAAGTTACGAAAGACAGTCCTCCAAAAATGCCCAACCTTCACCACTTCCTAGTGTTTTAGTTGGGAAGAAGAAGTGGCGCAAACTCTCCAGCAGCACAGCTGTCTGTTCAGATGGAAGAACTTGCTTGTACCTACACATTTAAGTGTATTCTCGTATGAGAAGTAATTAACAATACGAAACATATCACATTAAAATCCACACGCCACCTGCCAAGCTAGTACACGCCAATATACCATTAATAAAAACTTTTTTACAAAAAATAAAACCGACTTCCAAAACAAACACTACAAAGTGAAAAATAATTTTGATTTCGGAAGTCGGTGTCTTCGGTTTTGTATTTTAATTTTTTGCCACCGACTTCCGAAATCAAAATTATTTTTCACTTTGTAGTGTTTGTTTTGGAAGTCGGTTTTATTTTGTGTAAAAAAGTTTTTATTTTTCACTTTTTAGTTGTGGTACTTACACAATCCCCCCCCCCCCCCAATTTTAATACCACTACCTGGTATATAAATTACAGTGACAGGAAGTTATTAGAACATCGTCCACATACATTAAGTAGGATTTTTTTTTGATTTTTGTTGATTTTTCAAAAACCGCTAATCCGATTTCGATAAAATTTGTATGGGACCATTTGGGAAGTATACCCTTTCCAACAAAAAAAGAATTTTTCAAATCGGTTGGCAAGCAACGGAGTTATGCGCGAACAAACATAAAAAAAAAAAAATACAAGCATTCGAATTGAGAACCTCCTCCTTTTTGAAGTCGGTTAAAAACCGACTGTACTCAAGCATAAATAAACAAATAAAAAAAACAACAGGTATACAGGTACAGGTGAATGCAAACATATTCGTTTACTCCGTCGTAGACTCCGGGCTGACACTAAAATCTACTCCTAGTCGAAAAAACAAAAAAAACAAAATAACGATCTGCCTGACTCGGGACGATTGAGACCAAAACTGATCAACAGTCTCAGACCAGATAAATGAGACAATCTCCTTTAAAAATGCCTTTCTTTTCTTGTACTTAGATACCAAAATGCTGAACAAGAACATTGCTATCGCCGTCGCCGTGGTTCTTGCCATCGTCTGCCTGGCTGAGGCCAGGGAGGAAGGCCCTCACGACATGGCCGATGCTCTTCGCATGCTTCAAGAACTGGACCGCTACTACACTCAAGCTGCTAGACCAAGGTTAGTCAACTCCTTCTTTAAAGAACATTTTGGGTGTGGAGCGGATTGAGGGAATATTTTAAATGGAATCCATCAGGGTGAGGATGTCCTTGATATTAATGCTGTTCTCTGTTCACTTGAAATGGTTATGAAAGTAGACAAGGATTAGATGGTGATAATCGGTGAACTGTCCCTGATAGAAGATCCATCTGAGTGGTTTAGTTTCCAACGTTGCTAGGAGATGGCGCCACCAGACTTGGGTTTTAAAAGGATGTAAGCAGGTAACAATAATGTAATTAAAAATGAATATAATTAACTGAATCTCCACTATGTCCAAACTGTTCGTAGAAAAGCCGTAAAGTTTATCAAAATTGTATAAGATAGTTAAACTAAACTGCCCGATAAAGAGATTTAGATTTGAGCGAATTCTGAGAAATTATTTAAGTACATATTTTGCAGTAAAAGTGCCTAAAACAAAACGTTAGCTTTTATAGACTCGTAAAACTTCAATTCGCTTTAAACAAAATAAGTTTTACTTAGTTTAACTTCACCTTTAAAGGTCGGTATATTGTTGGGGCGAGAGTGAAATCGAAAAAGTTTCCGCACAAACTTTCTGGATGAAGTCACTTCCTGACAATTGTAACTTTATTCTAGTTTAATCCCTTGGACAAACTCATTAATTTCCATTAATTATACGTAAGTTTAATCAATCATGGGATAGCTTAAAGTTTATCGCTGTCATTCATTAATTTTGTAATAGAAAGTTCTTGATCACAGGAGGGAGTTGGTAAAATTTGTTAGTTCAGGTAATATTTGAAAGTAGGGACGACATAAAATTGAATAAATTATGATGGCTAATAACGCTGTCTCTAGAACTATTGTGGGTCAGAACATACTGAATTTATGAAGGAAAAACTCGTTAAAAATACCCATTAAAAAGACATAAGTACCAATGATTCAAATTTGATTACAACAATTATTTTGTAGGTACGAGATACTTACTCTGAATCATCTTATCACAATTTTCTATGTAAGCCCAGAAAAGTTATACATTAAAGGATTATAATAACATTTTTATTTTTTTCTTGATATGTATTTTGTTGCACAAGCCAATCAAAATTCTTTTGTGCCACCAAAATAATGCTTCGATTTCGATTAGGATAAAAATGTATTGTAATAAAAATCAATCTGGCAAGCCTTTTCCCAATTATGTTCGGGTCGGTTTCCAGTCTAACCGGATGCAGCTGAATACCAATATTTAACATGGAGCAACTACCTATCTGACCTCCATAACCCAGTCAGTAACTTGGTATACCCCTTGGTAAGACTGTCTATCAGTCTTTCGGTCTTCTGACGACCCGTAACGACTGTCAAAGATCCACGAGTGACAGCCGGGACCAACGGCTTAACGCTGTGCTTTCCGAGCCACGGAGATGTCTCGATATATTAAGATGGCCACCCATTAACATACCAACCCCGGCAAGCTTAGCTTAACCGGATGGTTCGCGCGATAGCGCGGCAGTAATTACTTAGCCAAGAGATCATTATTATATTCACTTTCTCTGTACTATCTATTTTAATTTTGGTTTGTTTCAAATGGGTGTTTCGAAAAAGATCTCATTAAGTACCTGAGATTAATGCCCAACTACCAAAATATTGTTTGGCTGGCGTCCTATCTATTATAGTCTAATAATCTTTTAGTTGCGCCACTATGACGTTGACATTTTCAATATATTCAACATATTATTATTTACTATTGGAAGGAGAATGTGTGCTATCACATTTTGTCATCAGTGGGGAGATTCTTAAACTTGATAACATCTTAATGTCCCGTATCGGAAAGTTCTTGTTAACCCACGCAGATATCGACCTCATTCGTCTCTGCTATTCATTATTTGAACAGTCTTGTACAATGAAATTAAACAATTAAAGAGCTTTTGTTTTTTCATTCTTTATTCGATCTTTCAAATTAAATTCAAAGTCTTCGATTTCTTATGACGTAATATAATAATAACAGTCTTTATTTCTAACAACTCAACTCTTGACAACAACTCAACTGAGCTCAACTTTCAACTTCCTAATTCTTGCGGTTTCACTGATGTTGATAGTGTTAGCATCTTTGTTCGGTTATATTTCGACTCTATTATCAAATACACTTCTTGTTATTAATAAAATCTCAGTTACAAAGTAAACCTTTTCATTACAAAGTAAAGCTAGCAAATTATTGAAGGGGTTAATACAAAGTTTGGCAATAAAAGTACCCACTCTTACATTTTGAAGCATAACATTTCCTTTACGGGGAAAAGCCAAGCATTAATGAACACAAACTTGACGTGACAATAAATACGCCCCAAATGTCTATTTAAGAAGTCTTTTTAAATGCCTATCAATTACGACAATTAACCTAACATCCATCAGTATCGTTTTCAACCAACCCCAATCTGGACCCAAGACAGTCAAAATTCGATCTTACTCCTTTGACAGAATAGTAATTTGGACCGCAAAACCAATTTGGTGGTTGAACAATTTCCCTTTGTTGGCTGTATTCTGTGGTCATTTTGTGAACGGAACGGGCGTGTCAGTGCACAAGGATGCAATTGGGGACAAGATTAGACACGATGTCAGGGGAAAATTACTACCTAGCCCCGGCCAGGCGGGATAAGTTCTAGCCTTTGTGGATAAATTGTCGTTCGCCTACGCTGGACGACTAGATTTATGAAAAGTATGAATTCTGTTTGACTTTTTATTCTTTGCGAGTAATGTATTTTTTAAGGAAATAATTCATAAAGTCTAAATGAAAGTTGGCCCACTGTGTAAACGCGACGACGCATTGGTAAGTATCCCCTTAGGCTTGAGGTTGGATTATAATTGTTTATCTTTAACTTATTTAAAATTTAACTTCCAGTTTATATTGCAGTGGTGTGGCAAAGTCAGAAGAAAATTGTATTTCAATTTAAAAAAATAATTGTTTTATTCTTCAAGTTCTATACAGGTAGGCATTTTAAAAGACTTTAAAGTGGGTACCTTCCATAGTGAATTTTGTTATCATTTATTTTTTCCCTTGGGACTTAAACATACCTGGAAAAATGTGGGTCTCTCTGCCTTATTCTTCGGGGAAACTAAGCGTAAATGTTATTTTATATCATCATCATCTGCCTAGCCTTTTCCCAAATATGCTGGGGTCGGCTAATGTTAAATGTTTTTTTATATTATTTATTTAATTTTTTGCTGGTCCCTGTAAGTTGAAGATATTGTAAGAAACAATTTAACATTCCAGAAGTTTTTTTGAAACCGTAATGCTGAATACCTCGTAATAATATTAAATATACATGCACCTTGGTATACAAAACTGCAACACGCAGTTTCCTAACACTGCTAACAAACAGGTGTCTAGAGGATATTGTCACAAAAGCAGTCGAGTAAGTGACTAGACCAAGATTGTTGAACTAGTTACTGCATACTGCTAGCTTCCTTATTACTTCTCAGTAGGAACACACAATTACAGAAGTTTCCAAGTACCAAACTATGTTTGAAGCTAACGTAAAATGTCTTTGTAGGGGACAACCCTGTTAACACGGAGATAGGGCTGGCTGTAGTTAGCTCGAAACTTGACTGAATTTAGTTTTGTAATTTGATTTGTTATTTCAAATGATTCTAGACAATGTATGACGCAGCAACTAACTGTTTACACGAGGACCTAAATCTGTGCATAACTTCAAATATTTAAATTGAAAGTCAGACTAATACTAATTAAACACACAAACAAAATCTTAAATACAATATTGTACAACCTACCTATCACAATAACAATACAACTGGCGCGCGCAAAGTTCAATGAACTTCGCGCCGATCAGCTGTTAGCAGCTATTGAGTACACAAAAAAAGTTTCTTTGGGAAAGTTGATTGTAATCATGAGTATAATCACGTGTTTAAATATCGGTCACTAATTACCAGTCACCTTATCTATTATGTACAAGTAGTAAAAAAGGGAAGAGTCACTTCAGCTGTCAGTGGGAAATGTGCCCAAAAGGCTGGCAGCATTGCCACGTTGGATGGCAATGCTGATTCTTAGAACTACAGAATTATTAATTTCTTTATCATTTAGTTACTAAGTAAAATGACTTACTACAAAGAAAAATAAATACATAAAAACATTTAACATATTTTTGTCATATTCTGCGGTAAGTCTTTATTTGCTATACAAAATATTGTAATAGTTCATGCAAAATAATTGAGTTTCCTTCATTAACGTTCAGATGGTAAGAGAAACTTGCTTCAACGAACACTGATAAAATTAAACATTTTAATGGTATATTTTATAAATAATCAAAGAATTAAAAAATATATATATTGAGTAGGTACTACTACTAAAAAAAAAGTTGTTACTGACAGAGTTCTTACCATAAACCGTTGTGAGGAACATTACATGTTGTATTTTAAATATGGAATAGTACGTAGATTATATATTATTATAAGATAACATATTTTATAGCAAGCAATGTCTAGAAATAGATACAGCTTCTACAAAATAAAAAAAGTCCAATTAACGCAATTTATATGCCACCATTAAGTGATCCTACGCATAACAGATGTATTATTTTCTGCGTATGACATACATTTTTCCAGGTAATTTTATAAAAACATTTCCCACACACTCAAATCAAATTGTATTGACAGGATTCGTAAATATTATTGAAGATGTTTTCCCCAAGGGTAATAAAGTGACATTTTCTCTCTATTGTTATAAAATTGAGGACATATCCTCTTAAAGGAACAAAACCAATTTGTAAAATACATTAACTACTTGATATGGGCTTACTGAAGGCACAAGTGAAGATAATAAATTATTATTATTATTTTTGACATCACGAAAGAGTAGGAAGCTCAACAAAATTGGTACATTTTTGTCTTGACAATAATAATGAAAAATAAAGGATACACGAAATGAGATGAAGCATATTAATATGTCATTTTAACATGATAAGTAACAGTATTCTTGAACAATATCATATTTTCTGGTAAATGTCAAGTATCTAGGGAAATGTAATAAACAACTGTGCTATGTAAATGTCAGATGATGTTGATTCAAGAAAACAATGTACAGTCGCCTGCACATCACGTTACCAAAAACTGTCAAATTTTCACAATTGAAAATGAACCTTATGCTTTTACAGTAAAGTTGAAAAACTATCAAAGAAATTTGACAGATTGGGGTAGCTTAATGTGCTCTGTACAGTATGATAAATACGTGCTCTTGACTATTTCATTGATACTCATAATATCTTAGTTGTGGTGTGACAGTACATGCATAGTAAGTACCACCCTAATATTGCGTAACACACGATCAATCGCAATTTGAAATGAAATGATGGGTATTACTAATCCATTGCTTCATATGTTCTAAAAATTAGTCTGCTCGTAAATAACGCAATGAATGTTGTTGAGCTGTCAAAATTAAAGCTTACTTTAACTGTGTTACGCAACGCAATTAAATTACGTGTACGTTTCTATTGACGCTAAAGCAGAAGAGGCCTGTTAGAGCCGAAACCTGCCGAATCAGCGGGATTGTCCGAAAGGGTTACCGCTACCCCGGAACATAAAGGGCTAAGAAAGGAACATGGCTGGAATTAGTCAGTAAGAGTTTGACACTCCCTTCCGCTCCAGAGGCAAGTTATAGAACCATATTACGTCAGTTCAGTCTTGTATTACACCCACTGAAAATGTCCTGAGTGTGGTTGCATTTGGCTTAGCGTCATGTTTAAGTTTAAACTTTAACACCCACTTGATAATCATATCTAAGTGCCGTTAAAATTACTTGCAAGTCAAACAAAATTATATAAGTGAAATGCTACTTGTCATGTCAAAAATACTAATTTACCAATGTAAATTTTAGATGCGTCATAACATAACAAATAACGCATATACCTTATCTCCTAGGGGTTAGTAAGGTAAACCTACAATACACCCAGTTATGTCCAAGTCTCATGTAATCGGGGGCGAGCTATTGCCATCAACCGGGCAGAAAGATCCCGGGCTGGTACTGAGAAACTTCAGATGGAAAATTTAACTACACATTGCCCAACCCGGGAATCGAACCCAGGGCATCATGCTGAGAAGTAGCGCTTGCGACCTCTAGACCGACGAGGAAGTAAATAACAAAAAAAAAAATTAAAAATCTAATTCTGGTAAAATGAAAATAGATTTATTAAAATTAATTTATTAGTAAATAAATTTTAATATAAAATATCCAAATCAAACCAGCAGTCTTCAAGGAGTGCTCTTTCCAACAAACAGCATTTAATTTTTATTTATACATACAGATAAAAATACATAGATAAAAATATCTACGGTAAAGTAATAGTTTTACTAGTAATAAATTACAAAAATCGATTAATAATATAATATATTATTTTCTTTCTACGTTCTCTTAACCGCAATATAGAAGTATTCAAAAGCCTTTGAAATGCCTTAGCTGCGTAACAATAAAGTATTTCTTTGTTAAAATACTTAGCTACTTGCCGTCGCGGAGAATTTAAATTAGACGTTTTGTATCCTTTACAATGAGATTTAAAAATAATTTAATTTTAGTTCCTTTTTAAGACGTGCCAAGGTTCTTTTCCAGGCCAGGATTTCTTTAGGCTGAAATCGTGATACTGAAATTTTATCAAACTCCCACAAAATAACTATATTATTACTACAAAATAATAAAAAGGTATCTTCTGGCAATATTACTCTTAAAAATAATAAACCGAATGGAGTGCAACATACATTAAAATTATTAAATCAAAATATTCAAGGTTGCTCTTCCAAGTTACTGGAAATAGAATTGTTCTTGGAAAATACCAAGTTTGATGTCATTTGTTTAACAGAACATTGGTTAAAAGATCATCAAGTAGTGTCAATTAATTATGAAAATTATTGCGTAGTTAGCTATTTCAGCCGAAAACTAATGATACATGGTGGGTCATTAATATTAGTTAAAAATTCAATAAAATCCAAAGAACGAAAAGACATCATTGGACTATCTGTTGAACACACCATTGAATTGTCCTGTGTTGAGCTAGATAAGCATGTTATTGTATGCGTGTACAGACCTCCAAGTTACCAGAATCTATCTGTGTTTGATTCTGTAATGGAAGATGTGTTAAAGAAACTTAGTACTAGTAGCAAATCAATAATCATATGTGGAGATTTTAATATTAATTTACTAGAAAATAACTCGAATACTGTCAGGTTATTAAGTCTTTTTGGGTCATTTGATTTGTCCAATGTTTTTATGGAACCAACCCGAGTAACTGCTTCCTCTGCCACTTGTATAGATAATATTTTTTGTAATTGTGAATACTTACATAAAGATATCTTAAATAAGTTGCCATCTGACCACAGTGGACAAACTATAACATTTTGTTCCTATATGCCCTTACAACAAATTCAAATAAGATTTAGGCCAATTACATGTACAAATTTAAACAAATTCAAAAAGTCTTTGGCCAGTAATTTATGTGTTCAGAATTTTAATAATATATCTGACCCAAGTGAGTTCTACACCGAGTTCTTTTTACTATTAAATAAGCAATTTAATGACTCTTTTCCACTAAGAACTAAAAGTATTTTCACAAAGTTTTTATTTAGCGATTGGGCGACTCCAGGTATTCGCAAAAGCAGGGCAAAAATTTTTGAACTTTATGGCCTCAAGCAACATATGAATCATACAAACTTTCATCAGTATGTTGCAAAATATTCTAAAACTTTTAAAAGTGTGTGCAAAATAGCTAAAGAATAAAATCAGCTGATGATAAAATAAAAACTACCTGGCAAATAATAAATAATGAAACAGGTAGGAAAAACAGCGTAATACTGAGTATAATTTAGAGACTGCACATGGCCGCATCAACTCAGATATAGAAATAGCTCAGGAATTTGAAAACGTTTTTGCTAATATTCCACTCAAAACTACTGCATCATTAAATTCCTCAGCCGCGCTTTCTGCTGCCTTACTTAGAAAAAATGTAAAGGCATGCCCTTTAGAATTTACATTTCAGCATACAAACCCCCAGGCTGTTATAAAAGCTTTTAAAGATCTTAAAATCAAATCAACAGAAGATCTCTGGGGAATGTCTGTAAAAGTCTGTAGTTCTATTATAGACACCATTGCGCCCTATTTAGCTTTCATATTTAATACCAGTGTGGACCAAGGAGTCTTTCCGGATCTTATGAAACACAGTAAAGTAGTGCCATTGTTCAAATCCGGTGATAGTAAAGAACCCAACAATTATAGGCCCGTTTCAATTCTGCCAGTTCTCAGTAAAGTGTTTGAAAAGTTGATGCTCAATCAAATGTTACGTCACTTTAATAAAAATTCCATCTTGCATGACCAACAGTTCGGATTCACCAAAGGGCGTTGTACTACTGACGCTGGTGTCACCCTAATAAAGAACATTTTTAGCGCCTGGGAAGAAGCACAAGATGCCATTGGAATCTTTTGCGATCTCTCTAAGGCGTTCGATTGCGTAGAACATGAGACGCTTCTGCTGAAACTAGAGCACTATGGGATTAGAAATACAGCCCTTGATTTACTTAGATCATACCTGAAAGATAGAAAGGTTAAAGTTTAAGTAAATGGTGTGAACTCGCTGGGGTCGGAAATGACAATGGGCGTTCCTCAAGGTTCGATATTGGGTCCATTCCTCTTTTTAGTTTACATTAACGATTTACCCCAATTACTTCAAAATCAACCGAAGATGGTGTTATTTGCAGATGACACATCATTAATCTTTAAAATTGAAAGACGCTCTCAAAATCTTGACGACGTGAATAACTCTATTCTTCAGGTCCAAGATTGGTTTACGGTAAATAATTTGGTACTAAATGAAAAAAAAACCAAATGCATTAGATTTACATTACCTAATGTGAAAAGTAGCGATTGTGACATCATATTGAACGGAGAGAAGCTGGAATTTATTAAGCAGACGGTTTTCCTGGGAATCACGCTAGACGACAAGTTGCAATGGGGTCCCCACATAACAACTCTTGCGGGACGGCTTAGTTCGGCCGCTTATGCTGTTAGAAAGATAAGGCAGATGACAGACGTAGAAACCGCGCGTTTGGTCTATTTTAGTTACTTCCACAGCATAATGTCGTATGGCATTTTACTGTGGGGTCGGGCTGCTGACATTGAATCCATTTTTATTTTGCAAAAGCGAGCGATCAGAGCCATTTACAATCTTCGTCGTCGCGAATCGCTTAGGGAACTATTTAAAAGGATTAATATTATGACGGTTCCTTGCCAATTCATTTATGAAAATACTAGCTTCTGCCCGCGGCTTCGCTCGCGTGGAGGTCGGAAATTATCCCACAGGAATGTTCTACCGGGATAAAAAATATCCTATGTGTTAATCCAGGATATAAACCATCTCTGTGTCAAATTTCATCCAAATCTATACAGTAGTTTTTACGTGAAAGAGTAACAAACATCCATACATCCATACTTACAAACTTTCGCCTTTATAATAGTAGTAGGATTATGTATGTAAGAAAAAATAGACATCTTTTTAACAAAATAAGTGATAGGCATAACTTTAATACTAGAAATAAAGACAAAATAGTTCAACCATTTTTCAGATTGTCCAAAGTACATACATCTTTTATGGGGTTCTGTGTTAAATGTTACAACAAAATACCTTGTGACATACTGAAATTAAATGAAAGAAAATTTAAAACTCATATTAAAAGTACACTTTGTAAACAAGCTTATTACAAATTAGAGGATTATATCAAGGATAAGGATGCTTGGAAACATGCTGGTCCTGCTCCACAGGACAATCTAGTGTCTAGACAAAATCAAACTGGTTGCTAAGTAAATTAGGTAAGTAATAATTTATAATTTGTACCATATTATTTTATTATATTGGAATAACATCTCACACATTGATTAATTTATTATTGTTAACTTTTAGAATGTTTGTAAATATGTGAGCACCATGTACTTATGACATACCTAATTAAGTTTATTTTTCACTGCTACATGCGTTCTTCTTTTCACCATTTTGGTGTATTGTTTTTATTCTGGGTGCATCGTCTTCACATATTATAATATTATAATACATGTATACAAAACATTGTGAAACATTTTAAAAGAGTAACGGTGGAGTTTCTTGCCCATTCTTCTCCACACGAAACTACCTTTTGGAAGGGGCGACTAGAATCAATTCTATTTCTTGTTAATTTTTGACGTTCAAAAGTGCCTTTCTTGGGCCTATTTGAAATAAATGTTTTGACTTTGACTTTGACTTTGACTTTGACTTTAACGTTATTTTAGGTTGTACGGCTTTTAGTATTTTTAAAATAATCTTATACTGCAGTCGATACAAAATCTTGACATAAAACCAACTAGTCCGAACATTTATATTTGTTTTCAATCGGGGTTCCGTATGGATCAAATAAAACCCTATGAATACATATCGACTTATTTACCCGAAAACTTCAAAGCTTCGCCGATGGTCACATGACAGAATTATGACCCGTCCGGCCGCCTTGACCTATTTATATTTTTTGAATAAATTATTTTCTCTCAGTCATTATGAAGATGCAATAAAAATATTATTTATTAATAAATTTTACTATGACAGTAGGTAAACATTATTCAGGTAAGCGGGATTGTCCGAAAGGGTTACCGCTACTCCAGAACATAAAGGGCTAAGGAAGGAGCATGGATGGGTTTTAGTCAGTAAAAGTCTGACATTCCCTTCCGCTCCACCCAGAGCCGGAGGAGTCATTTGATGATTTCCCACCCTCAAAAAAAAAATGTAAACATTTTGAGACAAAGTAAGGATGTCAATTTGTGAAAAACAATAAATAGACCTAAGGTATTTTAAATACCCTTTTCATGTAACGCACGAATCTGGACCCTCTCTTGTGGCGCAAGAAAATCCGGTACGCGCCGCACTATAAGTTTTCGCTAGACCAAATCTGACATGCCAGAAATAATAACCCCCTAGGTTTGGTCAGATATTCTAGTATTGATTAAATTCAAAAATAAGATAACTAAAAAAATATAAAATAATATGAATAATAATGTCATATGTAATATTTTTTTGAAGTCAAAAATAAAAGTATCTAATAATCTTCCAGCTATCAAAAAGATTGACAAATGCGTCCACTACCAAGATGCAATAAAAATCGCAGGTAAAAGCTCTTAACAGTCCCATCCCCATAGGAACATCTTAAAACCAGCAATAACCCAAGGTAATCACTTATTCGCGTGTCCAATAATGGGGAAGCTCCAATGCTTAGCCGAAAGTGTCGCATGTCCAATTTTGATGATTACGTGCTTAAAATGTTTACGATGCATTAGGCAAAGAGATTTGGGTTTGGAGTACCGTATACCATTGATGATGTGTTTTTGTAAAAACAAACGTACTGGCTACATCGGGGTAAATATATACAGGGTGGAGTTTTGAAATGCCACCTGAAGGTGGCTTCTATCTACAGTATTAAGAGTACTTTCCTCTTAATACTGCAGATAAAAAGAAAACTGCATTCAAAGATTTTCAAAATTTGCTTGCCACACCCGGGAATCGTACCGACTAAAATCTGTAAAAATTACAACTTGTGTTTTTATTGCATTGATCGTTAGGATCAATTATTATAAGGATGAAATTTTTCTAAGAAACTTGATATATTAAATTAAAGGAAAACCATGAAATCAGTAACAGTATTAAGAGTTCTTTCCCTTCAGGTGGCATTACAAAATTCCACCCTATTTATATGTGCTATTTTTGTTCATTTTTATCTGTATCTTTTTCGGAAATCATGAAACATAACCTGTTACCGGTGACTGTGGATTTGTGGAATACCAGTCGGCCGTAGCAAAGAGTCTCCAGATGGGAGATTATCACAAGAATTTATGGATGACTCAGATATCAAGGGTATATGCGACTTCTCTCCGCAAACAATGGCTGCCTTTGCCTTTCCATCTTATTAGGATAGTTGAAAGCTTTTAATATAAATATTTTACTTTACAAGTCTTATCCTTACCCATTATCAATCATTAGTTATCATCGATTTCATCATAAAATTAATCTTGTCTATTGAGACAAGATTAATTTTATGATGAAATCGCAGAAAATAACAATTTATTTTCTGCTTCAAGTCTCTTTTAAACGGATTATTGATATTTAAATAAAGAAAAATAAGTTTATTGCCACAGACAGATGTGCACACAAAAAAGATAATAAAGTAGAGTAGGTAGGTAAAAAAAAATACAAAAAACAAAGTAGATCAATAATCCCGAGCACAAGACAGAAATAGTCCGTAACTGCACGTCATTACTGTGTCAAGAAGGCTTCCACTTAGCATGCTGCTGTGCACCCTCCCACGGCACAGCGCTGATATTCTATACTATAATAATATAAAGCTGAAGAGTTTGTTTGAACGCGCTAATTTCAGGAACTACTGGTTGAAATTAAAAAAATATGTTTGTGGTGGATAGTCCATTTATCGAAGAAGGTTATATAACATTACGCTGTAACTAATAGGAGCGGAGCACAAATGAAAAAATTTGCAAAAACAGGAAAAATTTGTTCCTTTTTAAGAGCTTCCGTTACGTGCGCTGCGTAAACGGTTTAGGTTACGCAAACATCATGCACGATGATTAATGAATTGTCCCTTTTTAAAAGTTATAAAAATGTCCACGACAGCATATGTCTATCTTTTAAGATTGACTCACTAGAATCTTTTTTATGGCAATCAAATTTGTACAAAACAATGCATTATTTGCGTAGGAGTTTTATCAACATAATCCTCATCCAAATATATTATTAATTGTATTTTGAGTAAATATTTTTTAGTTACGCGTTGGTAGAGAGGTGTGTTCGTAATACGACATCATATTTAATTAACATTGTTCATAATCATCAAAGTTGACACCAAATTTCATGAATAACTTAAAAGAGCTTCAGTTACAACCGTTTCTCATCCTCATCATACGAACCAATTAATAATTCAATAATTTTAAGTGCGTAGGTAGTTAGTTAGCGTTTCGTTAATTTATTCCTGTCACCTGTCACTAACATCGTTCTGACATATTGGGTCTACAAGGGATTGTTTTGACTAAAATAATCTTGTTATAGTTTAGTTCATATTGACGAATAATATTGATTTTGGATACTTGTGACGCATATAAACGAGGCCTGTATTTAAGACGCGTCAATTTAAATTATAGATTGAAATTTCTAAAATCTATACTAATATTATAAATGTGAAGAGTTTGTTTTTTGGTTTGTTTGAACGCGGATCTCCGGAACCACTATTATATAATAGAACAATTATTTTTGTGTTGGATAGTACATTTATCGAGGAAGGTCAAAGGCTATATAACATCATGCTACGAGCAAATATGTTATTAATCACAAGTATTTAAATGTTAACAAAATTGTTCTTGACATCACTTGATTTCAATCCTGACCAATGCTCGCCAGCCCGCGCCTCTCAGCGGCATTGTCCGAAAGGGTTACCGCTACCCCGGAACATCAAGCGCTAAGGAAGGAACATGGATGGGTTTTAGTCAGTAAAAGTCTGACAATCCCTTCCGCTCCACCCAGAGCGGGAGAAATCATTGGATGACTTCCCACGCTCAAAAAAAAAAGTCACTTATTCAAGCCATATAATCTGTATGAATGATAGAATTTTCCTAAAAAGTTAAAAGATAAGAAAAGCTGCGAATATTCGTTATCGCAGTTTGTCAGATTAAAGGTTGAGATTCTGTGAAGATTCTGTGTACCTACCTACTTATACATGACTGATATCTACACCCCTCGTGTTTTGATGATTACACTTTCTCAAAATAAAGCCCTCGCCTCTGAACCTAAATAGTCTAGGTTCATCCAGTGGTTAAGGCCTCGCCTCTCATTTACTACGTTGTGGGTTAAAATTGAATATTACTTTGCAATTTTTACGTACTTCCTGAATTATGGCTTGGGCGTTTAACCTGGACTTATATTTTAATGTAACTCCGGAATTGCCAACTCGTCTTGAGCAAGCGTGGAGATCGATGCTCGTGCCTTCTTTCGATGAGAAGATTTGTTTACCCTGCAGTCGGAGAATGAAAGACTGATATTTTACTGCTATGCCCAAGCTATTGTTTTGACTTTGGTACACATCATATTTACCTATTTTGTATCATCACATATTAGAAAATTTGACAGTTTGTAGTAACTAGATGTGCTAGCGACTGTACATTGTTTGGTCTTCTCTGTGTATATTCATGTTCAAGTCAACATTGCTCTACGTAGGAGTGTTTATCGATACAAATCTCAGTTACACACTCTAGCTGCCCTCAAACAATTGACTAGGAACACACAAACGTTTGTTTAGTGTAGCAACAGATGTTTCGCTCAGGAACTCTGCAACATAGCCTTCAGTATTTTAAACTAGCTACTGACAACGGCTTCGCCCGCGTAACTATCGGAAATTATCCCAAGGGAACGTACAACCGGGATAAAAAGTATCCTATGTGTGAATCCAGGTCATAAACTACCTCTGTGCTAAATTTCATCCAGATCCGTTTAGCCGTTTCAGCGTGACAGACGAACAAACATACAAACGCACTAACTCACTAGCCTTTATAATATTAGTGTCTTGTTCAAGGCAACATTCAGGCATTCAGTCACACGACGCCCGGATGATTTCCATATCTCCATACAAATTTCTGACTCTCCGTAGATTTTCCAATGAAATTCTTTGCTACAAGCCTTGTTCTGACAGTTACCCACCCAGAAAAAAAAACGCCTATTCAGTCCAGTTGATCTTAAGTGGTGATTTTTCACACATGTGACAATTGATGTTTATTTTTGACTGGCTTTTGCCAGCGACTTCGCCCACGTGAATGTTGAAAATCATCCCAAGGGAACGTACTACGAGGTTAGTATCCTAAAGAGTGCTATAGGCGCTCCTGACTAGGTTGATATAACACGTGTTCAAAATATTGCCCAATTAGAATAGTCTAGAAAGTTAAGCATTTAAAATGTCAGGTGACGAAATTAATGAGAATTCTTTTATTACTTAGTAGCTGCTGCCTTCGGCTTCACTCGAGTGTTCCCTAATTGTTTTTCGAAAATAGAAGTAGCCTAAGTTACTTCTTATAACATCAGGTCAGTGAAAGTCCGTCACAATCGGTCCAGCCATTTGGAGAAGAGCAGGAACAAACAGACACATCTATGTTATTCTTTTGTATAGATCTTATCTCTCAAAAGGTAAGTACCTATGTCAACATAAATGCCACATCCTGACTTAAAATTATATATGCAGAGAACCGCCAAGCTACTTGGGACGAAATGGGATCCCTGATATTTTAAAGGATTAACGCTAACAAGGATTAGCACAGAAAACAGATGCAGTAAGATTTTCTCAATTGAAAATAAAACTTATGCTTTAGTAATAAAGTTGAAAAACTATCAAAGAAATTTGACAGATTGGCGTAGCTTGATATGATAGCCTCTGTACAATCTTTACGTCAAGCAAACTTAGTTTGACCTTTTGTCATAATACTCCCTCGCACACGACGGCTGATGGCACTGTTCCTGAAGTGTGCGATTATCGATAAACTATCGTTAGTTAAACCAACATGTTTATATTAACGGTCGGGTGCACCATATAATGAACGATTCGAGTGTCACGCTAATTACGCGATTTGTTGAACCGTTAACGATATTATCGGTTTATCAGAACTTATCGTTGCCGATTGTGGTGCCATCATGTGGTGCGGAATATATTAGCGTTCGCGTTTAGTTTAATGATATTGTTTCTCTGGATGTATTTCTGGAAACTGTCGTTTGTATTTCAAACTGTCAAATATTGTAATTGAACATGAACCTTATTCAATCAATAAATCTGACTAGCCTTTTCCCAACTATGTTTGGGTCGGCTTCAGTCAAAACAGATGCAGCTGAATACAAGTATTTTACGTGGAGCGACTGCCTATCTGACCTCCACCACCCAGTCAGTAACTGGGTAATAATTATGATACACCTTGGTAAGACTGGCTGTCAGACTTTCGGGATCTGACTCCCCGCTACGAATGTCAAAGATGCACAAATGACAGCCGGGTCCAACCTGCTTTCCGAGGCAAGGAGTCTCGACATGTAAAGATGGTGACCCATCCACAGATCAACTCCGGCTAGGTAGCTTAACAGCTTAACTTCAAATCGTATTGCCCAGTTACTGGGTTGTGGAGGTCAAACAGGCAGTCGCTCCATGTAAAAGCCGTGTGAAAGCCGACCCCAACATAGTTGGGAAAAGGCTAGGCAGATGATGATGTTTGTATCTATCCTTTATTATCAATTATTTACCCATTTTAAGCTATGTGGCAGCGACAAATTTGAAGAGAAGTTTGTATAACTTTGATCCCACGATATCATTTGTTGTTGAAATGATTATTTTACCTTTGCTTTTATTAGATACGCACTGGAATGAAGGAGCAGTAAGAATTTAGTTAATTTGATCTTTCAATGAATATTTGCACACTCAATTTGACATTTTCTAGAAACCAAATATTTACTTAGCGACTCCAATCCTTTTAACTTTACTTGGTTTATTGACAACTGACAGTCACACAGCGGTTTCACTTTAAATCCTAAGTATACTTGTTTTGTACAGAGGCCAGCAAATGAACTACCACAAACTGTCAAATTTCTTTGATGGACTTTCAATTTTATCACAAAAAAATAAGGTTCATGTTCAATGGGGAATATTTGACTACTTTAGTTGCTGACGTAGGTATGTACAGACGCTAGCACATCAAGCTATCCCTAACTGTCAAATTTTCTCAATTAAAAATGAACCTTATGTCTTTGCAATAAAGTTGAAATACTATCAAATAAATTTGACAGATTATGGTAACTTGATGTGCTGGCCTCTGTACATAGGTCTATCTTACCTAATTGGTCATAATTGACAGTTACTTAACCGACTGTTGCGTCATCAGGAGTTCGGCATAAATGATTGTTTTCTTTAGTTAGTCATTGCCGCGATGGTCTAGTGGTCTCAAGCGCTATTGCTACGCATGAGGTCCTGGGTTCAATGCCCCGGGCATGGTCAAGATGTTATTGGGTTTTTTCATATGGATTTTTTTGTGCCCTAGGTACACCTCTGCCTAAGCCTTCGAAGATTACAGGCGTGAAGTTATGTTTTTTTTTAATTTTTTGTTGAGTAATTGACAGTTCTATTTGATACAATGCAATTAATAAAATAAAATAAAGTTTTGAGTTGAGCTGCACGATTATTGATAAAAGCGAGCACTGACTGGACTGGTCTGCTCAATCTGTATGGTTCTTTACTCAAAAAACCATTTAAACACATGGTCCTAACCAAGATTATGCCTGGACATTAAAAGAGACGGTGGAAGGTGACCTCTGAATTTGTTTCGGGCTTTCTTCTCAGAGTAGCCAGTTGGAAAACACCGACCTCATCTAGTTTTAAAAATATTACAAACATAAAAATATTGAATAAACTTATTTATAAAAAAAAAAAACATTTATCAATTAAAGGTAGAATAGCGGCCCTGCTTCCTCACAAAACAAATGTAAAGATTCAATAACACATTCCCGACGGGTCGCTTCTTTTTTCGACTTTTAGAGAATTCTGACTTTTGTAACCATGACGTTAAACAACAACAAATTTTAATCTGAATCTGCAGATCTATTCTGTAAAAATCTCAACGTGAAAAAAAAGATGAAGGGAGCTGTCATTTCACCTGCTGATATATTCTGTAACAGTCTCGCAGTGAAAACTTAGGTGAAGTGAGCTCCATTAAGTGAACTGTCAATAGTGTCAATCCTTAGCATTGGGTAAAACGCCAGCTCACTTCACGCTCGACTTCACCTTAGTTTTCATGGTAAGAAGCTCACTTCACTTTCATTTTCATGGTAAGTCTTTTTACAGAATAGACCTGCTACTACATCACACTGCCCTCAATTTAATAATGTCATTGTTCCCTTTTCTTGAGAACTTAGAGTAGGTCGATGTTTTATTCATAACCCGAGTTTATTCTTTATGATATAACATACAACACTCGTAATAGCAACCTCAGTTTATGAGGAAAAGTATAAAGAACTTTGTAGACACCGGTTTATTGAAGTATTTTGGGATAGTATAAAAATGTTTACTATAAAGAATGAGTATCCTTAGGAGACTAATAACTGAAAATACGAGTCATTAATTTTCAAATAAACCAATTACAGACTCTTTAGAACTGTCAAGGGGTCGGTCAGTCAGAAATATGAAGCTAGTTGCCCATTCAAAAGCAGTAGGTACATATGGAGAAGAACGGGCAAGAAACTCCATGTACACTTTTTTTTAAACAAAATATGGTTACAAAATATTGGTTACATAGATCATATTGTTATTATAATTATACATGTGAGAACTATGTAGAATGTTAAAAGCATCCTTGTTCATTATTCGGCAAGTTTGTTTAATGACCTTCAGTAAAGATTGTGTTGTGCGGTGATTAAGATAGGATACAAAATACCCAAGTGTATCTCACTTTCATCAATCACTTTTTGAAGAGAATCCACTAAGTTTAAAATTAGAATAATGCCGAATTTAAATGATTGATTCAAACAATTTCGTAACACCACTTTGATACGGAACGAAAGTCTATCGTATCTTGGCCGTGTTGAGTAGTGTTGTGAGCACGATTGTTATATCGATATCGATATATTGGCAGGATCGACCGCCGCGACGTTGCGGATGGAGACCGCGTCGATCCAGACTTGTTAAATCGCGCTGTGCGGCTCCTCGTGCTGCAGAAATTAGACAACATTTACTCCTACCACACCCGACCAAGGTACGATAATCGATGTTTCCCTCCCATCATCGATAATTCAGCGCACGTTCGTATTTGATGTATTTCCTGCATGCCTTATCCTCCTTGATTGTTAGTTTGTTTGAGGGCATCCCCTTTTTCGGTCACAAAACAAATAATAGTTTTCGTCAATAAATGTTACTATGAACGATATTGATGGCGTGTCCCCGAATAATCCTTTTTTAGGTCGGCATTTACCTGATTGGCAAACGATTGCGTGGGTGGATACAACTGAAGTAATTTCGGATTTTTGTTTCTTGTATAATAATGCGACATCGTACTTGAAACGTAACGAATCATACCCATGTTATCTTTCTTTTTTTGTTTCATAAAACTAGAAATATTTTGAAAAAAATTGGTTGCCTGTAAAGTCGGTATACGGGCGAAAGTTTTACGTGACAACGACTTTGAGTGGTAAAATAATTTTAATGTGAATATTCATTCGTATAGTAGGAAGAAGGATGAAATAATTATGTCTGTCTCTCTCGCTCTTAGGCGGGCTAACCATGCCCAAGTGGAAGGGACGCGTGCCTCTCACTCGCTTTCATTGTGAGCGCATAACGTGAGCGGAGCGTAACGCAGTTTCTTGAAGTGTCACCCGGCAAACCAATTTATAAGACGTTGTCACGTCAAAAGTAAATTGTTCTAACAACTACTTTTAAGGTACATCGAAACTCGATCGGAAATGATATAATCAATCAGTCAATCAATCAATCAAATTAAATCATTTATTTTGTAAAACATAGGTTAATTTACAGATAGTATGGTAATAATAATTGTAGAATTGATTAACGATATTACTTTCACAACTTAGCATCACTAGACACACTGAAAACATACACTGTGAAAGTTTTTTTTTTGTTATTTTTTTATTCCTAAATAATAGTTCTGCACTTGCACCATACATATTATAATGTCCTTAATTTTTGGTTTGTAAAATGTTTACACTGATTTAAAAAAAATTAAAAGTTCTTGGTTTTTTTTTACCCCTCATAAGTCGTATGAACCCCATAGGTTTATAAGAGAACTTCTCTCGAAACGACAATAAATATAACCGTTTAAATCGTTGAGCTCTTATAGGCAAACGGCTAATGGGTTACTTGGAAATAGATGGATAAAAAAATATGATGATAGTACCTGCATATAGTAGTTGCAACAAGATTTTCAATAGTTAGCAGTCATAATCATTCATAATCATTTTTCATAATAAAGTAGAGTTGCATAAAAAAATATATATATATATAAATACTGAATTATACGATACATAAACGTCTTAAAAGTACAGCTTCCTTTTCAGCGCAGAGTAGAAAATAAAATAAGAAGATATAAAATAATAAAGGAACAAAAATAGCCTTAAAATGGGACCAAAAGCATTATCGTAAAAGCACGAGATAGACATCATAATTTACATATGTTTCACTTTGAGTTGTAAAACGAAAATCTTGTTCACATAACACATAACATGAGATAACACATCAGATGTACCTATAGCAGGTACACCTACTTTCGTCAGTTATGTTTATGTCCCATGTAATAGGGGCCAAGCCTAGTGCCATCAACCGGGCACAAATACAGACTTCGATTTACCATTATCATTAAAAAAATGATAATGGTAAATAATCGTGAGGAAACCGGCATGCATGAGATATATTTCTCAACGGCATGTGATACTAAGTCAGAGGCCCATGGGCAGCATAAAAACTCTGACACCAGGTTAGTCACTAACAACCACACGAAGAAAAAGAATTAAAAGATAACGGAGCTCGTGGCTAAGTAGTAACAGCCGCACGGGTCAATCCATCAGGTTAAGCTACGCCTGCCGGGGTTGTTCCGTGGATGGGGGACCATCTTTACATACCGAGCCTCCTCCGTGCCTCAGAAAGCACGTTAAGCCGTTGGTCTCAGCTGTCATTTGTGCATCTTTTATAGTCGTTACTGGTGATCAGAAGCCCGAAACTCTGACAGCCTGTCTTACCAAGAGGTATCGTATTAACGCATTATCGTTAAGTACTGGTATTCACCTGCATCCAGTTAGTCTGGAAGCCGACCATAATATAGTTGGGAAAAGGCTAGGCAGATTAAAAAATAAGTCTAAAATGCAGTACATTCAACAATATTTCACAATAAATGAGCCGCCGTATTTTGCGTTCATTTTTCCAATGCTTCAGTAAATATTCCGAAAATCAATTTTCAATTATGTCAACCAATAAAAAATCATGTCGACTTTGAACGCTCGTCAAAGTGACGGTACCAAAAGGAGTCAAAATTCGTTGCAGTGCAAAAGTTAAATTCTGTTTCGGACAGCTTTACGTGACAAGCTTTTCAAAGGCTGTTTCAATAAACTACGACTGTAAACAGAGACTTCTGACATTTTTCCGACACGTTGTTCAGACTTGCATGTTTCCGGTGTGTTTTATTTTTAGTGCTTTTATTGTTAACTTCTTCTCTGTGCCAAACGTGATAAAGCTCGTTTTCAGTGGATTTTTTACCCTGGATTTTTCAAATTAATATTGGTTCGATTGGAATAAAAAAAAATAGACAGATAATTTTATTTGATACCAATTTATGTCCGAAATACATACATACTAGTTTATTACTATCTGGCATCAGAGCTCTTCTCATTCAGAGAAGGCACGGAGCATTAATCAACACGCTTGCTCAGGTGGGTTGGCGATTTCTCTTATACTGGGTGAAATTGAATTTATAGGCATTATTTTAAGGGGTCATTGTACCATATACATAAGAGTAACGGTGGAGTTTCATTCTTCTCCGCACAAAACTACCTTTTGAAAGGGGCGACTAGAATCAATTCTATATCTTGTTCATTTTGACATTCAAAAGTGAGTGAGTCACAATGCCAAATAGTACTTCCCTGTTCACAGGAGATAATTAAGTTGGAATGATGACTGTATCATCATCTTCTTGCCCTTATTTCAATTTATATGGTATCCGCGCAACATGTCTGTTTCTTCCATACTTCTCTATGAGTCGTCATCTCAAGCGGGATCGTCCGAAAGGATTACCGCTACCCCGGAACATAAAGGGCTAAGGAAGGAATATGGATGGGTTTTAGTCAGTTAAAGTCTAACACTCCCTTCCGCTCCACCCAGAGTGGGAGAAGTCATTGGATGATTTGCCACGCTCAAAAAAATAAAGTAGTCACTCTTTCAAGCCATATTATTTGTATGAATGATAAAATTTTCCTAAAAAGTTAAAAGATAAGAAAAGCTGCGAAAATTCATATCGTTATCGCAGTTTGTGAGATCAAAGGTTGAGATTCTGTGAAGATTCTGTGTACCTACCTACTTATACATGACTGAAATTTTCTCAAACACGGAAATGTTAGAAATTCGGCTACGTAGCGTAAGATGAAAATGTTAAAGTATATCACTGAAATTGAGGCAATTTGATAATGTCCTTATTAAGTTTTGCTAGGAGTGCCATCGTGAATTTTATAAAAAGTATCTGTTTCATGCTTTCATGGCCAGGAGGCCAGTCAACTAGGAGATGACAGTCATGGACTCATCTCCTAGTTGACTTTGCTAATTAAACTAAAACTAAACTAGTACTGTAAAGGTTTAACGCTTGAGGCGACCAAAAGTTGTAGTAGGCTGATAGGAAAATAACACTGGCAGCGTTCCACATTCAAAATAAAGAACTTAATTTAAATATGACTGTTTAGGTTTTTGGTTGAAGAAGAATATGACTTTTATATTGGCGTCTTATTGTGCGCAAGTTTCTTGAAAAGTAAAAGTCTAAGCTAAGAAAGGATTATGGATTGTATACTTTAATGTTTTTACTAATAAACTGTCAACCATTAACGGACTCAAAACAGTGATTTTATTTCCTGTACACATCCTCAGTAATATACCTATCTACATACTAGATTTCAGTGTTCGGAGTTACTGCTCGTACATTTATCGTTTATAGAGGCCTTTACAGTAATTCTAGTATAATGATAAAACGCTTAGTAAGTATCTATGTAGTTTAACATTTTGTGTTTTTGCTCACAGGTTTGGCAAACGCTCTGATGTCTACACGAACTGGGCCAAGGATCTTGAGGTTTGTTTTTTCACGTTGAACTTTCAACTCTATTGAGCCAAGCGATGATAGTCTATAACAGTGCCCTTTTATTTAGGAATTTAATTAAAGTGTTGCCTAGTGTTAGTGAAAATGAACATCTTTGAATAGCTTCTCACATTTTCGATAAAGTCCCATTTTCATTAACGATAACGAAATTAGATAAATCCAAAATGTATGGAATTGGCATAAGCTTTCGAAATGTCACGTGATCAATAATTTTCGATCGCTAAGTGCTTGACAATGTCAAATTGTGTAACGAAACTTGATCAATATTCCCATACAAATACGCTGACAAGTGGCGTTCTTGACAATCTGAATCGCTGAGATAACGAATTGTTCGATCAAAAATTTTCGAAATAAAATCGACACGGAGAGATTATAACACTTGTCTAGTCTCACAGATCAGATTCTAGAAACATACTGAGCTGTTTTATTTTGTTACCTGTAAGGGATGCTACTGACCTATTCGGGTCGGCACATTCAATTCAATGGTATTTATGCTACCACAAAACAAACCAACCAACCAACCAAACCAAAACAAAACACATATTCGGTTTTCGTTCAACTCATAGCGATCGACAAACTCCGGTCATCGACCCTCTCCGAATCTTTTTCGGACCGGCTCGGCACAATTTGAGCTAAGCTAAGGCTCTGTCCCGAACATTATAATTCTACATTCAATTTTGCCGCCCGGCTGTGTCGAATTATGCCGACCCGAACAAGTGTATCATAGTGTGAACTGTACCTTAGGCGTTAACAAAAACTAATTTAATTGTACACTGTATTCAACTTGCTTTTAGAAGCTAAGGACGGAGCTAGGTAATTCATTTTTTCGTGTTATCTAATAAAATTATGTTAATAATTTGACGCCCAAAAATTCTAGTACAGACGCCAGCACATCAAGCTATCCCTAACTGTCAAATTTTCTCAATAAAAAATGAACCTTATATCTTTACAATAAAGTTGAAATACTATCAAAGCAATTTGACAGATTGTGGTAACTTGA
The DNA here is from genome assembly GCA_951799385.1 of Hyppa rectilinea. Taxonomy (NCBI): domain Eukaryota; kingdom Metazoa; phylum Arthropoda; class Insecta; order Lepidoptera; family Noctuidae; genus Hyppa; species Hyppa rectilinea. The sequence goes on along the minus strand of OX637312.1, from coordinate 15,133,716 downwards.
TGTGCTGGCCTCTGTACATTTTCAAAATTGAAAGGACACATCTAATCTTTCGAACATAATTATACAAAAATATTAGTGCCTGTTGGTTTTTTTTACATTCTTCATTAGCGTTTTAATTCAAGTCCATAAGACTCTTAGGCTGACACATATTAATATCTTGAGATATATCCGCCCGGACCACAAAGAAAAAACAGAGAAATAGTGTTTCGACCGCATAAATACTTTCTGGACAAATTGTAATGACAAAATCAAAAGTCATTTATTCAAACTAGGCTGAAAATCAGCACTTTTTGAAGGTCATAGCTACATAAGACAGTGCCCTAAAAACGCCCACCCTTCACCACTTCCTAGTGCTTTAGTGCTAGGAAGAAGTGGTGCAACAAACTCTCCAGCAGCACAGCTGTCTGTTTATTAACAATGAAGCCGTTATACAATCGTTGCTCAGCAAAATGCTGAGATTTCGGCCAGTACTACTTGCTAATCGAAGCAAATGGGCTTTTGGTCAGTTTTTCTTAAACATAAAACACGTGTAAAAATAGCTGTAGGTAACCAGAAACTGAAAACAATGGAATTGTTTAACAGTCCTATACTTAACGCTCCCATCCCATCCTTATTGTAGCGTTGTAGGTCGACATTATTAAATAAGCATTCATCTTATTACAATAAACGTATTTGTAGCGAAACAAAAATAGAACCTTCTTTGTAAATAAGGTATTTGATATTTTCTTTTTCCACAAACAATAACTAAAATCCTTCAATACTTTATACTGAAAATAAAATCAAAAATATAATTTATCTGTCTTTCTTCTACGACGTGAGTTAAATTTAAACTAATAAGTAGCTTAGCGGGATTGTCCGAAAGTTTTACCGCTACCCCGGAACATAAAGGGTTAAGGAAGAGACATAGATGAGTTTTAGTCAGTAAGAGTCTAACACTCCCTTCCTCTCCACCCAGAGCGGGAGGAGTCATTTGATGATTTCCCACCCTCAAAAAAAAAAGCATAATCAGCTTATACTGTTCCTGCTGCTGGGAAACAGGCCTCATCTCTGTGAGAGAAGCGGATCATATTCCACCAAGCGAGCTGTGTGTGTCAGAATCATGTCTTCGAATTTTTTGTTCTAAAGGACTCAGCTCATTAGAGCCACCTGACACCCACTCCGAACCGTGTCGCCTCCTGCGGCTAGTATCCTTTATATGGACTTGTATGGTTATGCGCTCACTACTTCAGCTCCGTGGCGTCACCGGATTGCCCCGGTCGTAAGCCCACTGGTTGACGGCGCGAGATCTATTGGTGATAACGCGGCGTCTACCCGTAGACCACTTGTCGACAACGAGTGGACGCCGTGCGACGAGGTGGTGCGGGGTGGGTGCCGGATGGCTTTAATAAGCTTTGACCTTAATGTCACGATGTTTTCCTTCTTCATTTTGAGAGCAGTGGTGAAGAAGTAATTTCCACTAAGTGAAGTCTTCTTCTTCGTGTGGTTAGTGACTAACCTGGTGTCAGAGTTTTAATGCTGCCCATGGGCCTCTGACTTAGCATCACATGCTGTTGAGAAATATCTCTCAGGCATGCCGGTTTCCTCACGATGTTTTCCTTCACCGATTTTAAGCAAGTGATAATTATACAATACGCACATGAATCCGAAAAATCAGAGGTGCGTGCCTTGGGTTCGAACTCGAGACCTATGACTTGGCAGTCCGACGGTCACACCACTAGGCTATCACTGCTCATTCTAAGTGAAGTGCCTATCGCACAGTTGATTGAATCCATCAAGCTTCAACTGTGCACGTTTTGTTAAATTAATTGTCAAATTAGAGAAAGCTATTTCAATTCAACCCTTTTAATTTGTCCACTTAAAATAGGCACAAATCAAATGAGCACTTCTCTTCTTCTAATTATTAAAGAAATCTTATTTCTTCAACTGGAAACAAAAGCGGATCGATGAAATCTAGCAATCAATAATAGTAAAAATGTTTTATTTTAGGAACTGCCGATGGAGGTAGCAATGCTATTTCTATCTTACGAGTAGTCGGACGGATTAGCGTTCTAAGTGGGTTGTGAGAATATCTTCGTGTCACGTATTCGTGGGAAGAAAATATCTCCGTCTTTTATCGTTTAACAAGCGTAGATCGGAAAATATCTCTGTAGGAAGAATACTTTAAAATGTATGTATCTATGTAGGTCACTGGTTTTTGTTATGATTTCTCCAAACAATTGAGTTAGCGCTAGTTAAAATTGAGCGTTTAACGAGTAATTTTAGATTTCGTACCTACTAAAGTTCTTATTAAACTGTTTTCAGTTAATCACAATCAGCTAGTTAAGTTACAGGAACATAATGATCTATAGTATGTTCTAAAAGCTTCTTATGAAAATATAAACAAATTTTTCAAAAAGCACCCAATTTGCTAGTGACACAGGAATGCCACTAGTATATTGAGTGCCTTGGTGTGATTATTTGAATATTTGAACCTGAAATTCCAATTTATATCCATTTAAAATGGACCATTTGACAATTGAGGTTAAATTTAATTTAATGTTGTTACTGATTTTGCCATAACAATACAGTCTTATTTTTTAAAAGATAATTGTTGTAAATAATGGTTAGATAAGTACAATGTAGAGAACTGTCGATTACTAATTATGTTACTGATTATTCTTTTTAGCAAGGGATTGATGTAACCTGAACTGCGTTTATTTACACTATAATCGTATAGTTTTAGAACAGACCATAGTTTTGGAAGCTTAAATAAATAAATAAACTTACGTACCTAAACTACCTACGTATAATATAAAGTAGGTAAATCGCAAGTGAGCGTTGTGTAATTTAATCTAAAAATGTTTCTTGTATTTCTTTTTTCACTCTACCTTAAAATTTCATTCACCCTTAATAAATAATTCAAAATCACCGATCGACGGGATACTATTACCGTTTAAATTTACAAATAAAATTCTAATTTATTTTCCAAATAATTCTTTCAGATTGTTTTAACTTGTTTCATAAGGATTGGAATTCCGTGAAACAAAATTATTAACGTAACAAATTTTAATCTGGCTTTTCGATAGTGTAATAAATTTTAAAGGTTTTTAAACATATTGTTAAGAAAGGAAACCAAGCTTTTTTTGTAAAGGATTTATTAAATGATTAATTAAAAATTAATTTTATTTCGACAAAACTAAAAACTGAAACTCTAAGGCCAAGATCGCTTAACGTAACTGTTAATTAGCAAGTGCTTTGGCATGTTCCCGTCTCTTTCTTACAATTATAGTTTGTCTGTAGTGCGACAGTGATAGGAAAATGCTTAGCCAAAATTCGTACTAAGAAACGTTTATAGTTTCTCTACATCGGCATCGGGCTCGTGATCTTTGAGTATTTTTCGGCTTCTGAGTAGTCAGATAAGAAAAGCCGACTCCAAGTTATTAAAAAAAAAAAATAATAGGTATAATACGACGTGTTAAAATGATTCTATTTACAAAATAAACAATTTCATTTCACAGTGGTCGGGTGTCGAAGATGACTAAGGGATTTATTTAAAAAGATTAACAAGATCATTGTAGTGCATACAGGTTCGGGTCCCAGAAAAGAAATAATTTATCAACTTTTTTGTAGTTTAGTAAACTTTACTCCTGGCAGTGCCTATCGGTTTTTTAATTCGTCACCTTTCCGAAAACGAACGTTTTAGTTTAAAAATGGTATAAACAGCCTATGATATTCTTACTACTGGAACGCAGGCTACCTCTCGTTGAGAGAGAGTGGGCCGCAATCTACCGCGCGGGTCCATTGCGAGTTTGTAAATGTCACATAAATATTTGAATTTTGGTTCTAGGATATGTCGGTTTTCTCACAATGTTTTCCTTCACCGTTTGAATGCAGTGGTGATGAAATAATTTACCTACACAAAGTAAAGCGCCTGTCAAGGTTTGACGACACGGTTGGCGCAGTGGTTGAGCGATTGACTGCTGCGCACTATGTCGCGGGTTCGATTCCCGCACGGAACAAATATGTGTACGACCTGCGAGTATTTGTTACGAGTCTGGGTGTTTTTCTATCTATAATATGTATGTATTTACAAAAAAAATGTATATAACTAGTATATCAGCCATCTCGTTACCATAACACAAACATTAGGTTGCTTGGCTTGGGACGATATGACGTTGTGTGAAATGTCCAAGGATATTTTTTTATTATTAACCCACGACCTCTAAGTTGCAGCCATTACCACTGGGCTACTACTGCTATTTTATACGTATGATCAGAAAAATATTGTTTATAATCCGAGAACAGACAATGTTATGGTTCTTTTTTACCTAAAATAAGTCTACCTATCTTCTTTTATAAATAACCAACAACCAAACATTCTTTACAAGTCATATTATATTACATATAGGACAATATATCAAAGTCAAGTGATTCCTAAATCACTCATGGAACGGGTAACCCAAGTTTAATCAGTTGAAGCACACTTAACTTGATAAATTCTACCACTTAACACCACCTATTTCCACCAAATATTTGTGTAATTCCGACAAGAGAAATCCCATATCCAAGAACTTCCCTACAAAGGTACCGATAGTATTCTAAAAATACTATTTCACACTTCATATTATATCCATTTAAATTTCGAACCCTAAGTTCAAAGGGCGATTAAATTAAATTACCTTTATCTGAATAAAATAGGGCGATATTCTAACTTAAAACTCTATGACTGAAACCTTAGAAATTAAATTTAAACGACTGTTTATCGCCAAACATAATTTATTAATTAAGCCCTAGTTGCTAAATGTGTTTCGTTTTATTTTGATCTTTGAACTTTGGTGTTGCTTTCGTGAATTAATAAAGAGGCCTAAACAAACAAGTCTGTGTCGTTTAAATGTGTAAGAGATTAGGTATGATATAATTATATGTTGACATTTTGCGCTTTGACAGAAAAGGAAGCTTTTTCTATAGGTAAACTTTAGACTAAAAATAAACCTGCCTACGTAAACATTGCTTGTTAGCCATTTCAGAAAATCTCTTTCTATAAAAATACATATAAATATTGGGGAATTCATCGACTTGTAATCATGTATAACTCGTTATATGATCAAATAGTAACGACTTGAATCTGTTTTCCGAAAAACCTATTTCACACTTTACATTAAATGAATTTAAATTTCGTACCCTAATTCGAAAGGGCGATTAAATTTTGAACAAAATAGGGTGATACTCCAACTTATATAGCACAAATTATCAATGTAACAGCAGGACGGAAATAATATTTATATGTAAAGAGCAGCCCTAATCGATAGACTTTAGCACTATTATTATTTGTGAAAATGTACAGCATAAAGTGTAAGTTTTGTCACTGGTGTTGCCGAGTGACAAAAATTATGCAGAGTTCACACATAATAATGGACGTGAATTCGTTTGTTCTGTGTATTGATGTCGTATACGTACTTACGTACCTTTATGGATCTTTTAGCGCTTGGGAGACGTTCACAGAAAACCCTGTTTGTAAACATGTGTATAAACAGTGTGTTAGGTTAAACGAGGAACATACTTTCAGGTTGTCTAGTACTCATGAAAATCAACAACTTTGTTCATGGAACTATGAACAAATTCTGAAATATGAAAAAAAAAATCTGCTGTTCCATACATTTTGACGAATTATGCGAATATAAATGTACTAAGAGCAGATTTTTTTTAATGATTTCAGGTAAAAACAAAGTTGTTCATTTTCATGAGTACATATAGTAACTCCTGAAAGTATGCCCCCTTTTAACCTAACACACTGTTTTGAAAAAAACAAGGTGTCAGAATAACCACGCTATTAATAATATTGATTTATTTTATGCTTTAAAAAGCTAAAAGTATACAAGTTCCAGTAATGGATAACAAAGCACTTTTCGATATGAATTTCTCATTTTAAATTCTTATTCAATCCTTTTGTGATGCAATCGTCTCATATGGGATTTTATGCGGTTATTTCATATACAATATGAAGAATAAAGGTCAATATTGCATCTCAATGTAGCTTTCAATATAAGGATTTATTCGCATCGTTATATTAGATTATTGGAGGCTTGCAGATCCTACTATGAGATTTAGATTGCTGCGGGTTCGTTGATTTGTTATTTGATTTTATTCCATTGATAAAAAAAGCCAATATCAGAACGTACTGTGATTTTACGAAATCATGTGCGTATTGTATATGGGCTGATGTTATCTAAATAGGTGTGGACCATTCAACACGGTGTAACATTTGATTTTAGGGATTCATGTGCGTATTGTATAATTATCACTTGCTTAAAAACGGTGAAGGAAAACATCGTGAGGAAACCGGCATGTCTGAGAGATATTTCTCAACAGCATGTGCAGCTAAGTCAGAGGCCCATGAGCAGCTTAAAAACTCTCACACCAGGTTAAGTCACTAACCACACGAAAATAAGAAGAAATACGTACTTATTTGTATGCCATTGGAATACAAATACACTTACCCAGTATCTGAGTAAGAGGTCAGATAGGTAGTCATTCCGTGGACAATACTGGTATTCAGCTGCTACCAGTAACATTGAAAACCAACCCCAACATAGTTGGAAAAAAACATACCGTCGAATTGATAACCTCCTCCTTTTTTGAAGTCGGTTAAAAAGACATTGATTGAAATAATTTATTAAAACAAAAGATAGTGCAAATCCGTATATAAATCTACTTATAAGGCCAAATAATTATATTTAAATTTTTTTTTTTTTTTTTGTTATTATAGAGATTACTATAGCTATTTCACGTCGACTAGCATATTCAGCCTATAATGTTCCCACTGCTGGGACTCTGGCCTCCTCTCTTCGAGAGGGAGTGGGCCTTGATCCACCACGCTGGTTGGTGGATGTCACATATCTTCGAATTTTTAGTTCTAGGACATGACAGTTTCCTCACAATGTTTTCCTTCACCGTTTTCAGAGCAGTGGTGATAAAATTATTTACACAGAATAAAACGCCTGCTTGGATTCGAACCCACGACCTACAACTCGTTTTTTTTTTTTTTTTTTATCGTTTATACAAAATATCACAGGAAATGTGAAGCTAAGTCAGAGGCCCATGAGCAGCTTAAAAACTCTGACACCAGGTTAGTCACTAACCACACGAAAATAAGAAGAAATACGTACTCATTCGTATGCCATTGAAATACAAATACACTTACCCAGTATCTGAGTAAGAGGTCAGATAGGTAGTCATTCCATGGACAGTACTGGTATTCAGCATACATATGAAATAGCAACCAAAAACCACTAAGGTTTAAACTTGTGCTATCATGAGTCTATCTTAATATCTATCTATACAATGATGCATTTTATGTACGCGTTATTGCCGATACAATTAATATTATATTTAGTTCCGTTCTCCAGTTACAATCATTCCTATATAATACTTAAAAACAATATTGCTTAGGTTTATATTTGTAATTTTTATGTGTAATACATTTGTTTAATTCGTTAGTCGGGCCAGTTACCACTGGGCATTTACTGCTCTTCCGTCGTATCTTCACGACGACTATTAACAATTAATAAATTTATTATAACTAACAGTAGTAGGGGCAACAACTGTTTGAATTTATTGAATTTCAATAAAGCTTGTGGTATTGGTCGTTAAATATAAATTGTTTCACACCAACATTATAACAGGGCTTAATAAATTCATTACGATGACCGTAGCTTGTGTTAATTAATTAAATTAAGATAAACATATAAAGTTATTTTAACTTTAATCGAGGCCCAATCCAATGTATCATTAATTATTTATTGTAATTGTTTTCGTAATAATATTTGTGACTTAAATTTAAAATTTGAATATTTTTTAAATATTTGTTTCATATACATTAAACCCCTAGACTTATGAGATATAAAAAAAAACACGTCGTATACTTTTACCTTGATTGAAATGCTATTTAGCTCTGCAGAAGACTGGCCACTAAAACAAATGACGTGAGGAGAAAAGTTTCTAAATAATCTATTTTCTTTTTCAGAAGCCAGACTTACCCGCCTGGCTGACATACGCCAGAAGGAGATGAGGAGTGCAACAGTCTCGGGATCCATATTAATAACCATGATTGTCATTTAAATCAATATTCGTGATTAATATTACCGGTTATAAACGTTTAAGTACATTCCCAGTAAATCGTATCCTTTATCGCGTACGTTACTTCATTTCTAACATAAAGACTCGCGAGTTTGCGTCTTGACTGATTCGGTTTTTATTTGTAAATGTATTTATTTTTATTGAATTATTTATTCATTGTTTATTTTTACAATTCAAAGTTTAAGTAAGCGTGTTGTAAACAGTATTGTATCTTATTCTATTTCGATATTTAAACGATTCCCATTCTACACTTTACCTAAGAGTCATTAAGTCATAGAAATTCAAAATAACAATGTACCTTTACGGATCAAATATCATTGTAATGTTATGAATAAAAGCAATTGATAAAATGTAATATTAATTTGTTTGTTTTATTGTTGTTACTTCCTTGTAGCAAGAAATTGAATTAATTGAATTAGGTCATTCGATTCATTAATCTTTTCAACGAAGGAACTTATGAAAATTATATTAGTGACACTTTATGTGAGTGAAAATCAACCAGCGACAAAAACTAACAAAGTACAAATTTGGAGCAGCATAACGTAATTAACTTCTGGAAGATGTAAGAAGACAGCCCAAACATCTGACAACCAGTGTAATTAGTAGTATTACCCAGTCCCTCGGTTGTGAAGGTCAGATAAACAGTCATATCATGTAAATTACTGGTATTCAACTGTTTCCGATTACACTGGAAGCCGACCGTAACATACATAGTTGGAAAAAGACTGATGATGACTAGATCATGTACGTAGGTATATTAGAATTGAATTGCAAATATAAACTATTACTAACTTGTGCGCTCTGAAACTCTATGACAACATTCATAGATTCGCAAGGATTCAAGACAAAAGATTTTATATCGAAATTCTCAAGGTCAATCTTCGTCGCCGGTCTCACGACAGTGCACTAAAGTTTCTTGGCTTGAAATTTTACCATCTCGAAGCATTGCTAGTGGTAGCGTATAGGCCGCTATGGCTGCTTTTTCGGGGCAGAGATATAGTCCACACTACCGCTCCAACCGCTGCCGTGTAGGCCAAGCTAGCTCCACTTTACGAGGTTGTAAAGTATAATAGCTTAATAGCCTTCATAACTAAGAAGTTGCATCTGAAGAGGCTTTTGTTGACAACTTGTTGAAGACAATACTGCTATATTTGGGACGTGCCTATTGTTAGAAGTATAAATTACGATATTAGTTCGAAGATTCCTTTCACTAGCGCCTAAGGCTACATTCCCAAAGCCGCACCGGCTTACTTAAAAATACTACTAAAACTATTTTGATCACCAAATTCTATAGACCTTGGGTTATAAAGGTTAATATCACGATTTGAAGGGTTTGGGTTACTTTAAAGGTGCTTGTGGCAAAATAATAACGTCCGGAGGTCCATTGAAGGTTAAGCTATGCTTGCCACGGTCGATTCGTAGATGAGTATATATCCTGGACTCTTTCTTGCCTCGGAATGCACGTTAACCCGTCGGTCCCGACTGTCATCAGTAGATGTTTGACAGCTGGTACGAGTGAATCAGAAGCCTAAATGTCTGACAACCAGTCTTACCAAGAGATGTCATGTTACCTAGTAACTGGGTTTTGGTGGTCAGACCGGCAGTCACTCGATGTAGAATATTGGTATTCAGCTATATTAGGTTAGACTGGAAGCGGACCTCAACATGGTTGGGATAAGGCTAGGTAGATTGATAACGGTTTTAAGTTAGGTATACAGAATTTTATGAAAACCTTAAACAGTATTTACGTTTAAAGCGTTGAACATTGAAAACCGTAAACGTTGTTTACGTTATCTGTGAAGAAAACAAAAGAATCACCTGATAAATAAATAAATAAACATTACGCGCTCAACGAATCATGGAATCGTTTATGTAATTTGGAATATTTGTGAAGAACAAATAAGATTTCGTTCGAGGATGGAACAATAATTCGGTTGTAGACAAACAATTGAATAAAAGGTGTGCTGTTTTCTTCGATGAGACGAGAGTGCGCTTAGAATTAGCTTGGTCTGAAACTGAGATTATGTTCAGACGCCAGTACATCTTAAACTGTCAAATTTTCCCAATTGAAAATGAACCTTGAATAGGTACTTTTGTATAAAGTTAAAAAACTATCAATGAAATTTGACATATTGGGTTACTGGATGTCCTGGCCTCTGTATTTTGTCATAATTAAACATACATAATAATATGTAAAACTATCTGCTGCCCACGGCTTCGCCCACGTGGTCCCTTATTATTTTCAAAAATGAAACTGTTTTGATAAATTAAGGCTCAATCATCAAATGACTCCTCCCGCTCTGGGTGGAGCAGAAGGGGGTGTAAGACTTTTACTGACTAAAACCCATCCATGTTCCTTCCGTAGCCCTTTATGTTCCGGGGTAGCGGTTACCCTTTTGAACAATCCCGTTTACCCGGCAGGCTTCGGCTCTGACGGGCCCCTTCACATGCTGACATCTCTCTTCAGGTGCGCGTGGAATACATACGCGCTATCAGGCTCGGGCCTGGTCCTGATCGGTGAGCTACTCATTACTCACCGGCCGCAAGCCCGCGCCTACGGAACCACCGGCAGCCAAGCGAGAAGTAGATCACATACTTTTTCAAACGATTTGTATGAATTCGTCGCACAAGTATCCACCCTCTTCAGCAGTACTCAGTATCGCAGCAAGAGGCAACAGCCACTAGTGACTGTAGACAGTAGCTCATTTACGCCGAGCTTAAAAGAAGGTGAGTCGATACTAAACTGTATTTTGGCCGCAATAGGATCACGGTTTTCGTAGCCATGTTTTAATTAAAATTATTTATGTTCTATTGCAATATAATTTTTGACAACACCATTTATATCGTACGTGGACGACACCATATTATTATTATGTAAATATGACAATTTGTTGTTCTTCATAGGCCGACTATTTATACAATAAATTTTCTTGGTTTGGTTCGCCCGGTCGGGATTAGGTTTTGCCATAACGAATTTCTGCGGAGGCATGACTTGTGATGGTGACGCCGATGGCTATTCGCTGAGACTGGCTGCCACGGCCTAGAGAACTAAATATAGGGATAACTTTATTACCAAAGGAAAATAAAAACATAAAATAATGTATTATTATTTATTCCTTCCTATAACTAATCCGTTTCAGTACATCGAGGTATTACTTAATGAATGACTAGCTTAAATTACTCTTTAAGCACAAACATTTAAAACTATAACCTTATACAATCGAAATGAGATCTTTTTATACATAATATCGAAAAATTGACGTGTATCCACCGCGCAAGCACCTATTTATCATACAACCTTACACTTATACATTTAAATCGTGCTTACTTATTTTTAAGGTACCCCTTATTCATAAGAAATTGGTTGCTTGCCTTAGTTTGTTCTGAAAAGCCATCAAGACAATACAATCACGAGATGTCACTCTACATATAACACCAAATACGTAATCATACGGGACCTTGCCTATTTCTCTTGGATTAATTTAATTTGATGACAATATTTTTTCTTGCGAACCTACGCGAATTTATGAAAAAAAAACAATTCTATTCGAATCGTTTGACAGCTGTCATATCTCATGTTAGCTATCCGACGCAATTTTAATAATACATACGTCAAAATACATCAACATGCCTGTAATTCCCAAAGGGTCAGGTAGAGGTGTACCTTCCTGTAGCACACCCACGTTTTACCAGTTATTTTTAACTCCATGTCCACATAAAAGGACCTCATTAGCGCTTGCAAACACTAGACCAACGAGGCAACTAAATATAATAACATTATTAATATTGATATTATAAATATTATGAGATTCGACAGCATGTTTGATTTGAAAACCGATTGATATAGCATTTCACCTTCTAAAAGCTACTAAAATATTTTCCAATTCTTTGACAGGCATCAGTACCCAAAACTGGTAAAAGAAAAGATCTGTAATATATAATAATATTGTTATAGAAACTAGATACACAATCACTGATGTAATATTAATTGTCTCTGAGATACAACTTATGAATAAGAGGATGACACTATACATTTGATTGTAATTCTAACAAGAGACACCAGGGTCGCTTTTAGGGACGCTTACAATATATTTTCTTACAAGATACAATAAAAAAAGCTATAAGTGAAATATTACGTTATATTTACAATAAAAAGGTAATTTTGTAAGTTAATAGAAAACGAGACAAGACGTTTTAGCCATTCTTAAGGAGAATATTAGAGATAGGAAGGGCTGACTAACAGAAAATTAGAAATAGTTATAAAATCACTATGGAAGGTCTATGTAAGGGCCTTGGTATCCACGTTTTTCTTGCTGTGAAAAACTACGGTTTATTTGCCTTGTGCTAGCACGATCTTCAGTGTTGTATGGATCTCTATGGAAACTTGTTAACAGACACGTTTTTTCTACGTCACGGTTTATACGACGTGCCGTAAAGAAACCGCGCCGTATGCAAAGGGCATAAGGTAAGAATAATTGTAGTCGGCAGATTATTCGGGCAAATAGCCTGAATTTTGACGTAATAGTTTAAGGAATACATAGTTGGTAAGTTCTACACAAATTCTCAGGTAAGATCAGTTCATACATACAATCATACGAAATTGAATTCTAAAGAACTACCGGAATATGGTATTGTGAATCTATGACTTACTGTGTTTTTTTAAAGCCAGTTTAAAAATAGGAAAACTAGGACACTACAATGACAATGATATTGTACCAAAAAATATGGTTCATTTTTTTACCAAAGCGCCATCTACCTGTCGTAGCCGAAAACTACTAAACTACAGAAAAGAGTATGTGTACAACAGTATTCACAGCCTGTTTAACGCAACGGGTACGCTCTCTCACCGGCAGGAATAAGTCTCACTGACAATCAAGAGATGTCGCTACAAAATGAAGTGGTAATGATGAAACGAGAAAATAAGCCACAAGTCATTGATTCAAAATCCCTAGACACAACATAAAAACATCTAGACAGCTACTAGAACTACGTTATACATACAATAGATACAGAAGACGATAGACGGATGGAAATTCTGGGGCTTTAGCATTACAATTACATATCTAAAACACTAGTACCACTATTTTATACTAAACGATTATTTTGGCAATTAGAGATCCTATTTACATTAGAGAAATTAGGATTCGCTATACTAATAATATGAGGGCTACCATTACAACCATGGGAATTTTGTAGAAGGAAAACATAAAGAAGGAAGTGCAGTCATTCTTTAGTATGAAAGGGACAGTATTATAAATTGGCACACTTAAGTTGTTGGTAACATCAAAGAAACTACATTTATAGTGTTGTAGTTTAGTTTAGGGTCAGAATAATTGATAAAATTAGAAAAACAAAAAAAGTTAATGTGACTGGCAGCCCAAAATGTACACTAAACATAGCATCTCTAGCTCTTCTAAAGTTATAGTAGCATCTAAGAAGCAGAAATCCAACAAATAAAGTTTGTCTCAGTATATAACTTACACTAAACTACTGTTTACTTTCCATTCGAGACTACGAAGCGGCTTTATTTCTAAGGTCAGGGAACCAAAAACTTTGCTTTTGAACAAAGAAGTCACACATATAATAGAAGTCATAGGTCACAGCGCTTTCCTTAGTCAATAGTTAGCTTACACATAATATTTACAGCACACAATCGTTCACTCAAATCATTCAGATGAGTGCAATACATTTTAACAATCAACAATAAAACGTGCTTTAGGAATCGTGTTCGAGATAATCAACAATTTGATTGTAGACGAAGATAGGTGTGTGGGAACGTGCGTCATTTTGAATGAGAAATATTTAAAAAAAATATTCGACAAAGGAAATGCTCCGGAAATAATCTTGGCATAACTTACTAATCATTGATTCCAAGACATCCGAAATAGTTAATCTCGAATTTCTTGTTAATTTTTGTGAGACACTGAAAGATTGAAAGAGTTATCGAGATAAAACACATGACATTTCTATATCAAAATCATCCACTTCCCGCTAAACCCACGTTCAAGATAAATTACAGGTTTTAAGTGGCATCTGTGTTACAAAAATATTTATACTGAAGTCTTTGTATCTTATACATTATATAACAACAAAGTTTATAATGATCGGTTATCACCTACAGTAGAGATGTTATATCCTAACATATTTAGTCTATTATGAACATGTAGTGTTTCCTCTAGTTTCGAAGGATCGTTATCAGAACCTTCTTTAAGTAATTCCCATAAATTGTTCTTGTCTAATATTTCAAAACCACCCTTGTTTTCCGGGGCGATATCATATTTGAGTGCTTCCGACAACGTCTTTGAAGTTTCGGAAATTGGAGTCGGCGGTATTTTGTGTATCTCTTTGTTTATCGATTTCATTGTCTTTGCATTGTACTTTTGAGGCATCATTGTTTTCTTTTTCGTTTTGTTTATTATATCAGAATCGTTACCTTCGCTTTTGTTGTATTTTGTAACATTGTGAATTGTGTTAATTAGAGGTTTTTTGATTTGAGTGATAGCTTTTGGTTTCTTTGTTCTGTAGTGTATCGATTTGATATTGTAATTGGTAATCGCTGTTATTGTGTGAGGGATGGCAGTTTCTGGATGAAGAAAAGCAACAGGTACCATTTTTTTGACCGAACTAACAGTCGTGATATCATTGTGTGTTATTGGAATAGTTGTGACTGTTGTTTTATTTTTCGAAGTTGTATTATTGTTTACTTTTGTGACATTTACTACTGAACTATTGTTCTGGGTTTCACGTTGATTTTGTGTTACATTGACGATCGTGTTAACTGGAGTAAGAGGCACAGTAACATCTGTTTTTTCAAGAATAATTTTGTGAAGTGATTTTTCTTTTATTATTGGCGTTAAAACTGATTTTTCATCTTTATCTTTGCTAAGGATAACTTGGGCTTTTTCCGTAGTTGTCTTTACAATGTCTGTAGTAGTAGAAATTGCAGATGTAGTTGCAGGAGCAGCAGTTGTAGTAGTCGACATTGTGCTTTCAATTTCTTTTAACTTTATAAAGAACTTTTCATGTTTATCTCCATACGTTGCTTTCAGAGTTCCCTTTCTTCTAGGCAGTGGTTTTTTCTTTATTTCTTCTTTCTTTGGCATCTTTGGCAGTACCGATTTTGGTACGATGAGTTCTCCATTTATCTTTGGCAGTAAAAGTCCTATGTCATTACCAACGTCTTTGGTCTCAGTTGTATTCACGTAAGTTACTGTTGGAATTATAATTGGATCGTCAATACTCTCGATTTTGAGTATAGTAGAGCTGTCTGTTGAGGTTTGATCTAGTATAGTATTAGTTTCATGTGTAGTAACAGCTTCGGTTGTACTTGTTGCTGTACTGGCTTCAGTAGTAGTAACCTCTTCAGTTGTTGAGGGCTCTGCGGTAGTCACTGTAGTACTTTCTGTTGTACTGTCGGTAGTCGTGGAAGTAGTGTCTTCATTCTCTGTAGTACTATCAGTATGATCATCATAGTTCTTCCTGAATTCATAATCTCTGCTGCAAATGCGTCCACACTCGCAGATATTATCAATATTTGCACTTGTTTTGAGGCTAGCTAGTTCAGTTTTATCAAACCATGTAATAAAGTCGTCGTCAGTAATTCCTCGGAGTAGTGGACTTCCTGGTCTGGCGTGGAAAAAGGTTTCAACGGCTAGGTCTGGTCGCGTTGAGGGATAGATCTTGGCAAACGCTGGTCGCAGACTGGTGATGACAAATTTGGATCGTACTTCGTAAGTCACGCAGACAGGGCAGGTAGAACTGATCTGTAAAAAATACATGATAATGAGGACATTATTTATTTGAAAACTTCTGAAGGTGTGTTGGTATTTTATTAGATGTAAAGGTTTCAACACTTACGTTAGCAAACACGAACCACACGGACTCTCCCCTCGAACCATAATGCAAGTCAGCAAAAGTGGCGCCATCCAAAACAACAGGGTTTACTGAATGTAGTTCATAGCCGGAGAACAGTGAAGATTCTAGTCGAAGAATGCCTGAACGTTCCTTGCCTTTCCATCTGGAAGAATAATCAAAAATTGTTTCAATGACAGATGTCTGATCTGATCAACTTGGAAAATTTTGTGTAACGATAAACCAGCCAAATAAAAAAGCAACGACAGAACTTACTTGAAACATGTCTTGATGATCAAAGTGGGTAAATTCCCTTGCAGGTCTTCAATGCTACTTCTCTCAGGATGAATCTCTTCAATAATGGCAGCTTGGACGTTTAATAGAGCGTTTTCGGGTTTCGGTGTGTAAGTTGAATACGTTATTGTACCCTGAAACATGACAAAAGTTTGTTTGAATAAGAAATAAGGTTTTATTTAACGGTTTTTCTTTAATCGATTAAGAAAAAGGCGGTGGTGCGTTATAATTTGCAGCTGATATCTACTACAAACAACCAGTCGAGTATCTGACTGGGAAATAAGAATCTATAACGCCAGCCAATGAGTTCCTGTTATAAAAATCATTTTTATAGTTACAAATTAATATAATCTAATACTAAAACTAAAAAGAATAATACCTGTATTCTTTTTAGTTTGTATGTACAAGTATTTAAAACTAATAACTAACTAAAATATGGCGTTGAAAAATTCCTCCGTATCGCTGCCGACTGGTAATGTACCCAAGTGGCTTGAGGCGTTGCCACGTTGCCTCTGGTCGCCTCTGCCTCTGGTCAAGGTTAAAGCCAGCCCTTCAAATTAATAGGATAAAATAAAAGTACCTGAACAGTAGCACAACCAGCGCCCGTAGCGTAGACGAACACTTTAGTAGGTAAGCCTGGTAGCTGTAGTGGCCGTGGAGGAGTGCGAGCACGCAGCTCCAGTGTGTCTGTTAACTCCATTCCAGCTGTTGCCAACGATACTGTGAGAGCTCGATGCCTGTAATATAGGACGGATTTATTATTTATTTATAAAAAGAATGCTTCTGAATGTTTCTGTTACTGTAGAAATAAATTTTGTCATCAAAAAGATACGCCGAAGCGAAGAGATCGCTAACAGGAAAAGATAGTAACCACTTATTGCAGCAACTTTAACAACTTTAGTCCAAAAGCTATGCTCAATTAGTCCTTTAGTGCTATTCGGTAAAAATCTCACCTTGATAACGTCGATGAAGTGAGTTTTTGATGAGCTGTCTATTTTGTCAATTCCTAGCATTAGGTGGAACGATGGCTCACTTCACCTAAGTCGTAGTTCGGAACAGTTCGTTGTCATTATGAGAATGTTCAGCATGATAGAAAACAGAGTAGCTTTAGCAGTTCATACCTATCATGAGCCAACGCAGCATATTGCGCGGCTGCCTTAGTAGCACTATAAGCGAGGCTGGGGTGTCGTTGCAGCGTGGAGGCACGGTAATACAGGAAGCGCGCGGCGGCCTCTCCTTCAGCAAGCGCGCCGCGTGCGCACGCCGCGAGTAGGACGCGCACGCCTGCCACGTATTGTTCCATTGTTACTGCTTCTGTAAAATTAACGTGATTTGTTGGTTATGATTAAATAAAGTAAAGAGAATTAGATTACAAGTTGCAGGTTAAAGCTAGGCTAATTAGCCAAGTTACTTATTTATTGTCTTGTCTCTTTTTCTCTCCCGATAATTACAACATGCCACCCTAGTGTCATATGTTCCATATGGTCAAACACTGTGGTGTTTGTGTGAAATATTGAGTAGAGCTAGGTACTTAACTAATTTTTGCATTACTAATAATTATAATTGATTACGATAATATTACTTTGACAACAAAAGTTTTGAATGTAACACGCGTGGCAATTTTAAATTGTAAAAGTTTCCATTCCTTGTTATTATTTTCTGTAGGTAGGTATTGTTTTTTGTGCAAATTCAATCCAACATGATTTTTCGTTACTCATACTGGCTTTGATTTAACAGTAGATGCTTTTACGCTCAAAACAAATATCTGATATGTCATTTAGAAGCAACAATATTCTTTATTCCTTACCATAAGACGTAGTTTTAATATTCCTTGACGTTTCTTCTAAAAGCCAATCAGCAGCATCTTTCCTCGGTGCTGGCCATCCGAACTCGCCTTCTTCAGTTGTTGATGCATTCCTCAGAATCACTAAAGCTTCCGGAACTATTGGACTCCTAAAACAGGTATTACAAATCGCGTATTAATTTTAACTTCTCTATTTCTTTTAGCACCAAACGTGATTAGAGACAATTTTAGTACTGTTTTCGCAAAATTCTACAAAAGCTTTCGAGCACAATATGATTTGAAAAGAAAAGGAATGTAGTGATGTACTTACCTCGCAAGAACCAATGCTAAAACAGTAGCAGCAAGAGCAGCTGGTGACGTTAAATTGTGAAGGTTATTTTCCAAGTAATTTTGAGCTTTCTTCGCGACATCTGCATCGACCTGAAACAAAATCGAAAGAACTTCAGTATCATGATCTTTTAATTCTGAGTTCAACAACAAGGCATGCTAATCATCATCTGCCTAGCCTTTTCCCAACTATGTTGGGGTCAGCTTTCAGTCTAACCGGATGCAGCTAAATACTAGTATTTTACATGGAGCGACTGTCTATCTGACCTCCACAACCCAGTCAGTAACTGGGTAGTACGATAACCCTTGGCAGGCTAATATTGTACATTATATATGTACAGTATACAGCACGTCCAGAGGTAACAATTGAACTACCAAAACCACCATAGCACTATGACATAAGGGTGCCGTAAATTTTAAAGTTTTGTGTACCTGGTTCTCCACTCCAACTTCAAGTAAAGCAACCAGAGTCTCCGCTGTCACTTCAACTCTTCTCTCCCAATCAATTTCTTCTTGGGTCATGTTACCATCTTTATCATAATAGTAATATTCATTGACATCAACATCTTTCGCTGTACCATTAGATTTCGTGATATCTACGGGATAGTAATCGACTTCTTTGTCTGCAGCCAGAGGTGTAAAGGATCCGTCTATATTCTGTCGCGTTTGTATCCATTTCTTAATATTTTGGAGCAATTCTGGGTCTACTGGGTAGTAGGATTGGATTTTCGTTAAGATTTCCAGTATTTTGATCGTTGATAGATGGCTGCTCATCCCTGGGTGGTCGCTGAACGAGTTGTCACTTTTTCGGAAGGATAACAAGGCTTGCACCTGAAAAAGTAAAGGAATTAAAATTTTATTCTATTCTAAAGTGCCGGCGAAAAACTTAATTTGTGATTTTGGTTTTAAAATGTTGAAAAAAAAATTTTTGAGATGACATAATGCATCGTCTCTTATCGTTCTTTAACTGCTGAATAACATATTGATGATAGTAGTATATTGGTCAATCTGCCCAGCCATTTCCCAACTATGTTGGGTTCGGCTTCCAGTCTAACTGGATGCAGCTGATTTCTAGTATTTTACATGAAGTGACTGCCTATCTAATGTCCACAACCCAGTAACTGGGAATACGATACCTCTTGGTAAGACTGACTAAAATGCAAATACTGAAGGTCTAGTAATTATATTCCATTACCTGTTCAGGAAGCTTCCTCAGAATCCGTTCTCTCTCAGCATCATCAACCAGATGTGGTATATGTTCTAACGCCAACAAAGGTGCCAAACTTGCAGAAGCAGCTGACAGTTGCGAGTCCCTCCAAACCTCAGCCCATTGGTCAGTGGAATCTGTCTGAAGACTGTATAGTGGGAGATGAAGACCACCAGATACGAGGAGAGTTCCACTTGCAGAGCCTGGGACGACACCATGAGGTAGACCGAGTTCAAGTACTTGGGAGAAGCCTGCTTCTTCGTTGAAGTTCCAGATTCTGAAATTATTATTATTATGTATATAACTGGATGTAAAAGTAATCAAATTGGTCAGTGCTGGTGATCAATACTAAGCTTAGTTATAAATATACAGGTACTTATTTGGTGCAGCAAATAAAAAAAAATACTAACATATAAATATTTTTTTATTTAACTAACCGTTTCAAGTCAATATCACATTGATTATAGTTTCCTTCTTAACTGTCATTTATTTTCATTTAAATAATCTCATTTCGTCAAAACTATTATCGCTATTAAGTAAAAAAGTCAATGTCACATTGGTTAGCGTTTCCTACTTGATTGTCATTTATTTTCATTTAAATAATCTCACTTCGTCCAAACCTAGGAAAGAAAATTGCTGAAAAGCACTGTGAACTTACCTAAAATCGGCTTTATCACCCCAAAGAGCGCTGAAGCCGACAAACTTGATCCTCATATCAGCAGCTAGTGGCCAGACCAGCAGTCTTCTCTCGGAAGGTGCGGCGCCTCTGCCTACGGACAGGCGCCCCCCCTCCCACCACACCCACCACGCGCACCACGAGTCTGCGCCGGAGCAGTCCTCGTCGCTCTCTGTTTGTTCTGCACTTGCTAGATGAACGTCGTAACCTGGGAAAGAGGAGATAGTTTTGTGAGTTTAAGTTGCTAAGTTTTGTAGAAGGTAGACCCAAGAAAGTCCATCCATGAATGACACTGGTTAATTTACCCTCCTTTTTTAACTGGATTACAGGCCTCTGAGTATACAGTGTGTTAGGTTATAAGAGGGACATACTTCAGAAGAGTTAATCACTCATGAAAATGAACTACGTTTACGAAGGGATCGACTCAGAAATTAAAAAAAAAGAACTAGCTTCGCCATATATGTTCGTATAGTTTGACAAAATGTAGGACAAGGTTATTTTTTTTTTTAATTTTTGGAGGCAGCATGTGAGGGACATAATTAATCTAACACACTGTAGATGTTGCTGCCTACATTTATTTTTATGCTGAGGATCTTAAAAGATTATTGCCGGCGAACTAATTATGTACTCAAAATCAAAAGTCATTTATTCAAATTAGACTGAAGATCAGCACTTTTTGAAGGTCAAAGTTACATAAGACAGTCCCCCAAAAACGCCCACCCTTCACTACTTCCTAGTGCTTTAGCTGGGAAGACGAAGTGGCGCAACAAACTCCCCAGCAGATACTGTTATTATGACTTAAACAATCTGGCTTTTTGTAACATTTTGTCCTAACTTAAGTGCACTCACCATGTTTCCCTTTAGCAATCCAAACCCTGGTCCTTTCAAACACAACTCGGTACATATCGTCGGAAGGTTCCCGTATGGCTGACAGCGCAACATGGGCTGCTCCTTGAGCTCGTAGTTCCAGCACTAATCCTGCTCGATTTCTTGGTGCTGCAACCCACTGCCATTCCCAAGAGCCTCGGGACGATACTGCTAGGTGTTCTGGAGAGAAATAATGAGTGTATTACGTCTGCCTCATTCGAATATCTGTACTTCTGTGTTATAAGGACTCAACTGAGGCACTACCTTTACCGTACGTAAACGTAACGTAACGTAAACGCGAGGTAAATGTGACATAAATGTGACGTAAACATAACGTAAACATAACGTAAATTGGAACGAAAAGACTTCTAAACTATCACACAAGCCCAGTTACTATCAACCCATAAATATAAGACAGTAATTAACTGTTTCAAATCGTTCCAATTTTTACGTGTCCTTTAGTCTCTTTGTGCTTTCCCACACGCACCCCTCATAACAAGCAAGTCAACAAGCTTCCATAGTGATCCATAAAACATTGATGACCGTGTCTTCACACGGCAAATATGTCGTAGATTCACACGGTGTACAAAGGCTTTATCGGTCTACCCCCCTAGTTCGTGCAAGGAACACTCACCTATGTATTTATTATACTGACGGTATGTTTTGACTCACCATTAGCACAGAAGTAAGCGCTCTGCGTATCAGTCCTGTGCAGACCTTCAGGTAGAACCAGCACGCTGGCTGATCTGATCACCGACCCAACCAGCGTCTCGTTGTTGAATGACGTGTAGGACACTGAGCAGTTGTCGGCACTGTAGCCTGTTACTTCCACTGTGAAAAAGATAATTATTTAAAAAATAATCTTAGTAATATGTTAGTCTCGTTGGTGTAGTGGTTGCAAGCGCTAGTACTGAGCATGACGTCTTGGGTTCGATTTCCGAGTCGAGCAAAGTGTCTTTGGGTTTTTCCATCTGGAATTTCACAGTAGCAGCCTGGAGCTTGGATTTATGCCTGGTTGATGGCAATATGCAAATAAAAAAAAGAAAAAGGCTCGTCCCCTGTTACAGGGGTGGGTAACAGGGACGAGTTTTTTTCTTTTTTTTTATCAAGGGATTAAAATGCCTAACGCAGACCACGCCGTCAAGGGAGACAACTTGGTTATGTGGGGCTTGCACCTACTAAAAACTCAGCCTACTTACGCCTTGGTGGGTGGGCCGCGAGAACTGCTACGCATGACATTCACGACCCACCTGGCGTGGCCAACTTCTGGGCTCCCTCTACTTTTGCCCGCCTACGGCCTCAACAGGGGACGAGCGTATTGCAACCGGTTTTAACCGTTACACTTAAACGTAACTGGCGAAATGTGGATGCACATGGATTTAGGTACACCTCTGCTTAACCCTTCGGGCAATACAGGCGTGATGCTATCTATGTATTATAATTAGAACGACTGTTATAACTACATCAACACTACACATAACATACAGTCTTATAACAACAATCAATTAATCTAGCCTTTTCCCAACTATATTAGGGTCGGCTTCCAGTCTAACCTAATGCAGCAGAATATCAGTATTTTACATGGAGTGACTGTCTATCTGACCTCCACAACCCAGTCAGTAACTGGGTAATACGATAGCCCTTGGTAAGTCTGGCTGTCAGACTTTCAGGCTTCTGACTCTACCCGTAACGACTGTCAAAGATCCACGAATGACAGTCGGGACCAACGGCTTAATGTGCGTTCCGAGACACGGAGGAGTCTCGATATTTAAAGATGGTCACCCATCCACAGACCATCCCCGGCGAGCGTAGCTTAACTTGATGGATGGATCCGTGCGGCTGTGTATGGCGTGGTTAGCCACGAGCTGCACAGTCTTATAATAACATAATGATAATTATGTCCTTCTGACGTTAAAACAATTATCTAAATCAGTGACAGACGACGTCATTAGAAGCCTACCTATTAGCTATACAACTTGTTGCTTATATTGCCAAGCAAATTTCAACCTTACACATCAATAATAATGTACAACCACTAAAAGATAATGATCATCATCGAAAGTACTAAGAATTACGTCATCGGCGTGTCATCATAAATCAGAGACATAATAATCTAGGATGGCATAAAATATTTTTATTACCGAAAGTCCCATTGAACTCCATTCACGACGTAGCATTTTATATCTATTTTTTATGACTACGATCGTAAGGGAGTTGAATTGTTCCACATCAAAAGTTGAAGCGGAACTGGAGACCAAAATACATGTGTTATTCCAAAAAAAATCAGTTAGTGTGTGAAGAAATATCCCCCGCGCCTTCTGCGGATTGATATTATTGTAATTTCATGTAAAATTTGCAATTACTGCTTTGTGATATGTGTTTAATAAGTAAATGTATAATAATACAAATAAAAAGAAGTAAGTATGAAGACTGAAACTAAGATACAAGTAATTAAATATTACATAAGTATATCTTAGTTTAAAACTTCAGTAGGACCAACAGCGATAGCATACCCACGTGGACTACTGGTAGGAAAAAATAGTAGGACCACGAGAAAACACCCCTTTACATCGATTTTGTTATAGCAGAGCATAAAAGAAAAAGAAACGTTCATGTCATAAAAGAGTGAGTTACCAAAAAAGTATAGTTAGATGATGTGGAAGAAAAAAGCAAGGAATAAACGAACAGACAAACAGTTGAACAGAAAGTTAAGAAGTTAAAGCTGCAATGACTCATTGTTCAAAACCTTCTCGACACATCCCTGCGTTGTAAGACACATAAAATCCTAATATTTTAAAAGATAATATGACCTCTGATTTTGTTTTGGCATTTCTTCTCAAAGATCAGTCAGCTAGTAAACGAAGCGCCGACAAATTTTAAAATTTTGACATCTATATTATAACCGAAAGGGTATACATACAAAAGGACACACACCACCACCACACTGACACAAGACACACAGTGGTGGTGGTGGTCTACACAGACCACCAAACTGAACAACTTTTACTATGGGACCAACCCCGAAATCGTGAAAAAGAAATCAGCTGTTCCCTACATTTCGACGAGTCATCTGACCAATAATGTATAGAACAGCTGATTTTTTTTTGCGATACCCTTTCGTTTACAGATCTACTTACAGAAACGCTTTAAAAAAAAACAAATCCTCGCAATAAGACATTCTCCATTAAGTTTCATCTCTCAACTTACACCACAACCCAGGATCACACGTTCCCCGTAGCATACAATCGTATTGCGAAGGTAATAGAATCTGCTACGTTTATTGCCAGCACAGCCGTAGAAAATACTCGGAAAGCAATTGAAATACAATGAGTGTCATTTTATGGAGGCAGGATTGAAGTTAAACGTGGCTGGAATGGTGCTTCAGATAGTTAAGTATGGGACGTTTTGATTTTGGGAATGTAGAATGGCCCAAATGGATGCTAGAGAGTAAATTGGTTTTAGACGAGATGTCTGGGTAATTGATTCGGTAAATACGCCTGTCGGACGCAAAGATATTTTGCAAACTATCTTTAATTAAGTATAGGTTATCGGGGAAAATAATAATACAAAATACTCTATTATAAATGCTAAAGAGAGTTTTTTTGTTTGTTATGCTTGCACGCTAAAATGGCTGATCAGATTTTAATAAAAATTTGATGACCTTAGGGCAAATTATAATTTATTTAATACTTTAAGCACAGAAATGTACAGAGGCCGACTTAATGCCACAGGCATTTTCTACCAGTCAACGTTTGGGTAATGCAGAGATAAACAGTGGTGGTGCAATAGGAAAAAGTGTAAATATATATATTTTTTCAATTTATATCGAAGTTCTCACGGATATGAGACTTATATTAGTGAATTTGCGGGGCGCAGCTAGTTTATAATATTTCAACAATACCATAAAAGAAGGTAACGCAGACACGATGTTTTTATTTTAATTTTTTTGGTTTGGCCCATTGTTAATTTTTTAATTTTTTTTTAATTTTGAGTAACTTTTGCGCTCCAAAATTCATAATGCCGTTCGATATTAGTAAGTTATCACAAACTGCGATTTCCAATGCTTAGTTTGCGAGTATTAAAACTCTTCATACAGTACTATACATACCATCTTCTTACTCCATCCCCTCACATTCAACTTCATTGCCGAGAGATACAAATGCAACATTACCATAACTTATTACTTCAGCCTAGCTCCTATCTATTGTCTCAATTGCTAATTTGCCTCCAAGCTCAATTTAAATGTTTATTGAAACTGCTCCGTGAATTGGACTAGACAATGCGAACGTCTCACTAATCGTGCAATTTGAATACACAATTCATGTATCATCAGTGGGAAGGGATTTAGATTGTGTTCTAGAATTAGGATGCCTATCTATCTACTTGTGTTGTCCGAGGTAGCTAAGCGGTGATACTAAGATAGAAGACAGAGCGCGCTGTGTGAGGAAAATAACGGTGTAATCCGTCGCTTACTCAACTCTGGTGCCGTAAAAGACGACTAAATGTCATCATGATTCCAGTGCGAGAGGAGACGAAGGGAACGAACGAACCCAACGACGCTATACATGTGTAGCTTCGTTTCGTACCGGAACCATGCATTAATACTTCATAATACTACCCTTGTATCTTGCTTAAATAAAAACACACGGGATGATCAGAGGTTCAGCTATGCTTGCTGAGATTGGTCCGTGGATGGGTGATCATCCAATCGTGGCCTCTCCGTGCTTTGGAAAGCACTAGCATTTGTAGATCTTTGACAGCTATTACGGTTAGTGAGAAGCCCGAAATTCTGGCAACCTATCTTACCAAGAGGTATCGTACTACCCAGGAACTGGGTTGTGGAGGTTAAATAAGCTCTCGCTCAATGTAAAATACTGGTATTCAGCTGCATGCGGTTAGACAAGAAGCCAACATAGTTGGAAAAAGGGTAGGCATATGATGGTAGATAAATGCGTACTTCACATACCTAGCTACAACACTCGCACAAATAATCTCTTAACTTCAGCTTGCATTCTGAGCTTACATCCCTAACTTGACCGAGTATCTTAATGGCTAAGCTCCGTTGAACACTTTTCTACCAGATCTAAGCTGTGAAAATGAAACGTTCATGTTGGTTGATTTTATACAACATCCCTTGCTATGCGCAGCTTAGCACTTTTCTGGTGGAAAGACAGCCTTAGATTATGTAGGTACTAGAATTAGTTGTACCAACAGAAGCTTAGCCTGGATTGTGGCTGAATAACTCTGACCTGAGTTAAGTGCTTGAATAAATTGTCTAGCATGTTGAGAGGTGTTTTAATTAGTGAGTGAAAGGCTTTAGATTACCTATTCAAATCCTTTGATAGATATAATGGGTGGGTTAGTAGTCCATTCACGTTAAGTGAAAAAATAACAACTACGTGGGAATTATATGTAGGCAATAGCCATTTTTAGGTAATAACACATAAAATAGGGCTCATTGTAACTGAAACCCTCAATCACGACAGAGATATTGAGAGAGAGAGAGAAGAGCATTATCATTTTATTTATATTTTTTACAAAATGTAATCCATCTTTAGATTGTATAATTTTTACTAAATAATCTTTACATAGTAAAAATATTCATCTATACTAATATTATAAAGAGGAAAACTTTGTTTGTTTGTTTGTTTGGTTGTAATGAATAGGCTCAAAAACTACTGGACCGATTTTAAAAATTCTTTCACCGTTGGAAAGCTTAGTTTTCTAGGAGTAACATAGGCTACTTTTTATCCCGGGAAAAATAACGGGTCCCACGGGAAAGACCACGGGAGCGAAGCCGCGGGCAAAGTGCTAGTCATAGCTAAAGAAGTTAAGGGTTTTATTACACAGTTAGTTAACAATGTGAAATGCACAAATATAATTTCCTACGAACTAAAACTATTATGAAACGAAAATGTCTTCGGCCCTCCATGATTTTACTGGCCGCCGTCACGGGGCAGCTTACCGTCAAGGTTCGCATGCCCGTGAAGTCAGGACGTATGGTGCCCGCCTTGACTTGGTCAGCGTGACACCCGCCCGTCCTGACGACGGCGGCCACCACCTCTCCCTCCGTTACGGAGTCATCCAGGCCCATGATGCGCATGTCTGCGCATTTCTCCGTCCGCATTCCGGCCCATAGTGCTGCTCGACGCTCTCTGCTCTTCGAGAGAATTATTGCGGGCCGCCTCGTCGGGCACCTTGGAAGGACGGGGCCGGACCTTGCGGACTGCCAGTTTGGCTTCCGCAAGGGGCGCTCGACGGTGGACGCCATCATGTGCGTTAGAGCCCTCACGACGGGGGACGCGGTGTCCCAGGGTAGGGTCGTCGTGGCGGTGTCACTCGACATCGCCAACGCCTTCAACACCCTGCCCTGGAGTTGCATTGGGGAAGCACTCCGGTATCACCGGGTGCCGACCTACCTCCGTCGAATAGTCGGGGCGTACTTGACGGACAGAGCCGTCATCTACCCCGGTCGCGATGGGGAATGGAACCGGCGAGAGATGTCGTGCGGTGTCCCGCAGGGATCGGTTCTGGGGCCGTGGGGCCGACTGCCGCCGTGGGATCTGGAGGCGATAGTCCTCGCGCGCCTGTTCGAGTGGCGCGCGGAGGTACTAAGCCGGGGGGAAACTCCGTTTCCGCAGCAAATTGCGGCGGAGCGGACGGACCTCCGGCGCGATCTCATGGCGGCCTGGAAGCAGCGACTGTCGCAACCCAGCGCAGGGCACGCCACGATAGTGGCGGTAAGGCCCCTCTTTGAGGAGTGGCTAGAGAGGCGTCACGGCGCCCTCACCTACCGCCTGACGCAGGTCCTCACCGGACATGGATGTTTCGGGAGGTTCCTGCACATCATCAGGCGGGAGGAAACGCCCGGGTGTCACCACTGCGAGGATCGCCCAGAGGACACGGTAGAGCACACGGTGCAAACCTGCCCCGCATGGGCAGAGCACCGCCGTGTCCTCGTAGAGGCGATCGGCGGCGGCGACCTCTCGCGCCCGGCCCTGGTGCAAGCCATGGTCCGGGGCGAGAGGGAGTGGGAGGCAGTCACCTCCTTCTGCGAAAAAGTCATGCTCGCGAAGGAGGTGGCGGGATGGGAGAGAGAAAGGTCCTCCCGTCCCAGCCGCCGCAGGAGACGCCCCGGGCGTCGGGAGCCACGTGACGACTCCCGGCCACCGTAGGCGCGGGCCTGCGGACGGTGAGTAATGGGTGACTCACCGTCCGATCAGAACCAGACCCGTGCCGTACGGCGCGTATATGTTCCACGCGCGCCTCAAAGAGATGTCAGCATATGAAGGGGCCGCTCAGGGCCAAGCCTGCCGGGTAAGCGGGATTGTCCGAAAGGGTTACCGCTACCCCGGAACATAAAGGGCTACGGAAGGAACATGGATGGGTTTTAGTCAGTAAGAGTCTGACACTCCCTTCCGCTCCACCCAGAGCGGGAGCAGTCATTGGATGATTTCCCAGCCTTAAAAAAAAAAAAAAAAAAACGTGATTGAAAAACTATATTGTAATCTACCATCGGAGTAAGAAGAGAACAAAAAATGACATCGAAAAGATAAAGTATTATCCATCACAGATATTATTACATGTTCTTTAAAAATACATCGTTGTTTATGAATAGTAGTGCTTAGGTCTCCGCTTTGAATAGAAAATAATATAAGTGGTGACGACGGTGTAGCGGTCCGCCCGTCTTTTACTTAAAAATATGTTTTTGAATACACAATAATATGTATTTTTTATTTTGATGAAATAAAGTCAACGAGAACGGACTGTACACGGGCGTTCTGATTGGCTAATGCGCGGCTTGCAACGACGAGTGTGCAAAATAACCGCGCGGACACTCCACGTGCCATAAACGTGCGCCAGCGCATTCCGTTCTTGCGGGCTAGTTAAAAAAGTTCCTGTTTTTATCATTTTTTCACCATCAATCAACCTATCAGCGCAATAAGTGCAAGAAAATTCTTGGCAAAACGATGTAGTTTTTACAAATCCAAAATATGCAACACTAGCTTTTTAGATTATTCAGTCTCTTTAGCTATACAGTGTGTTAGGTTAAACGAGGGACAATGGGTTACTATACTCATGAAAAGAACAACTTTAACTATGAAACTACACCTAAGATCACGAAAAAAATCAGCCGTTCAGTACATTTATGTTCGCATAATTCGTCAAAATGTATGTAGCAGCTGATATTTTTTTTTCACATTTCAGAGTTGGTCCATGGACAAACAACAACCTGAAAGTGTGTCCCTCGTTTAACCTAAAACACTGTATATACTTAGTTTTCAAAAAGTGCTGACATTTTCGAATCTGCTAAATCCTTAGAGAGACGGACAGATTCAAGCTACGAAGTCGAATTCACTAGAGAAAGCAAATTGTTCGAGAGAAAAATCCCATAAAGATAAAGTGTAGATTGTCGAAGTTATTTCTCATAACTATGAAGAAAAGTAATTCCACTTTGCTGATCTGAGAAAAGCTGTGGAGGCAGAAAGTTGCCTTAAATTAAAGATGGGAGAAAGATCTCACTTAATTAGGTTTGACTAAGGTTCATACCTAATTGAATGAAATTGTCTGGACACGCTTCTAAGGATCTTGGACGTTACATACGGGTAGTGGGCCCTCAATTCTATGAAGCCGTTCTGACCTTAGATAAAAAACACAATCATTTCTGGCTGCTAATTCATCCACTGTATGTAATTTTACTAAATGATATGCATCCGGCACTCTCACATTCTTTCGTATAATATGTATAATTTCATTTACTTCTATTTAGGATGATCGATGGTTAAGTTACGCTTGACGCGGTCGGTTTGTCGATGGGTGTCCATCCATTACATATCAAGACCCGCGCCTCGTTGGTCCCGGCTGACATTCGTAGATCTTTGACAGTCGTTAGCCCCGAGTTGTCAGAAGCCCAAAAGTCTGGCAGCCAGTCTTAGACTGAAAGCCGACAGGATGCGAAATCATGGAATTACCCCTCACGCTGTAGGTGAAGTGGAAGAGAGTGTCAGACTTTTACTGAGTAAAATCCATCCATGCGTACCTTCCTTAGCCCTAAAAGGCTAAGTAGATGATAACTAACACGTCTACAAGCCTAACCATATCATTCTACAACCGTATTAATTTCCAACAAACTGAAAGTCGTTCCAAACTTTGCGATCAGCGCTCACAAATTTCGGGTATCTTTAATTTCACAATTACGTAAGATTCCGGTTTAAGAATTCGCCTCCACAACTTCATTAAAATATTTTGCTCTACAGATTTCTTCGGCGGTAGGTTCGGTATAAATTTCTGGTTGAATCTTGGCGTTCCCCGTCATTAATTAAGTATTCGTGTAGCTATTAATAAATCTTAAAATTGACAAGACTGACGCTGATGAGCTTTAAGATTTTAATTTGCAGGGTTGGGTGTTGTGGTGGATTAATCAATTTTATGATTTTGCCGAAGATGCGAACTAATTTTGTAAAATAATGTTAACTTTTGAAGGAGTACAATTATACAACGAAATACTCGTGTTTATAAAAAATACACTCATTCAATGTATTAAAAACTCAATTACCCTAATGAATATTAAAAATAACCCCCTTCCTTAATACCGAAATGTATTACATATTGTTATTTTGTAAGAGGCTTTTTATGTAGAACGGACTATAAAGGTATAATAGTACTTATTATTGTTAGAATCCCCAGCACTAGGGATCGTAGTGGAACATTGAGTGTTATTTAGTCCCCTAGAGAGTCCCCCAGGGGAGTCCCCTAGAAAGAATGATCTAGGGATCCTCTGGGGGACTCCTAGATCCTAGATCCGTCGATCTAGGGGACCTTTCCACTGAAATCAGTGGCAGCCGTGACGTATGTAACGAATTTTTTAATTATTTATCATTTATTTTATGCATTGTTCTCATTAAAGTGACTTTGTGTCTTTTTTGAGCATACAATATATTTTAATCTAATCAAGATTTTTGATTTGGAGAACGATACAACTGAAAGATTTCGTAAGCCAGAAAAAAAAATGCTGAAAAGATGGAGATGAAGAGATGTCGCGTGTCAGTATGTTGTTTGAAGACACCTAAGACAATTGTGTTGATAACGTTCAGGTTTCTAAATAATATATTTGTTTTGTTACCTACTCAAAATGCATGTATCTATGGCATTTTTGCTGTTAATATAATTAAATTTTTAAACAAATATTTTTTTATTAACTGGCGATACTTCAGAATTTTATATTTAAAACTTTTTTACAAAAAATAAAACCGACTTCCAAAACAAACACTACAAAGTGAAAAATAATTTTGATTTCGGAAGTCGGTGTCTTCAGTTTTGTATTTTCATTTTTTGCCACCGACTTCCGAAATCAAAATTATTTTTCACTTTGTAGTGTTTGTTTTGGAAGTCGGTTTTATTTTTTGTAAAAAAGTTTTTATTTTTCACTTTTTAGTTGTGGTACCTACACAATCCCCCCCCCCCCAATTTTAATACCACTACCTGGTATATAAATTACAGTGACAGGAAGTTATTAGAACATCGTCCACATATATTAAGTAGGATTTTTTTTAGATTTTTGTTGATTTTTTAAAAACCGCTTATCCGATTTCGATAAAATTTTTATGGGACCATTTGGGAAGTATACCCTTTCCAACAAAAAAAGAATTTTTCAAATCGGTTGGCAAGCAACGGAGTTATGCGCGAACAAACATAAAAAAAAAAAAAAATACAAACATCCGAATTGAGAACCTCCTCCTTTTTGAAGTCGGTTAAAAACGTCCGTCACAAACAAATTACTATTATTATTAATGACACTGCGGTAACTATCAAATATGCATCAGATACGTCAGTATGGATTAGATTCACGGTCTATGATTTGTCTTTATTGCCTAATATTAACAAAATGACATGAATAATCTTGCCTCTGTAAGTCAAGACAAGATGTCCGATGCTAGACCACCTTTAATGACACAAAATGAAGGTCTCCTAAAACTTAAGGCCTTGTTGGAAGCAATCTCAGTTCAAAAATAAATTATTTACCTATTCTCTTCTTCTTCGTTTCATGTAGTGACTAACCTGCTGTCGGAGTTTTTATGCTGCCCATGGGCCTCTGACTTAGCTTCACATGCTGTTGAGACATATCTCTCAGACATGCTAGTTTCCTCACGATGTTTTCTTTCACCAATTTTTAAGCAAGTGATAATTATACAATACGCACATGAGGCCGTAAATCTGACAGCCAGTCTTACCAAGGGGTATCGTATTGCCCAGTTACTGGGTTGTAGAGGTCAGACAGGTAGTCGCTCCATGTAAATACTGGTATTCAGCTGCAACCGGTTAGACTGGAAGCCTTCTCCAGCATAGTTGGGAAAAGGCTCGGCAGATGATGACGCACATGAATCCGTAAAATCAGAGGTGCGATTTGGTGGTGATTTACCTATTTATAAAATTACATACACATACCCGTAATATTCTTCCTGCCGGGTGTGTTGACGGCCACTCGTACCACCAGCTGCGTTCCACCTCGAGGTCCGAGGCGCAGTCTCTCAGTGACGTACAGAGCTCCAGTGCTGGCGAACGCTGCGCCAGCGCTTAGAGCTAGGAGTGCTGTTACCTGAGAATTAGGGAAAGTGTAAAGATGAGATCATATTCCATTACTGGATAAAGTTCTATATATGAATTTGACAGTAATATTTCCATTTCAATAACATTACTTTTTATGAATTGTCAAAACGCGGAATATGTACGTGATTTGTATGAAATATAACAATGTGACGTCACAGTTTTTTAGAGTCAAATGGAATACTTATTAGCATTTAATGCAATTTTACAATTACATCTTCGCATAATATTTAATTTATGTTCGGTGATGGCAGATTTTGAGACGAGCGGTTTTTTTCCATGAGATTTCATATTTTATTTTTAACCGAATTAAATAGTTATTTTTTTAGCTTGATTTTATTGTCATCTAGGGGTGTTCTGGTTTTTTGCTTAGGCATGTACTCCAGAAATCAGTTAAGACTGCTGTTTTCTGAAATGTTTTGAAGAAAATTTAATCTGATGATACATTTATTAATGTATGCGCATACATTTTCTATTTTTTTGTGTTTCTGGGGGAAATCATCAAATGGCTCCTCCCGTTCTGGGTGGAGCGGAAGGGAGTGTCAGATTTTTACTGACTAAAACCCATCAATGTTCCTTCCGTAGCCCTTTATGTTCCGGGGTAGTGGTAACCCTTTCGGACAATCCCACTTACCCAGAAGGATTCACTTAGCCGAATTCTGGGCCGAGTACATTTAGATTGCCAACGACACGCTAAGAAGAAGAAGCAGGCTTCGCCCCAACGGGCCACAACGGTAAACATATATCTAAGCGCCTCATTACTTATAGACGACCAGCGCAGATTAAATTCATTACGTTAAATATAAAAAATATAGATAAAAATATTATGTTAAATTCTTCTTCTTCTTCTTTAGAAACACAATATAGACGACTGACTGACTGAGTGGCGAAAAACCAAACACTAAGGCTCAAGTTTTATGTTGAAATTTCATTGCTATCGTGGAGTAATAAAAGAGGAGGAACAAAGATAAAACCAAACATAGCAAAAGCAATAAGCCCATGTTTTTCTTTCCTGTAGATATAGACGAGTGTTATATTTCGATATAATCGATATGATATTAGCTGAAATGGAATTTCTCGAGGTGTCGCCTCCTAGAGTTGTCCCGGAGGTGCAAAGTCAATAGAGAGCTGGAGCTTTGTTATTAAAGCGGTAGCCTCGCGTTTCAGTCATAAAGGACTTTTCTCAAAATATATTTTTGTTAAAATTTCACATTATCAGAACGAAAACTTACAAAATATGATTATTTATTTAATTAAGGTTCTCTTAACAGTTGTTACAGATAGGAAAATTCAAGTAATTGTGTCTTAAATCTAAGTGCAAAACCAATTACAGGCAAACACCACATGCAAAATGTTCTTCGTAATTATAAATTATTTTAATTTAATGTCTTACGATATACCTAGCATCAAACTGGTTGAACACGAATGTAGGCGCGAATTGGAATGAGTCTTTTATAGGGATTTTAACATTGAAATAATATAGTTAGTTGTCAAAAAGGACCCGTAAATTGTGTTTGTGTTGTGTTGTAAAACTTTTTAAAGTTTGGTCCCGATTCAATCCTGCATCCTTATTCACCCGGTATAGACTTCAATATTCTTATATTGAGAATATTATACATAGAAAACGAATATTCTGGCAGTTTTCATTCTGATATGGTATTTTGTACCTATTACGTAGAATGTACGAGAAGGAGATGGATCAAACAAATGCTTAAAGTAGGAGATTTCCAAAGAATCCCACTACCAAAGTTTGTGAAGATGTTTGGATGTTTGTTAATCAATGACGTCAGAACGGCTGAACGAACCTGGATGAACTTTGGCACAGAGATAGGTTAAGTAGCACATAGGAGGATACTTTTTATCCCGGTTTAATAAATTCCCGTGGGATAATTTCTAACATCCACGCGGACGAAACCGCTGACAGCAGCTATTATCATCTAGCTTTTGTCCGATCATTGTATAGAATCACTGAAAGGGAATCAACCAGTTTGTAGGGGTGCTCTGGCCTGACGAGGACATTGAGTATTATTATAAATTAATTGTGTTTTCATTATTTCATCTATACATATAATAAAACAGTAAAAAAACTGTGTCTGTACATTGAATATATTAAAAAAATTATAATAGAGGGGGGTTTAGAAACAGTAATAGAGCACGAATCCAAAAAAAAAATTTTGTCTGTTTGTCTGTATGTCTGTTTGTCTGTTTGTCTGTTTGTCTGTATGTCTGTTTGTCTGTTTGTCTGTTTGTTTGTACACGCTAAACTTCGGAACTACTGGACGGATTGAAATGATTTTTTTTTTGTTGTATAGGTATTAAGTCTGGGCAACATATAGGCTATAATTTATCTTGAAAATTTGAACACCTGATGCAGAACCGCAACAGACCAGCTAAACTATAAGAGATACAAAAATGATACCTTAGCAAAAATTGATCCACGTGATTAGCATTTTCTGCTGAGAGAATAAATTTGAAGATCTGGAACACCTGATGTGGAACTCCAAGAGCCCAGCTACACTGTAACATATATAGGAATGACGTCTTACCAAAAGTTGTTCGGTCTGATAGGCATTTCCTGTTGACTTATAAAAATCGAAGATCTGGAACACCTGTTGTGGAACTCCAAGAGCCTAGCTACACCATAACACATATAAGAATGACGTCTTAGCAAAAGTTGTTCAGCCTGATGAGCACTCTCGGTTGACGTATAAAAATTGAAGATCTGGAACACCTGTTGTGGAACTCCAAGAGCCTAGCTACACTATAACATATATAGGAATGACGTCTTAGCAAAAGTTGTCGGTCTGATGGGCATTTCCTGTTGACTTATAAAAATCGAAGATCTGGAACACCTGTTGTGGAACTCCAAGAGCCTAGCTACACCATAACACATATAAGAATGACGCCTTAGCGAAAGTTGTTCAGCCAGATGAGTACTCTCTGTTGACGTATAAAAATTGAAGATCTGGAACACCTGTTGTGGGACTCCAAGAGCCTAGCTACACCATAACACATATAGGAATAACGTCTTAGCACAAGTTGTTCAATCTGATGAGCACTCTCTGTTGACTTATAAAAATCGAAGACCTGGAACACCTGTTGTGGAACTCCAAGAGCCTAGCTACACTATAACATATATAGGAATGACGTCTTAGCAAAAGTTGTTCGGTCTGATGGGCATTTCCTGTTGACTTAAAAAAATCTAAGATCTGGAACACCTGTTGTGGAACTCCAAGAGCCTAGCTACACCATAACACATATAAGAATGACGTCTTAGCGAAAGTTGTTCAGCCAGATGAGCACTCTCTGTTGAAGTATAAAAATTGAAGATCTGGAACACCTATTGTGGAACTCCAAGAGCCTAGCTACACCATAACACATATAGGAATAACGTCTTAGCACAAGTTGTTCAATCTGATGAGCACTCTCTGTTGACTTATAAAAATCGAAGATCTGGAACACCTGTTGTGGAACTCCAAGAGCGCTAAGACTAGCTACACCATAACACATATAGGAATGACGTCTTTGCAAAAGTTGTTCGGTCTGATGGGCATTTCCTGTTGACTTATAAAAATCGAAGATCTGGAACAACTGTTGTGGAACTCCAAGAGCCTAGCTACACCATAACACATATAGGAATAACACATATAGGAATGACGTCTTAGCAAAAGTTGTTCGGTCTGATGGGCTTTTCCTGTTGACTTATAATAATCGAAGATCAGCAACATCTGATGTGGAAATCAAAGCTATCACTAATTTTACTTCTATACATATAATAAAACAGTAAAAAAACTGTGTCTGTACATTGAATATATTAAAAAAATTATAATAGAGGGGGGTTTAGAAACAGTAATAGAGCACGAATCCAAAAAAAAAATTTTGTCTGTTTGTCTGTATGTCTGTTTGTCTGTTTGTCTGTTTGTCTGTATGTCTGTTTGTCTGTTTGTCTGTTTGTTTGTACACGCTAAACTTCGGAACTACTGGACGGATTGAAATGATTTTTTTTTTGTTGTATAGGTATTAAGTCTGGGCAACATATAGGCTATAATTTATCTTGAAAATTTGAACACCTGATGCAGAACCGCAACAGACCAGCTAAACTATAAGAGATACAAAAATGATACCTTAGCAAAAATTGATCCACGTGATTAGCATTTTCTGCTGAGAGAATAAATTTGAAGATCTGGAACACCTGATGTGGAACTCCAAGAGCCCAGCTACACTGTAACATATATAGGAATGACGTCTTACCAAAAGTTGTTCGGTCTGATAGGCATTTCCTGTTGACTTATAAAAATCGAAGATCTGGAACACCTGTTGTGGAACTCCAAGAGCCTAGCTACACCATAACACATATAAGAATGACGTCTTAGCAAAAGTTGTTCAGCCTGATGAGCACTCTCGGTTGACGTATAAAAATTGAAGATCTGGAACACCTGTTGTGGAACTCCAAGAGCCTAGCTACACTATAACATATATAGGAATGACGTCTTAGCAAAAGTTGTCGGTCTGATGGGCATTTCCTGTTGACTTATAAAAATCGAAGATCTGGAACACCTGTTGTGGAACTCCAAGAGCCTAGCTACACCATAACACATATAAGAATGACGCCTTAGCGAAAGTTGTTCAGCCAGATGAGTACTCTCTGTTGACGTATAAAAATTGAAGATCTGGAACACCTGTTGTGGGACTCCAAGAGCCTAGCTACACCATAACACATATAGGAATAACGTCTTAGCACAAGTTGTTCAATCTGATGAGCACTCTCTGTTGACTTATAAAAATCGAAGACCTGGAACACCTGTTGTGGAACTCCAAGAGCCTAGCTACACTATAACATATATAGGAATGACGTCTTAGCAAAAGTTGTTCGGTCTGATGGGCATTTCCTGTTGACTTAAAAAAATCTAAGATCTGGAACACCTGTTGTGGAACTCCAAGAGCCTAGCTACACCATAACACATATAAGAATGACGTCTTAGCGAAAGTTGTTCAGCCAGATGAGCACTCTCTGTTGAAGTATAAAAATTGAAGATCTGGAACACCTATTGTGGAACTCCAAGAGCCTAGCTACACCATAACACATATAGGAATAACGTCTTAGCACAAGTTGTTCAATCTGATGAGCACTCTCTGTTGACTTATAAAAATCGAAGATCTGGAACACCTGTTGTGGAACTCCAAGAGCGCTAAGACTAGCTACACCATAACACATATAGGAATGACGTCTTTGCAAAAGTTGTTCGGTCTGATGGGCATTTCCTGTTGACTTATAAAAATCGAAGATCTGGAACAACTGTTGTGGAACTCCAAGAGCCTAGCTACACCATAACACATATAGGAATGACGTCTTAGCAAAAGTTGTTCGGTCTGATGGGCTTTTCCTGTTGACTTATAATAATCGAAGATCAGCAACATCTGATGTGGAAATCAAAGCTATCACTAATTTTACTGTGTAATTATAAAATAACATAAACTGGGAGTACCTGCACGCGGTGAAGGCGGTTACAGTTTAGGACTGATTTTCGATGACGATGGTATATCATTGAAAATTTGACTCTACTGGCCAAAACTCCTATTTATTTTTTTATTTTATCGTATGAATATGCCTTCGGGCTTACGTTGTTTGAGTGTTTAATTTCCTCTTCCATTTATCTTCGTGACACGGTAGCCTACCCGGTAACGCAGGGGCGCAGTCATTTTAATTTAGATTTTTATTAATCAAGTATCTTCACAATAAAACTATGACCATGCATAGAAAGAGGTCAAATCTTTGCCAATGTTCCAAGAGAGCTAAAAGATTGAGGATCATAAGATCCCAAGAATCTACCGAGGAGCGTCAGGAGAGACTTGATGCTGTTCGAGAACATTAGGCTGCAACTCGCTCCGTGGAAACCTCTTCGGGTCGCGAAGCACGCCTGCGTTCTCAGCGTATTCATTAGGTCTCTAGAGACCAGTGAAGAATATGATGCGCGACTGACCGCTGATCGTGAACGTCATGTATTGTCTCGCGAGTCAGAGACGTTCACGGAAAGAGAATTACGCTTGAGTTCCAAGCGTATCTACGCATCGACTTCTAGGTCTCTAGAGACAAGTGGGGCACGTGATGTGCGACTGACCGCTGATCGTGAACGTTATGTATTGTCTCGCGAGTCGGAGACGTTCACGGAAAGAGAATTGTGCTTGAGTTCCAACCGTATCTACGCATTGACTTCTAGGTCTCTAGAGACAAGTGGGGAATATAATAATGCGGTTACCAAAATGAAAACGATGACAAATGGACTGTATGTTTTGGTGGTTGTTGGAATGAAATAAAAGTAAAGCTCAGTGTGATAAAAGATTTAAATGGGAAAAATGATAAAAAATAACATAAATGGCGACCCCGTTGTCGCTGGCATAAGCAACAGGGTCCGCGTACGAAGTCGCGGGCAGAAGCTAGTTCCTAATATAAACGAAATATTATAATAAAGTTGCAGCAAGTTCCAAAATCGTACCATATTTAGCATGTGTATTGTGATCTTGTCGCTGTGTGATGTCTGTCTATCTCATCTGCCTAGCCTTTTCCCAACTATGTTGGGGTCGGCTTCCAGTCTAACCGGAAGAAGCTGAATACCAGTATTTTACATGCAGCTACTGCCTATCTGACCACCACAACCCAGTAACTGGGCACTACGATACCCCTTGTTAAAACTGGCTGTCAGATTTTCGGGCTTCTGACGACCCGTAACGTCAAAGATGCACAAATGACAGCCGGGACCAACGGCTTGACGTGCTTTCCAAGGCACGGAGGAGTCTCGTTATGTAAAGATGGTCAACCATCCACGGCCAACCCCGGAAAGCGTAGCTTAACCTGATGGATCGACCTGTGCGGCTGTTAGTACTTAGCCACGAGCTCCTCCGATGTCTGTCTACCTCTAGAGTATTTATTTTAGAATTAATTTTAATTATTTCATGAAATACTTTTTATGGAACAACTTGTCCACGTTAAGCCGAGAATGGCGATTCCCTTTCATAAATATTTCACATAATCAGACCTCTCATTAGTTATCAAATGGTACAATTTCATATTGCGAGTAAATGTGATTCGCTGACGAACGTTTCGCACAAACCATAATGAAGGATTGTAAAGTGAATCGTAATCAGAACTTGGTTTAATTAATCGCGGTTTAAGTAATGATGTTGGAATTCAATTCGTTATGTCGCGAAACTGGGTCATAATTTATCGAACATCAGAAATGAAATACTGTCAAAGATAATTTTGGATACAAAAATGGAAATATTTAATTTCAAACAAACGATTAACGAGTAAGTTAAAAAGTACCTACCGGCATTTAGTAAAAAAAAAGTTTTGGCCAGAAGAATTCCACTAATGATTGAGGTTTCTATTTTTATATTTAAGGTGGAATCGCCAGGGTAGGATATTCGACCGGGATATTCTCTTATGTTTTTGCACGTTGAAGATCAGTTTCAGGTTGTATGTTGATCAACATATTATGATTTCAATATGATTCTTTAAGTTAGAATAATTACCTTCACGCTCAAACAGCTGAACGGATCTGGATGAAATTTGGTACAGAGGTAGTTTATGATCTGGATTACCATAGTACATACTGTTTATACCGAATACTTTTTATACTGGTAGTACGTTCCCTCTGGATAATTTCCGACATCAACACGAGCAAAGCTGCTGGCAGCAGTTAGTGATTTCATAACATTGTTATTCCATAGGGTAATATGGACTTAGAGAGTTGTATTGATTTCAATCATAACAGTTTCTGACCTGCAAGTGTGAAAAAAATTGCATTGCGGCGGCCGGCCCTGGCCCTTTTACCTTAAGATTTAAGTATTACTTTAGAAATTATTATGAAAATTATAGACATAGAACCTCAGACGCAATGCGAATACATTATAGTATACTCAAACTAGAAAACTTGGAAATAAAAGATTTTTCTAAGTCAAAGATAAAATTAATTCTTTTTAAATCTGTATTCCATAATCAAACGTTCTATTTGAAACATGTAATTTTTGACAGAAAAATAAAACACTGGTCACAATTTAATATGAGCTCAGAAAATGAAATACTTTATGTTATTTTGAATACGAAAACTAGAAAATAGAATAACAAAAAAGATAAACAATTTCTTTGTACTTATAAATACTGGATCTGTCCTCAACCGAGCAAAATCATAGTCACAAAGAATATCAGAGTCAAAGTGAGATTTGTAGTGTTGATTCGTCAGATATTTGGGCCAATAGAGGTGGGATAAAGGGGTGGCAAGGGGTCGTAGTGGGGTGCACAATTATCCCCGAACGGATATCCCCCCTAGAAAGTACCTTCAAGGTATTTACTTATCTTGTACCGTGAATATTTTAATTTAAGAGTCTCGTTCGTGATTTATCGCTCAATTTACGCTTTTCGAGTGTAGCTTTGAATGTTGCTTCGTTTGTTATAATTGTATGAATTGTAATGACTTTGTTTACGTTATGATACAAAGGATTTTTGATAATACAGGGTGTTGTATTATTGCTGACTGTTTATTTGTCTTATTTCATCGTTGGTTGCTTCTGTAAAGAGGTAAGTATACAGCCAACCATCTAGTTTTTCGGTATAGGTCTTCTTCTTTTCGTGTGGTTAGTGACTAACTTGGTGTCAGAGTTTTTATACTGCCCATGGGCCTCTGACTTAGTTCTGACTGTTGAGAAATATCTCTCAGATATGCTGGTTTCCTCACGATGTTTTGCTTCACCGATTTTAAAGCAAGTGATAATTATACAATACGCACATGAATCCCTAAAATCGGATGTTACATCGTGTTGAGGAGTCCACACCTATTTAGATAACATCGGCCCATAAAAACCATATAGCTCATTCGATAAACCCTACTGAACCCAAACTAGGCGATAGCCACATGTGATACCGATTTGTTTGCTATCGGCGTCGCTCATCGAATCCCGATTAGGGATTCCGGGGATGATCCCGACGATTCCGACGCGGATCCCGGCAAATGGAGCGATTAGGCAATCTACCCGCTTTAAGCGCTTCAAACTCAAATCAGCGTGTGGGAGTGTCTGTACGTTGGTGCTATTTGAAAAGCGCAGATGGTTCGGAGTTGTGTTGGATATACGAAGCTTTGTTGTAGTGGGTGGTTCTGTATATTTGAATCATCTTCGTGTTAAAATTTGTTTTTTTTTAAAAGGACGACTTTGTAAATTATAGTACTACTATAGTATAGATAGATTATCTATACTATAGTACTACTATAAATTGTAAGACCAGAAATCGCTAAAAGGCAGGACAGAGAAGGAGGTATACAGAGTTGATATGACAGAGGGGCATTAAATTACACTACGTATACTATACGTGTTTAGTATTAACTCGGTACGGTATAAAAATAAAAAGCAGCAAAAATGAGGTTTTTATTTTTTCAAACAAACTATATAGCTTACAAATCAGAGTAAAACGCAACCACCCTTTGTAAATAAAAACTGACCTTGTAACGCAGCGGAACCGACGCGCGCGCGCCGGAGCGCGAGCGTTGTTTGGAAAGATACATCGTGTTCAAACGGGGCAAAAACTTATAAAAAAACATTTGCGACTAAACTACTGCTCCTATTTAATTGATTTTTGGTACAGAGCTTGAAAATGGTCCCTAGTATAAGCTGCTTAAAGGAAAGCCCCTCTGTCGTATCAACTCTGTATAAGGATGTAAAGACAATGTCTTGCAGTGGTTGAAGTAGAATAGCCATATTAAAGACTTTGGTTGGACCATGGTTTAATGTTAATAATTTAAACTTGAGACTATTTCACTTCACTGTTCTAATGAACACATAGCATAATTAGCCTACAATATCCCCCTGCTGGGACACAGGCCTATCCTCTGTGACAGGAAGAGGTCCGTAATCCACCAAGCTGGCCCATTGGGGGTTGGTAGAGGTCACATGTCTTTGAATTTTTGGTTCCAGAGTATGCCGGTTCCCTCCCTATTTTTCATCACCGTTTTCAGAGCAGTGGTGATGAAATAATTTACACAAAGTAAAGCACTTGCCAGGGTTTGAACCCACGACATACAACTCGTAAGTCACGGCCATTACCAGTGAACCACTACTGCTCTAACACAAAACAATAATGATTTGTGTTATTACGAAAATCTCACTAAGTACACCTTCATTATAATATTAATTAACCACAAGCTTGCTAACTAAACAGACCGTATGTGTTCGCGTTGGAACGGAATTAATTCCAAAGCTACTTGGGTTGTTACCGTCGATAGGCCTGATAGCTTACAAAGACTAAGCTCAGATAATGCCTACAGTGTCGAATTAGAACTAAATGCCAGGTTTAGGTAATTCGAGTTTCTCAAAGGATTGGGTTTCCTACATCTAATAGTAGGTTTGTCTGCATTCAGTTGTGGGTTTCAAATGTCATTATGTATATCTAGACGTATTATAAATTAAAGTCGCTTTTTGTATGTGTCTGCGTGTCAACGCGTAGTTCTTCTAAGCTGCGTAACAGATTTTGATGGAGTTATCACCATCGTTTAGATCATTTATTTAAGGGATCCAGTATGTTCTAGAACCAATAAATTATTGGTTCTAGAACATACTGGATCCCTTACGATGTCTTCCTTTACCGTTTTGAGAGCATGTGATGATGAAATAATTTACACAAACTAAAGAGCCTGTTTGGGTTCGGTAAGTTCCGGACGTAACCACTGGGCTACCACTGCTAGAAAAATACAAAATAATCATCAAACGAAAGCAATTTATTACTCAAACGGAACTTAAATTTTTCCTCAACATCAAACGCTTTTGTAGTTCATATGAAAGAATTTATTAATATTGTATTTGCTAATGATTTTGACCTAAACAAACATTTTGTTCCTGTTATGGATCTCGCGAATAAATTGAAAGGTCCTGTTTACTTTGAGAATTTAAAATATCCGTTTGTTATTTGCTGATATTCGTGGGAACTTCATTTCGAACATTATTGATGACCGATCTGTCAATATTACGGTTTGTTAACAAAAGTGGAGATAGCTTTCCATCATTATTTCGAAAGCTGTTTGTGTTTTACCGTTATTTGTTGAGAAAATTAATTTCAATCACTGTATCTATGCTTATTGATGCGTTATTTGAGGTACATTTGTTAGATTAAAACTGTATGTATCTACTAGCACTTTGCCCGCGGCTTCGCTCCCGTGGTCTTTCCCGTGGGACCCGTTATTTTTCCCGGGATAAAAAGTAGCCTATGTTACTCCTAGAAAACTAAGCTTTCCAACGGTGAAAGAATTTTTAAAATCGGTCCAGTAGTTTTTGAGCCTATTCATTACAACCAAACAAACAAACAAACAAACAAAGTTTTCCTCTTTATAATATTAGTATAGATACACGGAGCTCGTGACTAAGTACTAACAGCCGTATAGATCGATTCATCAGCCACGCTTGCCGGGGTTGGCCGTGGGTGGGTGACCATCTCTACATACCGAGACTCCTCCGTGCCTCGGGAAGCACGTTAAGCCGTTGGTCCCGGCTATTTGTGCATCTTTGGCAGTTTTTGGCATTTTCGGGCTTCTGACGACCCGTAAGGTCAGAAGCCCGAAAATCTGTCAGCCAGTCTTACCAAGGGGTATCGTATCTCCCAGTTACTGGGTCAT
Source organism: Hyppa rectilinea (assembly GCA_951799385.1). NCBI lineage: Eukaryota > Metazoa > Arthropoda > Insecta > Lepidoptera > Noctuidae > Hyppa > Hyppa rectilinea. Next base: position 15,089,317 of record OX637312.1, on the reverse strand, counting down.
GGAGGTATTCAGCGGCATCCGAATAGACTGGAAGCCGACTCCAATATAGTTGTGATAACGCTAGGCAGATGATGATGTATCCATACACCGAGTCTTAGGTAAGCTTATAAATAGGGTCTCGCTTTTACCTTAGCCTGTGACTAAGCATGGCCAAACAACGTGGTGATGCTGTCAGTATCTTGGGAACATTAGTAATCGACAGCGATGCAAGTTGTATGGCAATGCTGAGCATCTGGGTCACGGAAGAACCAACCAGCCTTTTGAGATTTCATTAGATAGACTTTAAGCACTTGGACTCTATGCTCCGAGGGTTTCTTTAGTTACTTTTCAAGGTTCCCATGACACTTCCAAAAGACGTACTCACACTATCGTCTTTTGTTTCGCCCCGTCTCTATTTACGAGTAACTCGAACTAATTTATCCAAATGAAGTCGTGTGAAACTGATGAATCTAATTGAAAGCACTACCCTAGCTTAGCGGAATACGGTCCGTTCCGTGTGAGTGCGTCCTTACGATCGATTTACCCAGAACTGCCCATCGGCAGTAGAACCTATTGCCTCTAGCGATTGTATTTTAGCCAATACCAGTGAACTATTTTCTTAAATACTTTTAAAAGTTAAATTGCAGCTTCTTGTTCGGGTAAGTTTATTAGAAATAAAAAAATACCCTCGTTTTGGTATTTTTGGCGCAATCGGTCGAAAAGGATAGAAAATTAAATAAAATAGCAAATTTCTTCTAGCCATTGATGAAAAAGCACCTCTACGAGATAAAATATAAAGTTAGTATTGTAAAATCTGCGAACAACTTCGCAGTTTGGCAGAAGTAAAATGTTTTTGTAACACTTAGGATGACACCATGAAGAAAGCTATTTCGTTTTTTTTTTCATTTGTTTTCATAGGATACCTATTCATTAAAAACGAGATTGATAGTTACGGTATACAAACCGAAAAAAAAATTGGAGTCTTGAAAAAAAAAATATACAAAACTTATCTTAACTTATAAAGTTTATCTTCAGCAGCTTTTTACATTTGAAATAAAGTTGTGATCAATTGTACACATAACTACGGACAGAGAATATAAACATAAAAATTGTTAATACTTACATCCATACAATTGTTGATATTGTTAGTAATCTTGACGTCCACCTCAACTGTTTCTCCAACCTTCAATGCTGGTGGTAGGGAGAAGTCCAGTTGGATCGGCCGGAAGACATTGATGGTGCGAGGTGCTGAGAACCGGAGACCATGATTGGAGAGGGACAGGGCCCAGAGAGACCAGCGACCAGCTTCGGAAGGCGCTGAGATTGTCACACCGTCAGTTGAAAGTTGGCTCCTGTTGAAGATACATTTTTGTTAGAATATCTTACTGAACTCCTAATTTCCTTTTTTTTGAGGCTGGGACACCATCCAATGACTTCTCCCGCTCTGGGTGGAGCGGAAGGGAGTGTCAGACTCTTACTGACTAAAACCTATCCATGTTCCTTCTGTAGCCCTTTACGTGCCGGGGTAGCGGTAACCCTTTCGGACAATCCCGCTTACCAATACCTAATGTGTTTGACGTGTTATCCGATCATAGACTATTGAACTATAACTATAACCAATTTCGAAATATAGTATTAAGATGCATAATTCAAGGTAACAGACTTAAAATAATAACCTGTATGTAAAAAGAGGTGAAAGAATAAAATAAACACAAAATTCATACATCGCTGTCAACAGGAAAAATAGCCCTAAAGGTAGCATTGCGACATTGTATGGTGATGGTACCACCACCAATTGACGTAATGTGTCACCAAAAATCGTTATGCACCTTTTATGGATATATCAACAGAATATGTCACAGTGTTTAATTTTAGTTTTTATATTGACGTAATATAAAAAAAATAAGCAGTTAGGTAGGACATAGATGCATAGATGCTGGATCTCATACGACGACTCCACGTGTTCTTGGAGCCAGCAACGCAAACATGACCTATTTGAATACACTCATGAACAATACAAAACCGATTTTTGTAGAAGTACTTATATCAGACAAATAATTACACATAATGATAATTAATCTGCCTAACCTTTTCCCAACTATATTGGGGTAGGCTTCCACTCTAACCCGATGCAGCAGAATACTAGTATTTAACACAAAATGATAATACCCGTAGGTAATATAAATTCTCAATCAACACCTCCAATATCACATAGAATTTTAGTCCACGAATAACGTTAATTATTTCATGCTAGTACCATGTTTACACATTGCAACACAAAAGCTTTTCAATTTGGTAACACTGAATTTATTACATAATATGCAACCGGCTTGTGTATGTTAATTAAAATGAATAATGAAATGATTTTATCGGAAAAGAATGTCGGGAACTAATTTAATATCAAAAGTAAAACTGTAATTAATGACTGAACATACTTTTGATCAGTGATGTAATCCGATATTTACTGTTATTGCGGTAATGTTTGCTGGTTTATGGTCAATTGTAATTTGTGTGTTGGTAACGATACTTGTATAACAATTATTAATTATCAATCTGCCTAGCCTTCTCCCAACTATGTTGGGGTCGGTTTCCAGTCTAACCGGATGCAGCTGAATACCAGTATTTTATATGGAGCGATTGCCTATCTAACCAACACAACCCAGTCACTGGGTAATACTATACCCCTTGGTAAAACTGGCTGTCAGACTTTCCGGCTTCTGGCTACCCGTAACGACTGTCAAAGATCCACAAATGACAGCCAGGACCAACGGCTTAACGTGCTTTCCGAGGCACGGAGGAGTCTCGAAATGTAAAGATGGTCACCCATCCACGGACCAACCCCGGCTAGCGTAGCTTAACCTGATGAATTGATCCGTGCGACTAATTGATGTATACTAGAATTCATTGTCCATGGTTTATGTAACATTAATTATTATTTGGAAGGATCGTATCTTCATTATCATTGCCAACCTTGTCAGTGATAATGGAGTAATCAATAGTAAAGTTTGGATAGCAATACAGATGCTGCAAGCAGACTTTCATGTGAATGAAAACTATGTGCCGCAGCTGCATCCTCCTTTGGCAACACATTAACCTCATTGGTCCTGCAAAACCTAATAAGCACGACCAATATCTTTAGAAAAGTGCTGATTTAGGAGAAAATCTACATATTACAAATCTTGAATTCACTGACTGACATTGAGTCTAGAAAGTTTTACAAGAGTTCCTTTTATAACGAACACATTGGGAAAGAGAGCTATATTTCTTGTAGCTTCATCTCTTTCTCGCTCTGAAGTAATTTTATAATCACTATACATAATGATATTATGAAGAGGAAAGATTTGATTGTTTGTTTGCTGAGAAATTCTTTCCTGTTGGGAAGCTACACGAAGCCCCGGGTGACATAGGTTATATTATATTTTCAAAACAACTAAGGATCCACTAAACAGGTTAAATAGGGGATTCAAGTTTGTAATTGTTGCTAATGGGCAATCTTATCGGATTCACGGCTAGTATAGAAAAAACAACAGCTTGACATCCAATTAACTTAAAAAAAACGCCACCTAAAATTCAATACCAAAACGACACAATTTGTCACGTTGATCCTCAAACAAACGATAAGTTTTATCGCTTGGCCCAAGGGCTACGCAAATCTCGAAGGCATAAAGTTAAAGTATTATATAGAAGACATCACTTTGTCTCCGTCGGATGGCCGGACGCCGACCGGACGCCGGACAACACGGCCGTTTGTCTTGCTGTCTACTCATGACTTATAATGGCCTGATATGATACATTTGACAGCCTCTGTTAGATAGTTAATGGTCGAGGGATATTAGATTTCACATTATGCATGAAATAAGTGTTGTTAGTTTTAGCTGATTTGTTTTGTCAGGGTCCCGTAGTGTTTTAAATACAATGGTTCTGATCTGTAGCTTGCTATGTTTGCGGGATCTATTCAATTGACCTTGAAAACGTTGCAAGTTCAATTAGTATAATTTTGTGCACTTTCAATTCTGCTGACGCAAAATCATGTCGTTTATGTGTAACTAGGTTGTAAAGTGGAAAAAAAAAATATTTTACGTAAAATAGTCGAGAAATACCTGTATATATGACTTGTTATTTTTATTATTATTAATAATAATAATAATAATAATATAATAATATCCTTGGACATTTCACACAGCGCCATATCATCCCTAGCTAAGCAAACTAATGCTTGTGTTATGGTAACGAGATGGCTGATATACTACTTATATACATATTTTTTTTGTATAAATAAATACTTGCAGGTCGTACAAATATTTGTTCCGTGCGGGAATCGAACCCGCGACATAGTGCGCAGCAGTCAATCGCTCAACCACTGCGCCAACCGTGTCGTCAATTCTTATCGTAATCATTAAATAGTATGTAATAAAATTAAGTTATTCAGCTGCATCTGGTTAGACTGAAAGCCGACCCCAACATAGTTAGGAAAAAGCTAGGCAGATTGATTGATTGATGTAATAAAATTAAGTACTTATAAAATAATTAATTGATTTACGTGTGTAATTAAAATATTTTCCATCTATGTTAGGTCAGGTTCCTACCATCGATCGAATATAACTGTTATTTCAGCACTATTACTTCCGGAAATCTTAGCGAAAACATTCCACTATCATAAATCCTTACATTTTCTGGCCAGCTTCATCAGCAATTCGTCATTGGTTGTTCGCATAACTTTCGCCGGTCAGGAGATGAATCAGCGAATTCGATTTATGGGAGTTGACTTATTTATTGCTACCAAGACTTTGTCGGAGGAGGTTTTCCGCGCGATTTTTCCTCTTTGGAATTGGGCTGAAACTAAGTTTGTGGGCTGTGGCCGTCTTCCCATATTGAACAGGCCCTGAATGGGAATATTGGTTTAGATGTTTCTTGTTCTCTGTGAATCCCTGGAGGGATGTAGGTAAATTAGTTAGGTATTCATGGGGTGTGGTATTGTACTGCCTTTAGAGATTTACTTGAAGTTTTATATCCACGAGGCGATTTTATTCATATAGTTTACGAGACACTGCTTTTTAATGCTGGGAAAGCACCACATACTGCTTAAATATTATGATTTCCAAATTGTTTGCCTGGGAAGATCCAAGATTTTAGAATTTTTATCAACATTAATGCGTCAGTGTAGTACTCAACTGTTTTTTAAAATAATGACAATTAGTTTAATCGACACGATTTTAAAAACGTATAATCTAGCATCAGTCTCATATCAGTGATAATCGATGTTGAAAAACTTGTTAAAAATGTGAAGAATTACACCCAAGGGGCAAAAAGTAGCAAGAAAAACAAAACACAACACCCCGTTAACGAAACAAAATTATCAAAACATTCTAACTCCGTCTAATTTAATATTTCGTAAAAGTTCAAACCTTTTAGAATTTTCTTAGAAGGATTACCTATTCAAGAGATTTAAGGATTAAGTAACAAGCTTATAATATAAAAGTGCCTAATATTTCAGTAGCAAAAGAAAATGAATTTCGAGAATATTCCCAAAAGATTTAGTAAAAGTTGTTTTGAAATGGAATTCTATTGAAACTTACGTAGTTGTTAAAGTTACTAATTTTAATCAAATAATTTGAAACTTAATCGAACTGGAGGTATTTATATTGAAAGCTCTTACAAAGAAAGAATTCAAATGGTTTTGAATAGAAGCAATAATGTATCATAATGTTTTAGGATTACCCTGAATACCTATTACTAAATGGGTGCTAATTAAGGCAGCTTCTTTAAAATGTCATTCTCGTCTGCAAATATATTTAGTTGTCTAATGAATTAATAGGTCAGCGACGAACTTTTAGCGTCTAATAAATGGTTTATAAGCGACCATATATTGTAAAACAAGCTACTGTTAATATGACGCAACATCGTGATAATTCTTAAGCAACTAAATTTGTGATATGTCTACTCATTGCCAGCTTCTAATAAGTGTATCAACTTCATCTATAAAATAATATCAACGTACTCTAATTCCATAGAGTCACCTTTATTTTTATACTTTAGCATAAGTAATTGATGAGTGAATCTACTATATTTGAACATAAAATTTTCTTATTATTGTCATCAAATAATGGTCAATGAAGCCTATAATTTCATGTATTCGCCTATCTATTTATAATGTTACCATAAGTAATTGACTATTATACCTACCCAAATGAACATACAAAAAATATTGTTATCATAAACAAACATCTGCAACTCTGTGTTTGTTTGAACTAAATATATTTGCAGACGAGAATGACATTTTAAAGAAGCTGCCTTAATTAGCACCCTTTTTAAAATGCCAACTTTCATTTAGCAGAATTTTTTGTAATTAGTTATTGTAATTATTATTTTGTTTACTTTATCTTTAATATGGCCTAACCTAACTGTTTCCTTTTACAAAAGCGATTCGCTTCTGGCACATCGCCGGCCGCTGCCGCGGCACCTAACCTAACCTAACCTAACTTCTTGTGTTGCAAACTTTCACGAAAAAAGAATATGATTTATTAATTTCGTTGTTGAATGAAAAACTTTGATTGATAATTTTGAGGCTGGAATTTGATTTTATTAGCAGACAGATGTTGAATCTCTAAAATATATAAAGTAGCTCACTTACAACATTAGTCACTGAGTTATCAAATCAGAAGTAAATATATTTATCGGTAGCTCGGAGTCATATTAATTTACGCTCGTAAATTGACGCTGGTTTTTTGATATTCTGTTGGAATAGTAAACATGATGAATTAATATAATTGAAGCTGTTCTATTAACTCGTCGCCCACATATAAAAAAGACGCTAGGTTGCAGGTGCTAAAGAAAACTTTTGGTGCCGCACATATAATTTCCCTTACTAAATTAATTCTGTGCTACAGTAAAAAATATTTTGTGGTAGGGTCCACAGAGCACCTTCAAAAGAAGCCAATATGCTGGTTATATTAAAGCTTGTGTTTGCTGTGCTTGTGTTTTCCTATCCAATTATCGTCTTTGCGTAATCACCATATGAAAATATATATTTATATTTACGTATAATTGAAGCACTTCCACATCCACAGCCTATCATGCGTCGCTGGAGGTACCAGGTGCGCAGGGGCGTGAGGAGCTGGTGCAGTTCTCTGCCGATATAACACACCACCGCCGCACGCACCGCCGCCGACGAAGAGAGAGACGCCCGCGGATACAAACTCAGGGCCTGGTGCTTCTTCGTGTTCTGGGTTCCTGGTGGATAGATTAAAAGTTGAGTAATAATTTTGAAGTAATAATAGTAACAACAACATTATATAGTTAGTTAGATAGTATTTTGATTTAAGTATGTATAAGTTGTAATTGTATTAGTTAGTATATTGAATTGATGTAGTACTGCCAACAACTCCGTATATAAAGCCTAAAACATGGTACGGTAAATGGTAAAAACTGTTTCAAGTACGAATTCCAAACTTAATTTCAGGTGACTACCGTCATTGTTCTAATAAAATAGATATACATGACCATCTTAAGATACGTAATGACAAAAAATTACATAAGACATTAGGCATGATGCCTAGGAAAAAAAAGAAGTAATATTTAGTCCGTCAATCAGATAATAAAAAACACATTTGACACATATTTTTTGCTTTATCATATTAAAAGAAAATGACTTAAATAAAACGCATAAGAGATGGGGAGTGGGGCTCGCTACGTCACAAGTAAGTATAAATCTACATACTTGTGACGTCATGCCACATTTTAATTTAATGTATAAACTTAATCATTGGATTACGTAAAAAAAAATGTGTCCAATATTTTTTAATAATCTAGCTTACAGACTAATTTAAAAAATAGTCATCATCCCCATTAATAAAATACCTACGTCTTTACGGATCATTCCGGATTACGATTATAACACGTAGGTAGCAAATCAAACTTCCATAATTAAATACGATACATTTAAAAAATACGAAAAAAAATAACATTCTAAAGCAAAAAATTACACTGGTAAAAGAGTAACATTGAAGAAACGAAACGAGAAAACGTCTCAATAACAACGGAAACTGCTCATACGCGTACATTTAGTCAGATGAGAAGATAGCAGATATTTTCTTCGACAAACCGGCTGAAAGATGAATTGTGTGACATAATCCTTGGCTCAGCTGCGAAAACGGGAAGTTGGAAATACGGCGTTAAGTTTGAGACGCACTCGCTGGAGAAACGGCAAAGAAATTATAGGGTTTCTGAAGAAAATAGAATGCCGCAACTCTAAACAATTGATCATAATAGTGTTTTTGAGGATATACTATAAACTCAATATACCTTTTGCTTCCACATGTGAACTTAGGTGGTAGGTACAAAAACAAGATCATCGTGGACCCTGTCGAGCACTGCAAAAGCAGGAGAGAGGAAGAGCGCTTTTGTTTAATTCATAAACTAAATTAAAGCAAGACTGAATGAAATGCCTTGCTAAATAAAAATATAGGTATTTCTTCTGTGTAACTCTTACATTCAATTATTTTAACATTTTATCCCCGAACCATAAATATTATAAAATGATCACCTAGTCAATTCTTTTATACAGGCTGCATGTATATTTTGGTTTCAAAACTTAAGTAGGACCAACAGCAATAACATACCATCGTGGACCGACTGGACTAAATAACACGAGAAAACACCCCAAAGGAGATTGTTCTACGCCCATACATTGTTCGCCCTGGAGCCAACACCATAGAAAAAATCATTTTCTATTTGTAAATTGCCCTTAGTAGCCCATAAGAACAAAGTTTCTTGACGGACACTTTAGAGAAAAGATTTATTTAAAGAAAAGGAACCGATTTTGAGGTTATTTTTAATAAAAGAAAACGTAAGTAATTCCTTCTAAAATCGCTATTTCTGGTTTCTACAAAGCATTAAACTTCAAAAACAGTAAAATATTACCGTAAATACAGTTGTATTATGCCTTTTAGGTTCAGTTATTATTTATTGGTTGAAGTTTACTTTAAGCGAAGGAGTGGCTAGAGAGGCGTCACGGCGCCCTCACCTACCGCCTGACTGGTGCAAGCCATGGTCCGGGGCGAGAGGGAGTGGGAGGCAGTCACCTCCTTCTGCGAAAAAGTTATGCTCGCGAAGGAGGTGGCGGGATGGGAGAGAGAAAGGTCCTCCCGTCCCAGCCGCCGCAGGAGACGCCCCGGGCGTCGGGAGCCACGTGACGACTCCCGGCCACCGTAGGCGCGGGCCTGCGGGCGGTGAGTAATGGGTGACTCACCGTCCGATCAGCACCAGACCCGTGCCGTACGGCGCGTATATGTTCCACGCGCGCCTCAAAGAGATGTCAGCATATGAAGGGGCCCCCCAGGGCCAAGCCTGCCGGGTAAGCGGGATTGTCCGAAAGGGTTACCGCTACCCCGGAACATAAAGGGCTACAGAAGGCACATGGATGGGTTTTAGTCAGTAAGAGTCTGACACTCCCTTCCGCTCCACCCAGAGCGGGAGCAGTCAATGGATGATTTCCCAGCCTTAAAAAAAAAAAAAAAAAACGAAGTCCGTTATCCGTTGTCAAAATGCTAAGGTGTCGTTTAAGCAGATCACAGAATCAGTTATTCGAAGCCAGGTCACGTTGAAAGCAATCCAAATTGTAGTCCGTTAAACAGAAACAAAATCAAAAACGCCAAAAGAAATCGCCAAATAGGTACGTAGTCACAACAACACAACACAGTCACAGGTTCGTCTCGGTGAGACGCTCCGACTGACGTAGTGACGTAGAGATGCTCTCTCGAAGATCAATCATTGAATATCGATTATCAATGACCACCTATTTAATCAGTGGTTTTAATTTAGTAGACCAAAATGACAGATCAATATGTCAAAAGTAAATTAATTTGTTCCGTTTCAAACATAAACACGTTGTTGCTATGATTCTACTTCGATTAAATTAATGCTTAAATAAAATATTTTGTTCCCAACGAACAATGTGTAACGTTTTAGTTTGCGATATTTAAAAATAGAGTTTAAGTACTTAAAAAGTAAAAATATGGCTATTGAAGTCGTGAAATGGTTATGAGAACAATTCACTAGAGTTGCGTCGTAAATGACATTTCAATCGTTAAATGAGAGATTTTCTGACACGTGAAAATACGTAGTTCAATAGATGGCATGGGTAAAAAATACGTCTTTGTTTTACTGGCTACTGATAACAAAAACAAGATCCGTAAATAAGAAAGCTTATTTGATGTCAAAAACCTGAGACAGTGACGTATTTTTTACCAATGCCTCTTTTGAACTAATATTTTCTCACTTGGGAGAAAATCCCTCATTCGACTAGTAAGTACATTTTGTGAGTTTGTTTTGTTCATTATATTTTCATTTTAATCGTGCTAGGCCATATTCATCATAAGTTCCATTAAAATGTTCACGGAACTAATTCCATGAGAAAAATATGCATGAAAAACTTTTATGTTGCACATTTTCAATGTTTTGGAAGTGATAAATATCGAACATCCATTATTTATCACTAGATATTATGGACATCGTCGTCGATATCGATATTTATGTAATATGAGCGAGAGCGACACTGTCAAATCTTTTTTGACATTCACATTGACAATTCCTTGAAAGATGGCGAGTTCAGTTGGTAATAAAATCAATGAGGTCACTTTTTAAAACCTATTAAGATTTAAACAGTGTCCGCTTGAATTTATTATTTTTAAAAAGCATATAAAAATATAATTAAAATTAACGTACACGTCAAATGTTTGTTGGTTATAGGGCGGTCTAGAACAATCTCCTTTAAGGTCATCACTCTCGGGACCACGAAAACGATATCTTTCAGTATGTTTCCATACAGGAAGATGAATCGTGTGACGATAAATGATGTATTTCGCTTTGAGCGCGTTTGGTATTGTCACGATGTTTGATTGACGTCCCTGAACAAGTACCACGAATTGTTTGAACGTTAGCAGCATATTTTGGGCGAAATTCAGCCTCATATGGGCATGTAAGGCAATGACAAGGGATGTAGATTTATTTCCATGATATATGCATTCGTATTTGGTTTAGAATTCCGCTGTGTGCAATTTGTGGTGATGTCTGCCGAAATAGAACAACTGACAATGAATGTGTGGAATAGAAAATGAATATAAATGAGAGATCCTTTTTGAATGGTATAAGTTTTCACATATGTACCTAGTAGAGGAGCTCGTGGCTAAGTATTAACAGCCGCACAGGTCGATCCAGCAGGTTAAGCTACGCTTAACGGGGTTGATCGTGGATGGGTGACCATCACGTTAAGCCGTTGGTCCCGGCTGTCATTTGTGCATCTTCAACCGTCGTTACGGGTCGTCAGAAGCCCGAAAATTTGATAGCCAGTCTTACCAAGGAGTATCATATTGCCCAGTTACTGGGTTGTGGAGGTCAGATAGGCAGTCGCTCCATATAGCCGACCCCAACACATTTGGGAAAAGGCTAGGCAGATGATGATGACCTAGTAGAAGGTAATTTACTCTAGTTTCTACTTACCCACCGATAATGTAGGAAAACTAACCCCTAATAAACTATAATGTATAATACTTGTTGCTCAAACTAATAATAATCGGTACGGTGTTTACTAACAACAACATTGTGCTATAACTTTGTTTTGAATTGAAGACAGAAGTTTGTGTAGTAACAACAATGTTGCTTAATTACTAAACAATAAGCTCTAGCAAAATGAGTTCTCCGCTATCAAAGTCCAGCGCTTCCTTCTTTGTTCGTTATGGGGCGTGGTGTAAGTTAAAGGATTGGTGCTATGAATATTAAAACAGCGTTGTAAGAGAAATTCGAGACAAGTACCTATACAATTAAGGTAGATAATACAAAGAAACATAAGAAGATTGAAGAAAGAAGGAATGTTAAAGAAAGTTTAGATCTAGATAGAAAAGTAGATGAGGCTTTTGAAAAAACTATAATTGGCGATTAAAAAGAAAAGGTGACAAATTGGGATAATAAAAAAGAGGAAAATGACATAATCACTGGTTTGGTTTAGGAATACCTCTGATTTTTAGCCAATACATTACATTACAAACGTTTGTAGTACACACTTAGAAAATAATATACCTACTACATTATTATAAAGATACCCCGTCCATTTTTCATCCGTTAAACCCTAGAGATTCTACGAAATTAAATTGCCAGACAATTTACTCTCATTCAATTTTATAAAATTAAATTGTCGGATTATTTAATTTTAGAAGATTCGACTGACGGGGGCTGCGTCGAGACTGGTGCGACGTATAAAAATCAAGTTAAAGACGATGTTGCAGCTTAAATTCAATTATGTTTTCGTTAATGTTTTTTAGTCTGAACCCGCTAGATTCATATTTATCGATTTAAAAAGGTTACGTGGGGATGTATTTGCTGCACATGTTGCATCTTCTAAAAACTTTTCTATACTGCTTTTGCCCACATCACCATTATTTTCCCATTCACTGTGGTAAATCTCATTCACGACTGTTGAATGAAATTCCATCACACAAAGTCTCGCCTAACAACAGCCCAAGAAATAATTTCAACGAAGAAAATACAGTAACTATTTACAGTAGAAATCCAATTTCAAATGCTTCACCGTCCGCTCGCTATGACGTCACTCCCTTGGCTCAACACACAATCCGCTGCATCGCTTAACTCGCTTTTCCCAGAACGCAGTTATTATACGCTGTGGTAGTGTTATTCGATATCTCGACCAATAACGAGTTCCTATTCGCATCACTACAAGCTGTCGGTGGCAAGGACTGGGAAATTATACGTTTTTCCGCAGAACTTTATAAGACTATCAGGGGATAGCGGAAATTAAAATTTTCTTTCCCTTCGTTAAGAGCTAATGATGTTGCTGACAGGTGATGGTGAAGTTTATTAAACGATTTTGTTGAAGTTTCCTTCCAGTAATTATGAATTCATTGCCCGTGAAAACGGATGTTAAGATTACGAAGTGGAAGAAAATCACTTGGTGGAAGAAAGTTATGTAGACTAACTGAATTAGAAATTATTAAAGTATATTAGCAAAATACGAGTACGATTTATTACACTACTTACGATTTTCCTACTAAAAAAGATTTTTTGTATAGATAAAGGCTCACAATCAAGTTAGGTTCCCGGCAAATAATTAGGTTATATAAGTGTTTGCGCTTCCATTAAATACATTAAGATAAGTAATTTCGGCAAATATAATTACAAGAGAAGTTACGAAAGACAGAACATTTATACGACTAATGATTATTACTGTGTAAGTAGTAACTTATGCGAAGTTCGTATACATATGAAAACGATAATTAGTTTAGCAGAAATATTAGAAACCTGAGAAAAATGTGTGGTTGATTAAAGCATTACCTAAGCATATACCTATTCACGAGATTGATATTTTTACTATGGTAGATTAAGATGTTTACCTATATACATTGGCGGAATGGAAAGCTGAAGCATCTAAAGGCTGGTTTTACTTATTTTGGTAGTTCATAGTTTTAATGATTTATTTGGAACTTAAATTTTTAGATCGTGGTCGCGTTGTCCCTCTGCTTGATGATGCATTTGTGTATGGCCGGTGTTAACGTGTGAGTTAACAAAATTCTTTCTTTGTGCAAGCGCCCCAAGTGAATGATATAAATACTACTTACGTTTGATGAGGATCAAATCTCGCATCAGGTGGAGCTCGAGCTCCAATCAAACACATAGTGGAATCTGGTGGTGCGAGGACTCGAAGCTGCAGTGCTGCTCTAGGATACCACCATCGTCGTTCCTCTATTGCTACAGCCACCTGGTCACAAATTACACATAATTAGTTTCTAGAATTAATAACGACTATCGATGTAATCTCTCTCTTAGCTATCTAAATAGAGTCGGCCCAGGATTCGCTTAACTTCCATCAGTACGCGTAACATACAGACAACAAGATACACTGGACACGATATTAAGTGTGCCATTGTTTGTGGAACAGCACCACATTTACACTATAGGGCGGAATTATCTGTGAATTTCCACCGAGGTAATGTTATTTTATAGGAAGTAAATGAAAAGAACGTGAATGATAATGAGACAGCTGATAGGGAAGAATAGAAAATAGAGAAATGCATTTGGTGGGACCAGCGCAAGTTGAAGAATACTAAAGATGCTATTCAATATTTTAATCCGTAAATGAGTGACAAGATAAAAATACGTATAAACATTAAAGCACTAAATTTCAACTACAAAACAACAAGAGCTTAAAACGTATTTCGGGTGTGAGACCTCACACGCACAAAGCTATCGCCGAAAGTTACTGTAGCAATAAATTGAATGTCCAAGACCCAGTTAACACTACCCAATACGTGTATACGCATTCGAGCGATATCGGGGTACACTGGAAATTACAGGCGTTCTTGATTGCGTCCTTTAACGGACAACGAATTGCCTTTCATTAAGGGTCGTTGATTAAACGCTGTGTTATTACTAAACGTTATAATTATGATCAGGGAGCGACGGGTAATATGAAAAGAAGGTGAATGATTTATTTATGTAATAGAATTTGTGTGTATTATTTTGGTTACCTGATAAAAATCATGAGTTCATCTAGGTAAAAGCAAAGCGATCATGACTTATTATTTTTTTTTAGACGTTTGAAAAGAACTTTAATTTTGTAACTCCCTAAAATGAGTTTGAAATTCTACTGAAACATTGCAGTATCATCAGCAGAATTTGGAAAAGAATATGAGGCCGTTTGCAACCTGATAATATCCTTGAAGTATGTCTACGTATTTATGCGAAATTAAAAAGAGTATTTGAAAAATGGTCCTTAATATTGGAATATAAAGGACCATTTTTCAAATACTCTTTTTAACACTCTTTTTAGCATACCTCGAAGTATGGATACTTCGAGGTATGCTAAATGGTCTATGGCTATTATTTTTCCATTCCATTAAAAGTGTCCTGTAAAAATAATTGGAGGGGGATCCATTAAAGAATTTTGTAACGAGAAAATGTTGAGTAAGTGCACCGATGGGGACTATTTACGTTAATTAAAGTTCAGTTGGCTACTTCCTTAAAGACTTTTAATTATGTCTACATGGTGATAAATTTGTAACGCAAATGTAACAATTGCTTTTTATTACATTACATTGTTATAAGTTACTAAGGTGAGAATTGGCCGGAAATGTAATTAATCAAAGCTCATTATTCAAGAATTGCATGCTAGTATTAAAGATTCAAATCATTATTGGTGAATTAAAGCATGCTTTCAAATTAGCTCCACTCAAGTTATGGATTATTATTTAACTAGCTTCTGCCCGCGACTTCGTACGCGGACCCTGTTGCTTATGCCAGCGACAACGGGGTCGCCATTTATGTTATTTTTTATCATTTTTCCCATTTAAATCTTTTATCACACTGAGCTTTACTTTTATTTCATTCCAACAACCACCAAAACATACAGTCCATTTGTCATCGTTTTCATTTTGGTAACCGCATTATTATATTCCCCACTTGTCTCTAGAGACCTAGAAGTCAATGCGTAGATACGGTTGGAACTCAAGCACAATTCTCTTTCCGTGAACGTCTCCGACTCGCGAGACAATACATAACGTTCACGATCAGCGGTCAGTCGCACATCACGTGCCCCACTTGTCTCTAGAGACCTAGAAGTCGATGCGTAGATACGCTTGGAACTCAAGCGTAATTCTCTTTCCGTGAACGTCTCTGACTCGCGAGACAATACATGACGTTCACGATCAGCGGTCAGTCGCGCATCATATTCTTCACTGGTCTCTAGAGACCTAATGAATACGCTGAGAACGCAGGCGTGCTTCGCGACCCGAAGAGGTTTCCACGGAGCGAGTTGCAGCCTAATGTTCTCGAACAGCATCAAGTCTCTCCTGACGCTCCTCGGTAGATTCTTGGGATCTTATGATCCTCAATCTTTTAGCTCTCTTGGAACATTGGCAAAGATTTGACCTCTTTCTATGCATGGTCATAGTTTTATTGTGAAGATACTTGATTAATAAAAATCTAAATTAAAATGACTGCGCCCCTGCGTTACCGGGTAGGCTACCGTGTCACGAAGATAAATGGAAGAGGAAATTAAACACTCAAACAACGTAAGCCCGAAGGCATATTCATACGATAAAATAAAAAAATAAATAGGAGTTTTGGCCAGTAGAGTCAAATTTTCAATGATATACCATCGTCATCGAAAATCAGTCCTAAACTGTAACCGCCTTCACCGCGTGCAGGTACTCCCAGTTTATGTTATTTTATAATTACACAGTAAAATTAGTGATAGCTTTGATTTCCACATCAGATGTTGCTGATCTTCGATTATTATAAGTCAACAGGAAAAGCCCATCAGACCGAACAACTTTTGCTAAGACGTCATTCCTATATGTGTTATGGTGTAGCTAGGCTCTTGGAGTTCCACAACAGTTGTTCCAGATCTTCGATTTTTATAAGTCAACAGGAAATGCCCATCAGACCGAACAACTTTTGCAAAGACGTCATTCCTATATGTGTTATGGTGTAGCTAGTCTTAGCGCTCTTGGAGTTCCACAACAGGTGTTCCAGATCTTCGATTTTTATAAGTCAACAGAGAGTGCTCATCAGATTGAACAACTTGTGCTAAGACGTTATTCCTATATGTGTTATGGTGTAGCTAGGCTCTTGGAGTTCCACAATAGGTGTTCCAGATCTTCAATTTTTATACTTCAACAGAGAGTGCTCATCTGGCTGAACAACTTTCGCTAAGACGTCATTCTTATATGTGTTATGGTGTAGCTAGGCTCTTGGAGTTCCACAACAGGTGTTCCAGATCTTAGATTTTTTTAAGTCAACAGGAAATGCCCATCAGACCGAACAACTTTTGCTAAGACGTCATTCCTATATATGTTATAGTGTAGCTAGGCTCTTGGAGTTCCACAACAGGTGTTCCAGGTCTTCGATTTTTATAAGTCAACAGAGAGTGCTCATCAGATTGAACAACTTGTGCTAAGACGTTATTCCTATATGTGTTATGGTGTAGCTAGGCTCTTGGAGTCCCACAACAGGTGTTCCAGATCTTCAATTTTTATACGTCAACAGAGAGTACTCATCTGGCTGAACAACTTTCGCTAAGACGTCATTCTTATATGTGTTATGGTGTAGCTAGGCTCTTGGAGTTCCACAACAGGTGTTCCAGATCTTCGATTTTTATAAGTCAACAGGAAATGCCCATCAGACCGACAACTTTTGCTAAGACGTCATTCCTATATATGTTATAGTGTAGCTAGGCTCTTGGAGTTCCACAACAGGTGTTCCAGATCTTCAATTTTTATACGTCAACCGAGAGTGCTCATCAGGCTGAACAACTTTTGCTAAGACGTCATTCTTATATGTGTTATGGTGTAGCTAGGCTCTTGGAGTTCCACAACAGGTGTTCCAGATCTTCGATTTTTATAAGTCAACAGGAAATGCCTATCAGACCGAACAACTTTTGGTAAGACGTCATTCCTATATATGTTACAGTGTAGCTGGGCTCTTGGAGTTCCACATCAGGTGTTCCAGATCTTCAAATTTATTCTCTCAGCAGAAAATGCTAATCACGTGGATCAATTTTTGCTAAGGTATCATTTTTGTATCTCTTATAGTTTAGCTGGTCTGTTGCGGTTCTGCATCAGGTGTTCAAATTTTCAAGATAAATTATAGCCTATATGTTGCCCAGACTTAATACCTATACAACAAAAAAAAAATCATTTCAATCCGTCCAGTAGTTCCGAAGTTTAGCGTGTACAAACAAACAGACAAACAGACAAACAGACATACAGACAAACAGACAAACAGACAAACAGACATACAGACAAACAGACAAAATTTTTTTTTTGGATTCGTGCTCTATTACTGTTTCTAAACCCCCCTCTATTATAATTTTTTTAATATATTCAATGTACAGACACAGTTTTTTTACTGTTTTATTATATGTATAGAAGTAAAATTAGTGATAGCTTTGATTTCCACATCAGATGTTGCTGATCTTCGATTATTATAAGTCAACAGGAAAAGCCCATCAGACCGAACAACTTTTGCTAAGACGTCATTCCTATATGTGTTATGGTGTAGCTAGGCTCTTGGAGTTCCACAACAGTTGTTCCAGATCTTCGATTTTTATAAGTCAACAGGAAATGCCCATCAGACCGAACAACTTTTGCAAAGACGTCATTCCTATATGTGTTATGGTGTAGCTAGTCTTAGCGCTCTTGGAGTTCCACAACAGGTGTTCCAGATCTTCGATTTTTATAAGTCAACAGAGAGTGCTCATCAGATTGAACAACTTGTGCTAAGACGTTATTCCTATATGTGTTATGGTGTAGCTAGGCTCTTGGAGTTCCACAATAGGTGTTCCAGATCTTCAATTTTTATACTTCAACAGAGAGTGCTCATCTGGCTGAACAACTTTCGCTAAGACGTCATTCTTATATGTGTTATGGTGTAGCTAGGCTCTTGGAGTTCCACAACAGGTGTTCCAGATCTTAGATTTTTTTAAGTCAACAGGAAATGCCCATCAGACCGAACAACTTTTGCTAAGACGTCATTCCTATATATGTTATAGTGTAGCTAGGCTCTTGGAGTTCCACAACAGGTGTTCCAGGTCTTCGATTTTTATAAGTCAACAGAGAGTGCTCATCAGATTGAACAACTTGTGCTAAGACGTTATTCCTATATGTGTTATGGTGTAGCTAGGCTCTTGGAGTCCCACAACAGGTGTTCCAGATCTTCAATTTTTATACGTCAACAGAGAGTACTCATCTGGCTGAACAACTTTCGCTAAGGCGTCATTCTTATATGTGTTATGGTGTAGCTAGGCTCTTGGAGTTCCACAACAGGTGTTCCAGATCTTCGATTTTTATAAGTCAACAGGAAATGCCCATCAGACCGACAACTTTTGCTAAGACGTCATTCCTATATATGTTATAGTGTAGCTAGGCTCTTGGAGTTCCACAACAGGTGTTCCAGATCTTCAATTTTTATACGTCAACCGAGAGTGCTCATCAGGCTGAACAACTTTTGCTAAGACGTCATTCTTATATGTGTTATGGTGTAGCTAGGCTCTTGGAGTTCCACAACAGGTGTTCCAGATCTTCGATTTTTATAAGTCAACAGGAAATGCCTATCAGACCGAACAACTTTTGGTAAGACGTCATTCCTATATATGTTACAGTGTAGCTGGGCTCTTGGAGTTCCACATCAGGTGTTCCAGATCTTCAAATTTATTCTCTCAGCAGAAAATGCTAATCACGTGGATCAATTTTTGCTAAGGTATCATTTTTGTATCTCTTATAGTTTAGCTGGTCTGTTGCGGTTCTGCATCAGGTGTTCAAATTTTCAAGATAAATTATAGCCTATATGTTGCCCAGACTTAATACCTATACAACAAAAAAAAAATCATTTCAATCCGTCCAGTAGTTCCGAAGTTTAGCGTGTACAAACAAACAGACAAACAGACAAACAGACATACAGACAAACAGACAAACAGACAAACAGACATACAGACAAACAGACAAAATTTTTTTTTTGGATTCGTGCTCTATTACTGTTTCTAAACCCCCCTCTATTATAATTTTTTTAATATATTCAATGTACAGACACAGTTTTTTTACTGTTTTATTATATGTATAGATTTGTTTCGACGTATCTGTAATAAAATCTGTAAAACATTTCCCAACCCTAATCAAATTAATGGATGTTTGCCATGTCATTTAAAATAACCGCTAGTTAAATGTCAAGAACAAAGGGCATCAAACAAAGTAATTAAACTCTAATAACTCCCATTTCCCCACATAATATCGTACATCCGTTAATTCTTTGTATCGTGTTGTACGAAAAGTTCAATTTAATTAAATTTGCCACCAAACAAAGGGTGTAGGACACAAAAAGGGCTGTCACACGCACAACAGGATGTGACGTCCCGTGCAAAGGACGAGCGCCTACGCTTGTACGAATTAAAATATTTTACAGTTGAGCGGTGTTGGTTCTCTATACATCAGGCGAAAAAACAGTAGGATGGACTACTAACAAGGAATGAGGAAGTCATGTAGTCGTTCTAGTTTAGAATATTCGAAAAAAAATAACCTACAAAATTAAAGTAACTTTCTAAATGAGATTAATTTTATAATGAAGAAGGTTTTATGTGGTCAGTTCTAAAAACATAGTATAAAGGCTCCCGCAGACAGGCACATACGACGGTGCTAAGCGAATTCGGAATTTTTCGCATCGTAACGTCGCGCCTGTTTATGGTGGTCTTCACTTTGGAAAGTAGATGTGATAATACGTACAAAATAAAAATGTGAAGTTATCAATAATTAAACACTTAGAAAAAAGAGAACTTGTTTTCTAATAAAATATTAGTTGAATACAGTTTCTAGTTTGTAATGAGAATAAGCGCAAGGGTTTGTAAGGGCAGGAAAATGATGATGAATGCTAAGTATGAAAATGATGATACTAGAAAATTCTCATGGGCAATTCTTTAAAGAACTGAAGCTAAACGAATAATTTCAATTGCGGCTCCGCTCTACGACGACCGCGACGCCCTATGAGATCTTCCCATTTTCCTTTGTACATAATAGATATATGTTTTAGTTTTAGGTTGTATATATTGTATTTAAGTGGTGTGATTACGGCGTATTTTAATATTATTATTCGTAATTCATTTTAAGGTTTGCCATAATCAAGATTGACATCATAAAAATTGCGTATTTTTTGTAGAAAAAGCTTATTAATTTGTTGAACCTAGTATAACGTTATTTACTTCAATATTTTCATCGCGAAATAATTTAACCTTAACTTTTAATTTAACTGAAGTGCCAGCAGAAACCTAATTAAGTGCTTGAAATATTAAAAGGTGGAAATTTCATAATCTATACATACAAATAAAATTAGAGTGCCTGTTTGTTATATTGAAATAACCGTTTTTTACTACATATATGTATATGAATAAAATACGGTACATACACCAAAATAACATTTTTTGTCTGTCTGTTTGTTCCGGCTAATCTCTGAAATGGCTGGACCGATTTTGACAGAACTTTATTGGCAGGTAACTGATGTAATACAAAAAGTAACTTAGGCTACGTTTGTTTTATAAAAATAACTGTTAGGCGGAACGAAGTTCGCCGGGTCAGCTAGTTAAATATAATATTCTAAACCTTATAAGGTAACAAAATAACAAATATGCTATGCTTGTTAATTATAATTAAAATAATTACAGATCTTTGAAAAGTGTGTTAAAAAATTGCCTCGAACGGGGATAGGGGTACACAAAATCAACAATTTACTAATTAAGCTTGGCAAACGGTATTTCAGCTTCACGCCAATTGACTGATCAAAGGTTCATATACCCTGATTAATCATTATTGTGAACCATGCAGGTTTATTGGATAGTAATAATTTATTGAGTGACTACTTGGCAGTGTGGTCTGGATGTAAAACATTCATAGAGTTTTATGTAAATAATTTTATTTGTTACTGAAATAATGAGAGTTCGGTTTTTGAAAACGATTTTTCATCAATTTTGATGATACATTAACATTCATTTCTTCAATTTCTCCCTAAAATAAGGTCGAGGTGCACGATAACTGATGCATCCACAATCTGTTGGAACAAGTCAACTCAAAGCTAGAATGACTCTTCCGTCTAACGACTCACAAAAAAATGTTTGAACTTCGGAAGAGACTTCTGGTTTTGATTTGGCGTTCTTTCTCAAGGATAAGTCAGCTACGAAATGCCAGCGCCATCTATGTAGTTTTAAAGTATTAACGTGTATAAGTGTTCTAAAAGATCTCCTTACAAAAATTTACCTTTAATAATTATTATAGTAAGTTTCAGTAGGTGTTCATGTTTCTAAAACAATTGACGTTGGTGTAGTATTACTTTATTGATGACCACAAACTAGCAACCGTACTATTGAATAGGCGAATGGATGGACTGAGAGGCTAATGAAAATAGCTGGTACGGTGAGTTTCCTATGTGCAAGAGGGCTTTGTCTCAACTGAGGAGCAAGTCAGTTCACCTAAGGACTTATGCCCGTTTTCAGTAACACTAGGCGATCCTTAAAACAAGTTCATAGTTTTAGTGAAAAGTAACAGTAGACGATAAAGATTTATTTATTTATTAAATTAAAAATATCGTTCACAGCTATTATAAGTAATACTTCTGTGAATAAAAGAAAGACCACAAATTGAGAAATATTTTTTATTTCGGAAGTTGGTGTCTTTGATTTTGAATTTTCACTATTGCCACCGATTACCGAATTTTAAATAATTTTTCAGTTTGTTTTGTTTTTTTGAAGGCGGTTTTTTTTTCTAAACAACAGTGACCTGAAGTACTAAAATAACATCGAGATCCAAAGAGTGGATTAAATACATTTTATGGTAGCTAAACCAAAAACGATCCAAATCAGATTAATAAAAGTTTAACCTATCAAAAATAAAAATTATCATCAACATCACTACATAACTGGCGGAGTAATCGCATAAGTTTGTTAAACAATTACTCCGCCAGATAGGTACGGATAAAAAAGAAAGAAACATCCAGTTGAATTGATGACAAAAAAGGAAAAGGTTCCTTCTTTTTTTGAAGTCGGTTAAAAGTGAGTGTCAAAGTTTGTATGAAATAATTTTTACACGGGGTCTGATATATACTCGAAACTCATGGTTTGGAAATCAACCGCTAACGGAGTGAAAATGGGTATTTTACTGCGTACTTGATTGACCCACTATTATTTTAGAAAAATAATTGAGATCCACCCGGGCAAATTCGCGGGTAGCTAGAGTCTAATTTAGGATGAGAAATAACTGATTGAGAACGAAATACTTTTGTTTAAAATATTAGCACAGAAAACATTTGGAGAGAAAACATGAAGTGCTAAAGTTTTTTATCCCCTGTTTTGTATAAGTAGTGCAAACAAAGTACGTTAATTCGGCTTAACACTACGTGTATCTGAATCTATTAACTAGAAACAGCCGAATATTTGCCTAACAGTAGGAACGGCTTTCATTTTGACAGTTCAACAACATTCATTGCGTTATTTGCCTTGTTGAGCGGACGAATTTTTCTAACATATGAAGCAATGGGTTAGCCATATCTTTCAAAACCATTCAAATTGCAATTGGAAGTATGTTGTCTACTAGCGTTTGAGCCAGTCAGGTGCTAAGTGGCAATAATACTTTCTATATATAATTATGTACTATTTCTTCGTAGCGCGTCGATGGCAATCTAAAAGAACTTTTTTTTTTGAGGGTGGGAAATCATCAAATGACTCCTTCCGCACTGGGTGGAGCGGAAGGGAGTGTCAGACTATCACTGACTAAGACCCAAATATGTTCCTTCCTTAGTCCTTTATGTTCCGGCGTAGCGGTAACCCTTTCGGACAGTCCCGTTTACCATCCAAAAGGACTGGGCCTAGAATTCGCCTACGTATTTGGTGCTACTAATAAGGCATTATATTTCAAATAAAATCTTAGTTTCAGACAGTAAATTGTTCATAGAGCTTTTTATATCTCAGTATAAACAATTTAGGTATATCCACATAACATAAGTTTAAATAACACCTGTTTCCTTGAAAGGTTAATCAGAGTGGTGGCCATATGTGGGAGTACCAGTAAGTAGATACACCCACACATTCTCAGTTATGTATAAAAGTTCTTTTAGTACAACTACTTATTGCACGAGTATATTTCTTGAAAAACGATTAAAGATCAGGGTTAGTCGTCAAAAATCACAGGTTTTAAACAAAGATTATCGAAAGCAAAAGGTGCGCGAAACTAAATAACGCCAAAAATATCGAAGCACGCAACTGAAAAATGGCTTACCATAATTTTACAGTCATAAAATGTACATGTAAATCAGTCACAAAAAATCGGAAATAGAACCAAAAATTCCTTGTTACCTCTTTATGCAGCAGACGCACGTGGAAACTGGCGACGTCACTGACAGGCTCCCC
This sequence comes from Hyppa rectilinea, assembly GCA_951799385.1. Lineage (NCBI taxonomy): Eukaryota > Metazoa > Arthropoda > Insecta > Lepidoptera > Noctuidae > Hyppa > Hyppa rectilinea. The sequence continues at coordinate 15,065,394 of OX637312.1, read as the reverse complement.
GGCTTCCGTGACGTAATAGACGAGCAGCGAACTGACGGGCGCCATGTCTGCTGTCACGGGGAACCTGGAAAAATACACTATTTTAAGTCTATGTAGCTTAATGATTGGGACGACGCCCTAAGCCGAGGTCCGAACCCCGCAGGGGGTGCCCTTAGCGTGTAGTCGCTTAGTTTTGTAAGTTAGGTTTAGTTTTTATTAAGCCCTGGCTGGAGGCTACAATTCTTTTGTGGCAGCCACAGGCAAGCCCGGTTAAGCAGTAGACAACCCTTTGGTTGAACTGCGAGATGCCTTTAAAAAACAAAAAAAAATGATTGGGACGCTCAGAAATAGAAGGTTGATATTGGTTAGGTGAACAAAATGTTCTTAATTTGAATAAAGATAATAACAGGTAATGATTAAGAAACAATAATGATTTGACACTCCGCTAGATGGCGCTAAAATCACTTGCGAAATACGGTACCAAACTTAAATAAGTCAATTCGAAAATCGCAGTAAATTATCGATTAACCCCTCATATGTAGTACCCGGTTTATAACAAAAATTCTCTCAAAACGACAAAAAATATAACCGTACAAATCGTTGTGCTCTTATAAGCACACGGCTTCTAATAGGCGAACATCAAATGGGTTAATTTTATTTTGTTCATTTGTATGATATAGTTTTCAGTAGCAACAAAATACTATTAGGTACTTTATAGTATACTAGTGACTCGCCCGGGCTTCGCATGGGTACAATATAGATTCTAACACGCGGACAAAGCCGCTAGTACAAGCTAGTTAAACTATACGTATAAACCTTCCTCTTGAATCACTCTATCTATTCACGAAAACCGCATTAAAATCCGTGGCGAAGTTAAAAAGATCTAAACGTGCAAAGGAACAGACGGCGTGAATCGTCTTTGTTTTATTACTATGTAAAGACGTAATCAAAATTGTAGGCACAAACTGAAGCAAGCACTCAAGTAAGTTTAAGTTATTTATATTCAAATAGTTTGTTACTTACTTTTGTATAAGATGTTTATCGAGTATATATTTTTATCCTTACTTAAAAAATAATTATTTAGCTTTTAATTATAAATATTGTGGTAAATAACGGAAAATGAAATATGTAAATTTATCCAAGGATCTATATTAAAAAGCGACTGCCTCGTTGGCTTAGCAGTCTCAAGCGTCGCTGCTGAGCAAGAGGTCCCGTGTTAGACTCTCAGGTCGGGCAAAGTGTATCATTCTCATTATCAGCCCGGAGTCTTGATTTGAGCCCGGTTGATAGCAATAGACTGGCCCCTATTAATTCGATGTACACAACTTGTGAAACGTGGGCGTAGCTACTGTGGGTACACCTCTATTTAACCCTTCGTAGACACAGCGTGATGTATATGATGGATATGTTTAGTTGTCATCATCATTCTCCTGTCCTTATCAAAATCTATTTGAGGTTGGCGCGATGTTTTTTTCTTCCATACTGTGGAGGAGCTTGTGGCTAAGTAATAATAGCCGCACGGATCGATCCATCAGGTTAAGCTACACTTGCCGGGGTAGATCTGTGGATGGGTGACCATCTTCAGATATCGAGACTAATCCATGCGTCGGAAAGCATGTTAAGCCGTTGGTCCCGGCTGTCATTCGTGGATCTTTGACAGTCGTTACGGGTAGCCGGAAGCCCGAAAATCTGCATCCGGTTAGACCGGAAGCAGACCCTAATATAGTTGGGAAAAGGCTAGGCAGGCAGATTGACGGTCTTCTTTTCTTCTTTGTGTTATCAAAATTTGAAATATAAACTTTTTAAACTACCAGCAAAGTAGACACTAATTCACACTTGCCACAATGTGTTGAAGTAAAAACATTCAAAATTCAACACTAAATCAGTCTCTGAGCCAATAAAGTACACCTGCGTGCAATATATCATTGCTCCTACGGCAATACGGCTTCCCAGAAAAATCTTATGATTGTTTTTGCACGGGCGTTTTTCGAGGAAACGCTGTTAGTGCTATATTTATAATATATGTAGGAAAGTTATTCCATTTCCTTTCTACCCAAAGGCTTCAGCTCAATAATAGTTGGTATTCGTTACCTTAGCAACAAGAGAGTAGGGTAATTCTTTGTAGTTTATCAAATTTTTACATTATTTTCCTTTAGTAGTTTCAATCTGCATAGCCTTTTCCAGTCCAACCAGATGCAGCTGAATACCAGTATGTTATATGGAGCGACTGCCTATTTGACCTCCACAACTCAGCTGGGTAATACAATATCCCTTAGTAAAACTGGTTGTCAGATTTTCGGGCTTCTGACGACCCGTAACGACTGTCAAAGATGCAAAAATGAGAGCCGGGCCAACGGCTTATCGCGCTTTCCGAGGCACAGAGGAGTCTCGGTATGTGAAGATGCTCACCCATCCACGGCCAACTCCGACTTTATTCAGCTGATATAAAATTGGTGTTGCCGCTACTTTGTTAAAACATTTTAAAAGGATGTTACATAAATTGTGGTTTGGCGATTAATAAAACACTGTTGGTAGGTACTATCGGCGCAGATGGGAATTTAAAATATGGCGAAGCATAAATATGTGTTAAAATTGCAATATTTTAAAAGCGAGAGAGAGGTATCATATTTTTAAAATGCAGGTAAAATTACGGGTGGTATGTATGATACAGAGATTTTTATATTTATTTTATGTCTGTAAGAAGTTTATGAAGCTTGCTTACAAGTTGGGGGTTAAGCAAGAACATGTCCAAGACGGAGATGATATAAGGGGTCTCAGGTTAAAAATGGCACCTGAAGATGGTTGACCATAATCACATCATCAGTCTTTTCACAAGGAGCATTCCAACAAATAGGTTGGTTGATGTTTAACCGATGTAGAAATAAAATAGGTACTATCTTTTTTAAATGTGAATATAGAACAATTCGAAAGCTAAGTTATTTTTGCTTCATGAAAAAAAAAACAGCAACTGTGAAAAAATATGAACCTGATCAGAATTCACGATCAAATAAAGGCGAACCGCCAAGCGAAAAGCAGAACTAAAAATTCCCCTGACGTTTTTATCGACTCCAAAGCGGTTATGTAAACGAAACAAATGCCGGCTACGTGTACCCCGGCCAGGCTATAAACGAAAAACGTACGAAAGGCCTTTGTTTCCCCGATCTTACTTGTCAGACCCAACACACACAAATCAAAAATTTCTGCCGACAATACCAATATTTGTCGCGATAAATCTTAGCCTGTTTTTCCCAACACTAGAATGGTCGAGTATTCGAGTTGTTTGGTCCCCGAGATGTTTATTGGTCGATTGGTTTTATGCGATATCCATTTATAACATTGGCAGTTGACCTAAAAGCATTTAGTGCTAAGACTAACGAATTTATGGTCAGATATTTATGGTTGGTCTTGATGTCTAGGCCCATTGTGGGCTTCGTTTATTACCCTTTGTCTGTAGATACAAGGTCTTTTTTTTGTCTATTGGATTAAGATGACGATTATGGTGTTAACGGCCTCAACGTGCGAGTTGTCGGTTGTGCGTCTGAATCCAGACAGGCGCTTTACTTTGTGTAAGCCCTTTCAACACCACTGCTCTCGTAACGGGCGGTGAAACCATTATCGTGAGAAAACTGTCCTAGAATTAACAATTTGATGTCATGTGACATTTACTGACCTGTATTGGGTCCGCGTGGCGGATTTAAGCCTGTGCCTCATTCATAGATCTTTGACAGTTGTTATGGGTTGTCAGAAGCCCGAAATTCTAACAGCCAGTCTTATATCGTGTACCCAGTAACTGGGTTGTGGAGGTCAGATTAGCAGTCGCTCCATGTAAAATACTGGTATTTAGCTGCATTCAATTAGACTGGAAGCCTACCCCAACGTAGTCGGGAAAAGGCTAGGCAGACTAATTGATTGCTTTTTATTAATCAAGACCTTTGATTTCATTAATAGAGATTTTAATTAGATGTCCCTTTTAATTAATCACACCAAGTCATTCATTTATTTTCATTTCGAAGCAAAAGTGCACGACGGCACAACGACATGAATTTGTTTCAATTCACAATATACGCTACGGACGTTTAAAGCCGTTGTTTTTTCAATAAGTGAACAAACGAACAATTTGCTGTTATAAATTGCTTTTGATACCCTTTGATCCGAACATTTTCTTTCAATTTATTTGGGAACTCGATTCAGTCCCGTCCGTGTATTAAATTTAAAATTAAATTGAATAAATCAGTTTTGGGCATGACGTGTGAACATTAACTTTTTGTACAGATGCCAGCACATCAAGGTATCCCTAACTATCAAAGTGAATCCCAATTGAAAATGAATCTTACATTTTTGTAATAAAGTTGAAAAACTGTCAAAGAAATTAGACAAGTTCGGGTAATTTAATATGCTGTCCCCTGTACCAGTTAATGTCACTTTAGTGACACCAAAAACGATCCTTCTATTTCTTAATCTTATCAACGAAAATACTATCCCACGTGTATCTTGTCCAAGATAACTGAGTCCAGAGCTCAACTCAACCCATAAAGGATCAAGGCTTTATGTTCCACAATATTCCAAACTATAGTAAAACCTTTGGCATTGCCTAACATTGTAACGACGTCGAGAACCCGTTTATAGCCGGTACTTCCTATAAATGTCATAACTTCATCATATCTGAATTATAAAGACAGATAACGTCAGTGCGAAGTGACCCTATTAATTTTACCGGGTGATAAATATCATGTAATAAATCTTTCAGGAATTCTTGTTCTTGGATTCATTTTTTTGGAATCTACTGAAGCTTTTTTTTTATTTGCATCTTCTTCCAATTGACTGGCTCGTTGGTCTAGTTGTCGCATGCGCTTCTGCTACGTTGAGGACTCGGGTTTGAAACTCGGGCAAATTATTCTTGGGCTTTTCCATCAGGAATTTTTCAGCAGCAGAGCGGAGTCTGGACTTGAGACTGGTTGATGACAATAGGCTCGACTCAAACATAATTGGCGGAATGTTGGTGCTCTACAAGTACACCTTTGCCTAAACCGACTATGTTACCATTGATCTATTATATACTATACATACTTGTATACATACTTATATATATACTTGAGAAAATCTTGGTCCAAGAATGGATCCTTGCAGCAAACCGTCATATTACCAAACAATTTCAAGTATTCCTTTATGCACTTAACACAACTGACAACTATTCCAGGCATATAATAATTTTCAGCGAGATTGTCCGAAAGGGTTACCGCTACCCCGAAACATAAAGGGCTAAGCTAGGAACCTGGATACGTTTTAGTCAGTAAGAGTCTGACATCCCCTTCCGCTCCATCTAGAGCGGGAGGGGTGAGGATTTTGCACCCACAAAAATCCACATAATAATTTGCTGAAACAAGAAACTCATTAGCTTAATGTTTTTATTCGAGTATTATAATGGATTCTAATGTTTTCATTATGATTAAGATAATACATTAAGCACGCCATTCTTTTCTACGCTTTATCGCGTTTCCTCCGTTATGTTCCGTACATGTTTATTCATTTGATGCTAATGTTCTTTAATGTGTCCTGGATACTGTGTGTATATTGAAATACACATTTCAAAGGGGTTTCTCTTTTGTGTACTGATGTGTTTTTGTGTGCTTGTTGAATCTGCTAGAACCCGGAATCTTGTATTTTTATGAGTGTTATTTTGAACACCTATTTTGATCAGATGAAATTATGCTCGATATAACGATTATGTAAATAAATTATTAAGAGCAGGGATGGCCCAGTGGTAACTGCCACGACTTGGAGTTGAAGGTTGTGGGTTCGAACCTAAGCTGGTGCTTTACTTTGTGTAAATAATTTCATCACCACTGCTCTCAAAGACGGTGAAGGAAAACATCGTGAGGAAACAATTGGATTTGGAAAAAAATCGTTTTTTTCTTTCTTAATTTTTCTAGACTTTAAATAAAACAGTTTACCCTGTGTAGGACTGCCTGAAAGTCTATAACCCTACACAGTAGCTTGGGTAAACACCTCAGCTCAGACCCTCAGCTTACTCGATTGAATGTTTACTGTTAATATTTCCAGTGCGTGTTCCAAATAAAATATTTGTCTTTCTTAATTTGACATTCATATGATATTAATTCTCATTTACCTACAATCTTTTACAAAATAACTCATTCGTTGTCTTTCTGAAAAACCAATTTGTGTTTCTGCATAAATAAACCAACACGTACGTTCTTTAATAAAACAGACATAATTCAAGATGTGTGTGCCACAGGGTGCTATACATCACATACACTGTCAGCCGGCTGGATTATTACTGCATTTTTATCTGATCTGCTCTGTGGAATTGGAGTTTTTTGGTCAAACAAATATACCCGTAGTGCTATTCTGTAAATATCTCACAGTGAAAACGTAGATGAAGTGAGTTTAAAGTGACCAGTTGGACGATATTTTACAGAATAGCACTACTGTCAATAGTGTCAATCCCTAGCATTAGGTGGAACAACAGCTGACATCACCTACGTTTTCACGGTGGGATATTTACAGAATCGACAAATTTCAGCCATTGTTGTCAATCTCAGTGGAGAATAGCCATTTCCCACGTGGGAGATATTATAATGCGCAAGTGTGTGCGCTGGATCAGGCGCATGCGCATCCACTCTTCCTTAACTCTCATAGTCCCATGGGTTGGCAATACGATACGACCGGGGAGACATCAGGCGTAGGCGCTTAAAGTGTAACGTGCGAAGTACAGTCAACTGGTGACTGTACTTGATCAAGCTTTATTTTTATTACTAACCCACGTCTTAGCCTATTACAATTTGTTTTTAGCCACACAACGAAAAACCTTATCTGAGTTACCACAAACTGTCCAATATTCTCAATCGATTTTGAACTTAACGATAAACGTTTTAAGGTTTCAAATCATTTGGAGAAATTTGACAGTTTCGTATAACTTGATGAGCTGGCGACCGTACATAATCGTGGTAGCGTGAAAAGGGAATGAGATGGAGGTCAACAAAAAAAGCCAACATTTTAGTTCAACTACCTATGAATTTCTAGCGGTAGTAAATAAAACTAGGCCGTATTAAAGAACTCCACACATCTATACGTATAATTCAGACATCAATCTGAACAACGTTTCTGAATCCAGCCCAAGCTTTTAAACTGATTGGTAGTTCCTAAGACCGAGGAGAAAATAATATCTATTTTCTCTTCGAATTATTTTACGGCGGCTTTTTAGGTCTATTTCCAATTTTTCTAGGACTTTCCGATATTATACTTGGAGTACGATTTTCATCTGCCTTCAATTCTTGTTATTGATTTGTATTTATTATTTAACAATTTATATTCTACATTGGTTTATATTCTGACATGTAGGTACAGTCCGCGAGGTATAAGCTGAGCTTTGCATTTGTGTGAGTGTACATGGATAGTGTAGGTGTGATAACCGGCCTTAGGCGCGGCGCCATTTTCGCCCGGTAAAAACCGGTTTAAACTGATTTTGGGTAACCGGCCTGAGGCGCGGCGCCATTCTGACTGTACTTTTGGTGATCACTCACACTAATGCAAAGCTCAGCTTATACCTCGCGGACTGTATCTAATACTTCTTACCTCTTTGAGGGCGGATTTCACCAACGCGATAAACACTGCTAAAACCTTGTAATATGGGCTGTCAATGCCACACCTGTCGTGCAATATTGATACTGACAGCTCTTGAACGTTCAGTTTCAGTGGTCAAAATTGGCCCTGTCTAATTCAAATGCTGCTCTCTATTATGTTGTTTAATTTAATTGGTTACATACTTTTTTTTTTCCTTTATTTAAAGAAATTTTATCATTTAGTGATAATGTCACCCCCGTAGAGAAAAACATTCATCTACTTAAAACTAGACAATGGTATTAACTTAACAATTATTATTACTTAATGGAATTACACAAGCGCTACTACTGAGCATGAGATCCTCAGTTCGATTCCCGGGTCGGGTAAAGTGTTATTTGGTTTATCCATCTAGAATTTCTCAGTAGTAGTCCAGTGTCTGGATTTTAAGCCGTCCGACTGGTAGAAATAGGCTGGAACACACTTACATGGAACTCAAACATAACAACGGAATGCTTTTGCTCCAGTATTATTTATTTATTTAAACTTTTCCACATAATAAAGGTACAAACGCGGACTTAATGCCTTAGGCATTCTCTTTCTTTCATTCTCATTAATTCGTTTATTATCTATTATTTTATGTATACCAATTACTACACTTACATCTGGACATGAAAAACATTTCATTTGATAAACAAAACATCCGGATCCAATATTCTACCGTCCCTATATCCCGTTACACCACAAACTGAATTCGGCACTAACCTAATACATCACACACGCGCGGTGTATAGGTTTTCAATTAATAAAGCTTAGTGTTGCGCCACGACAACGCAACGATCAATGTCATGTTACCCGTATTCGCTCGGGTACGCAACATGTCGCCTAGAGTTCCGTTACAATTTGTGTTGGCGACAAATGATCTGGGGCTCAATTCTGCAACTGTGAGTTAGGCAACACGACATTGACACTATACTGGGTGTAACTGAAAGGGTATATACATTCAAAAGGATATGCTACAGACCACCAAACTGAACAACTTTTACTATGGGACCAACTCCGAAATCGTGTGAAAAAAAATAAGCTGTTCCCTACATTTCGACGAGCCACGTGACCAAAAATGTATAGAATAGTTGTTTTTTTTTTGTATGTTACACCCTGTAGACACACTACACTATGTTGCAACTGTTGCAAATGTTGATATGCTGCAAAAACTTCACTGACCTCTCAGTGATGGCTCAGAGTAGTGTGTCGATATTATGTCTATAGTGTGGCGGTACAATGGTTATCAGTGTTCAAATATTTACAAACTACCTTAACTTTGACCGTCTCGATGAAATTGACACATTATAGCAGACCTGACTAACAATTATTACTTTAGTCTTATTATGGCGTTTCACTGGCACAACAGTGGTAGGTAAGTCAATGACCAATAATTAGTAGAATACCAAATTATTTAAGATACTTTTTACACACTACCAACACAGTAATGAAAAGTTAGTTATTTTACAGAATTGGACCCCTCCTTGTTGATATTGTGAATATACGAGTAGTTTTAGTTTGATCGGCCGGGCTATTCTTGCCGGAAAGGGTTTTAGTCAGTAAGAGTCTGACACTCCCTTCCGCTCCACCCAGAGCGGGAGGAGTCATTTGATGATTGCCCACTGTAATATATTTAGGTTTACCCACATAAGGAATTAGTAAGTAAGATCATGTATAAATAAGCCTACACATCATTGTACCAGTCAGTTCGCAATATACGCTCGCTACAAGTTGACGTTCTTTTATTTATTACTCCCGACACTTCAGTGGCGACGAGGATCACTATAATAATCATCGAAGTTCGTCTGCAATTATTCGAGGAAAATGTCGGTCGGCAAAGTCGGAAAGGTTCGCGATTTTGATGTGAAGTCAGGCAACTGGACTTTGTACGAGGAGCGGTTGCAGATGTTCTTCAAGGTCAATAAGGTCGAGAAGGACATGTGGCTGCCGATGCTGATCACGGGCGTGGGTGATGAGACGTACGAATTGCTGAGCACGCTGTGCAATCCAAGGAAACCAGTGGATATAACGTACGAAGAGGCCGTTATAATGTTGAAAAATCACCTGCAACCGAAACCTGCGGTCATGGCGGAACGGTATCGGCTCAGACAAAGAAGACAGAAAGACGACGAAAGCGTAACACAATATCTGACCGAGCTAAAGAAACTCTCGAAAACTTGTGAGTTTGGTGCAAATTTGGAGGAAAATTTGCGTGACCAGTTCGTATGCGGAGTGAAGAGTGACGTCATCAGGCAAAGGTTGTTTGCGGAAGACAATTTGACGTACTCAGGAGCAGTCAGATTGGCGGTTGGGCTGGAGGCGGCCGAGCGGGATGCGGCAGTCGTGGAGCAGAAAGCGACGGCGGAGGCATCGGCAATCGTGAACACGTGGCGGGCAAAACGTGGGCGCGGTCAGTTTGCGGACCATGCAGCGGACCAACGAACGAACCACGGGCGTGGGGCGCGGGACACCGAGAAGGGCGCGGGAGGCTGCACGGCGTGCGGCTGGCGCGGACACAGCAAGGAGGAGTGCCGCTATAAGCATTTTGTTTGTAGCAAATGCAAACAAAGCGGACATTTGAGACGGGTTTGTCCGCGGATGGAGGCGAACAGTGGCAGAGGGAAGAGGCGCGGCGTGAACCACGTGGATGCCACCGCAAGCGACCAGCCGAGGGCAGGAGCGGGAGACTCCAGTTCGGACGAGCTTGAGGAAGAACTTCATCAACTATGTTTGCACGGCTACAACCCGGTGAGTTTATCATTACTGATTGATGATAAAACATTAAAAATGGAGCTAGACACAGGCTCGGCAATTTCATGCATCAGTAAGAAAACATATGATAAATATTTTAACAATAGAGTAATTAAACCATATAATTTGGTGTTAAAATTTTATGATGGTAGCAATATAAGACCACTAGGGGTTATAAGACCGAAAGTTCAATACAAAGATAAAATAAAATATCTAGAACTGTTTGTGATAGACGGGGGTACAACTTCTTTACTGGGCAGGCAGTGGTTAATAGAATTGGGCATTAAAATACCTCCATTCCAACAAGAGATTAACCATAGTGTACACAATATGTCTGATACTGTCGATTGTTTGTTGAACAGGTATAAGGAATTGTTCAGCGAGCGACTGGGGCGGTACACAGGCGGCAAGGCAACGCTCCGGTTGCGCGAGGGCGCGAGGCCGGTGTTTTGCCGCGCGCGGCCGCTGCCTTACGCTCTGAGGGGTCAAGTCGACGCGGAGCTGGACGCCATGTTGCGCGCGGGCATCATCGAGCCCGTCGAGTGCTCGGACTGGGCGACGCCTTTGGTACCGGTACGTAAAGCGGACGGAGGACTCCGTATCTGTGCTGATTACAAAATAACGTTAAATCCTGTCTTACTGGTCGATAGATATCCGTTACCCAAGATAGATGATTTGTTAGTGAGCTTAAACGGTGCTAGTCATTTCTCAAAAATTGATTTGTCCGTTGCTTACAACCAGATTGAATTGGATAATACTAAAGATTTAACTGTAATAAACACACATCGAGGTCTTTTTAAGTACAATAGACTTGTGTTTGGGTTGTCTTCTAGTCCGGGCATCTTCCAGCGTATTATGTCGAATTTACTTAGTGATATTCCGGGGGTAGAAGTATTTTTAGATGATATCATCATCGGAACGGCGGGAACACAGGATAATCACTTAGAAACGTTAGAAAAAGTGTTCAAGCGGTTACAGAGTCACGGTATGAAGCTAAAAAGGAGTAAATGTTTATTTATGGTTAGCGAAGTCAAATACTTAGGTTATGTCATATCAAAAGATGGGATTAAAGTAGATTCAGAGAAAATAAAAGCAATAACAAAAATTCCCAGGCCAAGAGATATTTCAGAGTTGCGTTCCTTTTTAGGTTTAGTTAATTTTTATGCTAAATTTGTGAAGAATTTGAGCACTATTTTGTCACCACTGTATGAACTTTTAAAAAAAGAGGCCAGTTGGAGATGGAGTGCGGAGTGCGAAAGGGCGTTTGCAAAGGTTAAAAAAATATTAGTAGGCGCAGAGGTATTAGCTCATTATGATCCAAACGAGCCGTTAGTGTTGACATGCGACGCGAGCGCGCGGGGCATAGGCGGTGTACTCACACAGCCGGGCGCCGACGGCCGCGACCGCCCGGTAGTGTATGTGTCACGCGCGTTGAATAACGCCGAGAAACATTATTCACAAATAGATCGGGAGGCGTTAGCTATCGTATTTTGTTTACAAAAATTACATCAGTATGTTTATGGACGACGTTTTGTTTTGCGAACCGACCACAAACCGTTAGTAAGTATATTTGGACCAAAACACGGGGTACCAGCGATGGCCGCGAGTAGATTACAACGCTGGGCAATTATTTTATCTGCTTATACGTACGATATTGAATACGTAAACACTAAACAAAACGGTGCGGACGGGCTGTCGAGATTACCGGTTCCGTGCAGTAGCGATGAGTCACTGCGAGTCCCCGAGCAAACGTATTTACATTTTGCACAGAATGCATTGTTATTAGATTATAATACAATTAAACAACAAACTATGGTAGATCCAATGCTAGGTAGGGTTTTAAATTATATTCGGGATATGTGGCCAACCGATAATGATATTCGAGAATTACAGCCGTATTTTAACCGTCGTAAGGAACTGTACGAGGAGCTAGGCTGCGTGATGTGGGGGCACAGGGTAGTGATTCCTGCAAGTGGTCGAGCCAGGGTACTACAGGAATTACATGAACCTCATATGGGCATAGTTAAGACGAAGGCGTCAGCAAGGAGTTATGTATGGTGGCCGGGCATAGACGAGGCGATTGAGGCTACGTGCAGGGAGTGCGCGGTGTGCGCGGGGGAGGCGGACGCGCCGCAGCGGCACGCGATCACGCCGTGGCCCTGGCCTTCTAGACCGTGGGCGAGGGTGCATCTTGATTTTTTAGGGCCTATTTTCGGAAAAATGTATTTAATTATGGTTGACGCTAGAACTAAGTGGTTAGAAGTATTTCCTGTGCCTAGTACGGCGGCTAGTTCTACGATTGAAAAGCTTACTGAAGTCTTTTCTAGATGGGGTTTACCGAGGCAAATAGTCTCAGATAACGGACCACCGTTCACGAGCAAGGAAATGGCAGACTTTTTGGCTAGTCAGGGTGTAGATCACGTTTTTTCTGCTCCGTACCACCCAGCATCGAATGGGGCTGCAGAAAATGCAGTGCGTACGGTTAAAAGAATTATAAAAAAAGCTGCTAAACAAAAAGAACACATTAATTTATTTTTAAATACCTTCCTTTTGCATTACCGTAATACGGAGCACTGTTCAACAGGGGAAAGTCCAGCCGCATTGATGCTAGGTAGGAATTTACGTACCAAATTAGATGCATTAAAACCAAATATAGAAAATAAAGTCAGGAAGGCTCAGGAACGACAACAGAAAGTAGGAACAGACGTCAAACGTTCTTTAGAGATAGGAGAGGAAGTATGGATGAGACAATATAGGGGAAATGATAAATGGAGTCCGGGGCAGGTAGTAGATAAAATGGGTACTACAGATTATAAAGTTATGGACTGTTCAGGCAAAGAAAGCCATAGACACATTGACCAGTTAAGACAGCGATCGCGAAGCTCATTGATTTGTCCAACTAGCACATCAGAACGGAGTTCTCTTGATGCGGAACGTCCCGACAATCCCGAGGTGACGAAGCCAGCGTCAGTCCCCGGAGAGACTCGGAGCCCTCGGAGCGTGAGGGAGTTCAGTCCGGTTCGAACCGCGACTACCGTTGAGTTGCCGTCTACATCTGCTTCTGGATCAGTACCTCTCAGTAATGTACCCAGTCTTGAAGAGCGGGTGATAGTTTCCCAATCCAAGGATGCTGTTCCAGAGGTAGTCCGCCCCCGTCCGGTACGGGCGTGTCGCTTAAAAAGACCGCCCCAATATTGTGATAGCTAATAAAGTTAATGTTAAGGTTTATATTTTGTTTATTTTAGTTTTATATAATTTAGGATATGCATTATTTAAGGTGGAGGATTGTAATATATTTAGGTTTACCCACATAAGGAATTAGTAAGTAAGATCATGTATAAATAAGCCTACACATCATTGTACCAGTCAGTTCGCAATATACGCTCGCTACAAGTTGACGTTCTTTTATTTATTACTCCCGACACTTCACCCACCATCAAAAAAAAAAAGTAGGAACCCTGAGTTTGGAATAGTGTCCTTGAAAATAGGCGATATAATTATGTACAATACCTTCAGGCTGTATTTGGAATTATCATAACAAGGTACTTGAATAATGCTTCCGAACTTTGCGTGGCCTTGTACTTTGCCCAGTTTTATTTTCTTTAAAAAAATCCCTGGAAGCTACCTTAACTTTGACCTACGCAAAGTTAAACACTGCTTACGAAAGTATTAGGATTTTCTTATTTATGTATGTTTTTCAAGTCGACCTTCGTAATTTTAAGCTGTAATACATGCCATGTTATCAAATCAATTTTTATTTGTGAACATAAGTACAAAAATGTGTTATTTATACATTTTAGCTGATCTGTATGTTCGGCCAATAATCGGCATACAAATATAATATTAGTAAGCAGGTTATTTTTACTATCATAATTAATAAAGTCTAGGATAAAAGAAGTGAACCAATTGAAAAAATGTCATGAGCCGCATAAAATATGTATATGTTATGGGACGAACTCAGCATTGGACACAGATTGAAGAATAATATATTAATGATGATATATAATTATAATAAGTTAATAACAATGTTAATATTATTTAAAACATGAAAAGTCAGGTCAAAACATTTATAAGCAAGTTACCTACCAATTAACATGGGGTGTCAATTTGTTCAGAAATTATTTTTTTTGACTGTATATTATCTCACACGAAAAAAATGCTTTAACGATTATGACCTGCCCATTTTGTCCTTCCAAAAAAACCCAATCTAAATGGAGCCAGACTAATTTAAATACATATCTCAGTACACAGCAATCAGCCTTAATTTTTATGTAAATTTTAATACAACCTAAAAGTGTTGGTACATAGAAAAATTGGTACAATGTCGGCGTGACCCCGGAGGCCCATTCATCAAAACAGGCATAATCTTGTTTCCATCCCAACACGGACACATTGAACGAAATTTTTTATTCATTCATTCATTCGTTCGCTTTTATTTTGTAGATCACCAAAACATTCATTTATTTCCGCGCGCTTTGAGTGAATTGTTCGAAAAGCTTTGCCTGTATATGATGTATTAAGTAGGCTTTTGTAATATGAAAGGTTTTTAAAGCATAAAATTTATAATTCCCGTGAAATTCATTTTATGCAACAAAACACGCCCTCTTTAGTGATGTATGACCTGTTGTAATTAGAGTGTGTGTGTTGACAGGTATTAATTAATATTGACAACATGTATTTTATCGCACAGTTCTGAATTATTCCTTACACGGGATTATTGTGTACACAACATTCTTTTTAGTATATGCGAAACCTGAATATGTATAGTTTGTTCAAAATGTGGAACTGAATCGATTCCAACATTTTTTTTACCATGTTATATTTTTTTTTTTATATTTAAAAAAGGTTACAAGTTAGACACTGAAAAATTTGAGCTGTTCCATACATTTTAATGAGTTACGTGTGCATAAAAGGTATGGAACAGCTCATATTTTTTCGTGATTTCGGGTTCATCCCATAGTAAAAATTGTTCGTAACGATGAGTACAATCCTCCCATGAAATTCTTATAGTTAATATTTTAACACCTTATTATAGCACCTATGTTAATTAATGAAAGACGTTCCCGTTAACCCGCAATGGTACAGCGTCCAACATTCTAAAAAAATATTGCCTTAATTATCTCCATTTAGATTAATGTTCACTCTTATTAGACCATGATCCAAGTTCCATCCTTATTCGTCTGAAGTAGTAGTTCTTTGCCAAGTCCGCATAACATAGCATACGGCCGAGTTCCATAAAATTGTATGAAACAGACCGTCTGTAATTGCATTTTATATCGCGTTCATCCATACAATTTAAAAAGAACACAGCCTTTTAAAAGTAATGCATGAACTGGCACAAAAGACCCGTATTCAAATAAAAACCTTATTTCGCTTTTAGCTACTTAAAAAAATGGGGTCAGCATTTAAATATCCTGCCCGGGCGATTCCCAAAATGCATATAAATCACGTAGAATAACCGTCTCTCCTCTCGGACGCTGTTTTTATTGTATTTCTAATTCCATTACACGGACTGTGTTTAATTCTCAAGACGGTTTGTTTTAAAATGTTTAAATCAATTGGACACCGTGTCTGTACAGTGTGATAGAAGGAAAATGGGGCTATTTCTTGAAGACGTTGGAAGTTCTTTAAAATAAAAATAAGGTTGTTATTTTGTGTAATGAGATACTTTAAGATTCGTAATGGTCAAAAAGATAATGAAGTATTTTCTTCAATTACATTCAAATATCAAATGAGGTTTTTCAAGTTCATTATTTTTGTAATTTTTGCAATAAGCTTAGTCTAATATATAACTTTAGTACCTATTCAAGATCATGTCTATTTTGTTAGGATACGGAGGTGTTTTGAGAAATCGTAAATAAATCACCATTTTTTTTTTGAGGATGGAAAATCAGCATATGGCACCTTCCACTCTGGGTGGAGTGGAAGGGAGTATCCAGACGGTAACCCTTTCGGACAATCCCGCTTACAAGATCTTGTCTATTTTGTTATGATGCGGAGGAGTGGTTTTAAGGACTTCTAAAAATGACCATAAGGTGCAAATTTGACCAATGAAACTGAACGCGATGACGCTTCTAAACCGCGTTCAAGGCTTTTGTGTCAAAATTCCACAGAAAATAATGACAGCCCGGTTTATATGATGATTGCGTTGAATGTGAATTTGGGTCTTAGTTGACTTCACTACATAGTATAAAGCAAAGTCGCTTCCCGCATCTGTCCTAATGTCTATATGTATGTAGGTATGCTTAGATCTTTAAAACTACACAACGGATTTTGATGCAGTTTTTTTAAATATATAGAGTGATTCAAGAGGAAGGTTTGTGGGCGGGCGAAGCCGCGGGCAGAAGCTAGTAAACCATTAAAACAGCAGTCAACTATCCGAATACTGACGTCAGTAAATACTTAACCTATTTTCGTAGTATAATTTATTAAGCTCATCGAGAAAACACTTCATCTCTTTAATTGCCTGAACTTTATCAGTCCTTTTTAACGATGCGGCCATAATGTTTTTAATGGATTTTTCTGTGGCTAATTATCGAAAGCCACGCGAATTAAATGTTTATGGATAACTTATTGCCGTGCTCTTTTAATTATGGCCGCTGGACTGGATATTATGGTAATGATTTTTTGGAGAAAGATGGATTTTTGTGCAAATGTTTATTTTTGTTTTTTTTTAAGTCTGTGAATCTGATTTGTTTTTTGTGGATTTTTATGCGGCGCTCTCTTTTGTTTAGGGTGTTTTATAATAGGCATGATGCCTGGATAAAAAATGAAAATAATTTAGTCAATCAGATAATATAAAATCTTAGGTAAGTATGTTTTGCTTTATCATAATTAATTAAAAATGACGACTGATAATAATCTTGGGGACTCGTTACGTCAGAAGTAAGTATTAAATTACACACTTGTGTGCGTCGTTTTGCCACATTTTCTTAACTCAATGTATCGATCTTTGGATTACGTAAAAAAAAAGTACAATGTTGTTTAATAATCTAGCTGATGGACTGAAAAAAACTTTGTCATCATCCCTTTTGCCAAGAATGGCTTTCATTAT
This sequence comes from Hyppa rectilinea, assembly GCA_951799385.1. Lineage (NCBI taxonomy): Eukaryota > Metazoa > Arthropoda > Insecta > Lepidoptera > Noctuidae > Hyppa > Hyppa rectilinea. Next base: position 15,047,990 of record OX637312.1, on the reverse strand, counting down.
ATTGTTTTTAAATAAATTCAGATGTAATAGATTCAGTTGATTTCAAATTTCGAAAGACGAAAGTATCTCCACTTTGTTATCGAAGCCCTTTTCAAATAAATCTAGACTATTTCTAAGGAGACAGAACCAGTTGTATGCAAGGACATCGCGAAGCTCCAAGAACCGATATTCAAAAGATTTTCGATAGACCAGCCAAATGAGTTTTTCGAAGAACAACGAGAAACTGAGATTGGAATTGAGTACAAGTTAATGAGAACCGTAGAAAATAAAACCAAGTTTATAGCTTATTCTACTTTTACGAGAACGAGGATTTAAAATGCAGTCAAATTGGAAAAATTAAAGTCAAAATAATCCGTAATTTAATTTCGTTTAGTAGCAAGTAAACGTAGCGACATTAACATTGCGGTTTCGTTTTTATTATGACTTGATAAAATGAGGTTTGGTCTGTAAGGGGCTTAAAGTAGGTGTTTTATTATTTTTTCTCCACGAATACGAAATACCACGCTGCGTTCCAAAACTGGGATCGTTGATGTTGGTAAAAAGGCTGCCAGGGATTGGGCGGGTCACGTTAGCCGCATGCATAGTGACCGCTGGGCAATAGTCGCTACAAGGTGGGTGCCTTGGACAGGGTGCCTTGGGTGAGGCCGTCTAGGCCGGCCCAGGAAGAGGTGGCGAAACAACCTAGACTCATACCGCAAAGGATGGATCGAGGTGGCTCCAGAGAAAGATGTCTTGAAGGATTTGCGGGAGGCCTTTGCTTAGCAATGGGACAGTGTAGGGTAAGTAAAAAAAAAACATTTTTCTCCAGACCAAAGTCATAGTCATGACGCCATGAGTTTCATGAGCTACCTGTCGTATACATAAAAGTGGGTTTCTATTTAAAGCACTCGTCCACATCGCTGTCATCCGGAAACAAAAGGCTGGCAGCATTGCCTCGTCATCCACATTAACAATATACAGGGTGAAATTGAATTCATGGGCAATATTTTAAGGGGTCGTTGAACTCATCATTATGAACAACTTTTACTATGGGAACAAATTTGAAATCGCAAAAACTCATCAAAATGTGTGGATCAGCTGTTTTTTTTGCGATTTTGGATTTTTTTCATTTTCATCCTGTATAAAAACTAGCTTCGTGTATCTCACAGGGACTTAGTAACAGGATAAAAAACAGTCAGTAGTTTTTGCTTGAAGAAGTAACAAACACTCACAAACTTTCGCCTTTTTAATATTCTCTGCAAAAATTTCAAAATTACTTACGTATAATTAAACCGGCAGAGATCGGAATCGTTCGCCGGCGGAGCGGGCACGGCAGCCCAGTGCACGGCCCGTCCACCGCTGGTGACTGCGGCTAGCAACCGCTGCCGGCAGCCGCATGATGACCACACGCTTGCACTCGCTATGCCGCCCGCCTGATGGATTAACGGTCAGGTTGGTGACAAATGAGACGTTAAAATGGGGATTTTGAAGTTATTTTTTGTGACGATAGAAACTCATAAGAAAGAAGGTAGCATATATGGGACATAGCGTTTCAGAAATAGTTTTACTTGTAAAGCATCGTCTTCGTAACTCACAGAATAAAAATTGACAAACTAAAAGTAAAACAGGCGCATTTTAAAGTAACAAAAACATTAGGTAACATAAAAAAATATATTACTAAAAAAATGCTCTTGAGATCAAATGGTTAAAAAAGGGCTGCCAGTGTCCAAATTCCCCAGCAATCTTGACACTCTTAAACGCAGTTTACACGAACTGATCATTCGCAGTTTCATTTGTGAAATTCGCCCTTAGTAAAAAGATCCTGTTGGAAACTTCTGTTTACTGTGTCTTCAAACGCAAACGTAAAGTACGTCCAGGCCGAAACTTACTCCACAAAGCTTGTACATAAACTATGTATTTAATGTACAACTAAACTTGTTACGTTTACGACAACTATTCATAACTATGTACCTGCAGAGGTGTCGGCAAGTTTTCCACAAGTAGGTAGCATTTGGACGTCGAGTTCCATCGACGGATCCTTTCGCGAGCTAAAACGTAGTGGGTTTCTATCTCCTTCCCTTCAACTGCCACTAACTCCGCCTGTAACAAATAAAAGAGCAATGTTATGTATGATGTTTTAGTTCAGCTAATATTGGTAGTCAGTACCCATTTTATTTAATGGAAACCCAAATAGTTCAATTGCCTAAGAATATTGATGGACCCGTAAGTATTGGCATTGATTAGCCTCTTTTTGTGAGCCTCAAATGAAATCTCCACAAAATATAAAAAAGTCTCTCGCCGCCGTCTGTCCCTCTGTATGCTTAGATCTTTTATACTACGCAACGGATTTTGATACTGTTTATAACAATAGATAGAGTGATTTAAAAGGAAGGCTTATACGTATGTATAGTTTAACTAGCTTTCGCCCGCCCGATAATATACAGTGCGTTTGGTTAAACGTGAGACATACTTTCAGGTTGTATTGTACTCATGAAAATCAACAACTTTGTCCATGGGACCAACTCTGAAATATGAAAAAAATATATCAGCTGTTCCATAAATTTTGACAAATTATGCGAACATAAGCTGATTTTTTTCGTGATTTGAGATATAGTTCCATAGTCAAAGTTGTTCATTTTCATGAGTATAGATTAAACCCGTGCGAAGCCGGTAAAGGTCGCTAGTAAATACTATATTGTTACGCTGATATTCTAGGTAACTGGTATCACCTTTTTTACTGTGGCTAAATGATAACAGCCGTATGGGTCAATCTAAGGTTAAGCTACGCTTGTCGTGGTCGGCTCGTATGGGTGACCGTTCATTACATATTATCGGAGATCCCTCCGTGCTTAAGAAATCACGCTAAGCCGTTGGTCCCGGCTGTTGGTCCGTTCATAGATCTTTGAATGTCGTTACGGGTCGTCACAAGTCTAAAAGTGCGACCACTTGACTTGCCAAGGGGTAATAATATATTACCTAGTAGGTAACTGGGTTATGGAGGTCAGAAAGCCAGTCGATTCATGTAAAATACTGCGTGCGATTGAACTTGAAGTGGGCCCCACTAAAAACTAGGTACATTGATTGAGTTATACGTACACACAGCGTTTCTATAATTATCAAGCTATACAACCATTGTAGTTTAGACTCATATCGCATTGTGTAGGCTTCCTGTATAAATCAAGGCCAGCGCAGACTTGATATTATGCCGTGGTATGTACATTATTCATATTTGTCGTTCATATATGAATGATAGGTACCTAAGTCATACCCTGTTATATAAAAATACCTCTAGTTTTATAGCACTATATTTGTATACATTTATAAAATAAATAAAATAAATTAACGTTTAATTCAGACAAAAACATACAGTCCATAGCACAAAAAAGAACAAAACAATACAGGAGGCACACAAAAAAACAATACAACACGGAATCAAAATTACATACATCAGCGGGGGAGAACAGTCCGCCGCTCAGAGCGCTGTATGCAAGTGCATCCAGTGCATTTATACTAATAAATTTTTCAATAAACAACTTCAATTTTTTCAATTTCAATTTCAATTTCAATTGACTGCCGCACGCGTACGCGTGTCCCCGGTAGACACAATAGTAAAACTATTTTTAGGCGTCTAATGTGTTAATCTATCGCTCTTTATTATTATTCGGACAAGATTTACGTAATACAGAAACTCTACCATCTTTAGAATACAGAGTATGTTTCATTATCAAAATCATAGATGGCGCTGTGGGTAAGTAAGATCTGAGATTGCAGATCTTATAAACTGCAACTGTGAATTGTATTATGAGATATGTGAGCATATTTCATGCAAATAAACGATATTATTATTTTAACTGTTAAATATTTTATTAGAGCGATAAAATATTTCACAGTTATAATAATAATAATATCGTTTCCATCTCTTTTGAACCAATACGTCAAAAAAAGAAAGAGGTTCTCAATTCAAGTGTCTATTTTTCTTTCCAATGTTTGTTATGCCAGAACTTTGTAATCTATAAACTGATTTAAATATTATGTTTCATTGAATTGGTACAGCACCTACTGACATAGTTCCATTTCAATTTGGTCAGGTGTGATGAGTTGTTCTTGAGTTTGCTTCAATAATGATGTGTATTTTCCACTATGTGTATATTTTTCCATTTAGTGTTCGTTGATGTTATAATTATTTACTTCTCGTTACTACTACTCCACACTTATTCGCACGCAGCACATCAAGCAATCGCTAACTGTCAAATTTTCCCATTTGAATATGAACCTTATTTTTTTGATATAGAGTTGAAAAACTATCAAAGAAATTCGACAGATTGTGGTTACTTGATGTGCTAGCCTCTGTACAATAACTACGAAGTGAAAATCAAAAGCCTTTTACGAAAAAAAAAAACATTGATTTCCGAACACACAGTTATTTTTGATTTTGAAGTAATTTTGGTCCCGGCTGTCATAATGTGGATCTTTAACAGTCGTTACTGGTCGTCAGAAGCCCAAAAGTCTGAAATCCAGTCTTATCAAGGGGTATTATATTACCCAGTTACTGGGTTGTGGACGTCGGATAGGCAGTCGTTCCGTGTAAAATACTGGTATACAGCTGCGTCCAGTTAGCCGACCCCAACAAAGTTAAGAAAAGGCAGGCAGATTGATTCCAGTTAATAGTGACCTCATTTTAGTTCAGTGTAATAAAAACTTTGTCATACAATATTATATTTATCAGGCCATTGCTGATACGCAGTATAGTTTAATACCTACATTTACGTAGTGCTATAGGTATTTAGTATAATATCTTATCTATGCTCATATATTACTATTTGTTTACTCTTTCTAGTACACTATTGATTGTTCATAATCTCAATCACGATTTAGATAACAAATAAGCCGTATTATATGTGTTGATTATGTGTAGGTACCTACGATGTATTGAACTACAATTTTTACATGTCATTATTAGATTACGGCCCACTCCCACTGTCTGTGTCCCAGATATGGAACATTATAGGCTCAATATAATATTTTTACTAGACGTTTAAGATGTACAGCCAGCACATCGAGTTACCCCAATATGTCAAATTTCTTTGTTTGTTTTTCAACTTTATTACAAAAGCATAAGGTTCATTTTCTGCTGGAAAAAATTGACAGTTAGGGATAGCTTGATGTGCTGGCGTCTTTATGTTTAAATGTAAGAGTAATGATATTTCTTTGAACTGCATTATTAAACCCGTTTTCTTTATTGAAGGAAGAAAGATTATGCCTGTTATCCTAAAAGTGTAGATAGAGTTGCTAAAGTACAGCATCGCTAACGTCAAGTGGATTGTCCGAAAGGGTTACCGCTACCCCGGAACATAAAGGGCTAAGGAAGGAACATGGATGGGTTTTAGTCAGTAAGAGTCTGACACTCTCTTCCGCTCGACTTTGAGAGAACGGTGGAGTTTCTTGGCCATTCTTGTCCATACGCAACTACCTTTTGGAAACAATATTAGACTAGAATCAATATTATTTCTTGTTCATTTTGACGTTCAAAAGTGCCTTTCTTGTGCCTATTCGAAATAAATGATTTGACTTTGTGCTCTGGGTGAGCGGGAGGGGATATTAACATTTGATAATTTCCGACCATCAAAAAAAATTGCTCTGACCAGACGTGAGCGTTTTGAGGTAAGTAGCATAATACAAAAGTATACCACTATCTAAAGGTGCCATTAAATCAGTCCCATTGGCATTAAGTTACCGTAGGTATATAACACACTGGGTAGCCCACATTTCAAACCAAGCTTTTAAACTCAGCTCGTAACACTGTACGAGCGTAGTATACTTACGTTCTACTGCTTGTACAAGACTTAAATTGGCGATGTAGAGTGAGCTAAATATAGCATTTTATAGTACTAGCATTAACTTGAAACATCATGCCTGTAATCCAGTAATGGTTCGGTAGAGGTATGCCTTAGATACTCCTACATTTTGCCAGTTATAAACCGAAAACTAGCATTACTTTCTATTCCATGGTGCTGTTTCGGCTTCGGAGGAGCTCGCGGCTAAGTAATAAGAGCCGCAAGAGTCGAACCATCAGGTTAAGCTTACCGGGGTTGGTCCGTGGATGGGTGACCATCTTTAAATGCCGAGACTTCTCCGTGCTTTAAGTAGTTGGTCTCGGCTGTCATTCGCCGATCTTTAACAGTCGTTACCGGCCGTCAGAAGTTCGAAAATCTGACAACCAGTCTTACTAACGGGTATCGTATTACCCAGTTACTGACTTGAGGAGGTCAGATAAGCAGACACTCCGTGTAAAATGGAGTTAAAATACTGGTATTCAGCTGCATCCGGTTAGACTGGTAGCCGACCCAAAACCTGGTTGGGAAAGGGCTAGGCAGATTGATCATGGTATTGTGTTTCTTTGAAGTGTCTATTCTGTTGACTTTACTTACCACTTGCCATAATACTGGCTTAGATATTTCCATAAAGTCGGTTGTAATAATAGCCATTTTAAAAACGTTTGTTTACTCTCCTGAAAAGCATATGGATAGAAATAAAGGCATTATAAATTCACTTCTTTCCAACTTCTTTCATCCTGTTTTACCAAGGGGTATCGTATTACCCATTTTCTGACTGGGTTGTGGAGGTCAGATGCCTATCTGACCTCCACAACCAAGTAAGTCGCTCCATGTAAAATACTGGTAATCTGCTGCACCCGGTTAGACTAGAAACCGACCCCAACTTATTTGTGAAGTGGCTATTTCCACCACTTCATTCTTCGTCATAATGATGACTTAGATATTTCCATAAATTTGGTAGTAATAATAGATGTTTTAAAAACGTTTGTTTACTTTCCTGAAAAGCAAATACATATAGGCAAAATACATTCTCTTCTTTAAAATAAAACTCCAAAGTCATGTTAGTAAAACACATTTAATAGAAATACCTATGTCAAACCTTACCTGACAATTTATTGTAATTACTTTTTACTCACTGTTTATTTGTAGTATTGTTAATTTCGTATAATTGCATTTATATTAATTATACCATTTGTTACTATCGTCATAAACTGTACCATGGTTTATACGTTCTTTTGCAATTACATCATATTGATGTTCAATTCCTTGTTTTGCAAAGCATTTATCTTTTCAATGCTATACCACACGGCTTTTATCATCATTATTATTAAATACTTATTATATTAAGTGCGCTAAAAATAAAAACAAACACAAAGGTTAAACAAATAAACATCTAAAACCCTCACCGAAAAGAAACTAGATATAAAGTTAAATGATTCCCAAAGTTAATTTATATAAACGTTATTAAAAATCAAAACAAAAATAATGCTACCATTAAAGATAAGATAAAAGATTAAAATGCCATCCATCAAGAAAATTAAATTAAATAGGGATTATCTTAAAAGGCGTTCGAAGCCTCATTCATCATTTGAATCTACGATAAAAAAAAAGAAATAAAAAATACCTACACCACAAAATAGCATCATTATGTTAAGGTAAAACCCATGGCGTCACTGATTTCTCAAGAGAGCTAAATTGTTTTAACGACCTTCAATTGTTTCATTCAGCATTTTCAATGTTAATATCTTCCACCACTGCTGTCGAATTATCTTGTGGCTGTTCCATATTTACATCACCAGAATTTTCGCCAGAATTTTCAGCCACTTTGTTCTTTTTTTGAAGTTTCTTTCGTCCAAAGCGTCCACCATGTCTTCCGAATTTAGAACACTTACATTTGTTTTTGTTAGTGTTAGGTTCTTGTTCTTCATTGGCAGGCGCTGTCTCATTTGGAGGAGGCGATGGATTGCGTCCAGATTCAATGACATTGTCAGAACTGTCGCTAGATTCATCGCAGGTTAGGTCAAAAGTCCATTGCGCCCAGAATTTTCCAGTGTCTGGACCGTGAAGTCCGTGACGACCACGATGACAGTGTGGTCCACGGTGTCCGTGGGGGCCGTGATGGCCATGTGGTCCATGGCGGCCATGTGGTCCACAATGGCCATGACGTCCATGGTGCATGCCATGGCCGTGATGTTTTCCAAACCCATGTCTTCCAAAAACTCGTCCAAACTTCTTATGATGTTCGTGCCCATGTTTTTTATGACCTTGATTATCCGATTGCAGATACTCAACAAACATCCTCACCAGTTCTTGTTTTTCATTACCGAGACGAGAAAAATCGCACATTTCTGGCCCAAAACGTTGGCACTTTACTCGCATTTTGAGGAAAAAACTGTAGGACTATCAACGAAAGCCGTCGACTAGTTTATGGCACGTAACAGTCGTTGAAAGGCTTTATATACCTTTATTCGACGTGAGTCAACGTTAAGTGTCGACTTCTATCGGTATTGATAATAGTAGGTTATACGAATTTCAACTCTACAGCTAAAGCATAGAGTTACTAATTGGTTTATTGAAAATCTGCTTATTTGATTACTAACATTTGTATGACTTCACTATTAACAATAAAATGTTGACTTCGCTTAAAAAATAACTATGGTTCATTCACCCAATTATAGACTATAATTCCTGGTAAGTATCGAACAGTACGAATTATAGGATTCAAAGGAATAAGAGCTCGAACAAGATGTATTAAAGTCTGAATTTTGATGCATACGAAGAAGTCCTTTTGCCAGTTTGAAAGTTGAGAAAACCAACATGGGTCACTAAACTGGACAAAAAGAATGGTATTGCGCAACAATTTCACAATTGTTGCAACAATAACACACTATTGTGAAATATTTCTAAATATTGTGCAATCAAGTTCGAATATCCAGTTTCCCTGTAATGTTTACGTGAATTATATATGAATCCTTATGCAATGCATCCGCCCTGTTTTGCAAAATATGATTCATACAAAAATTGTGCCAAGAGTTTGTAGTTTCTCTTACACCAGAATATAAATGTACTTATTTGGAATGATTGCTCCTTTTATTTTTGTGAACGTCGTCCAAAATTCTGTCTAGTGTTAGTTTATTGCGTAGATAGCTGTTTGCTTATTGAAATAAATTCTTAGACTATGTTTACCATGCTGTCTGTGGTATCTCAGTACCTTTATTATTTCCCCTCAGTATTTACAAAGTAATAACAATTCTAGCTTCTCTCGGATGTAATGTACCTAGATGCTATCGCGCGGGGGAAGCCGTGGACGAACGTTAGTTAAACTATAGGAATATGCCTTCTTCATGAATCACTCTATCTATTGATTAAATTTGCCTACCTAGTTTAAAAGATCTAAGAGTACAGAGGGCGGGGAGCGAATATAGCCTGCCAGCTACATTCGCTGGATGGCTTGTAGTAGCTAGTTAACAATTGCCGAGAATCGAGCTGAATGGCGTGCAATTGGGGAGGTCTATGTCCAGCATTGGACAGGCTGGTGATGATGATAAACCAAATAAATTTAAAGTCCTATTAATTATTTATTTACTGTTGTATCTTCATGCTATGCGGATTTATCTGCTCATAACTTATAATGTTACAGAATACCACGAACATTATTTAACGAAGTAAAAATAAAACGATTAGTTCTTTTTAGCGACACTAGATGGCGCTGTCATAAACTCAGACCCTTAGAACATTTTAGGTTAAATGCTCTAAGACTCAGACCGGAACGGAAAATAATTTTATTAAACCCCAATAAAAATTCATGAAAATGTCCTCACAGAATAAGCTTCTCGTAAAAATAATAATATTATAATTTATTATAGTACGTGTGAAATAAGAAACGTTATACGAAAATCTATAAAAATAGGCATAGTCCATTTATCGGCATTGGGAACCCTTTTTAGAACCAATATCGTAAAATATTGAGCCCCTTGAGTCGCGTGGTAGCCGCCGATACAGAATTTTATTGCGTTTTTTTTTATTTTATACAATAATATTGAATTTCTGTTATTCTATGTGAAATTGAGATATGTTTAGACGTCGTTCGAGTTAATTTAGAAGTAGAATAAACTCTTATGGATAGGTTTATTATTATTGGATAAGTTTTCATTGTTTATTTTTTCATCCAAAACTTAATTAATAGTAGCTATTTTTCTAGTATTTACCGAATCAAGTGTTGTTTCTGCTTTGCTGAAAACTGTCAATCCTTCTAACATGGCCCCATCACAACAAGGCCTTCAAAATGAAGACCCTTCATTTATCCTTACCATAAAATTTTGCCGACTACGTTTTTTTTTTGAAGGCTGGGAAATCATTCGATTATTTCTCCCGCTCTTGGTGGAGTGGAAGGGAGTGTCAGACTCTTACTGACTAACCCCATTCATGTTCCTTCCGTAGCCCTTTATGTCCCGGGGTAGCGGTAACGGTAACCCTTTCGGACAAGCCCGCTCACCCAATGCAACTATGTTGGGATCGACTTCCAGTCTAACCGGATGCAGCTAAATACCAGAATTTTACATGGAGCAACTATCTTTCTGACCTCCACACTTCCTCACTTCTACGTTACTGGGTAACACGATGCGCCTTGTTTAAACTATATGTCAGACCTCCAGGCTTCTGACGACCAGTAACGACTGTCAAAGATCCACGAATCACAGCCGGGACCAACGGTTTAACGTGATTCCGAGGCACGGAAGAGTCTCGGTGGTCTCCCATCCACGGAACAACCCCGGCCATCGTAGCTTAACCTGTATGGATTGAACCATACGGCTGATATTACTAAGCCAGACGTTTTATACGTATATTTCAATTGAAACAGAGAACATAACATAATGTTGCCCGTAATAATTTCCACAAGATTGGTTATAATTATTATTGAATAGAAAAAGGCTTTCACGTCTCTTGACTAAATGCCTTTGATACAAGTAATACGCTTGAGCGGTAATAGGCTTATGATTTTTTTATGATTGACTTCATTTTTAAGTTCTAAAGACTCTTTTATTGAATTGAATTGATTTATGTCTTTGATTTGATTGTTTTTTATTCAAATAACAAGTGCTTCTTTTTGAGAGTAAGTTTTTCTTTTAAGGGCCAATTCCTTTGTTTCTTCAAACTGAACGTGATCATCAAATCTAAACCGTGTTCAACAGCCGAATGACAATCACAGCACTTGACAATGAATACGGTTAAGATTTGTTAATCGCGTCCAGTTTGATTGCTGAAATCAGTCTTAACATTTTAACGTCATTGTCCCATATTTGTGACAAGCAAGCGCATGGCATGGCATGGCATACAGGGCATGCTCTTGCTTGTCACATATATGGTACGATATCAACATGAAATAAACAATGAAATCATTTCTTTTGTGTGTGCTTAAATAGATATTATCTTAAAATTGTAAGCTCTTGTACGTATTTAATGACATGAAACAAATTAAAAGTCACCATGGATATTAGGAAATTCATTTCATCAAGAAGAAATAAATTTGTAGCTTGGCGTGGAGGGCACGCGCGTGCATTAATGCTCTGGCGTTCAAAACGTCAGTGATTATTCACTGAGAAGTAATAATAAAATATTACTGCATTAAGAGATGGTGGTCGGGACATTATTTGGTATAATGTCCCGACCACCATCAAACAAAAACTGGTTAAAAATGAGCTAAACTTATGCTAAGGATGACTTTAGTAATAAAATACACATAATAATATAACATCACGCCTGTATTTCCTGAAGTGTTAGGCAGGAAGTAATTATAGTCACTGTAGTACCCACATTTCACCAGTTACGATTTAGCAAATAAAAAAACGTGTAGAGATAAACTACGATAACATGGCGCGGCCTTTTCAAATTACTGTTTCAATGTTTGTAGTCACATCCGTTCGAAAGAGTACGAATAGTAATCGTCTTCAGTAGTAGGCCGGCAGCAACATGCGATGTGAGACTTGGTGGCGCTTTGTAACTTCTTTCACAAATACTTTCGAACGTTTAAAATTTTGGAGGGGCGGGCCATGTCATCGTAGTTTATCTATACCTAATTGTTTGAACTCATAGTTATCTCTTCTGACTTGCACCAGATCACAAGTCGAAAGGGTCTGTGCCAAATGTACTGGAAACCAACTCCAAAAGAAATCTGTTTGGCGCGGGGACGTCTGAGGTACAATGGTCAGTCGGGACTGATTGGAAAAAATACCCTGCAACCCTGCACAAGGTACCTACATAAAACTTATTGTTGCGCATGGGGGAACCGATGTACTCCGAAGTAAGGGAAGCAAATGGAGTGAAAATCCCGTAGGTTTTTCGGAATGGGAGAACCACGTTGAAAAACTAATCGACGGTTAAAGTCTTACAGTATGATGAAATTGGACTCACGTGGTTAGGTACCTACTTATGATTCGAATTTTATTTTTGGTGAAAACAAGTATACCAAATGAAATAAGAAAAATTTATATTTTACAAAAAAAATAGAAACAAAAAAACGATAAATACAGTAAAAAATACAAAATACTCTTAATCATTTATTAAATTATACTTTTAAAAAACAATTATTATTTTAAAAATATTTATAAAAATAATAACCCACAGGTATTGAAAACAAGGTCCAAGCTAACGCTTGTCAGGGCTCCAGCGACAGGTACCTCAAAGCAAAACGAGCCGTGTCCAGAGGAACCGCTTTCTAAATCAAGTCCTTGATCCAGCTGCCCAATGAGAGCCTCTTGGTCGAAGCTCTTGGCTATTAAGTCATTGGCAGAATTACGACTATAGACACAATCATGTCGACAACCTCGCGAGCCAAGTCAAGCTACTTGATTTGTTTATCTTAGTCGGCTTCCGTCCGTTCCCGTCATGCGGGACCGGTATGTCAACAATCAATGCGCGTTGCTCTAATTGATTCTCCATCACTATATTAAAATTGTTATTAGTCAGAGAAATTGTTTATAAACTTGACTACCTACCTACTTAAATTGTTCTTATATTCAAATCAGAGCTGTCATTCTTTGACAAATCTACCGAAATGGACATAACAGGGCAAATTAACGTTGTATGTTATTTGATAATGGATTTATTTTCATGATTGTAACACTATCACCATACTTTTTTTTTAGGGAAGCAAATCATCAAATGACTCCTCCTGCTCTGGGTAGATCGGAAGGGAGTGTCACTCTTACTGACTAAAACATATACCAGTTCCTTCCTTAGCCTTTTATGTTCCGGGTTAGCGTAACCCTTTCGGACAATCCCGCTGAACCATACCTACCTAACTTTAAATTTGGTACATTTAAGAAATTATATTAAGAAGATAAATAATCACAATCAGCCTGTGTCCGCTGCTGGGAAACAGGTATCTTCTCTTCGAGAGGGAGTGGGTTGTAATTTATCACGTAGACCCCGAGCGGGTTAATAGAATTGTCACAACATGGCTTCGAATGTTTTGTTCTAAGACATTCCGGTTTCCTCGCGATGTTTTCCTTCACCGTTTTAAGAGCAGTGGTAATGTAATTATTTACACAAAGTAAAGCGCCTGCTTGAATTTGAACCCACAATGTACAATGTCGTCTGGCTTTTATCACCTTACAAACTTTTATGAGGTGGCTAGTTTACACGCAAGAAAAAAAGATACTTCAGTTGAAATTACAATGTGTTCTTCCAAAACAATATCATGATTAAATGATTAGTATTGAAAAATTCCACAACGAGAAGAATAAGTCACCTAATTTCGGAAGGGAGTGTCAGACTCTTACTGACTAAAACAAATACATGTTCCTTCCTAAGCCTTTTATGTTCCGGGTTAGCGTAACCCTTTCGGACAATCCCGCTGAACCATACCTAACTTTAAATTTGGTACATTTAAGAAATTATATTAAGAAGATTAATAATCACAATCAGCCTGTGTCCGCTGCTGGGAAACAGGTCTCTTCTCTTCGAGAGGGAGTGGGTTGTAATTTATCACGTAGACCCCGAGCGGGTCGATAGAATTGTCACAACATGGCTTCGAATGTTTTGTTCTAAGACATTCCGGTTTCCTCGCGATGTTTTCATTCACCGTTCTGCTCTTAACAGTGGTGATGTAATTATTTACACAAAGTAAAGCGCCTGCTTGAGTTTGAACCCACAATGTACAATGTCGTCTGGCTTTTATCACCTTACAAACTTTTATGAGGTGGCTCAGTTGTATACAAGGTGTAACCGAAAGGGTATATACATACAAAAGCATATGCTACAGACCACCAAACTGAACAACTTTTACTATGGGACCAACTGCGAAATCGTGAAGAAAGAATCAGCTGTCCCCAAAAATGTATAGAACAGCTGATTTTTTTTTCTTGTGACTTTCAGTTACACCCAGTATATCCGTTGAAATTACAGTGTGTTCTTCCAAAACCATATTTTTTAAATATTTAAAATTGAAAAATTCCACATAACGAATAGTTTAAGTCACCTAATTTTATACTAAACTAGCTTCCGCCCGCGGCTTCGCCCGCATAATATGTCATCAAAAAAAAACACATAAACCTTCCTCTTCAATCACTCTCTATATCTATATATATCTATTAAAAAAAACCGCATCAAAATCCGTTGCGAAGTTTTAAAGATTTAAGCATACATAGGGATATAGGGACACAGAAAGCGACATTGTTTTATACTATGTAGTGAAGATAAAATAATAGGTAAAGTATGTAATTACTAAAATTGAAGTCAGCAGACAAATTCTGTTCTAAGTTAAGTATCCTCAAAGTCTACGCTTTCTAATTAATTATCCTTCAAGTTAAGATAACTAAAAAGCCACCTAATTAACAAAGTATATTATCAAATTCTTAATGCATAATATAAACCAGTTACTCGCTCCTCGCTTCATCGCATGGTTAATCTCCGGTCCAAGTTGAAGTAACTCGAACTTCAATTTAAGTTGCAAAATAATCGCCCGAGACATAACCATGTACAGTCACGAGCACCAATATGTAAACACCGAGCAAAATTCAGAAGCGGATTTCTCGTAAAATAACTGTTTCACTTTTGAGATACGAAAGGGTCGGTAAATATATGGATTCGGAAATGCAATGTATGTGGTGTAACATTCAATTTCATTAAAAAATTAAGGAGAAAACCGCTTTTGAAACTAGCTAACTGTATACATATTTTTCTTGTGACTGTACTTGCAGAGGACTGGTTTAACTGAGATATGAAATCTCACTGAGTTCAGATGCTACTTTCAGTTATTTCATGTCTTTGTTCAGTGAAATATGTAGGTAGTTGAGATTCTTGTGAAGTTCTAATTTATTTAATGGGAATGTTGTTGATGTTTTTCTATCTTATCTGTTGTGATCTTCTTTTGTTTCAATTGTTATTTTGTTTTGTCGTTTTTAAGCAGAATTAAATATACTTTAAACTACTCAATACTTTATTTTTTAGCCCTCGACGCAAAAAATGGGTAGTTGTAAGTGTGTGTGTGTGTATCTGTCTGTGGCATCGTAGCTCTAAACGGGTGAACGGATTTGGATGCGGTGTTTTTTTATTTCACAATGTGTACTTAGGTTTTAACTTTTTTTTTTTTTAAGGCTGGGAAATCATCCAATGACTGCTCCCGCTCTGGGTGGAGCGGAAGGGAGTGTCAGACTCTTACTGACTAAAACCCATCCATGTTCCTTCCGTAGCCCTTTATGTTCCGGGGTAGCGGTAACCCTTTCGGACAATCCCGCTTACCCGGCAGGCTTGGCTCTGAGGGGCCCCTTCATACTTAGGTTTTAACTTAAAATTACATTTATATATTTATTCATTTATTCATAACAATTTTTACATTGTGTCGAATATTAAAGATTTTACAATTTAAAAAAATACATACAAAAATTACATGCCACTTAATTACTATGAGGGAGAGTAATAATAATAAATAAATGTCATTTAAATAAACAGATTATCAAAGTCACAAAAAATTAAATAAAAAAAATAAATAATGTAGCCATGTCAGATGTTCAATGTCAATTACTTACTTATATGGTCATGAATGCAAATTAATAATTTAAAAAATATATACCAATAGTAGCAGCAATAATAAACCTGATAAATGTCTTAGTATAATATGTAGATAATATTATGTTTACAATTTAAATGTCATTAATTGAATAATAGCAGCCTTCCAGTAGGTAACGCTTCAACTTAGTTTTGAAGTCCCGTTTGTAAAGAGATAATTTTATATCATCGGGGAGTTTATTGAAAATTTTCACTGACATGTGACCGGTACCGTGTGCGACTATGTTGAGTTTAGGAATATTTATGCTTTTAAAATCTTTTCTTCTCGTACTCTCTCTAATCTTTCTTTCTTCTTCAGTCTCAAAGTGATGTATATATTTAGAAAAATGTGTTAGGAGCACCAATACGTATAAGGAAGGTACAGTAAGAATATTCAAATCCACAAAGTGTCTCTTACAAGATTCTTGCTGACGGATGCAAACCATGGTGCGGATGGCCCATTTAATCAATATGGACACAACAATATAAGAGAAAGGAAGCTTTGTATAACTTAGCGGATCAGTCTCTTGAATCAAATCTAATGTATTAGGATATTTTTAAATACTACATCGACATAATATTATAAATATCTATAAATAAGACACAAAACAACGTGTATAGTGAGTCTTTTAAGTTTTCTTTCATGATTAGTAAAATTTGGTCGAACTTCCAAAAGTATAAATATTTTTTAACCTTCATTAAAAATAACCAGGTTCATAATCAATTATACTCCAGCCTAAAATACTAATAAGAAATTTTAATCTAACATAATGTCGAATGTGAAATTTATATTGAAACTTAGTACAGACGCCAGCACATCAAGCTATCCCTAACTGTCAAATTTTCTCAATTAAAAATGAACCTCATGCCTTTGCAATAAAGTTGAAATACTATCAAAGTTTGACAGATTGTGGTAACTTGATGTACAATGTTGATTGTACTTTACATAATTTCGTTCCACTTTCTTAAAGTTTGGTATAATAATATAAGCACTCTGTTTCACATTTTATATATGTATTATTGTCACTATTATTTCTTCTTTTATTACATCACTTTCTAAGTTAGTAAAAGGTTTAGTTCGCACTATTTGTTTTGTCTAACAGCTGAATTGGGGAACCGCCTAGGTAAAGAAAATAAATTATATATATTTAGTCCGTCAATCAGATAATAAAAAAATATTAGACACGTATTTTTTGCTTTATCATATTTGTAAAAAATTACTGAGGCTACACGGCAGAAATAAGTATAAAAACTACACACTTGTGACGTATTGTAATAATAATAATAATAATAAATAAATTTCTTTATTGGCATAAAAACAGGTTACAGAAACATGTGAGACCCTGGCTCCAGAGCTAGGTTGGAGTACCTGTATTTCAGGAGCCAGTGACTTCTTCCATTTAGGTTACAATTTGCAAGTTTTATGCAGCAGAGGGTGACGAACTTATTGGTACTTAAAATTAAGTTCAATAGCAATCAATAAACATTTAACTACTTAAGCACTAAAATAAAATTAGAACATAGTAGTAGTATATTGTATTATTATCACTTGCTTAAAAATCGGTGAAGGAAAACATCGTGAGGAAACCATGCATGTCCGAGAGATATTCTTCAACAGCATGTGAAGCTAAGTCAGAG
Source organism: Hyppa rectilinea (assembly GCA_951799385.1). Taxonomy (NCBI): domain Eukaryota; kingdom Metazoa; phylum Arthropoda; class Insecta; order Lepidoptera; family Noctuidae; genus Hyppa; species Hyppa rectilinea. The sequence goes on along the minus strand of OX637312.1, from coordinate 15,030,492 downwards.
GCCCATGGGCAGCATAAAACTCTGACACCAGGTTAGTCATTAACCACACGAAAAGAAGAAGACTTGTGATGTCATGCCACATTTTAACTCAATGTATCGAAGTCATCTTTGAATTACGTAAAAAGAAAAATACGGGTCCAATATTTTTTAATAATCTAGCTTAGGGACTAAAAAAATTAGACATCATCCCTATTGCGAGGAAGTATTGGTATTCAGCCGCATCTGGTTATACTGAAAACCGACTCAACATAGTTAAGTCAAGGCTAGGCAGATTGATCCCTACTACGACCATGATAAGTTATGTCACAATAGCATTACTGTGAAATTCCCTCCGTTCACATTATTGTATCTCCCTCAGTGCGAGACAATTCTTATTTTATTTTTTATTTTATTTATTAAGGGATAATAAACAACTACAACATATATAATACATAATGTTAACATAACTATAGGTGGTAATGTTGCAGTCCACTGCATTATCTGCAGATAGGACATATTAAAGGATCAGTGGTCGCCACTAGACGAGCATTACTAAAATTAACAAATATTTTGAATTTATAAGTCGCTATAAGGCTAGCTATAGCTATAAAATCAAAACAGAACAGAAACCATTTCATTTACTTAAATTATACAATAAATTAATAATAATAATACGATAACTATTTTATTAAGATAATTTTTTTATAATATTAGATTTAAATATACTTTTCGAACATGCAAATATATCAATATTAATGAAATTCAAATTATAGGATTCCAACATTCTATGAATAAGGCAACTTATAATTATATTATATAATATTATTATTATATAACTTATAATTTTATTTATCTATAGGTATTCCTCAAAAAAATATAAATTTCGATTAAAAGGCGTATATCCCTACCTTTTCGCTGATCGGACCCACCCCGGCCCATTACGCACCGAGCAGTGAATAACTTACAGCTCATTTGTTTTCTATTGTTCCTTTATCGTGTCCCTTAAAACTAGGGTCACCATTTCGAAATATGAGACGTGCTGACAAAAAACTGGACTTTTGGAAAAAAACTATGGGCATTGGGGGGTTGCGTTCAAATCCGGGCCTGTACCAATGTGACTTATTCAATACATATGCACTTTCAGGGTGTGTCATGACTTATAGACATAACTAACATCATCCAAAGAAAACAGTGTAATGAAACCTGGGGGGCCGACCACCACCTTGTATAGCAGAATGATGTCAATATTTCTTCAGTGTGTGGAGTAATACAAGATGTTACGTGCTCCATCTCTTTCCCACTGTGTAATATTCTTGTGTATAGTGCTGGATTTATAGTTCCTATTATCAACCCGCAACCCGAAAAACAAGCAAGCAATTCTCAACCCGTATTGAGCAGGGACAGTGGTCAATATTTGTGCATTTTCAGTATGAGATGACCCTCACTGCAGTAGGACTATATTAATAGGCTATTTCTGTTTTGAAATCATCAGAAATCATTTAATATTTTTAATTTACAAAAAAAACTCGTCTGGTCGAAAAGTGCCCTAGACTAATAACTGCCCGGGCATGTCCAGGTGTAGAGCCAAAAAGCCGAACTTGTGCGAATAAATTCGCAAGGATGGTAACCCTACTTGAAACATGCTTATATTCTGTAGTAAAGGGAACTTTTTTAAATAATAACATTCACAATTCGGTGGATCAGCCATTAGTTTGCGCTCCAATGAATTTCGTATTCGGATATTCTTAGGTACCTATATCTTGTATTTTGTAGGATGTATGTATTTTTATGATCTTTTCAGCAATGGGACTATCGGATTTTGTTAGTATTTGAGTAACTGTGTACTGTAAGTATCGTATGTATATGAATGACTGAATAAACAATTAGATTTGTTATGTAGAGACGTCAGTAGATCAAGCAATCACAAACTGTCGAATTTTTCCAATTGAAAATGAACCTTATGCTTTTGTAATAAAGCAAAACTATCAAAGAAATTGGACAGATTGGGGTAACATGATCTGCCAGCCTCAGTACTTGACTCAGGAGAACCTATCTAAGCTATGTACTCAAATGAAAGATTATGTTGATAAATGAAGACATCAATTTAATGAGGAAATTTATACTTAATTAAAGTCTCATTTCACTAACTCACAACATTCACTTTGAATAAAGAATTCTGATTACTACCTCCGTTTTGTATAAATAATTTTATTTAGGTAGGTACCTATTTTGAAAAGAGAATTCTGAATACAAAACTCATTTTGAATAGAGAATTCTGAATACAACACTCATTATACATAGAGTACTGGATCAAAAGATCCAGGTTCCCCCCAATACCCTACTACAAACATGTTTTAAATGATTACGCTCCAATTCGAGCCTAATTTTATAATCATATGTAAACATAATTATGTGACATCAAAAAAGCTAATTATAATTACAAACGACCCAAAAACCGGGTAGCTCTCCAGCGTAAAGGCCCTCAGTGAACACTGTTCACTGACCTTCAGGCCTGACGATCCAAATTGAGGCTAATTTTGTTCACTGTTGAAAGAATTTTTAGCCCTTGCTACCTCGACTAAACTCTTTGATGAGAAATAAGTGGCATATAACAATTATGCTAATTAGCCGACTTTATGTGCTCTGTGACATATAAAGGTTGGCTTTTTTGCACCCACAACAACCTCGGTGCTAATTTCGAGGCAATTAGAGCTCACTTACTCAGAATCCTAATTAAACAATGAATTTAATCAGGGACAGAGTTACGCTCGTGTAGAGTTTTTTACCAATCCTTTTTTCGAAAGTATTCAAAGGCGAAACTTTAAATAAAATACACGGGCAAAGTAAAGTTGTGTAAGAGTTCGTAAACTGTCGTCAGCTTTAATGAGATTGATCCAAATTTAAATTCCCTTAAAAGTATTTACGCGCTGTACCTCCGAGAGATCGAGGGAGTTTTCATGACTTTTTTTTTATTTACGCCGCCCAAAATTATTCTTTCGCTCATCGTTTACGAAGTATAAATCGTTTTGTTGCTTATAATCATGATGGGATCTTGTGGTAATCTGAGGGGGAAGAATGAAGTGATTCAGTTGCTAAATCATCCTGAGAGAGTGATTTGGAGAATATGGGATAATCTTATACTAAGGGCGAATTTCACCAATGAAACTGAACGCATTAGCACATAAACCCCGTTAGGGCTGTCATTGTTATTATTTTCTGTGGAATATTGACTGATCTGGAACGCGGTTTAGATGTGCTAATCGCGTTCAGGTACGAGAATTAAGCCTTTTTTTAAGGGGTAGTGGGTGGAGTGGGAGTGTCAGACTCTTACTAACTAAACACGTCCATGTTCTTTCCTTAACCCTTCGTGTGCCGGGGCAGCGGTAACCCTTTCAGAAACCCCACTGATGAGTATTAAACCGATTTAAATACTCAAAGAATCGAATCGCTTAGAGAACTGTTTAAAAGTATTAATATTATGACGGTACCTTGCCAATTCATTTATGAAAACATTATGTATGTAAGAAAAAATCGACATCTTTTTAACAAAATAAGTGATAGGCATAACTTTAATAAAGATAAAATAGATCAACCCTTTTTTAGGTTATCAAAAGTTAATACGTCTTTTATGGGGTTCTGTGTTAAATGTTACAACAAAGTACCTTGTGACATTCTGCAATTAAATGAAAGAAAATTTAAAACTCACATTAAAAACAAACTTTGTAAACAAGCATATTACAAATTAGAGGATTATATAAAGGATAAGGATGCTTGGAAACATGCTGGTCCTGCTCCACAGGGCAATCTAGTGTCTAGACAAAATCAAACTGGTTGCTAAGTAAATAGGTAATAATTTATAATTTGTACCATATTATTTTATTATATTGGAATAACTTCTCACACATTGATTAATATATTATTATTAACTTTTAGAATGTTTGTAAATGTGTGAGCACCATGTACTTATGATATAATTAAGTTTACTTGCCACTGCTACATGTGTTTTTCTTTTCACCTTTTGTGGTGTATTGTTTTTATTCTGGGTGCATCGTCTTCACATATAATGTTATAATTCATGTACACAAAACATTGTAAAACATTTTAAAAGAGTAACGGTGGAGTTTCTTGCCCATTCTTCTCCACACGAAACTACCTTTTGGAAGGGGCGACTAGAATCAATTCTATTTCTTGTTCATTTTGACGTTCAAAAGTGCCTTACTTGTGCCTATTTGAAATAAATTATTTGACTTTGACTTTGACTTTGAAGAAAAAAAGTTAAAGTAACGCAGTCTTCTTCTTTTCGTGTGGTTAGTGAGTAATCCGGTGTCAGAGTTTTATGCTGCCCATGGGCCTCTGCTTGGGCCTTGCATGAGCCTTAGCTTCACATACAGTTGAGATATATCTCTCAGACATGCTGGTTTCCTCACGATGTTTTCCTTCACCGATTTTTAAGCAAGTGATAATTATACAATACGCCCATGAATCCGTAAAATCAGAGGTTAGACCTTGGATTCGAACTCGAGACCTATGACTTGGCAGTCAGGCGGTTACACCACTAGGCTATCACTGCTTTGAAAGTAACGCAGTTACTACGCTTATTAACGCAGTCGTGTTTAAACCGTGACTCTTTATGACTTTCCTTCCATTCGTCGTCCATTCTCCTTTTATTATTAAACTCCTTATAAATACTTTTTGGAGTGCTCCAAATGGCATTATTCCTTCTTATTACACTTGTTTATGTGCTTCAGCCTCTTTTATATACATTTATAGTATTTATGTACTTGTTTACTTGTCTCTGGTCATAAATATATAGTTGATGATGTTTATTTTGGGCTTGGACTATTTAATAACGTAAATCTTATGATTAATGGCTTGGTTTTGCTTTAATTTTTATTGTTGAAGCTAGAGTATTTTCTTTAGTTTATTGAGATATAGATTGTTTAGACTGGGTTTTTTTTAAAGAATTTTTCTAAGTCGCTAAGAGAACCTTTTTTATTGTAGTTACTGTAAGTAAGTATCATTCACTATCAAGTTCTATGACTAAAACAAAAATAATTAACAATAGAGTTTACAATCGAAACACTAAATTAAAACTGAAAATTAAAAAAATATTCATAACTGCAATTCAAATTAATGTATTAAATGTTTGAATAGTTTTTTTGTTAATGTTTTTATTATTGACGCATTTAACGTTCTGCATCGTTCTCACAAGCTTAAAAGCTTAAATACAAGATGTATGATGTAAAAGTAACCACATTTTAATGTTAGTGTGTCCATGTAGTTTCTAGCGCAAATCGAAATGTTTTATTAAAACACCTCAATCTCTACTCTGACAAGGCTTTTCCCAACTATATTGCGGTCGGCTTCCAGTCTAACCGGATGCAGCTGAATACCAGTATTTTACATTGAGCGACTGCCTATCTGACCTCCATAACCCAGTCACTAAATTAATGGGTAATACGATACCCCTTGGTAAGACTGGCTGTCAGGCTTTCGGGCTTCTGACTATCCGTAACGACTGCCAAAGATCCACGAATGACAGCCGGCGGCTTAATGCTTTCCGAGGCACGGAGGAGTCTAGATAATTATTTGAAGATAGTCACCCATCAACAGACCAACCCCGGCAAGCGTAGCTTAAACTGATGGTTCTTTATTTCTTACTTCCTTTATTCATTACTTCCTTAAAACCTTATTAAAATACCTAATATAATAATAATAATAATAATAATTTATTGACAGACCTTGTAGTCCATAGTGTTAGTAATTACATGGGATGGGGCTTATTTTACTAATATTAGTAACACAAACAAAACATAGAGAGACAATAACAAAGATAATACTATAATATAATAGATACAAACACACACTAACAAGAGCCGACCTGTGTGTGTAATTTGACCCAACGGCCAAGCATCGGGCAGTCCCACCGCTCACTCAATACCCTCAACATGCTGTGGGTGCTGTCATCCGTTCTGCGCCTGAGAGAAGCGCATCGCTTTCTTATGATTGCGTAAAAGTCGTCTACCCTCCCATCGGCAAACATACCTGAAGCGCTGCAACACCGCGGAAGCCCCACAAGCATCCTGAAGGCATTGTTATACTGTACACGCAGCGCGCTGTATGCCTTCTGCGTATACTTGACCCAGAGACTGCAGGTGTAGAAAGTCTGACAATAAGCTGTGAAAAGCGTCTTCTTTACCTCAAAAGAACACCGTGCAAATCTGCGGGCCAGCATATTGCTTCGAACAGACAGCGCTCTGCGCTCCCTCTCTATGTCATAGTCATCACATAGGTTTTCAGTGACCCAGTGCCCCAGGTATTTGAATTTTGAGACTCGTTTCAAGGGCACACTCGCTAACGAGATGCACGGCACAAGTAAGTCACTTCTGGCGCCAGCCTTAAAAACAAGTAACTCACTTTTAGTGACGTTATACCTAAGCCCATGAGTCACCGCGTAATCCTCACAGACCTTCAACAGACGTCTTAACGCACTGATCGAAGGGCTCAGCAGGACCATATCGTCCGCATAGCTGATGTTGTTCATAGCAACTCCATCAACATGACAGCCGATGCCGGTATTGCTGAGCTCAACAATCAACTGGTTAACATACAAATTGAATAGGCGAGGGGAGGTAATTCCCCCCTGCCTCACCCCACACTCCAATCTGTATGAATTAATAATTATTAATTAATATGAATAATATAATATATTAAATATAAACCTTGCCTTGCTTTCTAGTAACAATATATTTTCTTCAACAAAACATAAGCCCCGCACCGCGCACCAAAAACCGCAACGCCAAACTACTTACTCGTAGTTGCAAAGGAACTTTCCTTCCATATACGCTGCGGTTCTATACGCCACCTGACTTCCAACAAGTGAAAGCAATTAATTATCGCATGAAATATTCATTAAAGTCTAGTTTAGCTGTTTTTGTTTGGAACAAGGAACACTGATTGAAATTAAGACTAGCTCTATGATAGGAATTTTATAAAGGTTTGAGGACTTATCATAATCAGCCTTTTCTTTATAGTTCCCACTGCTGGGCATGGGATTCAGTGAGAGGGAATGGGCCGTAGGAATCTACCAAGAGGGCCCAGTGCGTGTTGGTAGATGTCACATATCTTAGAATTTTAGGTTCTAAGACATGCCGGTTTTCTCACGATGTTTTCTTTCACCGTTTTAACAGCAGTGGTGATGAAATTATTAACTCAAATTAAAACGCCTGTCTAATTTGACTGATTTGTTTTCCTTATTCATTTGTTTTCTCTTGTAACGTGATTTAAATTGAAAAAGGAAGCAACAATACGCCTCAGTATGATAGGTAACTTGATTTTTTTATTTGTGAATGAAGGGGAATACAGAATGACTGCCCACTATACTACCACACTACAAAGACAAACTAAAGTTTTCAGACGATTTTATACACCAATTCTTCTTCATAACGTGTCAATGGCAATTTAAATGGCCTCGGCCCAGAATTCGGCTACGTATTTAGCGCCATCACTAGCGTCCATCAGTTCCTGTAACGTGCAGACGACAGGACCAGTGAACACGATATTTAGTGTACCACCGTTTATAGAACAGCACTACATTGACACCACAGCAACGCACCTGAGCAGGTTTTCCTTGCTTCGGCCAACCTGGGTCCGGATTATTTTTAAAGACTTCCAGGTTGGCCAAGGCAACTCGCGCTCAGGAGGGAGACCTTCAGCAGATGGATAAAATCGTGTGAGTAAAGACCGTCTCCCCACAGCTTCAGTCTTTTATTTATTTATTTATGCTATGAAGAAAACGAAGACGAGTAGGTTACTGAACGAATGAATTCATGAATGAATGAAAGCTCGTTGGAAAACCTAGCTTATTTTCACGTACCTTCGTAAACTTCAATTTATTATTCGAGGACAACTAAAACAATGGTATTTAACCTCAAAAAATTTGATCTCAATAACAAGTCAGAATGATGACGCGGCGAAATAAAACGCAGATTTTCCTCATAAAACAACAATAAATGTGTTTTATTGCTGAGTACCGTAGAAAAGTTTTCAACTTTACGTACAGATTTAGTCTGTTCGGTAGTTGGCAAGCATCTGAGCCGTATAAAAACAGAAGTTGAAATCAATTCGAGTTTCTGTACGGAGTTGGAGCGTATTTTTAATTCGATCGTGTGTTAAGAGAAACGCTTCATTCAGCTTTTACGGATTCTGGGTTAAGATATCGATAAGTAGCTGCCGAGAAAACTTTAAATATGCGAGCGAAAAGACTTTATTATATATTTTTTATTAAACTAGAACTGCAGTGATAGCCTGGTTGTGTGACCGTTGGACTGCCAAGTCATAGGTCTCGAGCTCGAACCCGAAGCACGCATCTCTGAATTTACGGATTCATATGCGTATTGTATAAATTATCACTTGCTTAAAAATCGGTGAAGGAAAACATCGTGAGGAAATCAGCATATCTGAGAGATATTTCTCAATAGCATGTGAAGCTAAGTCAGAGGCCCATGGGCAGCATAAAAACTCTGAAACCAGGTTAGTCACTAACCACGCGAAAAGATGAGATTAAACTCAATTGTCAATAAAACAAAAAAAAAACAAATTTGTTTCGCGCTTGACCACTTTCTCATCTGATGGTAAGGGGTGATTGTGGTCGACGGTGAAGCATGCTTGCCTAGAACGGAGCTATTCACTGTTCACTTAAAGACCCCCAGATTTTAGTTATCGAAATACACAGAATTCGGCAGTGAATTCCACTCCTTAAGCTGTCGAACACATACCTAATTGCCTGCCGGGTAAACGGGATTGTCCGAAAGGGTTACCGCTACCCTGGAACATAAAGGGTTAAGGAAGGAAAATGGATGGGTTTTAGTCAGTGAGAGTCTAACAATCGCTTCCGCTCCACCCAGAGGAGTGGGAGGAGTCATTTGATATTTCCCACCCTAAAAAAAAGCTGTACACATAATAAAAGTATGTTAAAAATGTCATCAATATAAAAACTGAATAGGTATCTCACTACAGCTACATGATATGTACGAATAATTCATTCCAAATCTTTATAAGCTTAGAGCAAGCTAGATTGCTTCAGTACTCGTGAGCATGCTGTAATAAAATTTTACTGCGCAATCTTAACTTCAAGGAAAAGTTATAATACTCCACATCCTAGAAATGAACACTCACTAGAATAAGATTTCTGTATGACGTAGCTACATTTATTGTAGCAAAAATGCGCCAGTCCATTTAAAAAGATACCTTAAAAAATAGATATGAATAAAAAAACTTATGATAAAAATATACAAAAGGCGAAAAAAGCACTGCTTTTTATCGGAGAGCACAAAAACCAATCAATCTATATTTCAAGATTGATCACAGGAATAAGCCAGAGACAAAAAAGAACAGTGCTAAGTGCCTTCTTTTACGGTATAGAGTGATTGATAGAGATGCCCTGTCAAAGTTTGTTTTTTATATCCACTCAATATTCATCTTCCTTTGTTACGTGAATTTTGCGTTGCGTTGCCCTTTCTTCCCTATCCTGATATCCGAGGCTTTCTGTAACTGGATTATTCATCATCATCCTAAACGTCAATGTTCAACCAGATAATATTTATTTATTTATCTGTTCTCTTTTCCTTTATCAAAATAGAATCTTTATTTATAACTTTTTCAAACTTGGCTTGTAAGTAAACATAAATGCCAAGTTTGATTTCAAAAGGTCAGAGTATTAACTTCGGGACAGGTTAAAATTATATTTTAAAAGGAAAAATACTTTCAGCATAGATGTTCTTTGAATCCATCATTAGGGAGCCTGTTCAAATATTAATAGATTCTGAGAATAACTGTCAGGAAACTGTATAAGAAAGTATATTATAATAAAGTGTTTTCCTCATAGCAACAACTGTGTTCTGAGTCAAAAGTAAAAGAAAAAAAGCTATAAGGAAAGTCACACGTTAATAATAAGTTCCGAACGTGTGTAGTGAATTGAGAATGATGATAGGACGACATCTTTCCCTTTGGCCACAGTCGAATGGACGTGGATATGATCAAAATATTCACTATGACAGATCATGTGCATGAAATTGTAATACGGTTTCAGTTACATGGATCTGACGATCGTTTTCCTCATGTTTTGTAAACTGTAATGTGTTTCGAGTCAGTTTATTGAAAATATCAGTTAATGCAGCGCGTGCGGCAGCTGGCGGTGTAGATGCGTTCTAATTTAAAATGAATTTATTTTTAATAACTGATTGAACATGCATACATTGGGCGTTGACCCCCAAACTAGACAATTGTCTGTATCTTGGGGATCGGAATTACGACAATTAGTATGGGAGCGAGTAAGTATTACATAATTGGTAAACATGAATTTAAAATTCAAGTAAAAAAAAACAATCAAAATAAAACACTTAAAATATACATTGCCAACAGTTTGAGATCAATTAAATAACAAAATAATATTAATATATTATTATCGAAACTAAATATAAAATCGAATCAAATAAAGTAATAATTTAATGGCCATGGGGTCCGAGTGCCCACTATGTTTTTCGAGATTTCGCCAAGCGGTTGATCGAAACTTCACGTGACCAGAGGACTGGCCTATGTGGACGGAGTTTTTGATGCTCTTTGATTTTGTTACATATCATTTCTGTGCATATTATTATGAATATTGAGCTTTTAAATGTAAATAAGAAGAAAATAAAGTAGAGTGTATGTGAGTGTGTTAGAGAGTGTGAGTGTATTTGGGTTTTTGTGTGCTGTGAACGTGAGTTTAAAAGTTCACATAGTCTGTATGGTGTTGCTGATTATAATAATATACCTACATGTAAATAATGGTTTCTGTATTATCGTAGTCAATTCACAAGGCACAAAGCAATATCGAAAGTTAAATAATGCCATAGAGCAAAGTAGAATTTCATCCAAAAGGATCTAAGTAGATAAAAATATAATCAAACTCGAATTTAAGTGCCATCAGCGATAGAAGTCATTACAAACAGTTCTCTGAAGTTCGGGGGATGGTAGGCGAACTTATGTAAACGCTACATAAGTTCTGCAGTAGTTTTACTAAGTGGTAACATCGATTGCCGCTAATGTGTTTGGGAATTGTTGCTCAACAATCTTAGAGCCCATTTCAACTTTAGAACAGTAGTCACGCCTTCGTTTTCTAATTTAAACGGCCGAAGTTCCGTTTCAGGTGTTTAAGTGGAATACTAATAGCAATTTATATATGCGGCGTTGTCACCACACTGTTTGTCTTTGATTATATTTTTATTACATATCTAAGGGTTGTTTTTTCAATCGTCAGATAAGTTTTATTCGAGGAATAAGTATGGCAGTTTGACAGCTTTTGCATAGAAATTATTATAACTAACCGCCGTAAAGTCCGTTAACATCCTGAATCAATATCTATTGTGATATTCAACATGTTCCAATAACTAAAAACTATGCATAGTTTAATAATTGGGATCCTACGGAGAGATATTAGGCAAAGGGCAATGACCGCTATTGCCACGCTAAAGTGAATCGGGTATAAGCTCGTTGCTGTGAGCATGTTTTGATAAAGAAATTATAATTAATATCGATTTAAATTATTCTCATAAGTGACCCTCATGTTAGTCGTTTGACGAGCACCCTATCCAGTGCTCAAGAGTGAGGTCCCTCTATACTTCACAATTAACAAAAGATAACTTTAAAATTGAAAATCTGTGGGACAACATCATTATTAAATCAAATTATTAAATGAAGAAAAAGAAGAGAAGAAGATTATTAAATCAATATGGTGAGATACTTTTATGGTTTTACATTCAGAATTAACAGTAGTTGTGTCAACAACTGACATTATGCTGAGCTGGTGCCATTTTGGTATTATAATCTATGTTTTTGTTTTTTTACGCTACGCGCTCTACGCTTACCAGGGTTGACCGTGGATGGGTGACCATATTTACATACCGATACTCCTCCTGGCTGTCATTTGTGCATCTTTGACAGTCGTAACGGGTAGTCATAAACCCGAAAAATCTGACAGCTAGTCTTACCAAGGGGTATCGTATTGCCCGCAGTTACTGGGTTGTGGAGGTCAGATTGGAAGCATCCGGTTAGACTGGAAGCCAACATAGTTGGGCAATTTCTAAGCACTTAAATTCATTTATTGAAAAGTCTTTTTGCAATTTAAAGATATTTTCCTTTAAACGCTTCCTTCTAGTGAATAACATTTTAATTTTATAATAAAGAGAAAGATGAAAAATAACATGTTTTTAAAGTAGTGCCGGTGCGCAAAATACAAAATGAAATTTGTTTTAGTTTGGAACACATAAAGCGGTTTTCAATTAATTTTATTGGCAAAGGAAATATTTAAAATATTCTTATCAAAAGTTAAATTGATAAATCTTGTGTTCAAAAGCAAATTGTAATTAAAACAGAAAACATCGTTACCTGCATTTACTATAATAAGCTTTATTTCTTTGAATTATTTTTGGCTAAAGATCAGTATCGAAATGCAACGGTGACGTGATAATGTAAGCCTATTGGGTACCTTTCCTTTTGATATCGTAAAGACAATTTTTTATACCTACGATTATTTCATAAATACATGTACATTTTAGCTTATATTTAATTTTATAATGTAAATATTATTATCTATATTCCGAAATAAATCGTTAATCTTCTGATGAGAACTGTCGTTATGCTACAATATTTTATTTTATTATTTGGTACTAGCACTTTGCCCGCGGCTTCGCTCCCGTGGTCTTTCCCGTGGGACCCGTTATTTTTCCCGGGATAAAAAACCTATGTTACTCCTAGAAAACTAAGTTTTCCAACGGTGAAAGAATTTTTAAATCGGTCCAGTAGTTTCGGAGCCTATTCATTTCAAACAAACAAACAAAAAATCAAATCTTTCCTCTTTATAATATTAGTATAGATTTAATATCTATCAGAAAATATATTCGTATTAAAAAAATACACCTATATAACAATATAATAACTATAAATACTTTCAGAGTAAAATAATATTTGTCAAAAAAGCTTTTGTTCAACATTTTTTGTTACCAAGACCCACAATATTATAAAATCATTTTCTCATGCAAATTCGTCCATCTCCGTAACAACTTTAGACAAAAACATTGCATAAATAAACATGATCATTAAAACCTATGATCATTATCGAAACGAACTGTATACGAACTAATTTCTCTATTCCATGTTTAATAGACAAATGTCTGCTATTTCCTTTAACAACTAACATTAGTTAGTTTACGAAGATCACCGCAAGCAAGTTTAACGGAGTCAGCTCCGTTGCCAGACTAATTTCATTAATCTCTTCATTGATTGGATTCGCTGGGCCGGTCCTGTAGCCCGAAATTTGAGGTGCCACTCAATGTTTTAGTTCGTTTTTGTAAACTTGTACTTGTATATTTACTTGTTAATTATATTTGACACAGCCGTGAAACGCAGAATACTGTTTCAAATATTTCCGTTTTATTTTTAAATATTCAATGTCAATCAATCTGCCTAGCCTTTTCCCAACTATGATGTGGTAGGTTTGCAGTCTAATCGGATGCGGGTGAATACCAGTATTTTACATAGAGCGGCTGTCTATCTGACTTCCACAACCCTGTCGGTAACTGGGTAATACGATACCCCTTGGTAAGACTGACTGTCTGACTAACTTTCGGGCTTCTGACTACCCGTAACGACTGTTACAGATCCACGAGTAACAGCCGGGACCAAGGGCTTAGCGTGCTTTCCGAGGCACAGAGAAGTCTCGGTGTGTAAAGATGGTAAAACCCATCCACGGACCAACCCCGGCAAGCGTAGGTACACCTGATGGATCGATTCGTGCGACTGTTATTACTTAGCCACGAGCTTCCCTCAAAAAATATTCAATGTACAGTTTGGAATTCACTACGATTTGTTAAACAGAAGATAGATGGTATAGTTTAGATCAGTTCAAAACTCGGAACTTAAATTCAAAAACATCGGAAAGCACGTTAAGTTGGTGATCTCAGCGGTCATTTATGGATCTTTGACAGTCGTCACAGGTCGTCAGAAGCCCGGAAGTCTGACAGCCAGTCATCCTACCTGGGTAATCCCAGGAAGGATCCTGGGTAATCAAAGGTTGTGGATGTCAGTAGGCAGTCGCTCCATGTTATATACTGGTATTCAGCCGCAGACAGTAAGACTGGAAGTCGACACCAGCATAGTTGAGAAAAGGCTAGGCAGATTGACGCGAGAATCGAAATTCAATTTTCGTTTAGCTTTGCAGCAAAGTTAATACTTTTAGTATAAACTTTGTAACAGACTCTCAAACTGACACTCTCAACCAAAATTAACTTTTAAATTGAATCCAAAATTACACCCATCTGCAATGCATCAGTTCTGACTGGGGTTAAATCAATTAATCTTCCTATAGGTGGATTTCGCTGAGTTTGCCAACCACCGAGGATTACATCGCTAGCTTTCGATTTAGTCAGTTAGGTTCAGCTTAGCCTCGGAATATTAATGAGGACTTCCGTTAATTTGGTCTCCCTGTCTCTATTTGAAAGTTTTCTAATGGACTTTGTGAGAAGTCAACCAAAAGTTCTGGCGCATGTTGGAATGGAATGACTACGAATTCTAATGAAACAAGGTTGGGCTGATTTACATAGAAGAAAATGAGAAAACTTTGGTAATAGAAATAAGTATCTCAAGCTCCTATGTGTTTTCAAGGAAGACAAACTCTAAACAAATCATCGTCATCATTATAGTCTTAAAAATAATTATAAAACTTTTAACATTTATAATCAGCCATTCCATTACATAACTAGCTCCTGCCCGCTGCTTAGCCCGCGTGGTCGCAAATTTTCCTAAAATAAAAGTAGGGTTACTCCTTATTTATAAATAAGGACCGATTTTGACGGGTCTTTCACTGATCGCAGTGAAAGACCCGTCAAAATCGGTCTAAACATTTGGGAGATAAGCCGGAATAAACAGACAGACAGACAGAAATTATTTGTAAAATATTTTTTTTGTTATAAGTGCCGCATATATACTTACTTATGCATTTAGTGAAAAGCTGGAATTTTGTGATTACAAACAAACATTTCAATTTTCGTTACACAGCAGAATAAAATCAGCTAGCTAACAATATTATCGCTATACAGTAGAAGACATAATTCATCTTCAACTCAAACTAGTCCTCGAAATGTGCTACATAATTCCAGAATCTTCCCTAGACTATAAATTATGCCGTTGCGAAACTAGTAACAGCAAAAGCCAATCCCAATTTGCCAAGAATTCATTTGGTCTAATTACCTGAGAGACAGTTCATAGTTACCTACGTCGAATCTCCAATTGCAATCAGCCCCAAGGACTAATGAAGTTTCAAATCAAACTATTCCCATGATTGGCTACGGCAAACAGGTTCATCAAGTTCTATGGTTACCGATTTTTCAACTTTAATTAATGATCTTGGACTGCAAATCCAGCAAATGAATTGTCAAACCAGCAGCGAAAATTCATTCGGCTTATGCGGTCGTGTTTGGGAGATTGTAATTTGCGAAAGAAGGCCTATAACTAATTCTTCTTGGGTTCATTTTCCTTGTTTTGTGTTAGCGGTTTAAGTAGTTTTATTACCATTTTTTATTCAGTCTTACCAAGGGGTATCGTATTGACCAGTTACTGGGTTGTAGAGGTCAGATAGGCAGACGCTCCGTGTAAAATACTGGTATTCAGCTGCATCCGGTTCGACTGGAAGCCGACCCCAACAAAGTTGGGAAAAGACTAGGCAGATGATGATGGTTTAAGTAGTTTTATTTTTCATGTTTTTCTGTTCTTTCTTACGTTTTGTGGTTTGTGACTAACCTGGTTTCAAAGTTTTTATGCTATGCCATGGGCCTTTGACATAGCTTCACATGCTGAGAAATATCTCTCAGGCATGCCTGTTTCCTCACGATGTTTTCCTTCGCCGTTTTTTAAGCCAGTGATAATTATACAATACGCACATGTATCCGAAAAATCAGAGGTGCGTGAATTGGATTCGAACTCGAGACCTTAGAATTGGCAGTGCGTCGGTAACACCACTAGGCTATCACTGCTAAAAAATTTTGTTTTTCTGTTACAAAATATTTACTGGATACTTACTAACACTGACTTTTAATGCCAAAATGTTCCGGTTCAATAGTTAACAATAACCAACATTATTTAAATAACATAGCCTATATAGTACGTTCATTTAACATAATACTAAAAACAGGCCAAAAACACATTTTCATTCGAAATCCATAGCTTCATACCACTTAACATTCCAATTTATTTGAAATAGAAACCCTGCACAATCCATATGTATTACACATTAATATATTACCGACATACTAAGCCATCTCATCTATTCCCTGCATAAACAGTGAATATAATTAGTTTTATGCTAATTCGCAATGTTTGATTGAATAATCCTAACGGCTATAGCTGACCCGCGCTGTTTGGCTATGTCAAATAATGAAATCTGCTGAGGATTAGTACAATTAATCTAATGTACAGAGGCCAGCACATCAAGTTAACCCAAACTGTAAAAATTTCTTTGATGGTTTTTCAACTTTATCACAAAATTGCGTAAATTTGACAGTTTGGGATAGCTTGTAATTGCAATAACTTCACAGACTAAAATCTTCGACTTCTTCTTTTCTTGGTGTTGCTGGCATGCCTCTATTTCCGATTTTGTTGGGCTAAAACTTCGACACTTCCACAGCGTCGTCGGTGGCAGTGCAGAGATCACTTAGGCTGCATGTTTTGAGACATAAAGGGCAAGATAGGAGATGGATCATAGTTTTCGATATAGCTTCACATCCACACCCTGCTGTCATAGTTTTCTACATACAGTATTGTTGTTGGAAGTGTATGTCGTGATGAAAGTAATAACAAAAATAAATGTAACTAACCCTATTGCGTATCACACTATCAATCACAATTTGAATCATTTTGAAGAATATTGCTAATCCATTGCATTATAATTATGTAGCAAACATTGTTGCTCAACAATGTTACTGAACTGTCAAAATGGAAGCCATTGCTGATTGACACTGGCAATTATATGGAAATGGAAGCTCGATTTTGGAACTTGAATGCTCAAACTGCTTTAAATATGGAAGTTTACAATTACGTAGAATGAAAAAAAGAAAAATATTTATCGTGCACAAACAAAACGCACACGTCTAAAAAGAAACTAAAAAGTTGTTAAATAAACCCCGTGCAAAGCAGCTAAAAACCTCGTATTCAGAATCATTAAAACCATTGACTTGACGGACGATAACCAGATAAAACACGTTAAAAATATAAAAACGCTTGGGCAATTTATTTCGACCAAGTTTTTTAGGCGAATTTATAAATATTATCTCACCAAGAACAGCGAACTCGGTAAGTGTCAACTTACACGGAACGTTCATTACAAAAGCGAAATTAAAAAAGGTCACGCACTTTTCAAAAGATATAATCCCCTTTTAAGTCAGTACCAAGATTAGTTGGCTAATTTCTTGAAAGCGTTCGCTTTTTCCAGATTTAATGGAGTGCTGGATTATTTGTCTCTATCCCGACATAATTTATCTGGACGAATTAAGCTAAGGCCGGAAAATCTCACTGAAAAAATGTCTGCCGATAAAACGGAACAAAGGGGGATCCCTAAAGAAACAGCTACAAAAAAGAATTGAGATATGAATAATGAGAATCATTGTGTAGATAATATAAAAGAAGCAGTGGCACGAAATAGAGGTAATGACTTTGAATAAGTAATTTTGTTCTCAACGCGCCGTGCAATCCGAATAAACCTTGAATATTTGGTGATGTCACGCGGTGTCTTCAACAATATTATAGAAGAAGGATGATGATGAGATATGTTGAAGAGGAAAACCTCAGCAGGATTGTGCATGTTTATCGAATAAAAATCTCAAAAGCCTGATACCAAAACACTGGTAGTAACAATTGTAATCTTGGGTAAAGTAAGCTGTCAATGATGACAATCAGCCAACGTATTTTGTAAAAATCTCACAGTGTAAACTGTCTGTCTGTCTGTGTCTGTCTGTCTTCTGATGTGAAGTGAGCTCGACGTGAGCTGTCATTCCACCTTTAAGCTAGGGGTGTACACGCGCAAGGTGTACCAAGCGGGAGGTGCGGTGAACGGAACGCAGCCACGCTGCCCGCTCGTCATCGCCGGCCCCTATAAAACACGTGCGCCCACGCGGCGCGCCCCCCGTCGTTCCGTCCTCGCCGTCGAGGCCCGTCGCGACGACCCTGTCCATTCCCATCCCCCCGACCCTTGCTCGAGCCAGCCCGCGTTGCCGCTGAGCCAGTAGCTTTAAATACCCCCGATCCAGCTGTCTCTTGCTGTCCCGCCCCAGCGACGCCCTTAGCCGAGGTCCGAACCCCGCAGGGGTTGCCCTTAGCGTGTAGTCGCTTAGTTTGTAAGTTAGTTTTAGTTTTATTAAGCCCTGGCTCCAGCCTCCAGGCTATAATTCCTTTGTGGCAGCCACAGGCAAGCCCGGTTAAGCAGTAGACAACCCTTTGGTTGAAATGCGAGATGCCAATTCCAAAAAAAAAAAACGGCGCGCCCCTTTAACTGCGAGATGCCAGAATAAAAAAAAAACCAGAATCAACGGCGCGCCCCTTTCAATCGAACCCCGCGTCTGGGAAGAACACGTTCTAAGAAACTGTTGTATTAAGGCCGCACGGCCAACTCTGAAATAATGTAATTCTAGCTAGGATTATATTATTATAATCTACCAGTTCGTCCGTTTTATTTATCTCCCCAACAAGGGGACACTTTTGACGGCTCACTTCAAGCTCACCTCACCTAAGTTATCACGTTCAAACTTTTACAGAATAGCACGATATGTGGAATGACAGCTCACTTCAAGTTTACTTCACCTAAGTTTTCACAGTAAGATTATGACAAACCAGACCTGCAGATCCGAAAAAAAAAAAACTTAGATACTAAATCCAAATACCAATATTCCGGAAATAAAATATTATGTTTCTAAATCAATTTCCAGGTAAACAAAATTTTCCATAACAAGCTAACTTCTGACTTCATAAGTATGTACTCACTGTTATTCTCACTACATTGGATTTACTGTTATTCACACAGTTTGCTAAGAAACCAAACAAGATCATTATCGTCAAAAATATACTTCGTTTAGTCAAAAGAATATTTGTAACTCTTCCCACTCTCTCGTCTATCTCAAAATAGAGGATCAACTTTTCTTTGAGAATCGCAAAGTCTAAACAAAAGTTTTTCAATATCCATCAGGTGATTTGCATAATGTGGGAACCCGGTGTTATAATGGTGCTATAATTGGATTTCAACTAAAACCTGCCACATGTTAGACTCGCAATAACCCAACTAATTTGAGATGGGCACAGCCATTAGCTATTGCTAAACCTCCACTACACACAGCCGTGACGGGTGGGCAACGAACTTAAGGGGTGACGGAGCCTTTTGTTTTGTTTTTTTGAGGGTGAGAAACCATCCAATGACTGCTCCCGCTCTGGGTGGAGCGGAAGGGAGTGTCAGACTCTTACTGACTAAAACCCATCCATGTTCCTTCCTTAGCCCTTTATATTCCGGGGTAGCGGTAACCCTTTCGGACAATCCCGCTTACCCGGCAGGCCCTGAGGGGCCCCTTCATATGCTGACATCTCTTTGAGGCGCGCGTGGAACGCGCCGTCCGGCACGGGTCTAGTGCTGATCGGACGGTGAGTCACCCATTACTCACCGTCCGCAGGCCCGCGCTTACGGTGGCCGTAAATTATAAAATAGGGATTTGAGGAACTATTGCCGTCGTCGCGCTTCCTCGGATCTGTCCCCGTAGAGTGGATATGGTCAACTGCAGCTTAAACCGATATCAAATAAAATTTTGACGAGATCGATGTTTCGTATTCGCCTTGTATCTTCTCGAAAACGGAGTCGATTTAATTGTTTTTGTTGTCTTCTGATCATTGTTTTTTTCATATTAACTAATTTTCTTCCATCAGGCCGTTACGACAATCGGTACAATGACAGGCCAGCTCACATGTCCACAACCTCGTGTACTAAATCGACATAATATTTTTTTTGTTTCACTTTCTAAGCTTAAACGACTACTTCGTCATGTAGAATGGGTACATCGACTATCACTGTCTTCTGAACTCGCTCATTCCGTCGTAGACCTCATCAATAGCTTGCCTACCTTTGAGGCAGGATCTAGGTCAAAAGAAGTAAAACATATTTTTTATTTATAGTTTTTTGAAGTCATACTCACTTCCATACGCAAGAAAGTAAAAAAAATTACTTTCCTGCAAGATACTATGTATAACGCAGTAAGTATCACTTCAGAATACGTCAGATAGAAAACAATATGTAATAAAACCTTATAACATAAGCGGAAACACTGCTAAAGGCCATAAAGTTACCGAATACCCGCATAACGGGTTCATTGGCGCACGCATAAAAGCGTCGAATAAAGTAAAATATGAACGTAGCGTTGTTGACACAAGACAACATAGTATCAAAAACGCTCATTAATTCAAATGAATGTGCCCGCTTTGTATGAATATTCAAGGGCTATGCGATTAACATGTTTCAGCCGACAGAACAATGGCTGCACATCAAAAAAACAGAGCAAAATTTATTTCCAATATATTTAATGCGTTGTTCTGTGTTCGGTAAAATGATATAAATCATTTCACTGACAATGTAGTGGAAATAAAAGGTTAATTAGAGTTCATGTTCGATGCGAGGAATTGGTAACAGTCAGAAGTTTTTGATTAATTGAATGTTATTTATGATCGTGATGGTACTGTTATTAAAACAGAGCTCAGTAATGACCAGTTTTTGTTACTGTTTCATTAGGCTGATGAAATATTAATTGAAGAAAGAAAAGTATAACTGTTTGTGATGGTAATTACTGTTTGGTTACGAACTTAATTGGAACTTAGAAGAAAATAAGAAAGAATATACCAAACATGACGCAGTAAAAATCAACAAAAAACTAGTTCCCTCACCACCACTCAAAACACCTCCGCGCAAAACGGACATCGCTCAGCATAATGCTTCGACCCCTTGATAGACACAGCTCTAATCCGCTCTGGGCTCGCATGGTAGATTGCAGCTCAATCCCTGTCGAAGAGAGGAGGGCTGTGTCCCAACGGTGGTAATTATAATATTAAAGTTCCTTCTAAAACGAATCAACAAAACTCATAAACTTCTAAAATCGTCATAATCGTAATAACATCCTTCAAGCTTTCCCGTCGTGTGTCTACCGATCACATCAAGTTTGCTCACATAATAATTCATAAGATAGTTATCAGGGCCTAAAAGCACTTTAACCGGATTGCCAATCCTATACGGGCTGATATATTTGCATGATGACAACGTCATAACCACTCCCAGCCCAGGTGTAATTGCTTTTCTCGGTCGCCAAGATAGATTTTTGGAGATCCGCAAGAGATTTGAAATTGAATGTCTGTTGAACTGTGGGTAAAATTTTAGAAGTTTTAAACTTCAAAATTAAAAATGGTTGGAAACAATTAATTGAAATGCACAACTTTAATCCAGTGCCACGGAGACTTAAAAGCCGAAAAAAATCACTGAGTGCGTCAGTCCAGCCGAAAGCAACCCCACCACAGGTAGATGCGACCTCTGTCAAGAGTTGCTTAAGCCTCCTGATTTCTTCGCTGAACCATCAGAAAGCCTCTCATCTGGGCACAAGCTACCGTGGCCTACTTGAAAAACCTTAAACAGACTACAACATAAAAATAGCTAAGCATGTTCGAGTATTTCCAAATAAACTGCTGGTAGTGGGTGGATGGGAGAATACAAGTATTAAGCTCAGCGGCCATTAATATGAAAAGCCTATGTCCAGCATACGATGATGTCGAGCAGACTGTTTTAGGCTAATAATGATAAGAATGAAAGAACTGTAGGACAGTAAAAGTCAGACAGTAAAAGACAGACACTATCTTCCGCTCCAACCACAGCGGGATCGTTTGATGATTTCCAATCCTTGAAAAAAAACAAGCCTAGAACAATTATTTCCCCACAAATAATAAATTTAAATATTATAAAGCAATGTGACAAACAGAAATCACTTCTATCTTATACGGAACACATAACCCCAATTGGCAGCTCACTCATTCAGTTTTCTAAATTTAAAATGGATGCTCTACATGGTCGGGGAAATTTAACCGGCGGCATCGTAAAACATGTAATATCGTTATTTGAGGCACTTAACCGGAAAGGTTATTACGTAGAAAGGTTAAGTCTTGTCTAGGTTATATCGTTTCAGAATTTTTTTTGGGCAACGACAATGAAACCATCTCAATTAAGTTAAGGGAATTTTAG
This sequence comes from Hyppa rectilinea, assembly GCA_951799385.1. Taxonomy (NCBI): domain Eukaryota; kingdom Metazoa; phylum Arthropoda; class Insecta; order Lepidoptera; family Noctuidae; genus Hyppa; species Hyppa rectilinea. The sequence goes on along the minus strand of OX637312.1, from coordinate 15,008,174 downwards.
AAGATTAGTGTTAAAATCGTGACAGACAATTATAATTTTAGTCTTCTTTCTTTTCCGTGTGGTTAGTGTAGTTAGTACTAATTCTTCTTGGGTTCATTTTCCTTGTTTTGTATTAGCGGTTTAAGATGTTTTATTTTTTACGTATTTCTGTTCTTTCTTTCTTCCTGTGGTTTGTGAATAACCTGGTGTCAGAGTTTGTATGTTGCCCATGGGCCTCTGACTTAGCTTCACATGTTGAGAAATATATTTCAGACATTTGTCACGGTTTCCTCACGATATTTTTCTTCACCGATCGTATTATTGAGTTAAGAAATCTGTGTTTCTAACACAACTTTATTCACCATCAGACTGTTCTGGCGATTTTGTACCTTTACTAGTTTTACTTGTGACACTTTTTTGGCTGCAACTTTTCTATAAGGTACAATGTTGCCTTTTCTTTTGAGGGTGGGAAATCATCTAATAATAATAATAATTTCTTTATTACAGACTATGGTGTCCATTTTGTTAGTAACAATGTTCTTATAAACTAGAGTTAGTAATCCTTAAAAACTACCCACAATCAAGATATATACATAATTATTTAGAAATTAAAATTCACCAATCACTACTTCGCCATTCCATGACAAATGGCGGAGCAATGACTGATGTAATTGCAGTCCAGCTGACTAGCTATCATGCTAAGGATGCTGTTGGCGCTGCCACGTACTCTACTCACCAGGGATGCGCATCTTTTACGCATCGTAGCATAAAAGCAATCTACGCGATGCTCAGCAAACATCCCCGATGCACTACAGAATCGCCGCAGCCCCAACAGCGCCCTAAATGCATTATTAAATTGGACTCGGAGGGCACTGTATGACTTTTGAGAATAGTCGGCCCACAGGCTGCACGTGTAGAAAGATTTGCAATAAGACCTAAACAGTGTAATTTTGACTTCTGTCGAACAACGTGCAAACCTGCGAGCCACCATGTTCGCCCGCACTGCCAGCGCCCTCCGTTCCCTCTCGATGTCATCATTGTCCTTGAGGTCAGAGGTCAGCACATGTCCTAGGTACTTAAACCTTCTAACCCACCTAATGACTTCTACCGCTCTGGGTGCAGCGGAAGGGAGTGTCAGACTTTTACTGACTAAAACCCATCCATGTTCCTTCCTTAGCCCTTTATGTTCCGGGGTAGCGGTAACCCTTTCGGACAATCCCGCTTGAAGTTACAATTTTGCCTTAGTGTTTGAATAATGTTCCTTTTGGAATCCTGCTTAAAGGTGAAATGTTGCTTTAGTACTCGAATACTTGAGCGGCATGTTGTTGACGGCAGCCCCGACGCGTTGACGATGGCCGTCGACAACGCGGTTTATACGAGCGGCAATTTATCGACGGCTGCAGTTGCCTTTATCGTTGACGCGTACCGCTCGTGTGTATAAGCACTTACTCCCCAGCGTGTTGCACACAACCCCACACCGTTACAGCTACATCAACAACAGAATAGGCTGATAGACACATAAACTTCCGTACCAAAATATCTGCATTGCTAATACCAACCTATCTCTCCACCGATTGGGAGGATTAACGCGAAAACAGTTCGGACAGATTCTGGCCATTTGTATTCCTCGTACCACTATTCCCGACGGCATCGGAGTTCGAAGTTTCTAGGCCCAATTAATGAGGCGATTAAACTTAATAAGAGTTTAGGGCGCGAACGGCCAATTTGGACGGAGATAGATCTATGCGGTTCTGAGGTTCGATCCTCCATGATTTTAAGGATTATAAAGTTTTGAACTAAACCGTTCGAGATTGATTAGAATGAAACTATGTCTGATTAGATTCGTAATGGTGATTTGTTATTTAGGTAGGTACGTACCGAACCCAAATTACGCGCTTAAACGTGGAATTGCTGACATCAGCTCCTCTGACTAACTACTGTGACGTCATAATATACAAACTTAACATCATGCCTGTATTACCCGAAGGGATAGGCAGAGTTGCAGACATATTACAAACGCTAGCCCCAACTATCCAAGACCTATCCTAAACTGTCATATACCCAATTAAACATGAACCTTATAGTTTTGTAATAAAGTTGAAAATCTATCAAAGAAATTTGACTGATGACCTTTGGCCAACAATATGCATAAATCCAGATTCCGGGCTGCTACTGAACAATTCCAGATGAAACATACCGATAACTCTTTTCCCGAGCCGGGAATCGAACCCAGGACCTCACTTTCAGCAGTAGATAATGTAATGGATGGATGACCCCCAATGTTGATGGGTCTCTTTACTTAACGAGACTCCTCCGTGCCTCGGAAAGCACGTTAAGCCGTTGGTCCCGGCTGTTATTCGTGGATCTTTGACAGTCGTAACGGGTAGTCAGAAGCCCGAAAGCCAGTCTTACCAAGGGTCTAGTCTTATCATATTACCCAGTTACTGACTTTGTTGTGGAGTTCAGATAGGCAGTCGCTCCATGTAAAATACTGGTATTGAGCTGCATCCGGTTAGACTGGAAGCCGACCCTAACATAGTTGGGAAAAGGCTTGGCAGATTGAAGTAGTAGTAACAATATCCATATTTCTATATCAATTCAAACGTACACCCCGCCACGTAATGAGAATATTATTGTGACGTCATATACTACTTAATATTCTAGAGGACTGAAACCTCTTCACGTGGGCGAAACTTGGAGGCAGAATAATATATATTGAGTCGTATGTAATGTACACTTCATTCAGTATTAAAGAACGAAATAGGTCTTACATTGTTCTCCGTTAATTAACCAGAAATACAATACAAAATAATAATAGGATACATTTATTTTTAGACAATGTTCATACGATCAGTAACAATGTTTCTTAATGAGTAATGAGTAAAATGTTGTCAGGAAAGTTTTGAGTATGAATGTGGATGGCTATTCAAGTAGAGGAAGACAAAAGAAAAGATGGATGGCTTGTGTGATAGATGATATGGCTAGAAAGGGAGTGACTACTGAATGACGACTAATAGAGAAGTATGGAAGAAAAAGACATGTTGCGCCGACCCCAAATAAATTGGGATAAGGGCATGAGAATGATGATGATGAAATGAGTGCTACTTACAGACGCAGATTAGCATGAAATTCAACGTGTAGCTGCATTAATCGCCGCAACATCAGAGAATGCCACTGACATAAAAAATACTGATGGAGCTACAACAAACATGCGACATGAGGGATGCACATCTTCTTCTTATAATGGCGTCAAAACCACCGATGTTATCATCCGCAAATATCACTGACGCTCTACAACTCTACAGCAGCTCTCCCTTGCGCTCCAGAGCGGAGAGCGGGAGGGGTTTGATGATTTCCCATCCTTAAAAAAAAGCCGCACACTCTCATCACATTACTAAGTTGAACGCGTAGGTCGCTGCTAGCCCGCATACTGACATTGACCTACAGGCTGCACGTGTTGCAGTGACAGTACGTAAGGTATAGAAAATAAAAATAGAAAAAACGACGATTCGGACGAACCGATGTTCGGATTACCGAACATTGGTTTTGACTTGCCTGGACAACCGTCCATTGCTCTACCAGACATGTCCTTAGGCAGCGTTATTTAAATGTGAAGATCATGTGGTACTATTTGCCCTAAATCTGCAGAAACAAATGAGAGGCAGAGGCCACTCACTATTTACCGGGTGGTCAAATATAAAAAGAGACCTCAAGAAAGCCAGAACCGACAACCGAAGACCGAATAACTTATGACATAGATATCAGAAGACCTGACTCCAGAGACGGAAGAAGAAGAGGATTTAAATACTAACCCGTTAAAAATAACATCGTTTTAGCTGCCTGTTCTTCTACGTACGAGTCTACCCTATGGGACCATTGAACGACAAACTAACTATGCACACAATTTTTTTGTAAATTTAAAAGTGCATTGGATTGGTGGATTGGTGCAGTGCAGTGAATGGTAATTAAATATGATTTCAAGCAGGTTCTGCTGTGTGGCCATTGGATCTGTAGTAATTTCTTTCCTTTCTCACTTAATCTATCCTTTTTTTTTTTGGAGGGTTGGGAATCATCAAATGATCCCTCCCGCTCTGGGTGGAGCGTTAACGGACTAAAACCCATCCATGTTCTATGTTCCTTCCTTAGCCGCTTATGTTCCGGGGTAGTAGTAACCCTTTCGGACAATCCCGCTTAACTTAATCCAATCTAAGGTTGTCTTTTAAACATCGCTTTTAGCGATACGAACGCCTTGTGTCACCCGTTGTAAAACGTTCTAAATTTATAATATCTATAATTTGTATAATAAAGTATATTCTATTCTAGTTTACAATTACAATTGAATCAGACCCAAATTCAAATGCAGTTCCTAATTAATCGGTTTCAATCTATGTTGATAACGTTCATAAATAAATAAAATTATTCGAAACTAATGAGATGATTAAGTTAAATTAGAATGCGCCAGTCAACGGTTAGACGTAAAATAGCGATGAAAATTGCACAGTTCGACCAATTTCATATTGATGCAGGTTTAAATTTGAATATTTTTACATTTTAAATGGCTTATTTTAAATAAACCGATGTAGTGTATTTTGTATTAAAGCTTTCAATATTGCAGCATAAAAACCTATAGCATGAAGACCTAACGAGGTATCTACTGTCACTTTACTTCGTCAATCAAGTATTTATTATTTAAAAAAATATAGCCTGACGTGGTCCAGGTATTTAGCCTAGACATAATCAGCCTATAATATTTACTGGGACACAGGCTTTCTCTGTCCTCTCTCTCCTCCTCATTTTACCAAAAAAAATCTTTAAGGAGCCTATTTTGGCTGAACACAGCGCCTTAATCTACCACGCGGGCCCAATGCGGGTTGGTAGATGACACGTCTTCTGTATTTGAATTTTTTGTTTTAGGACTTGTTTTCCATTTTGAGAGCTGTGCTGATGTAATTATTTACACAAAATAAAGCGCCTGGCTGGGTTCAAACTTACGCACTGCTAATACTATAAAAATCTAGGTCTAGCTAGGTTTAGAAGCACGAAATTTAGCATATGAGTTCCTAGTGAAATCGAGCACTGAACAAGGATTTTTGAAAAGGTATGTGGCATTTTTGCCAATAGAAATCCCACCCGGCACATACCTTGTCTAATACCAAAACAAAACTTGCAGAAAGATAGATACATCTCGTTTGGAATTAAGTGCCGACCTTTGACTTTTACACTTCCAATTTGTTCATTCTCTTGATTGAATTTATACGGTTGACTGCACTTTTTAGAATTAATTAACTAAGCGACGATAGTAGTTAAAATAACATTACTCACGCTTTACAAAAATATTACCTACATATCAGAAAAACCATCACGCCTTGTTTCTCTGAAGGGTTAGGCAGATGTACACCCACATTTCGCCAGTTACGTTTAAGTCCCATACAATGTGGGTGAACCTATTGCCGTAACTAGTCACAAATCCAGAATCCTAGCTACTACTGAGAATTTTTTTTATAGAAAATACCTTTTTTTTGAGGGTGGGAAATCGGCAAATGACTCGTCCCGCTCTGCGTGGAGCGGAAGGGATTGTCTTACTCTTACAGACTAAATGCCATCCATGTTCTTTCCTTAGCACTTTATGATTCGGGGTAGCGGTCCTTTCGGATAATCCCGCTTACCAATAACTGTTTGCCTGACTTAGAAATTGAACCCAGGACCTCATTCTCAGCAGTAGCGGATGATTACTTTCCACAGTACTTATTTGTAGGTAAATAAGTACTGTGGAAAGTAATCATCTGTTCATAATATCAGGTATATTATGAATGTATAATTATTTTACACCTTGTGCAAACAGTTTCGAAAGGTCAACACACCCACGTATCGTCTACTAATATTATTATCGATAAAGGAAAAGTTTCTGTTATTACACCTAGTCGTGTTCAAAGTTCTTTTTCACTTGCGACAATCAAAGAGAAATAATTCTCTCCAACAACTTCTTCCGACTCAATTCAATAGAAATAGGCAGGTATATTATTAACGTTTGCGTTAGATTGTTGGATTAGATGTCTACTGTCACATTGCATAGGGTAGGTTTTTGTTCAAACACAAATTATGGGGGTTACAAAACCTTTATAGGCCAACCTACCACAACACTATGGATACTATTCATGATACTTACGTCCAGACATAAATCTCAAGTAGGTAGAGATCTACGAATATGGATCAACTACGATAATATGGCACGCCCCTCCAAATTACTGTTTCAATGTTTGTAGTTACATTTTTACGAAAGAGTTTGTATGTAGTTGTAAGTATTCACTCTTTAGTAGCAGGCCGGCTGCAACATGGCCAGTCTTGGTGACGCTTTGTAATTACTTTCACAAATACTATCAAACGTTTTGTATTTTGGAAGGGCAGGCCATGTTATCGTAGCTTTATCTTTACAAAAATCGCAGTCAAAATAGCATATTCAAAATCCTGCCTTTATCACCACAGCATTGTCACATAAAATAAAACAAATCTGTACCATAAAACTTACTAGCCCATAAAACCGGGGAATAGCAATAATAAAGTTAAAGTACTTTGCACTAACCTGCAAATTGACATACGGTGCATCAGCCATGACAGTTGGGACTATGAATCCTCCTTCGCCAGTTGACATATCGATGTCTTGACTATAAATATCGGTTTTGTCGTCGTACAGCTTGACGCGAACTCGAACTCGCTTTTCTGTGCTCATTGCTTCGACCTGGTGGAATAAAAATAGGTTTTAGTTTGAAAAATGCAACATTCTATTAATATAAGTATTATTGCTGGAAAGGTATTCAAGACAAAAGGTTACACCATGACATTATTATCAGTTCAACACCGGCTGTCACTGACAACCAATGCTGGGGCTCAATCTTGCATTCAGTCACAGCATTATGCTGAGTGATAACTGGTTTACGAATCCGCGCAAAACAGCTATGGCTAATAATTTTTTCGCAAACTTCTCCTTGTGTTTGAATTCTTTCTGTGCATCATGTTGGCCGCAAATAGACATAGATACTTTTTTTCTTTCTCTCATGTTTCCCAACCATCGTCAGCCTCGTTAGTCCACTGAGTATTCTCTGTCTTTAGTAATAATAATTTGCTAATAACCGCGTTAATTTCAGTTACTGAACAAATAAATAAATACGCCTTTTCAATCGCACGTAATTTAAATCAATCCTTGGCACCTCTCAAACAGCTGCTATCAGACATCCAGAAAATCGTCTTTCCAGGGAGTCTGTGGCCCGTCCTATACTTCATTACCTAATATACCCTAGGTTTTACAAAAATATATTAAGTACTAGCTTCTGCCCGCGACTTCGTACGCGGATCCTGTTCCTTATGCCAGCGACAACGGGGTCGTCAAAATCGAAGATCTGAATCGCGCGTCAGTCGCGCATCACGTTCCGCACTTGTCTCTAGAGACCTCGAAATCGATGTGTATATACGCTGAGAACTCAAGCGTAATTCTCTTTCCGTGAACGTCTCCGACTCGCAAGACAATGTATGACGTTCACGATCAGCGGTCAGTCGCGCATCATATTCTTCACTGGTCTCTAGAGACCTGGATGTAGATGCGTAAATACGCTGAGAACGCAGGCGTGCTTCGCGATCCGAAGAGGTTTCCACGGAGCAAGTTGCAGCCGGATATTTTCGAAGAACATCAAGTCTCTCTTGACGCTCTTTGGTAGATTCTTGGGATCTTATGTTCTTCCATCTTTTAGCTCCTTTGGATCATTGGGAAAGATTTGACCTCTTTCTAGGCATGGTTATAGCTTCATTGTGAAGATACCTGATCAATTAAAATCTAAGTGCCTGTTCCCCTGCGTTATCGGGTAGGCTACCGTGTCACGAAGATAAAATGAAAAAGAAATTAAAAACTCAAATAACATAAGCACAGAGGCATATTTATTCGATAAAATAAAAAAATAAATGGGTGTTTTGGCCAGTAGAGTCAAATTTTCAATGATATACCATCGTCATCGAAAATCAGTCCTAAACTGTTACCACCTTCACTGCGTGGAAGTACTCCCAGCTTATGTTATTTTATAATTATACAGTGTAATTAGCGATAGCTTTGATTTCCTCATCAGATGTTTCTGATCTTCGATTTTTTTAAGTCAATAGGAAATTACCATCAGTCTGAACAACTTTTGCTAAGACGTCATTCCTATATGTGTTATGGTGTAGCTGGGCTCTTGGAGTTCAACAACAGGTGTTCCAGATCTTCAATTTTTATATGTCAACAGAGAGTGCTCATCAGGCTGAACCACTTTTGCTAAGACTTCATTCCTATATATGTTATAGTGTAGCTGGGCTCTTGGAGTTGCACATCAGGTGTTCCAGATCTTCAAATTTATTCTTTCAGCAGAAAATGCTTATCACGTGGAACAATTATTGCTATGGTACCATTTTTGTATCTCTTATAGTTAAGCTGGTCTGTTGCGGTTCTGCATCAGCTGTTCAAGTTACTCTAGGATACGTGCGTTCGCTACGAATAACTGAATCCTTATTGCAGCGGCGCGTTTTTTTTTTGGTATTGGCATCTTGCAGTTCAACCATAGAGTTGTCTACTGCTTAACCGGACTTGCCTGTGGATGCCACAAAAGAATTGCAGCCTCCAGCCAGGGCTTAAAAAATAAACTTACAAACTAAACGACTACACGTTAAGGCACCGGATTAAACGACTACACGTTAAGATACGGAACTCAGCTTAGGGCGTCGCTGGGGGAGGACAGCAAGGGACAGCTGGATCGAGGTATTTAAAACTACTGGCTCAGCGGCAACGCGGGTTGGCTCGAGCAAGGGTCGGGGGGGTAGGGATGTGCAGGGTCGTAGCGACGGGCCTCGACAGCGAGGACGGAACGACGGAAATCTGTGCTTGTAAGGTTTCCTAACAGTACTGGTGGCCAGGTTACTCTCCTGGAGGAGAGTGGTGGCATCATCGGGGGCAATGAATATGCCGTGGACGGCGAACCTTACTGATGCGGGACGGGGTGTATCGGGAGGCGGCCGCAATCAGGGGATTGCGGTGCTCTATAGCAGTGTCAAAGAAACGTTTCAAGAGGCGTTTCATGAACTGCTGAACTGTGGGGCCAGCGGCGCGGCTCTCAGCGCGCTTTATATAGCCACGGACGCGTAGGCGCGAGGCGTGTACGTTCTCTGATAGAATACCTTAACAAATGTTCACCGTGATTCTTTAAATTGACATAACTTTTTTATTTATGAAGCGATTGACATGAAATAAGCACTAAATGTTAAGTGAAGCTTACCACAATATATTAGTGAAAACCGCATCTAAATCGAATAAGTCGTTTCTGATATTAGCGTGCACAAACACACAGACAAACAGACAAACCGACAAACAGACAAAAAAAAAATTAATTACAATTTCGGGTTCGGCATCGATATAATAACAACCCCTGCTACTTTTTTTTTATTTATTTCTATTGTACAGACACCACTTTTCTACAAATTTATTATATGTAAAGATAGATAGATATAAATGTACAGACACCACTTTTCTACAAATTTATTATATGTATAGATTTATGTACAGAGGCCAGCACATCAAGTTACCACAATCTGTTAAATTCCTTTGATAGTAAATATTTCAACTTGATTGCAAAGACATAAGGTTCATTTTTAATTGAGAAAATTTGACAGTTAGGGATAGCTTGATGTGCTGGCGTCTGTACAACCTTTTGAGTTGTTATTGCTGGCTAGTTACAATATGTAAGTTTTTAAATGTCATTTGTGTTATGTCAAATATATCTCTAAGACTCCAACCGGCGTTTTATTAAGATACCTACTACTCGTACAATATTAATGTATTCTGTTTTTGAATACACTACCTTCTAATGCACGCTTCATTACTTAGCACAACTAATATCATTATATCTACACTAATTCAGATGCACACCCCTCCCCGCAATGAGAACAATATTGTGACGTCAACCTTAGTCTTAATTAAACCATTAAGTTTACCAAGCCAACCTGGCTTTACTCCAAACCCTGTGCCGACAGGGGTACAAATATGAAATACTGAGATAATTAAACGTGATTAATATTTACGCAAATTATTTAGAATCTGAGTCTGACATTGTTTTGTTTTTAATTAGTTACAATGTTCTATTACATTATGAGCATTTATTCAGATTATTATGCAGAATATCATAATCAGTCTTGATGGCTATAGTCACAAAATAAGTCAATTAGTTAATAATTATTAAAAAATACTCAAATAAAACGCATTAAAGTTGGGAAGTGTGGGCTCGCTGTGTCACAAAAAAATCTACATACCCGTAACGTCATGCTACATTTTACCTATATCTTACTATGGTAATCTGTTGATTAGAAAAATAAAATACATGCCCAAATTTTTTTAAACTAAAGCTGCTAGCCGAAAAAAAAAATATTCATCATCCCAAATACATCTGTCATCATCATTCTCTATGTACCCACTATCTTAAGAGGGCGCTCTATTGGGCCCTTCTCCATAAAAACGCATTCCGCTGTTTTCTTCGGGGATAATGCCTCTAGAGCAATGGTTTTCGTTCAAAAAATCTTATACTCTATTCGTTATAACATTAGACAAATAACGGTTATCACCCTTACGTTATTTCTATATAGACGTATATTAAACTCCGTTAATTCACGTTACATACGAAGCCATGTTATCTACTAACCATTTACATTAAAAAAAACAACTGTAAAATGCCGTTATGTCAACAATATTAAGTACACAATAACTGTCGTTATTTAGCCGTTATTTTTCTAATGTTGTAATAAACGGAGTATAGGTCTAATGGGTACATGCTACCTTTTCCTTTTTTCAAAACGTAATCACTAAAAGAATTATGACAATCCAAAATCCCGAAAAATAGCCCGTTTTTACCGCCATGTTCAGACAACTATCAGACTTGATAAGTTTTTAACAAAAAAAAAATAATAGAATCATAATTAAATAATATAATTTTCCTCTAAATTTTGAAATAAGAATTTTTTAGATCAGTCCAGTTTTGAAGAAGAATACGGCGGAATGCAAAACGTCTTTTGGTCAAAATTTTTGTAGGAGCTGCAGTTGCAGCACGATCGCAGCGTTTATTTTTGAAATTCCTCGAGACTAGTCCCCTTAACATTCCATCAATGCTGAATGATTGATATCGTGTATTGCGTATCCACTTATTTAACTGTAACTGGTTTGTGCGAATCCGTTAAACTTTTTAATTAATTTTATTTCATATCCGTATGTAATTTTTTGGAGGTAGATGTGTTTTGTTTTTTCATTTCAATTATTTATTTATTTTATAGTAATCATCTACCGTAAAGGCCACCTCAAACCGGCAGCGGCAGAAGGAAAAGCGAGCGTCGATATAAAAGCTGTTCGTTAGGACCTCTTTGTAATTTATTATATTGTTCCTTCGCTGACATCGACGCAAGATGAATATGGGTGTGATTTTTATTAAAATTATTATAAATGAGCGTGAATTACGGATAATTATGTTTGTTTTGTTTGAATTTTTCAATTTATATTAGATTTTGTATATTGGATTTTCGTTGATTTCCTGTCTTAAGCGTAATTTTAGTCGCCAAGTCTATGGTTGCCTTAATTTCGGTGTAGGATCTGAACTACCACCTCTTAAAGCAGTATTTTTTTTAATATTACTTCCGAGTGAGAACCATATGGAGCTATACAGTGCGTAAAGCTCCATCTCTTTCCAACAGTGAAGTTATATTAAAATAATACTGCTTTAAGGGGGGATCGTCGGCCCAGAATTTGAACAAATTGTCACAAAAAGGTAGTCGTCAAATTCTACTAAAAATTAAATACTACCTCATCGGACGCAAGACGATGACGCAACTTTTGGAAAACAAATTGAATTCCTTATAACAAGTTCTTTCTGGACATTTTCAAAGTAAACGTATATGATTTATGAGTACTAAAGCATTATTTCCGAGTCCCGGATGCAAGCGAATGACGAAGATATAAAGAGTAAATACCTTTAGAGCATATCGGTAGGAAATTACAACATCACGATTCAAAACCTCTTTTGTGGGTGCAGTGAGTAGTGAGTTCGTTACTGTGTACAGACGCCAGCACATCAAGCTATCCCTAACTGTCAAAGTTTCTCAATTAAAAATGAACCTTATGGCTTTGCAATAAAGTTGAAACACTATCAAAGAAATTTGACAGATTGTGGTAACTTGATGTGCTGGCTTCTGTACATTATGTACAGGTTGTATAGAATGCTTTTTTGCAGCGTTGGTATTAATCTCTAAGCTAGATTGTGAGATAATGGGTACATAATATTGGTACGTAAATATTTACCCTTTTATAATGGTGTTATCAATTGTAGGTATGCTATTAGTTCCTGATCAGTCTAGATGCGGTTCAATTTTGATTGAAATAATTCGTCGTAAGTTAAAAAAATAAATAAATTGAGTTGTCTTTGGCCAAAGAATTAGTGGCAATACTGCCGATCTTCTGGGAACGTTTCCGGATGATAGCTTTGCGGACAAGTACTTCTGTTTTGTATTTATTTGTATAGTAAGTTAGAATCTAGTGTAAATAGTTTTATTAATTTGAAATTCAAATATTATTATCGACTCAATGTAAAATTTCCATTCCATTTGAATAAATGTTAAATGTAATAATAATGTTCGTTTTAGTTGAATGTTTGTCTTTATGTATGCAATAGCTATTAATCTAGTTATATCTACCTACAAATATGTTGCTCTGCCCTATCAGGGTTCATATTTGAAACCTATACTGTAACATCTTATAAACTACATGAATGCAATAAATAAATAAATAATAATGTATAAGTACTTATGTATCTACACATTAACCAATCACCACCACCACCATTATCCTATTTTTTATTGCTTTATAGCAATTCTTATTATATATACAGGGTGGTGACAACAATACAACAATAAATTAGACTGTGTAACTCTAATACCCTTCCCAACCTGCATACCAAAATTCAACCAAATAATTATATCAAATAGTTTAGTCACTATAGCTAGTCAAAGATTAGCAAAACCCATAGTCAAACCGTCACTGGTATTTAGTTTGTTTGAAAAATCACTTTTTTTTATTTCGATGTTAGGATTTGTTTAATATTTCCAAAATACTCCTATGTATTAGTGTTGTTAGTATTTTATTCATTGTCGCATTGTCATCACCATATTGTATAATTCTTATATATCTTCTAAAAGAAGATACTTAGCCTTGTAGCAAAAATAATATGTGCCGTAATATTGCCGACAATTTATGAAAATTTTAATTAAGTAATTACTAAATTTTGTATTATCTTCATTAACTAAACTCCATGGTCGAATCAAACTGAACCAATGTAATTTTAGACATGTCCATACTAAGATCAACCTCCCAATTGTCTAAAGCTAAGGTAAACGCTGCTATCAAAAGTTCCAACGGAATAAGCTAACGAGCTGCTATTTACTACAACTCAGCCATTTCAGGCTATACAACTTGAACGGAATGGCGCAATGGAAAATATTATGAATTATCGTCTTTAAAGAACGTTGGAAACAGTATTGTAGAAATATTTTTTGAAGAGACAAGTGCGTAGTTTTTGAATAATAGGGTTAGTTTACATAGTATAGTATAATTCCAACTATGTTGGGGTCGGCGTCCAGGCGTTGTGGAGGTCAGTTAGGCAACTGATCTCCACAACCCTGTTGCTGGGAAACACGATAATCCATGGTAAGACTGGTTGTCAGACATTTGGGCGTTTTGACTACCCGTAACGACTGTCAAAGATCTTCGAATAACAGTCGGGACCAACGGCGACCACGGCACAGCGGTCTCGATAATATGTAATGTTCACACATTCATGAACCAACAGTGGTACGCTTAGCTTAACTTTCGTTTCCCCCGTGTGGCTGTTACTATTTAGGTATGAACCCCTTACAGTTATAACGTGGCGGGGCAGGAAATATGGCGTTTATTTTAGTTTAATGTGGTGTCTTACCACTTCCATTTAAACGAAGTCGCGGACAAAAACTAGTTGCAATAAACACGCACTTGTTTACATTTTTGGAGTTGACATAGAAGAGTGACCATATTTGCTGCAATAGCTGAATATACTATTCAATTGTTTATGTATGTACATACATTAAATAAATAGATTTGTTTTTCAAGCCAAATCAAGCCATATTCGTGCTTATACCTATTTATATGAAGGTCTATCTTCATATAAATAGGTATATAAGAACATGGTTCCGCGCACGCGGCCACCGACCACATCCACCTGTGGCTGTCGAGCCGCACGCCCTTAGCTACCGCGCAAACGAAGGTGGTCGTTGGCTGCCACGGGTGGTCGGTGGCCGCTACTAGAAGTCGGAGGCCGCTACAAATAACACTCTCCCGCTGTACAGTCTTAAATGGCCGCTACTGGTGGCGTGTTGCGGACACTGAGTCGCAAGTGGATGCTACTCGCTACTCGTGTGCGGGCATTCCAACCAAAATGTGTAAAAATCATGTAAACAGTTTGTCGCCAGCCATTGTAGCTGTGGGTTCGTTTGCACGGGAAAGAGTTTTAACATTAAAAGCTGGTTTCCAAACTCACCCTTCCCACGAATGGCAATCCAGGCTTGTACCTTCTTCTCATGCTGTCTGCAAACCTCAGTTCCACATAGTGCTGCTCAGCGGCTGGAGCAGCTGGAGCCGTGTTGCCCACTGTGGTCCCAACAGTAATGTCAACGCGGGCAGTGCCTCCACCGCAACGAGCTTCAATACGCCATGTCCCAGATCTAGCTCCAGTTGCTAAGACGGCACTGAGTTTGCGCACTCCTGTGAATAAAAAAGATAGTATTCAGTTTTATGAGAGAATTGTTTTCCAAAGCAATCGGTATGGCTTGTCTTTCTCTTGAGGATTTATTAGTAGCTTTGGAAGTATGAATATTTTGTTTATACATCTATACAAATAAATAAAATTGAAGTGTCTGTTTGTAATGACAAAGTAAGACTTTTTTCTTAAATACATAGGCAAGTACATATGAGGTAGAACAAAAAAACTATTAATGGTAGGTTGATCTGCAAGATGATCATTCCAAAAACAAAAAAAAGTTAAATGATATGTAATTAGCTTGCTGCACGTTGTGTTTACTTAGGTTCAGAAAACAATTGTTTAAATTATAAATAAATAAAACAAATAAATTACAACGTCAAAGTGAAAGGGGAGTGTAAAGACATACCCTCATAGATTTGCACGCAGCGTTCAAGCATGCATGAACATGACTTTAAAAATAGGGAACCGTACCCTTGATAAATATTCTAAGCACGTAGAACATACTTCCTGTATACTGAACCCAACAATATTGACGCGACATGCTTACATACAGCATCAGTCAAATATGGCTGACATTCGATCACAGAGCACTTAGCAAGACAAAAATAAAATAACTCTTTATGTGATAAACAAATATTTGAATTTGAAATTTGAATTTGAAAACGTAGGTGAAGTGAGCGTGAAGTGAGCTGTCGATCCACCTAATGCTAGGGATTGACACTATTGATAGGTTTAAGCAATTTATTCTCAAAAAGACAAAAGAGCCACTTACATGAGAACATAAGATACATAACATCGACACGGTTGGCGCAGTGGTTGAGCGATTGACTGCTGCGCAGCATGTCGCGGGTTCGATTCCCGTACGGAACAAATATTTGTACGACCTACAAGTATTTGTTCCGGGTCTGGGTGTTTTCTATCTATAATATGTATGTATTTACAAAGAAAATGTATATTAAGTAGTTTATCAGCCATCTCGTTACCATAACACAAGCATTAGGTTGCTTAGCTTGGGACTATATGGCGTAGTGTGAAATGTCCAAGAATATTATATTATATTAAGATCTGTTGTTTGCTAAAAAAAAAAAAAAACATAAAACTTAGCTTAGGTAACGGTCACTGATATAGGACAATTGTCTTAAAACTAGTTACCTGTTAAATGGGTGTTTTTTTTTTTTTTTTAATATACAACTCGTGCTAACATTGTATTTTCCAAGTATGCTACTAACTTTCAGTTAGTGGTTTCAATTATTATGTAATTTGATAATTTTGATTTGAAACCACTGAAAGACTTTATATTTTTTATGCAGGATGGTAAATTATTATCTATACTAATATTATAAAGAGGAAAACTTTGTTTGTTTGTTTGGTTGTAATGAATAGGCTCAAAAACTACTAGACCGATTTTAAAAATTCTTTCACCGTTGGAAAGCTTAGTTTTCTAGGAGTAACATAGGCTACTTTTTATCCCGGGACAAATAACGGGTCCCACGGGAAAGACCACGGGAGCGAAGCCGCGGGCAAAGTGCTAGTAAAATATATATAGATAGCTCACTGACTCACTTCACGGTGAGATGGTTACAGAATAGCACTACAGAAACAGAGAATAATCATGAACTTGAGGAGGTTCTATGTGAATTTCGGATAGTCAAAGCAACCAACAGTCTAATAAGGACCCTTTGTCTTGATTTCTGCGAATTGTAATTTTATTAAGACACTAGCTTCTGCCAGCGGCTTCGCTCGTGTGGATGTCTGAAATTATTCCACGGGAAAGTACAGAGGCCAGCACATCAAGTTACCACAATCTGTCAAATTTCTTTGATAGTATTTCAACTTTATTGCATAGACATAAGGTTCATTTTTATTTGAGAAAATTTGACAGTTAGGGATAGCTTGATGTGCTGGCGTCTGTACTACCGAGATAGAAAGTATCCTATGTGTTAATCCAGGTTTTACATTATCTGTGTGTCAAATTTCACCTAGATCTGATCAGTAGTTTTTGCGTGAAAGAGCAAAAAACATCCATCCATCCATCCTTACAAACTTTAAAGTTTATTATATTATTATATTAGAAGGAAGTAGGATTTACTAGACTAAAACGTATTCAAAGAACTTATCTTTGTAAACACTTCAGGCTTCTTGTATCCAACCACATCAAAATAACTAGGCCTGTAGAATGTAGTTGTAATTTCGATGAAATATTTGAGCACCAAGTACCCGAATATACGTTACAACAATCAGAAAATGCTGCCAGCCTTTTGGACACATTTCCCACAGACAGCGATGGGGATGAATTTCTTGACGCCCTATGAGCTCTTCCCCTTTTTTACCACTTGTACATAATAGAAATATGTATAGTTTAGTTTTAGGTTGTATACAGTGTGTGAAAAAGCTGCATTTTTTCATATTTCAGAGTTGGTACCATCGTCAAAGTTGCTCATTTTCATGAGTTCTATATCCCCTGAAAGTATGTCCCTCGTTTAACCTTACACACTGTATATTGTATTTAAGATTTGTGTTTAATTAGTATCGTTAGTCGGAATAAATAAATGAAAAGGCAAAAAAAACAATACGAAAATTGTAATAAATAGAGCGAAAGACCCAGACAGTGAACAAAAACAGCAGTGTCCTCTAAAACTATACATGTGTGTACTACGAAAAGTTTTTGTCATCGGTTATGACATGTGACTTTTAAGAGGGTCCGAATGTAATTAATCAAACTATGTCTCGAGTGGAACCCGGCTCACGCTCTGACAAGGTTATGCCTTAACTTCTCTTGACATTGCTGTATATTGGGTTTTTCGGTATAAAGTTCTTGTATATTAGGTTTTTGGGTATAAAGTTATGTAATATTTTTTATGTTGATCGAATAGCAAAATTATTCTGCGAATCGAATATACGATATGAAACGAAAATGACAGCGATAAACGACTTTCACTGTGTACAATGACCCCTTAAAATAATGCCCATGAATTCAATTTCATCCTGTATAAGGTAGGTACTATTCTAACACATAAACCAGAGAACTAAAAAGAACATTGAATTTTGAATGAGTAATTTATGGTACATCAAACTGAACATAATCTTTAATAGAATTATGATGTTGAATTAATATTGTAATTTTATTCATTTAATCATTTGTCACGTTTATTGTTTTAAGCCGCCACTTTTCTGCCTTGTATGTACAGTATATGCTACTCCAATATTTATAATTTTCATTTGATATTATACTCATTAATGTACCAGCTCGTTAGGCAACCCATTATTTATGTCTAATATTTTAATCACCAACCCATCTTGAGTAAGCCTTCTTTAAATGCACTGATATTATTAAAAAATACTTTCATTTAACTTTCCAAAACGACTACTTCTAAAAGTTTATAATTTATTTTTGAGACGCGTCCTTTAAAAGTGATTTGTCACACTCCCAAATACCTCCTTTACGCCTACAAAAGTCTTTGTGTTATCGCATTAAGGTAGGGATGGGAAAGTGAATGCGATTCAGGTAAAGCTAAACTTGATCCCTTTTCTTGGTAAAAGAATTTCCATGTCGTACGAAGAACCCCCATGCCTTTATGATAAATCGCTTGCTTTGAAAGCATCGACGTTTTAAATCGTTGTAAAAATATTACCAGTATAGGTACATTTAAGTACGGTGACGCTACTTTGGGTATTATCTATTTTTAGACGGATAAATATTGCCTAAATACAGTACATTTTGTTTGGGAACTCAGTAATGAAATGAAATTCACGGACCCTAAGCCGGGGGTTACACGTGTTTTCGCTGGCTCCAACGAATCTATTTACTTATACAATACACGAGATTTGAGAATGTTAAAACACAAAAGCTGTTACTGAGAGATCAAAACATTCGCTTGAAATAATAAACGTGGGAGATTTCAGTAGAACTGAGGTAGCATTTAAATGGAACTTACGTTTGTTCAACACAAACACCGAGAGGTTTTAACAGATGAACACACACACATACACACACACACACACACACACACACACCACACATTACTAAACACACACTTAATGTAACCAATTTAAAACAACATCTTGTCTCTGTCATCTTCGAAGTATAGACAGAAATAGAACTAAGTTTCAAATTCGTTTAGCACTAAACATATTTAATTATTTGAAGTGCAAGCGGGAAGAATGTGTGTAGCAACACACATTCTTCCCGCTTGCACTTTTTATTAATATCTAATTCGATGCTTTATTAACATATTTAGCATCCCAAAGTTCATCTACAAAATTATACCAAAACATGTTTATCTCAATAATATCTGTCAGTTCTAAGTCAATCGTGTTTATAAGGGAAATGTAATCCATCAAAATTTGACAGGGGTTGGCATGGGAGACGACATCGAAAGGCTTTCACTTGTGAGACGCAACGTACAGTCACACTTGTTCGGTCCAACGGCAAAGATGAATTTACTGTCTTCACGTTTACAAACCCTACTAGATATTTATGACTATTAAGTTCAAGAAGACAAAACGTTAAACTTTTTTTTAAACCCAAAACGATGGGTGAACCTTTTTTAGCAATGGTCTAGCAACCCGACTTAAAAAATAAAGCTTAGTAGTAAGCGGATTAAGGATTACTCATTCTAATTAAATTATAACATTGGAAGCAGCTGTACCTAAACATAATATTAAAAATAGATAGGTATGTGTGATATAGTACAAAAAGTTCTATCGCTTTTTGTACCAGGAACATAATGTGTTTATTGTAAAATATACGGCTATCATCCAAACCTACACAAAATTTTAACATAAAATAACATTCCTTTCATTATAATCCTGCAACCAACGAGATATTTTATCACAAAAGTATTTCCTTAGGACCACGTGAAACAAAAAAGTTTATTTAATTTTTGATACACGAAAACAAAATGGAGAACTGGTTGCCATTCGCAGTGTTTCTCATAACTTCCATCCAGTCGAAAAGCAGAAACAATAACAAAAGTTATTTCACAATTAGAGAGAGATTGTTCTAGGGAACCTCCAACGGAAGTTGGTCTTTGGCACTCGTACCGGGATTTCACCAGTTCGAACTATACGGAAAAATAAACACATTTTAAAGTCCAAGTTATATTGGTTCACAAATATGATTGTAGTGCAATTCGTATTGCACTGCATGTGGAAATTTTATTGATAGAGATGCAAATGACTGAGGAAAAATTAATTTTGCTTTTCATTTAACTCGGACAATGGTTTATTTAGACGACGTATTCATTTTTTGTTACGCTCTGTTATTCAACGAAGTTCTCATGTTCACGATTAAATTATTAAATTGGTGAATTGTTCTGTATTGAAATTGGTTTCATAAATTCTGTATATGTTTAATATGGCTTGTACGTTTAATAAAATGGAATCTGATTTATTTTCTGTTTTTGTACATTCACGTAGTTTTTTTTGAATTACGAATGACGTGTTCTCAGAGTTTGTTTAGCGTATTTTTTTTCTAAAATTAAACTACAGATGGCGTTAACATTTTGCTCTTTAATACCACAGTTAAAATGTTTTTCGGTCAGTCAACCAGTTCATGTTTTTAGATAAGTTTGTCAAGCATTACAAATGCGGAGGCACTTCTCCAAGTTTCATCATTAAGAATCTAAGATACGTATTCTTTATATTAGAAAAGTTAATACAAATAAAGTTTAATCGCAAGCCCTGATCATAACTTCATATGCTACTATATTACCGTGGCGCTCAAACTATTTTACGTGAAATAATTACACGAACTTAGCTAGCTCATTTGCGGGACACCGAAGTTAATGAACGTCGACTTTAATTAAGTTTCAGATTTGATAAGAATTCCTGGAGTTTGTCTGATCTCTAGTTAAAATATAAGCTAGTCTGATTATTTGCAGCGTTTATAGATAAAGTATGTAATGTTAGATTTAACAGAGATTCTAATACTTACTTTGTAATATTATACGTTCTATTTCACAGCTAGGTTTATCATTTATAACGTAAATAATGATTATTATTTTCAGAAATAATAACAGATGGCAATACTAATCGAGCCTATCTGCCAGATGAATTATAACTGTTTATTGGTTCATGAACAGACAAAAATAATATATACATAGACATTTATTCAAACTACAGCTGACATTTGTATTTACTCAGCATTAAACATTGAAGCATTTTGTCCAAGGAAATTGAATCTGAGAGACGGCAGGGGCTCTCAATCCTAAGGTGACTACAAGAGAAGGCTTTTAGCCGACGGAACAGATCATCTCTGTGAGAATTATTTACGTAACTCCCTTAGAGATTTGTTTGGAGACCATGTGTAACTTTGTTGTGGCCGTTTTATTAGTTTATTTGCTGTATGGCTGTTGTTGGATTAAACTTACTAGTGCGTATGTTGTCATGTTGTAGTGTTTTACACGTCGAAAAAACATGTATGCTCTTTCAAGCATTCTGAATAAATTGCCTAAGGAAATAACCAAAATATTGGAATTATTAGAAAACTAAAACCCTCGACAAATGAAAAACATCTTGAAAAACTACTTTACTAAAAACTCTAGAATAGGGGAGGGGCCTACGTGTGGGTCCGCTACCAAAACTGTGAGCGAGTAAATGTAACCCCTAATTGACAGCGCACATAATCTTGCCTCAAATAGATTGAGTGTTATTTATATGTACAAATTCTCTGAATGCATGTAGAGATATGCATGTTTTTTAGGTCAAAAAGCATTTATGGACGTCGTGTCGTCATTTAATGTTTTAACCTGTCATTCATCCAATGATTTTCCGTCAAAATGGACGGTAGCGAACTACAGTCACTACCGCTGTATGTACACAAGTTTTACCCGGAAAAATATCGACTTAGTTACTTTCAATTTTCTTCAATAAGATATAGATAGTGCGTTAACGACCGCGACTCTCACTTGTTTCTTTATTCAATTTATTCAAACCTTATCATGCCATTTTTAGGGGTTAAATTTAATGATTGTGTTGTTGTGCTCTAGAAATAATACAACAAAGTTAAAAATGAATAGTAGTTCTTACCTTCATCCATGGAGAGCTGTTCCCATATAGCGACCTTCGTGCCAGCGGGATCACTCAGCGCAACATATGCCAGCTCCCCTCGAACTAGTCGCAAATCATGGTCAAGAGCCAAGATCCAGAAGGTTACTGTAACAAAAAAATAGTTGCAGTTATTAAGGGTGAAAAGGAAGTAAGGATGACATAACAAGACGCCTATAAACCCAAAGGGATAGGCAGAGGTGTAAGTTTAAGATGAGAATAGAACCCACCACATGAATTTTGTGATACTGACCAGCTAGTTAGTCGACGAACTAAGAAAAATATAATATAAAATCCTTGGACATTTCACACAACGCCATATTATAGTCCCAAGCTAAGCAACCTAATGCGTGTTTTTTTTTTCAGGCTGGGAAATCATCCAATGACTTCTCCCGCTCTGGGTGGAGCGGAAGGGAGTGTCAGACTCTTACTGACTAAAACCCATCCATGTTCCTTCCTTAGCCCTTTGTGTTCCGGGGTAGCGGTAACCCTTTCGGACTATCCCGCTTACCCGGCAGGCTTGGCCCTGAGGGGCCCCTTCATATGCTGACATCTCTTTGAGGCGCGCGTGGAACATATACGCGCCGTCCGGCACGGGCCTGGTGCTGATCGGACGGTGAGTCACCTATTATTCACCGTCCGCAGGCCCGCGCCTACGGTGCCCGTAATGCATGTGTTATGGTAATGAGATGGCTGATGAACTACTTATATACATTTTATTTTTGCAAATGCATACATATTATAGATAGAAAAACACCCAGACCCGAAACAAATACTTGTAGGTGTACAAATATTTGTTCCGTGCGGGATTCAAACCCGCGACATGCTGCGCAGCAATCAATCGCTTAACCACTGCGCAAACTGTGTCGTCTAAATAATAATCTATTCACAAGATTATGAGTAAATATACAGTACTAATAGTGCCCAGTACTTCTACCAATGTGGGCTATGCCTACTTTGAGCATTCCTCTTAAGATTCGCTTGCATTTCTTTCTCATTAGTATTGAAAAAGATTCCTGCATTCTGAATAAATATTTATAATACAAAGTATTTTTTCAACATTTGCTGGTAAACATTTCTCGTTTAACACGTTAGACGCCACGCCGCGCCGCTCAGAACCGCGAACAATACTTTTTTCTATTGTGTCCGCTGCGTGACAGTCAATGACTTCAGCGGAGCTTAAAAAAGTAAAGAAAAAATATTATTCAGATAGATAGCTCCTGAACAAAAATGAATTATTTTAAAAGTTATTAAAACGTAAATACCTCATTCTCGTTATTTCAGCTTACTGGCTGGCATTTCGGAGAATCGAAAATTACGTAGGCGACTTCTAGTTTCTCGAAAATCTCATATCAATATGAGATTTTCGAGAAACCCACAAAATACTGACATCGGAAAGTAATAACAAGTTATTTTACATTTCACGTTGAACTAGTTAATTAACTTTGTAAGGTATTTAATTAATTAATAACTTTACCTACCCTACCTGGCTGAATTTCAAGCTGAAAATTTTAACGTAAAATCAATATCATTTCATCATTGAATTTATTAAATGGATGCGATGAAATAATTCATGAAGTATTTTGGACCCTTGTTTCAGCGGGCCATTATATTTATTTATGATGAAATAAAAAACTCCATGGAATTAAGTTAAGAGGTTCGTGACATGTGCACATTATAAACTACTTTTTTTTATTACAAAAAAAATCATCACCGCTTTAAGCATCACTCATCATCTGCCTAGCCTTTTCCCAACTACGTTGGGGTCGGCTTCCAATCTATCCGGGTGCAGCTGAATACCAGTATTTTATATGGAGCGACTGCCTATCTGACCTCCACAACCCAGTAACTGGGCAATACGATACCCCTTGTTGAGACTAGCTGTCAAATAGCTGTCAACCCGTAGCGACTGTCAAAGATGCACAAATAACAGTCGGGACCAACGGCTTAACGTGCTGTCCGAGGCACGGAGGGGCCTCGGTTTGTAAAGATGTTCACCCATCCACGGCCAACCCCGGCAAGCGTAGCTTAACCTGATGGATCGAACTGTGCGGCTGTTAGTACTTAGTCACGAGCTCTTCATCACTAATTGATAAATTACACACATCAAAAGTGTCTAGGGATCAACATATATTTTTGCAATAACTTTTCTCTTGATTGATATTAATTTAAATTTTCTTTAAGGATTCATCAAATAAAGTGTTTTCGTTTGTCACAGTAACGATAAACCAAGTCACCTTTGCATTAATAAAGAAATTTGCCATTTTCCTAATAAAGGGATTTTTGACATTTGAACCACTAACATTAAAGTTCGAAAAAAAGACTGAAATAACAGTTTTCTTTAAAATTTTATTGGGTAACTTAAACAATTAATAATCCGTGTTTCTACCGCGAACACTAACAACACAAGAACATCGGTTTGGCATACTCAAAATGAGTTCATCCAAATCACGCTGTGGAATGGCCGCCCATGTTCGTTGCAACAACAAAAAAAGGTGTTATCAGTCGACTTTGGACACGTTACCGAAGCACTGGTACCGTGGCTGAGCGCCATGAAGGACGGTATCGCTGCACCACACGGAGACAAGACCGATACATTCAAATCTTAACTCGAAGAGCTCCAACAATAACCGCCATGATGTTAGCCGTGAGGCTTCATCACTCTTCAGGGAACTTAATTAGCGACCAAACAGTCAGAAACCGCTTGCATGAAGTGAACCTTCATTCCCGAAGACCGCTACGGGTACCACCTATAGCAATGCACAATCGTAGGATTCGATATCAATGGGCTCTTGAACACAGAAATTGGGCAGAAGAACAATGGCGTTTCGTGTGCTTTTCTGATGAGTCTCGTTTTGGTATGAGACCGGATACAAGACGTATACGACACTGGAGAACCCCTGGACGCCAACAGCGATTAAAATCCTGCCAGGAAGTCCATCCTTATAGTGGTGGAACCATCATAGTATGGGCGGGTATTTGGACCGGCGGAAGAACTGAGTTGATTTGGATCAGAGGCAACCTCAACGCTCAAATTTATGCTGAGACGATTGTATCTGACGTCATCGTTCCTCTACAAGTGCAAATCGGTCCCTTATTTCAGTTAATGCATGATAATGCACGACCGCACACCGCAAGAGTTGTAAGACAGACTCTCGCCGCAGCTAACATCAATGTCCTGCCCTGGCCTGCTCAGTCGCCAGACTTGAACCCGATTGAGCATGCATGGGATATGCTACAGAGAAGAGCTCTGCCGAATATGGAGGGTATCCAGTTGCAAGAAGACCTTTTTTTGTTGTTGCAACGAACATGGGCGGCCATTCCACAGCGTGATTTGGATGAACTCATTTTGAGTATGCCAAACCGATGTTCTTGTGTTGTTAGTGTTCGCGGTAGAAACACGGATTATTAATTGTTTAAGTTACCCAATAAAATTTTAAAGAAAACTGTTATTTCAGTCTTTTTTTCGAACTTTAATGTTAGTGGTTCAAATGTCAAAAATCCCTTTATTAGGAAAATGGCAAATTTCTTTATTAATGCAAAGGTGACTTGGTTTATCGTTACTGTGACAAACGAAAACACTTTATTTGATGAATCCTTAAAGAAAATTTAAATTAATATCAATCAAGAGAAAAGTTATTGCAAAAATATATGTTGATCCCTAGACACTTTTGATGTGTGTATTTTGACTACCATTTATATGCAAAATACCTCGTACCAAACATGTGCACATAACAATTTTGAAGCTATAGGTAGCTACGTAAATCAAACGGTGTCAATACATATGTAGGGTTGGCCCGGCTCGAGCTATCCAGCTGACTGAAAATTCAATTCTGAATGTTCTGCAACGGACATGACAAGTTCAAGATCCGTTACTTGTCTCATTGCCTTAGCGTACTGTTGCGTATAAAATCGGAAAAGCATTGTTGGATGCGTAAACCATAGCATTACAGCATAACTGCAAGCTTTTTTTTTGACGGTAGGAAACTGCGGTAGAAAATCATCAAATGACTCCTCTCGCTCCGTGGAGCGAAAGGGAGTGTCAGACTCTTACTGACTAAAACCCATCCACGTTCTTTTCTTAGCCTTTTATGTTCCAGGGTAGCGGTAACCCTTTTGGACATGCCAAAGAGATATTTTTCAATAACATTTGAAGCTAAGTCAGAGATCAAAAGGCAGCATAAATCTATGATACCAGGTTAGTCACTAACTACACAAAGAAGAAAGAAGACAGCATAAATAGGCAGCCAGTAATGGTTCCCACTGCTGGGACTAAAACCTCCTCCAATCGACCACACGGGGCCAGTATGAATTAGTGACACATATCTTCAAATTATTTGATAAAATGTTTAGGTAAGCGTGGGGCATAGTCGAAAATTGTATATTGTGACGTAAAGATAAATAGTACCTTGACAAGTTGTAAAGTAACTAAGATGATAGAATTGTAAAGTTAAACTAATTTACTATTATATAGTACCACTTTGAAATTTTCCTGTTGACAGCGATGTGGACGAATTTAATATTTTTGTACATAATATTATGAATATGTTTAGCTTTTGTTTTTCAGTGCCAGTGTGGCATATTATATACATCGGTGAAGGAAAAACATTTTGAGGAATTCTGAACTTTGTTAATGTAAGTATAGTCGTAGTTTAGTCTTAAATCGCCGACCCTTCTTGAGTAGGCGTGGTGATAAATGCTCGTACCTTCTGTGACAAGAAGAGGCCTAAAGGTCTATAATAATCCCACTGCAGGGTTTGCTCTGCACAATTATAGGTGCTACACAATACCGTGAAATTTTGCCTACCGTTATTACCTGCACTCTTTGTACAACCCCAAACTGGTAAGCAATAAAATACCAAAGAAATTCGCTACGTATTTCGCAGCAAAAGTTTTAATGAATGTTACAATAGAAAAACCGTTGATTACAGAAACAATATCGTCTAACATTAATTTAGGGTTCGCCTCATAAACATCTAAGGCGAGTTTAAGGGTCACAGGAACATAAAATACGGTCGTAAAAGCAACACGAACTCGAACAAAAATTAACGATTAAGCTGCGGTACAAACAAAATAATTTTTTTCGCGATTTTTTTTTAAATTAGAATGTTTGATGAATTATTCGCAACCATAAGTGGTGTTTAGTCTAAATATTTATCTGTGCTGCCATCTAGTGGTGCGAATGTGTACTACACCTGACATGTTCTATTTCTATATTTGAATACATTCAGTCTTTCTTTTGTTATTGCATAAGTTGTTTTTATTTTAGTACTAGCTTCCGCCCGCGGCTTCGCCCGCATAATATGTCGACAAATTATACACATAAACCTTCCTCTTGAATCACTCTATCTATAAAAAAACCTGCATCAAAATCCGTTGTGTAGTTTTAAAGATCTAAGCATACATAAGGACATTAGGACGCGGGAAGCGACTTTGCTTTATAATAATTATTATGTAGTGAAGCATAATACGTAAGCACACCTATACCGTTCCTATTGTGGACGACAAGCCTCTCTATGAGAGCGATTGGGCCATAGTACCTACACGCGGGTCTAATGCGGATTGGTAAACAATACTTCTCTTAAAGTTTTAGGTTCTACGTTATAATAATAATAAATAACAATATATTGTATATCATTATCATCATCATCATTCATTCATTTTCATTTTTTCTTTTACACGTTTTTTTCACAATAACGTTCTCGATTTCCAGTACTATTCTTATTCCCGATTAAAAAATCCCTTTAAGCAATATTTATGTTTATTATACAGGGTTATTATTAAAACACCAGAAACCTCTTAAGAGGTCATTGTACTCATCATTATGAACAACTTTTACTATGGGACCAAACCTGAAATCGCGAAAAAAAATCAGCTGTTCCTTACATTTTGACGAGTTATACGAACATAAATGTAGGGAACAGCTGATTTTTTTTTCGCGATTTCAGGTTTGGTCCCATTGTAAAAGTTGTTCATAATGATGAATACAATGACCTTTTAAGAGGTTTCTGATGTTTTACAAATAACCCTGTAGTATTTACTTACAGTTGAAACTGCGTCATCAAATAGAATAATGTATCATCTTCAACCCGTATTTACCTATTTATCGGGTACCTCTCTGTGGCTCATCCCCTACGTGTAATCCTATACAAATACCTAGGTAAACTCAAAGTATACCTGAACATGAACAATGAATCGATAGATACGCTCCAATCTATTCATTTCCAGGTATTTTCGTACCTATCAAACCTCGACCAATTTTCCCATTGGACATTGCTGTGTGTATCCTTTGTTACTTACCACGAGAGTGTTAGTGTTACAAGCCTAGTAAATTGAAAAGTTTTGGTAAATATTTCGAAATTACACGGATTGGTTAGATCAGTAATCCTGTGTAAGTTACCTTTTCATCATCTACTTGCCTTTGCCCAACAATGTTGGGGTCGGCTTCCAGTCTAACCGGATGCAGCTGAATACCAGTATTTTACATGGAGCGACTGCCTATCTGACCTCCACAACCCAGTAACTGGGCAATACGATACCCCTTGGTCAGACTGGCTGTCAGATTTTTCGGACTTCTGACGACCCGTAACGACTGTCAAAGATGCACAAATGACAGCCGGGACCAACGGCTTAATGTGTTTTCCGAGCCACGGAGGAGTCTCGTTACGTAAAGATCACCCATCCACGGCCAACCCCGACAAGCGTAGCTTAACCTGATGGATCGACCTGTGCGGCTGTTAGTACTTAGCAACGAGCTCCACTGTAAGTGTAAGTTACCTTTTATCAAAGAAAATTTGTTATTTAGCACCTGATCAATTCCTTAAATTGATGCTAGTCTGTCACATTTTGTAAGTTTATTTAGTACTTTTAAATGATATTTCAAGGAAATATCATGGAAATTTCTCGCAAACTGGTCGACACTTCACGTGACCAGAAGGCAGGCTCGTGCTTTGACTAGTGAATTACCATTGCAATTCAACGTGACAATGCCACTACACCACATACAAGTCAGCTAGGTAGGTGTCCGGATGACAGCGATGCGGACGAGTTCTTTGATGCCTAAGTGTCCCTTTGTTCTTGTTTTTACTTGTTAGTTATTTAATTTAGTACCTAGTGTAAATCATTAATTATATTTTAAACTAGCTTTTGCCAGCGGCTTCACCCGCGTATTTGTAAGAAATTATCCCACGGGAACCATACATTTTTCCGGGATAAAAAGTAGCCTATGTGCTATTCTAGACTATAATCTATCTCTGTGCTAAATTTAATTCAGATCCATTTAATAGTTATTGCGTGAAAGAGGAACAAACATCTATCCATCCATCCTCACAAACTTTCGCATTTATAATATTAGTAGGATTAATAATAATAAAAACTTTTTTGCCGACCACAATTCATGCTCCATAAAAAACAAAAAAAAAATACAAAAAAAATAATACAATAAAATGGCACAAACTCACATGAACATAAATTCATTCTTCTTTCTTTGCATATTAAAATCTAAACATTATTATTATGCATTTTGATGTCTGTATAAAATTAACAATTTTTTTAGTACTAACAAGTATAATAATTGTCGTGTAACTTATGACACGACAATTATTATATGACAGGAGGCCTGCAGAATTTTTATTTGGCAAAAAATAATAGCCCCGCAATAAAAACAACAAATATTCGACACAGTCCGCGGCAGCCATTTTGTTTTTATCCACGTAAACTTTTACGATAAGTCATTAATAAAGTAAATTGCTCTCTGTTACATTCTGTGTAACGTTATGAAGCGTCAAACGTTTGCTTTAGTGCCACGAGTGGTGTTGAGTGCTTTTCTCCCGTTTTGTTGGTGATTATCACGGAAATAGATGAGTTTTATGTACCTTTGTCAGACGAAAGAGAATGACAAGGGACATGAAAGTATGTCGGAATAAAATAAACTATGTTTTTACATCTTGACGACACGGTTGGCGCAGTGGTTGAACAATTGACCGCTGCGCAGTATGTCGCGGGTTCGATTCCCGCACGGAACAAATATTTGTACGACCTGCAAGTATTTGTTACGGGTCTGGGTGTTTTTCTATCTATAATATGTATGTATTTACAAAAAAAATGTATATAAGTAGTATATCAGCCATCTCGTTACCATAACACAAGCATTAGGTTGCTTAGCTTGGGACTATATTATGGCGCTGAGTGAAATGTCCAAGGATATTATTATTATTATCTACCTGGGTACAGGCCAACTTCCACTTCTTATAGCAGTTTGATTACAATACTAGGTGACCCGCGCAACTTCGTCTGCGTCACCTAAGAGAGAGAGTGGTTTAGATATATCCTTAGATGTTGATTGAAATCAAGTGATGTTAAAGACAGTTTTGTTTACATTTAAATACTTGTTATTAATAACATATTTATTTGGATGAGGATTAATATTATGTTGATAAAACTCCTTGTCAAATAATGCATTAATTTTGAACAAATTTTATTACTATAAAAAAGGTTATCGTGTGTCAATCTTAAAAGATAGACATAATATGCTGTCGCAGACTTTTTTTTAAAGACGAACTGTTCCATCATGCGTGATATTTGCGGAACTTAAACCGTTTACGCAGCGCACGCAACAAAAGGTCTCAAAAAGGAATATTTTTGCCTATTTTTACAACATGTTCATTTATGCTCCGCTCCGTTTGGTCGTAGTGTGATATAACCTATAACATTCGTCGACACATGGACTATCCAACACAAAAATATTGTTTCGATTCCAACCAGTACTTCTGAGATTAGCGCGTTCAAACAACACAATCTCTTTAGCTTTATAATATTAGTATAGATAACTTCTGTGTGAGAATGAGAAACAGTTATACAGGACCTATAGCTCATTAATATCAAAATAACACTGCTATACGAGGTGGTTTAGGTCCTGAGCTAAAAAATAATTTGCGTGACAAAGCAAATAGTTAATTAATTATACAATGATCTCAAATAACGAATTGGCATGATGATACCACGCTTTATTTGTCTACTCATTGAAATTATAGCTACCAAGCATGAAATACTAGACTCAATTGCTAATAGAACCAACTTTAATTGAATTTATCAGTTACGAATTGAACAGGTCGGTGTATGGAAATATGAACTTTAAACACCCCTATTTCAAAATAATTTATACTGACATTCCGCTAAACCCTTCGGATAACAACGGCATGATGTATAATTCGCCCTATTATCCATGCCCGGAGAGATATGAAGAGTCAGAGAAAATTATTAATTCTCATCGTATTCTCGAAGTTTTCATATCTACAGCTCATAAATATGTATGGTTTTCACTTTAGCCTATTCGGTTTGCTAAGCTTGAGGCGATAGCAATAGTTATGGTATATGTTTAGGTATTGTTTGAACCTTGGTTAGAATGGAAATAGGTTCAATCAGTGTGGGTGAAAGGTTATTTATGTATGAGATCTGGAATTTGAAGCGATGCTTATAATAATCTCATTGAATTGATATTCTATGATCGAAATTGATAGCTTTCGAAGTACTTGGTACTATTTGCGATTGAATTCTAAATTAATGTACCTAATAATTGAGCACCCTCCCTTGTTATAATTAAGCACTTGTTTAAGTAGTTTTAATTCTTTAAATTACATTCACCAAATAAAAATTTCGACGGCATTATTTTGGCACCACTTATTTACATAAAATGTACGTGCCATCATCTGCCTAGCCTTTTCCCAAACATGTTGGGGACGGGTTCCAGTCTAACCGGATGCAACTGAATACCAGTATTTCACATGGAGCGACTGCCTATCTGACCTCCACAGCCCAGTAACTGGGCAATACGATACCCCTTGGTAGACTGGCTGTCAGATTTTCGGGCTTCTGACGCCCCGTAACGACTGTCAAAGATGCACAAATGACAGCCGGGACCACCGACTTAACGTGCTTCCCGAGGCACGGAGGAGAGTCTCGGTATGTAAAGATGGTCACCAATCCACGGCCAACCCTGGCCAGCGTGGCTGAGTAAATGAATAATTGTAATTTATATTTCCCAAAACTGTATTACTGTACGACCTTGAAATGAAATCACGATCGTTATACTGTAGAAGTAATTATGTACACTATCGCAAGGTAATCCTTTCACACTAACCTCGCCACTGCTAGATATTTCCTTAAAGCATATCTTCCTTTACAATCTGTCTTCACTCCATTAATTCTAAGCATTTAGGGCAGTAATTACCTAGATAACGCTTTAGTAAGGAGATAAAATTTGTTCTAAGACACTAAATGTGTTTGCGGTGGACGGCGGCTCATCACGCGATTTGTGATTTGCGGTAATAAGCCCACTAATTTCCACTAAATTCCCACTAATTGCTGTATAGATTTGTAATTTTGTTTTTTTTACATACTTTTTGTACACCACACAAGACAACACACCCAAACCTTCAGGGAACATGACAATATGATGTTTTGTGTACGTACTCGTAGTTTTATAAAGAAAAAAAAGCGGCTAATAAAACGCGAAGGGTTTTTTACCTCTGTACAATATTGAACACTACATAATTATATATTTTTAAAACACGTTACTTGTATCGACGGGTCCCCCTTTACTTTTGAACTGTATTTTATTGTCTACCAATTATGATCCAAATTATACGAAATGACCGACAGACTGACAGCGCAGCCTTAATAAGGGTCCTGTTGGCAGTTTAGGACCCTTTGGGTATATATCCTAAAATGGCGCAATAATTAACCTAAATTACCACTAAGTAGAAATATTAACAACTGGAAGAAATTTTGCTTAAGCTTAACTAAGTCTGGCTTCTAAAAACTTTTATTGCAGAATGTGGGAATATGTATAGCTAAAATTAACACAACAGAAAGAATCATGTTACCATAGTAACTATGAATTCTTGTTTCAGTACCTTCACGACCAAAAAAAAATCTTGATAAAATCTTACATTAATTAACAACCAAAGTACTCGTTATCAACCATAATTTTTATTTTCTAATAATTCATTTAAATAATTTAACCATCATTTTAACCATACTTTAACAGCAGTGATAGCCTGTTGGTGTTACCATCGGACTGCCAAGTCATAGGTCTCGAGTTCGAACCCAAGGCACGCACCTCTGAATTTACGAATTCATTTATACGTATTGTTATTATCACTTGCTTAAAAACCGGTGAAGGAAAACATCGTGATGAAACCGGCCATGTCTGTGACATATATTTCTCAACAGCATGTGAAGCTAAGTCAGAGGCCCATGGGCAGCATAAAAACTCTGACACCAGGTTAGTTACTAAACACACAAAAAAAAACCATACTTTTATTTTCTGTATCGCGAGAAAATTGAATTTAAACATTCTGAGCAAAGTCAACCGCCTTAATAAACACAATGTAACCAGGAGCGAAAAAGAAATAATTGAATAAGTCCGTTGAGTGGGTGGGCACTTTTAATGCTTTAGACATTATTTAGATCACGATTTTTCTTGAGTTTTTTTTATATTTAAGTCGCAAAAATGGTTTTTAAATTTATTATATACTAGCTTCCGCCCGCGGCTTCGCCCGCAAAATATGTCGACAAATTATACACATAGAACTTCCTCTTGAATAACTCTATCTATTAAAAAAAACCGCATCAAAGTCCGTTGCGTAGTTTTAAAGATTTAAGCATACATAGTGATATAGGGACAGAGAAAGCAACTTTGTTTTATACTATGTAGTGATTAATTGTTTGATGTTTAGATGGAATGACATTAATGCCTTGGAAGGTGGATAAGCCTTTTGGGATGCAACGTGTGTCGACACCCTTGCGCCATCCCATCTTCCTTGTACGGCGGGTTGTGCTGGGGCAGCTGCAGCAGGTGCAGAAAACCTCAAACGGCGCAAATACTCCAATCTGATTGGGACTTATATTATGTTCGAGCTGTTTGGGGTTGAAACACTGGGGCCAACACGTTGTTTTTCGAAACATCGCCAAGAGGTTGGTCGACTCTTCACGTGCCCAGAGGGCTGGCCTATTTTTTGGTCAAAGAATCAGCATTGCCATACAACGTGGCAATGCTGATTCACATTGACAAGATGTGGACGAATTTTTTGATGGCCTTTTATTTTTTTCCCCTACCTCTTTATAAACTTGTACATAGCTAATATTAATATTCTAAGTCTTATTGTTTATTTTCCTTTATACTGCAAGTTTTAAACTAGAAAACTTTCCCAAAACTTACTAACCTTGATACACATTTTACACGAGAATCATTTTAAGTATTCAGATTAACAATTTAGGTAGGTACTAGGGCGGCGTACGTAACAGTTTTCGAATTAATTATTTCAAGTAACACGGCTAACTCCGAGAACTTGTGTGCGAAAGTTGGTAGCCTAAGTTCGGCCACTTTGACACACGGAATTCGGCATCAATGTTTTGCATGTCTGAATGAACTGTTTTGTGCTCTAGAAAACATTGTTGTCAGGACGTGCTGACGTCATTATAGTGGTGGTAGCAAGTTGAGAAGTGCTCCGGATATTTTGACAGCGAAAGTGCGCAGTGTTGTAAGAGTTAAGCGAATTAATCTGCCTAGCCTTTTCCCAACTATGTTGGGGTCGGCTTCCATTAAACCAGATGCAGCTGAATACTAGTATTTTACACGGAGCGACTGCCCATCTGACCTCCACAACCCAGTAACTGGGTAATACGATACCCCTTGGTAAGACTGGCTGTCAGATATTCGGGCTTCTGACGACCCGTAACGACTGTCAAAGATGCACAAATGGCAGCCGGGACCAACGCCTTAATGTGCTTTCCGAGGCACAGAGGAATCTCGGTATGTAAAGATGGTCACCCATGTATGGACCAACCCCGACAAGCGTAGCTTGCCCAAATGGATTGACCCGAGCGCCTGTTATTAATTAGCCTCGAGTTAAGAGAATAATTGTCTTAAATGCTGTTGTATTGTACTGTTGGACTGTTTCAGTAGTCTTCTTGTCTGGGAGAATACATATTATTGACTCGTATAAGTATTATATGCTCATTCAATAAATATTATCACACCAAGCTTTTGTCCGCGAATTCGTCTGGGTGAAATTTCTTGTTTCTATCACGTTACATCGAATCGCCTGCCCGCATCACAACTTCGTTTTTGCTTAGCGTTCTTTTTGTTTTTTTTTTAATTTTTGCTCAGCTATTGAGCTAATGATCATAATATCGTTATGTCCAATAGCTTTTCTCAAGAATCAGACTATCAAATCCAAAAAGATTTTTTTATATCTTATAGTTTCAGAGATAAGCGCCTTCAAACAAACAAATTAATATCATCAACAAAGCGAGCTCTAATTTGAGTATGAGCCTAAACTTTTCAACCACTTATTGTATTTTGACTTTTATTCTGAGTTAGTTAAAGTCCTTTAATTGCTTTTACATCTATAGTTTGTTTCGAAAGTAATAAATTCAGGTACCTAAGAACTAACACTAGGGCCATGGGGTACTAGTGCCCACTTCGCTTTTCGAGACATCACAAAGCGGTTGGTCGACTCTTCACTTGACCAGGCTGGCCTATTTTTTGGTCAAAAAATCTGCATTGCCAAACAACGCGGCCATGCTGCCAGCCTTTTGGGACCGGATCCTGTTGACAGCGATGTGGAGGAATTGTTTGATACCCTTTTGATATGATCTTCCCCTTCCATTTTATATACTTGTACATAATTATTATTAATATTTTAAGTCTTTTTAGGTATGTAAATATTATGTGCATAAATACACCCATTTGTTAGCAAAGATATAAATTCGAACCTCGTATAGCAGTGTTATTTTGATATTAAGGAGCTATAGGTCCTGTATAGCACCGTCTCATTCTCACACAAAAGTAATTAAAAAAAATTGTACATATTATTATGAATATTTAGATTATAAATTATTATGTAAAGTAGTAAATAGTTATTTATTTAGTTAAAAATTAAGTTACGGTAGGAACTTATATCAACAGTCTGGCATACGTTATTCCGCACGGTCGCAAGTAACAAACTTGTACAATAAGGCAAAAGTTCACAGTTCGACTAACTTTGGCACGAGATTCGACATCGATGTTTTTGCATGCACGAATGAACGTCTAAAATGTTCGATAGAGTTGTATGCATGTTGCTGCAAGCAGATTTTACATATCGATGTTAAGGAGTTTGTTCGTCGTTTAGTTCCACCGTAAGTATATTAGGAATTTGTTAGTTTTGTGTAGACAGTGACAACTTCGCCACTGGTACCCCAGTAGCTAGCTGTAATTTTTATTAGAGGGAAGCCGTAGAAAATTTGTTTAGTTCTTATAAACACTAGATATCATGAAAATTAACTAACTCAAACATTTCGTAATTTTTCTATAAATTTTTTGTTTTGACCAAATAAATCATAACATTCAAGAAAGGAGTTTAGGGGAACCACCTTTTGACTTTGACTTTGAAGCGCCAGATAAGCCCGCGAGACTCATATTTTCATTTGATTATTTGCAATTTGAAAATCAGTTGTATGTTGATCAAAATATGATTCGCCATATCCGTAAGCCGTAAAAGGGTACCTACTTACCGTTAGAATTGCCTTCCAATGACATGATGACATCAAATGTTGGGTTCCGACAAATCCCCACCGACAAATTCCCACCAACAAATCCCCACCAATGCATTATATAGGGTAATTTGAACTGAGTGGATTGTATTGATGATTATAATAATTACAGTTGTAAAAATGTAATGTTGTAGGTACTTACTATGGCCGCGAATCATATTTTGATAAACATAAAACCTAATACTGACCATACAAATTCTAAAAAACGTTAGAAAATTTGAATTTCGCGGAGTACCCTGGTGCGGCGCTTCAAAGTCAAAGTCAATGTTAAAAGGCGGTTCCCCTATTATTGCTGGCGCATTCGCCTTAACACATTAAGAAGAATTATTGTCGAGTACACTTACTCTAAGAAGATAATGTTTCATATCTTCGTAATAATTAGTTTAAGTCTTTTCCTAAATGTAGTAGCTTCGAAAAAATAAAAAAGGAAAATCACTCCGAAAAATCAACAGTAATGCGATAATATGGTCATGTTCAAGCATTTTGGATATAATGAGTTTTCACTAATTAGGGAGATAAAAGACAATCTGTGTCAACGGCTTTTGTGTCAGCAAAGAAGAGAACGTCGAGATGAAGAAAACGGTAAAACAATAATTGTGTTTGAAATTATTGTCATGCGTGTAAAATCTCGTGGCGGTTAAATACAACGTAGAGACGACAATCCTACTAATATTATAAAGGTGCAAGATTATGAGTCTGTTTGTTATTTCCTCACGCCAAAACAGCTGAACGGATCTGGACGAAATTTGCACACACATATATTATTGAATGACCACCACTAACTTTTCAGATTCATGTGCGTATTGTATAATTATCACTTGCTTAAAAATCGGTGAAGGAAAACATCGTGAGGAAACCGGCGTGCTTGAGAGATGTTTCTCAACTGTGTGATGCTAATTCAGAGGCCCATGGACAGCATTAAAACTCTGACACCAGGTTAGTCACTAACCACACGAAAAGAAGAAGATTGAATGTCCCATCATAGTTATCGCTGATAGAATGTCACTTTATCTAAGACCTCAGATCAAGTGACCTGTCCGAACAAAGATTTCACTGCTATTGAAAACAACTTTCACAAAATAAAGTTCAATATCAACTACCTAAACGAAGTAACTATGATTCGATATTTAATGTACAAAAATGGGTGTTGCCTACATCCCACTTCATTAACCGTGTCAATTGCATGCACACGCATAGTCGGATTTACACTCAACAAGTCGAATGCGAGTATTGAATGGAGTGTAAACGTCAGGTGCTCTTAGTAGGTATAAGTGATGCATCGATTTGTGGTTGTTTACTAAATATTTTGTATTGCAAGTATGTGTGATATTTTTGCTGCATAATGATAATTATGGAGTTAAGTAGCATCTTCTTCTTAGCTTGTCTATAGCAAAAATAATACCTGCATATAAATTTTATTTTCAAATTAATTTGGCTCAAAATTCAACAACAGAAATACCGTTCGCTGACGCAGCCATTAGGTCCTCACGTATGCATGTGACGGGGCATGCGGTGCAAGATGGTAGGTGAGCCATTGTCTGTGGAGAGACGCCGCATACACATCGGAGATCTGAGATAAGTAGCATAATCAGCCTATAATGTTCCCAGTGCTGGGCCACAGGCCTTCCTTTTGTTTGTTATGTAGTAGGACTTCATCTACCACGGAGGCTTAAGTGGGGGTTGGTGGATATCACGTGTTTTCAAATTATTGGTTCTAGGACATGCTGGTTTTTTCACGATGTTATCCAACACCGTTTTGAGAGCGGTGATAAAATGTACTTATCGAGAATACGAGATTTTGGTCTGTTTTCAACAAGTTATATTGAAGATCCAGACCACACAAGTACTATTAACGCGCTAACTGTTTAGTAAAATAACATTCAATAAATCAAATGATCCCTCCCGCTCTGGGTGGAGTGGAAGGGAATGTCCGACTCTCACTACATAAAACCCACCCATGTTCCTTCCTAAGCCCTTTATGTTCCGGGGTAGCGGTAACTCTTTCGGACAATGCTGCTGCATTTAACCAAAGCCTGTATTTATTCGATGGGTTACCCAGATCACCAGTCATTTATAAGTCTCATGTAAGTAATAAGGGGTTACAAATCCGGATTTCCAGGCTGCTAGCAATAAGCGGGATTGACGAAAGGGTTACCGCTACCCTGGAACATAAAGGGCTATGGAAAAACCATGGATGGGTTTTAGTCAGTAAGAGTCACACTCTCTTCCACTCCACCCAGAGCGGGAGGGGTCATTTAATGATTACCCACCCTAAAAAAAAAGCCTGCTATTAAGAAGTTTCGAATTGAACAAGTCAATAAAACTTTGTTCGACCTGGGAATAGAATCCAGGACCTCGTGCTCAGCAAAAACCTTTCCGACCAGTAGATCAACAAGGTGCAAAGAAACCATAATAATTAATATAATGAACACAAACACAACCAGGCTCCCTAAAAGGAGTTTCTCCTTTCCTGTACAACATTTTCATTCACATTTTGGAGCGTTTATTGGTACAAGCTAAGCGGTAATACCCCTAAATTCTGTACAACCGCCCAAGTTCCACCATTTTATGGGCTGTAAACTTTAAAATAAAACAAAACTCATTTGTACTGTCTGTTTTATGGAGGAAAAATGTCCGAAGTATTATAAACGTATATATTCGGAAAGGAATATTTCAAAATTGGAGGATTCCAGAGATGAATTTACGAGTTTCAACGAATTTAATGTTGACAGACTTTAAACATGAATATGTAATGAAAATATATATTTTTATTTTCGTTGAAATGGACGTATTACAAAAGAGAACCGTAAAATATATTTATTTTTATTCTGAATATAATTTTTGGGCATGAGGAAAAATTAGGGATTTTTATGGACGTGGCCAGAATCGTGATAACGATATTATAATTTCCTTCACACTGACTACAAAGACGGACCGTAACGTTTTTTGACTATTTTACTGCACCTTAAAACATCTGAAGATCGCATAAAACAATTGTTACTAGCGACCTGTTAACCTGACCAGGTTCCTAGTAATAGCGCCAGACACGTAGCCGAATTATGGGCCGAGTATATTTAGATTGTCATCGACATGCTAAGAAGAAGACCAGGTTGTGCTGTGCAGTTCCTGCAGGTGCAAAAAACTGAAACGACGCAAAAACTCGGATCATATTAAGACATAATATTATGTTCGAGCCATTTCGGGTTGAAACAATATGGCCGCGGTCCAAGTGCCCACTTTTTTTTCTCAGACATAGCCAAGCGGTTGATCAATTCTTCACATGACCAGAGGGCTGATTTATTTTTTGGTCAAAAAATCAGAATTGCCATATGACGTGGCTATGCTGTCAGACTTTTTGGAACTTTTCCTGTTGAGTGACTAATTTTTCCCCTCCCTTCTTTAATAGTTGGCAGCGCAGCAAGTTATACCAAACCTCTCTCACTTGGAGATCTCTCTCTGTCGGCTCGCCATGACCGGTCATCAGCCGATCACCATCATCTCTGGCTATTTCCCACCGGCCAACGGTAGCGAGGATCATATATCCATCGCCGCCGACCTCTCACTCCTCTTCGGCTTGAGCGACTCCGTCATCCTGGCGGGCGACCTCAATGCCAAACATCCCGCCTGGAACAGTAACCTCACCTCTACCAGAGGCAGATTACTGTTCAACTTAGGGGCCTCCCTTAACTTTGACGTCATCGCTCCGATGACTCCCACCCACTATCCCGGCGACCCTAACCAAACTCCTGACGTCCTCGACATAGCGTTCCTCAAGAATGTGAACCTTCGTTTGCAATCTTTAGAGGCGCTACAAGAGCTTAACTCTGACCACCGTCCCGTCGTCATGCACCTCACCCCCTACACGGGGGGTCCGCTTGACCCCGACCACCCGCCCCGCACCCAGCTGGTGACCGACTGGAGGAAAGTAAGCGAAAAGCTTAAATCCGACACTCTGTCACCTCAGCTGGAATCCATTCCTGACCTCACTGTCTCTGTTGATGACACTACCGCCTCGTTTACAGAACACGTGCAATCCGTTTTGACGGAATGCTCACGGGAAGTCCCGGTGGTGGAAGACCACCGCTGGAAACTACCCGCTGACGTACGTGAGCTGATAACCGAGAAGAACGCAGCCATCCGTGCCTACGACTCCTTCCCCTGCGATGCGAACAAAGCCCACATGCGCAATTTACAGCGTGCTGTAAAGAAACGCATTGCGGAAGCTCGTTCGGACAACTGGGACAAGTTACTCGGTGAACTTGAGCCCAATCACCATGCCTTCTGGAACCTTCAGAGGAAGCTTCGCGCTCCCGAAGAATCTTCCACCCCTCCACTCATCCGTCCCGATAAGAGCATGGCTTTCGATAGCTCTGAAAAAGCCGAGCTCCTAGCCGACAGTCTCGAGTCCCAATGCTCCCCCAGTTCCCTTCCGGTCGACCCAAAGCACCTCGCCAAAGTCGACGCCGAGGTCGAACGTAGAGCCTCTCTCCCGCCCGTCGAAGATCCCGATGATCCTCTGCCCCCCGTCACCCCTGACGAGGTGCAAGACATCATCAAGGGTCTTCAGGCTCGTAAAGCCCCCGGCTCAGATGGAATTACCAATAGGGTATTCAAACTCTTCCCCGCCCAACTGATCATGCTCATGACCGCCATCTTCAATGGCGCCTTGAGTAATAACATGTTCCCACAAGCCTGGAAAGAGGCCTCTGTTATAGGTATCCCCAAACCCGGCAAACCCAAATCAGACCCCACCAGCTATCGCCCCATCAGTCTGCTCAACGTGCTCGGCAAAATCTACGAGAGGCTTATTTATAAGCGTCTCTAGGACTATGCCGAGGCGAAGAGCCTGATTCCGGACGAGCAGTTCGGGTTCCGTACCCAACACTCGTGCGTCCAGCAAGCGCACCGCATAGTCGAGCACATCAGTGCCGGCTTCCAGCGTGGCGCTATGACTGGCGCCCTGTTCTTCGACATAGCGAAGGCTTTCGACAAAGTCTGGCACAATGGCTTAATATATAAGCTATACCAACTCGGCGTGCCCGACCGTCTCGTGCTCATCTTACGGGACTTTTTGTCGAACCGCACCTTCCGCTACCGCATCGAGGGCGCTCTCTCCTCCCCCAACCCGATTCGCGCCGGAGTCCCCCAGGGCTCCGTTCTCTCCCCCCTAATCTTTACCCTGTTCACTAGCGACATCCCTAAGAGTAAAAAGGCCCAATTGGCGTTATTCGCCGATGACACGGCCATTTACTACACAGGGACCAGTCCGCCAGCTATAGCTCAGACTCTCCAGAACTCGGCCAACGTCCTCGGCGCTTGGTTCCGGAAATGGAGAATCGAGGTCAACCCCGATAAAAGCCAGGCTGTTCTCTTTAGGAGAATTCGTAGGGCCCTCCCCAACCCCCCTAATCCGATCACCATGTACGGCAAGCCGATCCCTTGGGCGAAGCATGCCAAGTACCTGGGTGTCACTCTCGACCAACACCTCAGTTTCGCAGAGCACATAAAGCAGGTCCGTTCGCGGGCCGCTTTTGCTCTCGGTAGGCTCCAATTCATGCTTACAGAACGCAGCAAATTGTCACTCCGGTGCAAACTGCGTCTCTATAAGGCTGTAATCCGTCCCATTATGACATACGCTTGCGTCGTCTTCGCGCACGCCAAACCCAAGTATCTGCATCGAATGCAGACACTTCAAAACCGGTTCCTCCGTAGGGTCTCAGGAGCTCCCTTTTACGTCCGTAACACCGTACTTCATGTAGATTTGAAAATCCCCACAGTTCAGCAGTTCATGAAACGCCTCTCGAAGCGTTTCTTTGACACTGCCATAAAGCACCGCAATCCCCTGATTGCGGCCGCCTCCCGATACACCCCGTCCCGCATCAGTAAGGTTCGCCGTCCATGGCATACCCTCGTTGCCCCCGACGATGCCACCACTCTCCTCCAGGAGAGCAGCCCGGCTACTAGCACTGTTAGATCAGCATACAGACACAAATTTCCGTCGTTCCGTCCTCGCCGTCGAGACCCGTCGCGACGACCCTGTCCATTACCATCCCCCCGACCCTTGCTCGAGCCAGCCCGCGTTGCCGCTGAGCCAGTAGTTTAAAAAACCCCCGATCCAGCTGTCCCTTGCTGTCCCCCCCCAGCGACGCGCTAAGCCGAGGTCCGAACCCCGCAGGGGGTGCCCTTAGCGTGTAGTCGCTTAGTTTTGTAAGTTAGCTTTAGTTTTTATTAAGCCCTGGCTGGAGGCTACAATTCTTTTGTGGCAGCCACAGGCAAGCCCGGTTAAGCAGTAGACAACCCTTTGGTTGAACTGCGAGATGCCATTAACAAAAAAAAAAAAAAAAGTTATACCAAAACTATAAAATTTTTCTAAATGATTTTAAACCTAATTAATTAAGTTATTAATTCTTCATGTAATTTGCTAATATCCAATAAAACGTATACCTTACATTTTATACCTTAAAAAGTTGAAAATTAAGTTCAAAATCGACTGAGAAAATTTTACAGTTTGTGGTAACTTAATGTGCTAACGATCAGTGGACTTAAATCGAATGGCCAGTTATATTGGTCAGGTTTTAAACATGTCATTCATTTCATTCTGCCTAGCCTTTCCTAACTATGTTGGGGTCGGCTTCCAGTCTAACCGGAGGCAGCTGAATACCAGTATTTTACATGGAGCGACTGCGTATCTGACCTCATTGTTTTAAACAGACCAATTGGGGTTTTTTAATACCGCCAAGACGAGCCAAGCGAAGCGCAAGGGCACTACCTACCTTTTCTTGAAGCGCTTCGTCGTTTTTTGAACCCTTGTAACTTGGGTTTAGATTATGCGAAATCAACAAAATTTTTGGGATATATTGTCAATAGCGGACTTTTTATGCATATAAAGGTTTAATTGCATAGCTTATATAAGAGCTATATGCAATTGAAAATATGTGGCTTGGCCGTTTCTTTCTACAAGAAGTATTGTATAACAGAAAAGTAATAAACAGTGAATTAATTTTTCACCTTACGCCTATGTGAATGTAGCGAAATGACATAGCCACATAATATATTTTTACTAAGGTGTAGAGTTTGTAAAGACAGGCCTTGTAGAGTCAGAGCGTGTAGAGTTAGAAGCTTGGCTCTACATGAGATCTGATAACTTTTTGACAGTGCGAGTCATATGGTCTCGTCTTGGCAACATTTTACATGAATTTTTTTCGAGTTTTTGGTGGGTTCAATACTCGGAGATAAAAAGAAATAAACAAATGTTGGTACTTACTGGTCTCCCCAGGCCGA
Source organism: Hyppa rectilinea (assembly GCA_951799385.1). Taxonomy (NCBI): domain Eukaryota; kingdom Metazoa; phylum Arthropoda; class Insecta; order Lepidoptera; family Noctuidae; genus Hyppa; species Hyppa rectilinea. The sequence goes on along the minus strand of OX637312.1, from coordinate 14,964,432 downwards.
TAATGATGCCGAGCGGGACGAACGATCACATCCCTCACAGGCCCAAGCAGACGAATCACGCTGTGACTCTTGGCAGTACAGTCGTCATTGCCAACGCAGCCAACGGTTGTATGCAGAGTGCAATGAGTGGCTGGAGATGAAGGGATCTTCAGAGGGATGATGCCGTAACCTGTAACAAGAGAGATGTTTCGGTTAGAACAAGTACCTACGTCATATGGCATGAAATCACAATAGAATTATAATCTATACAAAGTGTTTTTTTTTTGATATCTCACAACTGCGGCTTCGCTCGCCAAATATGTCGACAAATTATACACATAAACCTTCCTCTTGAATCACTTTATCTATTAAAGAAAACCGCATCAAAATCCGTTGCGTTGTTTTAAAGATTTAAGCATACATAGGGATATAGGGACAGAGAAAGCGACTTTGTTTTATACTATGTAGTGATAATACAAAAAGTCTTACTATATGTAATCCAAAAATGCCTAATTTCGAAGATATCATCTAAACTAGGTACTAGGTGATTAAGTTTCATTGATAAAAACGAGTTATTTATTTTTATTTAATAGAATCATTATTTTTTAAATAAGAAAATGCGACGTTACACGCTTTGTCATATTTTACGTAAGATTATTTTACATTTCCAAATTATTTTGTATGAAAAATGCAAACATAAATATATGATAATTGAAAAATAATTCATAATTATTATTCTTCACTTTGGATATGATATGACCCTAGAGTTATTGGACATGAAAAAATACCTATTTATAATAACTCGAGAAATATGAACTTCTATACACATCTGTCTAACCCTCCGAAGAAACCACGTTAGAATGAAAATTTGCGTTGAAAATTACTAGGTTTTATGAATGAACAACCTAGACAAGAAAAATAGATTAAAACTTGACTTCATCCTGACGTCTTACGTCTGCGAAATTGCATTTCCTTTTACTTTATGTTGCTGAGAATACAATTTATGTTTTTTTTTTCTGTCGGAATAGAAAACATAATAATATTAACAGCTTGTGAAATGTAAAATTTTGTACTTTGGTTACCAATTGTATTTTTAAAAACATTAAGTAAAATTGTGTAATTTGTTCTTGCAAATTCTGCTATATATATTTCGGATTCAGCACTATAATAAATTACGCTGAAAAACTACACTCAAATGGCCGGTTCTGCAATCCGGAAGGCATACACATCCACAAACAAGCATACATTAAAACGTCAAAACATAAATTAACAGGACAAATGGCATCATTTACGATAATCACTGGTCGTTTGCGACTACCGCGTGGATGACGTCGCCATTAACAGACACTTATTTTTGTACATAATTATTTCTTGCGTATGGAGAAAAACAGAACTAAAATAAAATGTACTAGACTTGACAGTTGTTTGACATCTTTCGTTAGCAAGTGGCGCCGCCACGACGTGCACGGGTATGTTTGTTGACACGTTTGTGAAACAAAACTATGTGTTTGACACAAGTGATCAAGTTTTTGTTGCGTTCTGTTGAAGTCTGGCAAAGTTATTATAAACAGTCTTTTTCCGTGATATGCTGTTTGCTATTATTTGTTTATGTTAGTTTTTTGAAGAATCGTAATTAGTCAGTTCAGTTTGCTAATTAATAAATCACGAAACAAAAAAATTCTTATAAATTCGGGCTGGCAGGGGCTCGCGGTTAAATGATCTTCTGAATAGTATATAGATCACTCCGTACCTCGGAGAGCACGCTAAGCCGTTGGTCTCGGCTGTCAAACGTAGCCCGTGACACTTTGATGGTCAGAGTTTGGGTTTCTGACTAGAAACCCAAATGTCTGACAACCAGTCTTTACCAACGGGTATCGTGTATTAGGTTGCAACCGGTTAGACTGGAAGCTGACCATAACATAGTTGGAAAAAGGGTATGTAGATTATAATCGTGAAACAATTGGAGTTCCAATTACAAAACAGTTGAATGTCGAAAATCCTACCTTCATCTTAACAAAACCACGATTGACAACAAAAAACGTTCCAACTTCAAAAAAATACTATTCCTAAAGTTTTAAACCCAAGAAACCAGGTAATATCTGTCTCGAAACACAATAATAATAGCACATAGACTTTATTTAAGGCCAGTTCGATTTATAAAAGCTTTTGGAGCGTCTCCAAATGGAAGGATGTCGAAGAAATTCTCGGTTCTTCCGGCAGGCGAACACTTAAATGAACCAGGCACTATTAAAAGGTAAGAGTTATTATATCGCGTGAGTACTTGAAGGAGACTCGGTCTTCTTTGAAACCTTTTGAAAGGTATTTTTCTACTTTCTTTTCAATTGGTTTTAGTTATAATTTCTTTTGCTGGATAGTGTTTTCTGGAGTTTGTTTTGATGTTGCTTATTTGGTTTAAGTATTTCTTGGTCATCATTATGTGAAGCGTTTTAATTGGTTCGTCTTTTCTGGTATTATTAGATATACTTATAGCATCCAAATGTTAGTTACCAAATGATTATATATGTAATTAAGTAATAATATTTAAGTAATTTCACACACTGGAGAGAACAGTGACAAGTGGCAAGGTGACAACCTATTTTGCCTTGTAGTTTATCCAGTCATCTTAAGATATCGAGACTCCTCCGTGCCTCGGAAAGCACGTTAAGCCGTTGGTCCCGGCTGTCATTCGTCGTCATTGACAGTCGTTACGGGTAGTCAGATAGGCAGTCGCTCCATGTAAAATACTGGTATTCAGCTGCATCCGGTTAGACTAGAAGCCGACCCCAACATAGTTGGGAAAAGGCTAGGCAGATTGAGTTTATCCAGTCTATTTCACGGTTGTTCTTACCCAAATGATGACGTTCATAACCAAGAAAGTTTTTCTTGAAATTATGATAGACAACCTTCTTTTTCTTCGGAAAATTATCCCATAGGTATGTACTACCGAGATAAAAAGTATCCTTTGTGTTAATGGTTATACACTATATAAGGTCCCATTAAAGTTATAAGGTACAGACGCCAGCACATCAAGCTATCCCTAACTGTCAAATTTTCTCAATGAAAAATGAACCTTATGTCTTTGCAATAAAGTTGAAATACTATCAAAGAAATTTGACAGATTGTGGTAACTTGATGTGCTGGCGTCTGTACCTTATAACTTTAATGAATTCGTTTATTCTAGTACCGGCAAATTATTATTTTTGGTCAAATTAAAATCACTTTAATTCAGTACTGTTTTGGATTGTTTGGATATCTTCGGTTAGATGTACTGAACGCGGTGTGTGTGTGTGTGTGTTACTTGGGTTTTAATGGGACCTTATAATTATGTGTGCCAAACATCCAGATCAGTTCAGCCGTTCTGGCGTGAATTAGTAACAAACATCCACACACACATCCATCCAAACTGAATTTAACAGTCTTTGCGTTAACTCATATTTTGAAATTTCGGTCTACCTCTATAGGCGGGGTACTAGTATGCACCGAATACACCGATCATCGTTAGGCCACTGTCAGTGTTATATATCACTGTGAGAGCGTAGGTGGGCAGTGGGTACCAGATTGTTGTGCGATGGTAGGGGCAGGAAATATGTGCAGGTGACGGGACCTTAATGAGTTTATACTGATAATAGAGATGTACGGAAGACAATGATGAAGAACGCATTGAATTCAAGTAAATAAAAAAAAAGAGTTTTATTGTTACCAATTTGAACACTCTGTAGAGTTGTCCAATTCTACAATGAACCTTATCGTTGCCGCTCTTAACGGATCAAGGCACTTTGTCAAAACAGTGTTTACTATTACTGTTTTTTTTTAATTTCAAGTAAATTGAGTTTTGGGAAGGAGGATTTAACTACAAGTACTAATGATGTTGATTTTGTTAATAACGGAGAAAGTTCATCCAAAACTTATGCGAAATCATGAGCTGTATTTACGAACTTCAAGAAACGAGTATTGAGGAGTTTCAAAAAATATATGTTAATTTAATTTGCAAAAAGTTTCAAAACTTTTTGTTTGAAACTGGTTCCATCATTTGTCTGTACGTTTCATTAGCAACCAGCACTTAATCTTGGTACTTAATCTGCTGGTGATGATGTCACCGCATTACAACAGAAATTAAACATATCAATGCAACTGTGAGGCACACTATAAAGGTTTTTCTAACATTTCGTTAATTCATTTTATTTTGGTGTACTTCTTTCATTATTACATTAATGGGAAAGGGCACATCACATAAACACACAACATCAAGACTTCTTTCCCCGAAGATTTGGCAGAGGAGTAGCCATTGTAGATACACCCGCATTCCGCCAGTTATGTTTTAAGTCACATATAATAGGGGGCGAGAAAATTACCATCAATCGGGCACAAATCTAGAGTACACTTTGTCCAACCTGAATTTCGAACCTAGGACCTGATGTATTAGCGTATGCTACCACTAGACCAACAGGTGATGAGTTTTTGTTATCTGTAAAGAATATATTATATTATTGTTATTTATTTATCGTTTATTTATTTACATCCTTATTTTATATATTTTTTAATTTTCTAAAAAAAAAAACAAAAAAAAACATTTAAAATATAAAAAAGTGGTCCGCCGGTGTCGGGAGCAGGGTCCAAGTTATATGTTCCACGCGCGCCTCAAAGAGATGTCAGCATACGAAGGGGACCCTCAGGGCCAAGCCTGGCGGGTAAGCGGGATTGTCCGAAAGGGTTACCGCTACCCCGAAACATAAAGGGCTACGGAAGGAACATGGATGGGTTTTAGTCAGTAAGAGTCTGACACTCCCTTCCGCTCCACCCAGAGCGGGAGCAGTCATTGGAGGATTTCCCAGCCTTAAAAAAAAAAAAAGGTTCCAAGTTACCGGTGGTTTACTAATATTATTACCAGTTACCTCGTAGAGAGGAGGTTTATTGATGCAAAATAAATATAAACGGTTTAGATGTGGTAAAGTTTATACTTTACCACATCTAAACACGCTTAATAACTTCTGAGAAGATAGTAACGCAATTATACGCTCTAATGGAAATAACATCATTAACAAGAGCCGTGTTTTGAAATACATTCATTGAAATTCGGGAAGCGACGTCGATATCATAAGTGCAATAAAATTAATGTGTTTATGTAGCACACACACACACACATACACATTACACAACACATAAACACACGACACATGTGTTGTATATCTATGTGCCTATATATACATGTTTGATACCTACACTACAAGGATATACTCTTCGTGACAGTTAAAGTACAGACGCCAGCAAATCAAACTATCCCAAACTGTCAAATTTTCCCAATTGAAAATGAACCTTATGCTTTTGTAATAAAGTTGACAAAAATGGGTGATCACCTATTAATTAACGGCTTCGCTCCCGTGGTCTTTCCCGTGGGACCCGTTATTTTTCCCGGGATAAAAAGTATAGCCTATGTTACTCCTAGAAAACTAAGCTTTCCAACGGTGAAAGATTTTTTAAAATCGGTCCATTAGTTTCGGAGTCTATTCATTTCAAACAAACAAACAAAAAATCAAATCTTTCCTCTTTATAATATTAGTATAGACAACAAAATTAGCAAAATGTTTCGATTTTAGATGTTTTATTCTGTTCACCTTATACAAGTTTCAAATCGAATCAATTCACTTTTACCAACCTACCCTATCAGAGCTTAACAAAACTCTGAATGCTGACAGCAACCGAAGTATTCAATTTGGGACGCACGATGTTGCCAATAATAGCTTTCTGAAGCGGGCTCAGAGAAAATGAGAGCGTGCAACTTCGTTCGTGTGTCGTGAAGAAATTGTGGTCATTGGCGCACCAACTTTTCCACCATTGACTCGAAAGCTGTTACTGGGAACTTGAAAGCTATTCACAAACATAGAGGTTTTATTAAAATTTAGATTGGAAACGCAAGCTGCACAATGCTACGAATATTATGTGGAAAATACGTTGTGCAAAGACTTTCTTTTAGTTTTATTACAGTAATTGCTTCTCAGCCAAGCTTGAAACGAGTACACTTATCTAAATGGACAAGGTTGCTTTTTGTTTTTATTACTTCTTTGTATTTTGCGTTTTACTTCCATATTATTAATAAATAAAGGCGTTTGCGGTAGAAATTTGTTTGTACAGTTTATACATTTAAACATTTACACATTTTGCAAATGTTTCTAAAATACCAATTGATATGCAAAGCTATAAAACGAAAAAAAATAGTTAACTAAATAAAATATTGACTTTACAGAATAAACTATTCAGACTGTATGTACGTAGTATTTCACAGTGCTACGGCGTAGCGACTTAGCACCACCGCGCGTAGACAACTACACGTGCTACCCGCTACGTGTGCTACGACACGTCATTCGGTGGAATGTTCTGGTTTCAGCTCACTGCACTTACATCCCATTTTTTTATAATAATATTATATTTTGATAGCTGGAATATGACATTGAAAAGGAATATTGAATAAACTGTTATTTAAGTGCCTTTCAGCCTCTGTTTTACACAAATACTTGTCACATAATTGTTATGACTTGATTGCTATGAGCTAACCTTAATTTAATGGTCTATGATATTTAAGTATGGTAACAATTATTTAAAATTGATGTAATTTTTCTATAAGGAGTTCTATCAATGTTAGTATTAGGTATAAGAAAAGATGAAAATTTCAACAGCATGTCTATGGTAACAAATTTGACACTGACAGCGATAATAATAATTTAAAATCTTTAAAGCTTTTCACTGATATTTATATTTACCTACTACATTTCTGACATTTGGCGTCATATGGCTTTGAGTAATCTCGGTCTCAAAAAGAGCCAATTTTATATTTGGATTTATAATTTTAACACATTTACGTGAACTAAAAATATATAACACAACATAACATCCCGCCTTGTACCCCTTAAAGGTTGGGCAGAGGTGTACCTATAGTACACCAACATTTCAATTATTATGTTTTAGTCCCATGTAATAGGGGGCGAGCCGGTTGCCAGCAACCGGGCACAAACCCATACTCTGGGTTGCTGCAGAAAAATGCGAGACAGAAAAACCCAATATCACTTTACCTGACCTAGGAATCTAACCCAGGATCCCATGCTCAGCAACTGCTAAGTAAAATATCTAACTCTAATATTTCAAGCCACAAATTTTTATTTCTTTTATAACTTAATTCATTCAATTTAAGCAGTGATGGCCTAGTGGTGTGACCATCGGACTGCCAAGTCATTCGTATTGAGTTCGGACCCAAGGCACGCGACTCTGATTTTACGGATTCATGTGCGTATTGTATAATTATCGCTTGCTTAAAAATCGGTGAAGGAAAACATTGTGAGGAAACCAGAATGTCTGAGAGATATTCCTCAACAGCTTGTGAAGCTAAGTCACAGGCCTATGGGCTGCATAAAAACTCTGACACCAGGTTAGTCACTAACCACACGAAAAGAAGAAGATTGAATGTCCCATCATAGTTATCGCTGATAGAATGCCACTTTGTTTAAGACCTCAGATCAATTGACCTGTCCGAACAAAGATTTCACTGCTATTGAAAACAACAATGAATTGCGTTTACTCAAGTTAAAAGTAAATGCTTCTTTAAATATATCGCAATCCACTGAACTAGTTAATAACTATTACTTCAGCATAGTTACAACTGCTATAATTAGTTTTAAACTAAAACTATTCTTAAAGTGACCAAGTATAAACTTCCTAACAAGATACCCAATTACTTATAAATAGCTTATAGTCGTTGAGTTTCAATTGTGGCGATAGCAAAGTTTCCTCTGTCAATTTAAAACGTATTTAATGACTATAGAGTTTATTTTACAACAGAAGTACCGTTCTAATATAAGACTTTCTGGCTTCAATCAATCTAGGCTGCCTAACCTTTCCCAACTATGTTGGGCACAGCTTCCAGTCTAACAGCTTGAGCCGGATACCAGTATTGTGACCACCATAACTCAGTGATTGGGTAACACGATTCTTCATGGAAACACTGATTGTTAGACTTTCGGGCTACTGTCTACTAACTAACAATGTTTACAACAGAACATTACCCAAAAATCGCGAAAAAGAAATACATTGTTTTTCGCGATTCTGTTCCGTACATTTTGTCAATTTATGTAAACACACATGTATGGAACGGCAAAAGTTGTTTATAATGATGAGTATAATAACCCCTTTTCCAACATTCAATTTGTAATCTCACTAATATTATAAAGACGAAAGTTTATGAGTATGTGCGTTTGTATGTATGTTACTTCTTCAAAAACTACTGAATTGATCTGAAATTTAGCACAGATATAGATTATAACCTGGATAAACACATAGAATACCTTTTTCCCAAATGTATTCCCAATATTTTGTAACCATATTTTGTTTAAAAGAGTGTCCATGGAGTTTCTTGCCCGTTCTTCTCCATAGGTACCAACTGCTTTGGAATGGGCAACTAGCTTCATCTTTCTGACTGACCGACCCCCTTGACAATTCAAAAGTGCCTGTAATTGGTTTATTTGAAATAAATACTTTGAGTTTGAGTTTGAGTACGGTTCCCAAGGGATAAATTCCGACATTCATGCGGGCGAAGCCGCGGGCAGAAGCCAGTCAAACATAAATATCAAATTCTCATGAAACAACGGTATAAAATCCACTACAATTGAGTATTTGAATCGGTCAAAAATAAAATATGAAATCACATGGAAAAAAGCCCGCTCGTCATAAAAACTTCCATCACCGTGCAGAAATTAAATATACTGCGACGATATAATTGTTAAATTGCATTTAATGCTAATAAGTATTCCATTTGAGTCTAAAAATCTGTGACGTCAAAATGTTATATTTCATACAAATCACGTACAAATGCCGCGTTTTGACAGTTCATAAAAAGTAACGTTATTGACTACCCTTTCAAATACCCCATTAATTTAATTTACAACAATTGTGTTCCAAGATAAGAATTTAAATGACTTCATTAAATTTGAATAAAGAAAACTACATTTTTTCTTACCTACTTTCACTGTCATTATTTTGTTACAACATATTTTTTAATGATAGTACATTGTTCTCCTTATTTCCCAAACAAATAAAAGGGTAGAAAGAAGCTCTCGTTAAAACTCTTAAAGATAAATGTTTTTTTTTTTATTCAGGAAGTATCTGTTACCGTTTTCTTTGGAAGCTTGTAAATTAATGAAAACATTTATATTTTGCTCGTCCCATAATGATATAATGTTGTAACATTGTGAATTCTGCTCGTTAATTTCAGTAATTTGGTTTATTCGCAGCACTTTTGTTTGTAAATAATTCTGAATTGGATAAAGAAATCAAATCAATCTGCCTTTTCACAAATATACTTTTTTTTTCTTTTTTTTTTCTTTTTTTTTTTAGGCTGGTAAATCATCCAATGACTGCTCCCGCTCTGAGTGGAGCGGAAGGGAGTGTCAGACTCTTACTGACAAAAACCCATCCATGTTCCTTCCGTAGCCCTTTATGTTCCGGGGTAGCGGTAACCCTTTCGGACAATCCCGCTTAATTCACAAATATACTAGGGTCGACTTCCAGTCTAACCGGAAACAGCTGCATACAAGTATTTTACATGGAGCGACTGTCTATCCGATCTCCACAACCCAGTCGTTAACTGAGTAATATCCCCTTGGTAAGACTGGCTGTCAGACTTTCGGACTTCTGACTACCCGTAAATACTATAAGAGCATCTCTGCTTTACCCTTCAGGAAATGCAGGCATGATGCTATTTTATTATGATAAGTAAAACTATAATAATTCTGAAGTATCAAAGAACGCTTTTCGCAAATCTCATATCCATATCAAGTCCTTGTAAAGGTCGGAAGAGGGAAGATTAATGACTACCGTCCTCTATCTGACCTTGAACCTTTGTCCCCTTGTTTGTAGATGTTTAGTAGAACTGTACTTAAGTTATGTAGAAACTTATGCTAGTATCTGTGAAGGTATTATGTATTAAATAATCTATGTATTTTTCGAAGAGACGTCAATTGATTTAAAATATTGAGAAAAAACAAATTAATAAATATATGACGTCTGCTTTATGCATGTGCTAATTCCATTTTCAAATATTTCTTTTATTACTGTTACCGGCCAGTTATACATAAATATAAAACCTACACGCAACAACGTATAACTTACAATATGACCTGATACTGAATCTTTTAGTATTCATTCAACAAATAATAAAAAACATAAAGTGAAAAAATTAAAGGGCCTGAACTTTTTGTATGCAAACTTCATGCTTGTGTTTAAACATTTCAGAACAGAAACCAACTACTGAAATCATTGCATTAGAGAACTTAGGCGAAGATCACAGCATCACTTAAACTAAATCTATGAAAGCGTCTGTTGAAATACACGAAATCCCAACACATATTACCACTGCAAAATACCCTAAATACAGCTAAAATTACTGCAATTAATCACTCCAAGAGCAGATTGCCATGTAAACCTCTATACAGAGCCACCTGTTCTAATTAAGAAACGAAATCCCCCTACGAATTAAAACCACGTACTGACAACGCTACTAACCAACCAATTCGTAAAGGTATAAAGCCGGTGGATCCCCTAAGGCGCTGGAGGTAAACCGTATTTAGCCGTCTTACACGAAATCACTGGGGCGAAACGATACGAAGATTCATGAGTTCTACATAAGGACACGGAATAAATAGGTACAGAAGCTCAACTCTATACAACGAGCTGAGTTTCTAAGTTTGTTTCGCCATTTTTTTTCCGGGGTATCAGATAAGAATGGAGACGGATACGCTTTCATACAATCTTGGGCCTAGATGTCAAAATATGAAATTGGTGTCAATTGATGGGTACTATATTATTAAACAATCACTGAAAATTTTGCAGATTTTGGTCATCAGAGAGCAGAGTTACAAGAGATTTAGTAAAAGTGGGGTTACGTAAAAATCTGCTTAACAGCAGGTTTTTGAAGTGCGAATGTCATTTTTATGTTATTAGTATTGTTTTTGTATAAGGCGTGGAAAAAAAACATTCTTCCCGTCTTCTGATATCCTATACAGTGTGCTAGGTTAAACGAGGGACATACTTTCAGGTTGTATAGTACCTACTCATGAAAAATCAACAACTTTGCCCATGGGGAAAAAAATATTAGCTGTTCCATACATTTAGACAAATTATGAATTATGCGAACATAAATGTACTGAACAGCAGATTTTTTTTTCGTGATTTGAGGTATACCATACTCTAAGTTGTTCATTTTCATGAGTATAGTAACCCCTGGAAGTATGTCCCTCGTTTAACCTACCACACTGCATACACATTAACACGCACACATTCACGTACAGCCAGTGCATGCGCACTCGCAATTGGCAATCATTAGAGATCGCCATACGTACGCGTATAAGTGTACATACAAACTATTTTTGCTCGTTGCATGGAGTTAACCGGTCGTGTATCTTATCTGTTTAGTGTCCATGACTTCTAAACAAGGATTTAAAGAATTTATCGTTTGGGGTTTCCATGTTTCCTTTATACGTGAAGTTCGGTTTCCATGTTTTATTGTTCTTCTGATCTTTGCAACAGGAATGCTGTCTGTGATAAAGTTATCGCGTTAAGAATCGTATGAAGAATTCGAGTGACTAGTGCAAGCCAGAATAAAGTGGCTTATAAACATTGTTTTTCAATCTAGACAATGACTTACAAACACGACCATTCCATTACTAACATACAACAGCATGTTATTTGAAGTTATTGCCAGCAGATTATAAAACGTACATATTTGCACACCATACGTAATGGTAGAATGTAAAGGGGCCATTATTGTTGTAAGATCATACTTTGTAAACCTACATTCTGGCAAATAAATAGACTTTGACTTTGACTAACGTTTTCTGAAATAATTTGAATCTGAAAACCCGTATTAATATTATAAATGTGAAAATTTGGATGGCTGTGTGTGTTGATGTACTGTTTGTTACTCAATCACGCCCTAACGGTTGAACGGATCTCGATAGCACATAAAATACTTTTTAACCTGGTGGAGCATTCCCATGGGATAATTTCCGCCATCCATACGGGTGAAGCCGTTGGCAAAAGCTAGTTAGAAATAATTAGTTTATTTCTATTTCTTTCTTTTCTTTTTTGTTTATTTCTTTTTTTTTGTTTTTTTTTCTGTTTTTTTTATTTCTTTTTTTATTTTTATTTTTTTCTTCAAGTAAATCAAACTTTAGAATTATTATTAACTAGCTGCACCCGCGCGGTGTCACCCGCTGCTCGGCTCCTGTTGGTCGTAGCGTGATGTTACATAGCCTATAGCCTTCCTTGATAAATGTACTATCCAAGACAAAAAGAATTATTCAATTCGGACCAGTAGTTCCAGAGATTAGGGCGTTCAAACAAACAAACTCTTCAGCTTTATAATATTAGTATAGATTAGACCAACAGAAAATTATTTGAAATTCCGATATATTAATTAATAATTTGGTCCGAACAGATTAATGCAGTCGACATTTAATTATATTTCATGCAGTAATGATTCAACTCTCGAAGCGTATGATTTCGATCCTGCGTACGATAGATAGATTCGTAACTTTACAAGCGTATACAATTTTGTACCTTATTACACAAAAAATAATTATTGTTATACTTATGTGCAGTCGCCAGCACATGAAGCTATCCCAAACTGTCAAATAGTCCCAATTAAACATGAACTTTATTCACACCCTGTGGGGTACGGAGCACGGCGCTCCGTACCTCACAGGGGTGACCTTCGAGAGAAAGGTCCTCCCGTCCCAGTCGCCGCGGGAGACGCCCCGGGCGTCGGGAGCCACGTGACGACTCCCGGCCACCGTAGACGCGGACCTGCGGACGGTGAGTAATGGGTGACTCACCGTCCGATCAGGACCAGGGTCGTGCCGGACGGCGCGCGTATGTTCCACGCGCGCCTCAAAGAGATGTCAGCATATGAAAGGGCCCCTTAGGGCCAAGCCTGCCGGGTAAGCGGGATTTTCCGAAAGTTTTAGTTTTAGGAAAGTCTTAGCGTGAAGTTTTACTAAACCCTGGCTGGAGGTTACAATTTTATTGAGGCATCCACAAGCAAATCCGGTTAAGCAGTAGACAACCATATGATTGAACTGCGAGATGCCATAATAAAAAAAAATGAACCATATTATTTTGTAATAATAATAAATAATGAATCATTTATAGTAATAATGTTGACAATCTATTAAAGAAATTTGACAGATTGGGGTAGCTTGATGTGTTGGCCTCTGTACATGTTCATATTTACTATCATAATAATATCTTCCATGGCCAATAGGTGGGTATATATTCGGATCACGTACACAAACAGGAAAAAACATTTCCCCGAATTTATCTTCGCGAAAAAGTGCGAGGCCATTACCAAGCTGAAAAAAATAATAACTTTTCTGAATAGGTATAATATAGTAATTCACTACAAAATAAGTGCGAATGTTGAAAGGAAAATGTAGGTCTGTGTGTCTCTATAAAAATAGGTTTTTCTACGCACGTATTCTATTTATATTGCTTATTAGATTCCGTCATATCCGTCTCAAGTAGGGAAAGAAAAAATACAACTATGAATAGGTCAACAACTGCCAATGAACGAGTTCCAAGTCCGGTTAAGCAGTAGACAACCCTATGGTTTAACAGCGAGGTGCCATTATCAAAAAAAAAAATGAATGAACGAGTGAACCAATCAACACGCACACCAATCTGAATGCGATCTAAACTGCGTTCAAGACCTGTCAGTGTCAATATTCCACCGAAAATAATGACACTTATAGTTCTTAAATGGGGTTTATGTGCTGATCGGTGGGAAGAAATAAAATATTCATCTCTTGTGTTATCAAAGTCGGGCGATGTGTTGTTAGGTTTCTTCATCTCGAATTTCTCAGTAGCAGCCCGTCGTCCTGCCTGCCAGGTCAGCGGGATTGTCCAAAAGTGTTACCGCTACCCCGGAACATAAAGGGCTAAGGAAGGAACATGATGAGTTTTAGTCAGTAAGAGTCTGACACTCCCTCCGCTCCACCCAGAGCGGGAGGTGTCAGTTGAATGATGAATACACACCCTCAAAAAAAAGCCGAAGTCCTCGCAATCTACACTGTCTCACAACTTTATCAAGCAAGTCGACACCCCAACGTTCCCCAAAACAAGTGGCCACAGATAATACAAACAATACACAAGTACAGATATGTAAGTACCTACATTTAACAGAAAGGTCAGCACTTAACATAAAGTGGTCACCGTTGCTTGCAGACAAACGCAATTCACTTAGCGTTGTGCCCCAACTTGGTAATACGGAACCCTGATGTTTCGGAACTCATTTGTTGAGTACATTAGCAGATATCTGAATGGCTGGAGATCATGAATATGGAATTAGATCGAAATATATTGGAGACATTGGGAGTTTTGTACACAAACCTTTTTGCTTACGTTGAAAATTAATGGTTAAATGTTATATTATTGTTTATTTAAAACATAACTATAGCATCTTTACAGAGTCGTCTATGGCGATGTCGTAAGTCACAAAGTAACAAAGAAAAATTACCCTTAAACATGAATAAAAAAAAATAACAAAAAAATAATAACATAGAGTTTTATACAAATACAACAAGTAAAAACATAATTGACATTTCTATCAGACCTCGAGGCCTAGACGAAGTCACATTTTCACTAACGATAACGAAATTAGATGAGTCCGAAAGGTATGGAATTGGCATAAGCTTTTGCAATGTCACGTGATCAATCGTTTTCGATCGCTTAGTGCTAGACAATGTCAAATTGTGCGATTGACAATTGTCTAGATCCTTTCTCTCGTCTCTTTCTATAAAATTAATTCTGAATTATGGTGTAATTATACTGAAAAATGTCAGCTAAAGGCTAGTTAATTGTATTCATAGTAGAGTGTCGCGTTATCACTTAGTTCTTCAGGACTACGCACTAAATTTTGATGCGGTCTTCCCCATAAAATTAATGTTCCAAAAATTGTATTGTAATTGTAAAATTCAAGTTGTTTAATTGAAGTAAATTCTTTGAGTTAGAGAAATAGACAAAGTATTATAATAAACTAGCTGCTCCCGCGCGGTTTCACGCACTGCTCGGCTCCTATTGGTCGTAGCGTGATGTTACATAGCCTATAGCCTTCCTCGATAAATGGACTATCCAACACAAAAAGAATTTTTCGATTCTGACCAGTAGTTCCAGAGATTAGCGCGTTCAAACAAACAAACTCTTCAGCTTTATAATATTAGTATAGATGTTATTGTTTTACATCCAGACACTATCGGTCGATTCTGTAAAAATCTCACCAAACTTTGGTGAAGGGAGTGTGAAGTGAGCTGTCGTTCCACCTAATGCTAGAGATTGACACTATTTAACCTCTCAAATATCGTCTGAACCCCATAGGTTCAGAAAGAATATTCTTTCGAAACGACAATAAATATAACCGTGTAGGAATGTTTGCCGAAGCACATACTGATGGGTTCAGTACCATCCTGCGGAAAAGGACTGCATCCATGATGCGCAGAGTGCGTGGGAGCCCCAATGGTATTCTGAAGGTCATTAGTGATAAACCGTGTTGCACCATTATGGCGCATTGGGTGCGTGTACATGTGCATGTACCTGGCGCGTCAGGTGAGTGCAACAAATATATGAATTAGTGCTTTTGTTATTATTTTTAATTACTTGTAAAACTAACATAGCGTTTAAGTAGTGTGTATTACTAACAACATATGGATCAAGGTCTGAAATAAAGTATTTTTTTAAAATTTTCTTATTTTTATAAATCATTGAGCTCTTATAAGCAAACGGATTTTAAAAGGCGAACATCTTAGGTATGGGTTAATTGACAGCTTACTTTAAACTCATATAACTAACGTAATCACGATTTTGACAGAATAGCACTGGATTTAATTGATCGAATGTCACATTCAATCGTCAATGTTAAACTACACAAATCTATCCAAAATTTAATAATCCTCTTGCTACGATCTACATTTCTATACAATCCAAAAACAAGCGTCAAACAATTCCAGTCCATTCAAAATCTCCATTAAATTATACAGGGGCTGTCCCGTCATCTCCTCAAGTGTCGGAACAAAAGAAGCGAAGCTAATCCGGTGTGCCGAGATAATTAAATCACTACGCTACTGCCACCTTGCCCTTAAACCTGCTTGAATGATGTAAAGCGTCTCAAAAAATGAGAGTGAAATAAAATATTACACTTCATTTTTTGTTGAATTTCACTGGTTTTATTGTTCAAAAGGAATGTTAAAGCATAATCGTATTTTGTTAAAAATGAGCTCTTTCCTTTAGTTTGCCGTATGGCATCACTTCCCAGGATTAGATTCTTATTAGCGACACTATCGAATTAAAAAAAAACGTTTTTCCCGGCTAGAAATATTGATTTTTCTAAAATCCAATAATGCAGTTTTAATTTTCATCAAAATCGAGCCCGCGACTCCTTTGAGTACTTTTCGCTATTCCTCATAGTTTTGGATTTGGCCATACACGCCCACTTGGACAATTCACCATGAATATCCTGCATAGAACGTTTAAATAATCATCATAGACCTCATCCATCGCTTTTCACGTGGCGGGATTGAGGTCAAGAGCAGTCCCATTTCGCAATAAAAAATAGATAAAAAAGAGCCTTTTTGACGCAAAAAGGAGGCAATATAAGTTTGAATGAAACCCTTATTAGTTCGGCTATCTGTTTGTCTTTATTATCGGAAAAGAACTGTGCACTGAATCATAAACTCAAATAAATATACTTTCATCTTTGAAGAGAAAGGTTGGAGGAACTAACAAAAAAAGTTTTAATAAGAACTTAGTTTTTCTTAAGATATATGTGTAAAACCTCGGTTGTCACTGCGTTCATTCAGTAAACTGTATGGCTTACCACATTCCAATGCAGTGACAAACATTTTCCAACGCAGTGTCAACCGAGTTTATCGATTAAGTTAAACCCAATTTGTTCTTTGTTGGGTTCAGCAATTTTAATAGAATATACAATTCAATTAACGCACAACACAAACCCACAAACTCGTATAACATGTGAAACATCGGCGGTTAGATTTCACAATATTGTTTACTGTTGAACTAAAAACGAAAACATATTTTGTTTTTCTATTTCCAATTTGGTTGAATGAAAAAATGGAAACAAGGCAATCCGTTGATTTAAATATCACAATAGAATTAACCAGAAACAATTGAGTTATGCATTTTTGAAACTGGCATTCGTGTTGACAATACTGCAGCCGTCTATTTGTACAATGTTTATTGAATTGACCACTTTTCACCTTTATGGGCTCAGTAATAAGGTTCAAAAACGTCTACTGCCAGTGTCCGCGACATGCCAATAGCGATTAAAGTGAATAGGCGTCATAAACATTTGGGAAGTCTATTTTTTTATTTTTTGGAACAAAAAGCTTATGCGTTCGTTCTATATCAAGAAACAAAGAGCACCATGCTCTTTGCGTAACACTTGATCAATAACAATCTGAATGATTTTGAAGGATGTTGCTAGTCCATTGCTTCATATGCTCGATAAAATTGTCTGTTCAACAATGTGATCATCGCAATGTATGTTGTGGAAGCGTCAAAATAAAACCTATTGCTGCTGTGTCATGGCCTTTCCCCGCCGGTTATTATCTTGAGGATGTTATTGCAATTACTGTAATAGCTGCTACTCGCTGCTCCACCTGCGTCAAACAAACTAACGCCGTAACTGCATTTCTCATACAAACTGACACCCGTATTTCACCCCTTCACGTGGGGAGTTTCCGAAAATCCTTTGTCAACTGACGTCTCCTTTAAATAATATACCTCTGTGCTAAATTTCATCTTCGTAGGTCTAGTAGGTTTTAAGATTTTATGATTAAAATTATTAATTATTATTTTGCTTTTGCACGCAATTTGGTCCGCGTGGAGTTCGATTATATCGCAATATTGGTAGATATTTTTGAGGCAAAAAGTTGCTTATGCCCTTGCCTTGGATGCAATCTATCTCCCTGCCTCCCTGTAAATTTAATCGAAATCCGTTCAGTAATTTAGGCGTGAAAAGGTGACAGACAGAGTTACTTTCGCATTTATAATATTAGTAAGGATTAGTGAGAATGGATGAAACGGAGCTATTGTTTAAAATGTATTAAACACCTCTCACATCCCAATTTTGAAAGAAAATTTCAACTTATCGTTAATGTAGCTCTCTTGTAAACGCTTTCATGAAAATACAGCAAAATATAATGCAGGTATCAGCATCGTATAAGACGCGACTGCCATCCGAAGATCCGGAACCCTTTTATTGAAGAAATACCAATTCTGCAACGTTAGACCGATCGTCAAAGTTTTCAATCTTTTATGTGCCCGACCTCCACCGAAAGCATTTCTGTACTTTAAAGAATTCTTATTTTGTTAAAATTATTCTATTTTTGTACCTATACTCTGTATATATAATTTACATTTACGTATAATATTCTGTTCCAAAAGTGTCTGATGTAAAAGTAAACTAGTCCACATAAAAGGAAATTATTCCACGGAAACCACACATTTTTCCAGTATAAAAAGTAGTCTATGTGCTATTTCAAACTATAGTTTTCGCGTGAAAGACCGACAAACATCCAAATATCCTCACAAACTTTAACATTCATAATATTATATTAGAAGGACTAAACCTACAAGTCCTTTGATTTTGTTATGACTAACTAAACCCGATATTTGAACATCGAAATTACAATCATTATTGAAATAAAACCTAGGAGTAGGTACCTATTATTAAGCGTTTACCGTTTCTATGAAATTTTTACAATGCTCACGGCTATGAGTAGTTATATCCTTTATTTTGTAGCAGTTACAATAACATAGTACAAAATAATGACAATAGAATGAACGTCAAATTAAAATCGTTTGAAAACAAGTACAATTTTGCGATTCTCTACAAACTTTTTATTGGCAATTTTTATATTTGAACTTCTTTCGATACGTGAAACATCCACTAAAATCTACTTGATATTATTTTAAACAAGCTTCCGCCCGCGGCTTCGCCCGCATAATATGTCGACAAATTATACCCATAAACCTTCCTCTTCAATCACTCTATCTATTAAAAAAAACCGCATCAAAATCCGTTGCGTAGTTTTAAAGATTTAAGCATACATAGGGATATAGGGACAGAGAAAGCGACTTTGCGTATGTAGTGATATACAATAAAAGCTGCAGTTATTGTTGTGATTTTTGTTCTGTAGTACTATTCTGTAATACTACATAACTTACCAAAACACCGTATTTTCTAAAACAATCGTAGCAACAAACACAAACAAAATAAGCATTTTCCAATAGCAAAATATGCTTGTTTCGCAAAACAACCCCATTCCTACCGCGCTAACCTCGTTGCGTTTGCTTTAAGCTGTTTGCAGTCCCAATTTAAGCCGCGCTTTGGGCTTAATTTTCAAGCTGCATACAATTTAGCAAATTAGAGGCTTTAACAGCTTCATCAGGATCCGATGAATGGCTTCATTTGGTGTTGTGCACATTCGTGTAGTCATTTGATTTGTTATTAATGTTTTGGTTGAAATTCATATTGTTTTAGCGGGTTCGGTTGATTGGAACCAACCTTGGTTCACTTATATGGTGGCTTTGTTTTCGATCAATGAATCTTAGTAAACCGTTCATATCTTACTGATTTGTTCAAAGAGTCAAATTTGAAGATCTGTATTGACTGCTTTTTTGGAGGTACCTATGTGTGACACGAATATAATCCTACTAATATTATAAATGCGAAAGTTTGTGAGGATGGATGGATGGATGTTTGTTCCTCTTTCACGCAAAAACTATTGAATGGATCTGGATAAAATTTGGCACAGAGATAGATTATAGTCTAGAATAGCACATAGGATACTTTTATCCCGGCAAAATATACAGTTCTCGTGAGGTAATTTCCTACAAACGCGCGGGCGAAGCCGCTGGCAAAAGCTAGTCTTATATAAATACATTCACTCACTGAAACACGAAATCTCAAAAGTTACTAGACCTACGGAGATGAAATTTGGCACAGAGGTAAACTATTAGTAGGAGACTTCAGTTAATAACAATTTTGAAAAGTAAAAAAATAAACAAAAAAAAGAAAAAACAGGGAAAATATGTTACTACTACCAGTATAAAGTTCTAATTTTTACTGGTAAAATTAAATAAAGAAAGATCCTAAAATATTAAAAGAAAATCAAAATATAAAAAAGCAGCAACCATACTTTTTCAAGTGACAAAATATTGGAAAATGTAGCTGGTGCCTCGAACTGATTTATTATACTTCCGCGCGACTTGTAATAGTCAACAGGACCGGGAGAACTCTCTGATGCGAAAGACTAATAGTCATTACTCGATGTCGCCAATATTGTAACACGATGGAAAATGTAAAAATCAGATAAAGATTTTATACCTAGATAAGAACCTATTATAAATATACTTTGTTTGGAAATTGTACAGCCGCTCTTGGTAGGAGAGTGAGAGAATGAGTGTTTACATAGATGAAGTGAGCTGTCATTCCACCTAGGGATTTATACTATTGACAGCCCACTTTACCTAATTATCATGGTGAGATTTTTACAGTATAAACCGATGATAACCTACCTAACCATGTAAAGTCAGGGAAAAAAAGTTCTTTATTAAGGGCGGATGTCACTGATGATGATGAACTGAACGCGACCAGCATATCTAAAACGCTTTGGAGAACTGTCAGTTCCATAGAAAATAATGCCACTGACGGCGTTTAAACTTGTTTATGCGCTGATCGCCTTCAGTTTCAACGGTGAAATTTGCCCTTAATTGACTACCAACTCCAATTGTCTGTATAATCCAATCACAATTGTCAATCTTTGACAGTTGTATGAAGTGGTTGTACCACGGCAAATTGGTGTAGTGTTTACTGTGTTTCACAATTCCCCGGAGGGTACATTCCGTCCTATCCATGATCAATGAGCTCCCCGAAGATTTACAGTTTAAAAACAACCAACGTCGGCAATTCTCAACAAAAAATATGAATTAAAATAATTATATACACCTTGCAATTTTAGTCGTCTTAGAACGGCAGCCCAATTCATGTATCCATTGACTACTAATCATCAATCAGAAATTATATATATGAACAAGATAACAGCATCTCATTGGATTACACGTGGGCTGTTTAGATTGGCTTCAGAAATTTCGTCTCATAGAAAAGGGGTATGGAATGATATACTCGACTCTTGCGCCGGGTAGGTATGTTCTACCGTTCTATACGTAAACATTATTAACAGGATGTTGCTTATTGTAATGCATTATTTTTTTTGTAGTATCTATTATCTTCATTAATGGTAACAACTTTTTAATCACAAGCCTATAGGTATTTTATGTCGGATATATCATGTGGACAACCTTTGAAAGACGACTAAAATTGCACAGTGTATATTTAAATACTTAGCTTCTAAATTATGTAAATTTGTCAATAAATTTATGATATTATACTGGAAGTTATTACCAAAACTACCTACCCTATCGAAACACGGTGGTATGTGGTCGGCTTTCAGTATAACCAATATTCCTAGAATATCAGTATTTTACGTGGAGCGACTACCATTTGACCCAATTACTGGGATATGCCATTAGAACGTCGGTACCTATTTCGGTATTGAACACACATAATATCCAAATATCAATATTCACATTTCCAATAGATATTAGCGAGAGGACACTCAAAATCAAAAATCAAAAGTCATTTATTCAAATTAGCACTTATTGAAGGTCAAAATCACTATAATAATAAGTACCTATACTGGGTGTAACCGAAAGGGTATATACATACATACAAAAGGATATGCTACAGACAACCAACACAACACTGAACAACTTTTACTATGGGACCAACTCAGAAATGAAAAAAAAAAATCAGCTGTTGCCTACATTCCGACGAGTCACGTGACTAAAAATGTATAGAACAGCTGATTTTTTTATGCGATTGTAATATAAGAGGAAGTCTGAAACTCACTCACCAGTGACTGAAAAGTTGTGTTGAAATCGGTTGTCATGGTATGGGCATGTTATGCGGAGGAATGAGGAAAATGTCGTCTGCAAAGTTTTGAGTATGAATGTGGATGGCTATACAATTAGAGGGAGACTAAAGAAACGTTGGATGGATTGTGTGGAAGATGATAATATGGCTAAAAAAGGAGTGACTACTGAGATGACGACTAATATAATTAGGTAAGGATGCTAAACACATGTTGCGTCGACCCCAAATAAATTTGGATAAGAACAGGAGACTGATAACCATCATTAAAATGACCGGCTATAATAAATTCCAGAGAGGACCTTTCCCGTTTCAATAAAAAATAAATATTCTTCCTTAAATAAAATCTTAGAAAGTAATTTCTATATTGATGTCTCAATTAGATTATTACTAAAAGCTTACCTTTCGAAAAAGTTAAAGTAAATTTTCTTCGTACATTTTTCTTGTAAAATAAAATGCTTTTTATTATATTTTGGAGATTAAACGCTGGAGTATCTGATTTCGAGAACATTAAGTTCAAATGGAAAACCTTTAAGGAAATCAAAACGGTACTTAATCTCGTCTGGAATCGTTTTTCTTTTAAATTGATTACTTAACGACGTGCGGCTTTTATAAGAGTACTCTACATGAAGATAGTATTAAATGAACATTACAATTCAAATAGTAATTTTTCCACTTTTAGTAAATAGGTATTTATGTAACACACACACAAATGGAACTATTCGAGAGTAGTGGTAAGTCAGTTGACGAATGAGTCATCATTCCCTACAATGCAATAATTAGAATTATACCAGCATATTATGGCCCCACTGCAGGACAAAGGCTTCTTCTCTGAGCAGAGCACGAGCATTGATCACCACTCTTGCTCAAGATCGGTTGTCGATTTCGGTATTAAGTACAAGCTTGCTTCAAAAATCTATTCAGTTCAATTTATTTATTTTGTGAACATAGGTGATTACAGGTGTTCTATCGATCATGGTGTTCATTGATAAGATCACAGTCACCAGCTATTCCTACTTTCCAGTTACTAAAGTTTTCTGGATGCCGAACTAGTTAATTCGGTACCTATCATAGACCCCTTTTTTTTTTTTTTTTTTTGTAAAGCTGGGAAGTCATCCAATGACTGCTCCCGCTCTGGGTGGAGCGGAAGGGAGTGTCAGACTCTTACTGACTAAAACCCATCCATGTTCCTTCCGTAGCCCTTTATGTTCCGGGGTAGCGGAACATCGGACAATCCCGCTTACCCGGCAGGCTTGGCCCTGAGGGGCCCCTTCATATGCTGACATCTCTTTGAGGCGCGCGTGGAACATATACGCGCGTATGATTCCTTTGTACCATGTATATACAGTCAAAACTCTTATACGTTAAGAGCTAGCCGATCATACAACTCCATGAGTCAGAGTGTCGATGATCTTGATTTATTCACCACCAGTGTCACTAAAATAAAAAAAAGACTCCATGTTAACGCTTCTTCGAAGATCAATGACACTTCTATCACTCACGTTCTATCATCATTCGTTCCTAATTCTTTTATTTCCTACTCTCTCTTGCCTGTCTACTGTCTCTTGTTTTACCTTAATATTGTCAGTGAAAACTTGTGATTGGCCTTCTTTCACTATTTTCGACCTATCTTTAAACTAGCTTTATTTTTTTTTAAGTTAATTAAAAAATAAGTAAAAAAATTGCCTTCATTCAAACTTAGAACTTATTTCACATTTAACATTTTGTGCATATACTCGTAATACCTAGACATCTGCAGTAAATTTGTTTTGCTTTCCGGCATAACCCGTCATCCCATTAACATGTACTTTTCTTTGTTTTTTAAACCGTCTAATTTATTAACTTACTTTCCTATAATTTGTGCCCAATTATAACTTACTTCCTACAACACTTATTTTATGACATACTAGCTTTTGTATGTAGATAATTATTCCACGGGGACTGTTCATTTTCCGGGATAAAAAGTATCGTATGTATATTTCAGACTATAATCGACCTCTGTGCTGAATTTCATCCAGATACGTTAAGCAGTTTTTATTTATTATTTATTTATTTATCTTTTATTTCAGGCAACGAAGGCCCATAAAATCGAGTACATGAATAAAAATAATAACTATAAACTAATACATAATTTTAAAAATAAACTTAAAAACTACTGCACTCGTTGTGACGGCGTCGAGTTACGCTGCGAGGTGTCGCGTTTTACGTAAAAGAGTAACAAACATCCATACATCCTCACCAACTTTCACGTTTATAATATTAATAGGACAAAGTTGTTACCTGTCGACAGATTTAGCTCACAGAACATCAGTTTCCTTCATCAAGAGATTATAAAAGTATCTGTCATTCAGTTATATTCAATTAAAACTTTGCATTTAAGTTAAATTTAAGCACCACATGTAGGGTAGTACGGGGATCAAGTGTGACTTAGATACTTTCTGGGGATTTGAGAAGTGAGGGAGACATCATTACGTCTACTTTAGTTGGGATTAAGTGACTGAATCATCTTCAATTTGTCTCGTTGGGGGCCTGGTTATGGAGGGGTAGTAAATGCCAAATGAATAAAATTTAAGAGAACGGGAGTAATTTGATGAAAACGTTTATGAAGTAATCATTTAGAAACTCTCTCGTTAACCTTTTGTACGCACGCGCGTACCCTCAACGCCAAGCTACAAATTTATTTCTTCTTGTTATCATCAATTTCCCAATAACCATGGTGTCTTTTAATTTGTTTTATATCATTAAATACGTACGAGAGTTTAAATTTTTAAGCAATTTACAAAAACACTCACAAAAGTAATGAATTAATTGTTTATTTCGTGTTATAGTGCTGTTGCCATTGTCACATCTTGTGTCGTTGGCGTACATGGCACGCGCTTGCTTGTAACGTATATGTGGCAATGGCGTTCAAAAGGTTAAATTGAAGGTTAATTCTCGTTCTCGAAAGATGTCTGGAAGGATTTGGGGGAGGCCTTTGCTCAGCAGTGGGACAGTGTAGGCTAAATAAAAAAAAAAAAAAAAAAAAAACTCGTGTAATTTTATGAAGTTACTAGCTTCTGCCAGCGGCAGCGTCCTCGTGGATGTAGGAAATTATACCAAGGGAACTTACTACCGGGCTGAAAAGTATCCTATGTCTTAATTCAAGTCATAAACTAATGTCTGTGCCAAATTTCATCCAGATCCTTTCAGCCGTTTGAGCGTGAAGAAGTAACAAACATACAAACATCATCATCTGCCTAGCCTTTTCCCAAATATGTTGGGGTCGGCTTCCAGTCTAACCGGATGCAGCTGAATACCAGTATTTTACATGGAGCGACTGCCTATCTGATCTCCACAACCCAAAAACTGGGCAATACAATACCCCTTGGTAAGACTGGCTGTCAGATTTTCGGGCTTCTGGCGACCCGTAATGACTGTCAAAAATGCTCAAATGACAGCCGGGACCAACGGGTTTACGTGCTTGCCGAGGCACGGAGGAGTCTCGGTATCTAAAAATGGTCACCCACACACGGCCGACCCCGGCAAGCGTAGCTTAACCTGATGGATCGACCTGTGCGGCTGTTAGTAATTACTAACTAATTAACCACGACTAATTAGCCACGAGCTCCAATACAACAAACAAACACACATTCATAAACTTTCGCCTTATAATATTAGTGTGATATTCGTCTTTCAAATGCTAGTCGCTCGTCAAAGGTGAAAAAAACCAATATGAATTCTCAATCTATTGAAACTCCGTACTACGCTAAGTCAGCTCAAGGTCAAACTGTTACCATTGACGTCAGATTATTGTACCTATCCAAAGTTGAAAAAGCAGCTTAAAATCACTCCAAAATCCGGCAATCTCAAATCCAAAAGTAATTTTCATCTGCCAATTAAAGTTCATAAAACCCGAATACCATTTAAAACAAAAATAACCTGACTAACCAAACCACATTCATTTCTCTCAAATCCTCGGAACGCGTTCCCCTATCTCAATTCGACGTAATTTCAGTAAAGATAGAACTTAATTTCGTTTGATCGAGTTTGCACGGATTAATCGTACGATTTATTAGCGCCTGATGTACGGAACTTGATTCAGGAACTTGGTTTGTTTAACAGATAAAACTGTGGGAGTGGTGTTGTATCCGCAGTGCTGTACGTGCGGCTTACATGCGACGAATTTAACGTCAGTGATAGATGTGCCGAGAGCATTCTCGTTGGTAATTTCATGAAACGCTTTTCAGTTGTGGTTTATAAATAGAACTGAATTATTAGCAAGACTTTTTTGGTATTAAGTTGCAGTTGTGAGACTGGTTTTAATTAAATGCTGCATAATGGAACTTGTTATTTCATAGTAAGTTGTTTTTTTTTTATTGCAATCCGAAATGTTTTTGGGTTGGTACCGTAATGCCTAGTCACTGGGTAGAGGAGGTCTGATAGGGCTTTACTCCATATGAAATACTGGTATTTAGTTGCGTCCGGTTAGACTGGAGGCCAACCCCAACATAGCTAGAAAAAAGGTAGGCTAGGATGAGGATGATGTCATCAGTCTCAAAATTAGCCTCACCAGACAAATAATATCACAATTTTCTACTTCTCTTTCGTCACCTTTAAAAGTTTCTTTCTTTTGGACTAGATTTCATATTTTGGACATTGTTATTACCACCCTTAAAAAAGTTGTTGATATTTTCACTGAATAAATAAACAAAACGAACTATTTCAAGTTTTCAAAATTTACTGGAATACTTTTACAAAAACAACCTTCGATTAAGCTTTTTTTTATAATACCGAACATTATAATTAAACCCTTCTAATATTATAAACATGGAAGTTTAGTTTTTCCTGTCTGTCTGTGTGATCGAGTTGTTACTCTAAACTATGCAACAAATTTTGGCGCGGTTGTTACCATTATATATTTTTTTATAATAAACTTACATTCAAATCGAATCAAATCAAATCATTTATTCGCATAGAATGTGGGTATTTAACAAAAAGTTGGTAAAAAAAAGTATATATTGGCCCGTGCACATTCTGCCTGGGTATTGGCATGCAAAATTTAACAAATTAAGTATCAACTTATGCTAAGGAACACCAAATAAGTTTAATAATTTCAAAGATAAGTTTTAAATTTAAATGCACTTGTAACACCAATAAAATAATTAATCTAATAATTTCAAATTTAAATTTTGAACTTCAATACATAATTAAGGAAAACTAATAAAATAATTAATATAATAATTTCAAATTAGATACATTCAATATAGGAATCTCGATTTTTTGTCAGTAGTATTTAAACATATGACGCTCGAACGCTCTCACAAAAAACATAAAGCGTACGTTTGAAGGCCGCACTTTTACTGGAAACTGGCAATAAAAAAAAAGCTAACCGCAGTCAAACTAGCGTAGCTGTCATGGGTGGGGTTGCTATGTTTGGAAATACAAGATTTTGTTTTGCGAATGATTTACTGTGCGGTATTTTGAAGTTGTTCTTGAATAAAGCATTTAAATTTTGAATGTAGAAATTAGACTTCTATTCTTTTCAGCGGGATTGTCCAATAGGGTTACCGCTACCCCGGAACATAAAGGGCTAAGGAAGGAACATGGATGGGTTTTAGTCAGTAAGAGTCTGGCACTCCCTCCGCGTCACCCAGAGCGGGAGGGAGTGCTGTCAGTCGATGTTTTCACATACTCAAAAAAAAAAATCCCTCTTAGACTTCTAGATGGATTTTTCTATGCTTATCCGGAGTAGTGTGTTTGACAAATACCATCTATTAAATTTGCCGTTTACATTTAAAAATAACTCTAAAGTGCAGTCATTTCAACAATATTACACATTAAATGTTGTTATTTTGCCGTTATTTGTCTAATGCGAAAATAAATGATTTATTAATAATTTTTTGATCAGCCACTTTTTACAGACAACAAAAGTCTGCAGCTATTGCAGTTCTAACAAACATGAAATTGAAAAAATAACTACACCGAAATAGATACGAATACAGCCAGGTTCCCGCCAAAAAAAAATGACGGTCTTGAAATGAAAAACTGCCAGTTTCAAATATTCCTCACAAAGAAATATCAGCATAGATAAAACGTCGGCCGATAACGAGCCGTCCGAACATCGAGTTCCACGTTCAAAAAGTTCGAATAAAAATATGTGTAACGTACTCTTTCCAATTTAGAACTGAAAAATAATATGTGTAATGTGAAACAATATATTTCTGGCCGGTTGCAATTATTATTAGGTTTTTTTTTTGCTTCGGTGTCCTTTTTAACTAAGGGCTGATTTTTCAATACTCAGATAACTTTTATCTGAAGAATAAGTAGGGATTGGAGTTTGACAGCTTTAGTATGTAAAATATGTCAAACTGTCATATTTACTCTTTTGATAAAATTTATCTGTCTATTGTAAAAAACGCCCTAAGTTAAATAAAAAGTGAAGATTTTCAAAATACAACAACACAAAGAGAAAATATTTCGCCATCCCATACATTTGGGTCGAATGCGTGTCGAAGAATTGTACGGAGCAGTCAATTTCTTTTCACGATAACGATGTTGATGAGTATACTTCGGAACTAGTGATCTGATGCCGAAAAATTCGTTCTCTAATGGGAATCTATATTATCATTAATCAAACTCTATTTTTATTTTATTTTATTTATTTGGCTCACCAACAATTGAGTACACTGAAACATATATGATAGACAATTGAAGGAACTTATGGACTAGTGTACCAATCCCTTACAGGCGAGCACAGCATGCATCACAAATTAGTCTATTGGGTACTACTATACCCTCTTACACTTAGCATTATTATCACAATCACAATTGATAAGTAAAAATTAAATTGCTATTCTGTCTCAATAATATAATATAATATAATAATATAATATCCTTGGACATTTCACACAGCGCCATATCGTCCCAAGCTAAGCAACCTAATGCTTGTGTTATGGTAACGAGATGGCTGATATACTACATATATACATTTTTTTTTGTAAATACATACATATTATAGATAGAAAACACCCAGACTCGTAACAAAATACTTGCAGGTCGTACAAATATTTGTTCCGTGCGGGAATCGAACCCGCGACATAGTGCGCAGCAGTCAATCGCTCAACCACTGCGCCAACCATGTCCATGAATGGGTTAAAAATAAGCTATTTCTTTAATTTGTAGAGGAAAGAGTATTCCAAGTGAACCATATCCTACAAAATCAGCTTAATAACTCATTTTAATTAACATAAGTTAATCAGTACGGTTCATTCAGTTCTTTAACTGTTGATGTTGGAGGTACGCCATCTTTCCAAGTGAAACATACCGTTCAATCTAGATCGGCTGCCAAGTTCCTCCCAGCAAGGCAAATTTGTCCATGTGGCGGAAAATTGGAACCTTTCTGAACGTGTTTTATTTACAAGGTGCAGTTTGGAAGTCAATTTAGCTTTTTTTTTCTAGGACGCAAAAAGGATTGTTGAACAAAATTGCAGTTTTTTTACCAAGTTCAAACAAAAGTGTTTCTACAGTAACAATACATTTCTTCCCGTGCCGCACGGCGCGTTCGTGTTCCACGCGTGCTTCAAAGAGATGTCAACAGTAAGGAAGGGGCCCCTTAGGGCCAAATCCTGCCGGGTAAGCGGGATTGTCCGAAAGGGTTACCACTAACTCGGAACAGTTTTGAGTCAGTAAGAGTTTGACAGACCCTTCCGCTCCATTCAGAGTAGGTGGACATATCCCACTCTCAAAAAAAAGGCAAGCGTGCTTCACCGTTGACTTCATCATCTTTTACCATCAGATGAGGTTGCCAATATAAAAATAAAAAAAGTCAACCGGATTAAGTGTGAACAAAACTAAACGCAATACGCACACCTAAACTAAGTTCAAGACCAGTAAGCGTCATCACTGTGTTGTAGAATTTTAACAGTGACAGCTCTTGATACTGGTTTTGACGTACTGCCCATTTTAGTGAGCTGTCAATAGAGCATCAGTTGGAAGGACGCTCACTTTAACCTCACTTCGTCTAAGTTTTCGCAGTTTACAAATTTTACAGAATAGATCGCCTATTTCCTAAGTTTGATGCAACAGTAAACCATTTATAGCATGGTAATTAAAAATCGTCAAAAAAAAATGATTAGAGTCCTGTAAAGATTGAAAGCTATAATTTCATAAAAAAAGAACCCAATCCTCTGTATTCTGTCGCATTTACAATTTAACTTTATAATTTTTATAATGAATCCAAAAATAAACATACCTAAAAGCTGAACTTAGAAAGACCAAACGTTGAAAAAGATTCATGTCTTAACTTCCCACTCGCTCCTCAGAAATAAATGTAGGTCGAAAAGTTTACAGAGGAACTTCAAAAGAATCACGGGGTGTCGGAATAGAACACTTTTATTTAAAAAAAAGAACTGAATTTTTTCTTCTGGCTACTCAGCATTCTTTATTCAGCGATATAAAATTTCCATGACACAGAGTAACAATATAGTACGCAGTATTTTGCTGAGAGGAAGTCTTTTGCATAGAAATCTGAGAGATTGGCTTTGTTCGGACGCACAAACAAGCAGGGTTTGTGCTCAAAGGCATTCAAGTCTGAGCGCAGGAAGCGATTCGATTGGACGAATGAAAAACTTCCTTTTTGTGTGTGAAGTGAAGAACTGAATTAATAAATGGTATATTTTCTGTATTTCTTTTTCTTTTTTATTTGGCAGCAAAAGTATATTTCGAATGGTTGGTTA
Source organism: Hyppa rectilinea (assembly GCA_951799385.1). Lineage (NCBI taxonomy): Eukaryota > Metazoa > Arthropoda > Insecta > Lepidoptera > Noctuidae > Hyppa > Hyppa rectilinea. The sequence goes on along the minus strand of OX637312.1, from coordinate 14,933,694 downwards.
TTAACGTTTCTGGAGTGGGAATGTAAGATTGCTTTTCTGTGATGTGAAATAAAGGAAACGTGGTTTATGGTCACAAAAAATACAAAGGAGTAGATCTAAAAGTAATCATACTTTTTTTTATGCGAACCATCTAATGCGTCGTCACGTCATACGTAGCCATGCTATACAGTGTAGGTACGACAGGAGATTTCCTTTAAACAGCCTATACTAGGTACCGTTTCCAAGTTCTGTACCAAAAACCAAAATAGGAGCAATAATTTAGTCGCAAATGATTTTTTAAGTTTTTGCTCCGTTTGAACACGATGTATCTTTCCTAACAGCTCATTATGTTTATACGCATAGGTCATTCGATTTAAAACGATAAATCTTAGTATAGCCTACAATGCGTTGTTACAAGGTCAGTTTTTATTTACAAAAGGTGGTTGCGTGTTACTCTGATTTGTAAGCTAATTAGTTTCTTTGAAAAAAGAAACTCTTTTTTAGTCTACCTTTATACCGTATCGAAGTAATGCTAAACACGTATAGTATACGTAGTGTAATTTAATGCCCCTCTGTCATATCATCTCTGTATGAAAGTATGAAACGGTATGGTGACTGTTTGTTATTCATTATGCCATATTTATCTACTTTCATAAACTATCCTTTTATGCATGATATCTGTACAAAATAATTTTGATATTTCACATTCTGTCAGGCGTCACATGACGGCTCAAATTGTTTCTAATAATGGTAGGTATCATTTATTTTGATCATTATTTAAATAAACTTTACTTAATACTAGCTGACCCGGCGAACTTCGTTCCACCTAACAGTTATTTTTCTAAAATAAAAGATTTTTCTAAAATAAACGTAGTCTAAGTTACTGCTTATTACATCAGCTACCTGCCAATAGAAGTCCCGTCAAAATCGGTCTAGCCATTTCAGAGATTAGTCGGAACAAACAGACAGACAGACAAAAATTTAAAAATAATATATTTTGGTGTATGTACCGTATTATATTCATATAGGTAGTAAAAACCGGTTATTTCAATATTACAAACAGACACTCCAATTTTATTTATATGTATAGATGATCACCATATTTTGTTGAAAATGATTGCTTTTAAATCAAAAACTTTCCTATGGGAGATAAGTTTATTTAAGTTAATGTGAGCCGCCATTTTACAATCAGACTAGGTTTATTGATTGTAATGGGCGACCAATTTTCATAAATTGATGAATGCATTGCATATACCTGTACCTATAATACATAGATATATCTGCTGGTATACATAATGTTACTGTGTTTAATAACTATTTAGTAACATCATCACTTCGAACTCCAACGAGATCCAAGTAATCTTGAAATCTTAGTTCCATTTATTCAGATTAATAAAATTAACTCCAGTTAATGAACTTCACTTAAATATTGAAATTGATTGTCCCATTCCCACTTTTACAACATACTCTTTTCTATAATAGTTAATGATTTTGAACCACCCAAATATTAGCTAAGACATTCCTAAACTTCCCAAATACTACACTAACGTTTCCGAAACAGTATCCAATCACACGGAACAAACCAAACTATCAACAAGCAAAACCGATTTCCTCTTTAATAAAACTCTGCATATGTACGTCACGGCAAATACGTCTCTTATACCAAACAAATTCCCTCGCTCTGGCATCCATGTTTGCTTGTACGTTTACTTATAATACGACAGAGTTTAACGAGTAACCTAACAAGGCCATCTTCCTTTTGCTATACGTGCACTCTAATTTTTCCGTATGATCTGATGAGATGGTACCGCTGACACCGACGGCTCGCTTCGTTAGCTGCTGTAGAGCAAATCGGATTTCTTTGAGATGAAATTAGCAATCGCTTTGAAGCATTTACACCTGATGTACGAGTTGAATATGAATCGTAATTGGTTTGTGGAGGCAGTCTGGTTGGAGAAAAGGTTTCTTTAATATTAATCTTTTGGTGCGTGTAGTTATTCAAAACTGGGTGCCTTTTTTTTGAGGGTGGGAAATCATCAAATGACCCCTCCCGCTCTGGGTGGATCGGAAGGGAGTGTCAGACTCTGAAAACAGATCCATGTTCCTTCCTTAGCCCTTTATGTTCCGGGGTAGTGGAAACACTTCATTGGTTGTCATAAAAATATCAATCAACGTGCTTAGTCTTTAACCAACTTTTTTGGGATCGGTTTCCAATCTGATTAAATGCAGCTAAATACCTGTATAGACATGGAGTGACTGCCTTTCTGATCTCCACAAACCAGTAACTGAGTAATACCCCTTGGTAACTATGTTTGTTTGTTGATATTTAAAAAAAAACAACCGATTTCGAAAAAAAGCACCAAACTGAAAAATTTATTTAAATTCGTAAGTTGGCCAAAAACCGAAAACAAAGACGGACTTCCAAAATTAAAGTCATTTTATTTTTTTTACTTTAGTGTTTTCATTGCAAGTCGGTTGTACCCTACTAGCAATTTAAACCCCTAATTTAATTCCTCTGTCAAGACCCTTTGTTTACAAATATAAACTTCAACATCAAACCCCACCCTATTAATAAGCCCTTCCATTTCGGAATCATAACAACCGACTCTACCACAAAACACATCGGTATCTAATTAGCTAAAATACACAGAAACAAACACCTATCGATATCTGTATTTATCGTCATCGCTTCCATGCGTTCACAACACTATCGGTACTGCAATCATGATTCATTAGGCCACGATCCGATATCTTTGGAGGGGATTGCCAATCGCTTTGAGCTATTAACACACTGATTTACGAAGTCCCTCCGAATGGTAGGTTTAACGTAATGATAGAACCTACCTCATTTTGTTGGGTATTGATTTTGAGCTAGAAAGGGATTCGATTAATGGATGTAGGGTCGCGTTTTTTTCAGTTTTTGATTGGATTTTGAAGTGAGATGTAAGGTTTTCTGGCGTATTGTATTTAACATAGTCCCTGCAATATAATCCGTGTGTATTAAATACTTGCTTCTGCCAACGGCTTCGTTGACGGACATCATCCCTCGGGAACGTGCTATCGGGATAAAAAGTAGCCAATGTGCCATTGTAGACCATAATCTATCTCTGTGCCAAATTTTCATCCAGTTCAGACGTTCTGGCGTGATTGAGTAACAAACATACATCCACACACGCATCTATCCAAACTTTATATTGAGATATTGCTTTTTTTGTTTACCTACCTTAAATAATAGAAAATTACGAAATAAAAATTATCAAAAACAAAACCATTTCTGCAGAAGAGTCGGGTAAAAATGAAGACTGAATTACATTTTTACCTATCCTCTCTTTTATATTACACTCATTGCCAAAAGTAATTTGAGAAAAAAGTAACTGTGCGGTACAGAAGTCTAATACGCAGTCCTTTTTATTACATATCACAGGATCTAATGAGTTCATTTACATTTTCATCAGGATAAGAGCTGTATTATTTATTTTTATCCCTTGTGCTGAAATAGTCCCTTTGTCTACTTTTTTAACTTACTTGGAACATAACTAATATCGCGCCTTTTTTACCTGAATGGTCAGGCAGAAGTGTACCCTTAGTATATTTCCCCTTTGTTTCGCTAGTTCTGTTTAAATACCATATAAAAGGAAGAAAACTTACCTAAAATGACGAAAAAACAACGGTTTTCTAGCATTGGTTAAAAATACATCTTTAAGGGGAAGAGCCAGGATAGCCTGTGAAATTCAAAGTTTCATGCGTTCTTTGCAATTTACGGGTCAGCGTCACGGCCTACGTCCTACATCCACGAACTAACGGTATTTTGATGAACATAGAATCTATTGCTCACCTGCAAATTGAAAATAATTAAAATATAAAAACATTCTATTGCGAAAAGAGTATTACACGTTTAGTCTTATCTTTTTTTTTGAGGATAGAAAATCATCGAATGACTCCTCCCGCTCTGGGGTGGAGTGGAAGGGAGTGTCAGACTCTTACTGGCTAAAACACATCCATGTTCCTTCCTGAGCCCTTTATGTTCCGGGGTAGCAGTAACCCTTTCGGACAATCTAGTCTTAAATAAGGTTCAATATAATAAAGTTTTTATTATCACAACAACCAATAAAAATATTCTAACTTCATCCTAGTTATTTCGTTTAAGATTTATGTAAGTAAAAATACCTAGATATTTTCTTCACAATTAATACAGCGCCAGTTAAAAAAATTACAAGTAATACCACGCATTTTGAACAGAAACTTAAATGCCTTATAAATAAAATTGATTTAAAATGACAACTCTCGTCTGCCATGGCAGACTGGAACGAAACGGTTAGACGTTGGTTATAAAAATATTTACGAGGATCGGCGTCACTATTCAATTTTTTTTAAATCAATCATATCCTCAGAATTAGTCTCATAATGATAAAATTGATATTACTCATATTGATAATAAGACAATGTTTATTAATTTCAAACAATTGACTTTATGAAACGGTAAAAAATTAAATATGAAATCACATGAAAAAAGAGCACTTGTCTTAAATACTTCCATCACCGTACAGAAATTAAATATAATGCGAAGATATAATTGTAAAATTGCATTTAATGCTAATAAGTATTACATTTCATCCTAAAAATCTGTGACGCCACAATGTTATATTTCATACAAATCACGTACAAATACAAATACCGCGTTTCGACAGTTAATTAAAAGTAACGTTATTGACTACCCTATCAAATACCCAATTGTAAAAAAAATATGCACATATTATTTCCAAGCCTTACTTCAATAAATAACAACCATCTTTGAAAATGCCGAGCATAAAAAGGCGCCGCAGCTCCTAACTTTTTTCACGGCGGAGGACAGACGTAATGAAGATGGAAGCAGACTCCTAGTTACGACAAACAAGCTCAAACTAGATTGTTCTACAAATTCTTATTCATTCTGCTCATTTTACAAGTTTTTCTAGAACTTCATAATAAGCGTAACTAGGATAATAAACTGCGATGAAACGCCATTTTTAACCGACTTTAAAATAAGCGAGTTTCTGAATTCGACTATGTGTTTCGACTGTATGTATTACGGTGCGACTTAGTCTAAAATTTGGAATAGTTTTAGATGACCAACCATATAAATCAAATAAGAATGTTCGTTTTTTTGTAACAGGGACTGAAGGGCTTCTTAAAAATTCGAAGTTGGTAGCCCCACTAGGGCCTGTGGGCTGTGTCATGTGGAATAGCGCTGTTTGCTCATTCTCAAACATTTTTTAATTTTTTTTAGGTAGCATAGTTTTCGACTTTTGATGAAAAATTAAAAAAAAATTACCTTCCCCCCTCCACTTTTAACTAAAAGCCGCCCCCAAAATAGGAAGAAAAAAATGAAACTGGCAGTATTGTTCTACTTACTAACACTTCTTGACTAACTGGCTGAACCAGGCGTTCGAGCACAAACACAAAAATAAACGGACTTTACTAAAAATATTTCCTTAGAACATCAGTATTAGCACTACTATTTAGACTTACTTAACACGTTGAGCGCCAACGCGGTCACCGTTGAGCCGCGAACAATAGTTTTTCTATTGTGTCTGCTGCGTGGCAGTCAACGACTTAAATAAAGATATCTAAAGGAAAAAGTCACACATATTCTAAAGCAATTTACAATATATCCGGACGCGCAGTGAAATAGTCAGAACACGAACATCCGGCCCAACTCCAACAAGCTCCATACATGTCCCAGACGTAACTCGTAAACCAGTGACGTAATGGCAACACTTTGCAACAATATCCCCATTTTATACGATAAGCGGTTGGTTCGCAATCAACTCAACAATGGACAATTCAACGCTTTCTGTTAATTACGTATGTATTGTGTTGTAGCGATAAACAAGGTGTTATAATTAGCCTCTTGGTTCTCGTAAAATTTAAGTTAAATACGATGTTGTTCTGTTCGCCTGAAGTTACTTTTTGGAATGGTAAATTGTCCTAATTAAGTGGCCTGGTAAAAATTTGTTTTGCGTTTCTGTTTCTGAGTGGTAGCCCGGAGTCTGTATTTGTGCCCGGCGGATGACTAAAGGCTTCCTCTGCCCTCCTTAACATGGGGGTTAAAAATAACTGGCGAAATCCGCGGCAACAAGGAGTGAGTTATGAAATTTTGTAATTTTTACAAGTATTAGACATAATGGTGTAAAAACCTCCATACCAGCACAGCCGTTATCATGTGACAGTTGAACGCTTTCTTGAGAGACCAAAGCTTATGTAGCGGCATCGACATTGCCACATGCAAACTACGCGTCACACTGACGTCACGCAAAATCCTGCATCACGCAAGCAGAGTTTACCGCGCGCTCGCGTATAAACTGCACCCCAAAATTATTTGTCGGGTAGTTGCCCACCGGACACGTCACCCGTCTGGTCGGAGGGTGCTCCCTTTTAATAAGGAGGTTGAGTGAACCTTACATCCTGTTCTTCATACTTCTATACTCGTAACTCGCGTCCGTGAACATTGGGCCATCACTGCTCTCCGAAAGCGCTATATTTATACCCAAAATCTATACATTCATTTAAAATCCTTTAGAATTCTGCGATCATCAAAAGTAAAATAGATCTAGAAACATGGTGTCCTTTCGCCCTTTTATTCAATAAATTAACTCAATCTAAGTAAAAGAAAAGGGGTGAAAATCCATTACTCACTAATGGCTGGTTACGTGCTAATCTCGTTTATTTATCTAATCTAAAGTTTCGTCTAATCTTAGATATTATTTAGAGGTCGTAGGTCCGAAGCCAGACAGGCGCTTCTGTTTGTGTAGATTTCATCACCACTGCTCTCAAAAAGGTGAAGGATAAAGTGAGGAAACCGGGATGTCCTAGAACCAAAAATTTCGGAGAATTGTAACATTTCCCATTGGGCCCTTGTGGTGGACTATGGCGCAGTCCCTTTTACCGATAAGAGTTCTGCGTCCCAGCAGTGGGAACATTGGGAACATTACTGATTATGTTAGATATTGTTATATTAACAGGTAATGTGGGTACACCTACTATAGGTGAAGAGGTTGTGGAGGAACGCGCGGCTAACAGCCGCACAGGTCGATCCACCAGGTTAAGCTACGCTTGCCGGGGTTGGCCATGGATGGGTGACCATCTTTACATACCGAGACTCCTCCGTGGTTTGGAAAGTATGTTAATCCGTTGGTCCTGGCTGTCATTTGTGCATCTTTGACAGTCGTTACGGGTCGTCAGAAGCCCGACAAGCTGACAGTCAGTCTTACCAAGGGGTATCGTATTGCCCAGTTACTGGGTTGTGGAAGTCAGATAGACAGTCACTCCATGTAAAATACTGGTATTCGAGCTGCATCCGGTTAGAATGGAAGCCGACCCCAACATAGTTGGGAAAAGGCGAGGCAGATGATGACTTACTATGGGTACACATCTGTCTACCCCTACGGGGTAACATGGCGTGATGTTACGTTATTTACGTCACTAAGGTTACTCAAGACTTCGCTTTCATTTAGGTGACTACTTTCATCCGAGTTTATAGACTTTTAAGTGAGATACTTAGACGATACTTTAGTTGACGAGGAAACTCACTTAAGTTTTATTCGAGTTTATGTTTTAGAAGACGGTAAGTTAGTTTTGAATGTAATTCATTTGAAGTATGAACTAGATTTTAGGTAACTAGTTCTGCATCGTACTGTTTTGCATAAACTTAGAACTAAGTTATGAGTAAGTGTTCATATACACATGTCCAAAGTCGCAGTCGACTCGTGTTGATGGATGCAGTTACCTAGAGTGTTTTGTTTTGTAAATACACTATTTTTGAATGGGTTCAAAGTCCATACTTATGTATATTTTAAATTCGAAAGTAACTCTGTATGCCTGTCTGTATGTTACTTTTTCACTACTGAATGGATTTCGATAAAATTTGGTAGAGACATAGATTGTATCCCGGGGCCTTCCCCGTGGCCTTCGTCTAACTTAAAGTAAAGTTTTGAAAAAAAAACTTGTTAAAAAACACCACAAAAATTTACATTTTCATCATAATTGACTTCATAAATGGTCATTATTAAGAGACTATTGAGTTATTGCATTAGCTAACAATAATTCTCGCCTTCTATATAAAGCAATAAAATACTTTTTCCCAACACACATAAAGAGAACTATTTCAAAATCCAATCCACTCCTACCTCTAATTAATCACGCCACAATATATTTGAGCACAGAACACAAAGAACTTTAAGTCGTTAAATCAGTAGAACCGCAAACTATGGTCATAAAACGACGCGAGTAGAACGCGACAAAACTTTGTTCCACGTTGAAGTAACGACAATAAAAGCTGGCATACTGCAGCGACACGCCTGACGGCACTTCCGATGTTATCTGGACATAGATGAATGTGCTCGAGATTGTTTATCTACTATTGCTTGCATTAGTTAACGAGTCGTGTGCCACTTGAAGTTTGCTTCATGCTACTTGCCTTTGTAATGTCATCTTTTGCTGAAAATTCGGTTTTAGTTTTTGTGTTCTTTAATTTGATTTAATTTTCTACGTCATTTCCGCTCTTTTATCAGGTCATGCCCTGGATTTCAATAAATATTAGTTTAATTATTATTTTCTTCTACCATGCCGGCTTACTTGTGTTGTATGTTTTCAAGTATTGTCGATATGAATAGAACCGGACGATGTCAGTTTGATGGGAGGACGAAATGTTCATCATCATTTCAGTCGAAAGAGGTCCTATGTTAGACATAGGCCTCCCCCAAACAACGCCACTTAGAGCGGTTCTGTGGTCTCAAATCCAGCGCGTCGTCATTCCAGAACTCCCCCCCGCCCTATCGGCTATCTGTCCTGCGAGCAATGTGCCCTGCCTACTAACACTTCAGTTTAGTAATTCTTTGGAGTCGATTTGACCAGGGTTCGTCTACTGATCTTTTCATTTCTGATTCAATTTTGTAGAAAACTCCAAGCGTAGTCCTCTCTGGGTGGCTTTAGTCTTCTAATAATGCCCATTATAAGCGACGACGTTTTAGTGCCACAGGTCATCACTGGCAACACGCACTGGTTACAAAGACTTTCGTTTTGACACATTACGGTATGTGGGACGAGAATATATTACGTAGCTTCCCGAACGTTGCCCAACAGAGTGGGACTCGACGATCGCCCTCTTTCTCGAAGTTGAACCTATCTAACTGGACAGTTTGTCCTAGGTAACATACTCGTTAACAACTTCGACTGTAGCAACTCCTAACATCATGAGAGTAGATACTACATGGACGAACATTTTGCTGCAGAAAAACGACCTAAAAGTCTTATTTTTGTCCTGGAGACTACTAACTGCATTTTTTTTTTTTTTAAGGCTGGGAAATCATCCAATGACTGCTCCCGCTCTAGGTGGAGCGGAAGTGAGTGTCAGACTCTTACTGACTAAAACCCATCCATGTTCCTTCCGTAGCCCTTTATGTTCCGGGGTAGCGGTAACCCTTTCGGACAATCCCGCTTACCCGGCAGGCTTGGCCCTGAGGGGCCCCTTCATATGCTGACATCTCTTTGAGGCGCGCGTGGAACATATACGCGCCGTACGGCACGGGTCTGGTGCTGATCGGACGGTGAGTCACCCATTACTCACCGTCCGCAGGCCCGCGCCTAACTACTAACTGCATAAGGCGGCTATTATTCGCGTGCTGACCAATCATCCATTTTCACATTATAAACAAAAGACTATGAATCCACCATTTTATTTTCGTTACATTCCCACATAATTACAGCAATAAATAAAACTAAAGTAAAGAACACTTAGCCTCTACTACTGCAAAAATGTAAGAGGAAGGTAAATGGCATAATGAATTTAAAACTCAACAAAAGGAATACGAGACACGACACTAAGAGGCAAAACTTTAGTAAGAGCACCACCATTTCATGATAGTGGAATGGTTGAAGTTTCCGTCGAGTACTCCAAATGTCTTTATGATTCCCACAGACATCGTAAATTGATATTTATTCTGAATCCTTGACTAAGACAGAGCTGACTTACTAAAAACAAAGTCTACAAAAATAACCAGTGAGTTTTCATGTATACTTAAGATACATGGTTTTATATGGATGTAAAGTTTTCGTATTAAAACTTGGGTTTAGTTGATGATAATAATACAGGGTGTTACGATGTGCAGTGGGTACGGTATTATGAGGAAGGTAAATTTTATTGGGGTCTTTAAATGAGTGAGTTCGGAAACGCGAACAATTGTTATGACTTTACATTAAGACATTTCATTTAGATCTTTTTTAACGTTGACAAGATTTTTGATTTCGTGTTTTATGAAATTATAAACTCGATTGTTACTGGCTACTGAAGCTTTTAATATGTTGTTTCGTTTAATTCCTGTTTGATTACGTAAAATTCCATTGTCACCTTAACAGCCTACGTGAACCTTGTTTTTGTTTCAGGTTTATTTTTACATTCCTACAATTGAAACTGTCATAATATATATAAAACGACACAGAAATGAGAATGACAATTTCCTTATTTATTTGTATCGAAAATAGCAGGATTTTGCCTTTTCACGGTAAAACTGTCAGTAAATAAAATGTAGTGTAAACCTATTCACGGGCAAATATTTCTCAAGGCCCAAACTACCTTACAATTTGGCGAAATATCAATAACTCGGGGCTCTTGTAAGGAAAATATTTCCGGGCACGTGCATTTTGAGCACAGTTCATATCTATTTGGCAATAAGTCGAGTTTTCAATAGCGCCGTCTGCTGAACGAAATGAGATTTTTACTACAGTAGTAATAACTTGATAGAATCTGGGACACGATTCTAGGATCAAAGCATCGAAATCATATTAGAAAGCGTTTCCTCCAATTTTATTATTTGATTTTACGACAATTTTCATTACGACCTAACAATAAAAAAGCTTCGTAATAAGTATTTCTGAGTGAATGTGTATATTTTCAGATGTTCGTCGGAAATCATTGGCTGTCAGTATTTCGTGTTCTGAATTGAATATAAGCCTTGGCGTGGGTGTTATTTTAGCAGTTTATATGGCTTTATTACGTTCTGATTGTATTTGTGCCAATAGAATAACTTTGACGTAAAAACATTTGAGTGGTGTAGAGAATTTCATCCCGATCTTTATTTTCAATAATCCTTTATTAACCGGGAATCGTTTTTCTTGCGACGGGTTTTTGTCTGCTGTCTGCATTTTTTATATCATAGTGTGGAATACGTGCTTTAAAAAAACATAATCAGAAATAAAGATTTTATTATTCTGCAACAGAACCCAAGTTAAGTTCTTTTTTCAATTTATAACAAGCCTTCAAACAGCAGAACAATAAGATCAACTACCTAAGGTTCGAGTCTCTCCTTAGAGAGAATTGTAGGAGTTGATAATAAATCTTACCTTTTTATAGATAAAATGCACTTTTTCCTTCAAAGGTTTTTCAGAATATTTTTATTATTGCATTGAGAATATCAAGAAAAGGTGTTCTTTCTGTTTTAAACAAAACAGAAGGTATTATACTGTATTCAAGTGTATCAAACTAATTACGTTCTTCAGTGGTAAGCTACTTTTCTCTGAATTTAATGAGCACTAAGCTACTACCTTGTATTAGAATTATAATATTTCACATAAATAAGTTATATGTTTTTGTCTAACCGTCATCTCCTCAGTATATTATTATTTTTTAAATAGTTTTGATCTAACTTCGGATTTTCACCAAAACTCGTTATAAATTACACACAAAACACATATTTATATGTACATCATTATTTAATTATTTTATGAAGACTTACCCATAATCATTTGACTGGCAGTGGTCAGCAGTTTAACATCATTGTTGGCGTCTTGAGTTTCAAGTCTCACCGTAACATTGAGAGGATCTAAGGTTTCATCACCAGCTCTTCCGTGGAGAGTGACTAGGATGGCAGTCGTTTTCCCCGGTACTGCTACTTCTGGTGCCACCACTGAGAAACCGCTGGAAAAAAGAAGAAAATGGATTTTAGAATTATGTCCCTTCGCCAATTATTGATATAAATTACAGACCGCATATGGTATGCTCTTAAATATCCATAATATTTTCGTTTGATTTCAAGATTGGTTTTCATCAGGTAGATGTGCATTTACATAGTGGTAAAAATGAACATGTGTAAAAAAAATACGATACTCCTCCAGGTAATAAATACCGCTAAAATACTGGTAGAAAATACTCAATCAAGTAAATTGAAACTGACGAAATACACGTGCATAACAGAACATATTTTTTGTCTACACACCTATCCAAAATAAATCTCCGGCACTGAATCGACCGCAATCTGATTTTGACAACTGGCCAAATTCACATGTACAAAAAGAAAATAAAACTCCACTCGTGGCCGTAGTCGGCCAACTAGGAACAGCGGAGCAGTAAGTTGCTATCGGCGTAAAAGTCAAACATCGAACAACATAGGTCAACAAAATTCAATTCTAAACGTAGGGAAATATTGAAAACTCTCCAAACCAAAGTCTGCATTGCGACAAATCGGTTGGACACGTTCGAATTATTGTATTTTCCAAAGTGTGCACAGAATACTGAATTTTGTTTGACGAAACCGTTCGTGCTACATCCTGTTTGAGCGCAAGAACGCGCCTACGTCTATTTGAGTTTCGTGATACTGTTTAGTTTGTTTTAAACTATGCACCGAGATGTTCATTGTTCATTACTGTTTGCGTAGTATTGTCTGCTCTGGCTTGTTTGGTTTAGTGTTCTAAGCTTCCTCGTTTAATTCAATTTTCTCTGCTCTTATCTTCTACCAAATATATTTTATTAATCTTCCCCATCTCTATCCTGTTCCTCTATATAACGTCCTCATTTCCTTAATATCACGTGTAAAGCATTTTTATTTGCCGCATCATATTTGATATACTTCATGTAATATTATGCTATGTCATAATAAAGGGAAACGAAGCTCAAATAAATATGACAACAAAAAGAAATTGTGTTGTCTCTCATGTAATTTTTTTATTTGCTAGACGAATGGCTCCATAATGTCTACTTTTGATAAGGGTTACAGTCGATATGTCGTGCACATCGGGTGGTTATTTCCGTTGGCGACAAGATTTTATTTGTTTTTCTTACATGAACATTGAATGATACTTACAAACAAAGTATTAGATGCTATTGATGACATGGAAAAGGAACGGCTGAGTAACGACAACAAGGGTCATGACAGGTTAATATTTGTATTTTGAAATAACAATAAATAAATATAGCTTAGTAAATTATTTTGGTGCCCTTCAAGAAGAAATAGTCTTATTTAAAGACAAATGAAAATAATGTAATCATTTTATTAGTTTCTGATGTATTGTATTGTTAGATTTCGATGTACAATGTGTATGTAACATGTATACCTATTTTATTTCAGTTTTTCCAAACATTGTTATGTAAGTCTCAATCATTACATATAAAAGAAGTCAAGTGTGGGGCCGAGTGCTCATGGTTTGTTCAACGAGAACTCGAAACGTCCGGTTGACCCGTGACCCACCTCTTACCTTGGCTAGAGGCTAGGATTGTCATACAACGTGGCAATACCGCCAGTCTTTTGGGACCATTACCAGTGACAGCGATACGTAGGAAGTTTTGTACGTTTTAGTTTCTTAGTAGTTTTAGTTAGGTTAAGATACTTATATTTTCGCTTAGTGAAATTAGGTACTGTTATTTGTTCAATAAACTACCATTGTTCCCCCACGCCTTGGTTCCCCCAAAGGGTTGGGCAAAGGTGTACTTATAGTACATTTTCGCCAGTTATCTATAGGTCCCATGTAAAGGGGCAAAAATCGAGACTCCGGAATGCTACAGAGAAATTTTAGACAGAAAAACCCAATACCACTTTGCCCGACCTGGGAATTGAACCCAGGACCACAAGCTCAGCAGTAACGCTCACGAACACAAGTCCAACGAAGCAATATCAATTATAATAAAACAAGTGATAACAAACAAGATAGTCTAGATATCATCCAATTTAAACACGTGTCAAGCGGTCCGCACCAAATGACATCCAAAGTCCAAGGAAACTAAGTTAAAATGAACTCTAGTGCGGGTAAAACTTATTTCAAAACTAGTGTACTGTGGTTTCCGGGACGAGTTGCTTGGTTTATTTGTGCACTCGCTTTACAGACGTGTGACGTTGGCTTTGAACAAAGCTTTATGATGCCCGCGTCTGTTTTAGTACCTCAAATAAACGATTCTTGCCTTTCTGTTCTTGTAATTGGTGTTTTCCTGGGATTTGTTAGGTGTTGATGCGATTTTTCTGGGGATTAAGGGAATTGGTATTGTCAGCGGTTTATGCTATGGATGCATACCTAACGTGTAACATTGAAAGGCGGAGGTCAAATAGGTTAGTTACATAATGTAGGATACATATTTCATAAATGGAAGAAGGAAATGACGTCATCTGACGCCGGTCACTTCCTTTGCTTTCACAAGAATTTGAATTTTATATTTTCTTTTAAGCGTTTTGTTGGAATTATACAAAGCTACGTTCAGCTGTGCATTGATTTGTGTTTTATCCATCTTACTGTTTTGTATTACATAACCTAATCAACTATACATACCACATGTGGAATAATCTATAATATTTTTACAATAAAACCGCTGATCGCTTCTTAATTTTCGTATTTAATTTCTGTCTTTACAATGTGTGTTTGTGTTTTTCGTCTTTTTTCTGTATTCCTCTACTTATTCTACATTTTAAACACTCATCCACTATCTCTTTCACTCCTTGCCCATATCGTACATTTATTCCTAACACTTGCTCATACTTTACATCTGTCATTCATCTCACGTCTCATTTTACTATTCTATCATAACATTCCATTCATACAGACATAAACTCACTCCTTCTTAATAAACCTACGGGATATAAGTAGTTATTAGTATTTTTTCAATTAATATCTGCAATCTTTCCAGGATCACTATGAACACCTATATCATCAAAGTAATAAATATTGAAGTTAAAATTCAAATCCTTTGGATCGCAAATTATGTCAGCTCACTAATCAACTGACACAATAATTAGGAAGATTGGTAGAACGGCATAATTAACGAAACCTCGACGAGAATGTCAACAATATCCACAAATTCTTCTTTGGGATTCTAGTCACGTTTTGGTGCGAACGAAATTAATTACTTCCCGAAAGGTGACCGGCGACGTTGTAATTAGTAAGGGTAACTGGAATAGAGTCATTATCAAAAAAGTTGATAGGATTACCGTAAGGAAGTCAAAATTCAAAGGAATTGCGAATGGTGTACAATCTTTATATCTATTTACAAAAAAAAACTCGTTCTCGCCGGTCTGGCTTCGCCCACAAAAACACTGTATGTGGCGGCATGTACATACTTTTGGAACGAATTCGAATAACAAAAGGCTTGCAAATGGACACTTGCCAACGCCCGTTCTGCTCAATCGATACGAATCTCTCCAGAAAAGATTGCTTCTCTCAGTTTCTCAGCTCCGTATAAGCTAGACGTAACAAAACAGATAGCTGTTTAATGACCATTTTTATATTCGTAAATCTTAACTTTACTTGTGAATTTTTATTCTTTTCAAATTCTACTTTGTTCTTCGAGTTTGTGAACACTTTAACTTTTTGGACTGAGATTTTAGTAGAAAGATTTGTTGGAATTTGTATCAACAAACCTGTGAAATCTTTTTGACGGGTAGGTATGTAGCAAAACAAAGTGATAAATTCTGTGTGGAACATTTTCCTAGCTGGAATGATCTTCAAAGATTTTTATATTGGATGGCCAAGTATTATATTATTTAAAACATTTTGTGGAAGTATTTGGGCAAAATAGTTTTATCACTGTCGCACAATTTTATTGGACATTACGAGGACTAAGCATGATATAAATTTATTTATTATTCAGTTTTTAGTAACCTGTCTAACGTAAAACTGGATTTAGATTAGCATTTTTGCTAGCTTAGGCTACCATTGAGACGGGGTCAATTGTTATTATCACTATGTTTCTGCCTACTACTAGTACCTCTATTTTTTTCATTTTTGTCTAGCCGTATTATTGGGCGACGATTTTCTTGTATATGTCTGAGGTTTTTTGAAAGAATTGAAAGTTATGAATAAGTAATACAGGAAAACATTTTTGTGACATTTTCAAATCATTAAGTACGTTTCTAGTTGTTGGACATTACTGACATCGGTGAAGGACAACATTGTGAGGAAATCTGGACTTACAATGTAAGTCTGAAATCACCAACCCGACTTGAGCAAGCGTCGTGGTTAGGTAAGAGGACTCCGCCCTGCAGTAGGAGTATTATATGTTTATAAATACAGATTCAAAAGAGTATAGGCCATTTTTATTTCGCGACAACTCAATTTTTATAATAAATATGTTGAGATGCTAGAAAAAGTGCAGCGCAAATTCCTCAGATCGATGCATTATAGGTGCTCCCACAATTTCCCAACCTATAAAAATCTACTTAATAGATACAATCTGATGAGCCTGAAGTCTAGACGTTTATATCTAGAAATTATGTTTCTTTTTGATGTATGCTATAACAGGTATAACTGCTCTGAGATTACTAATAAAATATGCTACTGTGTCCCAAGAACTGTTATTAGACGAGAGGTGCGCGCACGTCCTCTTTTTGCTGTGTCCCGCTGCCGCACCAATGCTGGTCTGCGGGCGCCCCTACGTCGCTTATGCAAAAACTATAACGATTTTTGCTCGGAAACTACAGAATTAGATTTATTTTCAGTGTCAGCAAATAGATTTCGTTTTGCTTTGTTAAAGAAACTTAAGGATTACGATGTATAGTTATTTGAACAGTCTTGTAGTCTTACTCGCATAGATTGTTCATTAGTAAAGTTACATGAATTGTATATGCTGTGGATAACGGTGTGGGTTTCACATTTATATAATATCTTTGTTTATATTGTTTGTGCAGATAATAATATAATGTGTTACTGTTTGTTTGTCCCAAATAAATAAATAAATAAACTCAACCCTCATTTGATACCTCTAAACAAAAACAAACCCTTGGATATATTTTAAGTCCGGTAGCAGAAAAGTGGTGTGCGTTCGTGACTACATTGTTGGCAGTCAATACTTGATGCGGGTTGAAACGACCCGCTACAAATAAATAGGAATGGTAATGGTTCATACGTGATACCCAAGCCGAAGGAAAAATCCTTCTGTCAAGGATATTTAAAGCCTTCTGGGTGTTTATGAAGAGGGTTGGCTTCTCGCCATTTACGGTTTGTTTAAGGGTATGTGAGTAGTTTTTGGGTGGGAAACCTTTCAAATGATATGGCGAAACTGTTTTTGTTCCACTTCGCAGGGATAAAATGGTTGGCATTTTTCCCGAAATAAAACATACATTCATTGAATTAATAATGTAACAAGATGACAAAAAGTTTAAAGGACTTCTCCTTTTTTCATTAAACCTTTTTTGTTAAACGTGCAGTTTTTCCCTCAATGGACAGTTTCCATTTTTAATTGGTTTCGTGATGTCCTGACGTTTAATTGGTTCCGTTCATGTAAAAGGACAAGCCAGGTCAGAATTTTTCGGAACAATTTAAATATTTCTTTAAATGTTTGTCATCGAATTTTGAAAGAATAATTATGTTCTAATACGATCCACACTTTTTTGCTTTTTCATATATTTTTTGGCGTCGACTTATCTTTGGGTTGTCACCAAGTTAACTTTCTTGTTTTTCGTTTAGCACAATGTCACACTTATTATCTTTAAAGTAATTTTACACAAAAGTATACCACAAACAACAATTCATTCCTTTTTTAATTAAACCATTTGTGTTACCGGTACCTTCTTATTAACCTTGCTAATAAGCTCTATACATAGTCTAATCTTGTATGATTTGCTACTTTAATAAGCCAATTTTTTCTCTCAAAATAGGACTTTATTTTAGTCCCAATACGAAAGAACAGCTGTCATCCGATTATTAAGCCTTCCTTACAATATTTGGTAGCATTATTAGAAATATTATATTCTTTATAGAAAGGGAACACAAACAAGCAGAAAGACGTGACGGTAACATCTGGTGTTATACCCTCAATATTCACTGATTGAACGATACTCGACTCCAACGTATCTACAGCAATTTGGCGCCGAATACATTAATAATGTGCGATCTGACATAGAATGAGGGAATTAGGATGTTTATTGATGTCGTTTTGGCATTCTTCACTTTTCAAGAAGAAATAATTTGTTGTTTATAAATATATTCTGGTTTTTAACAAAAGCGATTGTAGTTTCCCCAGGCCACATTAGAAGTTATTCATTTTAATAAAGATGACCTAAGTCTTTATAAACAATGGATTTCTAAAGAAAAATCGAGGTTTTGAGATCAAAGTCGAAATATTTTCATTAAGATACTATAGAGATTTATGTCTACATGGCTTTGTTATGTTACCTCCACGAGTATTTATTAAAAGTTGCTGGCAGGCATAAAAAAAATGAACACTATTTCAAATTTGGAAGTCTAGATAATAATAGAGATAAGGTTAAAGAGGTGACAGTACGTGTCACTGTGGAAAATGATATCGAATGATTTTATTTAAACACAACAACATGCCTCACTTCCCCTAGGAGTTAGGCAGAGGTACCCATAATAGGTACACCGACATTTCACCAGTTACGTTTAAGTCCCAAGTAATAGGGGGCGAACCTATTGACAACAACCGGCCACAAATCCTGACTTCGGGCTGCCACTGAGAAATTACCAATGGAAAAACCCAATAACACTTAGCCTCCATCGGGAATCGAACCCAGAACCTCATACTCAGCAGTAGCGCTTCCAACCACTAGGCATTCATTTAAATAATTAAAAATTATTATATATCTTTATTTATGCGACAATTAACGCCCCTAGAGTTAGCAAATAAATGACCAACAGCTACCATTTGCTAATTAATCAATTGTCAACGTTTATTCTCTGATACAGAATACAGCCTCAATTGTTAGGTCATAGACCCTTTCATATGAAAACATTTTAATCTCAGTTGATAATCCCTCCAAAAGGTACCGTCCTAGATCCTAATCTCCCCCATAAATCTGTTCCAACCCGACCCCCCATCTTTAAGGCGAATCTTTTTTTTGTAAAATCATTAAGCTCGCTCTACGTTACTCCCTTCATAGACTTTGCTGTACAGAGTACTGTCAATATTTGCGGTACGAAAACCGCCCTTACTGCTATGAGATAAAGGCGTTGCTAATGTCAAATTGTTACTACTGATGTGCGGGTGATTGTGCGGTGTGGCTGAGTACTTGCCTGCGGCTCATTACGCTCTGATGAATTATTCATGCGCTAGCGCCTTCGCGCTTCCTCGTAACCAAGCCTAGTGACCTGAAGGCTTTGCTTCGAAAGCCCATTGACATGTCTTAAGGTGTATTATTTTATTCTCTTAGACCATTTGGAGGTGAATTGATACTTTGGATGTGTAGGTATATTAATTGAATTAATATTATGTAAAGCAAATGCGTTTTAACTAAAAAATTATTTATTTATTTTTATTTTATGATAAACTAGCTTCTGCCCGCGACTTCGTACGCGGACCCTGTTGCTTATGCCAGCGACAACGGGGTCGCCATTTATGTTATTTTTTATCCATTTCCCATTTAAATCTTTTATGACGCTGAGCTTTAGTTTTATTTCATTCCAACAACCACCAAAACATACAGTCCATTTGTCATCGTTTTCATTTTGGTAACGGCATTATTATATTCCTCACTTGTCTCTAGAGAATTAGAAGTCGATGCGTAGATACGCTTGGAACTCAAGCGTAATTCTCTTTCCGTGAACGTCTCTGACTCGCGAGACAATACATGACGTTCACGATCAGCGGTCAGTCGCGCATCATATTCTTCACTGGTCTCTAGAGACCTAATGGATACGCTGAGAACGCAGGCGTGCTTCGCGACCCGAAGAGGTTTCCACGGAGCGAGTTGCAGCCTAATGTTCTCGAACAACATCAAGTCTCTCCTGACGCTCTTCGGTAGATTCTTGGGATCTTATGATCCTCAATCTTTTAGCTCTCTTGGAACATTGGGAAAGATTTGACCTCTTTCTAGGCATGGTCATAGTTTTATTGTGAAGATACATGATCAATAAAAATCTAAATTAAAATGACTGCTCTCCTGCGTTACCGGGTAGGCTACAGTGTCACGAAGATAAATGGAAAAGGAAATTAAACACTCAAACAACATAAGCCCGAAGGCATATTCATACGATAAAATAAAAAAATAAATAGGAGTTTTGGCCAGTAGAGTCAAATTTTCAATGATATACCATCGTCATCGAAAATCAGTCCTAAACTGTTACCGCCTTCACCGCGTGCAGGTACTCCCAGTTTATGTTATTTTATAATTACACAGTAAAATTAGTGATGGCTTTGATTTCCACATCAGATGTTTCTGATCTTCGATTTTTATAAGTCAACAGGAAATGCCCATCATATTGAACAACAAAGACGTCAAAGACGTCATTCCTATATGTGTTATGTTGTAGCTAGGCTCTTGGAGTTCCACAACAGGTGTTCCAGATCTTCGATTTTTATAAGTCAACAGAGAGTGCTCATCAGATTGAACAACTTGTGGTAAGACGTTATTCCTATATGTGTTATGGTGTAGCTAGGCTCTTGGAGTTCCACAACAGGTGTTCCAGATCTTCAATTTTTATACATCAACAGAGAGTGCTCATCAGGCTGAACAACTTTCGCTAAGACGTAGACGTCATTCTTATATGTGTTATGGTGTAGCTAGGCTCTTGGAGTTCCACAACAGGTGTTCCAGATCTTCGATTTTTATAAGTCAACAGGAAATGCCCATCAGACCGAACAACTTTTGCTAAGACGTCATTCCTAGCTAGGCTCTTGGAGTTCCACAACAGGTGTTCCAGATCTTCGATTTTTATAAGTCAACAGGAAATGCCCATCAGACCGAACAACTTTTGCTAAGACGTCATTCCTAATATAATGTTATAGTGTAGCTAGGCTCTTGGAGTTCCACAACAGGTGTTCCAGATCTTCGATTTTTATAAGTCAACAGAGAGTGCTCATCAGATTGAACAACTTGTGCTAAGACGTTATTCCTATATGTGTTATGGTGTAGCTAGGCTCTTGGAGTTCCACAACAGGTGTTCTAGATCTTCAATTTTTATACATCAACAGAGAGTGCTCATCAGGTTGAACAACTTTCGCTAAGACGTCATTCTTATATGTGTTATGGTGTAGCTAGGCTCTTGGAGTTCCACAACAGGTGTTCCAGATCTTCGATTTTTATAAGTCAACAGGAAATGCCCATCAGACCGAACAACTTTTGCTAAGACGTCATTCCTATATAATGTTATAGTGTAGCTAGGCTCTTGGAGTTCCACAACAGGTGTTCCAAATCTTCAATTTTTATACGTCAACAGAGAGTGCTCATCAGGCTGAACAACTTTTGCTAAGACGTCATTCCTACATATATATGTTACAGTGTAGCTGGGCTCTTGGAGTTCCACATCAGGTGTTCCAGATCTTCAAATTTATTCTCTCAGCAGAAAATGCTAATCACGTGGAACAATTTTTGCTAAGGTATCATTTTTGTATCTCTTATAGTTTAGCTGGTCTGTTGCGGTTCTGCATCAGGTGTTCAAGTTTCCAAGATAAATTATAGCCTATATGTTGCCCAGACTTAATACCTATACAACAAAAAAAAAATCATTCCAATCCGTCCAGTAGTTCCGAAGATTAGCGTGTACAAACAAACAGACAAACAGACAAAATTTTTTTTTTGGATTTATGCTCTATTAATGTTTCTAAACCCCCCTCAATTATTATTTTTTTAATATATTCAATGTACAGACACAGTTTTTTTACTGTTTTATTACCTATATAATATATGTATAGATCAACATTAAAATAAGTCAACAATCAGCAACTTATACCTAATTTATAAATTTGAAATTAGAAGAAACTAAAAGTGGCGTTTAAAATTCTCCGCATCGCTGTTGTCAGGTAATGAACTCAAAAGACTGGCTGCATTGCCACATTGTTTGGCAATGCTTAGTCTTGGCCGGGGTCGAAAAACCAGCCCAAGTCGTAAGACGTGTATTTTGTTTTATAACAAATATTATTTTAGGTAGGTACGTATCCACCTATTTACTAGTCTCTTTTTAATCTGCTAGAAAATACAAAATTAATCTCAAGATCAAGTTTTTTTCAAACAATTTTTATTTTATAAAAATTGTTTGAAAAAAACTTGATCTTTCTAAACCTTTTCGATAATTGACTATTTGAATCGGTCAAAAATAAAATATGAAATCACATAAAAAGAAGACCGCTCGTCTTAAAAACTTCCAGCACCGTACAGAAATTAAAAATTATGCGAAGATGTAATTGAAACACAGCATTTAATGCTAATAAGTCTTCCATTTGATTCTAAAAATCTGTGACGTCACATTGTTATATTTCATACGAATCACGTACAAATGCCGCGTTTTGACAGTTCATAAGAAGTAACGTTATTGACTACCCTTTCAAATACCCAATTATTCAAATTATTAGAACCAAATACACTATTAAAAATTCCAGAGTTAGTTACGTTAAGGTTAAATTCCTAAATCTAATTAATAATCGCAAACAATGTCCTGTTGTTTTGTCTAAAGTTCCAATTTCAGAACAAAAGACGCAGCCACGTTAGACAAGATAGTGCCTAGTATTCAGTCTAACTTTTGCATCAATGATTTCCTATCATCGTTGACAAAGGATTCGGTGTCAAAGCCCGTATAAGCCAATGTTTGGGTTATAGATGTCAAGAGGAACTAGAAATGTCAAACTTTTGAATTAGTTAGTATTCATTTAGTTTTCTAACCCCTTTACTATTAAACGTTGTATAGCATCTATGTGTATACAAGTCATTCAATTGTCTATTTAATGATGTACAATTATTATTATTTTATACTACAACTATACTTCTATTCGCATCGGATTTTGACGCGGATTTCATCATCATTTAGAGAATTTATTATAGAAAGTTTATCGTGCAAAATACATTCATGTTAAACTTAAACGAATCTCAATGTATTTTCAAGTCGCAAAAACAACGCGAAGCAGGAGCGTGTTGCTAGAAATTACTTAAACAGTTTTTATTAAATACTAGCACTTTGCCCGCGGCTTCGCTCCCGTGGTCTTTCCCGTGGGACCCGTTATTTTTCCCGGGATAAAAAGTAGCCTATGTTACTCCTAGAAAACTAAGCTTTCCAACGGTGATAGAATTTCGGTCCAGTAGTTTTTGAGCCTATTCATTACAACCAAACAAACAAACAAAGTTTTCCTCTTTATAATATTAGTATAGAAAATAAGTACCCTCTGAATGCGTGTTTAAAAATCATATTTAATAATTATTTTGAAACTGTGTTAATGACAACTTTTAAGTAGATTTTAATCAAGTAACTAAAATTTGTTTCTATTTATTCTGAATTCAAAAATAAATTTGAACATGATTGCTGACGGTAGGAATAAAAATCCTTAAACAAAAACAAAAAATATTTTTATTAGTAGTTTCCGCTTTTATTTATTCTGTATATCAGAACACCACGTTCAAAAATATTAGAGCTTTCACAGTCTCTACCTTCATGACCTTCTTCGCTAACCAATTTAGGTGCAAAACTATCTAGTATCAACATTGGACGCCTACATTTCCATAAGATTTGCATCTAGTTGCCCCTTGAGGTGTATTGGCTACTGTCTGAAACAAGACAATAATACTTAATGACACTATAGATACCGGGGCTCGTGGCTTAGTAATACCTACCGCACGGGTCGGACGATAAGGGTAAGCTACGCTACCGCGGTCGATCCAGGGATGGGTGGTACCCGTTGGCTTTCAATCGTGGATCTTTGACAGCCGTTACACGTTTTCAGATGCCCAAAAGTCTGACAAGCAGTAATACTCAGTAACTGTGGTGTAGAGGTCAGATAGGCAATCGCTCCATGTAAAATACTGGTATTCAGCTCAATCCTCGGTGCAACAGTCAAGTCATGAAGTATAGGACTTTAGAACGGGCTATCATAATTAAAATCGTATATTAAATTTCGTTTCTGTATCGTTGACTGTTGAGGAGTTCCTTCGTCCGGAGCCAACGCCTACGTGTTCAATCAGATAATGCATTAAGTATTAAAAAGCATTTTCTTTCAAACCGAATGAACATGTAAAATGTCAATTCCGTAGAATAAGAGCAAGTGGTTGTAATTGAGCTTGCAAGATTTGACCCATACATACTAACTTACTAGCAAATGAAATTAACTAACTAGGAGTTAAATAGAAATTGTGATCAACTATTGTCTCGTAAAAGTATGCCATAAGTGATAAGCTAACCTACATAGGTACAGACGCCAGCACATCGAGTTACCCTAATCTGTCAAAATTGTTTGATAGATTTTCTACTTTATTATAGAAGAATAAGGTTCACATTCAATTGCTAATATTTGACAGTTTGGTATAGCTTGATGAGCTGGCGTCTGTAAATACACATACATTCACGCCTATTTCCTATGGGTCTAGGCAGAAAATACCGAAAATTACCTGCTACGATCCTTGCAAAACTCATTTTCCGAAGAGTACGTTCATACATTTTGTCATAGATGCACGTTGTTTATAAATGATAAACTAGCTGACCTGGCGAACTTCGTTCCGCCTAACAGTTATTTTTCTAAAATAAACGTAGCCTAAGTTACTCCTTATTACATCAGCTACCTGCCAATAAAATTCCCGTCAAAATAGGTCCAGCCATTTCAGAGATTAGCCGAAAGAAACAGACAGACGGACAAAAATTGTAAAAAAATATATTTTGGTGTACGTACCGTATTATATTCATATAAATGAAGTAAAAAACGGTTATTTCAATATTACAAACAGACACTCGAATTTTATTTATATGTATAGAGTATAGATTTATAGAGTAAGTTGTATTCAACCTTCAAAGTGAACATTGTTCATAGTCAATTCTGTTCTTTAAGAATGTCTTCCATCAAGTATGTTGTACCCAAAAGTATCGAAACTTAGCTTGTTATTTCTAGTAACAATAACTCAATGTTTTGATGTAACGTCAATATTAGTAAAGGAACACATAACTCGGTAGGTGAGCTTTGTTTGTTCCCTATGCCATTTCACAGTATTATACAAGTTACCATGGCAACGAACATGGCCGAATGGAACTACAGACAAAGATCACTACATTAGGTACAGACCTGCTTCCTCACAGAAAGTCTTTATGTGTAGTGTAGTTTTGAATCACAGTAATTTTATAAAGGCGAAAGTTTGTGAGTGTCCGTGTGCGTGAATTTGTATGTTTGTTACTTCTTCACGCAAAAACTTCCAAACGGATCTGAATTAAATTTAACGCTGAAATAGACTATGTACTGGATTAACACATAGAATACTTTTAATTCCGGTAAAACGTTCGCTTGGGATAACACTGGCAAAAGCAAGTAACAAATCTCTTCTTCTTCTCGTGTTGTTAGTGACAAACCTAGTGTCAGAGGCAATATAAGTAACAAATATATGCATTTACGTAGTTATAACGATAAGAAAATTATCGGTTTATCTCTCTAAGTAAGAATATCATGGTTGCATGAAAGCATGACGTTGTTTTAATTATTTTAACACATCATCATCTGCCTAGCCTTTTCCCAACTAGTCAGTGAGCCAGACAGTCTAACCGTATGCAGCTAAATACCAGTTAATTATGTTAACACACATCTGTAAAAAATCATACCCAAAGAATTTGGTTTCCGAATACCTTAAACGATGAATAAGATGACACATCCCCTAAAATGGCATCGCTTAACCGTGCGTCCCTAACATCAAAGCTCAAGATACATAACGGTAGCAAAAAAACTTCCTGAAGGATTGCCGTTAACAATAAAAAACTTAAAGGGTAACTTTAAGGGGTAACTTTCGGAAATCCCGTTCAGTTCACCCCCTTTTCATAAAGTTGCAAAGTTGCCTCAATTAAATAGATGACTTTCTAAAATAAATCGAGTTTTCTAAGCCCTTACCCGGAATGACGTCAAGTAGTAAATTTTATTAGCGCGGGTGAAAATGATTAATTGATTTTCTGTGTCGAGGCGCACCGTGCCACGGGTGACAAACAGAATTTATACAGGGTGATGTGAGAGTGATGTAGATGTTTGTTGTAGTTGTAGTGGTTTGGTATGTATTCTTTTGATGAAATATGTCTGCATCTTTTGTTATGTAAGAAAAGTATTTTTTAAACTTACCTGTATCTAGCGAAAAAGAGAAAGTTCACATTGTTTAATAAAATACTCGATTTAAATTTTCATAAGACTCGCCATTTTACAACAAGCAATCCCGCTTCTTCTAATATTTATAACTTCAAAAAATCTATAAATAAATGGTAGAAACTTTGAAGCTAGAAGGTCTACAAATTTTACTAAATTTCAAAGACGACCTCTCAGCTAAAGAAAATGATTATTTAGAAAAATAAAAAAAATATTGTCAATAAATGTTTAAAATATTATACTTTGTACATATACCTTCTTTTTTTTAATACTTCAAAACAAACAAAATTATTGGTCTGACATTTATACTCTTCTATTTTTGCGAATAAGATCAACCTGTACACAAAAGTAAACGAACAGTATTCAGACATTATAATTGAGAAGGTTCCAATTAAACTGAGGCCAAAATAGGTCCCTACTCGGCATTCGAGGAGGAGTAATGAGAGTAATATAAATCTGGTTTATCTGTTTATACATACTCATTTTAGTCTGACAGCCAGTCTTACCAAGGGGTATCGTATTACCCAGGTACTGGGTTGTGGTGGTCAGATAGGCAGTCGCTCTGTGTAAAATACTGGTATTCAGCTGCATCCAGTTAGACTGGAATCTAACCTCAATATAGTTGGGAAAAGGCTAGGTAGATGATGACATACTCACTTTTCAGATATTTTATAAGCTACAATTTTCTTTCCGACTGTACAGATTCACCATAACAAGCTTTCCCAAACTGTCAAATTTTCCCAATTGAACATGACTAAGTAATAACAGCCGCACGGATAGACTTACCAGGTTAAGCTACGCTTGCCAAAAGTCTGACAGCCAGTTTTACCAAGGGGTATCGTATTACTCAGTTACCGACTGGGTTGTGGAGGTCAGATAGGCAGTCGCTCCATGTTAAATACTGGTATTCGGCTAGACTGGAACCGGTACTACATCCGGTTATGTCGGGAAGACGACCCCAAAATAGTTGGGAAAAGGCTAGGTAGATTGATTTGAAGCAACCAACTCCACCGAAAGATTTCCATTGCAATTAAAAAGGACAATATTTTTTTATTTCCAATTGCTCAGTTGCCCAATTTGCTCAGTCTTAAGTCCCAGATAACTGTCAAATATTTCAAGTATAATGAGGAGACAGCAAAGAGAAAGCATTATCTAAGTATTCTTTGTGAAAGCATTAACAAAATGTCCATCAATCAAATAGATGCTGACTCTGTTAAGTAGGTATTTAAGGAGAAAAAAACATTAAGAAGGAAAGGACGAAAGAGGAATGGCAAACGTTTTGATAAAAATTTCTCTGCATTCAATTAATTTTATATCTTTTCTAATTTAGTTAACATGACATCGGCGCCTGTAATCCTGGAAGGGTTATTCAGAGGTGTACCTTTAGTATACCCTGATTTTGTCAGTTACCTTTCAAAATCATGTTTTTTTTTACTTAGCCCCAACTGTCCCACTGCTGAGCAAATCATGTTACTACAAACAACAACATGTTATTTGTAGGAATGTTTGGGACTGACTGTCAGATCTATCAACACATAGCTCAAACACCTGAACAGATTGGACAGAAAGACACGTATAGTGTATTTTTCTTCAGTTGTCTCATTTGGTAAACAAATGTCGCGACTAATATTAAGATTTCTAGGTATTGTATGTGTCTCTGAAGCAATATTTTTTTTATAATTCGTGCCTTATGTGTATTATACAAAGATCAAGACGTTTATGCTCAACTTAAAGTGTATGATTGATACGAAAAATCAGAATTTTCGTCCCGTGTTTGTTTACCAAATTGAACACTGTAAAAGAAATACACTATAGGTAGTTATTATGACGTAAGTATCTAAAGAGCAGTTGTGGCCCAGTGGTATCGGCCTCGACTTTTTTTTTTTTTTTTACGAGTTGGTCATGAGTTGTCGAACCCAAGCAAGCGCTTTACTTTGTGTATTTCATTTCATCACCACTGCTCTCAAAACGGTGAAGAAAAACATCGTGAGGAAACCGGCATGTCCTGGAACCAAAAATTCGAAGACATGTGACATCCGTCAACACACACTGGGCCCATGAGCCCACTCCCTCTCATATAGAGGGGGCTTCCCAGCAGTGGGAACATTACAGGCTGACTATGTTATGTTAAGTATCCGTTTTTCAAAGAGAACGAAGCCGCTAGCAGAAGCTTGTCAATAAGTCATGTTTATGAAGGAAATACATTACCGAAAATAGATTTAAACCCATTAACACTTACACAGTAATCCAATCCCCCAAACCAGTCTTAAGATTTGGGGGAGAAAATCAAATCACAAGCGTCATGATTCTCCATTCATTTTCCAATTCGTCACGGAACACAATTAATGTTAATTTTTTAATAGGGCTCTTCTTCTCTTTCGTGAGGACTTGATGTCAGAGTGTTTATGCTGCCCATGGGCCTTAAGCTTAGCTTCACATGCTGTTGAGAAATATCTCTCAGACATTCAGATTTCCTCACGATGTTTTCCTTTACCGAGTTTTAAGCAAGTGATAAAAATCAGAGGTGCGTGCCTTGGGTTTTAACTCGAGACCTATGATAGGGCAGTCCGACGGTCACACCAATAGGCTATCACTGCTGTGTCTATAGGGCTTAGAACTTGATACCCGGTCTTACCAAGGAGCATAGTGTGCGTTTGTGGCGTGAAGTATTGGTATTAAGCTACATCCTGTTAGACTTGAAACTGACAACAATTAGTTAGGATTAAGCTAGGCAAATGGTGCTCGTGGCTAAGTAATAACAGTCGCACGGATCAATCCATCAGGTTAAGCTACGTTTGCTGGGCTTGGTCCTTGGATCGGTGACCATCTGAACATATCGAGACTCCTCCGTGTCTCGGAAAGCACGTTAAACCGTTGGTCCCGGCTATCAATCGTGGATCTTTGACGGTCTTTACGGGTAGTCAGAAGCCCGAAAGTCTGACAGCCAGTCTTACCAAGGGGTATCGTATTGCCCAGTTACTGGCCGGGTTGTGGAGGTCAGATAGGCAGTCGCTCCATGTAAAATACAGGTATTCAGTTGCATCCAGTTAGACTGGAAGCTGACCCTAACATAGTTGGAAAAAAACTTGTAATTTTTTTTAAAGCTAGGCAAATGGTAAATAGGACTTAACAACTCTGGTACGTTTTTGAAATCGAGACAGTTAAAAATTAGTAAGAAGTAATATAAGATTTTATATTTGACACCTCGATAATATGAAACAGTCTCTTGCTCAGTAATTTTTCTTTATTGTTAATTCAACTTAACCTGTGATTGCGTTATGCCTTATAATATAATTTAACAGCTCAAACCCTATATGAAACCAGAATTTACAACAACCTGACTAATGAGTCAGGTTGTTGTAAATTCTGGTTACGGTAACGGGTGTTTAATTAATCACGTGCTATGGGGTAATGACCCCATAGCACGTGATTAATTAAACACCCGTTACAATTTAACGCTGGTTAAATTAATTAAACGCTTTACAATATTGACCGGATGTTTGCATTATATGCACAAAAACTAGCAATTTGGGCATGTGATTGAATAATTAACTGCTTTGAACATTATATTTCTTGTTAAGCTTTAATTTGAACAAGTAATTAAGCTTACGTCTTTTCTGCCCATAGATTTTTGTTAATTGACCAGTGGTAGCCCAGTGGCCACAACTTACGAGTTGTAGCTTGATATGTTGGTTTCTGTGTCAACGTAGAGTCGAAGTATTGCGTGCCTAGCGAAACGTTTTAGCGGGCATTCTTCGAATCGAGCATAGCAGGACTAGAGCATAAGGGGGCTAACCGCAATAAGGTATTTTTCTTCGTGTTTATCACTACATAAGGAACCAACTTTGGGTAGATTCATCAGGTTAAGCTACGCTTGCCGGGGTTGGTCCGTGGATTGGTGACCATCATTACATATCGAGAGTCCTTCGTGCCTGGGAAAGCACGTTAAGTCTTTGGTCATGATTTAAAACCTAGGCTGGCACTGTACTTTGTGTGTTTAATTTCAGCACCACTGCTCTCAAAACGGTGAAGGAAAACATCGTGAGGAAAGCGTTATATAAGTACTACCCACAGTAATCTTAATAATAATATTATACTACCTTACCTTATTATTATTGATCCACACAAATCTTTCGATGAGTCACTATCTCCTGCGAAGGTCCCTTCACTGCGCAAGCGCAATCCTACTGATCATTAAAAGGTACCGTTTGCAAACCGACCAAGTTAAAAAGTCATTAACTCGATGACTTTACAGAATAAAATTAGTTCCCCCAGGGACCTTTTTGTTGCATGTCGTTATATATCCGTAGTCTTTGAAAAATGATTATACGAAAACTTTCTTGTCGTTAAGTATTATTGGAAAGACATTATAAACGAAGTTGCTGTTTGGTTCTGGTATCCTACTTTGCCGTTAAATCAATGTTCTCTAGTATCGAGAAGTTCAGTAATTTAATCAGTCCTTTGTGAATTCATTGTTTAGGAAAAAGACTACGTACTTATGTTGTCCGTAGGTATAAATATCAATCAAATCATAACTGTCATTCTTGACAGTTGTATAAAATGGCGAATTGATGTAGGGTGGTAATTTGCTTAACAATCAATTTCCCTGTTTGTACTTGAAAAAAAATCAGATAGTTACTATCTGATTGATGGTTAAAAGTGAACAATATAACATGAAAATATCAAATGGTTACAGACTAGTGACGGGCTCATAGCTAATTAATAGCAGCCGCCATCATGTTAAGCTACGCTTGCCGAGGTTGGCCGTGGAGGGGTGACCATCTTTACATATCGAACCTCCTTTGTGCCTCGCCACGCACGTTAAGCCGTTGGTCCCGACTGTCATTTGTGCATCTTTGGCAGTCGTTACGGGTTGTCAGAAGCCCGATAATCTGTCAGCCAGTCTTACCAAAGGGTATCGTATTACCCAGTTTCTGGGTTGTGGAGGTCAGATGGGCATTTGCTCCTTGTAAAATACCAGTATTCAGCTGCATCTGGTTAGACTGGAAGCCGACCCCAACATAGTTGGCAAAAGGCAAGGCAGATTGATTGACAGACTTGTGAAAATACCGATTTAAAACGAAGCGAATCATTTATTTTCTTTGCTAAAGTAGTGACACTATCGCATTAGCGACGTTTTTATTCTGGTTTCCTTTTGTACGTCTTTATTTCTAACAACGATAAAATGTCATTTAAAATAAAACATGTGCTTCGTAAAAAAAAACTATTCCATTTTCAAACACCGCAAGCAAACAACAGTAACAAAAATAATGACACAAAATCCGCAACTACCCTACAAAAGAGCCATTAAAAAAAAAACAAAAAACTTGCCCATTATGCCGGTGTCCCACAACCTAAATACTCGAGTTAACAGGTACAGTATTTACTACTCATGTGACGCTTGACACGTTTTCACTTTCCTCTTACTCCCTCTCCCTAGTGCCCGACTTCCAACCAAGTCGGTCGGAGGTTTTTTTAGGGTTCCGTAACTAAAGGACTATTACTTACCTACGTGGTGCAGATTGAATAAAAAAATAGTGTGAATATGGCAGCTTTAATAAAATTAAAAATGCGTTTTTTTTTTCATTTTTATATACCAGATTTATATCCAAGACTTGTGAGAGACACAATTAGTCAAATAGTATTGCATGTTTCTACATTATATATTCATTAGTAGGTAAACTTTAATAGTCGTATTATAAAATAAGGTTTTTTTTTGCAAAAGGTTTAAACCACTGTTAAAACTGACAGTTTAGTTTGTTAGGAACTTAACCTGTGACATAAAATTCAGAATACAAAAACTAGTTCGAGCTAGTTTTTGTATTCCGAATTTTATGTGATGACTTAGGCTAGGGCTAAAATTAAGAGAAAAAAAATACTACTACTATATTTTCAGCTATCATGACGCATGGCCATCGCTCAAAATAATGCTGCTACCCTATGCTAGATAATAATTACCTAATAATTAGTAAAAACAACACTTAGTTCTAAAAATGTTTATACGGATACAATATATAAAATGGCAACATTCCATTCCGTCAGCATCGACACCCGCGCCAGCGCGAATGAAATCCCGTTTTTTAACGAGACAGCAATGGTAGGTGCTACGGAACCTTAAACTACACGAGACTAAACTGTACTTGGCCTATTATTTTTTCATTCAAAAATACGTTCTCCTTTCACGTAAGGTCAAGTTACCCTTTTATATTTTTTTTTAATTTGAACGTGGTACTGAAAGTGAGAAGTCGGTAATTTAGCGTGACTTTTCACTGATGTTTTTGTAAAGGTTGTTATTTAAGTTTCAACTGGTTATGTGCAGTTTTCTTTTAGTGAGCAACGCGGAGTAATTTTCTTTACAGTTTAACGTGTAAAAGGAATTTTATGAAGTGTTTTTTTTTTGTAATAGAAGTTAGTTCGCTTTCACTGGTTAGTAGTTTGTTGTTAAATTAATAGTTCGTAACTTTTATTTTAATTACACTTACGATAATGAACAACAATAAATATAAAAATTTCTATCAAACCGCTTCTCCGAATGGGGTTAAAAATGTAAAGGTCGGCCGTGTGATGGCATAACTTTTTTTTTTTGACGGTGGGAGTGTGTGTGTGTGAGTCATCAATTTACTCCACCCGCTCTGAGTGGAGCGGAAGGGAGCGTCAGACTCTTACTGACTAAAACCCAACCATGTTCCTGCTGTAATGTTTTTGTTTTTAAGCAAATTTAAAATTAAACGCTCAAAATGCGTGCGATGCCATTGAAAGACGAATTATAATAAAAGTGTCTACCATCGGTAGAAAGAAGTTACTGGACACTAAGTTACGCTGGTCAAAAAAAAAAAAAAATGACATTATAATACTCACGTCGTACACTTCCCAGCGCTTGCGACTGCTAGTTGCACCGCTATCAGCGCCAACAGCGCATACGCTATATAGCCCGCCATGCTAGCACGTCAGCGCATTTCCTTCAGCCCCGGATATTGCCCGCTCCTAGGCAGATCTGTAACAAAATGTTCAGTGTTCTTGAATAAGTAAATATGTGGGGCAGTGTTTGAGAAGTGAGTGTGATATGTGTAAGTGAATCTCGTTGGAGCAACTAATTTTCTTGTTAGGGTTTTATGCTTCAAACTTTGGTGACCAAAACACAATAAACTTAACATTTTAATAATACCTTTTTTAACGTGGAGATGGAAAAAATAAGTTTACAAATATCGAAACAATTTAGCCACCATATGTATAGTATTGCGATAATTAATATAGAGGAGCTCGTGGTTAAGTAATACCAGCCACACAGGTCGATCCTAAAGGTTAAGCTACCTTTGCCGGGGTTGACTGTGGATGGGTGACCATCTTTACTTACCGCGACTCCTTCGTGCCTTGAAAAGCACGTTTAGCCGTTGGTCGCGGCTGTCATATATCCATCTTTGACAATCGTTACGGGTCGTCAGAAGCCCTAAAATCTGACGGCGAGTTTTACCAAGAGTTTTTTTTTTTTTTTTTTATCGTGTTACCCAGTTACTGGGTTGTGGAGGTCAGATAGGCAGTCGCTCCATGTAAAATATTGGTAATCAGCCGCATCCGATTAGACTGGACCAACTATTTTGGAAAAGGCTAGGCAGATTGAGTGACAATGAATGTACTTAGTTACCCTAAACTGTCAAATTTCTTTGAAAGATTTTCAAGTTTATGACAAAGCAGTTAGATTAATTTTCAATTGGGAAAACTCAACATTTAGGTAGCTCGATGTACTGGTTGAAACAGCTGATTTTTTTTGCGATTTCAGGTTTCAGATAATGATGAACAACCCCTTAAAATAATGCCCATGAATTCAATTTCACCCTGTATAATCTAGACTTAAATCGACGTTCTTAAAAAAACAATAGCGACGATCATTTATTCAGAATTAGATGCTCAGAATAATGAAAACACTGATCATCAAAATCCAGGATAGAACTTTAACTCGAACCTTACTTGTTTAATACGCACCACAAAGCCTCTGTATCCAAGTTTGTAAGTTATTTACAAGTATTCTCGACATCATACTGAATGTTATACAAGGTTTCCGATTACCCCTATAGTCTTGGGAACACTTAAACTAACTAAAACCGTATTTATGATACATAAAACCGGTTTACAACTCCTTGAAACCCGCTGACCTATTACTATCCGAATTGACGCTTAAGGTTCTACAGACGATTACGGACTGTCGCAGCGACAGTTTTATATGGATCGTGTGACTCTTGGGATTGAACGAAATGCTTATCGAAGTAGGTATGGCGAATAATGTGTAAGTTAAAAAGGTTGAAAAACTTCCGCTTAAAAGGGTCACAGTGGATTGTGGTTAGAGTAGATTTGGCTATCATTTGTTATGGTTTTGAGGGCCATATGAATGAAAATTATGGGGTTAAGCAGCTATATGTTGGCTTGGAAATTGTGTCTGCCACTTAGTAGACTGAAAAGAGAGAACCAACCAATACAATACATGAGATTCTATATTTTATATTTAATACTAGCTGCTATCCGTGGCTTTGCCCGCATGGTTCGCGGATATTGTTCCAAGGGAATAAAAGTATTTTATGTATTAATCCTACTACTATTATAAAGGCGAAAGTTTGTAAGTATGGATGTATGGATGTTTGTTACTCTTTCACGTAAAAACTACTGTATAGATTTGGATGAAATTTGACACAGAGATGGTTTATATCCTGGATTAACACATAGGATATTTTTTATCCCGGTAGAACATTCCTGTGGGATAATTTCCGACCTCCACGCGAGCGAAGCCGCGGGCAGAAGCTAGTACACTCATAAACTACTTCTGTGCCAAGTTTAATCTAGATCCGATCAGCCATTTGAGCGTGACGAAGTGAGAAACATACAAACACAAATACACTCTCTCACAAACTATCGCCTTTATAATATTAGTGTGATGTGAGTACACGTTTATAATTTCTTAATTCCCTCTAAATTTTATTTGATGGTAAAAAAACTTAAACTAAAACTTAGAATAAAATAAAATTAACACGTAACCGTTGTAAAACGCAATCGCAGCTGCACACCACTCGTATGGTTACACCCTTACAATTTAGTGACCTTACATTATTTCGCGACGTGAACCAAAACGTGACGGGAGTACTAAACACGCTGTAAAGGGGACTAAAGTACTGTCATACATATTATATAGTTTGAGAGCTCTATGATATAATGTTCTTAATGACTATGATAGAATGAACAGTTCATGACATGAACTTGAGATGGAGTAATAATTGAGAGGAAAAGTTGATGATATAGGCCAGGAGATGTCTCGAATGGAGGGCAAAAATATGTCATGCGAGAATTCGATGATTAATTTTTAAACTCAAACTCAAAGTATTTCAAACTCAAACTCAAAGTATTTATTTCAAATAAACCAATTACAGGCACTTTTGAATTGTCAAGGTGTCGGTCAGTCAGAGAGATGAAGCTAGTTGCCCATTCCAAAGCAGTAGGTACCTATGGAGAAGAACGGGCAAGAAACTCCATGGACACTCTTTTAAACAAAATATGGTTACAAAATATTGGTTACATAGTTCATATTAGTATTATACATGTGAGAACGATGCATAATTAATAGGGAAAGGTTCAATTTTATCCTATTCCTACTTTTTACTAATATTACAAATTTATTTGTGAAGATGTTTGTTACTCAATCATGCTAGAACGGTTAATCGGATCTAGATGAAGTTTGGCACAGAGATACATTATAGTCTGGAATAGCACATAGGATACTAGTTTTTAACCCGTTGGTGCGTCCCCGTGAGATAGTTTTCGAGATCCACGAGGACGAAGCCACTGCTTGTTTCATAACAAGTGGGGAACGTGATGTGCGACTGACCGCTGATTGTGAACGTCATGTATTGTCTCGCGAGTCGGAGACGTTCACGGATAGAGAATTGTGCTTGAGTTACAACCGTATCTACGCATTGACGTCTAGGTCTCTAGAGACAAGTGGGGAATATAATAATGCGGTTACCAAAATGAAAACGATGACAAATGGACTGTATGTTTTGGTGGTTGTTGGAATGAAATAAAACTAAAGCTCAGTATGATAAAAGATTTAAATGGGAAAAATGATAAAAAATAACATAAATGGCGACCCCGTTGTCGCTGGCATAAGCAACAGGGTCCGCGTACGAAGTCGCGGGCAGAAGCTAGTTTCATAATAATTTCAATGGTATCCAGTAAGACCACATCATTTGGTAACTTTATGAGCTTGATCCTCTGTGACAACTTTAAGCTGTACGATGCCCAAACAAAAAGTCGGTAATATGCTAGTACGGACTTTTTGCTCTGATAGCCAATAATAAACATTAGTCATTATTTTCTTTAATTTGCCTAATGATATTGGTGGAGATTTAACGATCTACAACCATAAAAGAAGTCGGAATTGCGTTATAACCACCACAATATTTGGTTACTTGATGATCTTGACTTCTTTTCCAACCTCAAGCAATATGATGACATGTAAGCTTGACTTCAAATAAAAAACGGTTCACCATAGAAAGAAAGAAAAATTAACATGAAAAACAATCCTTTAAAAGTTTCAACACTCAATATTTCAGATTCAGGATAAAGCAAAAACAGAACGAATTTAATATTCAAAAGAAAGAATGTTACAAACCTCTTTTTCAAAAAGGGTAAAGTTGAATAAGGTGTAAATTATAACTACTGCTATAAGTTGGGGTACGTTTTGGGGGATAATTACAATGGGATGGGGGATCGATGAACAATTACCGGGCAACTGTGATTAACGAGATTCCCTTGCGATGCCTGTTTTAATGCTAGGACTAATTAACGTTTTCAATTATGTTCATATGATGGTATTCATTTAAATTTGATTACGGAATATGGCATTAATATCCAGTAATCTAGTTTTTACAAATAAAGGTCAAACCAATAATTGAAGTACGGATCGAAATTCGTAATAATCTATACGAATATTATAAAGAGGAAAGATTTGTATGTATGTTTGTAACGAATTAACTCAAATACTACTAAACGGATCTGGATGAAACTTGACACAAAGATAGATTATAGCCTGGAATAGCATATAAGCTATATATAAGCTTTTTGTCCCGGAAGAATGTACGGTTCCCGTGGGATAATTTCCTAGATAAACGCGGGCGAAGCCGCTGGCAAAAGCTAGTATTTTATATTGTAGATCTCGGTAACCAGTACACTTCAGCCATCCAAACCCATATCCCATAATTGTTCTTTTCCATGTTCTTCAATAGTCCTGCACTAACCGGAGTGGTCTTTAGGTGCACTTGCATGGTGCATACAGGTATAATCATCAGTCGGTGCCTCCTATGGCGTAAGGGGCCTCTGCGAGTTGGCTTCAGCCCCTCGTAGGCCTTCCAGATGTCTGGAACCCCTGGGTCCCAAGAAATCAAGAGTGAGAGAGAGAGAGATTCAAGTCAAGAGACATTTTTTTTTTACTGTTGTACTCTAACTGTGCGAATCGGGTTTTGATAAGTTCGGACTTCGGGCTGTTGTAGAAAAAATCCCAATAATACTTTGCCCTATCCCGAAATCAAACCCAGGACCACGTGCTTAACCGTAGCGCTTGCGATCGCTAGACTAGCGAGGCGTTCCCAACTAACATTCCAAAACTCATCTCACTTCTCTATGCATACAAAATAGATAGTCTTCGAAACAATGAATAACAACAAGCGTTTCTAATTAGACATCGGCACAATGCCACAATCGCTAAAGTGAACTATTGTTCAGGGGCTCAATTCTGTAACTTTGAGTTAAGCAACTCGACTTTAACACTATCGACACACTACAGACATTACGTTGCGACTGTTGCAAATTTAGTATTCTGTAAAAACTTCAATGGGCTTTCAATGGTGGCTCAGTAGTGTGTCGATAGTGTTGCAGTACAATAGTTTTCAGTGTTAAAATATTTTCAGACTACCTTAACTTCGGCCGTCTCGATAACATTGACACATTTTAGTGGAGCAGACTACCGATTATTACAATAATTTTATTATCGTTTACTACATTGGTAAGTTAATGACAATAAATAATTTATAGATTACAAAATGTCAATGATTAGTCTAATGAGGCACTTGTTATACACTACCGACATACTATTTGTTATTTTACAGAATTGAATTTTTTATTTTTCAGTTTTTTCCCATTTAAAATTAATTTTCCTCGATCTAAAATAATATATATGAGTATGCCTTAAATTGTGTTCTTCCAAAAGTAATACATGGAAGTTACACCCAATTAAGATTACTGTCGCAGAAATCCAATTTTCAGGGAACTATAAAAAAGGCTTTAGAGTTCTGATTTTGGCATAATCCTACTATTAAAATGGGTTGGCACTAAGGCTTCAAAACATTTATAGAAAAAAGCTTCAAAGCTGAGTGTTCATAAAAGAAATTGAACGAGACCAACTCAATAGAAAGTTAGCGCGTTTGACATTCACCCTAGTACACAAAGGTGTTAAACAGTTAGGGTTGGGGTTCACTTAAGGATCTGAAATTAGGGTTGGTGCTCAGCTGCAAGAGACAAGTAAAACATAAATTTTGGGACCCTTACGGACACGTATTACAAAAGTGCCCTCTGCCGGCCAGCATAAGGTAGTAACGTTAGTGAAGTCGTGAAAAGATAATTAATTATTGTGCTTTTCTACGGGTTGTGGCCTTGGGCTAATTTGTTTGTTTTGGTTCGGAGATTTTTAGAAACGTGTTAAAGGATTATGTAATCTATGACGTGGAACGAAAGTAGTTTTTTGTTTGTCTGATATGTGACCCCTTTGATCTTTTAAACTAGACAATAGAATTTAATGCCGTTTTCAGCAACATTTACAAATTGATTTATGTTTCCATTATTACTTAACACAAACTGGATTGTTTTTTCATATTGCAAAATTAGTTGTATAGCATATCTGAGGAAGTGGGCCATGATCTACCACGCCGGCCTAGTGCAGGTTGATAGATGTCACTTGTCTTTGAATTTTTGGTTCTAGGATATGGCAGTTTCCTCACGACGTTTCACCGTTTTGAGAGCGGTGGTGATGAAATAATTGTAAGTTATTAAAAAAATATATATTTATATAATTTATTTCAAACTGATGTTACTTATTAGCTAAATCCGGGCGCAGCCATCTAGAATTCTCTGTAACTAATTCATTATGTTCAAGCCAATCAAATTGTTGATCGTAGTATTTGTATCGAAATTGAAAGGAGTTTTTAATCGATGCATCACAACTTTGATAATCAAGCATGTTAAAGTACAACCAATACATTATTTACATGAACATTACTCACGAAACTCGTAAACTTCGTCCAAACAGCCATTACCCGAGATTCCCGGGAACCCTTCCGAAACATTTAATGAAGCTGTCTTGCTTAAAAAAATATGCGTGTCGTTTAAAAGGTTATAAAAACCGTTTTGTTACGTCACAGTGGCGTCAGTGTCGCAATTTATGTGACAACTTTCTGCGACACTTTTATTAATTAGCCGCGCGACTCTAAGGCTTTGGTTACACGTAGCGACTTTACTCGCAGCGAGTTTGTTTTGATGGTAAAAGCGCGTAGTCCATACGTATTTTTGCAATTTGTTGGTCTATATTAAATTGTATGTTCATCAAAATATGATTTGTTTTTTGTTGTTCGCGGGTCACCCTTGCTGCATCATCTATGATAATTCGTTGTATACCTATCACGTTACTTGCTATAAGTGTTCCAAGCGAAGGAATGTCGTATATCGGACCTTGTCGTCAATGATTATTTGCAGTAAGTTACACGATCTATGCAGCGATTCTGTCGAACAGCGTCGCTTGTGGCAATAAAATTAAAATCGTGACCATAAGAATCCATCTGAAAAATCTTCTCTAAATATTTCCACATCAACCTACGTTTTTCGCATTCCACGGATTCGTGCGAACTTCACATTGGTTCACCTACACCCGCTTCGCCTTCCGGTATGCGGTCGCCACTCTAAAACCTTTTGGTTCCATCAGCTATCCGCGATTTTACTCGCAGCGAGTAATTTTTGTCACAGCGAGTATTCATCCTGTGTGACCGAAGCTTTAAGGGCCGAGAGCTCTGAAGTTAATGGTGCCCTAACTGGGGCTAAAAACGGAAAGAGTTTGGTGACTGATGGTATCATTTCGTTGTTTTAGTTTAGTTTAAAAGGATCTGTTTCCTAGCTGGGAGTGGAAATAATGTTCAATTTGAGACTTTTTGGGGGGTTTAAAGATGGGGAAGGATGTACCTAATAATTATTTTCAACGAACAGGCTCAAAAGTCGCCACGTTAATTTGATAAAGTAATTGTTATGAGGTGATGACGTATTTCAATCACAAAGCTATCATTTTTGTTTCTTTAACAAGATGAAGAGACAGATTTATACAGTGTTAAGTAATAGTGTTTTGTTTCAACAAAGAATACATATTCCACAGTATTATAAAAATAAAACTCATCTTACCCACAACAAAGTTCAAAACAAATGACTCAACGCGTAGTCGTTGCGCTTGAGTAAACGACCACGTAGCAAGCGTAGCGTAGACATTACCTACGCGCTACGCCGTAGCAACGACGTAGCACATTTTTATAACACGGTGTCGTCACTTTGAAAGGCTTTAAAATATATAAGCTGCTAAGCGGAAACTGATTTCATAAATTCAGTACATAATTCTAGACACGATTTATTCGTCGCTTATTAAAAAAATTGCTATGCCATACGTTTTGACCATATAGGTATTGCACATTATTGTATAAAGGCACAGCATTTTTTATTACGTAAACTAGCCACCTAATACTTTAAACGAAATCTGATCCAACTCTATTAGTTATTTCTTACATTCCATGGACATAGTACCACGGAATAGATTATAAACATGGAGTGTCACTAAACATAATGGGCGAGTTCCATGACCAAATACTTGTACAAACTCATCACCTAAAGC
Source organism: Hyppa rectilinea (assembly GCA_951799385.1). Lineage (NCBI taxonomy): Eukaryota > Metazoa > Arthropoda > Insecta > Lepidoptera > Noctuidae > Hyppa > Hyppa rectilinea. The sequence goes on along the minus strand of OX637312.1, from coordinate 14,892,484 downwards.
TAGGGTTTAATAAGAATATGTCAACCGTCACATGGCTCCCGCAATGTACTGTTCTATTACGTCACTGACACGTTACCTAAAAACCCCCTTACTAGTAAACGTATTATAACAGGTGAATAGGTAGGTGATACACACCGATTTCTCTCTTTCAGTCGTCAGAAATTTAACTTTCGAAAGAAGAAAATAAAGCGTTTTGTTACTATACAGACGCTATACAACGTTTATTAGTAAGGGGGTAAGTGTCTTTTCCTAGGAAGCGTTTTTTGACACCGTAAAGTAAAACCCCGGTGCTATCATTTTCATGACGGCTATCACTGCGGACGGTATGTATGTGTGTCCCTTGTTTTTAAAACATAACATTCTTACATTAAAGTAAAGAGAAATAAACCATGAACGGAAATTCTAACTTTTTGTTCTTTATCTTGGATAAACTTTTTTTTTGTGAGTTTATTGTGAATTAAAAATTTAAAAAGAAAATAAATTTTTAAACTACACCTACGAACACTGGCTGTATTTCACGGAAATTAATTTAATTAAATTAAATTGTCAGGTCTTCATTGTATTATCAACAAATTGGAAATTGTAATTCTATGAAATATTCGTGTGGTGTGTTAACTCCATAATTTGGATATGCTTTGGTATCCAATATTCCAAGATTGATGTTTCGTAAAATATATTAAATTGAATTTTGTAGTTGAAATTTGACCACGCTACGTTTTTAGTTATGCATCGCAAACCAATTGTTATTATCGTACAACTATGAATAAAGTATTAATAATAATTGGATTCGTGATGCATATTAATGCTTATACGGCGTTTCAATTCATTTATTAAAAGGCCTATTTAATCGAGCTTTATTCGTTCAAATCGGTTTTTCTTATAAGTTTTTTGAAAAAAAATCTTGCCTTTGTTGTGATTACAGCAAAATACCTTGTCAATTGTGATTATTGAAATCATAGAGAGACGGAAATCATCCATTAAAATTTTCCAAAACAACCAATATTGTAAACACCTCATAATCATCGTTTTGACGCCGAAAGACATAGACCTTTCCCAAGCACCGCTTCTTCAACCATTTCCGTTCTTACCGCATCCAGCGGACTCCTATGACCTTTACAAGGTCATCGGTCTCCCTTGTGGAAGGCCTTAAACAGTTCGACTTTCGGTACGCAGTTGCCAGTCCAGAACCTTACAGCCCCATATTATACTATGTTAATTCCTACCTAACATTGCAAAACACTAGTTAACCTAATTACCGAAAATATCAAGCCTGAAAATACTCGCCAAAACAACGCCATAAATACTCCAACAAGCAAAAAGTTCCAACCACGCGTATTGCTGTACCAAAAAGTTTTTTCGACACTAAAATTTCAACAACGTGCGAATGTTAGTTCTTGGAAAGTTTAATAAAATTAAAAACTACGCTGGCCCTGTTAACGTGGGGGTGAAAAACTAGGCCACATGTACTCTAGGGGCTTGTAATACGGCCCAACGCGGTGGTATATTCAAAGTTTAACACTTATGCCCGTCAACATACGGCCCTCTATCACGTTTATAGCGGCCGCGGTCCGCAGGTGCGTTCGTTAGGACTGAAATTTAGTAGTAAGTTAAGTTTTGAGCTCTTAAGCTGGCTGGTTTGTATAATGTAAGCTTTGGTTAAAGTTATTGCTTGGAGAAATAGCCGAAGGACGTTTTTATAATATGCTTCTAGCATTACTGGACTGGCCCCCTCAATCTGTATTATTTTTTTCCTTAAAAGACCATTTCAGATACCCACTTACATGGTCTTCATATCATTTGACCAAGATTATGTCTGGACATTTAAAGAGACTGTGATCTGAGTTTGTTTCGGCTTTTCTTTTCTGAGTAGTCAGTTAGTTAAAAAACACTGACCTCATCTAGCTTAACAAAATATTATTGTTATTTTTTTTTTTTACTTCAATACCTCTTAAACAATAAAATGTAAATGTAGCTAAAATACATCTTACATAACATTCACAACACAAAAATATTGAACTACTGGCTTGTGCCAGCGGCTGCGTCTGCATAGATGATGGAAATTATCCTACGGGAACTTACCACCGAGATAGCAAGTAACCTATCTGCTATTTCAGATTTTAACCTATTTCTGTACCAAAATTCATCCGGATCTATTCAGTGGTTTTTGCGTGAAAGAGTAACAAACATACATCCACATACACATCCATCCAAACTTTCACATTTATAATATTAATAATAAATATAAGTAAGACTAAGAAGTAAGATTAGTAAAATAAACCAACTAAAATTAGCACCTAATTTAAACTGAGCTCCAAACCCAAAAACCGCAATGGTCACGTTCACAACCCTATCCCATACAATATACAACGCCATGTCTATTTGTCGTATGTTCAGAGATAAGCACCACTTTAGACTTTGTCTAGTGCGGTGAAACACACTAATTTTCACACTCTTCCGAGGTATAAAAAGCGTTACGAGCACCCTTTCTGCGGTTTTTGATGCACGCTTTGCTCCGAGTAAGAGATTATGTTGATTCCCTTGGGCAAAAATGGAATTTCTATGTTAGGAAAAACATTACTTTGGTTAGGAGTGACCCGATGTCAGTGGTTTATCGTTCTGTGTTTTGGGTTTCTGAATTAAGACTGTAAATATGAAAATTACTTTTTTGTCGTATATTACACATAATATTAACGATATCATTTAGATTTGACCGTCTGTTTAACTGCCTTGTTGATCGCGATGGCTACTGCTGAGCATGAGGTGCTAAGTTCGTTCCCGGGTCGGGCAAACTGTCATTGTATTTTTCCTAAATTGCTCTAATTACGGAATTGCATACGGAGTATCTGCTAGGAGTCTAGTTTTGATGGCAATAGGCTCGCCCTAATCACATGAGACTTAAACATAACTGGCGAAGAGTGGATGTGTACACCTCTTGTAACCCTTCGGGGATTATGTTAAGATTGTTTATCTAATTGGAATTTGTAATGAAAGACAGTAATATACTTATTAAAAATATTCCTATTCCGATTACAATAAATGTTAAGCATTCAGATTTCAAAACCCGAATTGTTAATGATTCTTAATACTCCAGTTGATATAGTCTACAATTATTTTGGGAAATTTAATGTAGCATTAATTTCAAACATATAACTGAATAGGAACTCTGTTGATAGAATATTATAGAATACCGATGCCGATAATTTACCGTTGAATTTTGTGTTGTGTGTGTTTTGTTTTTTGTTGTTGTGTTTTGTTTTGGTGTTATTGTGTTTATGTCAGAAGAGCTCGTGGCTAAGTAATAATAGCCGCACGGAACGATCCATCCGGTTAAGCTACGCTTCCCGGGGTTGGTTCGTGGATGGGTGACCATCTTACATATATCGAAAGTATGACAGCCAGTCTGTTACTGACTATGTTGTGGAGGTAAGATAGGCAGTTGCTCCATGTAAAATACTGGTATGCAACTGCATCCGGTTAGATTGGGAGCCGACCCCAACATAAAGCACGTCTATATTCTTCATAGAGATGTATAGTAACACCTACAATACTTTGCGCCTTAAATATCAACTTTAATAAAATACTGCTACATAACATACATCACCATCACGCTTAGATCAGTACCTAATTATTAAAACCACTGTAGATTGATATAGGCACAGAAGCCAGCACATCAAATTACCCCTATCTGTCAAATATCTTTGATAGTTTTTCAACTTTATTTCAAAAGCATAAGGCTCATTTTCAATTGAGAAAATTTGACAGTTTGTGGTAACTTGATGTGCTGGTGTGTATAACTTTACCAAAACTAAAGAACAATCCAGAGAAAGCCAATGAATCAGCAAAATCCTTGAACATTATCCAAAAGTTTGTAATAAAAGATTCCTCCATCAATAGCTTTTGTATGGATTTATCCAAGTGATAATTTTCTGAAAACTATCCAAGAAGTAGCGTTAGTGTTCACTGGAGCAGATATAAATCCTCCAACGTTACATTGTTGAACATTTTATGATGTCAGATGTACAACTTGTTACTTTTTAACATACAATACACGTTACTTTTGGCTTTAGCTAAGGCATGGACATTTTTAACTTTTAATCTTGGCTATATAAAAGAAAACCACACGAACGAAGTCGCGGTCGAAGTGCTAGTGCTACATAAATAAGAAAACAAAATAACCTGAATTAAACAAGCTGTGTTATTAAACCTTAATTCTTCTGATGTCGACTTCTATCAGCATTAACTATGTGAACCCCGTGATGCCATTACGTTAAGTAGGTAAGAGCACAAAGTTTCAATCTTATCAAATAATTAAAAACTAATTAACTGTAGGTAAGGTAGGTAGGTGGCTTAAGCAGCAAGACTTTAATCAAATATAAATCTAACTCAATGTTGATATATTGCAGGGGGAGTTCGGAAAGTAATCGCTATTTATGTGATGAAATCTTTTCTTAAGGGATTATGGGTAGGTTTGGTGTTTCGACTTTAAACAAGAATACTGTTTGAACTTGACTATAGAATAAAACCTCCAAGGCCATTTTATAACTGGCTGATTAGAGACGAACATTGATTTGAAAAAAGAATATCTGATACAGATAGCTGTCACGGCTGATAACAGATAGCGGCTGACAGCTAAATATAAAAATGTATAAACTAAAATATTCTAAATAATCACGGTGTATTATATAAAGAAAAAAAATATTTATTACGGTACCAACAGCGCATCTCTATGCATGACAATGACAACTGCTAGTAGTTAAGTCAGAATTCCATGGGCAGCCTAAAAACTCTGACACCAGGTTAGTGACCACACAAAGAAGAAGAAGAAGAAGTACCTGGGGGATAGCTCTAAACAGTGCACCGCGATCGACACATTGTCTATCAACATATTATGTATTGTTAGAGTTCGTCACGTCCCAGCCACCGCGGGAGACGCCCTGGGCGTTGAGAGCCACGTGACAATTCCCGGCTACCATGGGCATGGGCCTGCAGACGCTGAGTAATTAGTAGCTGACCGTCTGATCAGAATCAGGCCCGTGAACGTCAAGGACATGTCACCAATGAAGGGGCCCTTCAGGGCCGATCCCTGCCTCGTCAGCGGGACTATCCGAAAAGGGCGAAATTTTCTGGGGCTTTTTGTACTATTTTTAAATAATTATATGTAAAAATAGTACAAAAAGCCCCAGAAAATTTATTTATCAATTATTAATTATGATTAATAAATTTATCTCGATGTATGTAGCTTTTAAGTTTCATTAATAAATTCGAGTAATTCATTTTCATTCATACCAATCATAAATAATTTAAGTTTAAAAAGCGATGTTGTGTTTTTTTACGTAAGGGCTACATTAACAACACGATTATGTCTTTATGTCTTCATGACTTTGTCGAATTATTTTGTAAATAAAACTAAAAAAAAAACGTATATAAGTTTATTCTTCGATATGGTCTCATTCATAACCTAAAACACGTTGTGTATTCAATTCATTTAGAATGTTTTCAACAAATTACTTTTTATCATTTCGATCCAAGCAAAACCTCTCAACAGCAGAGCGTAGTTCCGTGCATAATATCGTCTACCTTAAATGTTGTATGTTTCATATGTCCGTGTAATCCTTTTATCTAAACTAATCCCTTTGCCTAAGTTTCGTAAGACTAAAATAGCTACTAGAAGCATCTTTGCCACGTTACCTATCACAACATCAACCTTCACCAAACCCAAATATTCCGAAGACAACCCATTACACATTGATACGAAGGTACAACCTACCTACAAGAAAAAATAAAGCCGCATATTTTTTCGTCGCCAAAAATACAACAAGAAATCGCTTTTCCTACTAAAATTTTGCAAAAGCCGTCGGAAGGTTGACGCCTAGCTAGATACCCGTAGAAATTTATAGCCTGATAAAACTTGGCCAGGATATATGGAGCTCTCACAACAAATCGCTTTGCCCGCATAGCGCTGGAGTGCTTGATAACAGCAGGGTTAGGGGGGTCAGCTTAGAATGGTCGTTGTATAAAACTTGTCTGCCAAATGGATTACCTCGATTAAGTATGAGCGACCCCTGACCCGTATAGGTGGACGCATGATTAGTTCCAATCCTCAGTTTTACGGCAAAGCTGAGGGATTTAGTGCATACCGTTTTATTTGCGCATTTATTTTGCATACAGCACTCGTTTTGGAATGGGTCTCGTGGATTTATGTTTATTAAAATAGCTCTAAACCGGATTTATTGGAACTAAACAACCTGAATTTGTTCTCCCGTTCAGTGAGGATTAACAATATTTGTCCAGTCCTAGTTTTGCTGCTGGAATCGGAACAAAGGAATTTATTTTTCGGTTCGTTAGATCTGTTTTTTAGTTTTTCCTGCAAAAGTCGTTATCGTTAGATATACAGACTTGCACAGACTTTTACTGAGAAAACCTTTTTCATCGATAAAGCGATCCGAATAATCTGTCAGTTCAAAGGGATTTATCTCAGTGCACCGGCTTTCTGGAAAAGCTACCATCGCAATCTCGTCACGCAAGAAACTTAATTTTCAATGTTGTTTTTAAAAACCGCTTACTTCTTTTTCTTCTACTTGTCGCTGGCACGAATGTATTTCAGATAAAAGATCAGATCTGTATTTTAGTTACTAAGTTTATTTTTAGGAATGTGTGTTTTGTGTGTGCAGAATAAACATTTATTCTTTCTAGATCTTTTTGGCCGAAACATTTGCCACTTCCATGTCATTATCGGTGGCAATGCAGAGATCACTTTGGCTGTATGTTTTTGGACAAAGACGGCAGAATAAGAGGCAGATCATTGTTTGCGGCATAACTCTGACATCTTTCCATTTGTATCCGGGGACGATTCAGGGACTTCCAAGTGAAGGTTATACCCTGCAGGTAGATGCCCCATTGGTGGCACGAGCTGATTACTCAAAGAAATATACGTAATCACGAAATTTTAAAATTGTCGAAATAACAGTAATAGCCTTTTTGAGACAGAGACGTACAAAAGGCATCTAACTGAATTACTCATTTGTCTTCCCCTCACGCCATAATGGCCGACAAAACAGCCCAAAAAAAAAACATTCTAAAGAAAAGTGATTCTCAACAGCAGCTTTTCCTGTTACTTTACATTCTCGTAGCGATGAAAAATGGCGCGGAACCTCAAACGAGACTTCGACACGTTTTCCTCATCCAACTGTAGAAACTTCAAAAGAAATATCGATGTACGAAGGCCGCCATTAATTTGGGTTAAATAAAAAATGGCTGCGAGGAGGTATGTGCCGCGTCAAACAGGAGGGCATAAATTTTTCAAAAGGGGCCATTTGGAACACTGGTCCCGTTTTTTGCATATCTGAATGTGTCCAATTACAGAAAGGGCTTGTTTCAGTGGTGGTGCAAAGTTAGAGCGTAAAAAATAAAACGATAATGAACCTTGCACTCTGTTTTTGGGACTGTAATGTCAACGTCAAAGTATAAACTTAAAACAGGCTATCCTTAATGTAACTAATTGTCAGATTGATACACTAAGTAAATTGGCCGTGTTATAGCCTATTCAGACAATTACTGTCGTAGAATGCCAGTTGTGATTTGAATACACGGGCAATTTAAGTTGGTACCTAGTCAATTTGCTAAAAAGTAATTTCCTTGATAACTACTTACTTTTATGGGTATCTTCACTGATGTGTATAATTTGATTTCTTTAAGAACACCAGTTTTGAATCACTAGGTACTAAACCTTGTATAATAATGACAAAAAAATTTGAAAACAAAAAAGATAGAGAAGCATGCAACGCAAAAATATGTAATTTTTTTTTTGGTCTATTTATCGGCATGAAACAAGTCACGGTTATTGCAAGATACGTTTGCACTTGTCTGTCATACTAGTGTAGAACCTACCTATCATAGAGCGCGAAATTAACTAAACACCTCGACTACACCGCCGTATACCCACTACTTGTACCTCACTCATGTGGTTGGTGTAATATGCGCATAAACCCGAGAGCTTTATGTGATATCCGCGATATTATTGTTACGGGAGATGGGTGTTAACTTACTTTTGTCGACGTCACGATTTAATGTGTACCGCGTATACTCGTGCTTATGATGACATATGTAATTGGAGAATACTTAGCGGATACTTTGCTTTCTTACCAAAGGGTATCGTATTGCCCATTTACTGGGTTGTGGAGGTCAGATAGGGAGTCGCCGGTTAGACTGGAAGCCGACCCCAACATAATTGGGAAAAGGCTAGGCAGATTATAATGAATTTGCTTGGTCAGCTGTTTTGTAATAATTGCAGTTTGAGTATTGACGCGGTGATTTAAAATATATTATGCTATTCTTTGTATGCTTTTAGGGTGTACCATCTATGTACGAAGTAGCCAGGCAGTGTGCGAGGATAGATGAGGTTTTGACAGCAACCAATAGCAACCTTATAACATATACTATAAAGATCACTGTGATGTTGACAGTGATGGAACAGACAGTCAGTTATTGAAAGGACAGTGTATATGAAATTCAAAATGATAATAAAATTACTAATATTTGCGGTTTGATTCTTGGTTACTAAGCTTTTCTATTTGGTTTTTTTCAGTGCCAGACTAGAGTCTGGATTTGTTGCCCAATTGATGACAGACAATAGACTCAACCCCTGTTTTATTGGACTTAGATATAACTACCGAAGTATGAGTTTACTAAAATTGCACATCTGCCTAACACTTCAGGGAATAGAGGCGTAATGTTACGATTATGATAGTACAATTTTTAATTTAAAAAAGAAAAGATAATTTTGTTATTATAACAAAGGACAACGTCTCCGCTAGAAATTAAATTAAGGTCGCATCTGCATCTAATTGCAGAGTCACCTCGGCTATGAAATGTTCCATAAAGAATATTTAATAGTTTTCTTTTTAATACCAACAAGTTACTTTCTTTTCAACGCTTTTATTTTGGCAGTGTTTGAATAAAAACTTTAATTAATCTTTCTTGGTACATTTTTTCGTTCTCATTTTGAAACTCAAATTCAAAGCATTTATTTAAAATAAACCAAATACAGGCACTTTTGAATTGTCAAAGGGTCGGTTGGTCAGTAAATTGAAGCTAGTTGTCCATTCCAAAGCAGTAGGTACCTATGGAGAAGAAACTCTACGGACACTCTTATAAACAAAATATGGTTACAAAATATTGGTTACATCATTCATATTATTACTATACATGTGAAAACGATGCAGAACGTTTGACGAATGTTTATTACATCTCTTTTAGCACATGCAAATATGTTGCCTTTAATAGCCAACTTTAAATGGACCATACATTTACTCTTAAATCGCAATTTATCTAAATTCGTCACTAGAGAGCTGTTAAGCCGAAAACGCTCGCAGTTTATACATGCCACAAGATAATTATTTATATCTTAAATTGCTGCTCTGGTTTTCTTGATCGGATCAGACCTTGATATAACATTGTTTTTTATACTCTGCTAGCTTTTTCATGCGGCTATACCCGCGTTGTATTCATAAATTACCCCACGGGGCAGTACTAATGCAATTAAAAATATACTTTGTGTTTATACAAATTAATCACTATCTGTGTCAAAATCCATTCCATTCCATTCATTAACAAACATCCGAACACACAAACGTAACGTTCACATTTTTAATATTGTAAAGTCAAATTTATTTATTTTAAAATATTTAACACCACTAACTATTTATATGAAGCACTAAATTAAATGACTAATACAAATAAATAAAAGAACAAAAGATCGTTGAAGTACTCGTCCATATCGCTGTCAACTGGAAATGTCATCATCATCAACATTTCAGCCGAAACACATCCGCTATTGGACATAGGTCTCCCCCAAGTTCCTTAGCGGATTCCTGCAGCCTTTTCAAGGTCATCGATCCACGTTGTTAGAGGTCTTTCGGCCTCTCGGCCGCATCGGCCATGTTTTGGAAATGTGCCCGTTAATAATAGCAGGATTTTCATATTCTCTTTATCAACGTTGTTCTAGATTAGTTGTTTAGGCCATGTAACCGCAGTACCAATAAACGGAACAAAGGGCCGGGAAAATTAGCTTGTCAATCCCTTGACGCTTGTGAAACGGTAGACATGAACCGTCAACAGTGTTCGACCTAGCTGTAATTATGGTTATACAAAGCGACAAGGTTACCAGAGGGCCAAGACAAAGACATATTCTCATTCACGATAGCGAAATTAGATAAATCTGAAATGTATGAATTATGGTTTCGAAATGTCACGTGGTCAATCGTTTTTGATCGCTAAGTGCTAGATAGTGTAAAATTGTGTAGTAAAAAGATGACGAAATCAAATGACTCGATGAATATTTCCATACAAATGCGTAGACAAGTGGCGTTTTTGACAATCCGAATCACTAATATAACGAATTATTCGATCAAAAACTTAGCACAAATGATATCGATTTTCGACACGCAGCAATTGACACTTGTCTAGGTCCCCAGTTTAATTAAAGTTTTTGTTTTTTAAATAGGTACATAATAAATAATCTAGATATTTTGCATTCTGATGACAGAATTCATTTCTACATATAGTATTTCTAATACATATAGTATTCTTAATAATATACAGCAAATAAAATACTAAGTTAAAGAATACGAAACGCAGCTAACAAGTCTAACAATTTAATCAATTTCAAGGAATACCAGAAAATATCAGCGACTGTGTACCAAAAATCCAATTCTGCAGAAATTCTCTAGGCAAAGTCAACATTTGCAATGTAATTTAGAACATAGCTGAAACTGCGGACATTACTCGTAGCTAAAGTGAATCCACATAAGAGTTAGGTAAAGTATCAAACTCTAAGTCAATTTGTTGAACAAACACCATTTGTCTTCTAGTAACACTACCGGACTAATGCAATGTTACCGGACTCCGGACTCCTTGTGCTTCCGTGAAATTAGATTTCAACCTATTTATTTTTGTTGAAAGATTTCGTTGGTAACGTCAAATGAAAGTTTTGATATCAAAATTAGAACGTTTGCTTTTGCAAATGAGTTTGCATACTTTTAGGTAACATAATATGATTGTTAAATAAATAATGACTTGTTTACGCAGAAGTTAAATTAATGCACGCGTAGATTTAATTTAATACATGAACAGAACCAAAATAGACTTTATTCATACAACGTTAATGTTTTTGACATGGAAAAGACAGCAGCTTTTATAGCGTTCAAAGAGAAGCACGCTTGGGACTTTCTTGAATAATTTAAACGTAATCTTTTAATTTGTTTTCTTCCACATAATGTTGTCTTAAATATCAGAATTAACTCAAGATTTACAAATTGAAAATGTATTAGTATCACTGCCTTTAAGTCTCAAAACCATATTGGTTCAAAGTGCCTTCTCCAATTTACCAAATGTATTCGTCTGATTGATCCCAATGTTTGCCAATAGTCTGGCTGCATTCGTCTGCAGGATTTGGCATACCACTAAAAGCTTTGTTAAAATTTGGTTCGAATTTAACAGACGCTGAATATGTGTTTGGAAAGTAGACAAAGATTAAATGGAATATATTTAAATGAATGAAATTAGATAGAGGTAGAGACGGTGGACTGTTACATTATGTTTGAGCACAGATGTAGAAATGGGCCATGTTTTATACGCGTGACTGGGTTGACCGTAACATTCAATATGATTTGTTAGTACCTAACATTCAAGAATGAATATTCGAAAGTCTTCAGTGAACAAAGAAATTGATTATAAGACCCTTTGAATACATACGCTTTTCTTGCCGTAAAAAACTACGGTTTATTTTCCGTGTGTAAGTACAGTCGTCAGTGTTGATTGATCATTATGAAAGTTTGTTGGCAGGCGTATTTTTCCTAAGACGCAGTATACATGCTGTACCGTAAGAAAACCATACCGTGTATAAAGAAAAAAAATTGCTTATGACCAGACACTTCATCTGAAAAGATGTAAATGACTGTAAGAATAAATCATTTTAACTTCATTCATTTTGACTGTAAGAATAGATAATTTTAACAAAGTTCTGGTACTGACGACAAAAAATATTCATAAAAATCTAGACCAAAGGATACCACGCTACTTCATCATCAGCATCTGCCTGACTTTTTTCTAACTTTGTTAGGGCCGGCTTTCAGTCTAACCGGATGCAGCCAGTATTTCACATGAAGGTAGTGGCTCTCTGACCTGTACTACCTGGTTACTGGTTAACACGATACCCTTTGGCGTTGATACCACGCTACTTATAGATTACATTCTGTTGATGACAGTTCAATTATATTAGTTCCAACCTGATACCCCTTTATGTTTTACCTATGAAACATTCTAGAATCATCCGTGGCAGTGAATACTCGAGACTTTACAAAATTATTCGACAAACTTGTTCGTTTCGTTAGGTTTTGGTTCAAACTTTATAATACAACCAGCGTGTGCAATATTGTTGAGCTGGAGTTCAAGTTTTCATACAAAAGCATCGAGTTTAAATCTATTTAAATTTCCGTACAACACGTTTAGTGTTTCCTAAGGTATTCACACGCGGTAACGAGTTTGACGTCATGTACTTGTTTCTGAAAACTTCTCGGGCACACGAGAATTTCCAGAGTAACAGGGTATGACCCAATTTATGACTAACAACTATTACATTTAACACACCCGCATAATGTAGTTGTTTTAATGTTGGTATACAACAAATTATTTAGCAGAAGTGCAGTGGTAACCCTGCGGTATCGGCACCAACTTCGTACCACCAACGAGTTGTAGGTCTATAGTTCAAAACTCAGAAAGGCACTTATTTGTCTATTTAATTTAATAAAATCACCACTGCGCTCAAAACGGTGGCGGAAAACATCGTAAGTAAACCGGCATGTCCTAAAAGCAAAAATCCGAAGACATGTGACATCCAACAACCCGCATTGGGACCGCATATTGCAATATGGCCAACATCTCCACAGTCTACGTCCTGACAGTGGGAACATTATAGGCTGTTTATGCAGTATCTAGGGATTTGGCAGCAAAATCAAATTTAAAAACAATTATCATATAATATTTTTTCCAAGCATATTTTCATACAGATACAGTCTCTCGAGTCTCGATCATAACTATTGAAAAAATTCTTCCTCATAATATGGGTTGTTCAGTATTGAACAGCATGATATTAAAACTACATCTTCTCCCAAATATTAATATTTGATGGTGAGTCAACCCTAAACCTTTAAGTTCAAAAAACAACTCTAACGGACGGTAACAAAGATCAAAGTCGCTCGAGATCTCCCATCTTGAGAATCTGGCATTTATTTCATCGAGTGCCATTTAATCGGATGGCAGGGAGGCAATATTACTTATCGGGGCATGTTTACTACCAGTCACCTGTGCAGTAATGTAAGGATGGGTGGATTCAAAATATTTATCGATAGTTCTATCTAAATATGTTAGTGTCACGGCTTCGATGCATAAGGTATTGCATTCCCGTTCTGTTTTCCAGTTGAAACAATTCGAAAACCATTCAAGCCATACATAACTAACGGAAATACATAATCGGATTCCAAACCAGTGTGGCGTCCATAGTACTGTTAAATATTAATATAGCATTAAATTTAACTTTTCACTAAACCGAAAAGTTTTTTGGGTAAATTTTCGATATAAAACAGAAACTCAATGTTAAAATTTTATTAGTCGTGTACTTAAATGTACTCGTGTTAAATGTACCAATAAACATTAAATTCAATTAAAATGTTAAAAGGCTTTAATACAGTAACAGGTCATTGCAGTTTAAATATCGAATGATTTTAAAAATGAAGGCATATTATACGTTATGAATGATGTATACTATGAAATAATGGTATACTGAAGTTACAAACAGATACTGATTGAACCGAACTAACACAATAGAGAGACTAATTCGCATATCAAGACACAAATCATGCCAATACACCAAGCAAACCATCCATTGTTGCAGAGCAAACAAAGCCTTTATGTTAAACATACGTGCCTTTCAACATCAAAGAACGCAAAAATTCACCAAAAGCTTCTGACCTGGGAGGTATCCATGACAAAGTTACTTTGTTACCTCAATTTCAACCAACAGTATCAAAAATATACATTACATAAAAGGCAGACTTTTACCAAAAAACATTTTTACCTATATCCATTGGCGGCATATAAAATCATCGATATATGTTCGTGCATCACTTTGGTAGGACCAAGCCGATGCGTCCCTAACATGATTAGCTATGTAACTCTGTTCTCCGCTCCGTTGCGTGCGAACATCGTTGATTTTATACGTATTAGTAACTGTTGATTAGCTCTACAACGAACTCATGGGTTGATTAGAGTGTTTCTGAGGATTAAAGCAGTGGATATACCGGAAGGTTTTCATCAGTTTCAGAACACTTTATATAGATGATTTTTCTGTCTCATTTACGCTTAGTGCTATAATTCAAGTAAAATGCCACGGAGCTGAAAACCATCTGTTAGAGCACTATTTTTTTTTTAAATATTATTACTCTGTAGGTAAGGGATGCGAGCTTTACGTCTCATTCTCTCTCTAAAGTAATACGGAAATAATACTGCTATAGGAGTTGGTGGTTAAAGTCCAGGAATTCTAAATTGTTAGTAACAGTGACTTAACTACTATGCTAGAGGAAAGAAAGGAAGAAAAATAAAATATTTCCGTTTAGAAAAGATTTTTATCTGCACAGCTTTTTCAATAAAGTTTTTAAATATCCTGCTTTCATCGTTCATAATAATTCCTTCATTTTAAATTGGAGTTTTCTCTAAAAACAACATTCTGAATTTCTTTAGATTTTTCTCAAAATATTGAACATGCCTTTGAAACATCTTTATAATAACGAAATATTACGGAAATGAATCCCATTGTTACTTCCCTCCTACACAAACAGACCTTTTCAATACAATTACCGTCCATCAGACCATCGTAATTGTTTATTACAAGCCCATAATCGATGACCCAAATTAGCTTCGTCAAAAAAATTATTCTTTCTTCCAAAATTTTCCTCGTTGCCCGAAAAGGGGCTTGAAGCAACCAATCCATTAGGTACCTCCTTATAAAGTCATAAATTTCTCCAGCTATCAATGTTGGCTGTCAGTCCAGTAATATATTGATACGACCGACATAGATACGGGATTTCGGATGATAATAAATTACAATGCGGAATGGACACTGCAAGTTTATTCATCAAACACTGATGTATTTATTGGGTTGCTATTTGTACATACACAATGAAAGTAATAAAATTCACACAACGTAAAAATCGTATTAGTAACGGAACATATTGAAAATGTGTTAATCCATAAAATACTCATTGGACGACTACTTTCATATTATTATTATTTTTTTTTAATTCTAGGTAACCACATTTTGATCACTTCTCTTTGGTAAAGTACTCACGACTTTGACTATAAAAATAATAACATCACTCCTGAAATCCCCGAAGGCAAAGGCAGTATCTATAGGGGGCGAGCCTATTGCCATCGACCGGGCACAAATCCAGAGCTGGGCTGCTTTTGAGAAATTCCAGATGGAAAAACCCAATAAGACTTTGCCTGACACGGAAATAGAACGACTTGACCAATGAGGCAGTCTATAGGTAATTCAAAATAATAATCTACAAAGATATTTCAAAAGTATACTTACGTATATACTCGTACCTAATCATTCTAAATGTGACAAATATTATGATCAGTGTTTGAACGGGTCCAATAAAACTAGTAAATTTCATACACTCAACATCAACCAGCGCGATGTTATTTTTTTTTAAATACGCATGATTATGCTGAGATAGGAGTTTTTTTTTGCCACACACAGGTCTCTTTTTTTTTGTACATTTTTGTTACTCTTTTTATTTTTACTGTTTGCATTTCCCGAGGGTGTCCTTAATAAAATATGTTGTTTTTTTTAATCAAAGAATAACAAAACACCACGCAAAACGGGCATATTCATATACGACTGCATCAGATCAGACGGGTAACTTTAAGCAAATGTTGGTGGTATTCATGAAGGAAACGACCCCTGACATTAATTCACTAATTAACATTCCGGCTTCCTTCACAATAGGATACGGGATTTCCTACCAACTTCCTCGAATCCTTGACGATATTGTTATTAGTGACTGTGTTTCTATTAATTTTCACGTTACATAATTAGAAATTGCTATTTAATATCTTTTCTCGTTTATTTCGGGCGTCCCAGCCGCCGCAGGAGACGCCCCGGGCGTCGGGAGCCACGTGACGACTCCCGGCCACCGTAGGCGCGGGCCTGCGGACGGTGAGTAATGGGTGACTCACCGTCCGATCAGCAACAGACCCGTGCCGTACGGCGCGTATATGTTCCACGCGCGCCTCAAAGAGATGTCAGCATATGAAGGGGCCCCTCAGGGCCAAGCCTGCCGGGTAAGCGGGATTGTCCGAAAGGGTTACCGCTACCCCGGAACATATAGGGCTACGGAAGGAACATGGATGGGTTTTAGTCAGTAAGAGTCTGACACTCCCTTCCGCTCCACCCAGAGCGGGAGCAGTCATTGGATGATTTCCCAGCCTTAAAAAAAAAAAAAAAAAAAGGTACATTTTTTGGGATCAATAGAGGGTTATTCGAAAATTGTATTACGAAGGAATTTATTGGATTAATTTTCTACGATTTTTAAGGGAAGAGATATCTCACAATAATTTTATAATTATTTGATGAGTTTTGTATTACAATGTGAGAACTAATATGTTCATCTTTGATAATAATAGAGGTGCTATTGTCAATGAGGATTACATTTATCCTTTTGAACGCCAGAGCATTAACGCACGCGCGTTCCTTCCACGCCAAGCTACAAATTTATTTATTCTTGTTATCATATCCCAATTTCCATGGTGATTTGATTCATGTCACTAAATACGTACGAGAGCTTCAATTTTTAAGATACCTATATAAAAACACACTAAAGTAATTAAACTTAATATTTACATACCTAAAACATTATTAATAACTATGTACAAGTATATAACAGGAGGGAAAAAAAATAAAATAAATCAAAGGGCATCAAAAAATGATTTAATTGTTTATTTTGGGTTATAGTGTACGCGCATTGGCTAATATTTGTGTCGTTGGCGTACAGGGCATACGATTGCTTGTCACGTATATGTGACAATGGCGTTCAAATGGTAAGGATTCTATCATCTCGTCATCACCGGCGTTCCAGCAGTATTAAAAGAAAAAAAAAGAAAAAAAATCTGGTATTCGGAACCAAATGGCTTAGCAAGCGACGATGGCAAGAAACCTGACGGTATGTCTTTCTTTCCATGGAAGGTGGTTAGGCATTTAGTGTGGGACGCAACGTGTGTCGATACTCTCGCGCCATCCCATCTTCCAGGCATGGCGTGCGCTGGCACTGCTGCTGCGGCTGTGGAAAACTTCAAGCGGCGAAAATATAATAACCTTATCGACAATTGTATTTTCGAGCTCTTTGGGGTTGAAACCGTCGAACCGTGGGGTGCAAGTGCTCATGGTTTGTTTTCAGAAATCTTTAAACGGCTAGTTGACACTTCCAGTGACCCAAAGGCTGGCTTTTACCTTGCTCAGAGGCTTAGCATTGCCATACAACGTGGTAATGGCACCAGTCATTACCAGTCGACGGCGATGGAGGAATTTTTCGACGCCATATTTTAACTAGTTATTAGTTTTAAATACTTGTATATGATTATATTCTTTTTAGTGTTACTAATAGATTTTATATTGTATTTATACAATATTTTAATGACTTAATTGTAATAAATATTAGGCATGGTCTGTTCTTAGACCAGATTCTATCATTATAACCACAATTATTATCTTTAGCTTTGTCAACTTTGTTGGAGTTGACTTCCAGTTCGTCCAGATTCGGCAAATTATTATCTGTTATCTAACTTAGAAACTAAAGGAAACTGAAATTTGTAACTGACGTAATTTTGATATTCAGTATTGTTGAAACAGTTTCTATTTTTTTTATTCCCTGTGATACGTGAATAGATATATGGTACTGTATGTTTTCTTGAGGAGCTCGTGGCTAATTACTAACAGCCGCACAGGTCGATCCACCAGGTTAAGCTACGATTGCCGGGGTTGGCCGTGGATGGGTGACCATCTTTGCATACCGAGACTCCTCCGTGCCTCGGAAAGCACGTTAAGCCGTTGGTCCCGGCTGTCATTTGTGCATCTTTGACAGTTGTTATGGGTCGTCAGAAGCCCGAAAATCTGACAGCCAATCTTACCACGGGGTAGCGTATTGCCCGGTTACTGGGTTGTGGAGGTCAGATAGGCAGTCGCTCCATATAAAATACTGGTATTCAGCTGCATCCGGTTAGACTGAAAGCCGACCCCAACATAGTTGGGAAAAGGCTAGGCAGATGATGTATGTTTCCTCTTGTAACC
This sequence comes from Hyppa rectilinea, assembly GCA_951799385.1. Taxonomy (NCBI): domain Eukaryota; kingdom Metazoa; phylum Arthropoda; class Insecta; order Lepidoptera; family Noctuidae; genus Hyppa; species Hyppa rectilinea. Next base: position 14,874,081 of record OX637312.1, on the reverse strand, counting down.
ACATAATGTTAATATTGAATCTAATCCTTAATTACTCTGGGCTAATTAAATGGCTCGTTGTCCATAGATTAGTAGGACATGCCGTTTACACTTGGCTTAACCACAAATTGGTTGTATGTATAACATGGGATTAGGTATTTAATCAGGCTTATCTTAGTAAACCACAAAATTGGTACAATGTCCATTTACACCTTTAAATCAAATACTAGTATAATTATAACTGCATTGAATTTTTAATGTTGTTGCAATAATCAGCCTACTTAAGGTGCATGTGCAAAAGAAACCCGCGAATTTCAATTTTTTTTTTGTAATTTGCAGTTCATGACAGATTGTAGGTAACTACTAATTCCTAATTCCAACTAAACTAAAACCCTAATTCAAATCTAATCATTAGCCCAATTCTAACTTAGAGAGACTACGGCTCTTTGGATCTATGGAAGGATTATGGCCGCTACCTGACCAATGATTTATAAATAATACCCAAATTAAATGGTGCAAGTTTTCCCTTCCTTAAAAAGAAGGGAAGAATAATTTGCTCCCAAAAAACGGTCGCTAGCACATGGACCCGTAGCGACAAGGAAACAGTACATACTAATTATTATTATGTACTCAAAATGAAGTAGGTGCCAAATTGTTTGGTCTAGTGTTTCAGAAGCGAGTCGTAACTTTAAGCAAATAGGTAATATACATACAAGTTAAGCAAACTATTTACTTGTTATTAAGCTCTGTTAACAAAATAAAGCTACCTGCTCAACGCATACATGCATAATATTGTATAAATTAATAGATTTAATAACTATTTCCTACCGGGAAGTTTACCCCATGATACAAACATAAAAAGTCAAAAATCAACCTTGTTATTGAAGAATCAAAGTTCAAAATAAATTGTTTATCTAAACTGCTACTGTTAACCATGAAAATGGTGACTAACACGGCTATATAAACCCTTACGATGTTTGATTAGCTCAATACTCTATGTTTGTGTTTGTTCTGTCCACATAGTGTGAGGGAGATAGCTAATATTTGTTGTAAACACCACCTACAGTACATAAACAACAATATCGACTTTGTGACCTTGGTTTTAGGGTGGATTTTCGAATTTATGAGCTCGACGGGCAAATGCTAACCAACAAATCGCTGTGACTCTTAAATAAAGCAAAATAAAAAATGAAACTGACATGTAAAAATAACGAACCATAACAAATTGGTGTCAGAAATGACATCATCCTAACTAATATAACAAAATATGCGAAAGCGAGTTTACTTGTTTGTTTCACTATCACGCCAAAACGGCTGAACGGATTTAGAGAAAATTTGGGTTAGGACATAGGATACTTTTTATTCCAATAGTCTCACGGAACTCTCAAGACTTATACGGGTAAAGCCGTTGGGCGCAGCCATGACCTAATATTAAGCTTCAGCTGCATCCGGTTAGACTAGAAGCCTACTTCAACTTATTTAATAGCTTTTCAATATGAGAACTAACCTTAGGTATTACTGTTATTACCAATTTGTAATCATTCATTAGCAATCCATCATAATAATTTGCGCATTATGTTAATTCAACACTAGACACACTCACTTGAAATGTACCTATAAATTTACATGAGTAATACACAATAATAATGTGTTATTCTAGAATTTCAATTATGAAATACTAGCTTTTACCCACGACTTCGTCCGCGTAAAGTTCGATTATATCGCAATATTCATCCCCTATCCCCCCTCTCCCTTTTAGGGATATTTTTGAGACGAAACGTAGCCTATGTTCTTTCCCAGCATGCAATCTAGCTCTCTGCTTTTATTGTTTAGGCGTGAATAGGTGACAGATGGACAGAGTTACTTTCGAATTTATAATATTAATATGGATTTAAATATTCTAGCACGCTCAGTTAAAAAGAGTTTAGGAGATATATATATGTGTTTGTGTTGTTTTCAAATAAAAAACTCTAGTTAAGTGTTTAAAAATTAAAATCAAATGTAAAAAGCTTACTCTCAGCATCACCAAAAAACAATTGAATAAAGTATAACGTGTCGTATGATTCTGCCACGTTTCTGTTTCTATCCAATCATTTGGTCAAAAGTATGGCTTCAAAAATGCCTCAACCACACAGAAAACCAACAAATCTGTAACACTTTTGACCTCAGTTAACTGAATAACCCTATTACTTCCTCCAGGCTATTACTACACGCAGAAAACTTCCACCTCGCCTAAGAAACTATACTAAAACAAACACGAGTTTATACCTTCATACGCACGGCTATACACGGATCGGCCAAAGGCTAATTGGGGTTCGTTAGGCACCGATTGTTTGTTTGTTCTATCGACTATGGCCACAGAGTAGACGGTAGCAGTAGGTAAGCACTTAGGTGGGACTTCGAGGTCGCGGGCGGTCAGTGTAAACTCTTACAACTCAACATAAATGGCTAAGGAAGGAACATGGATGGGTTTTACTCAGTAAGAGTTCGACACTCGCTTCCGCTCCACCCAGAGCGGGAGAAGTCATTTGATGAATTCCCACCCTCAAAAAATATGATCATGTACTGCCGTGCAGAACGAGGCTCAGAGGAAACCTGTTTACAGGCCCCCAGGGATGTGCCCTAATAGGCGCTGTACAGAGAGGGTTCTGACTATAAGACCACTGGCTTTTAAAAGGGTAACGGGGTTCCATGTGATGATGGTGATCGCCGGAGTGGTTAGTAAGGTAAAAATCCCACAATAGTCTTTTCCCCAAAAGATCAGGTGCTTTTTGAAGTTTTCCCCCCATACCAAAAAAAAGGTAAGCTCCCCCCTACAACGATGCCGGGTAAGCGGGAATGTCCGAAACGGTTACCACTACCCCGGAACATAAAAGGCTAAGGAAAGAACATGGATGACTTTTAGTCTGCAAGACTCTGACACTCTCGCTTCACCCAGAGCGGGAGGGGAAATATGATGATTTCCCACCCTCAAAAAACAAAAACTCCCTACAAAGAGCGAAACAGACACACATACGTAGATCTCAAACAAATGCCAATCGCGCGACGCGAGAGCGCTCAGTCACGTCGTTTGAATTTGAACTTGAGAACTTATCAATTAAGATAGAAGTCCGCTAAATTCTTAATGATTTTTGCTAAAACGACAGAAATGTTGACCAGTTATTAACTTCAAATTGACAAATCAGATACCGGGTATTTGTGTGCGTGTGTTTTAGCTCATTGTATTGCACCGGCCTTCTGCACCACAATCTACTTTGTGGTCGTGTGCTATGGGTATCGGGAGTCGTGAATGTAAACATGAGACCTAGATTTATACGGTAGGTAATTGATGTTAGAAGGCTTCTTGGGAGTGTTGCGTTATTTATTTATGTCGTTTTAAGTTACAAGAATTGGGACTAAAATGTTCAGAGCTAAAGCTTCTGCAGGCAGGCGCGGTGCTACTCCGGTAGAACAACTTCCTTGAAGTTTTCATAGAAATTATTTCACAGAGTCTCGTAGCGCCGCGACGTTGCGTCTCGTATGTCTGCGGTAGCTTTAGCTCTAAACTTTTCGGTTCTTTTTGAGACCCATAAGTGGTTTTCAGTAGCCTGGGAAACATTCAGAGATTGTATTGGTTTCTTTCACTACATAAATTATAATTTGTTATTAGTTAGAGTTTAACAGACTTTACTAAAAAAAAAAACGAAACGAAAAAAAAATGAAAAAAAAATGAAAAAAAAAAAAAAATGAAAAAAAAAAATGAATGAAATGAATTGTAGATATGCCAAAATCCTATACAAAATCAGTATCCGTTTATCTATTTATTTACATTTTTGGCACACAATAATGGTACAAAGGCGGACTAGCCTTAAGCATTCTCTACCAGGTAGGTAGATAGGATAGGTTCTCGGTTTCTCTATTGATTTGATCCTAGTATACTTTGTAGACCTGATAACCAAATTCTAAGACTACACAAAAACCTATCAAATTTCAACACAGCCCATTCAGTTAGGTACCAGGTAGTCAGAATTTCCAAAGAGATGCATGAGTTCGCAGACTAACAAACTCCGTTCCGGACGTTTGATTGGTCCCCAAGAGATACAGACGTTTCGGTCTCTGTGGAGCATCTTATCGGGTTAGTCTTCCGACTAGTTGCCCGACTTGTTAGGAGAACTAATTAATTAGGTTATGCCAGGAATACGGTGAAAATTTAATGCAGTTTAGAAGCTGGAGCTTCGTATTTTGAGGCTGTTTACTTTGGTTCTAAGTAATTTATTTTGGTGGAAATTTTGGTAGTTGGAATAGGTTGTACGGAAAATATGTTTGAAGAAAAAGTTTGGAATAGTTAAGAGTCTTGTACAGTCTTCCATCATTTCTGAGGTATGCATAGAGCAACGCTTACATTAGTCGGGTGCACTACAAAAATTTCCACACTTGAACTAAGAATAGTCCAAACACCTCAAACATAAATTCTTAATTCATACATTTCTACGGCCACGACAAGATGATTTAATTCTAAATCATTAAATAAAAAATGACTATCCTGAAGTAAAAGCCGTTATATTTTATGGATCTTCAAAACCTGAATTGCTGTAACTCCAAACGGCACTGAACTAAGTTGCGCAAGTCATATTGTACCAACCAAAGTAACTATGTCACCTCTATAATACATACAAGTTACGGTAGCAAATTTGAAACTTGTTTTGATCATACTAGAAATTCAGTAGGCAATACATATAAGTTATTATTACTTTCTTATAGCAGTGATAGCCTAATATGGTAACAGTGAGGACTGCTATGTCTTAGATCTCGAGTTCGAACCCAGAGCACACACCTCTGACTTTTTGGATTAATGTGCGTTTTGTATAATTAAAACTTGCTTTAAAATTGGTGAAGGAAAACATCGTGAGAAAACCGCAATGTCTGAGAGATATTGCTTAACAACATGTGAATCTTAGATTCAGACTTAGGTCTGCGGGCAGCATACAAACTCTGTTAGTCACTAATCATACGCAAAAGAAAGAACGACGACGACGAACGACTTTCTTTTGTGTTAGATATAAATAAACGATTAACAAAATTAAACTAAGCCAAATTGTTATCGATGTTTCAAAATCACACAAATATTATAAGGGTGAAAATTAGTGTGTGAGTTTGTATGTTGGTTCCTCCTTCAAGCTCAAACGGCTAAATGGATCTGGATGAAATTTCGCACAGAGGTAGTTTATGACCTGGATTGACACATAGGATATCTTTCATAGCGGTAGTACGTTCCCTTCGGATAATTTCCGAAATTCACGCGGGCGAAGCCGCTGGTAGCAGCTAGCTATGAAAAAAAAACTGCACAGAGTGGAACCACCACATATTTATTTTCTCAATCATTTCGTATTCATACTTTTTTACTAGTAAATAATAAAATACTGATTCGACGTACGAGTCCACTTTACCAATAAAGAAAAAAAAATTGGAAAAAAAAAATCTATTGGCGATCGGTAAAAGCTTGCAATAGTCCCTTGAAACATCTTCGCAAAGAACAGGGTTTGTTTTTTAACAGTAATTACAAATACAGCAAATACCTACACAATGTGCATACACAAAGTAATACATAATAAGGTATTTCAAATTATTTTGAACATGAAACAACTAAACTTAATTAAACTTAAAATAACAACACGTATAATATTAATAAACACATCTACGAGCAATCTGACACTAGATAAACTAAATTACTTACACGTAACAAGAGACCTCAAATTCTCGCAATATCCAGTAATATAATCTTTTTCAAACTCAGTTACGTATGCATTGCACTGAAATCAGTAGAGGTGCCTGTCTGCGCCCTATGTTTGACTTTCTGTTTACCGATAGTTTTTAAGGTTTCTTAGCCAAGCGATGGAGGCCATTTTGTTTTCAAGGACATGGCCGGAATTTGTATAGAGCTGTGCCCCAAAAATATATTCAAGTACATTGATATAGAATAATTTATTTGTAGATTTCTTTAACATTAAATCAAGTTCTTCTAACTTAACATACTGGGTTGCTGCTGGGGAGTTTGTAGCACCACTTCTTATTCCCAGCTAAAGCACTTGGAAGTAGTGTAAGGAAGGCGTTTTGGGGGACAGTCTGATGTAATGTTGATGTTAAAAAATTGCTGATTTTTTAGCCTAATTTGAATAAACGACCTTTGATTTTTGTATAATAATAATATAATTCCAGCTAGAATTATTGCAGAATTACATTAAGGGTTGACCGCGCGACCTTAACATGCGACTTAAATGTTCATCCCGGTCCCGGGGTCGATTGAAGTAAAAGAGACTACATTTTAGTGTCCTAAGCATGTTACCAAAGAAATACGTGTAAAATATTAAACTTATCAAAATCCAGTATTTTCAAGTCTGCAGATGAACGTTTTATTTAACTGTTAACAAACGGCGAAAAAGCTAATTTGTTATCTAATTTAATATTCGAAATATTATTTTCCAGAAACTGCCAATTAATTTCATTCTCAGTAGTCGTTCCAATTGTATCCGTTATTTTATCAATATCTATTAGAGAATAATCATCTTCAATTTCTGACTTTCTGATATTTCCAGTTCAATAAACAGGTTTTAAACTGTTGTCCCGTCCAATGTAAATATATTTATAATATTTTAACAATTCGTAATCATCTAGTAGAATAATTTCTATGAAAACTTCTTAGAAATTGTTCTACCAAAATCACGTCGTGCGTGCCTGCGAGAGCCTTTATACGAATTTTAATCTCTTCACAAATTATTCACAAAAAAACAAGTATTCAAAACAACATCCATTATATACACAAAATAATTTAATAGGTACAATAACCCAAAACATGAAATGAATCTAACTCATACCATTCATTTTAAATAAACCAATTACACTGGAACTTTTGAATTATTTGCAAGGGGCAGGTCAGTCAGAAAGATGAAGCTAGTTGCCCATTCAAAAAGGTAGTAGTACCTATGGAGAAGAACGGGCAAGAAACTTCACGGGCACTCTTTTAACACAAACACTGCCATCTTTACATAACGAGACTCTTCCGTGCCTCGGAAAGCACGTTAAGACGTTGGGCCCGGCTGTCATTTGTGCATTTTTGACAGTCATTACGGGTCGTAATGACTGTCAAACCATATGTCGTTTGTATTAAGGTTGCAAATTGCGTGACTGGATTTTTGCTAATAAAATGCGTGTGTGCTTGACAACAGCTTTAATGCGACTAAAAAATATCAACACTGGTTTGCATCTTTATAATAACTGTTACAACATACCGGCCCCCAAAGGACTATCAAGTCCTTTTAACAAAGAACATAACATGCAAAATTGTATAATTAACAAAGGCTGGTACTGTGATTTCTAATTCAAGTATAAAGGGTAAGTACAATTTTATTGATTATTAAACATTGCATTTTAATTAGTTTACAATTCAATACAGGTAGGTTTATATGCTTTGATTAAGTTTCTTTACTATGTATACAAATTATGTTTCATTAAGTTTATTTTACAGGTGCAAATGTGATACAATTAGCAGTGCAAGTAAGGTAAGTACTTTTGGAACAGTTAAGAATCATCATTACAGTCTATAGGTAAGTGACATAATTTAGTAATGCATCGTTTAATGACACTGTCTCCACTTTTTACACTATAGACCCTAGTCAGACCATCTGGCCCAGGGTGTTTTTCAATTATTCTTCCTAATTGCCATTTTCCAGGTGGTAAGTTTTCTGTTTTTATAAGAACTATTTGTCCCTTTTCTAATTCTCTTTCTTGTTTTATCCATTTAGGTCTTTGCTGCAGACGTGTTAAATATTCTGTTTGCCATTTTTTCCAGAAATCTCTTAGAAGCTTCTGCATGTGTTGCCAGCGTGAAAGGTAAGTGGTTTTTATATTTTCTAGGTTTGGGTGTGGCACAACAATTGGAGATTCCCCAATGAGAAAATGACCTGGTGTTAGCATTTCTGTTGCGTCTATATCTGAATCGTCTGCAGGGGTAAGAGGGCGGGAATTTAAACAGGCTTCAATCTGACACAGTAAGGTTGTCAGTTCTTCAAAGCCTCTTCAAGCCCGAAAATCTGACAGCTAGTCTTACCAAGGGGTATCATATTGCCCTGTTACTAAGTTGTGGAGGTCAGATAGGCAGTCGCTCCATGTAAAATACTGGTATTCAGCTGCATCCGGTTAGACTGGAAGCCGGCCCCAACGTACTTGGGAAAAGTATTTTTTGTGCTACCTACTCTATACTCAAAGCCTTTAACACACGTGTTTGTGGCAGTGTATGGGTAAAACAACATATGGTTACAAAATATTGGATACACGAACGAGTAGTCTTTGAAACCATCATCAAACAGACAAAATCTGTATCAATTTTGTTATAATTTTCTTCGTTCTGGAACATTTCTATCATCTCTTTCTACTTAGTCCTGAAAACGAACATCATCATCTGAGCACTGGCACCCTACTAATGCCTCCATCGTGTGAAAAGCTTTACATTTTACCGTCTTCACATCTCTTTGAGGTGCGATAGGCTGCTATAATTGCCAATAGCTGCAGGCAACTCCTCAGTACAGTATGACGTAATACATAAGCGATAAAGTGTTTCTATAGTAATGGTTATAAATTTAAATTTATTGCCGCTTTTAACGGTTGAAAATAATAATGATAGATACGAGATTTGTAATAATTTCAGACTTTAAACCGTTGACTATAAAGATAGTCTTTTGGAATTTGAAATGAAGCTTCAAGCGTTCCAAATTCACTTGGATATATGAGATGTTACTGGGAATCCAACATATCAACTTCACAAGCCAAATAAGGCAAAGGAAAAGTACCAGTTAATTCAGGACGGATAACGTGAAGTGCGGCACTAAATATATTAAATTGGTTGCGTGGTTGCGTGTTATGTGAAGTGCGGCACAGGAAGACGTATGAAAATGGAACTAAAATATGTAAAAATACATGTTTGTACTACTTCTCCTGTATGGAATCTTTTACTAATCAAAGACATGGATAACAAACAGCTAATCGTCGTAAACAGTTATTCGTCGGTTTAAAAAAAGAAAACGCTGTTCCGTATATTTTCAATGCATAGGTATTGCACTTTTCTATAAAACAGCAGTTTTTTTTTTATATTCAACGAAAAAGTAAATCACCTAAGCGGGATTGTCCGAAAGGGTTACCGCTACCCCGGCACATAAAGAGCTAAAGAAGGAGCATGGATGGGTTTTAGTCAGTAAGAGTCTGACACTCCCTTCCGCTCCACCCGGAGCGGAAGGAGTCATTTGATGATTTCCCACCCCAAAAAAAAAGGTACCTACAGGCTTTTGAAGTTTTAGACGGCTATATTTGTTATTAGATGTGTACATCTAATAGCATGTAGCCGTCTAAAACTTCTCACATATCCTTGAGGTCTACAAAAATACTAAGCTCTTGGCATTTGTAAGTTTCTGTTTTAAGTCTGCAACTTAGACCGTGTTCCAAGTTTGTTCGACCCACAAAGGCCCAGTTTATGCTCGCTGCTATCTTACGGGGGCTATTTTTAACAGCAATGCTTGTTATCTTAATAACTCTGTTTAGTTGGTGACTTTTAATCGAGTCTTTTGTTTCCTTCAAAGAACAAAGACGCTGTTTTGTTAACGGAAGATGGTTCTTTTATTGTTGATAATAACTGTCTTTACACCGCTTGTTAGACGTTATATATTCCTGGTTCCTGATTTTGAGAATGATGACAGCATTGCTGAGGACCGCTTGGATGATATAATAAATATCTGGTTCCTGATTTTGTGAATGCTGTCAGCTGGGTTATAGTATACAACCCTTTTTACATTTATTATTAAACTACTTACATAAAATGTAAATAAATCCTACTACTATTATAAAGGCGAAAGTTTGTAAGTATGGATGTATGGATGTTTGTTACTCTTTCACGTAAAAACTACTGTATAGATTTGGATGAAATTTGACACAGAGATGGTTTATATCCTGGATTAACACATAGGATATTTTTTATCCCGGTAGAACATTCCTGTGGGATAATTTCCGACCTCCACGCGAGCGAAGCCGCGGGCAGAAGCTAGTAAATAATAATTAAATAATATACGCTGCATCCGGTTTAACTGGAAGCCGACCTCAAAAAAAGCCTCGGGAAAGGCTAGGCATATTGATAAATTATAATTATTAATAAAAAAATTAAATGTGAGTTTAGAATATAAATTATTATTAAAATATAAACATTTATTTCTGAGATAATACCTAACACGTTCATTAAACACTATAATTTGATTATGACTAAAAAGTCTAAAAAAAAATATGAATTGTTTTCCACTTGGTAAGTGTCCTTTTATTTGTATTTCTAATTAACTAAAGACTTATACATACTTAAATTAAAAGACTTCTTTGGCCAAAGAACAATCCAGCCCTCTGGTCACGCGAAGAGTCGACCAATCGGCGAGAAATTTCCTTAAAAAGGAGTTGCGCACTCGGGCCCCATGACCCTAGAGTTTCGACCCCAAACGGCTCAAATCTGTAGTTACACATCAGGTTACTGTATTTACGCCGCTTGAGGGTCTCAGCAGCGGCAGCAGCGGCGCCAGCACAGCCCGCCGTGCTAAGAACATGAGATGGCGCAAGGGCGTCGACACAGGTTGCGTCCCACACCAGAGGCCTACCCACCTTCCAAGGCAACAAAGTCATTCCGTCTGGTCGCTTACCATCGTCACGTAACAAGCCGTTTGGTTCTAATACCGCTGGTACGCCGGCGGTGGCAAGGGCTCGACGAATAATGTCGTTGATGCTGGCGTGACGTGATATGCGACCTGCACTCCTGCCGCAGGACAGGCCATGGTGCCCGAGACTGTCAACAGCTTCACCGCAGTGACACCGATGCGGAGCAACACAAGGTGCGCCCAAGCCGAGACACGTAGCGAGCCGAAACGATGAGTCATCCATCATAGTGCCTATGGTGGATGACGGGAGCGCCTGAAGCCACAAGCCTGACTCCCATTCTCCCACAGCCAGCAGACGGGCACGCTCAACAGTATTAGGTGACGTGTTTACTAGGTTATCCCGTATAAAACTGCAGAGTGGCACGTCCCACTGTCTCTGGGAGGACAGGTTGTCGAGCGTATCCGTATTTGTATTTAGGTAATTGTATAGTTGGTTTGTCATTTCATTTAGTATTTAGTGTAAATATGTAATATAAAATTATAATGATTAATAAACACATAAAATATAATTTTAAGATATAAAATAGTATACATAATTTTATTATACTTCTTAGTATTGACTATAATGTATTTACACAGATTTATAATGAAAATTAGTCACGCGGTTTGACTTTAGGACTTTAGTTTGACTTTCTCTCTAAAATTCAAATTACAAATCAAACGTCAGTAATTCAAATTCAAATTTAGAAATGGAATGTATACGAGACTCAATCCAATCAATAAATTAAAAATGTTTATCAAATAAACCTTAAGCTTAATCAAACATCAAAAGTACACTCGCGTCCAGCAATTCAGTGGACAGTGAGTTCGTTAATTCCGCTCTGGTTTACGATCGGACATACACTCAGCGTTTCCGTCGTACGGGTCGTAGGGCCAATAAATATGACAGACCGGGAAATTGGACAGAATTTCTGCTTATTCGGCATCCGTTCGGAGAACGAGAGTGTAGTTATTGGGAACCCGACTGTACCTATTACTGGCGTATAGATGGAGTAGTTATGATGAAAGGTTTCATGTCTGCGAATTTTTGTTTCGGATATTGGAGGGAGACAAATATATCTTGTGGTTTGAGTGGATTTCGGGATCGAAGAGATTACCAACTTGATTCGTTGGAATTATCAGACTTCGAATAGTATGTGGATTTATTCTAGATGTCTTCTTGGCAATGCTGCTAGTCTCTTGGGTACATTACCAGTCGAAAGCGAAAGAATTTTTCGACGTCATATTTTTGTTAGTTTTATTACAGTTTAATATACTTATAATTAATAATTATAATATTTTTTTTTGTTTAAGTATTTAGATTCTTTATTGTAGGTACCACATACATAACATATGCATATGACGTTCAGAAAAATAATTACTTAAATAAAAATGCAGATCATGAATAAATTGGTGTATTATAAAAAATATATATAAATGAATTATTTGATTATTATATTATTAAAATCAAGACAATGATTTTTATTGTGGAATAAAATATTTTTAAAGACAATAGTATAGGTATAAACTAAAAAACATAAAATAATGACATGTATTTAAAAGGGAAAAAAATCAAAGGGCAGCACAAAATTCACCAGCATCGCTGTCAACAAGAAAAGCGCCCAAAAAGCTGGCAGCATTGCCACGTTGTAAGGTTATCAACAACATGGGTAAAGTAGAATTTTAAAACCATTTTACTTAAAATGGCCTAGATTGTGTCTTAGAAGTGTTACATCAGAACAAGTGATAGCCTAGTGGTGTGACAGTCGACTGCCAAGTCATAGGTCTCGAGTTCGAACCCAAGACACGCACCTCTGATTTAACGGTTTCATGTGCTTATTGTATCAACCACTTGCTTAAAAATCGGTAAAGGAAAACATCGTGAAGAAACCAGCATGTCTGAGAGATATTTCTCAACAGCAATTTAAGGTAAGTCAAAGGCCCATGGGCAGCTTAAAACGTCTGACACCAGGTTAGTCACTCACTACACGAAAACAAAATTGATGTGTTTACCCAAAATATCTCTAAAATTAGTACGACGTCCTTAAAATAAACCCTATTAGCTCATAACGCACTACTTAAAGGCAAGACAATAATTCCGTATCATAAAATACGAGTGGTACCAATTCACCGACAAATTATATCTGCAGAGATAAAAGCCTCATATTTCATACATGTCACATTAAAATAATAAGCTCGCGTAAGCACAGCCTTTACATCCCTGATTACAATACCCGTACATTTATGTTTCACGAAGGAAATTAATTTTGTAGATGTGTAATAAATTCATGAATAATACAGTGTGTTAGGTTAAACGAGGGACTTACTTTCAGGTTGTATAGTACTCATGAAAATCAACAACTTTGACTATGGAACTGTACCTGAAATCATGAAAAAAAAATCAGCTGTTCAGTACATTTATGTTCGCATAATTCGTCAAAATGTATGGAACAGCAGTATTTTTTTTTCATATTTTAGAGTGGGTGTCATAGTCAAAGTTGTTCATTTTCATGAGTAGTAACCACTGAAAGTATGTCCATCATTTAACTAGTCGGCAATTAAATATTTAAGTGTCATAACTGATTGGAATGTGTTATACCAGCCTGTGTTGTACCACTTTGAGGCAAAAGCCGTCCCTCTTTATTTTCCTTGTGAAAATGAGGAAGCACTTAAGGGTTTCATATAAAAATGGGACCAAGTGCGTGTCGGACCACGCACAATGAGGAGTTCCGTAGTTGGGAAGAATTTATCCTAAAAACGTGCTCTACCATACGTCAATATTATATAACGGTCAATTCTTCAACTACAAATCTATGTCTGCCTATTCAAAAAAAAATGTGAGAAAACTACAAATTAATGATTTTTGTTTTTTTTCCTTTACTTGTACTGTGACCTGTAAGACCTTGCTTCCTGCCACATACACATTTAATGAGTATAGCTTAACCGGCAGTACCAGTTTTCATTTATATGAGAGTATTCAATATGTCGGATGCATGGCCGTATCTTCTATTGCGTTGATTTAGAAGCTTGATTTTTTCAGAGATATTTGATATTCCTATAGACTTGATACCTCCACGTGATCCTGAGGCAGACAGACGGAAAACGAAGTGATCCTATAAGGGTTCGGTTTTTTTCTTTTGCGTTACGGTACCCTAAAAAAAAAAGGTTTAAACGACCAAGCACATTTATTCAAGAACCTAAACGAATAACTTGACTTTTATAAATACTAAAAGCATTTAACAATGGCAAGCTAATATTGAGCAATATACTAAAATTCTCAAGAAAGAAGCAAAAACGCAAAACATTCTACCAACTTTATTTAATACAAGACTTGGTACGAATAAAAGAAAGTAAAGTAATACTAGAACTAAAATATGAATCCCAACAGTTGAATCCGATCGCTCACGAATTTATGAATATACCTCCATCACAAAGAGAAGGCATTTTCTCTTTTACTTAACTTCAGTCCTGTCCCCTTTCGGCTTATCCAGCTTTGATATTTTGTATTTTAGGAAAAACATCCATTTACTTAGAAATTCGACTTAGTAGATGAGAATCAGACCTTTCAGAAATGTATTTTAGTAAGTAAGAACTAACAATAGTTTCTGATTTATATGAAGCTGTATTAACTAAATAATAAAGTATAAATCAAAAACTGCAAATTAAACCTCTATGTCGATGTCCTCCATAGATTTAATACGTTTTAGACAAACTCAAAGTATTAATTTGAAATAAACCAATTACAGGCACTTTTAAATTGTCAAGGGGTCGGTCAGTCAGACAGATGAAGCTAGTTGCCCATTCCAAAGCAGTAGGTACCTATGGAGAAGAACGGGCAAGAAACTCCATCCACACTCTTCTAAACAAAATATGGTTTCAAAATATTGGTTACATAAAGTGAGCAAGGCATACTCTTAGCCGCCAGGGCACATTCAAGTCAATGAAAGACGTACCCAGTACATGGTCGCTTTATAGTAGGTACAGACGCCAGCACATCAAGCTATCCCAAACTGTCAAATTTTCTCAAATTAAAATGAACCTTATATCTTTGCAATAAAGTTGAAATACTATCAAAGAAATTTTACAGATTGTGGTAACTAGATGTGCTGGCCTCTGTACATAGTACTCACATACAGATCTTAACTTTGCCGATTCCCATTAAAAATGTAGGAAATTTTACAATGGGCAGTCTTGTCGCTAAAATCGATCTTAAAGACAACCTTTTGATATATTTATTTCCTCAGTGACATGGTTTATAACCAGCGTGGGATGAAAAAGATCAAAATTAAATGAAAGCTACAAAAGTTAGATGAAGCTTCAAAGCTTATTATCTGAAATTCCCTTGACACACAAACAAATACACCAAAATTCTGTCTCTTACTTCGGATCTATTTGTTTCACCCACGCGAAATCGGAATCAACATTTTGACTTGTCATGTATCGTATTCAAACAAAACAAACGGATTCAATCAAAAATAAATATGTATAATTTGGGACAGAAACGCAATTATGGCAACCCCAGGTGGCAGACCGTCTATCCCAATACATACATATTTATCGACAGTCCCACGGGATGTTTGCCACTAGTACATTATACGCATACCGATATGAACAGTGAATACGTGAACAAAGCCTTTGGTTGCTTCAACTGAATATTGACACGCGGCTCAAAATGGATAAAAAAAATTGATGGAATTTGGAACTCCATGTTTTTGTTGAGGCTATGAATCAATAGCAACAGGATGGAGGGGTTGATAAATGATCACTTTGGATTACATACTTAAATGTAGGAATTTTTAGGTTGGTATTGTGTGTTGTTTTGTATGTTGAAGAAGATTATTGTTTTGAAACAGACATTACATTACACTAATAATCACACGGGCGAAAGTTTGTAAGTGAGTGTGTGTGTTTATCCGTCCGTCACGCTCAAACGGCTGAACGGATCTGGATGAAACTTGGCACAGAGGTAGTTTATGACCTGGATTAACACATAGAGTTTTTATCCCGGTAGTACGTTGGGATAATTTCTGACATCAACGCGGGCGTAGCCGCTGGCAACAGCTAATGGGTCAATAAAACATAAAACACTAAAGAAACCACACAATCATAACTAACCATAAATTCATTCTTTCCTTTTCGTGTGGTTAATGATAACTTGCGTCAGACTTTTTAAGCTGCCCATGGGCCTCTGACTTCGCTTCACATGCTTTTGAGAAATATCTAGATAATTATAATACAATACGCACAAATTAATCCGAAAACTCTGACCTTGGGTTCGAACTCGAGACCAAAGACTTGACAGTCACACTACTAGACATAACATGAAAGTTATTGACAAAGACACCGTCAAAACTGATGCATCTACCGAAACATGACTAATACGTAAAAGCCAACTTTAAACAGAAGAATGTATTGAAAAATTGGGGTCTATAATGAAATTATTCCCAAAGAAAGCAAAAACGTTTGATGACTGTGCTACAAAGACAATAAATATATACATATAACAGAATCAAAACAACGCAGAATCCATCAGAAGGGAGATTGTGGGAGCGACAAATGGTTTTAATGAAAGCAAAGGAGGGTACGCAACCCCATGTCTCTACGCATTTCAATTAAATTTCGGAGATTGCGCCCTGAATATTACTATTTTGGTCCCGTTTTATTCATTGTTTTTGCACGGTTTTTCTTTATAAAATCAGCCTTAATGTTCCCACTGCTGGAACACAGGCCTCCTCTCCTCGAGAGGGAATGGGCCGTAACCCACCCCACGGGCCCAGTGCGGGTTGGTAGATGTCACATGTCTTCGAATTTATGGTTCTAGAACATGTTTCCTGATCCTCACGATGTTTTTCTTTGCCGTTTTCGGACAGAGTTGATGAAATGATTTACACAAAGTAAAGCGCCTGCTTGGGTTCAAACCCACGACCTACAACACGTAAATCGGGCCAGTTACCACTGGACCACTCCCGTTTACTGCTTTCTTTAGACAAAGATTTTTGCGGTTGTTGCGTTTATTTTCGTTAAATATTTTTAGGCAATTGTTATAATGCGTTATTCACTGCCTGTTTCGGTCAAGTTTTTCCATTAAATCTTTCTTCAACGTTTTATTTTTTTTAATGATCTCCATAGAATAATACCCCAAACAAAATGTTGCGTAAAATGAAAAAAAAAATATCTCGGAAGACACTGCCTGTTCGGTGAAATTTTGCCGTTACATCTTGCTTCGAAGTTTTATTTTTTTGAATGAGCTCAATAAAATAATTCCCCAAAAAATGTTGCGTAAAATAAAAAAAATACTTCGGAAGACATAAAAAAAACTGACTTCCAATTCGTTTCATTAAAAATTCAAAAACAAGAGTTCCAAGCTGTAAGAAACGCGACTCCTGCCTCCATCCTCCGCGGAATAAAATCCAAAAGTTAACGAACCACCTTTTGTATTCTTTGAAGTTTGCAACGGTAGGAAGGCATAAGGCAAATGCCTCTTAATATACCCAATTAAATGTTCCAAAAACCGTTGCTTACTTTCTATTATAAATTTTATTATGCGCTACGGTACTCAAAAAACAACAAACCGTTTTGGTCGAAATCATTGCGTATTTATTAACAGGTTTAGCTGCTCACATAGCCTTGACGGCTTTGAAAAAAAACTTTGCGTGAACATGATTCTACGAAGTTGCATTTTGGAGAATTATGTTATACAGTTCAATTTGTTTACTTCCAAAGTCGTTATAAGTTTAGCCATGGAAAATATAAATATTTTACATAAGAGCGGCCGCACAAAAGGCGATTAGTCGCTGCTATGGTTACGGGCGATGTCGCACTTATAGGGTTGGAGATACCCACTGCGAGCTACGCTGTGATCGGCAACAACCAAAGAAATGACTTTTTTTTTTGAGGGTGGGAAATCATCAAATGACTCCTCTCGTTCTGAGTGGAGTGGAAGGGAGTGTCAGACTCTTACTGACTAAAACCCATCCATGTTCCTTCCTTAGCCCTTTGTGTTCCGGGGTAGCAGTAACCTTTTCGGACAATCCCGCTTAACAAACAAGTGACTATGTTATTAAGCTTAATACATTGCAGTGATAATCGCTGCTGCTCGCTAGGTGTAGACTGGCAATACAGTTCGCCTGTCCCTATTAAAAATGTCGAATATGCAATTTTCTTGATTTTATATCCGACAAATGTGTACAAAAAAAAAACTTCTACTTTTCTTATCAATGACATAGGTACACGACATGTAGTTGGATACTAAAATGCCGGATGTTGGTTAACAGGCCATAATCAAGCCCTATTTTCGCAAACTCATGAATACAATTTCCTCTTACAATACCAAGATCACCAAACTGTTTGAAGGCTATATTGCTTAGTCACACGTACCTAAGGGGTACGGCCCAGGCGTTGGATTGTAAGCTTCACGGCAGGGTATATGGACGCATTATTGGTGAGGGCGGGCTAACATAAAGATTATCAAATCGAATATTCGGGCCGAGTACTCTTGAATAGACTGGCCGTCCGATTCTGTTGCTAAAGGGAATAATAGGTATATATGTATATGTGGTTCGTGGATGGAATTAAACATCAGATTCCTGTATAGAATCCTAATACGTAATAGCCTAGTGCAATGATACGCTAGTGGTGTGACCGTCGCACTACCAAGTCATAGGTCTCGAGTTCGAACCCAAGGCCTCTGATATTACGGATGTGTGCGTATACACTACGTACTAACACTAGTTGATAAGATTACATTGTTACTAACAAATATGGAAGTGGTTCTGAAATAAATGTTTATTATTATTATTATTGTATAAAAATTAAATACAATTATCACTTGCTTAAATATCTTTACCGATTTTTACATCGGTATACAGCGTAAGGAAACCAGCATGTCTGAGGGATATTTCTCAACAGTAAGCTAAGTCAGAAGCCCATGAGCAGCATAAAAAACTCTGATACCAGATTAATCACTAACCACACGAAAAGAAGATCCTAATACGTATATATAATTATGTTTTGTTGCTTTTACTGTCTTTGCTTCAGAAGAAAAACGCTTTTTATGAACGACAAAAAGCATTATGAAGAAAGAAATCTCTCCCTATTTAACTATAATAATTTTAAGTCTTCAATTTTAATGATCCGTTTCCATATTTATTTACTATCTAAACTGCTAATCATCTTATATGTAGCACTCCCAGTACGCATTCAAGCTGACACAATTAAGAGCTCACGCGCGACTGGGATTTGTTCGAGAATAGTTGAGAAAGATTGTGATTGCCTATTTTTGCTTGCTATATTATGGACCTTCTATACGTCGTTACGGGTCGTCAGAGGCCCGAAAATCTGACAGCCAGTGTTACCAAGGGGTATCGTATTGCGTAGTGGAGGTCAGATAGGTAGTCACTCCTTGTAAAATACTAGTATTCAGCTGCATCCGGTTAGACTGGAAGCCGACCCCAGCATAGTTGGGAAAAGGCTAGGCAGATGATGGTGATGGACCTACTATAATTTTTCTTTATATTTAGTTAACGTAACACGTCTTGTTACTTCGTTTGATCCTCTACGTGTTAAATCAAACTTCCAAGATATCTATTGGGAATTTGCCTAAGCGTTCAATCACGTACTGATAACAAATTTAAAATGCCACCGATTTGCTTTGCACATTTTGAACAACGAAAATTCGGATAGCACCCGTGAGATTGGCGAATTGGGGAAGAATGTTTGAAATAAGGAATATTCTCACGTACGTTTCGAGTAAGGAAATACAAAGTTGAATACGGACGAAAGTTTGGGATTTGTATTTGGAGAAAGGTTTACGTATGACGGAGTTCTGTCTTTTATGTTTGGTTCAATACGGTTTGTATGACGAATTCAATTACGAAATATTTTTCTGTTCGAGTTTAATTTCATGAAATCGTTAATACGATTGTTCGTGTAAAATTTATGACAATGATGATGTTAAGAAAATTTTCAGAAATTGATATAAATACAAAATGTATTATATTACATTTGAAAACTGCTTAATGCATGATTTTAATCTTTTTAAACACACTTTCATTCAAGATTAATTTCTCACCATCACAGACACGTCCTTTAAATATGTAAACGCACATCATTCATACAACATGCCTAAAAGCTCTTACGTTTAACGTATCAATATTTAATAAGAGCAATATACTTAAGTGCTCCAAAGGTTACACAACGCTGAAAAGTTTATACTTCTTCACACGCTTGAATCTTTTTAGACCTCAGCGAGGGTAATGAGATGTAGCGGGCGCGGCAGCGGGTACGGTAGCGGGCGCGAATAAGCTCCATTTGCACGACTCTAGTATCTTACTTATGTCATACCTACAATAAAATTGAAGTAACAAATGAATCGCACCGTCTTTCACTAGTTAGACGGTACAGCTATTATTACTATTCAATTTATTGTATGGCAAAAGCAGTGAAGTCGAACTTGCTAAAACTGGTTTAAAGTGCCCACAGTGCTATCTGAGTTGTTGTAGCGGGCAGTAGAGTGTAAACGTGTTTCTACTGGGTAAAACAATAGGTGGTCGCGCGCTATCTTCTAGGTTTTTAAGTATGGCCGCAATAAGAGGATAGAAACGTTTGATATATCGTTCGCTATCTCGCTCAGTTTTATGCCTACCGCGATAAGACTAAACGAAATCGCAGTTATATACCATGCGCTCCAAAATTGAAATTCGAAACAAATGAAAAAATGACGTCATAATGTTTGATATTCTGCGTCCGCCTCAGTACTCGCGCCAACACGTCACCCTGAACGAAGCCTGAAGTGCCTCGCTTATACGTATCTTTGCTATAAAGTTTGTGATATCTTTAAAAGAATGTAGATTTCTTCGTATCGATTTATTCGAGTGGTATAGAATGATACAAGAATTGCATATTTAATATTACTTTTGAAAGCTTCTCCGGGATTATTGGAACTGAGTATTAGTAGACGATATTGAATATTGTAAAGCCCTATGGAAATATGGATTCAGAATAAACCCTCGGCGTCTTTAATATAAATGGCAGATTGGAGAAGAACACTTAGAAAATAATAAAGACAGCTTCCACAGCTAACAAACGGCAGCTGATAATTAAATGATTGAAATAAAAAATATTAAATAAATTCTTGCGTTTTTTGCTGTTTCATATTTTGATCAACATATAATATAATACACTGACTATAATGTATGTTTTTATTTGTTTATAAGTTCACAACGTGCTTAATCTATATATATAAAAGAAAGACGGGTTTGTTCCCTTCGTTATAACTCGAGATCTGCTGGACCAATTTTCATGGTTTTTGTTTCGTTGGATTTGTCTCCACCCTGAATAGCAGAATACATTTTTTTTTTTTTTTTTCGATCAGCTGCTGATTTTCCTCCTATAGGGTAGGTAGGTAGGTAGGTAGGTAGGTAGGTAGGGTAGGGTAGGTAGGTAGGTAGGGTAGGTAGGTAGGGTAGGAAGGTAGGTAGGTAGGTAGGTAGGGTAGGTAGGTAGGGTAGGTAGGTAGGGTAGGTAGGTAGGTAGGGTAGGTAGGGTGGGTAGGTAGGTTAGGTAGGTAGGGTAGGTAGGGTAGGTAGGTAGGTAGGTAGGGTAGGTAGGGTGGGTAGGCAGCGTAGGTAGGGTGGGTAGGTAGGGTAAGTAGGCAGGTAGGTAGGTAGGTAGGGTAGGTATCACAGTTAAGACAGGACAACGTCTGTCGGGTCAGCTAGTAACTAATAAACCAAGCCCCGCAAAACCATAGTAATGGTTTGACTGTGGGGTCTAGTGAGTCTTTAGACACTACTAAAACTTCAAACTTAAGACTTAAGTAGCTAAGCGGGGTTGTCCGAAAAGGTTACCGCTACCCCGGAACCTGTATGTTCTATATGGCTAAGGAAGCAACATGGATGGGTTTTAGTCAGTAAGAGTCTGACATTCCCTTCCGCTCCACCCAGAGCGGGAGGAGTCATTTTATGATTGCCCATCATCAAAAAAAAACAAAAAATTTAAGTAGAACTTTAAATCATTTCTAAATAATATTTTTTTAATGAACTATTTGAATCAAAAATAAAATATGAAATCACACAGAAAAAAGACCGCTCGTCTTAAAAACTTCCATCACCGTACAGAAATTAAATATTATACCAAGATATAATTGTAAAATTGCATTTAATGCTAATAAGTATGACATTTGATTCTAAAAATCTGTGACGTCACATTGTTATAAGTATTTCATACAAAACACGTACAAATGCCGCGTTTTGACAGTTCATAAAAAGTATCGTTATTGACTACCCTTTCAAATACCCAATTGAAGTTATCGATACAACTCCCTTCATCTCTTAGTTCATTAATTTAGCGGGCTACCTTGCAGCTTTCGCCTTCAAGTAGGTTCTTGAAACTCTTGAAACTACCAGCGTATTTCATTGTAAGTAACGTTTAACCTCTCACAGAACTCAATTTCAGTCCAATATCATTACTTATTTGTCTTGAAAATTGCCTTTCTCTCAATTATTTTTAGGTCAGCAAACTACAAACACAATAAACTCGACTCGTGGAGATCTGATCTTTTGTTATTGACGTTGAAATCTATTTTGGCTTCAGTTTGATATATATTGTGTGTAGTGATTGTTAGCAGATATTGTTTTTTTTTTCGGAGTATTTCTAAATATTTTTGTTTTTGCAAAGCCTCTGAAATTTGCGAATTCTAGAGAGAATTTGCAAAGCGGCTTATTTATATGTCAGTATTCGGTGTACATGTTTAATAGTATTCTATTTTAACCACCATTACACCCAAGCTCTTCAAACCGAAACATAGCAACACTACTGGGCGGCTGAGATAGTGGTTACATAATGATTTATACACTTAAAAGATTTTATTTTGTTTATTTAATTCTTTATGTACAGAGGCCAGCACATCAAGTTACCACAATCTGTCAAATTTATTTGATAGTATTTCAACTTTATTGCAAAGACATAAGGTTCATTTTTAATTGAGAAAATTTGACAGTTAGGGATAGCTTGATGTGCTGGCGTCTGTACACACAATACAATGAAACAGATACGACATATGTATAAGTCTAAAGTGCAAAGGTAGAAATAATGATCATTATTGTTACAATAATAAATAAAAATTCTTGTGCTATTAGAAATAACGACTCAATAACTTCTGCAGAATTATAGGTGGGTATTTTATATTTTTATTTTTGTTATCACTTCTTCTTTTATTTGTGTTGAGCATACCCATTGTTTTACTCTTATGTACTTAGTTTATATTTTTGTTATGCAAATTGACTCTTGCACGGAACCTCTGTTAAAGTTAATTCTAGCCGTGGAAGGGGCCTGATTACCTGTATCACAGGTTTTTCCCGAAAACCATTATCAGGCACCAGTCTCTCACAAAGGTGGATTACAGTTGCGACATTTTTTGTGCACATTAATAATTAGTAAACTTTGTGAAGGGGAGAATAAACGATTCATTAATTAATTAAATTACATTCTCTTTAAAACTGTAACCATTCGTGGATTCATTCTATAGAAATTCGCTATCGAAACTACTGTACTCGCAGTAAAACAAACTTCTGACACTGGTAGTGCTTATAACACAGTAGATAACAACGGCGCTAAAATGTAAAGCCAATAGAAAAAAAAGAATTTCTTTTTTCATACAGTCTTTTATTAAGCTGGCATTTATGTCATAAGTACACCCCGAGTGCCCTTACACTAAGATCTCTAGAGGAACTTTATAAATAGTCTAAACAAAGTGGAGACTACAATACGATTATAAATTAAACTGCGTATATCTAATGCTGTCCCCAGCCTGCATACAAACACCCTGCCCTGGAGTTGCATTGGGGAAGCACTCCGGTATCACCGGGTGCCGACCTACCTCCGTCGAATAGTCGGGGCGTACTTGACGGACAGAGCCGTCATCTACCCCGGTCGCGATGGGGAATGGAACCAGCGAGAGATGTCGTGCGGTGTCCCGCAGGGATCGGTTCTGGGGCCGTTCCTGTGGGACATCGGTTACGACTGGGTGCTGCGGGCCGACCTCCCTGAAGGCGTCAGCGTAGTTTGCTACGCTGACGACACGCTGGTCCTGGCGCAGGGGAGGTCGCATCAGGCGGCGGCGGACGCAATGACACGCGGGGTTGCGACAGTCGTTGAGAGGATCCGGCAGTTGGGTCTCGAGGTGGCATTGCACAAATCGGAGGCCATGTCCTTTCATGGGCCTCGGAATAGGCCACCATCGGGATCCCAACTTACGGTAGGGGTTCACATCGGCGTCGAGACCACGATGAAATACCTGGGTCTGGTCCTCGACAGCCAATGGAATTTCGTGGAGCATTTCCGACGTTTGGCCCCCAAGCTGGAACGGACTGGGGCCGCCTTCAAGCGGCTCTTGCCCAATTTGAGGGGGCCAAACGCCTCCTGCCGGAGGCTTTACGCGGGAGTCGTGCAGTCCATGGCCCTTTACGGGGCCCCGGTGTGGGCGCGTTCATTGCGGCGACGAGCCGCTCACTATCTGAACGCGCCCCAAAAGGTAAACGGAACGGAAAGCCATGGAGCGGACGGACCTCCGGCGCGATTTCATGGCGGCCTGGAAGCAGCGACTGTCGCAACCCAGCGCAGGGCACGCCACGATAGTAGCGGTAAGGCCCCTCTTTGAGGAGTGGCTAGAGAGGCGTCACGGCGCCCTCACCTTCCGCCTGACGCAGGTCCTCACCGGACATGGATGTTTCGGGAGGTTCCTGCACATCATCAGGCGGGAGGAAACGCCCGGGTGTCACCACTGCGAGGATCGCCCAGAGGACACGGTAGAGCACACGGTGCAAACCTGCCCCGTTTGGGCGGAGCACCGCCGTGTCCTCGTAGAGGCGATCAGCGGCGGTGACCTCTCGCGCCCGGCCCTGGTGCAAGCCATGGTCCGGGGCGAGAGGGAGTGGGAGGCAGTCACCTCCTTCTGCGAAAAAGATATGCTCGCGAAGGAGGTGGCGGGATGGGAGAGAGAAAGGTCCTCCGGTCCAGCCACCACGGGAGACGCTTCGGGCGTCGTGAGCCACGTGACGACTCCCGGCCACCGTAGGCGCGGGCCTGCGGGCGGTGAGTAATGGGTGACTCACCGTCCGATCAGCACCACACCCGTGCCGTACGGCGCGTATATGTTCCACGCGCGCCTCAAAGAGATGTCAGCACATGAAGGAGCCCCTCAGGGCCAAGCCTGCCGGGTAAGCGGGATTGTCCGAAAGGGTTACCGCTATCCCGGAACATAAAAGGCTACGGAAGGAACATGGATGGGTTTTAGTCAGTAA
The DNA here is from genome assembly GCA_951799385.1 of Hyppa rectilinea. Classification (NCBI taxonomy): domain Eukaryota; kingdom Metazoa; phylum Arthropoda; class Insecta; order Lepidoptera; family Noctuidae; genus Hyppa; species Hyppa rectilinea. The sequence goes on along the minus strand of OX637312.1, from coordinate 14,849,108 downwards.
GAGTCTGACACTCCCTTCCGCTCTACCCAGAGCGGGAGCAGTCATTGGATGATTTCCCAGCCTAAAAAAAAAAAAAAAAAACCTGCATACAAAAATTCAATCACAGATTGGAAAAACTCATAGTCGACCCGTTACTATTATTTAGTTTGTTTATAAAAAAACTAATCACTTTTTAAATTTCGGTGTTAAGATTAATTTGATAGTTCCAATTCATCAGTATTGTTAGTGTTTTAATTTAAGGTCGTATTGTTTTCTCCACGTTGTATATATTTACTTCTGGTTTCCTAATACATATGCCTGAAACGTGCCACGAAACTAAGCCAATTCTCTAACAATTATTTTTCCCTAGATACAACATTAAAACTTGTTTACTATAATATTCAACCATAATTTCTATGAGCGAATATCCCGTAAACGGTTTCCTAAGCAATTACTAACTTTATATCTATTTTGGCTAACTGCCCGTTGTGTATGTAATGGTACTGCGGAGGCCGAGAAAATGTATGCATTTTGACTCTGTACTTGGTCATTAATATTTTGTGAGAGAATCGACTAATAAAGTCAGTCGAAACGAGTTTGTTAGTTAATTGTGATTCCTATAGAGGAAAATTCAGTTTTGGATCTCGTATTTAGATTATGTTGAAAGTATTTTGGGCTGGTATTAGTAGCAGAAGCAAACAAAATAACTGTGATGTGATGTGACGCGTTAAGACCAGGTAGGTTATGCTCCAAGGAGGATGCCTAAAATCAGCAGTTACTGTGAATGATAAAGTTGATGAAAGTCAAAAACGAAGTCAAAGTCAAACAATTCTGAAACTGACGACGCCGATGACCTTTGAGCAAACACAGGTTTTATTAAAAAACTTTTGAGCATGTACGGATAAATATTTCCAGAATTTAAGAATATTGAACACGAAAACTTTCAAATACAAGATCGAATCGGTTTCAGTGAGATTGTTTTTAAATAAAAATGTTTTCTCCAAACGTAATACCTAAACTCCATCTGCTGACGTGACACGCGAAAACATTTGAAAAATGGAATGAAATATTCAAACGTATACTTTTCAATGGCCTGCAGTATTTTGAAATAACGCGAAGTAATATGCTAAAGTAGAGTAATATCAGTAAGTACTTTGGCCTGTGTATGACTATGAATGCATGCAATTTAATAATGTTATGAAAGTAAAATCGGACTCACAGAAGTTTGGAATAGTCTGAAATAAACTCTCAGGAAACTCGCTGGATCTTACCTGAAATATAAATTAATAGATATCAAACAGTGAACAGTAAGTTGAGAACTTTACAGAGATATTTATTAAGCGCTCCTTAAGAAATTGTTTTGCAATTCCTTTGCTTTTGTGAGTTGTAAATTAATTCGAGATTGTGTTAACAAGATTATTGAAAATTAAAGTAATAAAATTGAAGCAGCCTTTGTATCTCATAATCTGTAATAATTGTTTTATGTTGTTATGTAGGTATCTGATTCGGACAAAAATTAGACATTTTCCGTTAAGTTGACAAAGTTATCAATAACATAAAAAACATCAACTATACCTACATATAAATTGAATGCAATGAATTTCATGAGACAAATTCATCATTCATTCATTCATTCATCAAATATTTAAAACTCAATATTAAGTTCTCTCTGTAATTAGCTATGTTGACCATTTGAACAAGTATTTAAGTACCCGTAATTTAATAATTAAATACGAGATATCACTACTACCAAATAAACTTATCAGTTCCAATTAAGTATCGTTGCACAGTTACTTGTTTAAATGCATGCGCATTCATCAATGCCTAATTAGTTTGCACATAAATGATCTACAAAGAGAATTCAACTTAAAAACTATAAACTGAAAGCACATAATTAAACGAGCGAGCATAATTTGAGTGATGGGCTTATTCCAAGCCCTTCGGCCCTCCGGCTCAGCGAAAGTAAAATTTTGGGGCAAAATTTGATATTGATATTAAAATTGAATTAGTGTAATTAAAGTTCAATCTGTTTCTTAACGGTCCCTTTTTTAGTTAATAAGTAGGTTTTAATGATGGTCCAGATTGTCAATACCATGACACTAGATAGTTAATTGGACAGACTATATTAGACTTCTGTTATCATCAATGTAATAAAAGTAATTAAAAATACCAATAACTAAAATCAATACTGCAAAAGTAAGTAACTTAGTAAATATAGAAAAATAAACACAACCTAACACTGCACGAAATTTAAGTACCAGATGAAAAGGACGAATCCGTAAGTAAAATAAACGTGGCATTTCTCTTTAAAAATATTGGATGCACACAACAACGGTACAGTTCTAGTGTTGCACCAAACATTGCCTCCAGCGATATCAGCTTAGTCGTGTCAATAAAGATTTGTTCATCGAGTGAAAAATTTAAATTCACCCCCGATATTGCTCCAGCTTTGAAGAGAATACAAAAAAAAGAATATCCGGATTTCATTGAACGCTTGCAAACTTCTGTTTTGCTGTTCTTGAGGTCCTATTTTCACTCTAATTGTCAGCCTCGTGTGTCTTTTCAAAGTGCAGAGTATCTTGGTCGGGCTAACACAAATTACGCTTTGTTTTTCGGTAATAACGTTGAAGAAATTCAAAACACGTTGTTTTCGTCGAATGTAAGTTATAAATCTGCATCGTAATGTTTTCTAGATTTGCATTCGGGTTTTCTCTAGTTGGCGGTGGATGGAGAAAATCGATTGTAAATTCCAATGATTTCATTTTAGTGCCGTTATTAGACACTTGAGCTTCTTGCCGGATTTTATTTTCCGTTTCATTTAAAGAATGTGTGCGCTCAATCTTGCTATTCAATATTCATTTTCTTGATACATTGACCTTGATATGATAGTACAGGGAATTTCGCATTCTATTTATATACAAACACCTATAAATACGCCTTATTAACTCAGACAGCATCAAAATGTCGTAAGTGCCATCTCCGCGTGCCGCCGCCTGCTCTAATAACTCAGAGTCTAATTAAAGTACTAATAAATCTGTCAGTTTTTATCACGTTTTATGGACATGTAATTACGATTTTTGGTGCTAGGGAAATTAGCCAATAAATTTCAACGTTATAGGTTACAGCGGGGTTGTAAGCCCGGGGTTAGTGGCGGTTTAATAAGGCTTGCCGTCTTCGGGCAGATGCATAATTCATAATACAACGTACTATATACTATCGCCATTCACTAGTGAAGTGATAATCTTGGCACAGTATGTAGAGATGGAAGTTGCTAGAATACAACAAGGAATTTCATGAACTAGGTCATAATGTTCCTTGTTTATGAGATGGTAGTTTAAGTTAGGTAATAATTCAAACTTTTTAACAACACTACGTGTAGTTAAAAAAAAATGCCACAACAGCGATGACACCAACATATTTTGAACGCGATTTAAATGTGTGTGTGTTTGATTGTGGTCAGTTTCATTGGTGAAATTCGCCCAAAGGACGTAAAGTTCAACATTTTAGTTTCCATCAATGGCAAAAACAATCTCACCCTTGTACTTTCCAGTCTATCCAAGCTGAATCATAAGCAAAGTAGGAATAGTTTATTCATAGCAGTGTTGAACGCGATTGTTTTTTTATCATGACCGTTGGACCGAAGAATATTGGTTTGTCATTCCCAAAGGATACACATATTCATATTTGATACTCCAATTTCATAGTTCTTTTCCCAAAGACTACGCACTTGTTATTTCACACGCGACTTATACTAAAGTACCTTTTGGTAAAAAAGTAATTTTATGGTCACAAAGTTAGCAAGATTTCAATCTTTACATCGAAGAGATTTTGCTAGCCAAATTAAACGAGGCAATTATTTTTCATATTCGTGTTTTCTCTGACTGGGACAAATTGTAAGCAATATAATCATACTCTTCAATTTTTATAATTACCACCACGCTGGCAATAACAGCAAGTTATTCTACTAACAGCAGACTTAGTAAAATCATCGTCGAAATAACGGATCAAACTTTCATACTACCAATCCAATATTTGAGGCTAAAAACTTTGTAACAGTAGGTTGGTAGGTATCCATAAAACCTTATCAGCCGTTGAAGGTCTGTAAGTCGATCGTGATTACATTTTGCTACCACCATTCCCTCATCTAAGTTTTCTACCAAAAACTTCTTTTTTTATTATATTTACAAGCTCCATATCGCACTGATTGCTCCATAGAAATGTTTGATTGAATAAAAACTTGAGCAAGAATGTGTGCAGTAATTAAATTCACGTCTACAAAAGAACATTATTGATTGAAATTACATATTTCATTATTAATCTTTGAAGAAAACTAAAAATTGCTATCATTTTGGATAAATACCAAGCAAAAAAATACACGTGGTAACAAGATCTCCAAGTAGATTACTCGTCTCAAATAGTAATTCTTGAACAAGATAACAACCCATAACTTAGTACTCTGATACAAAATGAAAAGGTACTTAATTCAGAATGCCGCCTCAACCCGGACAAATTCTCAGTAGTAGGTACTTACATTGTATACTCAAATGAAATTAGAACTACTTGAAACAACAACTATTGTTTTTATGACTACAAAGGCTGAATTAGGTGAAGCAAATAGAGCAATAAACAAAAGAGAAACAGTTTCGAATTAAGCAGTATTTGAATTACAAGAAACTGGAGTAACAAAAGAAGTTGAGGTTTATTCAGCTGACGAAGATTTCCTTCTTGTAGCGTTTCTACGGAAAAAACATTTAGGAAAAGGTGCTCAACTACAAAAATTTACAGTTTATGGTTCTAGTCTGCCAGGCGGAAAACGATAAAAAACGGTGGAAAAAAATGGCGAATACGGGAAGGAACTTCGCACATTTTTGATGTAATAAAATATATTTTTGTTCTTTACATCGAAATAGGTTTGAGTAAAGTTGAGAATAAGTTTATGAAGAAATCCTCTGTGTTAAACTTACTTTAGGATTCAGCATCATTAACGTAATTATGTAATAAACTTCAAATAAATATTTACTAATACTCGTACATACTTAATGCAAATACATACTTACTAATTCGTCACCATTGTCTAAATAAATGAAAAATAAAATCCAGGAATACATTCCTTTCCCGTGACAGTTACTACAAAGCTTACTAAGAAATCAGAATAAGCGTTAACGATTCTTATAACTTTTTGCCTAACATTCAAGCGTTGGATCAGCTGGGAATTTCTTCTAAAATTATTTATTTAAGTTAGCAAGGAAAAACCCTGTGACGATAATATGACTGCTTCTTTTTCTATGTCCGGGAGTTCGTTATAATGATATTATGGATGGATCGAATAGAAGTTTGTTTGATTGAACATCTATGATGCCAATTAGCTGTTGCACAAGTAAGGCTGTTTAAGGTTTTGTACTCGTTAAAAGACTTCTTATTCGGAATAGGGACTTATTTTAATTGTTGTTACAAAAAGGGTTTTTTCGGAAGACAAAATATGTTTATGAAAAGTGGTCGCAATTTTGTTCAAATGTAAACTTACAAATACCAATACAGCTTCAATTATTCCAACGTCTATTTAATATTACCGACATGTACAATAACAATAATCAAACTATTCTGACGCATATTCAATAAGCAATTCCACCCACTAAATCAAAACATAGAACCCGGAGAATATTCTAAACAAAACAATTGACGGCGCAAATCCATGCAAGTTCCGTGTAAGATATTTCGAAGGCGTTTCGTCGATCCCTGTGTAACTTCATTAAGCAGTTCGAATTGAGGGGACCGTTCATGGTCTGAAGTTGACGCTTTGTAGAACACGTGACCGGAATGTTTTGATTGCGAGGTGCCTTGATGGCGTGCGAAGATTCTCTCTATCAGCATTCTCGAAATGGTGAGCAAACGCTTGAAGAAACACGAGATGGTTTAAAATTGTGACTGCTTGAAGACTGAGATTTACTTAGAATTTAATTGAAGTGCTTCAAATCTTGACAAAATATGTCTGAAGTAATTTAAATATGCATTACTTATGGAAAGCGACACTATGTACAATGAAAGCAAAAATCATGAGCTCGCCGTAGTAGTAGGGAATGAAAACTCGAGTTGGCAACTTTTAATAAATAAATGACTAACAATATTTGTTTAAAGTAAAAAAAAACATGAAGAACAAGCTTAAAACCAAATAAATGAAAAAGAAACTTAAAAAAATAAAATCCATAAAGATTTAGAAAATGTTCAAACTAGATAGATTGCAAAGCAAAATAAAGGAGTTGGAACGAGCTTTAAAACCGACCTCAAAGAAAAGAACCAATTCGTAGAAGAACTTATCAATTGGCTTGTAGTGAGAAATAATAACGCAAATCTCCGTGGAAATTGAAAATTTATGAATTGTTTCAAACGTAATTGTTATTTCAAAGCGGATTATGGTAAGGTTTTATCACATTACTACAAGATTGATGTCAGTTTAGACAAAATCATAAAACAAACGTTCAAATTTATTTTTCGTGTGTGTTTTTTAAAACTGATGCCATCTTTATAAATGCGTCTTTGACAAAGTACATTAATAAAGATTAAGAGTAATCAAATATTCATTTCAATAAGACTACCTGCTAATTTATTTACGTTAACTTAATAAGGTGAAGCATTAACTAAGGCAAAGTTCGTTATACCATTTATAATCTTTTTTAATGTAATAATCTTCTCTTGTTCCTCTCCCTCATTTACTCCTTATTTTGTTTTATGTACTTTTATACATCTATACTTTGTATTCTCAGTATAAATTATGTTTTTCTTTGGAGAGTTACTTTGCGAACTGATCCCTTTTAGAACATTTTGAATTATTCATGAAGTCGTATTGATTGTTTTACTCCTTTAGCTATGTAGGTACTGTATTTATTATAAAGTATAAGTAAAATGCACAGTTTTATATAGTAACCTGGTTAGGTTAGTATAAACCTATAAAGTAGTATAAACCTATAAATTGTATTTGCAAGTTACATAACCAACCGGTTACAATCTATAGATTTAAGAATTCAACTAAAATGTCTATATCATGTCATATATGATAGATAACAACATTGTGCTTTTAGTAAAATCAGCAACAAATGACAATACAATTCTTATGAAATTAGGCCACCGACCGAACTGACATCATACTTGAAGAATGTCTTATTTCTGTCTTGAGCTAACTTGAAAAAAAGAAAGGAGTCAACATTTTCATTGAATAAGTAATTTGTATTTCCATCTACTAAACAACTCAAATAGGCTTACAGTATATTCCACCGTCCAGGGAATAAATGAACTAATTGCCTATTACATTTCTCTTACTGAATAAACACCATTATAATTGAAATTGTTATTAGCACAATGAGATATAATATTGGGAGGCCTGCCTTAAGGTTTAATGGTCGGAAAAAAATCGTTTCCGATTTGGCAAAGGCAATTTTCTTTTTGTTGAACAATTCGATTGGAATTCGTCGGATGCTTGTGAATTCAGATTTCATTACGAGTTTAAAATTTTTGTGCGAGATTCTTTTTTTTTCTGGACGCTCTGTAATAAATAATTACGCAATGTTTATTCTTTCTTTATCTTTGATCGATCTTCAATAAACAAATGGCATTGCGATTGATATTAACCGTCGGAAGAAGATGATTGCAATCACGCCAACGCTTTTTATATAAGAAACGAAGAAAATAAAGAAAAAAAATCTGTCACAGAATTCGAAACACATAAAAAAAGAAAAATAAGTTAATTCGAACAAAAATAAAACGACTCCCAAAAGCACACAAACAAAAACTACGACAAATGACACGTCATTATTATAACAATGGAATTCTTAATAATATTACTCTTATAGTTAATGACACATCAACTAATTTCATACTTAAATCTCAATCAATCAGACTAGCCTGCTAATTAAGACACAAGCAGTTAATTACTAGAGCGAAACCCTATATGAATATGTTAAGACGAACAAGAAAATAGCTTGCGGCATATCTATCAGTACATACCAGAGCGCTAGACAAAGTCACATTTTCACTAACGATAACGAAATTAGATAAATCCGAAATGAATAGAATTGGCATAAGCTTTCGAAATGTCACGTAATCAATCGTTGTCGATCGCTAAGTGCTAGACAATGTCAAATTGTGTAACGAAACTCAATCAATATTCTTATACAATTGCATTGACAAGTTGCGTTCTTGACAATCCGAATCGTTGAGATAACGAATTTTACGTTCAACAATTATGAAATCGAATCGACATGGAGCGATTGACAAACTAATCCGTAACATTAATTTATCTAAATCATTTACAAAATTAAGTTGATTTTTGCTACTATTCTAACAATACAACAGTTCTTATAGTCACTTCATATATTTTGTTATTAGTTTAATATTCAATTTTATACAAAAATACTCACTGAGTTTTTTCTTTCAACTCTTTCCTAACACGTCATTTTCTTTTTCACGCCAGAAAGGTGGCCATCTACAGTGTGTTGTTTTTATTTTAGTTGAGCCCGACACTACACATAGTGTTTTATGGAAGCGATTTATGCGGACTAACACTCACAAACGCCGTACGGTTGTTCTTTTACAACCCCTTGTTTAAAGGGTCCACATTCGACCCCAGTAAATCTTCTCTATCGGCGGTTCTTATGTTAACAAACGTTATTACCCCTCATACGTTATTTCCACCTTATACTAAAGCTTTAAGGTTGAAATTCGCGTAAACTTCAACATCAGATGAGAAATAAATTATGAGAAATTAGTTGTTTGGAAATGGTATGAAAATATCGCACCGGGAAATTATTGTTTCAGTAATTGTAATAAAAACTGATATGTAGGAACGAAATGAAAATATTATAAGGGGTTATTGCGTAAATAAATTTGCTGTCAAATGTTTTGTAGCGAGTAGGAATATGTTTTTAATAGAACAGCTGAATTCTGCTTATTCCTTGAACCTGCTGACGTATTTGCGTTCCTGTCACCTGTCAGTTGTACATGATGAGGTACTAATAAGGTTTTAATTCGTATGACAGAATTCTTTTGTACTAAACTGGCAGTTGTCAGGAGGGAATTTTCTAATCGGCCATAATATGGTTATCAGTGCTGTTCAAGACAAATGACAGAAGTCACGATAAGTTTATTTTTAGTTTGTTATACACAAAGAAGGTTATATTGATGATTTTATTGATTAGAATTCTGTAAGAACATACGTCTGCGAATGATGGTTTGGTCAGTATACAACCTGGGGGCCTAGACAAGTGCCAATCGCTTCGTGTCGATTCGATTTTGAAAATTGTAATCGAACAATTCGTTATCTCAGCGATTCGGAATGTCAAGGACGCTACTTGCCAACGCATTTCTATGGAAATATAGATCGAGTTTCGTTACCCAATTTGACATTGTCTAGCACCTAGCAATCGAAAACGATTGATCCCGTGACATTTCGAAAGATTATGCCCATTCCATACATTTTGGATTTATCTAATTTCGTTATCGTTAGTGAAAATGTGACTTTGTCTTGTCCCCCTGATAGTGACCTGCAATTTGCAAAATTTTTTTCGAAAATTGAATTTCACGGGCTACCTTGTAGCTTTTACCTTAAGTGGCAAAATACCATTTTTTTTTTCACATGATATATCTGAAGATATGCCTCAAGTATTACAGTCATGTCCCACTTCGTTACAATTTTCAATTCGATCTTCTATATCCCTTGTTATGCCTCAGTTTACGAGGGTTCGAGTTTTCTCTGTAGCCCTAATTCCGTTCGTCCAATATTCAAGAGCTAATATAAAAATATGGGAAAAGGGCTCTTCCGCACGCGCCGTTGTCCCTTTAAACCGTATTAGCTTCTAATTTAACATTAAATTTATTTTCTTTTGGGCTTTAATGGGCGGAATTAAATGGGGAATTTGGATTTTTGCCTTGTTGTTAAGCAAAGGTTTCTTTTTCAATATTTGTTATGTCATAAAGTTGTCAAAATGGCTTGAATGGCTATTGGATGTTAATAGATACTAAGAAACGGTTGTTTATTAAGTTTTAGCTCTCGGCTTATCCTGTTTAATTTGAGATTTTTCTGTGAAAATGTTGACGTCTTTTTTACTTAATAATTTGTGATTTCAATTTTTCTTAATGTTTTTCTTTTACTTCTTTATAATTTGACATTACGTGCTTCTTGCACAGGTTGTCGTATCTTTCACTTAAAAAGAGGTCCCTATGTACGATTTGCTGTTAAAGTTGTAGGTACAAATTTCTGAAATTAAAAAAATAAATTAAAAAAAACGATAACGACCTTCGGAATGAAAGGAAATAAGAAAATATGTTTTATTTAGTACCTACGTACCGATTTATTTGAGTAATTCAATACGTTTCATACACAGACATAGAGAAAAAACATTCACTATAACTTATATTGAAAATGTTTTGAACTTGTACAGTTCATAATAAACTGTGTCCGAGCGTTTGAACAAATCTAATAAGTTTTCTTTCTATTTTTTTATTGTTAGTTTTAGTTTATCCAGCGAGACGTGTAAGCTTGTTTATAATTTTACTACTACATGAAAATACAATACCTATCTTATTGTACCTCCTTAGCTTTCGTTAATAAGAAAAGTCTATAAATCATCGGTTTAAAAAAAAATGTAAATGTATAAATGCAGAACAAAAGTAAAACTAAAAGTTATATAGCAATTAGCTTTTTTAATGAAATGGTAAAAATACAATTCAATAGTTTGGTGTCAATGATGTGTAAATGTAGCAGAGTTCAGCGACTTTTGTCGCCGACCGTACCCGCTTAGAATTGTTAGGTGACCTATACGGAATGCTGGATAGGTGAAAGACAGCCTTAACCAAAACAATCATTCTTTGCCCAATCAGGTACCAAAAAAAGGCAATTGCATAACATCACGCTTATATTCACTGAAGGGTTAAGCAGAGACAACGCAGCACCAGAGCACGCCCACATTACGCCAGATAAGTGTAATTCCCATGTAATAAGGGAAGAATCTATTACCATCAACCGGGCACCAATCCAAACTCCAGGATGCTACTGAGAAATTTCAGATTCGTAAAAACCCAATAACTTGTTACCAACGAGGCAGTTCAGAAATGCAATTACTTAGCTAATAAGAACGTGGTGCTAATTAAAGTATCGTATGAAAGTATAGTAAACTAGTTAACATACACGAAAACAAGAATGGACCAAACAAAACAGACAAAATCAACACGTGTTTTGTTCACACCGACCACGGATGTTCTCATTCAGTTCCGATATATTTGCTCGCATACTCAGTCACACGTCACGAATAGTGCACAATGCACTGCCTGTGAGATCAGTCCCTATAGGGATTTGCATCGTACCAAACAATAGACGCGTTAAGCTGGTCGTAAGGTATGAGGGAGGAGCGGAACAATACAAAAACGGTTTTTGCTAACGACATAGAATAACTAATAGTGCTAACGACGAGAACGATGTATGAATACTGATCTTAATTGAATTGGGTAGGACATTGTAAATAAACTTGCAATTTCTATTAGAACAATGAAGTTTTTTTTTTTTTTTTTTATATTACAATGAAGTTGATAAAAACATTAAATAAACTAATAAGAAATCTTTTAAAAGCCGCATTGGGCCCGCGTGGTGGATTATGGCCCACTCCCTCTCTGAGAGAGGAGGCTTGTGCACCAGTAGTAGGCACATTATAGGCTGATTATGTGATGTGTGTAGTTGTAAATGAAAAAATCACCACTCCAGCATTTGTTTCAATTAAAACAATTACAGGCATTTGAATTGTCAAGTGGGGTCGGTCAGTACGAAATACGAGTATGTACGAAGTTATGGACCATCCATCTCATTCCCATTTTTTCTTTTTTCGTGTGGTTAGCGACTAACCTGGTGTCAGAGTTTTTAAGCTGCCCTTGGGCCTCTGACTTAGCTTTACATGCTGTTGAGAAATATCTCTCAGACATGCTGGTTTCCTCACAATATTTTCGTTCGCCGATTTTTAAGCAAGTGACATTTAAACAATAGGCACATGAATCCGTAAAATCAGTGGTGCGTGGCTTGGGTTAGAATTCGAGACCTATGACTTGGCAGTCCGACGGTCACACCACTAGGCTATCTTCTTCTTTTCGTGCGGTTAGTGACTAACTTGGTGTCAGAGTTTTTTTTATGCTGCCCATGGGCCTCTGACTTAGCTTCAGATGCTGTTAAGAAATATCTCTAAGACATGCTGGTTTCCTCGTAACGTTTTCCTTCACCGATTTTTAAGCAAGTGATAATTAAACAATACAATTAACAAACAAAACAATAGGCTTGGGTTAGAATTCGAGACCTATGACTTGGCAGTCCGACGGTCACACCACTAGACTATCACTGCTTTGTATATAGGGCTTAGAACTTGACACCTAGTCTTACCAAGGAGTACACTGTACAGTTATTAATAAGCTTATCACTTGGACCAACGAAAAGCCTTAGCAAAAGGAAAATTTGGGTCAGCTCGTGTATGTGAAGGCTTCTTCCGATAGATTTGCTTGTTATGCCTCAATTGCCAAGAAAATTATTGTCCGGAATTGGAAGAGGAAGATCTTTGAGAGATTAACCTTAATAAAACTAATCTCGATATTGATGTATGAGGTCTCCTTTTTGTGTTCTATTCAAGCGTCTTTGGCTAAGTTTTGTTTGATAACATACCGTATATAGAAGATCAATTTATTACATTCGTTGTATGAATTCTTACTTAAAGATAATTTGAAAGTGGGCCGCACTTCAGCAACCTAACCAGTATAAGTAGACCTCTCTTTCTATTGAAACTTCGCAGTACTCTAGGCATGCTCAAGGTAAAACTGTTACTACTGACATATGTATGGTCGTCTGTACCAACAATATGTAAAGTTTACTTACTAGCTTCGGCCCGTGAAATCGTCTGCGAGTATTTTTCTGTTTTAACATAAAACGTTTGCGTAGATTACCTCCTACATTCAGACTCACAAATTTCACCTCTCTCTATACTAATATTATAAAGAGGAAAGATTTTATTGTTTGTTTGTACCGAATAGGCTCCGAAAGTACTGGACCGATTTTAACAATTTTTTCACCAATAGACAGCTAAGTTATCAGGATGGGCTATTTTTTTTAATTTAGTAATGAAACCCAAAGTAGCAACTTTTTGACTATAAAATTCATCATTAATAAAGATGATTGATAAAACCACGTGATATTGTAAAATAACTGTTATCTCTAAATGTGCCCATGCATTTAATTCAACCCAATCAATGTAGACTCAAACTAGCATAAAACTACCTGAGGACGAAACATCGCTTCTTATGTCAATATTATTTTAATAATACATTGGGAAAAAGATAGAGCTGTGCCTGCAATATAGCTTCATCTATTTCTCACAGTACTGAAGCGATGTAATAGTAACACTACCATAAGGGTGTTTGGCCCCTTGTATGCGCTACTGAATGGGTCACACTCCCTTGGATGTTAGCTTAAAAGTCACGGATAGTAAAAAAACTCATAGGTTTATTCTTCAATGTTGTGTCTATGAGTACAGTTAACTATAAACGCTGATAGTGTCGCGCCAGCACATCAGGTTACCCCAATCTGTCAAATTTCTTTGATAGGTTTTTAACTTTATTACAAAAGCTTTAGGTTCATTTTCAATTGGGAACATTTGACAGTATGGGTTAGTTCGATGAGCTGACTGACTCGTGGGTACCTACGCAATCTAAAAGCCCCAAAGATAAATACTGTTTCCATGAACAAGCTAACGACGAATCGCCTTACAGCTAAGTACATAAGCTGATATATGCGAAACAACGCAACTACATACCCTAGTTAATAGGCATTGCATTTGGGAAGACAGCCAGACTGCGTGTAGTTTCAGCCAATTTTCAGTTGCAACCCCAAATTAGACAACCCACAACTTCAAGCACACAAACTGTTTAGAAGCTAAATTATTTAGTTACATTAAATTTGGTTTAGACTTTAAAGTTTCTGAACTATTGTGGTAGTAAGTTTTGTAATTAGATTTTGAATGTTTATCAATGTATCATCATCTGCCTAGCTTTTTCCCAACTATGTTGGGGTCAGCTTCCAGTCTAACCGGATGCAGTTGAATACCAGCCAATATTTTACATGGAGCGTGCCTGTCTGATCTCCTACACCCAGTTACTGGGTAATACAATACCTCTTGGTAAGATTGACTGTCAGACTTTCGGGCTTTTGGAAATTCGATTATTAAGAGGGGGAAAGTGGGGGGAAATCCGACATACCCGCGAAGCCGCTGGCAGAGGCTAGTGTTCATATATTGACATACTAAATGTAAGAATCAGACTAATTGTTTCTCAAGTTTAAGCTAGAAGTAAAGCTTACTTAGGCCGCAAAAATAAAGTAACTATTCTGACAAATGTTAATAAAGACTGTTCGCGAAGGTTTGTTCTAAGAATTTTCGTAATGCTAAAGATGAAACATACGTAGAAATAACAAGTCTATATACTCCGTAAACATGCCACGTTCTAGACAAAAATGTGGACAAAGAACTGAGTGGCTGTCTAGAATAAATTCACAGTAAATCATATAATATCACACCTACATTCAATAAACATACTCTAGTGTAATCAGAAGCGTACACTGCTTACAGTTCTTTGAGTAACACTGAAGATTCTGTGGCTGTTGTTACTAACGGAATAAATAATAAAAGTGGTAGAAACGTCACGGCTTTGTAGAATGTTCGCGTCCGCTCTCTGAATATAAATAGCACTAATTTAGCACTATATGAAATAGTAGACAGTCGCGGTACCATTTTATTCGCATTTACGAATTTTTGTCTCCCTACTCTATCCAAAAGTGTTTTATTTAGTGGAACACGCTTGGTTTCTCTGTTCTTTTGCTAGAATGAGAATATCTTTACTTAAACATTAGAAATCATAACAAACGATAATATTCGTAAGAAAGATTTTGTTAAAACAAGTGCTTTAACATTATATTAGATTCCAAAGTAGGAATACAATATAACATCACGACTCTATTCTCCGAAGGTTTCGGAAGCGCAGTAACACACACATTTAGGCAGTTATGTGTAATAGAGGGCCTATTGCCATCAACCGAGCACAAATCTAGGCTCCAGGCTAATACTGGTCAGCGAGATAGTCCGAAAGGGTTACCGCTACCTCGGAACATAAAGAGCGAAGGAAGGAACATGGATGGGTTTTAGTCAGTAAAAGTCTGTCACTCACTTCCACTCCACCCAGAGCGGAAAATCCCATCCTCAAAAAAAAGGCTAATACTGAAAAAATCCAGATGAAAAATAACCCAACATGAGTTTTTTTTTCCTCTGCAATTTCACTTTGAACGATCCGAGAAGCGAATGAATCCCAGGAACTCATGCTTAGCAGTATAACGTGCCAGTCAAACTAAGTACAGAGGCAGCACATCAAGTTATCTCAATCTGTCAAATTTCTTTAATAGTTTTTCAACTTTATTTCAAAAGCGTAAGGTTTATTTTCAATTGGGAAAATTTTACAGTTTGGGATAGGTTGATCTGCTGGCATCTATACATAAATTCATGCGTCTTTTGTTACATTTCCGTTCATAAATGTGGTTAAACCCGCCCGCAGGTTGCGAGTTCTACTCACACCTGACCTTTCTGAACAACATCACCAATAGGACCACGGTATGTTGGGCATCCCTCCCGGCGTTTTCACTCACATCTGCCATGTAAAACCCTTTTGTTAGTAAAATTGAGTGCCTTATCCATAGTATCATCTATAGCACTGTTATAAGGGCTGAAGGTCTACTTCAGCCCTTAGCCACGGTGATTTTTTATTCACTGTTATACTTTCAGGACGTGAAAATTCCCATGATTATGAGCAACTTTTACAATTAGACAAAACCCTGAAGCATCGAACAAGAAATCGGCTTTTTCATACAAAAAAGTAAAATTTATTTAATGAAAATGTATGAAACAGATATCAATTTTTTTGTTATTTTGAAGTTGGTCCCGTAGTGAAAGTTGTTTATAAGCATGAGCAATCACATCTCCTGAAAGGTTAACAGTGAATTAAAAATCACCGTGTATAAAGTAATGGGTTTTTAAATATCACTGATATAACTCGACCATCTATCATCATCATATTGGAGGAATTTATAACGTGTTATCACTCGAATCTGTAGTGCGATTCTGTAAAAATATCACAGTTTAAACGTAGGTGAAGTGAGTTTAAAGTGAGCTCAGCTCACGTCACGCTCCCTTCACCTTCGTCTTCAGGGTGAGATTTTACAGAATCAGGGATACTATGCGGTATTGAAGATATTGGCTAAACTATTTTGTTTGCGCGTGATTTTGTCTGGCGGGACATTGTATAGACCAACATTTCTTTACATAAAATCTGTATAATTTACCCTATGTTCACAATATGAATAAATGAATTTAAATTTGAATTCGTTACCTTCACCAAAATCAAAACCTTTACCAATGGCGTAGGTAGCTACTACAGATTTATACAGGGTGACAGGTAACAACAACAGATTTATACAGGGTGACAGGTAACAACAACAATTGTACTTAATGTAGAAACTTTTCGTAGGTTATTAAAAAAGAACA
Organism: Hyppa rectilinea; assembly: GCA_951799385.1. Taxonomy (NCBI): domain Eukaryota; kingdom Metazoa; phylum Arthropoda; class Insecta; order Lepidoptera; family Noctuidae; genus Hyppa; species Hyppa rectilinea. The sequence goes on along the minus strand of OX637312.1, from coordinate 14,832,528 downwards.
GTTTTGTTTAAATAAAAATACCAACGCTATCAAAATGTATGGAACAGAAATATTTTTATATACATGTGCTAAGCCCATTGTAACAGGTTGTGCGTCGATATCCCTCCCACCCTTTATATGAGGATTGTTTAAATATCACAACATTGTTCTGTAACAGTGTTCAAAGTTACATCCGAACATCCGATCCAATAAAACACACGACGGGAAAATAATACCCTCATCCTGTATAAGAAGAACACTCCAACATGGATTCAGAATCGATTTCATTCGAAACAATATCACTTACATCCGTCTCTTTCACTCACTTCCGAAAACTGAAGCGAGAGAAGGATAACAAGACATTCATTTGCAATCATTGAACGATCTCCGTGAATGCCCCATTTTGAAAGGTCGTGGTGAAGATATAAAGGAATTATGAATATGTCGTGTTCTCGAAACAAAGTTATGCTGAGATTGTCAAGAATATTCCAACGCTTCAAATTGTAGAAATGTGAGCTCGGATAAAAAGTTATTCTAAAGATGGAATCGCTTGAGAATTTTGTTGTTCTGAATTTTTGTACGACTATTTTTTTAGAAAATTGACGTCCGTTTGTGTTTTTTGTATTATTATAATGAATCATTCGAAACTTGTGATATTATAACTTTACGTAAGATTATATCTCGATAAGAATATCATGTAAATATAATTTTATGTACAGTCGCCAGCACATCTAGTTACTACAAACTGTCACTCGATTTTAAACTTAACTCTCAACGTTATAAGGTTCAAAATAATTTGGAGAATTTTGACAGTTTAGTATAAATTGATACTCACGTTAATAATTATTCATTTGACACTTTACAATTTCTTCATTTCTTTATTTTAATTTGTTTCTATTTTGCGCTCTAACAACATTTGTATTTCAAAAATCTTACCTCATTTCTACCGACATCTCTTATACAATTATTAAAAAAATCAACCAATATCCGAAAAACTGGACAACCTTCCCACAGCATACATTCTCGGGATAACTCAACATGTCCAATAATAGAGCGTAGGACATCTTACACGCAAATCTAACACCGCACCCACACCCAATAACGTACTATTTTATAAAGATTGAGATATTGAATTCCTGTTCACGTCATGAAATGTAGGAGGTATTTTACTACCCCGAATAAATAGAAAGAGACAAGGAGAAAAAGAAAAAAGATAGGTAATAAAAAGGTTGGATGCTAGAACGACGTGTTGTGAAACCTTAATATGGGAAACTCATTATAAGGAAGTTTTCCATTGCCTTTGGGTTTTTCGTGTAATTAATAGGACTGAAACGCCATAGAATTATAATAAACGAATAGAAATTATGCCTAGGTAAAAAAAAGAAGTTATATTTAGTCCGTCAATCAGATAATAAATAGTTATTTGTTATGCAAGGCTGCAAAGTTGATTTTCTATTGAAACCTGAGTAAGCGAAGGATTCTAGGGTTGAACCATGAGCGAAGCGAGTGGTTCAAATATAGAATCCTGAGCGTAACGAAGGTTTCAAAGGTAAGAGACGCAGAAAAGCTTTGCTGCCGAGCGCAACACAAAATTTTTTACCTCACTACAGCGAGGAAACTGCTAGGTGCAAGAAAACAGGTGTTGTTGAGTTTTATTTTGTTCGAGCGTCTCAGATACATTGACTCATGTGAAGAAAATAACAGATACTTGGCAATGTATCTAAAATTAAATAAACATATTTGACACGTATTTTTTGCTTTATCATATTAATAGAAAATGACTTAGATAAAACGCATTAAAGTTGGGGAGTAGGGCTCGCTACGTCACAAGTAAGTATAAAAACTACATACTTGTGGCGTCATGCCACATTTGAATTCAATGAATAGACGGAATCTTTGGATAACGTAAAAAAGAAAAATACGTATCAAATATTTTTTATTAATCTAGCTTACTGACTAATTAAAAAAAATAGTCATCTTCCCCATTATTTAGGTACGATTTACTCTTGTAGGATAGTGATTTTGATGTCCACCATGAGTGATGATGACAGCAACAATCAGTCCAAGGCTGACAGCCTCCTTGGTCTAGGGGTCGCAAGTATGACTGCTGAGCGTGGGGTCCTGGGGGTAAACAAGTGTCAATCGCTCCGTGTCGATTCGATTTCGAAAATTGTTGATCGAACAATTCGTTATCTCAGCGATTTGGATTGTCAAGACCGCCACTTGTCAACGCATTTGTAAGGAGATATTAGAACACATTACAATTTGACATTGTCTAGCTAATTTCGTTATCGTTAATGAAAATGTGATTTTGGGTTCAATTCCCGGGTCGGGGTAAGTGTTACTGGGTTTTTCATTTTTCTTAGTAACAGATCGTAGTTTGGCAGTTGGCAGTGCGATGTCTCCGTGCCTCGGAAATAACGGTAAACAGTTATCCTGCGCCTCTATTCAGTCGAGTCGGATTGCTGACCCATAGGACTATGAAAGTGAGGGAAGAGGGAGTGCACCTTTGTCTGCACACACACTTGTGTACTATAATTATTATGATGATGCTAAAGAATGTATTGATTAGCAATTATCGGTTCTTTGCAAACCCATAAAAATCATACTGCGCCCTTCGCGTCCAATACAATAACGCATGATGGAGTTTCCTCGATAGTGCAGCGCATCGGGGATGGTTGCTAAGCTCACGTAGACTGTAATGCAACTATACATTAATACAGAAATGGTGCGCATCCCTGGTCCGTAGAGTGCGGGGCAGCGCCAACAGTATCCTGTCTCTGATTGCCACTAGACTTGATTGTGTATTTGTGAACCACTGCTGCAAGGTCTCAGCTGGGCCTGTCACTTGCGGCGATGATGTCACAATCTGTTTTGTTTCATTTATAAGTGTTTTACTAACATATTTTGTTTCTATCACTATGATTCCTGTTGCACGCATTAAATAATAATATAGATGTAACTAAATACACAATCGTCCATCGTCACCAACTTAAATATTCCCAAAACAATTCCAAAACTTCTAGACCTAATACAATATTCATTAGAAATGTAACTATCTTGTATCTGATCGTGTCAGGCTTTTGTTATATCGAAAATCAGCGTCTGAACTTGTGGTCCCTTTAAATATGTATGACTGTCTCCTCGTAGCCACAAAACCTTAATCTTTAAATTTGAGAGTCGGTTTGTCACGTCTCTGAGTAATATCTGAATGTTTTAGTCGACTTTTCTCGAGAATAATGTCAGGTATAAGTGACAGGTAATCTTTGAAGTATGTAAATATGGAGAGGTGTGTAGATCTGAATATAATTTTCCTTTAAATAATTTTAATTAATTTCCTTTTCTTAGAGTATAATTTTATTGAAATCATTTACCCAATAATACCTAAGTTACTGATACCTACATTTTGAAACACAAAACAGATAATATCAGCTGTTGGGAACATAATACATTTATCATCACGTTACTTCCATTCCACACACTGCATGCATGCACCAACAAAAAAAACAAAACAGCGTTCATAATTCATTTTTAAGCATTTCTTTTTACCCACCTTCCGTTGTAATAAATCTAAGGGGCGGACCACATCGTATGTACGTACCCTTATCACATGAAAATAGCTCTGCTGCCGAGTTACCGCGCATCTGCACCTTGCCTAATGTACCGTTATATCGCACCTAATGTGTTTCTGCTGGAGAGAATGGTACATTATGGCAGTTGTATGTTGCAGCGGGAATTTTAAAAACATGCGGGAAACATGAAACTATTCGTGGTTTTTGATATTTATACGAGATAGCTCTGTTTGTTGGAGGAGCTCGTGGCTAAGTAATAACAGCCGTATGTGTCGTTCCATAAAGTTAAGCTACCATCTCCAAGCTGGTCCGTGGATGGGTGACCATCCTTTCATACTGACTCCATCACGTTAAGCCGTTGGTCCTCGATGTCATTCGTGGATCTTTGATAGTCGTTACGCTTCGTCAGAAGCCTGAAAGTCTGACAACCAGTCTTACCAAGGGTTATCGTATCACCCAGTAACTGGGTTGAAGAGGTCAAACAGACTCGCTCCATTTGAAATATTCAGCTGCACGCGGTTAGACTAGAAACCTACCTCTACATTGTTGAGAAAAAGTTAGGCAGATTGATTGGCACTTAATTTCTGAATTTTAACTTAATATCGAAAAATTATTAACCTTTGATCTGGCACAGTAAATGTATTTACATGTTTTCCTTAATTGACAACCATCCTACTATCAAATGTTACGTTCCATCAATTCGTGTGTGTACCCTTTTAACTGTGTCTCTCTGTTCCTTTAATGTGTTTTGAAACCCATTTGCTTCAGGCCTTGATAATACCACGCACAGATACACGGTGCGCACCCCTATTTTATTATGTGCATAACTTCTAGTGAGACGTTCTAGTTGAGGGGGAAACGCAAGGGTAGCCCGTGAAATTCTTTTCATACGTTTTTTGCGATTTGCAGCTCTGTGTCAGGTTGTATGTTAATCAAAGTATGATCCACGTAACATGTACCTGTGTGTTTAGTCATACATTTTAAAATCATAAATACAACCTTCCAAGCTCATATTACTTACCCTTTTTTTTTGGGGGTGGGAAATCATCAAATGAGTCCGCTTCCCTTCCGGTCTGGGTGAAGCGCAAGGGAGTGTCAGACTTTTACTGACTAAAACCTATCCGTGTTCCTTCCTTAGTCCTTTATGTTCCGGGGTAGCGGTAACCCTTTCGGAAAATCCCGCTGAGTATTTGAATGACTAGATAGAATACTATTAGGACAATTCTAACTTAGAGAGTTGTATTGAGAATTCTATTGACTATATTTCTGTAAATGAGTACTTGTTACAGCCACGAATCATATTATATTGATGAACATGCAACCTGATACTGAACTACGAATTGTAAAAAACGTTAAAGAATTTGAATTTGTGGGCTACCATGTAGCTTTTACCTTAAATATTTAAAAAAATATCGTCGTTTAGTTTTCATTGATTTTAATGTCAGCAAGCATAATTCAGCCAGTTAGTGGCTCTTAGTTAGTATCACAAAGTAACTTGAAAATGGGTACCTAGCCTTACTTTCAATCATCACTAATCTGAAAACTGGAACCCAAGGAAACTGGAATTGTCGTTTAGAGAGAATTTTTCTTATGAGCCTATGGGGTTCAAACGACATTAGAGGGGTTAAAAAAGGCCATGAATGAAAAATCTTGTGTGATTAGTGACTAACCTGGTGTCAGTGTTTTTTAAGCTGCCCATGGGCCTCTGACTTAGCTTCACATACTGTTGAGAAATATCTCTAAGACATGCTCTTTTCTTCACGATGTTTTCCTGCATCGATTTTTAAGCAAGTGATTATTATACAATACGCACATGAATTCGTAAAATCAGAGGTGCGTGGCTTGGGTTCGAACTTGAGACCTATGACTTGGTAGTCCGACGGCCACACCACTAGGCTATCACCGCGGCATTATAATGAAAATAATGTACAACTTCGTACATTTATCCTAGTTTAACCTACTACGTACAATTCTTCGTTGCTTTTCAAGCTTTAATTCCAGTTACATTATCTGGGTATCTAGGCATCTGTCACTTAATGTACCGTGCCCCTCGTAATGTATTTCTGCGAAGCGCTTGCTCTAAGCTTGGATGATACCAGCAGTACTCCCGCCAAATGCATGCGAACAAGAATTTTTACTAGCGCAGCCTTCTTCCTTCTATGTTCCGAGTTTCAAAGAGTATTTTATTTCCAACGCTCTTGTGTGTTGTTGTTTCGTAGTAATCCGTCAAAGATGGAATATATTGTGGAACGTGCTGAGGATTTGTATGTTTTTTTTGCCAAGGCAGGTGGACAGTAGAGGATTAATTATTCAGGTAATCTAGGTATCAGCTAGCTTTCGAGATATCAGAAGCCAATAATAGTATACCATGTGGTTATGACATGGCTTTATCATGAATCTAAGTTCCTATGTGTACCTAACTAGCGACCGGCTCCGGCTTGGCACGAGTGCAATGTAGATACTATTGCGCGGGCAAAGCAGCGGGTGAAACTTTGTTTAACTATACGTATACCTTCATCTTGAAACACTCTATCTACTGATGAAAACCGCATTAAAATCCGTTGCGTAGTTTAAAAGATCTAAGCGTACAGAGAGACAGACGGCAGGGAGCGACTTTTTTACTAAGTAGAGATTTGGAGACCTCGGTCCTTTCGACGTTGACTACCTCAGAATATGACATATTTTCCACCAATCACGGCAAAGCTTAACAGCACGTTGCCAAGACAAAATTGATCGACCGGTCACCTGCCGTCACATAAAAAGGCAGGTAATAATCGTTATTCTACCACATCTAATTTTATAAAACAGAACACAACACGTCTGTATTCCCCAAAAGGTTTAGGCAGAGTCGTATTCGTCGTCGTGTAGTATGTTGTTGCCATTTATGTTTAAGTCCCAAGTAATAGAGGCGAGCCTGTTGCCAACAACCGGGAACAAATCCAGACTGCTACTGATTTATTAAAGATGGAAAAACCCAACTACACTTTGCCCGGGAATCGAACCCAGGATTTCATGCACAAGCAGGCGACCACTAGACCAACGAGGCAGTCAGTGTTATCAAAAAAGGTCACTTTACGTTACAAAACCATAACCTAGTTCAATTTTATTTACACTCCATCATTGACATCTAACACTCCCAATCTGTCCAGCCAGTCGTTTATATCTACACATAGCGACAAACACAAAAATAAAATCTTCTATCTTAAAATATCGCAGTGCGGAGAAGTTTAAGCTCTCATACAATACTGCTGAAGAGTCTCTCGGGTTTGAGAACCGGCAGCTGAGTAAAAAACAAACATAAGAAATGTAAGACAGGTAATCCTGTTCGTCCAGTGGCTAGTGAAGTACTAGATTCGAGAGGGCACTTGAGTTGTAACGTGTTGTGATGTCGGGACGCGCCCTAATGGTATAAAAAGCTATATTGTGTTACAAGAAAGAATACCCACTACAAACAAGACATGGTGTTTAGTATGTGTGTAAGAAAGAATTAAGCATAACCTATCGTGTTACCAGTCTTCTTCTTTTTGTGTCGTTAGTGACTAGCCTGGTGTCAGAGTTGTTATGCTTCCCATGGGCCTCTGAATTAGCTTCATATGCAGTTGAGAAATATCTCACAGACATGCTGGTTTCCTCACGATGTTTTCCTGCACCGATTTTTGAGCAAGTCATAATAAACAATTCGCACATGAATTCGTAAAATCAGAGGTGCGTGTTTTGGGTTCGAACTTGAGACCTATGACTTGGCAGTCGTACGGTCACACCAGTAGGCTATCACTGCTATCGACCACCTGCTGTTACTGGGCTTTTTTTAAGCATGGGAAATCATCAAATGACTCCTCCCGCTCTGAGTGGAGAGAAAGGGAGTGGCATACTCTTACTGACTAAAATCCATCCATGTTTCTTCCTTTTGTGTTCCAGGGCATCGGTAACCCTTTCGGACAATCCCGCTGACCCCTTCTAACCTAACGGGCCCGTTCCATAATGCTGACATCTCATTGAGGCTTGCGTGGAACACTAACGCGTCGGCACCGGGCCTGGTCCTGATCGAACGGTGAGGTACCCATTTCTCACCGTCCACACTGGGCTGTGGAAGTCACATGGACTGACGCTCCTTGCAAAATACTGGTATTCAGCCGCATCCGGTAGGACTGGATGCCGTGTACATCTTTAAGGTAGATTTTTTTAATAACCTAACTATTTATTAGGTATTAAGATCTCATGTAAAATGTACCTTAAAACACACCCATAATAATTAATGAATTTGAATTTGACACCTTAAACGTTTATGTGCTGACCGCGTTTAATTTCATTGGTGAAATTCGTCCTCAGTTATGTTACTAACCAGAATATTTACACACATAACATCACGCCTGTAAACTACGAAGGGTAAGACAGAGGTGTACTTAAACCTACAAAATAGCTCCGAAATATCTCGTATCGTTTAATCTCGTTCATCTAAATAACCTACAATTTTGTTTAGTTCTTCACTCGTTGTCTTAGAGCATTTAACGTAGTCGTTGTACACTCATCTTCTGTTTGCAGAAGTCTAGCCTTGTTTTCCTTATGTTTATACACTCGGATGAGTGCGTATGTACCTATAAGGGGGTAAATAATACGCTTATGTAGAAGCGTTACGTGTGTAAATAATGTTTAGTATTGGAGTGAAGTCGGCGAACAAATAGTTGTGTTTGCCAGTGCAGAAAATACAGGAATTTGGAGTAAAATGTTGATAAATAATGATACAACTTTTTCACACGACAGAATTGTATTTCAGTTAAAAAAAAAAAACTTGCAATATTGCTTATACCAGGTAAAGTAATAAAATCAAAATTTAAAAATGACGCGAATCGTAATGGACCAATCTTGTGCGTCGTAGTACGTTCAAGGGGTTTAATCCCTTGCAAAATTATATTACAAGGTTAATATTACATTTGAAAATCTCATATTCATCATACATTTAAAGAAATTACTAAGACATTCTTAAAAGAGAACTGAACGCGAACAGCACATTTAAACTGCGTTCAACTGCTGTTAGTATCAATATTCCCTAAGACTTTTATTATGACAGTGACGGACCTTGAACGTGGTTTGGGTGTTTGTGGTCACGGGTAGAAATGAAACTGTTTCACACTGTGTAGATAGTTTAATCACTTATGTAACAATCCAGTAGTAAATATAATTAGGTAGGCGGTGTAGTCTCACAATAGTACAGAATCGCAGATGTAAAGAATCAACTAGTCGGTAGCTGAATTCCAGAATCTTTTCTACCGGTTCTTTGGCGGGAAAACCTAGTGTTGCCAGTACGTAAGGCGAGATTAAAAGTGCGTTCCAATATTGAACGCCACAGTGGCTTAGATGTGCTGATCGCGTTCTGTTTTATTGGTGAAATTGTCTCTTAGCCATTCTTAAACGAATTACTATTTAAAAGTGTATCAACACCTACGTAATCTAGACTGGTGACTTAATAAACCATTTGTAACCAATCGTTGAATAGTTACCCCAATAATCAAAATAATAGAAACACAAAATCAAATCATTAATATACACGTTAATAGCAGTCTCTAAAACAACGAAAATAATACACACCTATTACTGTACCCCTTATTTACACGAGAAACATTAATATCGGGCCCTCGGGAAACGAGTAGATATTACAAAACCAATAATTACTCAGAATATAATATAGATATGTATCAAAATGTTCCGTAATTATATAGTGTTTTGAGAAGGATTTTAAGGAAGAAGAAAGGATCCTTTTCTATGTTTTCTTTTAATTTACTATGTATAATTATTTATTTAATATTGTGTTACAATGATTTTTTTATATTTACTAGTAAAATGGCAGCAGCAGATTTTTAATTTGTTGCGATTTGAGTATACCTACTTATCATTAGATACGAACGTATCAGTAATTTTAATAATGCCTCAAAGAGGGATTGTCCGAGAGGGTTACTGCTACCCCGGAACATAAAGGGCTAAGGAAGGAAAATGGATGGGTTTTAGTCAGTAAGAGTCTGACACTCCCTTCCACTCCACCCAGAGCGGAAGAAGTCATTGGATGATTTTCCACCCTTAAAAAAAAGGAAATTAACGTCATATAAAAGCTATGAGACTTAAAATAATAATATGTACATGCATAATTATAAAATCAGAGACAAAATAATCTTAGGGCATCAAAACATTCGTCTGCATGGCTGTCAACAGGAAAAGTGCTCAAAAGGTTGGTAGCATTGCCACTTTGTTTGGCGATGCTGATTCTTTGGTCACTAAATAGGCCAGTCTCTAATCACATGAAGAGTCGACCAACCGCTTGGCGATGTCTCGAAAAATCAAGTGAGGAATTCACATGGCCCTAGTATTTATTTCAATACCAAACGGCTCGAACATCATTATTATTATAACTCCCAAAAAGATTGGAATTTAAAATATTTTTATAACAATTATAGCTTTTAACTCTTAAGATAAAGTCTATATAATCCTAATTATTATTTCTATGCTTAAGCTATTAGATATAAGTACATAATATAATCATTTCTAATCTCTATACTTTGCGAAAATAAGACAGATTTTAGCAATAGGTATTTAGAGGAACTAAAACACCCTAGCGACTGCCTATCTGATTTCCACAACCCAGTAACTGTTCAATACGATACCCCTTGGTAAGACTGGCTGTCAGATTTTCGGGCTTCTGACTACCCGTTACGACTGTCAAAGATGCACAAATGACAGCCGGGACTAACGGCTTAACGTGCTTTTCGAGCCACGGAGGAGTCTCGGTATGTAAAGATTGTCACCCATCCACGGCCAACCCCGGCAAGCGTAGTTTAACCTGATGCATCGACCTGTGCGGCTGTTAGTACTTAGTCACGAGCTAAGTCTTCTATAATGTCTATGGTGTACATAATAAAGAATATTCTATCTCTATCTATCTAGGAACTGTACCCAACCACCGATAACATTCATAATTTGAATCCCCCATCCATTCAACAAACACGTAATGATGGTACATCAATACATTGAATACACGCTTAAATGAAGTACAACACAGTACAACACCTTGTTAATAATGTAAAGAGAACTTAATAGACTTTTGAATTCAGCAGTGTTATATGTATGAATATTTAGAATTTAACCCTTAATGAGGTTGAGGTCCTATTAAACAGACCTTTGTGTTGAAATTAACACTGTTATAATATTAATTTTCGTTTACTTTTAGGTGTTAGAGTACGTAGATGTAATCTCAATTAAAATAAATGTAAGATTTTAATAGCAATTCTCGAGCAGATGAAATTTTAAACGTAGGTATGTTATACGTTGATGAAGTTTGTAAAATGTGGAATAAGAAACAATCATTGTTTGAAAATTCATCAGCCAATAGAATTGAAATGGTACTTGTAGTGCCACGGAAAAAGCATTTTAAAGAGCTAAATAGCTAGAGGTACGAGCTGCATGCCACTGCCCGTTCTAAAAAATCGAACCATGTGTTAAGATTTCAAGAAAAATGCCATTATTTTGCTAGCTTTACGGACAAAATTATTTCTGAGTTAATTAATTAGTACACAATTCCAGACTCCGGGTTGCTACTGAGAAATTCCTAATGGAAAATCCCAATAACACTATCCGTCCTCGGAATCGAACCCAGGACGCTTAGCAAGACCACTGGACCAAGTACCACTAATGATAATAAATACCTCGATAATTGCCAATGCATAAAGCAAATAATAATAATAGATTTTCATACCATAGCATTTGACTGACAGCCACAAAGAACTTTGAAGGCAGTGTAGCTTTCAACAATTCCATTAATGACCATTTTCACTAACCCAACGATACGCCTAAATTAATAACTAAGCTCGTTACTGGATTTTCGACGTTTAGCTCAACGCCGAAAGTTGAAAATCTAACGGCGGGATTTGGTTTTAGGTGTTGCTTAGTCTGAGTGAAAACGGGCATACGAGAGTCAACTCTAGTGCTTGCGTCAGAATAATTCATATTTCCATTAGGCACCCGATGAATATTACCTAGTCCTACCTAGTCTAGTTGAGGGCTTTAGAAACTTTTGTGCAAATATAAGGCACTTGAGGGGGCCAGTGTCACTCTTGTTTGAAATGAGGGACATTGCCTAGAGAATAAACTAGGTCTGGAATTTTTATTCTCTAGAGTTTTTAAGTTGTAGGTATTAGTAGAGCTGGGATAATGAAATGGATAATATGATATTGTTTATACTGAAATTAAAAAAAAAATCAGGATTAAATGAAATGTTTCGGAAAAAAATGCGAGCTCTTTTTAAGCTACAAATATCAACACAGCATAATGTCCCCACTGCTGGTATTTAGGTCTCTTCTCTTCGAAACGGCTTGGGCTATAGTGTATCATGCATGCCCATTACGGATTGGGAGATGTCAAAAATCTTTTTGTTTTTTTTTTTTATATAGGACATACCAGTGTCCTTACGACGTTTTATGAAATTATTTTCAAACAGTAAAACCTCTGTGGGTTCGAACTATAACCCGTAAGCCGAGGCCATTATCACTGGGCCACTACTGTTGCTCTTATTTAATTAAACTAGTTTAATAACAAAATATGGTTTGAAATTGCCTTGGGATGTAACACTCAAGAAACAGTGGAAAGGTATGGGGTGATCTATGGCCAGTAGTATGACAACAAAAAAAACAAAATAAAAGGTTTTTTAGATTGACCTTTAATGAAAAAGAAAAACTTAATCGATTCTCTTGAGTTCTGAAGGCGTTCAAGGTTAAGAGGCTGTTAAGCTGTTCGATACATCAACGGATGCCAATTTTATAAGCTTTTCAAGGCCTGTGAGATAAGTTCTACTTCGCAAACTACTATGTTCTACAACTGAACATCTATAGTTCATCCAAGATTCTTACCCAATTGAATTTTGGATATTTTGGTTTTTTTCACTTGACTGTGTGCCCCTTGTGGGCGCTGCAGGCCTAAACAGGGGTAGTAGGAGACCCAGAAAAAAATGGGAGCGTGTGTAGAGGTTTAGGGGGCAATTTGCAATTTCATCTAGATAGTGGTTTTTAGGTAGGTAGAGGAAAAAAGTTTATAAAATAATTTATTTTCAAAGTGGGCAGTAGAGAAAATAAGTTTGGGAACTAGTTTAGGACTAGACGCTAAGGGGCAACCCCATTAGCGTCTAGACCAGGGGTTCCCAAACTTTCCGCGGGCCTGTTCTCCACAAAAGGCTAGGGCAACCCCTTAGCGTCTGTGGTGAACGGGCCTCGGCTTAGAGTGTGGCTCGGGGAGGCCAGCAAGGGACAGGCTGTGTCGAATCAAAAATGTGGCTAACACGGCTAACAGCTCATAATTCTTCTATGCACCATGATTGACATGCAGAATGGTCACGAAGATAAAAGCAAGTATCTTGTCTTTGGTAACCACTCTAATAAATAAATCTTCGTACCCAACTTTTGCAACAACCAAGGAAAGAAAAAAACGTTTTTTCATCGGCAACCATTTTTAATTCAATCAATTGACGTTCAAAAGTGCCTGTCATGTGCCTATTTGATTTGATTATGACTATGAAACTTTACATATTCAACCTATGTGGGCTTGCGTCCCACTGCTGGGACGCAAGCCTGCCCCCCATAATAAAACTTATTCGCAATCACTTAACTTTTTCGAAAAGAAAAAAAAAAAGGAAAAAGCAACATTTCTGTGCTTTCTCGCTTGTTTTTAAGAATCAGCATTGCCATTCAACGTGGCAATGCTGCCAGCCTTTTGGGCACATTTCCCACTGACGGCGATGGGGATGAATTTTTTGACGCCCTATGAGCTCTTCTCCTTTAAAAAAAAAAACCTCTTGACATAATGGATATATTTTTTAGTTTTAGGTTGTATATATTAATCATTGTTTTATTTTAAATTAAGTATGTATGTATAAGTTGATTAAATTGAAAAAATTGGGATTGATCAAAATAAAATATTCAAAAACTTTTTCGATACATTCAATATTATTACTCCAATAATTACATCCCACACAATAGAATACATAAGTATTTACTTGCCCTTGTACATAAACAAATCAATAAAAAGCATGTTTAGTCCGGGGCACATACTTTGTGACCCCTTCTTTGTGTAAAGAGTGGTTGTCGACCTCCATAAATCTTTCATTCGATACTGGAAGAGGTCAGTGAAGCCACAAATCTTAGCACAAGTGAGAGGCACAAGCGTACTTATTTATCTCGTAGGTACGTGGAGTCAGCAGAATTCCAACAATTTGCAATGAAAGCATTTTAGTTCACGTAACACGACAAAATCGGTTTTAGGCTATCTATCTATATACTACTATTATAAATCTGAAGAGTTTGTTTGTTTGAACGCGCTAATCTTGGAACTACTGGTCCGAATTGAAAAAATATTGTTGTGTTCCATAGTCCATTTATTGAGGAAGGCTATGGGCTCTGTAACATCACGCCACGACCAATAGGAGCCGAGCAGCAGGTGAATCCGCGCGGGAGCAGCTAGTGTAAGTATAAAATGTATGAGTCAATTAGCAGTTTGTCTTTCAAATAAAACAAATAACATTTTTGTGCTTTCTCACTTTAATGACAATATCCCCTGAAAATATGTCCCTCGTTTTACCTAACACACTGTGTATTCGCCAAATGTGTACCTTATTGTAGCTTATACTCCAAGCCACAACTATAGTACGCGTCAAACGTTTTGCGTGGCGTTGAAGTGAGGTACTCTCTGCGCAGTACCCCACCCCTCACCCCGCGGTCACACGGTTTTGTTACTGCGCATCAACTCGCCTCATTGTCCGAGCAGCCATAAAGTTGGAATCGGGCTGTACCTAGCCTTTTATTCGAAAAATATTAGGAAAAGGGACATAACATTTGAATAAAGTTAGGTCCATCAAATTCAATGGACCTCCACACGTTGTTAACCTCAAAATAAACTTAGGCTTAAAAGAAAATTCTGTGCAAATTCGATTTTGTGGAAAGTCGCGATAGATGTAAAATAACTTTTATAGCTGAAGGGACTCGGGTCTCGCTTTCTTCTGTAAAACGAACCCGAAATCGAATGGAAAATTTTTGTGCCTTGCCCTTTAGTTATGATAATGCTACGGTCGGATTCCGTTGAATGAGCAAATAAATTGTGGCGTTACTGTAACTATGAATATATTTTTCGTACGAGGTCGGCTATGTATTGAACTGTGACCAATAGATTTCGATGGAATCACAGTGCTTAGCGAAAATTGTGTTTCTGAAAATAGGGTGAGTATTGTCAGTAGATAGGTTTATACTTAGGTAATCAACAGAACTTGCGTACATCCTGCGACAATAACGAAGGTTGATGCAAGATAATGACTGACAATAAAAGGATATGACCAGAATTCATTAAAAAAAAATTGGATGTTGCATACATTTTGACGTGTGAAAGTAATTAACAGTAATAAGTATCGGTAATGATTTAAATTGTCATATTTTCTTGAAGACAACTTTAATAAGATTATTATCAGAAATAACATGCGTCTTTAATACCAGAAAACTTGGTATATGTATATTATTCTATTCTCGACAGCAATTACACTTAATTACTTAAGGTTTTCTAATAATCACTTTATAATTTACGATATTGTAAAAAAAACTCGCTGTCCACTCAATATCTTTTTCTATTTTCCTATTTTTTTTTTCATTTAAAAGCTATTTAGTTGCCAGTAATAATCGACATAAAAAGCCAAAAGGCTTAATATTCCCATTCAACCATTAACTACATTTGTGGTGACACCCCACTTGACGGCCGGAGGTCGAAATTTCAATTTCCGCAAGGAAAAGATAAATTTTCTTGTCATCTATTGACATTTCTTTTGCGTTGTGCAGACGTCTGCCGCACCTCCGATTGATTGCTCTACTGTTGGCAAAAGTATAAAAGATATATTTTTGGTGAACAACTTTTATATTTTTTGGAATTGATATTGTTCAAAGTTAGTCGTTTGAAAGTTTCGTATTCAGATTAGGGCTTGTTTTCTTTTCGTATGCGGTGAGCTGATTTTATCATTTTTATATTTTTTTGTATTCTAGAATCAGTGTTTTCAAGGCTCAACAAGGTTGAAACTTATAATACTTACGAAACTAGACTAGCTCTATTTACAATAAATGCGTATTATTTTCAGTAACATACAATTATATCAAAACAAAACCTTAAATTCAACTCGAAAATAATTATACAGTACCAAAAATCACGAAACTCGAAACCTCCGAGTTCAACGCATTCTGACAGTTAATCTGTACGCTGAAACGATTAAGTACGCCAACTCGCGTACGATTGAAAAATGGCGCTCGGCTCCGCGTTTCTCTGGTGATCGTTTGCATATTTAGACGACATTTGCGTTTATATCCGATTGTCTTCAATATATCGCATTGTCTTATCTGTTTTATATAAGATTGTGGGAACGAATAAACGTTTTTTGAATACTTAATTGCGTAAATTCTGGTTTCTGCTTGGCTAGAAGCTTTTGTAAGAAAATATCTGTGGCTTATGTATGAAAAATATTCGCTAAAGTCCTGGATCTAGCAGTACCTGTATGTTCCAAAAGTGTCTGCTGAAAGTGTAAACAAACCTACTCAGGTTAACTTCTTACCAAATAACGACTATCATAACTAAAGAAATTAGTAACGCAATCCCTTGTATTAAGAATAATTATGCTTCAATTACCATTTTACAAAAATTGTAGTCAAAAATGAACTTAAATTGGCAATTGAAAAACACTTCCTTGATCTGAAATTAACATTTTTGGCTCGAGTACCTAAATAATCAAAGTAAGGCACTGAATTTGTAAATGGCACTACGAATTGGTACGTTTTCTGTACCTGGTAAATCTAAATACTAACCGTATGACTTACCGGGTGCTGATCTACCTACTAAAGATAGATAGTCGGGAAAGGGCTAGGAAGATTAATATTGAGGTAAATACGTTTTATGTTCCAATTGTTTACATTTTCATCAGAAACTTTAGAACAGACCATATCTCTTATTATTTATCATCAATCTAGAGAATTTACATTGCACAAAAATTATTTTTAAATAAAAAACAAAAACCGACTTCAAAAACCTAATAAACACTAAAAACTTAAAAATAATATTAAATTGAATAACTATAATCAAGAATTATTAACCTAAACAACCTTACCTAACTGTAATCTACACTATATTTTACAAAGCAAAGCAAACAAAGCTGTTAAAAATTTTAGTCAGTGCTCGATAGATGGTTTTGTACCGTTTTCAAAACAACTCTATCTTCTTCAGTTGATATTCTGTTTTGTGTTGTAATTTTTTTTTCAGTTTGTTTTTTTTTTTGCTGCCATTGTTCTTTTTTTTAGGTTAATATTTTGTGAGACAGGCTTGGCACCGACTCCAAAAAATTTTAAATGGTAAAATATAGTGTAGATTAAAGTTAGGTAAGGTTGTTTAGGTTAATAATTCTTGATTATAGTTATTCAATTTAATATTATTTTTAAGTTTTTAGTGTTTATTAGGTTTTTGAAGTCGGTTTTTGTTTTTTATTTAAAAATAATTTTATTTTCTAGTTTTTAGTTTAAGTTTGTACATAGTTCATAGTTTTGAAGTTTCTTTTTCAATTTTAGATAGAAAGAAAATTCATTTTGTTTAATATGGGTAGGCCTACTAAACGCGCTGCTATTTGAGCAATGAGACAACGCCGTTTGGAAGAAAGTAACGACGAAAGGGAAGAACGTTTAAAGAAAAGCAGGGAAAGAAATACTAGAAACATTTCAAATGAGAGTGATGAGCAGCGAGCGTGTAGACTTTCTCAGAAGAAAGCAAACACGAAATTATCAAGGTTTAATGAAAGTCCAGAAAGTCGTGTTCAGCGGCTCAGTTTGATTCGTGAACGATTATCAAACGAGACTCAAGAGCAACGTTCTCGTCGTCTTGATTTAATTCATGAACGTTTGTCTCACGAGACCGAGGAGCACCGTGCTCATCGTGTCGGTTTAATTCATGAACGTTTGTCTCACGAGACCGAGGAGCAACGTGCTCATCGTGTCAGTTTAATTCATGAACGCTTGTCTCACGAGACCGAGGAGCAACGTGCTCATCGTGTCGGTTTAATTCATGAACGCTTGTCTCACTCACGAGACCGAGGAGTAACGTGCTCATCGTGTCGGTTTCATTTATGAACGCTTGTCTCACGGGACCGAGGAGCAACGTGCTCATCGTGTCGGTTTGATTCAGGAGCGCTTATCACAGAAAACCGAGGAGCAAAGTTACCGTCGTCTACACGTGCAATACGAGCGTCTATCCAATGAATCTGCCGAATCCAAAGCGACTCGATTAGATATTATGCGACAAGCTAGTCGTAATCGTAGGGAGCTATCATCAGTAAATGATTTTGAACAGGCTATTAACATTTTCGCTGATATGCCATGCTATTTGTTATAAAGCTTACAGTACGTTAATACCCGAAGAATTGGAGCGTCTGGGCAAAATCGTAACATGCTCTCGCTGTCAAAACAATATACGGAAACGAAAAATTTCACCAGCAGCTTTCTGGAATAAAATGACAGTTGCGACTATACCTCAGGAGCTAACTAATTTTCAAAAATTGGAAGAACAATTTTTATGCCTTGTTGTGCCGTTTCTTAAAATAATGAAGCTACAAAACCGTTTCTCTCAAGATTGGTTCAAGGGACAAGTTACACATACCTACACAACAAATCTACAACTGTAAAAAAATTTTGATGTAACAATGATAAATTACACCTTTACTGTATTATTGTTACAATTTAAAGCGCCCTTAAAAGTGAACTGGCGTAATGTTATGTTATGGTATGTCGTAAACTATGCATACACAAGCAATCGCAACAATCGCGAGGCATGTGCTGTCGTTTTTTGAAGATTTCTATCGTCTATGGTTAGTCCATCACCTCCTGACCTGATGATCACGAGACCAAAATGACAAACGCCCTTTCAAACATCAGTTACAAAATCAGTCGATGCCTTCTCCTTACTGTTAAGGAGTTGTACCTTCCATAATCAGCTCAGCTACATGAGGTGATAATTACCATACGCAAGTACTTAAATTACTTCATAAGATTGGCGAAAAACGGTGTGTAAGCCCATAAAATTTGAGGGTTGCCCTCGATTTCTCCAGGATCCAATCATCAGATCTTAACTTGGTGGGACCACTTCAGAAGTATCTCCTTTCGAACAAAAAAAGAATTTTGAAAATCGGTCCACAATTGGCGGAGTCATCGGGTAACAAACACACAAAAAAAAAAAAAAAAAAACATCGAATTGATAACCTCCTCCTTTTTTGAAGTCGGTTAAAAATACTGAAAGATCCAAATTCAAACTGGAAACTTTTTAGTGATACTACCACAGACAAAACAAAAGTACATCAACGTTCATTATCGATTTGAAAAATTATTTATGGCATTTCGGCCCGTTATTACTAAATTGAAGCACACATTTTTTACAAAATGAGAATCCGATAAACAAAACACATTTAGCAAACAGGGTGAACGAGCGAACGTACTCGGGTGGCCATTTATAATTCAATTGTACACTCCCCGGATTATTTGGTATAACAGAAACAAATCAATTATTCACAGCCCACCTGCATGTATTTACTGACGTTCGTTTTTTAAAAAATGACATTTTAATTTTTTTTTCTTTTTTGGTCTGGCGTTTTTTATACTACGGCTATCTGGTCCACCTATCATCTACAATCGATACGCAGCTAATCTGGAAATCCAGTGCTAACAGCTAATAAAGGTCTGCAGTCCATGGGCGTAGAAATTAATTCAAAAGCAAATTAAACTAGACTTAAACGACGTTAACATACGGCTAAAAATTGACTGGCCAACCTTTATATTATAAATTCTTGTCTTTCTTTTTCTTCATCCAATTACTAAAGTCTAAAGTTCTTTTATCGTATTCTTCTTGCCTTGTCTCGGTTCAACAGAACTATTTTCTTCTTGTAAGTCTCCAATTACTAGCGGTCAACGTCTGCCGGTTGCCAAAAACCCTCAATCAGAAACCAAATAAACAAATGAAGACTCACTAATGAAGTCTAAGGAAAAACCAATAATATCTGCCTTTTCCGATTTAGCCTTACACCCTTCTAACCGGTTTGAATTCTGAGAAGGTGGGTTTTTCCCGAGATTAAAAAGAGAATCATCCAGTCACCGTTGAACAAAAATGGCTTGGGTAATGCATTCGGCTAAACAAATTTGCTTTCCCATTTAGAGCGCCGTGAGCGTTAGACGTTGCCATCAAAAGCATGTACGTAAATTAGCTCGCAGAGGAAAAACGGAATGGAAATATGAAAATGTCAGTCGCTATTAGGATTATCCCCCATCTCGGTTTAGTGATGTTAGTTTAGAATTCCGAAAGGATCTTTTTACTGCAGAGTGAAAAATAATTGAATTTCTGATGTACGGGAATAGACTGGCTTTTTGTTTTTATTATTGAGGTGTGCTTTTTAATGGCTACCTGATGTTAGAACAGTGAGTTTTTGTGAATGAAGATGGGTAATGGATTTTTATAGTTCAGCCATTTTTATAAATACTTTTAAAAATAAGGCGTAAAAGCTTTTGTGTGGTTCTAAGTATAGTCTACCTCGTGATTCCTTTACCACCTTAATTCGAATGTCAAACGTTAAGGTCTACTATTAGTGACTTAGATATATTTTGAAACTTAGTGAAGTTTATAATATTTATTGGGATTTTTGTCAAAATCAATCTGCCTAGCCTTTTCCCAATCATGTTTGGTCGGCTTACAATCTATCCAGATACAGCTGAATATCAGTATTTTACTTGGAGCGACTGCCTATTTTACAACCCAGTTACTGAGTAACACAATACCCCTTGGTCAGACTGGCTGGCTACTGACTGCCCGTAACGATAATTTCAAACAAAGTTTTCAATTCAGTCTATTTAAATGTCTATATTATGTTTATAGTATTACATTATCTAAAGAGATACCTACATAAATTTAAGTATTTACGTACCTAACATAAAAATCGAAATAAAATTTAGCAATGAGCCCCTCTCTAGTTTTTGTCATAAGATGTGAAACAATTGCGAGGTTGACTACATATTATTTAATATAACTTATTAATAATATTTGTGCTGAGCATAAATTCCTGTAAAAAGCATATTTTAATGTTCAACAATTACGTATACAGTTTCAGTATCAATCTTGGAACATTCCGAATAATTATTTTTCTTTCAGTCATTTCGAACGACTTGATTAAGCTACCGACTGCGCTGAAATAATTATCTACGTCTCTGTACAAACATTGTTTCACAATATTTGTTGAACAAAAGTAGGTCGAGCTAGGCGCCGCTACTTTTCGAGCTTCATATAAAATACGGTATTCAAAATTCAGCCATATTCAAAATGTTATTTATTATTCCACTATGAGAATGGCTTTGTTCTATGGCAGTTTGGATGCCGTGAGGAAAAAATAAAAGATCCGAAGTTTCGTTGTGATATTTTTAGATTAAAGCGGAAGCGGTAAATAATTGACGTTGAAGGCTGGTCTAGACATGTCATTCACTCATTCGTTCACTTTTGTATTTCATTAAATACAAAGCTGAAGTCAGATGTAATGAGCTTGACTATGGTTGGTGAATTTAAATAATATTCGATTGAGCGCTGAAAATGATTGCAAGTTACATAATCATTCATAAAGTTAAAACAAAAGCAGAGCGCCATATTCATTTAATATATAAAGGTACACATTTCATCAAAGTATCCACGTAACCCAAAACGTAATCGTCAAACAAATCATATTTATAAGTAATGCCAGTTCCCTCAAACATTATCCAATCGGATTAGACCGCAATCCATTTGTCAATAACACCATTCCATAAAATGAATCATTTACAAAAATTGAAAAAAAAAGCACTCCAAATATTGCCAGACTTAATTCTGTTGCAAAGAATGCTTATAATAAATATGGGCAGGCGTGGAATGGATTTGATTAAAAATGAAGCCACAGGGAACCCTGTCCATTAGTATATCCACGTGAGGCCATGTATGTGAAGTGTGTAGGGTATTATTAAAACCTTTTTCATACACAAAGCAAAATAAAATATATTTTTAATCAACGTGGGGATTAAACTGATAGAACTCTGGGTGATGAATCTAATGAAAACAAATCAATCTGCCTAGCCTTTTCCCAACTATGTTGGGGTCGGCTTCCAGTCTAACCGGATGCAGCTGAATATCAGTATTTTACATTGAGCGACTGCCTATCTGACCTCCAACCCAGTAACTGAGTAACACGATACTCCTTGGTAAGACTGGTTGTCAGACTTTCGGGCTTCTGACTACACGTAACGACTGTCAAAGATGCAAAAATGTCAGCCGGGAGTTTTGATATGTAAAGATGGTCACCCATCCACAGACCAACCCCGGCGAGCGTAGCTTAACCTGAAGGATCAATCCGTGCGGCTGTTATTACTTAGACACGAGCTCCTCAATCTAATGAAAACGACGTTTTAAAAAACGAATTGGCGACAGCAAATGATTACGAAATCATTCAACGTCTACAAATGGGCAAACAAACAATAAATTGATCAAAACAAATCCTCCAAATGAAAAAGATAAATGAGACAAAATATAAGAAGGAACACTTAGCAAAAAGAGGAACAAATACGACTCACATATCAGCTCATCCGTCTCAATCGATTCTTACAACTTCCGCTAACAAACAACGGACCCTCCATCCATCCTTCTAATCGCCTTATACGAGAACTGTTAAAGTGTCAATTTGGTGTTAACTTACAGAATAAATGTACTTATAGCAGCTGTGTGCAGGCACAAGAAATATTTAAATTTTCTCTGAATAGAAATTAGGCTGCAATGTCTTTGGTGTAGATACCCATAGGTGTTGGTGACCACTACTTTCTATTAGGAAAGTAACGTGCTTCTATGTCACGTTGAATAAAAGCATTTGCTACCAACAACATTATAAATAAAATAAAAAAATCGAGTATTGGAACAATAGCAGTTACATAATTTAATATTCAAATTTTACACCCAAACTTCCTTAAGGTACCTTCCAAAGCAAAAACAAAAACGCGCCAAAACACTCATCAACTAAGTAAACACGTGAACGATCAGAATTTTATATCGGAAGGCAAAAACGAAAACACCGCGAATTGTTGGAACTGAGTTTTCTAAAAAACAAGGATACCGCTTTGGAGGCCAATGGAAATTACTTTACGAACCTGTGCCGACTTTGGGCCAAGAATGGTGGCTAAAGACAAACGGAAAATAATAAATGGGAGGGAAACACTCGGTCGAAGTATTGAAGAAACGTCATTGGCAAATTCGTGGCGGGAATTCAGATAGGTTGAATAAGAAATTCGTCTTTCAGGGAACATAAAGACGAGGCTTGCTATTGTGCTTATACTGGTATTGTGGTTGCTGTGCAATTGTTGGTTTATGGCTTTGTTTATTAACAATCAGTCGAATGTCCTCTTGAAAAACAATATTAAGGTATAAGATGCAACTCATATTCTACGATGAGGACCAGGGAGGCACCTACCTCCTATGTCTTATACCAATCATATAAAATATCTTCTAAATTGGGTACAAATATTATCAGATAGAAGAAAACTCTCTGAGGAATACCCCTAAAATTTCTACTCTCAGTTAAATAAATTATACGGTTCGGATAAAATTCCCGTATGACTGCACCTCCCTGCATGGAACGAATAGAAAATCTTATTAATTCATATTAACTGGAACGTTACACACAAAAGCAAGGAAACGTTAATCAAGGCAAGCGGAAGGGTCACTGACCATTGGAACAAGATCCCTGAACAGCCCCATATTTGTTGCAGATGTTCAGAATTTAAGAGACGGGAGAGGTCAGGTTTAATTGGGTACAGTAGGGTCTGAAGGGACAAATATTTTCGCATAAAGATTCCAATTAACCCGCGACAGGTGGGCGCGCACTTTGTGTTGTATATAAGAACATGTGCATTGGAGTGGAGAGCAAAAAGTTTTTATGTTACACAGAACGATAATCGTTTGGGTACCTATTAAGCGCACCCGTTTCAATGGGACAATGGTAACGAGAAGAGTTCTGTCTAGTTAAACTTGAGCCGACGATTTGGTTGAATCCTTTTTTAATTGAAAGGGTCGTAGGTTATACTGATTTAAAGTAGGAATTTGGCGTGGGATAATCAGTAAAAGGATTTAAATCATTTATCGGAATGTAGTCGTAAACTGAAATCAGGAATTACTTTCCTCAAATGTTAAACAACATTCAAGTCAAACGCTACAAGAACTCTTTGACAAAGGCTGCCACACAAAAATCTCCCAACACAAAAAGGACGACAACTTGCGCCATTTTTAAATCCAAATGAACTGAAGAAAAAACTTTCGCACAAAGGACGTACAAAGAAAATCACGAGGCTAATCAAGAACCTTTTCCAAAACATTTCGCTGAAGCAAGGCAATTTAGTGAAAGAAAAGAAAATATTAATAAAGGAACAATAAGCAAGAGTATACCAATTGGCCATTAAATGAGCTATTGGACTTTTCTTGAAAATGCAGTCGTTAGAACCGTAGAGTGGCAAAATATTTATATATTCAGTCAATTTATTCTTTTTGACAGCCTCAAAGTATTTGGAATTCTAGGTCTTATTTCTTCGAATTGACTGTTATACAAGGCACGAGAAGTTGGAAGCGATATCTTCATTAGGTGCATTGAGAGCATTCGGAGCTACGTGATAGTATTTAGAAAATGCTGGCTTGCCACTTGGATTCGTCGTGATTCCTAGCTTATTTTCTTCGATTCGCTTTTAAAGTAACGCTAATTATTGTGGTTCTTCATTCTGTTTTTAAAGTTTTCTTTATTGCCACTTGATTTATTGTTGGAGAAGAGAACTCTACCCAGCAGTCGGATAGTAACATGCAGGACTATTACAGTATCAATATTATCATTATTAACTCAGGAGATGGCTCA
Organism: Hyppa rectilinea; assembly: GCA_951799385.1. Lineage (NCBI taxonomy): Eukaryota > Metazoa > Arthropoda > Insecta > Lepidoptera > Noctuidae > Hyppa > Hyppa rectilinea. The sequence goes on along the minus strand of OX637312.1, from coordinate 14,807,994 downwards.
AAATCCATACACTAAAAACCCAGAATCGACAGCAATGAAATGCAACGGGTTAGTTATAATAGACATTTGACGATACCAAAGGGAAATCCCGGAAACCCGTGGGGTATAGGAGCTACATCATTCATAAAAAATAATAGAAGTATTTTGAACTGATGTTGTAATTGTGTGTAATTGTTGATTATTGTGTTGTTTCGTTTTCCTGCCACGGGTTTGGTGTTATAAGTAAAAAAGAACGGGTTATTTTGGGCCATCTCTTTTTATATAAAATAATATAAAGATTTTGCAGTAGCTTTGGACTTTGCCATCGTTCTTAGCAGTTATCTTTGCCTTTAGTTCCGTTTTCTTTGTCTTTAACTTCAAATTCTTTCTAGAATTCTCTTCTTTTTAGACTACAAATATTCTACCTTATCATTCATATCGACGTCTATATCTAATTTAACGTTTATCTGCTTTGTAACTCTCATTGAATAGATGTAGGTACTAGACAATTAGCCGGTCTTTAGTCTCCAAAAACAATAGCAGCTCCCGAAACCTCTGATCCTCCCAAATTCGAGGGTTATGTTACAGAGGAGAATAATGCCGTACAAACGAACGCTCAGATTAGGGGTGCGCGCACGAAAACGTTCTAATTGTTTGTTATCTAGTGCTTTTGTCCTGAGTTGTGTTGGAATTTGTTACGTGTTTGTTAGTATAGGAAGCTAGAAAGCCGTGCTAAGTATTATGTGGCACTCTTGCTTTGAATTTCCTTTTTTTTAACAACACCCTTAAGCCTGGGCTTAGGGTTACCCATATAATTATACGGTGGAAGGGACATCGCCGTGAAGCGGGTTACCATGGATTCAGTTCATGTTTCTGAACCCAGGGAGGTTGAAATATTATTAGTAAGATTTAAAAAAAAAGTATTGCTGTTCCGTACATTTACACTGCGTAGGTTTTGCACTTTTCTACGAAACAGCTATTTTTTTCAACGCAAGGAGGTTCAGAATCTTGTACTGAATCCATGGTAACAGGCATCGCACCGATTTCCACCCTGTTTTTACTTTTCTTAGGTATTACCTAAGAAAAGTACAGATGTGATGTTATGTGATATCCATTTTATTAGTTGATTTATTAAAAAAAATATGTTGCATGCTTAGCTTATACCTATTTCCTCGTGTCATTTTTATAGTAGTATTATATTCGCCTTAATATTGAATGTCAAAAACAACATTCTTATTTAATCAAAATGTTTTCTTCATTCTTTTTTAAGTATCTTTAAAATTAACCTAAATCACTATTCATTTACTCTCTTCATTTAACCTACACGTGATGCGTTACGATATAGAGCTTTCTTTACACAAAGTCCGTGGAATATCGGTTTTTGTGTCAAAGTGGTCGGCCATCGCGCCATCGTCAACGTCTGAACGATTTATAGGAAGCTACAGTTACCAATTTGTCAAGTTTCTTGCTAAACGAGGGAATCTATACAATGGTCGGGTTTGACACCGTGGGAAACGTGTAAGTAGATTTTTCTATGTCCCAGGCAATTGTTAAAAAAATATTGGGCTGAAGATATGCCTTGAGGCAGTCTTCTGATAATATTCGGGAGCGACTTTTATTTTCTACTTTTACGTGACATACCTTATGGTACTGATAAGTTGCATTCTATTGTGCTGGAAATCGACCTGAACATAGTGGAAAAAAGGCTCCGCGGCTAGATAGATGACCTTATTGTTATGGACAAAGCCATTACCTTATTTCTTATCTAAAGTTCTCCTTTGTGAACTTAGATAAGAAATATTTTGAAACGAAACGCCCCACGAACTGCTCTTAATTATAAATAGGTTTAATTTCTTCCGATTACCTCTTTAATATTATCTTTGCCAGAATAATTAAAATCTAAGATTTAATTTCAGGGAATTTGAGCCCCTTTGAATCCAAGTTAAGTGGTTATTTATTTATTAGTGGAATAAGAGAAAAGCTTAATGAGGTTTTAAATAACAGCTTACAATATACTATGTACTTGGTAAAGCTGATAAACGTACGTCACTTTTAAGTCTGAAAATTGGACGAAGCCTAGAATATTGGATTTTGAACGACTAACTGGACTTAAAAAGTACAAATAAACTTAAATGTTAGCTTGAAAACAAAACTGATAACCGAGTTAATCCCGACTTACTAAGCTTCAATTCGTCACCGTTGATCTTCCGCAAGTATGGCAAGATCTATGAACTTGAAGTGAAACAAAAGTGCATCAACAAGAAGCAACGTAAACTTAGCAATTTTACTTCTTTCATGAAGCAGATCATGTTTTATGTTTTAAAGACGAGTGATATCTTCTGAATTTCTTCATCCCTTGCAGTATTATTTTGATATTACTGCAGTGTGTGCACTGCAGTAATATCAAAATAATACTGCTCTTTGGGGCCTTGATTGCACTTAAGCATTTCAATGAATTCTGGATTGTGTGTTCTTGACACATGTTGTATGATTTGTTAAATAAAAGTTTGTAAATTAGTGGAATAAGGCCCAAGGTTTAATTACAGGTCGAAATTATCACCAAATGAATACCTTGAAAAATTAAATACCCAAAAACCATTAACTAAGTAAAACTTGATTGCCAAGTATCTCCAGATACACCAAAGCGACACAGCCAAAATTTCCACAACAATGTGATACTTTAAACTTTCTAACGGAATGGCTTGGAAATCTGTACAAAAATGCTGTTTATAGTGTAAGTTAGTAATTTACAGCACCAAAGTTCTTTACGTAGAGGCCTTGGCTACATTGTAACTTGTTCAACTATGAAACAGTGATTTATCTCAGTCTTTTATGGAGAAAAGGTGCGCAGATCCCTATTTAGAAAAAGGTACTATTCAAAAAATTAAAAGCAGTAATAGTCTAGGGTTGTGACCGTCGGTCTGCCAAGTCATAGGTCTCGTATTCACACCCAAGCCTCTGATTTTTCGGATTCATGTGCATATTGTATACTTATTACTTGCTTATAAATCAGTGAAGAAAAACATCGTGGGGAAACCGATATTCCTGTGAGATATTTCTCAACAAAATGTGAAGCTAAGTCAGAGGCTCATGGGCAGTATAAAAACTCTTAGTCACTAACCTCGTGAAGAAGAAGAAGACTAAAAACACACACACACACACTATTCACTATTCATTTTTTTTTAAATATGATTAGAGGCTGTGCTGCGCGTATTGTCGGATCGTCTGCTAAAAACAAAAGAATGTTTTGAAAAGTGACTATTATGAAAAGAAAATTAAAACGTTTTTTGAGAATGCTCTCTCAAAAAACGTCACCACGACGGCGACGCAAAGAAAAAGAAAAAAATTACAATCGGGTTCTTAGAATTTTTACTGCGGAGTGCGGTCATTATGGAGTTAGGTACCTCCTGTAACAAATAATTTCAGTGATTATTTGTTACAGGAGGAGACTTTAAAAATTATTAAAAAACATGAACAGCCTTCGAATTTTTCTTGACAGATTTTCGGGTTTCTGACTCTGGTAGTCAGAAACCTCAAAATCTGACACTTACAAAGCTTGATTCGTTCTTATTTTGTGAACACGGTAATAGACAAATACTCTATAGAAATGGTATTGAGAACATTTTAGCAGACCAATAATTATGCGGGAATTCAGTTTCAGAAACATGAATTTGCTTCTAACCTTAATGTTAAGCGTTATGGAAATATATGGTAATACTCGTATGTCATGTAATGTTGAATGTAGGATTTAGAAATGATCAATGAAAATGTATACCTATGAACGAGAAGCTTATATCTAGAGAGTAATTTTCTTCTGTGATTTATTCGGAAAAAGGTTTTTAAAGATTCTTGCGAGGTTGACCATAGTTTGATTTAAAAGAGCGTCTGTGGAGTTTCTAGCCCGTTCTTCTCCATAGGTACCTATCACGCTTGGGGCAACTAGCTTCATCTTTCTGACTAACAGATCCGTTGATAATTGAAAAGTGCCCATGATTGATGGATTTGAAATTGATGGTTTGAGTCTTATTCAAAGCATTTATTTCAAATAAACCAATTACAGGTACTTTGAATTGTCGAGGGGTCGGTTTAACAGTTATTAATGTGTCATGTCCTATAGAGAGTACATATTTCAATATTACTACGAGTAAAACCTTTTTAGTGCACTGGGCAACAGCCGTGGGGAACATTATATGCTTATGCTAAAGCCCTTTTAATGCAAAAAAGCGAAGCGCCAGCGCATCAAACTATACCAAACTGTCAAATTTCTCAAAATGATTTTAAACCTTAAAACGTAACGTTAAGTTCAAAATCAGTTGAGAAAATTTGACAGTTTGTAAAAACTTGATGTGCTGACTGTACAATGGACACAAAATCCTAAAACTTGAAAAAAAAAACTAACAGTCTTGTTCGAAGTTGGTCCAGACGTAAGCCGTACACAGATTACCTAGTCATGAAAACACAGTTCGAACAAGCAAAAACAACATAAAAACAAGACAGTCCTTAGCACAGACTTTAAATTACTATTCCTGTAAATTCCTCTCGAAGTTCTGATCCGTAGAAAAAACCGAAACAAACACGGTTTTCCGCAATGCTGCAAAACATTTATAAAAGTTTATTTTGCCAGTTGTTTGTTATTTAACGTTTATTAACCTACTCCTACAACAGAATTAAAATGTAAAATTTACGATGCACTCGTAATTTACGTTGCACTCGTAATTTGAAAGTAACACGTAAAAATGTAGCGAGACTGCAGTTTGCAATCCAAACTTGTGCATTTTGAACATAAATTCCTGATCCCGAGGTTCGTTTAGTATGCTTTGTCTACTTTCTTACTAGACTCCAACAATCCGTCGTGTACACTTGAACTTGGTATATGAGAACCGATACCTTTTAACTTTTACTATTTAATGTACAGTCGTAACGCATCAAGTTTTACCAAACTGTATAATTTTTCCTTAAAAATGCCTTAAAATTACTATTAAGTTCAAAATCGATTGAAAAAATTTGATAGGTTGTAGTAACTTGGTGTGCAGGTAACTGTAAAATGTAGTATTGTTGGCGTACCTATTTCAAATAAACAAAGTCCAGTCTAACCGAATCCAGCTCAGTACCAGTGTTTTACATCGATCTGTCCTCAACAACCCTAGTGTAACATGATACTTCTTGGTAAGATGGATCACCCATCCACACACAGATCGCAACAATCGTAAATTAACCTTAGCTCGACACGTAAGGCTGTTATCACTTAGCCACGAGATTCTATTTTCTATTTTTCTTCCGAAAAATCCTTTCCTTCCAAAAGAGTAACAATTCGTACTAAAGGACCACATGTGACTTAGTTTATGAAAAAATCATGGTAAAAGCGTGTCAATTATGAAGCAGTTTTCTAATTATTTAACCTCATCAAAACTAACAGTCACAATTTTGAAAGGAAACTGGCTCATACAGTCAAAAAGACGAACAAACCAAAGACAAGTAACAGCCTGTAGGGACATCTGATGGACGCAAAAAACCCTCAAGAACAAGCAAGTAGGTCACAAAACTACTGGTACAAGTTCAAACGCAGCACAAACACTTGAAATGAAACGGTGTCACCGTCGCGCGCTAACTCCTAACGTTTGTTACATCCTGCCTCAAAATAGCTGGCGAGATTTTAAACTTTGATTTGTTTGCTATACACGAGAAGAAAACACAAAGATGTGTTGGTATTTTCTTGAGAGTTTCATGAGAATTTTTCGTAACAATAGTTCTTGTTGGAATTGTTACTCCAAAAATTAATTTGATATTGCTAACCAACATTTTGCTGGCTTGAATTAAATAAAAAATGGTTAAAAAACTAAGATTTTGATAACGATACGTTATGTTTTTCAGAGCGCACGTTTCAACAAAAACCTTGGGGTAATAATCATCTATTTATCTCAAAATAGGAAATAAGTATAGAAAGACCATATGGCTTTGGACCATGGACCATTTTATGAGATGAGTTTATAGAGGTGTGAGGAACAGGGTGTAGAGTTCAGTCATACACCACATGCCCGATGATTGATTTCGGGATGCTTTACGGTTTTTGTCGGGTTACAAAAACGCAATATTTTTTTCACATGACCCCTCCGTCTCTAGGTGAAGTGAAACGGAGTGTCACTCTTACTGACTAAAATCCATCCATGTTCCTTAGCCCTTTGACCAATCCAATCCCGCTGACCAAGCGCGGTACTAAGCGATCAAAATGTTTGAACATTTTTAATTAACCGACCAATAAATTCAAACTTCGTACAGAACTGAATCCATTGGTTTTGGGTTTCAAGTCGATGCCCCAGCCACCTTATGTGGATTTTCCTCATTTTCTTACAGTTCATAAGTACATATTACTTTTTTTCTATAACAATACACATTTGCGGGAAAGTTCAAGCTAAGTTTAGTTTCTCAAAGTTGCTACATACTTGTATCAGAATACTAATAGGAAGCTTATAACGTTCTGAGCTTCGAAGTTTTCAATGTAGATAGAAGTTTTTCAATTGTATACCAATACTAGCTTCTGCCAGCGGCTTTGCCCGCGTCTATGACGGAAATTATCCCACGGAAACGTACCACGAGATCAAAAGTGTTTTATGTGGTATCCCAGACTATAATCAACCTCTGTGGCTTATTTCATTCAGATCCGTTTAGTAGTTTTCGCGAGAAAGAGTAACAAACATCCATACATTCATACACACTCGCAATTTTTTTATGTGGGATTTTTAGTTTTTTTTTTTATGTTACCTAGTCAACGTTGTTAGACGATCTATAATGTCAGCGGGATTGTCCGAAAGGGTAACCGCTGTCGCGGTACACAAACGGCAGAGGAAGGAACGTGGATGGGTTTTAAGCATTAAGAGTCTTACACTCCCTTCCGCTCGGGCACCTGGAACGGGAGGAGTCATTTGATGATTTCCGATCCTTAAAAAAAGAAGATCTGTAATGATGTGAAGTTGCAAAGAACAACGGCAGGCTTTCATACATTAAAATAGTTGAGAAGAAATGGTAGCGTCAACATGTCAAAAATATCTTAAAATGTTAAGCTTTAGCCCCTGAGTAACTTTGTTCAAGAACTATGTCCTGACAGGGCTCCAAAAAAAAGATATACAGAGTAGAACTCTTTTAGGTTATGTCTTATGTCACTTTAGAAATTCATACGTTCAGTGGTTGTCTGCTGCTATCCTAATGAATTCTCAGCATAACATGATTATCTACAGAGTTGAGCATTTTTAGGCTTTGATTCCTGTAATATATTTATATATTAATAATGTATTTTTTAACCTTCAATTGTAAAAGTCGGTCAACCTGTAGGTACTAGGTACTCTGTACTAACAAAATAATCAAAATCAGTCCGTAAGAAATCCAAGGCAACGAGAAATAAGAAAATAGCAAAAACAACACGAACACAACCAACACGAAAAGCGCAGAAGCATCATGTCACATGACTGACAGGCCTGACAGGCCGCGCTTCATGTGACATTGACATTTGATTTAAACTAGTGTTGCCATAACATTAAATGGATTTTTTACATTGATTATGATTACGACTATGTTTATGTGAATCAAGAAATTCTTTTTAAGAAAGTTTTTTCGAAAAATTCTCTTTTATTCTTACTGATAGTAGAGTTATTTCAAAAATATATGCATTATTCTGTGTTTTATTTTGGTACATCTTTAAAAGTTTACACCAAAATTGAATAAATATAGTAAATGTCAACACTTGGGTTAACTTGGGTAGTGTAAAGTCATTTGATAGTCTCTTAAACTCATTTAATATTAATTTCTGATATTTCTAGACGCAATCATTTTTGTCAACTATTTTTCTGCCATTGTTCTTTTTTTTTTATTTCGGTTGATTTTCAACAGTCTGATATACTTTATTGATGGACGAAAAATGTCAGTTTGACAGCTTTTGCATAGAAAATATGTTAAACCGCCATTTTTATTTTTCAGATAAATGTTCAGGCGAATTACGTACGTACGGTTTCTCGATCATAACATATCGATATATTTTTAAGTACCTACTACCTACTATCTATGTATAATATACATATACATAGACTTACTATCTCTTATAGTGCATTCCACCAACGAAACTGAACGCGACCAGCACTTCAAAGCCGCGTTTAAGAGCTGTCAGTGTTTTGATCGTGTTCAATGCCATTAATGAAATTTACCCTTACAACACAATAAAGATATACATTCTAGATTTTAATATTTTACTCGAGTGTCGATATACACAGTTTCCTTATTTCAAATTGTATTTAGAAGACACTAAAGTTGAATTTCAATTGCAATCGAATTCGAAGCTACACTAGAATAGTTTGTAGTACTCTAAATAGCAAAGACAAGTCATCTGTCAACCGTGACCATTAAACAGACATTTAACACCACAATGACGACGCACTTCAAGAATCGCTTAAAGTTCCAAACGCCATGAAAGTACCAAAACATCTCGCGTTATTGTCACTTAACTAACTCAGTGGGCTCAAAACTATTTTAAGACTGCGCTATTACCCGGCATCAACAAGGAAAATATGCGCCAGCCTACTTCGTGTCTACCCATAATTACGACCAACGTATCCTTCAGGCATTCCTTACATTCGTTCTCTGTGTAATAGTGGTCTCCACCCTAATTCTTATGAAGATATCTTAAGATTATGAGCACAAGGTTTATTTTCGCGTGTTTCGCTGACCGGATAATTTTGCAGCGCTTTAAATCCGCTTTTCTCCAAATGTCTGTGTTCAGACCGCTCTCCTATTCTTTTCCATCCTCTTTTATGTTATCCTAAAAGAAAATTAATTAAGTGCTATTGTTCTCTTTGAGTGCCGTTTTGTAGGCATCTGGCGGTTCTTATTGTTACAGTTCTCGGTGTTATAATATGTTTTCTGCTAACTCATTTTTAGATACGAGATAATTAATTACAGAAAATGTCATACTAATCAAATTCCTTGATAGATAACCCTGTTACCGTCTGTCGCTAACCGGCTGAACTTACAACTCAAAAAAATAACAATAGCGTAATACGAACCCACAGCAGCTTAAGAACCTACTTAAACAAAAGCAAATATAAAATTATACAGTGCTGAACCAAAAAAAAGAACAACTTCGAAAATGCACAGCGCCCTCTATTTACAAAACCCGTAATCCAGTAACGACATCGGTATACTAACCCTCGTGTACCCGAGTGGTGTCTAAAATCTTACGATACCGGTCTTTTGGGCTTCAAGTCTTTTGCGACGCGAGCTGCAACCGTCAGCAGTAAACAACTGGTTGAATTATTTTTGTTAAAGGAGTTGAAAAGTAAGGGTAAAGTGGCTGTCTATTTATTTAGTGTATCTTCTGCTCTAATTCCTAAAAAAAATCCGCTCTTTATCAAGTGTGGGGAGTAGAAGTTAGTAACAACCAAGAATTAATTATGCAGACTAAAGCTTTTGATTCTCCTTCTTTTCGTGTGGTTAGTGACTAACCTGGTGTCAGAGTTTAATGCTGCCCATGGGCCTCTGACTTAGCATCACATACTGTTGAGAAATATCTCTCAGGCATGCTGGTTTCCTCACGATGTTTTCCTTCACCGATTTTTAAGCAGGAGATAATTATACAATACGCACATGAATCTGAAAAGTCAGAGGTGCGTGCCTTGGGTTCGAACTCGAGACCTAAGACTTGGCAGTCCGACGGTCATACCGCTAGGCTAACACTGCTGCAAGCTTTTGATTAACTTTAACATTCTTCTACAAAAATACTTCAGTAAAAAGTAACACGAATGAATCAATTGCAAATTTTTTTTGTCTATCCAAAACCGATAACAGGGCACAGCAAAAAAGTCCCACATTGAAACACGAATCAATGTACCCATGTCATTCGCTGTCGCCTTTGACGAAGGACACCATATTAATATAAGCCCTTCGGCGCGACCACTACCAGTTTTATAGTTGAGCCACAAGTTTATATTCATGCTGGGTTTTGAATTTTTTACGTGTCGGTTGAAGTAAACCCCTGCGTTCATGACGCGATGTTCTTTTGTTTTTATGACGTCACCGTTTGAAGGTTAAAAAGGTTTTTTACTTTTTATCTGATTTAAGTTTTGAATTTAGAACGTTTTCTTTTTATGAAAACTGTTTTGTGTCTATTTCAGTTTTTTGACATGGATAAGATTGCTTCGGTGGTCTAGCAGTCGCAAGTAGGTTAGTCAAAGTGTTAATTAGTTTTTGTATCGAAAATTTCTCAGTAGCAGCCCGGAGTTTGGGTTTTTTGCCCGCTTGATAGCAATAGGCTTGCTTATTACATGGGACTTATACATATCTGGCGAAATGTGAGTCTACAAGCTGGTCTGGCCGATCCTTTGTAACTTGGTTAATTATGAAAATCTTTGGATCTAAAGAAGCAGGCACAAAATAAAAATAGCAAAATCAAATTTCGAATTTAAGTCTAACCTTTCAGACATCTTTGCAGCTATGATAATACAAAAATTGAAGACCTTTGAAATACGATGTTACGACGTAATGTCAATACTTTGGCCCTATTTCCATCACGTAATAGATTTCGGCCATTTCTGTTTGATAACTCTCAAACGCACTTAAATTGAGGACAGTCTAGAGGGGATTGTTTCCAAAAATTCACAATAAGCCGAGCCAAGGTAAAACCACTTAGATAACGCTCTCTTATTACCGGAAAAACAACCGTAACACAGAGATATAAAACTTATTTTCGAATGGCAACGTGATAAAGGCTACTTTCAGTTGTATAAACAAGCTTTTTCTTTTCAGTAAAATTTTAATTAGCCCTTGTTTACAAAAATAACAACCGTTCTGTATGAATTTTAACTTTAGAAGACCCGAAAAATAATACTTAGCCATAATATTTATATTGCTACCAAGGGTGATATACTTCATAAGTTGGGCACCAAATGTATCATTTTGGACGTTTATCTCGTCCCTTTACGGTCATCAAACAAAACAGAAAAAATAAGAAAATAGGTTTTTTATTTTAACAAGTAAAGAACTAGTGATTGGAGCCTCCTTTTAAGTCTAGTCTAGTCTTTAGAGCGGGGTCTCCTAACACAGGCTTGTGTTAGGAGACCCCGCTCTACCATAACTTAAATAAGTATCATTGTTTTAAAACAACAAAACTGCTCTTTTCCACAAAAGTGTTTTTATGTAATACCTGACATATATAATAAACTGCCAAAGACAATTAGAGATTTGGATTTGCATAATTATAAAAAGAAATTTTTTCAATTGTTATTAGACAAATGTTACTACACTCTAAAGGATCATCTCGATGATGTCATTTAACTTTTATTGATCCCCTGATGAGTAAATGTGTATACTTCTTAATTTGTATTGTTTAATTCTAACTGAATTTATAATTTATGTCTCGTTATTTTAATTGCTGCCTTGACATGTGGAAATATTTCGTTAATTCTAAAGTGCTGCATATTTAAATTGTTATTGTTTCAATTTTCTATTTGATTGTACTGTGTTTATGTTATAAAATGTACCTACCTTAAAATTATTGTACGCCATTATGGCGGGTCATAGCTGTGTACAATTTCGGAAACATGTAACAACTTATTGCTTACCTATGTACCACAATAAAGAATATTTGTATTTTGTATTTATACAAATGTAGAAACTTAATAACATTAACATCACGCTTTGTCAGTTATATTGTTACTAACAAAGTGGACCTCTCTGTAGTCTGATAAATAAATTATTATTATTATTATTTGTATCTCCAAAGGGTTTGGTAGAGGTGTACTATAGTTCATCTAATATTTTGCAAATTATAAGTCCCATGTAAAAGGGAGCGAGCCTATTCTTCTTTTCGTGTGGTTAGTGACTAACCTGGTGTCAGAGTTTTAATGCTGCCCATGAGCCTCTGACTTAGCAACACATACTGTTGAGAAATATCTCTCAGGCATGCCGGTTTCCTCACGATGCCTATTGCCATCAACCGGGCCCAAATCCTGACTCCGGGCTGCTAATGATAAAATCAAGCTTAACTTTGCCCGACCTAGAACTCATGCTCAACAGTAGCACTTGCAACCACTAGATCAACGTTGCAGTCAAGGAAATAATAATGAATGAAAGTAAATTAGAGTGAACGTTAGTGAATGTGAATTAATCAGAGTATATGCGAGAAGTTATGCATTCATAACTTCACGCATACATGTGCATGTCATCATAGGTAAATATTGCCGGGTAACCGGGATTGTCCGAAATGGTTACCACTACCCCGGAAAATAAAGGGCTAAGGAAGGAACATGGATGGGTTTTAGTCAGTAAGAGGACACTCCCTTCCGCTCCACCCAGAGCGGGAGAAGTCATTGGATGATTTCTAACCCTCAAAAAAACAAAAAAAAATCATAGGTAAATATGATCAGGAGTGAAGTTTAAAATGCAAAAAACACGGCTAACTACCTAACCGGGTGTGATCAGTTTAGCGCAGAGATAGCTTTGTTTCAGGAGTGGGAAGAAAGACTGTAATCCCGAAAATCTCGCACGTAGGCGTTAGGTCCATCTCGCTATAAATAAAACTGAATAAGACGCTTTCTTACGAACAAACACCTTTGAAGTTAAAATTGACAGAGGGTTAAAAAAATGAGTCCTAGCTTCTTCTTTTCGTGTGGTTTTGTGACTAACCTGGTGTCAGTTTTTATGCTGCCCATGGGCCTCTGACTTAGCTTCACATGCTGTTGAGAAATATCACTCAGACATGCTAGGTTTCCTCACGATGTTTTCCTTCACCGATTTTTAAGCAAGTGATAATATTACAATACGCACATGAATTCGTAAAATCAGAGGTGCGTGTCTTGGGTTCGAACTCGAGACCTATGATTAGGCACTCGACGGTCACACGACTAGGCTATCACTGCTGTCTCTGTTTTATGTTTAGATGATATTGCTCGACTAATTTCCTTCGAATTTAAACGTTAAACCATGTAATAAAAAATGTTTCATTACAACTGGGGGTGTGGCAATGTGGTCCTTGATTAGTAAGTGACAACTTCACCAATAAAACTGAACGCGATCAGTACATCTTCAAGATCTGTGAGTCAATATTCAAACCACAGCCAAAGTGTGGAACTCCCTGCCAGCGTCGGTGTTCCCTTCTACATATAACCTGTCTGCTTTCAAAAGCAAGAGTGAGCAGGTATCTTCTGGGCACGCTCATACTATCATAGACTTCATCCATCGCTTTTCATCAGGTCCCTTCTGCAAATAACCCGTCTGCTTTCAAAGCAAGAGTAAACAGACATCTTCTGGGCATGCTCGCTCCATCATAGACCTCATCCATCGCTTTCCATCAGGCCCCTTCTTTATATAACCCGTCTGCTTTCAAAGCAAGAGTGAACAGACATCTTCTGGGCATGCTCGCTTTATCATAGACCTCATCCATCGTTTTCCATCAGGTCTCTTTTACATATAACCCGTCTGTTTTCAAAGCAAGAGTGAACAGCCATCTTCGCTCCATCATACACCTCGTCTATCGCGTCCTATAAGGCGTGATCGAGGTTAAAAGCAGGGCAATTCGGAAAAGAAAACTACATTTGAAAACCTCAAAATGAAGCCAACCAATCAACATTAGTCATAAGAGCCAGGGTTTTGTCACGCAAAGGCCTGGGAGAGGTCCAGCAGTGGACTGCAATAGGCTGAGTTGATAAGGGCCAATACCAAGAACCCAATATGCTGGATATAAAGCCACACAAATAGAACGTGATGCTCTTTAGGGACTGCTTGTTCGAATCTGTAATAGTGTGCACGACAAAGTAACGAAGTCGATATCCGCATTCCGCATACATCCGTTTTGAACTTCAGCTGGCTGTTAGGTAACCTACTATGCACTTTATTCTGCAGGATTCCGATATCAAAGGCAGTTTAACTTAATACTTTGCATTTCACAGAAGTAGGTTTCGATTTAAACCAGTTTTCGTCGTAGTTCTTGCGAACGAACGCGATGGTTTAATTCTTTTTCTAGGTAGGTAAGAATATTCATCATAATCAGCCTATAATGTTATGCTGAGACACAGACCTCCTCTCAATGAGAGCGAATGGGCCATAATCCACCACGCAGTGCAGGTTGGTAGATATCACATGTCTTCGATTCTTTGGTTCTAGGACATGCCGGGTACCTCACGATGTTTTCCTTCACCGTTTTAAGAGCAGTGGTGATAAAATTATTTAGTCAAAGTAAAGCGCCTGTCTAGGTTTGAACTTATGACTTACAACTTGTTAGTCGCCGCCGTTGCCACTGAGCCACAACTGCTCTGCGGTAAGAAGATTCGTAGGACATAATTACACTCCTGTATTCTCGGAGGGGCTAGGCTAAGGAGTGCCTAAAGTACACCCACATTTTGACAGATAGTACACCTATCACATGTAACTGAGGCCTAGCCAGTAGCCATCACCCGGGCTCGAATCCAGGCTCCGGGCTACTACTGAGAAATTCGTAACGATTTTCTATAATTAAAATACTCTGAAATCGTGGAACTGTTTACTCTCTCTGTCTCGTATATAAATAATACAATTATTCGTAGACTTATCGATTTTGATCAGTTTCTATCCAAATAACACCGTCTAAGTTATTTTTGCACATAAATATGTATAAATACGACTTATATACAGAATCCACCAACGCGCTCGCGTAGTAGAAGAAAGCTTTTTAACTTATCCTACTTCATCACCTATACCAAGTATAGGATAATAGTTCTTATCAACATATTGCATAAAGAACTAATTCAATCGCTACCAACTTAACACAGTCGTCCTTGCAATAGAAATACTAAAACATTCTCCGAAGCTATATCTCCGTGCACCCAAAGAGTTCCAATCTCATCCTCTTTGTTTTGGCCAAAGAAACCATTTACTAGGTCAAGAGACGCACGGCGTTCAAACGGCTTGAATGTTTTATCGCCCTCAGTTTGTTTTACCTCAAAAGGGAGAGAATCAAACAGTAGATGCACATTTTGTAACGTTGATTATGTTTGTCAAGAAAATATTCTTATTTGCATGAGATTTTTTGCACTAAATGTTCCTTGCGGGTGTTTAAATTGGGTACAAAATGGCTTGCGTTCGTTTCTTATTGAGATAAGTGCTCTGGTTTTACATCTGAGAAGCTTATTTTTTAAGTTTGGCGAGTCAAAATATTTGAGAGTGGGAAATTATGAAACGACCGCTCCAGCTCTGGGTGGAGCGGAAGGGAGTGTCAGACTCTTATTGACTAAAACCCATCCATATTCCTTCCTTAGCCCTTTATGTTCCAAAACCTTTCAGGCAATCCCACACACAAAGCCTTGTTCCTGTTATTTCAGTTACCAGTTCCGAAAACTGCTGTAGCAAAATTCTCCATAAATAATTTATACTTCCATCCACTTATTTTTAATGGCAATTCAAAACCTTTTTCACTTGCATTCCATTGGTAACCCACTCTTATTACATTTGGTATTCATACGGGGGCATTACATATGTATTTGTAAAGGGGCTTGGCAAAAGGCGGAACAGGAAACGCGATCAATCAAATCTTCCTCCGCATCTTTCAAGGCAAGTTTAAGGCGAAGTGATTGCTAACAATCACGGAATTAATTTATACCTTCCGTTTTGAGTAACGCCATTTATTATGTTGTTATTAAATAATTGATGATATTGCTTATTTACGTGTTTTTGGGCAATAAAATGTTGAGTCCTGGGTGGAAGCCATTTGATAATTTACCACCCTCAAGAAAATGCTCTTTAAATCAATCAATCAATCAATCATTTATTTGCAACGAATGTAGGTACATTAAAAATACAGATGGAGTAGATAAGAGTGAGGGCAACATAACCTCAAATCCACAGATATTTGTTTTTTATTTGTAATAAGCTCAAGGGAAGATAATCAGACGAGCTTTTCAATGATAAAAAAGTTTGAGACAATTTAAAACGAATATTGAATCTGGAGGAGAAAAAAGCCATCGCCTCAGTTAAAAAATAAATTTATTGTGTTTCTGTCATCATAATCAGCCTATAATTTCCCCACTGCTGGGACTCGGGCCTTCTTTCGTTAAGAGTAAGTGATCCATAATCCATCAAGCTGGCCCAGTGCGGTTGGGTTGATGTCACATGTATTCGAATGTTTAGTTCTAGGACATGTCGGTTTCCCCACAATGTTTTCCTTCACCTTTTTGAGTGCAGTGGCAATGAAACAATTTACGCAAACTAAAGCAGTTGTGTAGGTTCGAACCTAAGACTTTTCAACTCGTAAGTCGCGGCCGTTGCCACTACGTCACCACTGTTCTCATCTCATCATTTAACCTAAATAAGTTTTAATACTGAAACACAATATAATTGTAGTCCCGTTCATAAAGCTCCACTACTGCTATTATTTTCAATTACCTGTCTTTCTAATTACAAAGTATGCAGTCGTTGTAATTTACAAGAAATTGCTTTTAAATGCAGAATGTCCGCTGACCTATTTAACACTTAAAAATGTTACTCTAATAAATGTAAAAATATGCTCGTGTGATCACTGTATCTTTCAATCTTTGATTCGAAATAAGAACTTTTATAATCTGTGCCGGTTTCATTTATTTTCAATTTGAAAAAAGCATTGCATATACTATAAATACTCCTATAACATAGTATACGCACGATTTCCAGAAGCAAATCATTAGCTAAATAATTTCTACATAATCCCACAAATTGGCATCAATAGACTCTACTGATTGGTAGTTATAATCAACCTTCGTTAGCAGACGTACAAGAAAACCTCCTTTATTCCCAGGAAATAAATCAAAGAATTATTATGAACATCTTTATTGGAGCCCTTGATTCTTCGACAGTTATGCCAGCAACATTTGTGCCACAAAAACAAATTCCCCGTTGACCTTATGTGACCTCTTTTCTTATATTTTCGGTTTCTTATACATTTCTGCTTAGGTATAAGATGTCATATATCCCTTGGTATTTACTTAGGCTGGTTGTGCGAAGCTGTGATAATATTCTTAAGGTCATTTGTGAAGGAAGACGGAAAAATATTGGGCTACAGTTATTTTTTGGGTTATGTATGAAGGCGTAGAATTTATCGGATTATTTTTTTTAACCGTTAAGACATTATCGTTGACCACGAGTCTGTGATTCGCGATTTGTTGTTTAAAGTTATGTGATAATGTTAACAAATCTTCCAAATTAGATTTTGATCACCTAACTACAGGTGTATCGCAGTCAGCATATTGCTGCTGGTGACTGGACGCGTTAAGTTGACTGCGTTCTGGGATTTTTTAGAAGTATTTTCTTTGACTTTTTTTCGCTCTCTTAAACACATAGGGAAAGGTACTTTTTTCAGCACTTAATTTATTTAAAGAGGCTCGCTTTGTAATAACATGAATAAACAATGGACGGTCGAATGAGCAGCAGTCTGTTTTAATTTACTAACTAAGTTCAACCACATTCCATTTTGCCCAACAAGCTGTTTGTTCGCCAACTTATTAATAAATTAGACACATGACCAGCTAGTTGCCTCGCCGCGCGCCGTCTGACCTTCAAAACACAATATGTAAACTTTGATTCGTCAACGACGAAGTTTGATAGACGCATAACTATTTGTCCTTAGGGCCTAAGTGGCTATAAATTTGTGAGGACGTTCGGACTGGCGATGGAGAGGTCGAACGTCTGAGTCTGTGTCTCCGGGCATTGCACTAGAGGTGTGTGTTGATGTAAGAAGAGTAGGCTAGAATACTAATCAGCCTTAGGTGACCCTCTGTTTGTTGTGAACTGAAAAACACTACTTGCTTAACAGGAAGAAACAATTAGGACGTGATATTTCTGCATCTGAATTAATAACTCGATTCTTATCCTATGTTTGTGCAAATGTATATTCTGTCGATGTCGTATTCTTCTTAGCGTGTCGATGACAATCTAAATGGACTCGGCTCAGAATTCGGCTACGTATTTGACGCCATCACTAGCGTCCATCAGTTCCTGTAACGTGCATACGACAGGAGACGCAGGACATGGTATTAAGTATCCCATCGTTGGGGGAACAGTACCGTATTTATAGTCCAAGGCGGAGTCTATGAATCCCCACCTGAGCTGGTTTTCCATGCTTCGGCCAACCTGGGTCCGGTGTTTAATCCGCTTATATCACATTGATACCGTACCTTGATTAAAAAATACCTAAACTAAGCGCAATTTAAGAAAACCAGGCGCCTGGGCATAAGAGAGACCTTTGGCTGGTTATTCGATGGACAGTGAGCCCAGCAATCAACCCCGCTGACTGAAATATATTTTAAACAATAGCAAAAAAATCAATCTGGCTAGCCTTTTCCCAACTATGTTGGGGTCGGCTTCCAGTCCTACCGGATTCAGCTGAATGCCACTATTTTATATGGAGCGACGGCCTATCTCACCTCCACAGCCCAGTCAGTAACTGAGGTAATACGATACCCCTTGGTAAGACTGGCTACTTTATACAATCGCATGACCTAATAATCCCGTATAGCTCTTTCGAAATCAAGCAAAGAAGAATAATAGTTTGTATGTCGTTGTTTCGAACCAAGACGGACGATTTACTTTGTATAATATTTATCATCACGTCTCTCAGAACGGTGAAGGAAAACATTGTGGGAAAACGGCATGTTCTAGAACCAAAATTGTGATGACATGTAGCATCTACCGACCCGCACTGAGCCAGTAGATTTGCCCACTCCTCTTACCGAGAGGAGACCAGTACCCAACAGTGGAGCACTAAAGAGTGATTTAAGCTTATGCTAATACTGAATTAAATTAAATCTGTTTTCCTTTAAACTTATGGAAATCCAATTAATGGTACGTAGGTACTATAAAAGCGCCCTATATACATGCTTACTTAGTGGATTACGGCCTACTCGCTCTCAAAGAGAGAAGGCTTTTATGTTCCAACAGTTCACAAAGTGTCTGGCATAGTGGTTGGTTATTGGATGGACCCTGCGGTGGAGTTTCATGCCCATTCTTCTCCATACGAACCTACCTTATGGAAGGGGCGACTAGAATCAATTATATTTCTTCTGTTCATTTTGACGTTCAAAAGTTACTTTCTTGCGCCTATTTAAAATAAATGATTTGACTTTGCTGACTGTCTTATATTTTGTTCAATAGCATAACCTATTCTTGTATATAAATCCTTTTTAAAGTAAGCAAAGAAGAATACGAAAAACAAGAGCTACTACTAGAAAACACGAATCTATTTACGAAAATGATTACCTAAAAATATGCGTAGGTTTTTAGATTAATTTACCTGTAGGTCAAATCCTCAAAGGTAAGGATTAATGACGCAACACTGCCAATAACCCCATTTAGACGTCTAGACGATCTCTAAGCTAAGATGACGCCTACACGTAAAAGGCATTCTCTTACGCTTCTAACTCTATATTTATTTAGGTCGAATCTTTATAGTAGGTACACTAGAGAAGCATTGAATTCGATATTTTCCTAAAATTGCAAGTCACAACTCGGCAAAACAATACAATAAACGAAATCAACGAAGACCACTCACTTAATCTGTATGGTTCTTTCCTCAAAAGACCATTTCAGAGACCAACCTACGTGGTCTTTACATTATCTGAACAAGATTATGTTTGGACTTTAAAAAATACTGTGACCTCTGAGTTGGCCTTTCTTGTCAGAGTAGTCAGAAAGAAAACGCCGACCTCATTTCGGTTAAAAAAATATTATTGACGTGTTACAAAAATTAAATCATTTATCATAATATATTTATTACGTTTTTTAAAGCTTTCAGAGTCGTCAAAACTAATACAATGAATTTATTCGTTTCAACGAGCTGTAAGGAGTTTTGAATTCAGAATGAATAGTAGTACCAGCCTATTATTCTCCCACGACACGGCACAAGCCTCTTTTCAAAAAGAGAAGGCATGGAATTTGATCACCACTGCTTGCTCAAGGCGGTTCGCGATTTTGGACTGAATATAATATTCATAAGTCAAGGTTTCCTGATGTTTTCCTTCACCGATGTCACGATGTTTAAGATTGACTTACCTCTTTAAAATCTTGGATATTAGGGACCATCGGCATCGGGACACAAATAAATTGAAAATTGGTACATGCCCGAATTCGAACCTGCTACATCGTACATAAGAGGCGAGGCTCACCGCTGAACCATCACGACGAACTCAGAAAGATGATGATAATTAAAAATCAGTGTTTTTGAGTTAACAAAACAGCAAACAAAAATACAAACATACAAAATACAAATCTTTTTTCTTTATAATATTAGTGAAGATTCAGTATTGACTTTTTTCGGTGTGATATTTTATTCTACGTTAAACATCTTTGTAAATGATCAATACCTTCCCGGCTTTTCGGCTTTTTTCCTTAAAAGAAAATGTGTATCATCTCAATTCATCGGACATTCCCGCGCAAATGCTTTGAGACTATCCTTCATGCTTACGTAACACATGTGTCACCTTAAAAATCCGATAAGTCTTTGATGAAACTAGTCCCAAACGAAAAGTATTCTTTTTTTTAAATCTACAAACGTCTAACGTCATTTTATTTTAAGAACATTCAATTTCAAACATAACATTCCAAACTTGAAATTTTTAAGTTGTTTTTTTACAAGTTATTTAAAAAAAAAAACAATTTCGATATTGATTACGTTGAAACAAGCCTGTATTAATTTCGGAAACGCTTAAGATTAACAGCGACGTAATTTCACATTGAACGTTATCAATCGAATCGTTATCAATGTAAGTTTATGGGAATGGAAATCACACAATACCCTCCACAAAAAAATTAATAAGAATTATATATGAACTTAGATTAATATATTTCATATCTAAAAGGAAATGTGCTTTACCCGACTGCCCGAAAAAGAAAGGTCATGTTTTTCGTAACCACTATCAATTTGATGTTAAGTAACGATACGGTCAAAAACGTAACTCAGAAAGCAGGAGTATTTCTGTTCTTCTGAGACAAGCTTAAAGCTTTATTCATTTGAATAAATTCTAGGCTAAAATGAATATACGAATTTCTTTCAGTATAACATCTACAAAATTACCCAATTATTAGTAATACATGTGTGTACAATAATTCCAAAATATCAGACTCCCTACCATACATTTTGGGAAACGCATAGGTACGACTTTTTTGGGAACGAAAATAATATTAAGTAATTTACAAAATGCATATGAATGATACGGGGTCGTATTTTGTGTGATATTAAAAACCATGTTTTAGTTATGAAAAGCTGCTTCTTTATAAATTACTAGCTTCTGCCCGCGACTTCGTCTGCGGAAAATTGCGATGTACTGTAACTATTTAGGCAGCGCATGCAAATAATTCTGTTGTCGGAGGTATTTCTTTCCGACTTGCTAGACGAAAATTGCGATAGCTCGGCTGATATGTATGATATAAATATAATTTATAGCCTATAGCACTCAGGAATAATCTAGCTTTCTATCAGTGAAAATTTTTTGAAATTGGATCGGTAGTTCCGGAGATTACCCCCTACATACAAACTTACAAACTTACAAATTTTACCTCTTTATAATATTAGTATAGATTTCTTCTTGAATGATATTTACATCACGTACGAAGTGTCTTCAGAAAGCTGCATTCATAAATATTATGATAAGTTTTTTTTGTCTATACGTGATTTTCAAAGAAAGAAAGCTGTGGGTAAAGAAAAACATTTTGAAGCAACAGAAAAATTATAAATAAGAACCCAGAACTCACCTTACGTACAACTAACTCCACGTGCAAACACCTCAAATAGTCAATGTCCACACACACTAAACAAACACTCGAAAGTGAAAGGTATCAATCAATTTGGTCGAAAGTGTACCGATACATTGTGCACTGTACTTCACGAAAATAGCACACAATTTATAATTTAAATCGAATTATTCGAGAAGATAAACGAAATTCGGGGTGTGACAATCGTGTCAAGGTCCCCTTTTGGTTGCTACGGCGTAGACGTCCGCTCCGTAGCGGGTCTCCCGTACGACAGCCTCACGTTGCTACGAGCTACGAGGGGAGATCCGTAGCCAATCGAAGTGAAGCTGCGCGAAATGGGAGTGTGCTCCACTTGGATTTTTGAGATTATTTTACAGCGCACAGGATTAAGGGGTTTTTGGGGGACTTATTATTTTATTTATTTTTATTAGCATTTTATATCGGCTGTACGAAGTATTCTCGCACAACATAATCCTCTTTTGAATAATTTATACAAGAAAAACAGATACGCGACATTTTTTTTTTCCGTCGTATCAGAATAAATTGAAACTTTCACAAACTTCGTTTATTTTTTCGACTTGTCAATAGGTATTCACTTATCTCGATCATTACCATAACACAACTTGGTAAACTACCTAAATCCTGACAACAATAATTATATAAAATAAATATACCTAATTACAATTACATTTCTCCGAAATACTACCGCTTAAGATTCGTTATCCTTACAAATGCATAGAAAGGAGATAACATTAAAGTTGGCAATACTTCACGCATATTAGAGCGAGGCAAAGCTATTTTCTCTCCATAACGCGTTAAAAAGAGACAGATATATCAAGGAGAGAGACATTTTAAAAGGGCAAAGTTTCGTCTGTGAATTATTGAAATGAATTATGTTTTATTCTGCTCATTGCCTCGGCTGGGGTAGCTACTTTACCTGATAATTCATTCGTTTTCAGACATGTTAATTAAGTTAAGTCCTTACGGCAACGTTTGAGGACGGTAACAGATGTTAAAGTGATAATATTATCTTATGGGGTTGTGTGTAAAGCTTTTCAGTGTTTTCTCGAATGTTTTTTTTTTTGGTAAACAATATGCTTTGTTGACGTGCGTTTGGGTTTTAGGGTTTTACTTCATACACACCAGAGATACACGCGAGACAACGATGCGGACGATTTTTTGATATTCTATGATTATTTCTCACATTTCGCCCTCCCTTTTTAAGGTTCCGTACCCAAGGGGTAAAACGGAACCCTATTACTAAGATTCCGCTGTTCGTCCGTCCGTCCGTCCGTCCGTCTGTCACCAGGCTGTATCTCATGAACCATGATAGTAAGATATTTGAAATTATCACAGTTGATGTATCACTCTCTCGATGGCTCTCACAAAACAAATAATTTCTCTGCCCTTTTTTTATAGATGGTAAGGAACCCGCCGTGCGCGAGTCCGGCTCTAACTTTTTTATGATAGTTGTACAGATTATTGTTAGTTTGCTGTTGGCTTTCTAAATAATTTTAATATTATGTTAACAAGTACAGACGCCAGCACATCAAGCTATCCCTAACTGTCAAATTTTCTCAATTAAAAATGAACCTTATGTCTTTGCAATAAAGTAGAAATACTATCAAAGAAATTTCACAGATTGTGGTAACTTGATGTGCTGGCCTCAAGGTATAATGTTCATTTGGGAATATATGACAGTTTGGGATAGCTTGATGTGCTTGGCGTCTGTACATACTAATTCCGTGCTTTAGTTATGACACAATTACTCGAAAGTTTTATTAGTAACCTCTATGTCTATCTACACATTTTTTTAAATTTTCTAACGTTCGTTTGATTATTCATTTTGATTCCTAAAAAGAAAACATTATCAGATTACTGTTCTTTTTTTCTGAATCGGAAAATTGTTAACGCATTCTTTTTCATGCACATACAACAAAATTTGTTTATTTCAAATAAATTTTCAATAATGAGATTTAATGTTTTGAACCCATTTTATCACGGGTCAATTTATGCTAGATGAATGGAATGAGCTTATTAATGTTTCTGACAACTCGAGCAAAAGGACCCCTGTAGCGTCGGATAGAATAAGAGGGTCTGTCAGTAGTGTCTGACATTATTCATACGCTCCTTCCATGATGTATGGAGCTGTCAGGTATTAGATTGCATTCCGAATTTCGTTTCGGAAATGGGAATTGTGCAATCAAGTTCGGTGATGTTTTATTTTTATAACACAATCGTTGGTATTTTGGCGTGTTAGTTCGGTTTATGTTTTTTTTTTAAGTTAAAATACACCTTGTAAACAAGTTATAGGATTATATCAAACATAAGTATGTTTGGAAACATGCTGGTCCTGCTCCACAGGATAATCTAGAGTCTAGGGACAAAATCAAACTGTATCATCTTCACATTTTCATGACATTAAAAGAGTAACGGTGGAGTGTATTGCCCATTTTTTCCATACAAAACTACCTTTTAGAAGGGGCAACTAGAATTAATTCTATTTCTTCTTCATTTTGACGTTCAAAGGTACTTTTGTGTGCTGTGCTATCTACACTAATGTTATAAAGCTGAAGAGTTTATTTGTTTGAACGCGCTCTGGAACTACTAGACCGAATTGAAAAATTATTTTTGTGTTGGATAGTCCATTTATCGAGGAAGGCTATAGGCTATGTAACATCACGCTACGACCAATAGGAGCCGAGCAGCGGGTAAAACCGCGCTGAAGCAGCTAGTTTGAAATAAATTATTGACTTTGACTTTGACTTTAACATAATTTGTTCAAAAGTGTCATTTATATGGAAATGACTTTATTACCTATAATGCCAAGGCTACATTAATAACAATAACAATAATAATAACATCCTTGGACATTCCACACAGCGCCTTATCGTCTCAAGCTAAGCAACCTTAAGCGGGATTGTCCGAAAGGGTTACCGCTACCCCGGAACATAAAGGGCTACGGAAGGAACATGGATGGGTTTTAGTCAGTAAGAGTCTGACACTCCCTTCCGCTCCACCCAGAGCGGGAGCAGTCATTGGATGATTTCCCAGCCTTAAAAAAAAAAAAAAAAGCTAAGCAACCTAATGCTTGTGTTATGGTAACGAGATGGCTGATATACTACTTATATACATTTTTTTTTTGTAAATACATACATATTATAGATAGAAAAACACCCAGACTCGTAACAAATACTTGCAGGTCGTACAAATATTTGTTCCGTGCGGGAATCGAACCCGCGACATAGTGCGCAGCAGTCAATCGCTCAACCACTGCGCCAACCGTGTCGTCACATTGTCAGGATAAGGCGGCCTTCACATTGCGCACTCTCTCTCGCACACTGATTGACGTCTCTCTGATAAACAGAGAGCACGCGAAGTGTAGTTCACTTTATTGCGACAATGTAGCCTTAGCCTAATATTAGGTGCGCGGGCCTGTGGGCGGTGAGTAATGGGTAGCTCACCGTCCCATCAGGACCAGGCCCTTGCCGGACGGCGCGTACGTGTTCCACGCGCACCTCAAAGAGATGTCATCATTTGAAGGGGCCCGTTAGGGCCGAGCTTGCCAGGTAAGCGGAATTGTCCGAAAGGGCTACCGCTACCCCGGAACATAAAAGGCTAAGGAAGGAAAATTGATGGGTTTTAGTCAGTAAGAGTCTGACACTCGCTTCCGCTCCACTCAGACCGGGAGAAGTCAATGGATGATTTCCCAGCCTTAAAAAAAAAGGCTGTATTACCTATAATGCCTGGGCTACACTGCTACGATAAGGCAAACTTCACATCGCGCACTCTATCTCGCACACCGCTTGACTTCTCTCTGATAAACAGAGAGCATGCGATGTGTAGTTTACTTTATCGCGACAATGTAGCCTTAGCCTGATATTAGGTAAGCTTGCAGCTGGCGCCATCTAATTTTAAAATATTGAACAAAACTCGAAAATTTTAAAAAGATCAATTTACAAAAGAAAACATCATAATCCGTCTTAATTAGTAATCAAATTAGTTAACCCGGACTGCTTCGTGGGTCTAGTGGTCGCAAGCGCTACTGTTGAGCATCAGGGTTAGATTCCCAGGTCGGAAACGAGTTATTGGATTTTTCCTTCAAGAATTTCTCAGTAGCAGTCCAGAGTCTGGATTTGTGCTCGCTTGATGACAATAGGCTGCCATCTACTACATGGAACTTGAACATAACTGGGGAAATATGGGTATACTACAAGTCACCTTCGCTTAACCCTTCGGGGATGACAAAAATCAAAATCAAAAGTCATTAATTAATCAAACTAGGCTAAGAATCAGCACTTTTTGAACATCAAAATTACATAAGACAGTCCCCCAAGACGCCCGCCCTGGATCACGTCCTAGAACTATAACTGGGAATAAGAAGTAGCGCAACAAATTCCCCAGCAGCATGGCTGTCGGTTCACCTGGAAGAACTTGATTCTACAGGTGTGGTGATGTCATAATTAGTCTGCATTTTTTTTTAATCATTTCAAAAACGAAGGTAGGAACGTTTTTGTTTTTTTCATTGTAAAGCGCCAGGGTCAGGGATAAATAGTAAAACTCAACCGTTACCCCCAAATTTTTTTTATATCTTTACCTATTAAAAAATAAATTTTATTTTAAAAAGTTTTTTTATTTTTTTTTATAAAATTTAATGTACCTTTATTAATCATATTCTATTTTTTAATAACCAGAAACAATACCATCTACTGTATGGCCATAGTGAAAATTGCTGGAAATCGAAAATGAAACAAGCATGCGTCATAGAACAATATTTGAAATGTTCGAACAGATTTTGTCCACTGTATAAGCAAGCGTTGGTATATTCCTTTATTGGAAAACATCCATTGAAACATTTCTTGTATGGCCCGACTGCAAAATTCTCGACCAAAATTTTGCAGAACTTGATACTTGGTATTGGAAAATAGAAGCTGAATTTGAAAATACAGACAGAATTTGAGGCCAGCATATCTAGCTACGCTAATCTGTCAATTTTCATTGATAGATTTTTAGATTTTAAACTTTACAAAAGTATAAGGTTCATGTTAATTTGGAAATATTTGACAGTTTGGGGAAGCTTGATGTCTGTACTTCATGTTTTATAGATAAACAAATACTTACCTATAAAATTAGATAACAGCTTCCTATCAGGGAATAGAGAGACTTTATCACCGACTACGAAAGTATGAACGCGTGATGTAGTTACATCAATGGTGTGTTATGTTTAGATAAAAGATAGAAATATATTTTTCAGAGACAAAAGAAACTATAGTAACCATGGTAACGCTGACCACTCAAAGATATGAATGGAATACACAAGACAAAAGTAAAAGAACAATAGATTTCAGGATGGAAACCGAATGTATAATCAAATCAACTTGCTTGTGCACCAAACCTCTCACCACCAACTTAACAACACCAGTCCCCAATGCAAAATGGACTCTATCTTAATCCAAAAAGGTTGGTGTAAACAGCAAATGAATGCTGGTTTGTTTGTAGCGTGGGACAATAGGCAACTCCAGTTGCTTGAACACAATGTTAATGCTAATATGAAGGATGTAGGGTTTTGTTAGTACATTGAGAGGATTTATTTACTATTTCGTTTGCATTGTAATGTATGGGGTTCGATTTCTGGAAACTGACAGGAAGCCTTTTGAGGAAATGGTATCTAGTACGCACTAATATCTCAAAGAAGAAATAACCCTTTAGAAAATATTATTAGGTACAGAGGCCAGCACATCAAGTTACCACAATATGTCAAATTTCTTTGATAGTATTTCAACTTTATTGCAAAGACATAAGGTTCATTTTTAATTGAGGAAATTTGACAGTTAGGGATAGCTTGATGTGCTGGCGTCTGTACCTATTGTTTTTATAGGACTAATTTAGCGGCCGTGACTTACGAATTGTAGATCAAAGGTTCGAACCAAGACAAGCGCTTCACTTTGTGTAAATTGTTTCATCACCACTACTCTTAAAACGGTGAAGGAAAACATTGTGAAAAAACCGGCATCTCCCAGAACCAAGAGGAGAGGAAGCCTTTTTTTTTGAGTGTGGGAACTCATCAAATGACCACTCCCGCTCTGAGTGGAGCGGAAGGGAGTGTCAGACTCTTACTGACTAAAACCCTAAAACCCATCCATGTTCCTTCTTTAGCTCTTTATGTTCCGGGGTAGCGGTAACCCTTTCGGACAATCCCACTGACCCAAGAGGAAAGGAGGGGTGGAAACATTAATAATAATATATAATAATATCCTTGGACAATCAATCTGCCTAGCCTTTTGCCAACTACGTTGTGGTAGGCTTCCAGTCTAACCGGAAGCAGCTAAATACCAGTATTTTACATGGAACGACTGGCTTTCTGACCTCAGTAACTGGGTAAAACGATATCCCTTGGTATGACTGGCTGTCAGATTTTCGGGTTTCTGACGACCCGTAACGACTGTCAAAGATGTACAAACAGCCGGGACCAACGGCTAAACGTGCTTTCCGAGGCACGGTGACAGTTACCTTTAAATAAATATATACAGATATACGAGTACCTACGTGTACGTGTAAACTTGAGAACTGTACTACTTATCAAGCTAAGTATATCGTATCGTTATGTGGAAATGTCGAAACTTCTGCTTATTATGTTAGGTGTTAGTATTCTCAACGGGTTCGAGTTTATGTGTAGTTCCATCTTACTAGTTGTGTGTGAATTATATACACAGTAACGGATTCTTAGAATCTTACAATTTAAGTTGTAAGATACCAAGAATTTGTTAGTTATATTTATGTTCTTTTTGCCAACTAAAAGCTCACTTACATTCCATATATTGCCGAGCTTCTTAAATCTTGATTATAATAATTTGTAGGTTGTTTAGTTTATTTTTAGGGTGCCGTACCTCAAAAGGAAAAAACGGAACCCTTATAGGATCACTTTGTTGTCCGTCCGTCCGTCCGTCCGTCTGTCAAGACCGTTTTTCTCAGGAACGCGTGGAGGTATCAAACTGATAATTATATCTAACACTCAGGTTAACTGTCCCTTGGAGCTCTGATAAAATCAAACTTCTAAGCCAAAGCAATCAAAAGATGCAGCCGTTTATGCCGCAAATTTCCGCAAATTTTTGGAACTCTCACGGGAATCAAAACCTACAGGGTACTTCCCGTGAACTTAGAATCTTTAAATTTGGTACGAAGTGACGTCTTATAGTACAGATAAAGGAAAAATTGCAAAACCGTAAATTTTTAGTTACATCATACAATAAACAAAAAAAACTTTTTTTTTTCAAAATATAAAAATACCATAACTATGACTCGATTGTCGTGATGGGTGGACTTTTAATTATATACCTACGTATATATGTATTCTTTACTGATCTTTGACAATTGGTACAGGTCGTCAGCTCCAAATTCTGACAACCAGTCTAACTAAGGGTATCATGTAGTTACCTAGTAATTGGTTTGTGGAGTTCGTAGTATTCGTTTTATATGTCATTGTTGTTGTTTTGTTTGTCAAGTAAAAATATTACAAAAAGTCTTAGAATAAGTGATCCAGAAATACATAGTTTCGAGAATATCATCATTCATCAATCATACTTAATTTATCTCGATGTATAGGTATTTAAGTTTCATTGACCAAAACGAATGTTAAATTTTCATTCATACCAATAAGAAAAGGCAACGTTATATTTCTCATTACTGTCTCTTCTTTTCGTGTGGTTAGTGACTAACCTGGTGTCAGAGTTTTTATGCTGCCCATAGGTCTCTGACTTAGCTTCACATGCTGTTGAGAAATATTTCTCAAGCATTTTTCAGTTTCTCACAGTTTCCTTATTACTGTGTTTTACGTTAATAATCGTGACATTGTTGAATTATTTTGTGTTTGTTAATGTTTTGTATTTCATACAAAATAAATCAACAACTAAATCCGTTACTAAGTCTCCCGGAGACTCAAAACAATAGAAAAAGTAATTGTTACTAATGAGTCACAGTTGAAGGTTTATCATGCCAATTTATTCTATGGTCACATTCTATACTCATCAGTCACTGGGTAATACGATACCCCTTGGTAAGACTGGCTGTCAGACTTTCGGGCTTCTGACTACCCGAAACGACTATCAAAGATGTACTAATGACAGCCGGGACCAACGGCTTAGAGATTTTTCCGAGGCACGAACCAACCCCGGCTAAGTTTGCTGGGGTTGGTCCGTGGATGGGTGGCTTAACCTGTTAGATCGATCTGTGCGGCTGTTATTACTTAGCCACGAGCTCCTCTACCCTAAATTTACAACATAAAAAATTGGCCAGAGAAACAAACAGATAGAACGGTATATTCAATCGTTACGTTGCAGCTACAACTAAATTAAGGTTTGAGTCGAATGCGAAGTAACCTTTGACGTACCCAAACTAGCTTTGTATTCCTACCACCATCACAGTTTAATACCTCAGGGTGCATTTAGGAGGCGGCGGGATGGGAGAGAGAAAGGTCCTCCCGTCGCAGCCGCCGCAGGAGACGCCCCGGGCGTCGGGAGCCGCGTGACGACTCCCGGCCACCGTAGGTGCGGGCCTGCGGACGGTGAGTAATGGGTGACTCACCGTCCGATCAGCACCAGGCCCGTGCCGGACGGCGCGTATATGTTCCACGCGCGCCTCAAAGAGATGTCAGCATATGAAGGGGCCCCTCAGGGCCCCAAGCCTGCCGGGTAAGCGGGATTGTCCGAAAGGGTTACCGCTACCCCGGAACATAATGGGCTACGGAAGGAACATGGATGGGTTTTAGCCAGTAAGAGTCTGACACTCCCTTCCGCTCCACCCAGAGCGGGAGCAGTCATTGGAGGATTTCCCAGCCTTAAAAAAAAAAGGGTGCATTTAGGGAAGCTTAATTGAGCTTAGCACAACCTGCCGTCGAGTTTGTCCTATTCTTAAGTAAGCCATATGTTTCTTCAAGAGCTTGAAATCTGAAGTTTCATCAAGCGATAGTCGCCTGTTCCTTAATTATGTATTACGCATTTTAAATGCAAGTAGTTCCACCCCACAGGTCACTTAACACTTCATCACTACATAGTATAAAGCAAAGTCGCTTCCCGCGTCCTAATGTCTGTATGCTTAGATCTTTAAAACTACACAACGGATTTTGATGCAGTTTTTAATAGAGTGTGATTCAAGAGGAAGTATTTATATGTACAGAGGCCAGCACATCAAGTTACCACAATCTGTCAAATTTCTTTGATAGTATTTCAACTTTATTGCAAAGACATAAGGTTCATTTTAATTGAGAAAATTTGACAGTTAGGGATAGCTTGATGTGCTGGCGTCTGTACAACTTATAATAACATGCAATTACCGTCATCCACACGGGCGAAGCGGCGGGCAGAAGCTAGTTTCAGATAAAGATAAGTTTTATTACAAGATCAGCCATATTACCGTTTAGGCATGCAAACGATACAAATCTATAAATAAAAACCCCCTCCCACTCTCTTAATAAATCTATTTCATAAGGTGTGAGGTTAAACGAGGGCTACAGGTACTTTAAGGTATATAGTACAGTTGAATATTAACAACTTTTACAGTGAGACCAACCATGAAAAATATTTTTTTTTAAACTTCTGTTCCCTAAATATTGATGGCGAGGGAATAGCACTTTGTAGGGATCTGCTAAAGTATTTCCCTCGTTTAACTTAAAACCCTGTTTAAAAGTGTAAATTCTTCGCTGTTCCCATAGAATATCCTCGAAAAGTAGAGCATTCTTACAAATCAGTACAACTGTATCACCTCACGTACATCCTCGCTCAGTTCCAACATCCTCATAGCTTCCACGCGAGGTTCCATACTTGATAGCCCCAAATTATTCATCAGCTCGTATAAATTAAACTCGTGCCTCATCTGCCACATCATTACTTACGTGGAACCGCATCTGGTGCCCGGGCGATGAACCCTTGGATTTATAAAAAGTTTTGTACATAAAACGTAGGTGTGAACGTACTCCTCAGGTTCAGAACTACACGTTTACTGACAAAATGTGACAGCAGTGACAGCATTTTTTTTTTTGAGCGTGGGTAATTATCCAATGACTTCTCCAGCTCCGGGTGGAGCGGAAAGGAGTGTCAGACTCTTACTGACTAAAACCCATCCATGTTCCTTTGGTGGCCCTTTATGTTCCAGGGTAGCGGTAACCCTTTCGGACAATCCCACTTAGCAGTGACAGCCTAGTGGTAAGACCGTCGGACTGCCAAGTCATAGGTCTCGAGTTCGAGCCCAAGCCTCTGAATTTTTGGTATCATGTGCGTATTGTGTAATTATCACTTGCTTAAAATCGGTTATGGAAAACAGCGTGAGGAAACCAGCATGGCTGAGAGATATTTCTCAACAGCATGTGAAGCTAAGTCAGAGGCCCATGGCCAGCATAAAAACTCTGACACCAGGTTCGTCACAAACCATACGAAAAGAAGAAGGAGACTAACGAATGCGTGCACAGGCTGGACAGTTTCAGTCTTTGCTCTTTCCTTAACCCATTAGAGCTCGCCTATTGAAGCCGTTTGCTTATAAGAGCTCAACGATTTATACGGTTATATTTATTGTCGTTTCAAGTGAATTTTTCTTATGAACCTATGGGGTTCAAACGACATTTGAGGAGTTAAAAAACCTTTTCAGACACCTCACTTTATCTGACCATGATTATGTCTAGACTTTAAATAATACTGTGACAGCTGTGTTTGTTTCAGTGTTTTCTCTGAGTGCCAATTTAACCAAAGAAACTGAACGCGATCGGCACTTCAAAACTAAGTTCAAGATCTTTCAGTGTCAATAAAGATACGGACAGCCCTTGAACTCAGTTTAAATGTGATTCATCTTCATTGCTTCATTCAAAACATACGAAATTGTATTAATCACAACACGCAACAGAACAAAAATGGAATTCCTGAAAATAAAAAACTGACAAAAAATTCAAAGACAAGTGTTGTATTGTACATTATGTATATTTCATTATTAAAATTGGGATGTCACCTATAAGATTGCGTGCTTAAAGACCTTGCGAACTAATCGACCACGACCATTACTAGCTGCAAGACAGATCTTCTAACCTCTTGAAGCCAAATTTTCTTCTTGGTCAGAGCTTTTACGAGCATAATTCCGGCCATACGATGTCAGTCGTGGTCATAGCTGTGTAGCGCGTGAGGTCTCTAAGTGCCAATTTCACAAATCAAACTGAACGCAAAATCTAAATCGCGCGTTCAAGAACTGTCAGTGTCATCATTGTGGTCGAATATTGACACTCAGCGAAATCAGCTATTACTGTAGGGTTAACACGTCACATGCAACAATGACCCACTCTCGGGTCGAAAAGATTTGTCTATTCGTACAAAAAATATTTTTAACGTAAACACAAATATGAGGAGGTGGACGTAAAATCAAATAAATGCAAAGGAACCAAACGATGGTACGTGCTATGATTAAAATGATTTGTTTTTTAATTTATTGCTAGTACTCGTCAAACTTTTGACTGCTTTGAAGTGCGTTACTGGCTGAGAAGAACCCCACCCCTTACCTTCCTTTCGGACAATCCTGCTTACCCGGCGGGCTCGGCTCTAACGGGGGCCCCTTCATTTGCTGACATCTGTTTGAGGCGCGCGTGGAACATGTACGCGCCGTCCGGCACGGGCCTGGTCCTAATCGGACGGTGAGCTACCAATTACTCACCACCCGCAGGCCCGCGCCTACGGTGGCCGGGAGTCATCATGTGGCTCCCGACGCCCGGGGCGACTCCCGCGGCGGCTGGGACGGGAGGACCTGTCCCTTTCCCATCCCGCCACCTCCTTCGCGAGCATGACCGCTTCGCAGAAGAAGGTGACTGCCTCCCACTCCCTCTCACTCCGGACCATGGCTTGCACCAGGGCCGGGCGAAAGAGATCACCGCCAATCGCCTCTACGAAGACACGGCAGTGCTCCGCCCAAGCGGGCAGGTTTCCACCGTGTGCTCCACCGTGTCCTCTGGGCGATCCTCGCAGTGACCTCTTACCCTCGCTTACACATGAATTTGTTACTGCGCAGCAACACGCCTTACGTTCCGAACTGTCATTAAGTTTGAATCGTGCTGTACTACATCGGTCTTGTCGCGAGAAAAAGAAGTATTTACTTAATCAAGGCGGTCATGTTAGGAAATAGGATGACGTCATAATTAAATTTTAAAAAAAAAACTAGATACTAATTCCGAGAGGGAACGTTTTCGTGCTTGTCGTGTTAACCCTGTTGGTGGTGTATATCAATTTTTGCTGTGAGACTTTTTTTTTGAATTTTTAGGTCCAAAATATTTTTCGTACAAGTCTTTGAACTGATTGTGTACTAGTTTAGGATCTATCTTCGGAAATTTTCCTGAATTTTCGTACTTGTGGCCGCAGTAGCAACTGTGATCCTTCCCGCAGAAAGCTGGTAAGCCAAATTTCATACATTTTCTGATGCATGCCCGCGCTTTGTCCAGATTGGGACAAAAATGAGCGATGTGGTGCCTCAGAGCTGGTCGATCTACTAGCTCTTCGTCGAAATTGTTTGATTCATCATCGGATGCTGTATATGGAATTGTAAAATATATATTAGCGGAGTGAAGGCGAATTTTTGTTACTCAATTCTCCCAAAGAAAAAAATAGATACACATTAACAAAATTAATTTTATTAGCTGTTTAGCTGTTTATTTCGGTGAGTTATGCTAGTTTTACAGCTGAGGCAATCATAAAGTACAGAACGCCAATTAGTTGATTTCATACGACAGATAAGTCTGTGACATGTCATTAAGTCGACAGCATGTCTGAGAGATATCCCTCTACAGCATGTAAATCTAAGTCAGAGGCCCATGGGCAACATGAAAACTCTGACACCAGGTTAGTCACTAACCACACGAAAAGAGAGAGGTTGATAGTCCGTGCCTCCGTCAGGTCATTACTGAGACAAGCAGGGTATGTTTAACAATCATGGCATAGCTTCTAAGTAACACGGTAATAGAAAACGTAAAGATACATAATGTATAATAGTTGACTTGATCTTAAAAGTAACAAGGTTATGTAATATCAAAAAACTATTATGAATCGTAAAGTAGGTACACCGTAAAGTAGGTACAGACCACTGTCAAACGTTCCCAATTGAACATGACCCGTATTATTTTGTAATAATGTTGATAAAAACTCAAATAAATTTGACAGATTGGGGTAGCTTAATGTGCTGATCTGCGTACTATAATTACTAATTAAAACTTTATTTACAAAACAATTGAATAGCAATCAAAATCGTATTAACTGTTTACTCATTATTAGCAACTACTACTCAACCAGAGAATGTCTGATTTTCCTTTTTTTTCCTTTAAAAATTAATGAATTTTCATTAATATTTTAAAAGACCCTTTTCCCAATCAAACATTATTTATTTAGGTACGTCAATCGATGGAACCAAAATACGAAGTAACACAAAGTACTTCCCGATCCTCCGATTCCCCTGTATTGTGTTACTTTGTTAATTAATTAACGTGATTAATTATATTGATAGTTTTCATTCAATCAAGTTCGGACGAAGGAATCGATTTATACGAAATTCATGTGTATTCCGAAACATGAGCAAACCGGAAATTATAGTAAACAAGATTTCAAGAAAGGTTCACCTTAGTAAAAAGTATTTACAGTTCTAAAAAATAAAATAATCCTCGAGGTAATGAGGGATTTTCTTTTCAACTCTTCCCTAGTCGCTGGATAGATGGCGCTGAACTTGGTAAGTTACTGCAAGGAACGGAACGTCATATCATTTCACTCGGATGTAATTTTGAGATCGTAGAACGACACGTACATAAAAAAGTACACGAAACAACGAATGTGTCAGTCAAAGAGCGTATGTGACGTGACGCAATGTTTTTTGGCTTTGGCACCCTAGTAACGTAGTCAGTTCAACGCCCTGTACAGAGTTCTTGAAAACCACGTTTTTTTTATAAGTACTCAAAAGAAAACCTCTCAATTATACAATGAAAAAAGAAAGAAAATGCGCCTATCGGCATTACAGCAAAAATAAAAATCGACTTAAAATTATAAAGAACAGAAAACAATGATTATAATGCCAGAAGGGCCTCAGCTCAGCTTGATATCAGATGACAACACAGTGTACCACCTGACGCTGATTCTCAACTGCAAGCGACAATGCAAGCAAGTCTAAAGTATAAAGAAGAAAAATAAACACCAGAAAGAAGAATTGAAAGTTTTATTAAACCGAAAGTCAAGCTACGGAGGATATTAAATCCATTGTCTTACGAGATTCTATCGCGGCCTCCTCATCTTCATCAAAAAATTCTTCTCCTGAG
Source organism: Hyppa rectilinea (assembly GCA_951799385.1). Taxonomy (NCBI): domain Eukaryota; kingdom Metazoa; phylum Arthropoda; class Insecta; order Lepidoptera; family Noctuidae; genus Hyppa; species Hyppa rectilinea. Next base: position 14,771,975 of record OX637312.1, on the reverse strand, counting down.
CTCCCTTCTACACTTGATTCTTCTTCAGTTATTTCCCTCTCTGCAACAAAAAGAAGATAAGTTTTGTTATTCTTATTAGACAAGGCAATTGAGGATGTTCAATTGTTTCCTTGTTATAGCAGTGATAGCCTAGTGGTGTGACCGTCGGACTGCCAAGTATTACATCCCCAGCAGTCCGTCAGCATCCCGAGTTCGATCCCCAGATACGCACCTCTGACTTTTCAGATTCATGTGCTTATTGTATGATTATCAGTTGCTTATTAAAAGATGAAGGATATCATCACGAGGAAACCGACAAGCCTGAGAGATATTTCTCAACAGCATGTGAAGCTAAATCAGAGGCCCATGGGCAGCATAGAAACACTGTCACCAAGTTAGTGAACCACACGAAAAGGAATGAAAGAAGGATTGTTTACTTCAAAACGTAATCACCATTCAATACCTTGCTAGACCTGGGGGCTGACTACCACCTTTTATACAGGTTTGAAATTGAATTCATGGTTTGGCAAATTGAGTTAAAAAAAAATCAGCATGGCGAAAAAAAAATCTGCTGTTCTATTCATATGCATGAATGGAACAGCTGATTTTTTTTTTCGCGATTTCAGATTTGTTTCTGTATTGAAAGTGGTTCATAATGATGAGTACCCCTTAAAATAATGCTCTTGAATTCAATTTCACTCTGTATATTACTTTAGCGTGAGAATGAAACAGAGCTATATGGGACGTTTCATTCAAACACGTATGGTCGTCATTCACAGAAGCACCAATCAAAGGTTGCGCTTGGACAGGAGTTAGGCGTTAAGGAAGCACAGGTCTTCATCATCAGCACTTTCTTGCCCTTATCCCAAGTTATTCGGGGTCATACAACATGTATTTTTCTTCCATACTTCTCTATTAGTCACCTTGGCATTAGTCATCTTTCACACTATCCATCATGGTTTCTTTGGTCTTTCCCTAGTCTTACTGCCTCATTCCTTCCCTCCTCTTCTTATAGGTAAGATACAGAGGCCAGCACATCAAACTACCCAAATCTGACAAATTTCTGTAATAGTCTTTCAACTTTATTACAGCGGAATGAGGTTCATGTTCAATTGGGAAAATTGACAGTTTGGAATAGCTTGATGTGCTGGCGTCTGTACCACTGATATCAGAAACAGGTAGCCAACCACCACCTCCTGTAGCTATTTTATTATTACTTCACAGTCAGAAAGAGATGCAGCTATACGTCCCGTCTAGCTCTGTCTCGGTCTCACACAGTAAGAAGGTGGTGGTTTAGGTCCTGAACCTACATATATTTTTACTTACCCTCGATAGGCAATGACCTGAGTTTTACACAAAAACATTGGCCCAAGAAGCACGCATGGTGCTGTCCACATTTTTGATAGCAATTAAGTCTCATATGTCCTGTTCCACAGTTTTTTGTGAGAATGTTGCCAGCTGAACGTAAAGGCTCGTCGTTCCCAAAGTAATAGTCAAGGGAAATTTCGGCAACTGAAAATAATAATAGGTGCTCAAAGTGTCACATCGTGTATAAAAGATAATGTTATAGAAGTAATAAATAGGCTGTACGTTCGAACCCAGCCAGGCGCTTTACTTTGTGTAAATGGTTTCATCACCACTGTTATCAAAAACGGTGAAGGAAAACATCGTGACGAAACCGGCATAATATTTCTAATCCTAGAAGTCCTACAACCAAAAATTTGAAGACGAGTATTTTTAAAGAATTTATACTTTCATTTATAATTTTTTTTTAAATAAATTAATTGATTTATTTTTTCAAAAAATAACTAAACAAAAAATATAATATATCAACTCAAATCAGTTGATTTAAAAAAAAGCCATTTTTTAAAGTTTAAACGTCACGGTTGATGGACGACTTATATTTCACATATTTTAAATATTTTTGGCCAATCAGACATTCTGAAGAGCATTTGTCCAATGACTGATTAAATTACTACTATTTCGCTAGACCATCAAAGCTACTTTTCATCCATATTTCGAATCATGAGTCGTAGACAGCTACAACCAATTGAATAAATAAATCACTTACCAGCATTAATTACTAGAAATAAAACTAAATAGCACACAACAATGCACTTTTTCACATAGCTAAGAGACATCATCGAGATGACAGACGAATAACATTCTGATCCCAAGATGGACCGCGTGAAATAAGATCAGTAATTGATTTTACACTTATTGGAGATTTACAAAGGAATTTGTTTTGCAATTTCTGTTATCTTAATTAGATTAACGTTACAGTATGATTGTGAACATGTTCAAGACAAACCGTAATACCAGCAAAGCAAAGAAGAGGCATAACGAATGGTCTTCTGTGCAGGGTTTGCATGGAGGCAAAGGAAACAATTGTGCATGCACTCTTTGAAGGCGCGTGCGTAACCCAGCTTCGAACGGAAACCCTCGGGACATCCAGATCTTTCGCAGAAGCTCATTACAGACCAGGGGGCCTAGACAAGTGTCAATCGCTCCGTGTCGATTCGATTTCGAAAATTGTTGATCGAATAATTCGTTATTTCAGAGATTCCGGTTGTCATTTGTATGGGAATATTGATTGAGTTTCGTTACACAATTTGACATTATCTAGCCATTGTCTGTCTTACTTAGCGATCGAAAACCATTGATCACGTGACATTTAAAAAGTTTATCAAATTTCGTTATCGTTATTGAAAGTGCGACTTTGTCAGGCTCGCTGAAGTAAAACGTTTTAGCTAGTTGGAAGAACCACCGACGGCCAGCATGGTCTACGCACAATGGTCCATCTGAAAGACTAAGCTGGAGAAACCACTCCCTCAAACATATAAAATACATAGGTACATATTGCGACATAACTCAAACTCGAAGCACTTATCTACCTCCGTCTCATTCTCACACTGAAGTAATATTAAAATAATTCCTATGAGGTGGCGGTTGCCCTCCAGAAGGTACAGACGCCAGCACATCAAGCTATGCCTAACTGTCAAATTTTCTCAATTAAAAATGAACCTTATGTCTTTGCAATAAAGTTGAAATACTATCAAAGAAATCTGACAGATTGTGGTAACTTGATGTGCTGGCCTCTGTACTACAACACAGACATATAGAGTTCAAAATAATCGGCAAAACATGCCAATAGACTGGTAAATAACTCCATCAACAGCTTAAACTCATCTCTGACAATATTCTGATAGACTGACAAATAACTATATTAACTGGTCAAACTTATTCCCGACAATATTCAGGAACTGTGGGTCACGTAACGGGACCAACACCGGTCGAGGTCAAACCATCTTCAATAATATACGATAGCTAGCAGGTCACCCAGTGCGTGACAAGATCAAAACAAAAGACGACCCTTGGAATGTATTTAGGAGACAATTGGAATGATCCTTGAAGTATTTTCGGTAATATTTTGATTGGGTATATGAGTATTATTGTTGTCGTTGTGTATAGAACTTCGGTAAGGTAGATACAGGAGCATATTTTGCCTGTGGGCAAAATATAATGGGTAGCACACCATCCGATCAGGACCAGGCCCTTGTCGGACGGCGCATTCGTGTTGCACGCGCAGAGAGATGTCAGCATTAAGGGGCCCGTTAGGGCCAAAGTCTGCCAGATTATCGGGATTGTCCGAAAGGGTTACTGCTACCCGCAACGGAACACAAATGGCTAAGACTCTTACCATCCATGTTCCTTACATGGATGGTAAGAGTCTGACACTCCCTTCCACTTCAACCAGACCGAGAGGGGTCATTTGATGATTTCCCATCCTTAAAAAAACAAAAAAGGATCGTAGATATTGACACAAGCAAAATCTTTGTCTGAAAGTGGATGAAGTCGGCTTGAGGATGACCACGATGATGACGAGACTCTTTATACAAAGTTGACAACACTTGCACAGTTTTGTTAAGTAGCAACACTGAACTTTGCTCCGACCAATAAGATTGATCGGTATGACTTCAACTAGACTTGTTTGTAAGTTGCAAATAGTACTTAACTATAAGGAAGAAACGTTACAAACATGATGCTTAATTCCTACGGTGTACCTACATAAATTATATCCGAAGAAATTCATTTTTATTTTATAATGGTAAAATTAATGTAATTATACAGTGTGTTTAGGTTAAACGAGGGACATTATGAACTTTCAGGTTGTATAGTACTCATGAAAATCAACAACTTTGCCCATGGGACCAACTCTGCAATATGAAAAAATAATATCAGCGGCAGCAGGTAGCGCAGGTATAGTTCCATAGACAAAGTTGTTCATTTTCATAAGTCATAGTAAAGGGTATATTATATGTCCCTCGTTTAACACTCTGTATAATTATGTTATTTTTATAATTTTATTTATTCATTTGTTGTTATGTTTTATTATGCGATAAGAAGAAGTTTCATCGAATCACGAATACCTGTCTATAACTTTAAATATATTCCACTACATCCTTCATAGAATCAATCGCGGTCAGAACCAATTAGAAAGTCGTATAAATCAGCGGCAAACTGTCCCAAGTCTAAACAGGAGTGCTTCAAAACTGGCATCAAACAATGCCAAGTTAAGTCCAATTACAGCGAAGTCTAAACGAGTCCCAAGTGGGTGAAACTTCATTTCCTTACTTATAGAAAGTGAAGTATTTCTTCTGTGATATCCGTGGTACTGATGGAGGAGACCAGCGGTAATTTCCTAGAGACTACAGCTAAAGCCATGTTACCGGTAAAAACAGCTAGCCACGTCATTTCAATAACTATACATTGCGTACACCTGACAACGGACAATGGCGATTTTTTTTTAATTTTTTGAATACGTGACTTTCGGCCACTTATAATTTTTTTGTTTTTTTTTTCTATAAAATGCGTTTTGGTTGTGCAGAATTTTTTTTCTGTCGTCAGAGGACAATAACTAAGTGGCTATTATAATAAAAATATATTATAATTCTGTATGCAAGATACAAAATTATTCATCATGTCATGTTTGCGCCTTGTTTTCTGCTAATAAATTATTTTTTTTTCCTTTTTTTCGTTCTATTATCAATCATTGATTTGATTGAACACCTATAGTCTCCAACTTGTAAAATGAATTGCCGTTTATGGTGGCTGAAGATTATCTCCAATAGGCAGTTATGGAAAAGCAACCATTACCACGTTTGTTACAAGTTGAAGATATTGCTGCCTATCCTTGGACATCCTTGGACATTTCACACAACGCCATATAGTCCCAAGCTAAGCAACCGAATGCTTGTTTTATGGTAACGAGATGGCTGATAAACTACTTAAATACATTTTTTTTTATCATTTTGGCATCCAGGCCAATCAGACATTCTCAAGAGCATTTGTCCAATGACTGATTAAATTACTACTATTTCGCTAGACCATCAAAGCTACTTTTCACCCATAAAGTCAAAGTCAAAGTTAAAACATTTATTTCAAATAGGCACAAGAATGGCACTTTTGAACGTCAAAATGAACAAGAAATAGAATTGATTCTAGTCGCCCCTTCCAAAAGGTAGTTTCGTGTGGAGAAGAATGGGCAAGAAACTCCACCGTTAGTTACTCCGAACTTACATATTTCTAATCATGAGTCGCAGACAGCTACAACCAATTGAATGAATAAATCGCTTACCAGCATTAATTACTAGAAATAAAACTAAATAGCACACAAAAATGCACTTTTTCACATAGCTAAGAGACATCATCGAGATGACAGACGAATAACATTCTGATCCCAAGATGGACCGCGTAAAATAAGATCAGTAAGATCAGGCAGTATTACCTATTACCTAATTGTAGACTCCAACACCATTTAATTAGTCCAGACCGTTTCCGCTCGCAAATCGCGCCACACAACAAAGTAACGACGTTCTTAATGAACTCTCCCTGTAAACTGTTCCAGAAGTTCTGAACTAGTCCACTGGAGGCAGGCGTTAACATTCCTCCAACATTTTTATACGATCAAGTGATGCGGTACGGATTTACTGCAATTTGCATTTTGTTTTCAGTTCTTCTTAGTTCTGAAATCTTAACGTACTTTCTGTTATAACGAGAGTGTGAAGAACAGTAAAATAATGTACCTATGTATATCGTGAACTACTTTTTGGAAGGGGCGACTAGAATCAATTCTATTTCTTTTTCATGTTGACGTTTAAAAGTACCTTTCTAGTGCCTATTTGAAATAAATGATTTGACTTTGACTTTGATAGGGACATTATTTTACTGTTCTTCACCAACCCGCACTGGGACCACAATCACACATAGTGGATTATGGTTCGGTTCCTCATACCGAAAGGACGCCTGTATCCCAGCCGTGGCAATGCACTTATCAGGCTCGTTTAATAAAACTTCGTTAGTAAACACACGGTCTAGCGAACAATTAGGCGTTGATTTGTCGTCGTCATCCACTTTAAATGTCACAAACATTTTGGTTGACACTTCCCATGACCCATGGGCTGGGTTTTACATTGGCCAAGACTAAGCATTGCCATACAACGCGGCAATGCCCTCAGTTTCTTGGGTACATTACATTATCATTGGTGATTTTCGACCCTAGAATGCCAGCGACACCCATACCTAGCAAGAAATTAAAAATCCTGCTAATTAAAAAAAAACTTCAGCCGTCTCTTACGACTATGACGAAGATAAGTGTGCTCAGCAGGAACTAGAGAAAGGGTTGCCAAGCACTTTTGGCTAACCTTATTTTATAAAATAATCATCAATAGCCAATATGAAAGAGATCACCATGCGATCCACCTCTTATAACAGTATTATTTTAATATCACTTCCAGAGGGAAAGAGGTGGAGCGTCCTGAAATATCTCCAAATGACCTCTCCCGCTCTGGGTGAAGCGGAACTCGGAAGGGAGTGTCGGACTCTTACTGAATAAAACCCATTCATGGTACTTCTTTAGCCCTTTGTGTTCCGGCAGTGGTAACCCTTTCGAACAATCCCGCTGACATTCTCACCCTTAAAGAAGTGTTGGTTCAGGGGGCCGACCCAGTTGGCAGGGCCGAGTCCTGGCACTCACATAGGTAACTCATCAGCCTAGCCTTTTCCCAACTATGTTGAGGTCGGCTTCCAGACTCACCGGATGCAGCTGAATACCAGTATTTTACATGGAGCGACTGCCTATCTGACCTCCCAAAGAACCCAGCAACTGGGCAATACGACTCCCCTTGGTAAGACTGTCTGTCAGATTTTCGGGCTTCTGACGACCCGTAACGACTGTCAAAGATGCACTAATGACAGCCGGGACCAACGGCTTAACATGCTTTCCGAGGCACGGAGGAGTCTCAGGTCACCCATCCAAGGCCAACGCCGGCAAGCGTAGCTTAACCTGATGGATCGATCTGTGCGGCTGTTAGTACTAAGCCGAGCTCGTCCACATAGGTAACTTCGTGTTTTAATGTCTATTATAGATATTTCTATAATTATCCATCTTCCATGAATGGTCATCCTCGTCAGCATACAGCAGCCATCGTACACAAAATTGTACGCCACTGAGCCCAATCTACGACCAATCTCATCTCTTTATGGCCAGCCTTGCCGAGGTAAGCACGGCAGTCAATAAACCAAATTCATTTTTCTAAATAACTACCAACTTGATGACCAGACCGACCCCACGAAGTTAACACACCTGTTGATAATCTCAGCGGGGGGTGAAATATTACATCCCTTATGTAAAATGCTGTTATTTTATTAAGGGATTTACTTAAGGTGAAGGTTGGGAGGTTTGTAGTTCGGTGGGGAAGAATTAAGGGAGTATCGTGATGTAAGGGACTGGGGATGATACCCAGCATGTTAATAATCAACGGGTATTTAGTGAAGCTGCAGATTGAAATCAGTTTTGATTTTGATTCCTGTTGAAGACGAGGTGATGTTGATTTTTATTTTACATAGGTACACGTAACATCACGCTTTGTTTCCCTGAAGCTCTAGGCAGAAGTGCACATTTTGCCAATTATTTTTTTACTAGCTTCCGCCCGCGGCTTTGTCCGCAAAATATGTCGACAAATTATACACATAAACCTTCCTCTTGAATCACTCTATCTATTAAACCGCATCAAAATCCGTTGCGTAAATTTAAAGATTTAAGCATACATAGGGATATAGGGACAGAGAAAGCGACTTTGTTTTATACTATGTAGTGAAGAGGCAAGCCTATTGCCTTCAACCGTGCGCGGATCCCGAATTCGGGCTGCTACTTAGAAATGCCTACTAAAAAAATAAAATAACGCATTGTCCGACCTGGCAATTAAACCTAGGACCCATGTGTAGCAGCAGCGTTTCCGACCGCATAACCAACGTGGCAGTTAGTTATAAATTTTATTTTAGGTTTAAAAAAAATATCATGTGCTGAAACTACACACATCAAAAGTGTCTAGGGATCAACATATATTTTTGCAATAACTTTTCTCTTGATTGATATTAATTTAAATTTTCTTTAAGGATTCATCAAATAAAGTGTTTTCGTTTGTCACAGTAACGATAAACCAAGTCACCTTTGCATTAATAAAGAAATTTGCCATTTTCCTAATAAAGGGATTTTTGACATTTGAACCACTAACATTAAAGTTCGAAAAAAAGACTGAAATAACAGTTTTCTTTAAAATTTTATTGGGTAACTTAAACAATTAATAATCCGTGTTTCTACCGCGAACACTAACAACACAAGAACATCGGTTTGGCATACTCAAAATGAGTTCATCCAAATCACGCTGTGGAATGGCCGCCCATGTTCGTTGCAACAACAAAAAAAGGTCTTCTTGCAACTGGATACCCTCCATATTCGGCAGAGCTCTTCTCTGTAGCATATCCCATGCATGCTCAATCGGGTTCAAGTCTGGCGACTGAGCAGGCCAGGGCAGGACATTGATGTTAGCTGCGGCGAGAGTCTGTCTTACAACTCTTGCGGTGTGCGGTCGTGCATTATCATGCATTAACTGAAATAAGGGACCGATTTGCACTTGTAGAGGAACGATGACGTCAGATACAATTCCCGAAGACCGCTACGGGTACCACCTATAGCAATGCACAATCGTAGGATTCGATATCAATGGGCTCTTGAACACAGAAATTGGGCAGAAGAACAATGGCGTTTCGTGTGCTTTTCTGATGAGTCTCGTTTTGGTATGAGACCGGATACAAGACGTATACGACACTGGAGAACCCCTGGACGCCAACAGCGATTAAAATCCTGCCAGGAAGTCCATCCTTATAGTGGTGGAACCATCATGGTATGGGCGGGTATTTGGATCGGCGGAAGAACTGAGTTGATTTGGATCAGAGGCAACCTCAACGCTCAAATTTATGCTGAGACGATTGTATCTGACGTCATCGTTCCTCTACAAGTGCAAATCGGTCCCTTATTTCAGTTAATGCTTGATAATGCACGACCGCACACCGCAAGAGTTGTAAGACAGACTCTCGCCGCAGCTAACATCAATGTCCTGCCCTGGCCTGCTCAGTCGCCAGACTTGAACCCGATTGAGCATGCATGGGATATGCTACAGAGAAGAGCTCTGCCGAATATGGAGGGTATCCAGTTGCAAGAAGACCTTTTTTTGTTGTTGCAACGAACATGGGCGGCCATTCCACAGCGTGATTTGGATGAACTCATTTTGAGTATGCCAAACCGATGTTCTTGTGTTGTTAGTGTTCGCGGTAGAAACACGGATTATTAATTGTTTAAGTTACCCAATAAAATTTTAAAGAAAACTGTTATTTCAGTCTTTTTTTCGAACTTTAATGTTAGTGGTTCAAATGTCAAAAATCCCTTTATTAGGAAAATGGCAAATTTCTTTATTAATGCAAAGGTGACTTGGTTTATCGTTACTGTGACAAACGAAAACACTTTATTTGATGAATCCTTAAAGAAAATTTAAATTAATATCAATCAAGAGAAAAGTTATTGCAAAAATATATGTTGATCCCTAGACACTTTTGATGTGTGTATTTCAAGTCAAGTTATTAATTAATTATTGACCATGTTAATTTGTTTGAAGTAGTGTGAAGACTAAAAATGATAGGATTGTGAAATACAATACCTAAATCATCCACTTCTTCCATCCATTTATAAACAAACAACTTTAACGAACAGCCTCGGAAATATATACAACAAACTTGACCACAAAAACTCTCCTCCCGTATCGCTATACCTTAACAAAAGAGCTTATTAAAACAGTCATCTCACCAAGAAATTGTTTCCATAAACCCGTGGAAAGCTTTTTTAAGCCCGAGGGAGCTACAAAATTGAGTTCAGGCTGCGTTAAAAGTAAAATATATGGATTGTAAGCCTCATAGTTGCTCTTACTATGATTTTTTTTTAATCTTGTTGTAAGTAGTTCTAGTTCGTTGCTTGGAGTTCTTTATACCTTGCTTGGAGAAAGCGATTAACATACTGGCTGGTGATTACCGGAAAAAATATATAAGCTTTTATTAAACCTCCTCGTCGTAATTGTTTTATCACACTAAGGTTGACTGTCACTTGCACGTCATGAAACGACAGTCAATGTGACAGTTTTATAGTTTTGATATTAGCAAAGTTTCTATTTACTTGGATATTTTTGCCAAAAGCGGTCAAGCCATTATGAGTACACTGACAGTGTAAATTGTCAGCATACATTGACAATCTACATCGTCAGTATGTCATTGTCAGTCTATACTGTCAGTCTAATGTAGACAGTGCAAACTAAAAATGAAGATTGACGATGTAGACTGACAAGGTAGACCACCCATTGAATGTTTTATTTAATAATAATTCACTTACAAATCTTTAAATTAAAAACAAACAACTTATTATTTAGAGAAAACAAAAAACATAAGAGCTTAAATAGATAATCAGTTAATTACAGCAGGCAAAATGAGATGCACTTAAGATATCCTTCGACATACAACGCAAAATTAATTTCATCATTGCTTTCCACCCATTTCTGTTAAAACCTTTACGAATCGAAAAGCAAAGGAATGGAACTTTCCAGAAGTAATTAGAACAAAACTAATTTAGGAGACTTGAACGGTTGTCGCTGACAAAGAGTTGTAATGTTTGTTGGGTAAACTTTATCTCGAAATAATTGAGAACGCCGTCTGTCTGATACCTATTTTTATTATTTTACTATTGGTCACTGATTTATTTAATGGATAATATTATGAAGTCTTTATACGCAGTCTCTTCAAGTAAAATATTGGTTTTCATTTGCATCCGGCTAGACTAGAAGCCAACCTAGTAACCTATAGTTGGAAAAGGTAAGAATTCGCTAACAAAGAAGAGAAAGTTTTGAAACGATAAACAAATTATTGACACATGGCATTGTGTTTTTATTACCGATGTCCACTTGTCACCATGGATCAAAACATCTCAATGAGTGCCTTTTATGTTAAAGATACTCGTAACTAAATATGATTTGCCTTTTTTGCGGTTGGGAAATCATCAAATAAACCCTCCCGCTCTGGTTGGAGCGGTCTTTTACCGACTAAAATCTATCCATGTTCCTTCTTTAGCTTTTTGGACAATCCCGCTGACCCGGCCAATTACGGCCCTGACGGGCCCCTTTCTTAATGCTGACATCTGTTTGAGGTGCCGTCCGGCTGATATAATATATGTTTTTTTTTTTGAGGGTGGCAAATCATCAACTGACTCCTCCCGTTCTGGGTGGAGTGAAAGGGAGTGTCAGACTCTTACTGACTAAAACCCATTAATGTTCCGGGGTAGTGCGATTGACCGGAAGGGTTACCCCCTTTCGAACAATCCCGCTTAATATTATTTGCTTAAGATGCACAAAATAAAGGTACAGTAATATAAATATACGAAGTTGTAAGTTTAACATCACTTTTCAATCTTTATTACCTCACATTATAAATATTATTTCATCATTAACCTCCCATTATTTTGCTGATTATTCTTACCGGACAAATTGCAATTAAATCCAAATCCGGCAACCCAAAATATTTTTATTCATGAAGAAGGTAATTTCAATTTATTTTAGGGAATACGTAAGGTTCTCTTGTAGCTATGTACTCTTTTACACCAGGTAGATTCCTAATCTTCTCCATAACAGCTTTGACAGCCGGGTATTGCTTCTCCAATTCAGTATCCAAGATGAGGTTGCTTGCCTCGACTATGCCGCAAAGCACGAACTCGGCCCATGATAACTGAAAATGATAAATATTATCACACTAATATTATAAAGTTAATAGTTTGTGAGTGAGTTTGTATGTTTGCCCGTCCGTCACGCTCAAACGGCTGAACGGATCTAGATGAAATTTGGCACAGAGGATTAACACATAGGATACTTTTTATCCCGGTAGTACGTTTTCTTGGAATAATTTCCGAAACCCACGCGAGGGAAGCCGCTGGCAGCAATTAGTTTAATTATATTTCAGTGTTGCGTGGATAAGAGGGGCTCGTGGCCAAGTAATAACAGTTGCACAGGTTTGCCGAGGTCGGTCCAAGAACGGGTCACTATTATCGAGCATCGATTACATACTGAGAAGACTTCATGGCTCAAAAGCACGAGAAGCCCTTGGTTCTAGCTGTCTTGATCACGGTAGTCATTTGACAGTCGTCGTTACGAATAGTCAGAAGCTTGAAAGACTGATAGCCAGTCTTGCCAAGGAGTGTCGTTTTATGAGAAAAGCTTTTTTCTTTTAAGGGATGGGAAAAAATATGTCTGAAAAAGTAGCCTATGTTCTTCCACAGACTTCAGATCATCCACATCACAAAATAACATCCGTGTAAGAGTATTCCATGATATATGAATTTCTGTTTTTTTTACTTTCTATCAAAACTCTGGTGAAGTACAAAGTGAAGTTCATGACCTAATGATAAACACATAAAATGCTCAATTACTCATATCATTGTACTTGCAATCTATGTAAATAAAATAAATTACTCTATTTTCAGTGAGGATTATAATATCATCAGCAGATAAAATATGTATTGTCATGAGTATGACAATACATATTTTATCTTACTTTTTGTCATCCAATCTATATGTAATGTAAAATCAAAAGTCATTTCTTCAAACAAGGTTGAAAATCAGCACTTTTTGAAGGTCAAAATTACATAAGACAGTCCCCCAAAACGCCCAGCCTTTACCACTTCCCAGTGCTTTAGCTCGGAAGAAGCGGCGCAACAAACTCCCCAGCAGCACGACTGTCTATTCAGTTGGAAGAACTTAATTGTAAGGTGCGGTTGGGACCTGCTATCAGACTTCCTAAGTACTGTGAAGTTCAGAGCGACCAAAAGTTAGGGGGCTCAGTCGTAGAGCTTGTATAATGTGTTGTAGGGATTTGTTATCCTATAAAATAAAAAGAAAACATCCTTCAAGCAGCACGGCCATAGATGGAGTATTTTTCTTTTATCAAAAAAATATCAAACTATTCTATTCATTTGAAGGTTCGAATGCTGTCAGTTATTTACCACCCAGGTTCAACAGAAGGTTTCACTTAGGCTCTACAGTACTCACATGGTACTATGATAAGCCAGAAAACAAAAAATCTCAACGTGCTACCAAGAACATGACAACATTTAATCTCAACACGAAACATCCCGTTAATTACACGTGTTGGAGCATCCGACATACTTTCTTAACCTAATTAAACTGGGAGCTTCGAAGCAGTTATCAATTTACAGAGCTGTCGAAACAATTAACAGTTTGACGTTAAGTTCCTGATTGACTGTCACTTCCAATTATGTAACTCCAGAATTTTAAGATTACTTGACTCAATCTGCCTTTTCCCAACTATGTTGGGGTCGGCTTCCAGTCTAACCAGATGCAGCTGAATACCAGTATTTTACATGGATATGCCTGCCTATCTGACCTACACAACCCAGTCAGTCAGCTACTGACTTGGTTGTGGAGGAAAATGGTAAGAATGGCGGTCAGACTTTTGACTTCTGACTACCCGGAACGACTAGCAAAGATCCACAAAAGACAGCCGGGACCAGCGGCTTAACGTGCTTGCCGCGGGCCAGCCCCGTCAAGCTTAGCTTTACCTGATGGACCGATCCGTGCGGCTGTTATTACTGTTGCCAATGAAAGGGATGTATCATAGTTTGTTTTAGTTTGACCACAGATTCTCAAACTCCTTTGCCTCTAGTGTTTTTGTTTAAATTATAGGTCATCTATTGTACATTTACATAATCATTTCTTTTAAGATTTAAATCTCGACTGGCTCTTTAGTCTAGTGCTTGCAAGCGTTACAGCTGAGTATGAGTATGAAAACCTATTCTACTTCACACTCGCTCCCGGTCATATGGAACACACAGAGCGACACAAACTCAAACTCAAAGCATTTATTACAACCTAGCTTCCGCCCGCAGCTTCGCCCGCAAAATATTGCGACAAATTATACGGGATCCTGCCGTTTTGCCGAAAAGATTTTGCCAAATTTTCATTACCCAAACAAATTTTCGCAACCTTTTTTTATACCAATGTAATATTTGGAATAATTTTAGTACGCACATTTTCATTTGGTCAAATGTTTACTTGGCAGATTATTACCAATGATAATGTCATTAAGCCTTTTGATCTTTAATCAAATGATTTATTACAGCAAACAATATTTAGACAATAAACGTTTAGTCAAATGATTTGTTATGACAAAAAATATGTATAAAGGCAAAAATAAACATTTTACTTGTTTGTTAAATTTGATGTCATTTGCGTATTTCTTTGTAAGCTTATGTGCTTGAATTTGTCTGAAACAAGTCAAATTTATGGTTACTAGATATTAGGTTATTTATGGAACTAGTTACAGTAGGATAATAATTTAAAAAAAATGGTTAGGTTAGGTTAGGTTAAAACTGTGATCACCTACGCACGAGCCGAGCGAGCGAAGCGAGCGGTGCCGCGGCAGCGGCCGGCGAGTGCCAGAAACGACTAGATTATATAGAAAATAATATGCACAAAAGAGATTATTTTTAGGAGGCTATCGAGAGAAATAATATAATTATAATAACATTATTATTACCTGTTTAGAATTTGTCCCAAGTGGAAAAAGCACCCTTGTAATAAAACGTCTTCAACGTTAGATCTTATTAAGTTTAAAATTGACGGCACCAAATACTTGCCTTATTTAATTTTGCGTAAAATATGTTATACCAACTGAAATATTTGACTAGATAAAAAATGGTAAAAGTACTAGTTGGTGAACAAGTTATTGTTCAAACGTTCACTTGCCAAACATAGGTTTTCGTAACAATTATTTGTAAAGAGATTTTTTGGTAAGTAATAATTTGGCAAATGAAATTATGCGAAAATTTGTTTGGGAAGTGATGATTTGGCAATTTCTTTTCGGTAAAACAAGGGAGACCCAAATTATACACAATAAACCTTCCTCTTGAATCACTCTATCTATTTAAAAAAACCGCATCAAAATTCGTTACGTACCGTCAAACGGGGTGAATAGGGATGCAGGGGTGAATCGGGTCGAAGCTTCGAAAGGGATTTTGACATTGAAATAATATAGTTTGTGGCCAACTTAAGGACCCTTAATTGTTAATTATAATACAGTAAACACATTACAGGTCCTTTTTGGCCTATATACATATGTATGATTTCCTATCCTTAAAAATAAACATAATATGTTTTGATTATAAATATTATAATAGATAAGAAAGTAGTTACCTTTCCACTGAAATATCCACCATTCTCTTTCAAATGCTTTTCCAATCTTGAAAAGAAAAAGTCAATAGTTTCTTCAAGGATTTCTTCTCTGAATTTTTTCTTCTTTTCTGGATCTTTTTCTTTCCTGTAAACCATAACCTCTGAAAAAGAAATGACCTTATTTTGTTATTATGTATAGACGCCAGCACAACAAGCTATCCCGAACTATCAAATTTTCCCAATTGAAAATGAACCTTACGCTTTTGTTATAAAGTTGAAAAACTGTTAAAGAAATTTGATAGATTGGGGTAAGTTGATGCTGGCCTTTGTACCTACGTTTTAAGATCACCATTACATATAGATGCCGCCGCGCCAGCGGGGAAGTTTAAATTAAAGATTTAGTATGAGTCAATTTGAGGTGTTCTCCGTTATTTCAATCTACGGTTTCTTAGATAGGTACCACTGTCAACTGATTGACTAACAAACAGGATTAACATTCTTAATAATCCATCTACCTACATATGTACTGACTAATAATCCATCAGCCGCCTCTCTTGTCATTCACGAGGACTTTAACTCACGGTTGGACAATGACTTCCCAGGTCAGACAAGGTTTTATTTAGTTTTGCCATCTGGAATTTCTCCGTAGCTGCCCGGAGTCTGGCTTTATGCCTGGTAGATGGCGTTAGGCGCGTCCCCCATTGTCATGGGTCTAATACCTAACTGGCAAATGTGGTTGTACTGACAGGTACCTCTGTTCATTCCTTCAGGAACCAGAAGCGTGGTAATAGGTAGTTGAACAACAACATTTGTTCAACTAAAATTGAACCGTATGACCCAGTTATAAGAGAGATCTTGTTCAACTTACTTAACCAGAAATCGTAGATGGTGTAAACGGCCCCTTCCACAACTGCTTGTAACCAAGGATCCAAGGGTATGAGGTCTGTGTTCCTTGCCACATACTTAGCGATGGCAATAGATTGATGTAGAACGCGTTCACCTTCTTGGTACAAAGGTAACTGGCCGTATGGAAGTTCTGTATTTGAAATAGGAGTTGGGTGTTTATAAATAATAAATAAATTCTTTATTTCACCAAAGCCACCACCAAGAAACAAAAACTAAGCATATAGGTAGGTTTATAAAAATGTCACAATCATTTTAATTCCCTGACTCTTAAACTAGGTGTATATGCCTGTGTCTTAGGAGTCAGTGATTCTCAGTACTAAACAAGACAAAGCCATAGTATAATAGATCGGGACGTTACAATAATAAGCAAATGTTGTAAAAGAAAACAGAATATAAACTATCTAAAGAAAACACAACATGAAAAACGTTTAACTGTGCGGTGAGTTGAATAAATGTAAGGTTTCAGTGTGTGTATGTGTACACACACTGAAACTACACACACGTGTGTAGTGAGTTAGTGTGTATGTGGTGTGTAGGTGTAGGGTGTGTGTAATGAGAGAGAATGTGGTGTGGCCAGTACACATCCATTCATGATTAGATTTAGACTTATATTTATATAAGTACCTTATGAAATATTATAGATGTATATTATATTATATTATAATATATCATTGTAAATTACCTAGCAGAAGATCCTCAGTGTCATCATAACTTAGTGTTTGGAGATAATCTCTAAGTAAATTTTTGCATTTATATTTATGGCAAGAATAAATGTTAAACTTTTTATTTAGGAGGTTGTACATGTTAGTGCTATTAACGTAGAATTGGCGTTTGGCAAAGGTAGTTCTATGGCTTTCGTGGGGAAAAACGTTATGCTTAAGCCTGCCAGTCGGTTCCCTTGGGGGGCGGGCAGAGTGTTTGCGGAGGGTCGACAGGAGCACATAAAGTTGCCTGACTGTGAGTACCTTGCAATCGGCATAGAGCTGCACAGTGGGATACCTACGTGGAAGAGAGTACATAACCTTAAGGACAGCTCTCTGCGCTCTCTCTCTCTCTCCAGACGGGCAAGCAGTACGTTAGGACAGACAAGTTAAGATAGGGCAAAATATACTAATTTTAGCGTTTCATTATCAGCAGAGCTTCGTAACTTCTTGAAAGCATATATTAGCTTACGGATACGGGACGTGACTTTGGCTATATGGGGGTGCCAGTTGAGATGCTGATCGATCAGTACTCCTAGGTACCTTACACAAGTGGATTTAGCGAGGAAGAGGCAGCTACACTGTGTAAAGGATCCGCAGGCATGCGCTTTTATGGTAAAGGAGTTTGAGGGACACAGATTTGACCGAATGGAAAATGGAACATATACCGATTTATCAACATTTAAGGTGAGCAAGTTGTCAGCCAAACATTTCATTACGGCGGAAGGATTGAAAGGATATAACGTTACTTTTTATTAATTGTCAAAACGTGGAATTTGTACGTAATTAGTAAGAAATATAACAATGTGACGTTGCAGATTTTTAGAACTAAATGTAATACTTATTAGCATTAAATGCAATTTTACAATTATATTTTCACATAATATTTAGTTTTTGAACGGTGATGGAATTATCTAAGTGATTTAATATTTTATTTTTGGCCGTTTCAAATAGTCACTTATATTTATACTAACTTCTAAATTCTTTGACACGACAATCTATTTTTAAAAACGAAACTCGTTCCTTTCTTGAATATTCATACAGTTTTCATTTCTATACTCCACCATCACAACACGAAGAACAATACATACAATCATGAACACAGAAATATACG
The DNA here is from genome assembly GCA_951799385.1 of Hyppa rectilinea. Lineage (NCBI taxonomy): Eukaryota > Metazoa > Arthropoda > Insecta > Lepidoptera > Noctuidae > Hyppa > Hyppa rectilinea. The sequence goes on along the minus strand of OX637312.1, from coordinate 14,753,658 downwards.
CAGCAGCGGAAACAAAAACGTACAAAAACGGAATGAACTTTCGTAAAATTTGGCACCATTAGAAGTACGGGCACGTTTTTGCTTGTTTCAAACATTTCTCTGCGGTTTTATTTTGATAAGTTTCACACAGCTCATTCTAATGACATAGAGGCACAAGGACCGAAATACAAATGTTTATGGAGGTTTTTTTTGGCAATTTAACTACTTCTTGATTTTTAGCGGATTAAATAGAAATTCAATGCATAGAGTACATTATCAACAGTTAAATTGAGGAAAATCGTTGAATAGTAATAATATCCATGGACATTTCACACAAATAGTTTATAGCCATATAGTTTCCAAGCTAAGCAACCTAATGCTTGTGTTATGGTAACGAGATGGCTGATAAACTACCTACTTATATACATTTTTTTTGTAAATACATACATAATTATAGATAGAAAAGCACCCAGACCCGTAACAAATACTTGCAGGTCATACAAATATTTGTTCCGTGCGGGAATCGAACCCGCGACATGCTGCGCAGCAGTCAATCGCTCATCCACTGCGCCAACCGTGTTGTCAAAAATAAACAGTGATAATTAAGAAATTGGCAAGTCTTATACCAAGAAAATTAGTAGATGATTATGTTTCAACTAGCTTTGGCAGATGATGACTACCAAATGGTAAAGAAAACTATGATGTTGGGGTGAAACTATGCAGAAATCAGAGTGAGTTGTTGTAGAGAAGGAGTCAAACTGTGCTGACGTCTGAGCGGAGTTGTTGTAGAGGAAGAGTGAAACTGTGCTGACGTCTGAGCGGAGTTGTTGTAGAGGAAGAGTGAAACTGTGCTGACGTCTGAGCGGAGTTGTTGTAGAGGAAGAGTGAAACTGTGCTGATGTCTGAGCGGAGTTGTTGTAGTGGAGGAGTGAAACTGTGCTGACGTCTGAGCGGAGTTGTTGTAGTGGAGGAGTGAAACTGTGCTGACGTCTGAGCGGAGTTGTTGTAGAGGAAGAGTGAAACTGTGCTGACGTCTGAGCGGAGTTGTTGTAGTGGAGGAGTGAAACTGTGCTGACGTCTGAGCGGAGTTGTTGTAGTGGAGGAGTGAAACTGTGCAGACGTCTGAGCGGAGTTGTTGTAGAGGAAGAGTGAAACTGTGCTGACGTCTGAGCGGAGTTGTTGTAGAGGAAGAGTGAAACTATGCTGAAGTCTGAGCGGAGTTGTTGTAGATAAAGAGTGAAACTGTGCTGACGTCTGAGCGGAGTTGTTGTAGAGGAAGAGTGAAACTGTGCTGACGTCTGAGCGGAGTTGTTGTAGAGGAAGAGTGAAACTGTGCTGACGTCTGAGCGGAGTTGTTGTAGTGGAGGAGTGAAACTGTGCTGACGTCTGAGCGGAGTTGTTGTAGTGGAGGAGTGAAACTGTGCTGACGTCTGAGCGGAGTTGTTGTAGAGGAAGAGTGAAACTGTGCTGACGTCTGAGCGGAGTTGTTGTAGTGGAGGAGTGAAACTGTGCTGACGTCTGAGCGGAGTTGTTGTAGAGGAAGAGTGAAACTGTGCTGACGTCTGAGCGGAGTTGTTGTAGTGGAGGAGTGAAACTGTGCAGACGTCTGAGCGGAGTTGTTGTAGATAAAGAGTGAAACTGTGCTGACGTCTGAGCGGAGTTGTTGTAGAGGAAGAGTGAAACTGTGCTGAAGTCTGAGCGGAGTTCTTGTAGTGGAGGAGCAAAACTGAGATGAAGTCTGTTTCCAAATTTAACCTTTTGTCCGGGAGACAACAGTAGTACAGAGTTAAATATTTAAAAAAAACTTACTCTCTTTAATTTCAGGTATAGGCCAGCTCTCGCGATCATGTCTGATATCTTCAAATTCTTGTTTTGTATAATGAAGAATATACCTTATCGGCTCCGCAAGAGCGTTCAAATTGAAATAGTGGAGTTTCTTCGCCATTGTAAACAAGTTGACACTGTGTAAATGACGCTCAACGACTGTGTAAATGTTTTTAAATTCGCCAAATTATCAGTAGGTACCTGTATGCTTGCATTACTCATGTTAATGATAAAAAATTAATCAATATCAACGAGTTATTTCTCACGGATTTTCTTGTGTGAAAAACTATTTAAAAACGAAATTATGACGTAAGAGGAAGTTATCCAAAATTAAAAATCTTAATTTAATTTAAATTCCAAAACCTAGCTAAACGATATATGTAGTTCAAAAACAACGTAGGATTTAGTTTTATATGATGACGTTTGACAAGTATCCGCCATATTTGATTTCCCGTCACGTCATTGGATTAGTCTCCCATCGTTTGTGGAGCAGTATCACATTTAAACTAAATTGGCAATTCAACTAATCATTCTTTTTTCTTAGTCGTAACGCAATGGAAAATATATGAAAGCGCGTCATGGTAAGCACATTAGATATGGATAAGTGGCGTGTTTGACATTTAGCCATAAAACATATACCGTTTATGAGTGGAACACGATGTTTTAGAGCCAGGTTCGTAGCCACTTAAAAAAAAATGTCCTATTTAGTTACAGAGGCCAACACATCAAGTTACCCCAATCTGTCAAATATCTTTAATAGGTTTTCAACTTTATTACAAAAGCGTAGGGTTTATTTTCAATTGGGAAAATTTGACAGTTTGGGATAGCATGTTGTGCTGGCGTCTATACATAATATGTGCTGGCGTCTGTGCTATTCATAAATGAGCATAAAAATTATAACGTTTAAACATAAATAATTTTCACGCTTGCTTGTGCATAATACAATGACTTTAAGGCTGTAATATCTTCCCTAGTAAACTATGTCTTTTCTTGCAAATAAACATTTTCTATTTGATTATTTTGACGACTTTTGACTTTAGACAAACATACGACAAATATAGTATTAATCTCCCGTAAACGTTAATAAATATGAACGTGTTTTCGACTGGCATTCGTAGTGTTTGACAGTCCTTGCGAAGTATGATAGCCAGTCTTACCAAGAGGTATCATTACCCAGTTACTGGGTATAGGAGGTCAGATAGGCAGTTGCTCTATGTAAAATACTGGTACTCAGCTGTCTCCGGTTAGACTGGAAGTCGACTAGAACATCGGCTAGGCAGAAATAAATTCAACTTATACGTACACCACATATGTATTTAACTGTGTATGAACATAATTATGTATAGGTACTACAATCTGTATGTCACTATTATCATTGAATAAACCGTATTATCAGAGTGATAAGAAATAATTATTATGAACATAACAATCTGTTACCATAATAAAATAAAAAAATGTAATCTGTTTTATTTTTATCGTTGCCCCACGCTTGTAGGTATTTCTTCAATGATCTCATTTACTCAAACCAACTCGAGTTATTTAACCCCGATCTGTCATGCGGGAATCGAACCCGTGAATGACATAACATCACGACTTCTGTCGCCGAAGGGATGGGCAGAAGGCCCTTAGTAGTAGCGCCTACTTTTTTTGGCAAGTAATGTTAAAGTCCCATGTGATAAGGGAGTAAGCCTATATTTTATTTATTTTGGAAAACAAATAATTACACATTAAGTCATTGACTGCCACGCAGCAGACACAATAGAAAAACTATTGTTCGCGGCTCACCGGTGACCGTGTTAAGGATAACAAAAAAATATAAGATTAACAAAAGATCAACCATGTTCTCCACTGATAAACATGCTATAGACCGGTCAAAAATCCAGCCTCCGGGCTGCTACTGAGAAATTCCTAATGGAAAACCCAATAACACTGCTCGACCAAGGAATCGAACCCACGCTCAGCAGTAGCAACCACTGGACCAACGAGGCAGTCTTAGAGACAAATCTATAACTATTTATAGACAAGATCGGTGATATTTTAAAACTCCCGCTTTGCATAGTTTTTACGACTTATCAAAACATCGAGATTTCATTATTACCTATACACAATTAAAATTTTTGAGTATGATAATTTAAAAGTAGCGGTAAGTGAGCTGCGAGCACTAAGCGGGATTGTCCGAAAGGGTTACCGCTACCCCGGAACATAAAGGGCTAAGGAAGGAAACAGATGGGTTTTAGTCAGTAAGAGACTGACACTCTCTTCCGCTCCATACAGAGTGGGAGGGGTCATTTGATGATTTCCCACCCTCAAAAAAAAAAGAAAAAGTGCGAAGAGCATAGTAGTCTCTCTAGCTCTCTCATTTTTAGGCTTAGCATGATGTCGTGTTTGTAGCAAAAGTAATTAAATATGCCGCGTTTATGTTGATACTTAATTCAAAATTGCAGATTGTTTAGGTATGTCACACTTCTTGACAATGAGCCATGTGGGTACCTAGTGATATTTATAAAAATGTATTATGCCAAGCCTACCTTCTGCAGAAAACTCCATCAAAATTGATTGTGTAATTTGTAAAATTAAACAGTCACACAGACAAACACGAATAGCGACTTTTTTTACCCATTAAATGTTCGCCTATCAGAACCCGTCGATTTATTCGGTTGTATTAATTGTAGTTTCGAGACAATTTTGCTTATGAACCTATGCGGTTCATACGACATTTGAAGGTAAGTTGACACTATAAATGTATAGATAAATCATTACCATCTCCGCAGAACGATATGCACTTCTGGACATAGGCATCCCCAAAAGCTTATAAACAACTAGCTTTTGCCCGCAGCTTCGCTCACGTTAATTTAGAATTTGACTATAATTTCGGGTTGTTCTCTGACAAGTGGCGCCATCTATTATCGTTTATTAACGTTATTGTTTTTTTTTTCACGGGAACAGTACTTTTTTTCGGGATGAATGGTACCCTTCGTCCGTTTAACAAAGGCGCGAAAAGGTAGAAAATAAACTTACTTTGACATTTGTAATAATAATTATTACTGATGTATAATAAAATTAATTTTTGATGTTTGTTGAAGACTTCCATGTTACGCATGAAAAGCAGACTTCCATGTACCTATGCGATTATAACATGTAGGTAGGTACGTGTTACATCACACTGGCGACTGTGACCTCGACTCTGACCGTATCAATTTGATCGCACACGTCATCATACAAAAACTGTGAACAAGGTCATAGTACTTATAAATGCACAGACGCCAGCACATCAACTGTAAAATATTCCCAATTGAACATGAACCTTATTGTTAAGTCAAAAAGTTGAAAATCAATCAAAGGTTATTGACAGATTGGGCTTGATGTGCTGGCCTCTGTACAGTCGAACAAGCTATTTGGTGTACAGGCAGCTAACTTGCAACCAGTTTTAAACAATGTTGTGATTGTCCTGAGTAGTCAATTCTTTTACGAGTACATCACTCTCTAAAGTATGCCTTGAGGTTAAAAAAATAATATTGACAGTGTACAGGAAAGATGACGAGCTCGTGGCTTAGTAATAACTGCCGCACAGGTCGATCTATCAGGTTAAGCTACGCTTGCTGGGGTTGGTCCGTGGATGGGTGACCATCTTTACATACCAAGACTCCTCCGTGCCTCGGAAAGTATGTTAAGCAGTTGGTCCCGGCTGTCATTTGTGCATCTTTGACAGTCGTTACTGGTCGTCAGATACCCGAAAATCTGACAGCCAGTCTTACCAAGGGGTATCGTATTACCCAGTTACTGGGTTGTGGAGGATAGGCAATCGCTCCATGTAAAATACTGGTATTCAGCTGCATCCGGTTAGACTGGAATCAGACTCCAACATAGTTGGGAAAAGGCTTGACAAATAGAGTGTATAGGAATGATAAATATTTTTGCCTGTATACCGTATAGTTCGTTAGACTGTAGGTACACGGTAAGCGGGATTGTCCGAAAGGGTTACCGCTACCCCGGAACATAAAGGGCTACGGAAGGAACATGGTTGGGTTTTAGTCAGTAAGAGTCTGACACTCCCTTCCGCTCCACCCAGAGCGGGAGCAGTCATTGGATGATTTCCCAGACCTAAAAAAAAAGACTAGGTACACTCCTGCGGTACCTAATCTTGACCAAGCGCTTATCTCGCAAATACTTGCGACAACAAAAGCTTTAAGTGTTTTCAATAGTTGTTTTCAATGGTTGTTTTCAAAAGTAGGTCAATAAATGTTTACCGTTACTTGAAGAGGGTAATTCATTATGTTTGAGTGCACTGTAGCCTTATTGATCGAAGACTGTAGCGTTACATTAAATTTTAAGAAAAATAGAAAAAAAAATAAGTTTACATTTGTGTATTATAAAAGTTAACAGTTTCGTACTTTTAATTCAAACATAACAGTGATAGCTTAGTGGTGTGACCGTCGGACTGCCAAGTCATAGGTCTTGAGTTCGAACCCAAGGCTCTGATTTTTTGATATTATGTGCGTATTGTTTAATTATCATTTGCTTAAAAAATCGGTGAAGGAAACAACGTGAGAGATATTTCTCAACAGTATGCGAAGCTAAGTCCATAGGTAGCATAGAAACTCTGACACCATGTTAGTCAATAACCACACAAAAAGAAAGAATAAGGTTCTTTAGCTTCCCGATAATGGGAACAGTGTAGCTTCCCGGAAGTGAAAGAATTTTTCAAATCGGTTCAGTAGTTTCGGCGCCTATTTAATGCAAACAATCAAATTTTTCCTCTTTATAATATTAGTATAGATAAATTATAATGCTACAGGCATTATAATTTATCTATACTAATATTATACCAGAACAGGTTGCACAGGCTGTATTCCTGTAGCCTTAATGGACGAGGACCTAATTTAAACCACCATATACCACCACCACCACCACCACCAGCAGTACCAGTCCCAGTATTATTTTAATATTACTTCCAGTGTGTAAGAGATGGCCACTGCTGCTCTCTCTCTCTGACTGACCGACCAGCCACCCCTTGTCAATTCTATTCCTGGTTTATTGGAAGTAAATACCTTGAGGTTAACTTTTTGAACGCCATTGTAACATTTGTAACTTATACCTACGTGAAGAGCAAGCGCATGCCTTATTCACCAACGACACGAATATGCATTGTCACGAAATAAACAATTAAATCATTACTTTTGTGTGTGTTTATATATATAGATAATTAAAACTGAATACGTACGAATATTAAATGACATGAAACTACTTAAAAACACCATGGATATTGGGACATTCACGGTAACAAGAAGAAATAAATTTGTAGCTTGGCGTGGAGAGCACGCGCGTGCGTTTATGCTGTTGCGTAAAAAAGTTTAAGTTTGGATCGTTTTGCGTGTTCCAGATGATCGGGAACGACGATGTGCAGGCAGTTTTCATGGAGGCTCTATAATGGTTTTGGGAGGAATAGGTTCCGACGCTTGTACGAGTTGAGACTTGCATAATTATGGTTAACAACCACTTAGCTGCAACCCAATAGAAACCGAGGAATGTGAATGATAAAAAAAAAACAAAATATTACGAAACATAATTTATTTTTTGTCATCAAACTTCGCGGGCAGTTTGTAAGGTTTCCTAGTTTTAATATATTCTTTGATTCCTGGTAGGTTCTTGATCTTTTCGACTGTGGCTTCAATGACAGGGTATTTTTTCTCTACTTCAATCTTCAGGAACAAATTGCTTGCTTCAACAATACCGACAAGAATGAACTCGCCCCAGGACAGCTGAAAAAAAAATTGACAAATCATTAACTTGCAACATTAGCCTGTATTTCCTGGACCCACATTTCGTTAGTTATGTTAGACCAGCTGCTCACGCGTGGTTTCACCCGCTGCTCGGCTCCTATTGGTCGTAGCGTGATGTTACATAGCCTATAGCCTTCCTCGATAAATGGACTATCCAACACAAAAATAATTTTTCAATTCGGACCAGTAGTTCTAGAGATTAACGCGTTCAAACAAACAAACTCTTCAGCTTTATAATATTAGTATAGATGTGGCATTCGTACAACAGATCGATAAAACAAGATTACCCAATTAGATGTTTGCCTATTAGAAGCCGTTTGCTTATAAGAGCTCAATTATTTATACGGTTATATTTATTGTCGTTTCGAGAGAATTTGTCTTATGAACCTATGGGGTTCATACGACATTTGAGGGGTTAAAACTAACAAGGAAAGGTACCCAAATGTCCGGTTCTTTTTTATTTTGATATATGTTAGAGAGTAGTCTAAAATAACTGACACGTATTTTTTATTAGCTACCTAATCTCAGCCTATGGAGAGGATTGTCCTCCAAAGCACTGAAAAGTGACTAAATCTTTTAGTTTCTGTAAAGATTTTTTTCAAGTAAATTGATGGTTCATTTCATTATTTATTTGAGAACATGAGAAAAAGGGATTGTGTTATCGGCTTCAACTCATATTTTCAACGATGAGCAATATAAGACTTTCAAGGGTGTTTTTCAAAGAAAATAATAGGAGCTTGAGCTGATATAACTAAACCCGTGCTCATTATTTTTTGCTGGCCACAAGACGTAATCTGGTTCAATAGTTACCTTTCCATTAAAATATCCCCCGTTCTCACTTAATTGTTTACTGAATCTTGAGAAGTAGTAGTCAATGGTTTCGTTAAACAACACCTTTTTCAATTCTTCCTTCTTTACTGGATCTTTTTCAAGGAAATATGGGGTCACGTCTGGAAATAAAACCATAATGTTTGGAAAAAAGAAAAATATTTTATTTGGGGCACGCACAGCAAATACAAACAGAAAAAAAAAATTAAAAAAAAGACCTGTGCGAGGCCAAAGATGTCCTATCTGTGCATAATTCTGTGATATTTATAAAAATTAATAAATTCCGCAGTGCTGGTATTTTGATAGGGCCCGCTGTGATACCATGGATATAATAATTATGTTGATGTTATAGAATTTTTTGAACTTTTGAAGAGACTGTGTGTGACCTCTAGTACTCACTAGTCGTGTATTAAACATTGACTTTATCGATGTAGTCAAGAGAAAAATATTGATATAAAAATGTTTGTATAATCTTTCAAAAATAAATATCGCTTATCATTAGTGTCAGCACACCAAGCTATCTCTAACTGTCAAATTTTCTCAATTAAAAATGAACCTTATGTATTTGCAGTAAAGTTGAAATACTATCAAAGAAATTTGACAGATTGTGGTAACTTGATGTGCTGGCCTCTGTACATTAGTTTTTAAAGGCTATTAAATCAATGTCCCTAGCCTTTTCCCAACTCTGTTTGGGTCTGCTTTCAGTCTTACCGGATGCAGCTGAATACCAGTATTTTACATGGAGCCACTGCCTATCTAACCTCCACAACCCAGTCAGTAACTGAGTAATACTATACCCCTTGGTAAAACTGGCTGTCAGACTTACGGGCTTCAGACTACCCGTAACGACTGTCAAAGATCGACGAATGACAGCCGGGACCAATGGTTTAACGTCCTTATCGACGCATGGAATTGGATATGTAAAAATGGTCACCCATCTACGGACCAACCCTGGCAAGTGATGCTTAACCTGATAGATCGATCCGTGTGGCTGTTATTACTTAGCCACGAGCTCCTCCCCTTAACTGACTATTATTACCTAAATCAAGTAAAATTATCAATGCTATAATGTCCATTCGCCTTTAGGTTTTTATCTCAGGTTTTTGCTATGATAGATTATAAAATGCACAAAAATGGACAAAATATTTGATATCTCTTCCGCATTTTTTTGTCAGTAATTTTTGTCTGAAATTTTTTGTTGGAATTTATTTCAACAGTAACAGCGAACAGAAAGAAAAATGCACTATATTTTTCGTGAAAAGTAAAAATATTACCCGACCACTTAAACCTGGAGTTGTCAGGATTCATCCCATCGTAAAACTTGTTCGTAACGATGAGTACAATGCTCCCCAAAGTCCTTACAATTTATTTTTAACATCTTATGTAACTGTCACATAACAAATAGATCTTGTCGATCGAGCAAGTGAAATTCAACCTTGTGATGGTCAAGCCATGACGAAGTCGACGGTAGTTAGGTACTTACTTTTCCAGTAATCGAAGATGGTATACACCGCAGACTCCACAATAGCGTGTTGCCACGGATCAGCTGGTATCAGGTCAGTGCCCCTTGCCACGTACTTCGCAATGGCCAGGGTTTGGGTCAGCACGCGACCATCTTCTTCATAGACGGGAAACTGGCCGTAAGGGAGACCTGTGAACAAAATAATACTTAGGTAAAATACCATTTTTTAAACAATGCAGCCCTTCCGGGGTTAAATTATTAACACCTTTTTTAAGGAAATCATCAAATTACTCCTTCCGCAGCCGCTGTGGTTGGAGCGGAAGAGAGTGTAAGAGTCTTACTGACTAAAACCCATCCATGTTTCTTCCTTAGCCCTATGTGTTCTGGGTCAGCGGTAACCCTTTTAGACAATTCCGCTAACCCAGAAATTATGAACACCTACTATAATGAAATATTTTTTATAATGTAATTTTTGTTTCAATCGCTACTATGGGTCACGCGTAAGTCAAATATTATAATTCAAGTAGGTAATAACTTATCTTAAATTACACAGTCAAACGGGGTGAATACGGATGCAGGGGTGAATCGGGACGAAACTTTACAAGAGATTTTAACATTGAAATAATATATTTTGTGGCCAAGAAGGACCGATTATGTGTTTACTTCAGAATAATTAACAATCAAGTGCCCTTGTTGGCAAACAAACTACATATATTATTTTAAAGTTAAAACCCTTTTTTAAAATTTCGTCCCGATTCACCCCTGCAACCCTATTCACCCTGTTTGAACGTAGGTGATTTGGTGTAGGTAGGTGAGGATGGCGAGTGATAGAGAGAAAAAAAACATGTCGCACTAACCCCAAGACAGAGTAGGAAGCTGATGATGCTGGTAATAGAATGATTGCATGAGCAATTGGCTCCAACTCCCACGTTACTTCGAATAATATTAGTCTATTTATTTGATTTTTAATAGTAAATACAGGCCAAGACCTGTTTTTATTTCTTACTAGCTTTTGCCAGCGGCTTCGCCCGCGTGCATGTAGGAAATTATCCCACAAACAATAGCTTATATGCTATTCCAGACTATAATCTATCTGTGTGCCAAGTTTCATCCAGATCCGTTAAGCAGTTTTTGAGTTTATTCGTTAACAACATACATACAAATCTTTCCTCTTTATAATATTAAGTTCTCCGTTGAAATTAAAAAAATAGATATTTCTGATATTTGCGTGTCTGCAAATGCGTCATTGTTCCATTTGCATTGTTTGCCAAGTAAAAAACCCCATCAAATTGATACAATGAACACAAAAATTCACCAAGGTTAAACAGAGTAGTTTGATGCCGGACGTAAATAACAACGCTTAAAACAATCACCAATACAATCATTACAAAGTACAGACGCCAGCACATCAAGTTATCCATAACTGTCAAATTTTCTCAATTAAAAATGAACCTTGTGTCTTTGCAATAAAGTTGAAATACTATTAAAGAAATTTGACAGTTTGTGGTAACTTGATGTGCTGGCCTCTGAACCTACCGACTGTACACCACATTAACTATTTGACACTATAAAACAATCAAGCGCGTGTATCAATATCGCGACGTTAATTATCTATTGTTGGGACACTATCAGGCACCCCGCGTCGATTCATGCAATACTTGCCTCTAAAATTACACTGGAGAATGTGTATTCACAATAAGCCAACAACCTATCAAAAAAATCCTAATCCAAAACTAAGAATGAACAGATTAAAAATAACATTTCTACTCACTTTCTTTTATTTTTAGATCAGGCCAAGCATCAATGTCATGTCTGTAATCTTCAAAATCCTGTTTGGTATAGTGTAGAATATATCTGATTGGTTCAGCAAGACCGTTGATGTCAAAATATTGAAGTTTTTTCGGCATTGTGAACTGTGAGACGGGCTATACGGCTATCTGCCACGGATACGGCTCGTGAACTGAATTCCTGTTCCTACCGTCATCATTATATAGATGATTACATAACAAGCATGACACAGCGGTTTGCGAACTACTTTTTGTGTTGTGTATAGCTATAGACGCCTCGACAGTGATCATCTCTGTTACTTAATATGAGTATGCATTATTCATTTATTATCTCGTCCGGTGATTGAAATGAAAAGTGGTCTGTTATTGCAAGACTTTCAACGTTAATAGCCTATTTAATGATATTAAATGAATCTATTATTATTATTGGTTTTAAATTTATTATCCTCATATTCATCAGCTTGTTAACGCCGATGGCTGTTATGTTCAATGACCTTGAAATTATTGTTCTGAGGAGAAACAAATATTATCAGACTGACGAATGATTCATCTTAGGTTGTGGTTTGCCTCGAATAGGACGTGTATTCTATTATACACGTGGAAAATATTTCAGGCAGACAGCTGCCTAATGATGTTTTTAGCATGGGTTAATGCTCTCGCTTTTTCTTTGGCGTTACTACGCTCAAGGGCGAAGAAAAATATGGCTCAATCACTTTCATAACATTTGTAATGTTGCATTGTCATCAGAAGTGTACGGGTACTCAACCACAACATTCCACTTGTAAGAATGGAACACGAGATAAACTTATAAGCACATATTTAATACCTATTGCTTTAAGTGTTTGTTGTCGTGCTCTGATAACACACCCACTGGTATTTCTGATTAGTGATATAACAGAAACACTTATGTTAAAATCTACAAACAACATGATCAGCGTATATCTAATACTAAGTCACTGACGCTGATGCTTGAGAAAGTTCAGAAAACCTTCCTGAGATTTTTGTATCGTAGGCTGTACCATTACTTTCCATTCATGTACCCAAAGAACTATCTTCTAGGAGTGTTGGGCTTCAATTCGTTGGAGGTAAGATGGGGCTTTGATCAGCTGACGATTGCCTGTAAAACTCTAAGCGGTCGTATTGACTGCCCTGAGCTCCACGGACTTTTCTGCTGCCTATTTGTGCCTGACAAATACCTTGGGCACCGTCAAAGCGGCCGTCATAACCTGTTCACACTACCGCTATCTAGATCGGTTGCTAGAGTGGAATCCCCGGTATGTCGAACCTTAAGGATGCTAAACGCCCTCCTGACTGCCGACCCTGAATGTGATGTGTTTGCTGATGAATGGAAGAAAATAATGCGTGCCTGTCTGGTGTTTTGTGAGAGATAATATGCGAGGGTGTCCATGGTTACGTGATAGTTTATGTTAGTTTATTGTGTTTTTAATTTATTTTAACTATTTACGCAAATAATTATTAATAATTTTATCCACGAATTGTATATCTTTAAATTTGAATTTAATTTTTGTATTGTCTGTTATTTTAATGCTTATTTTATTTTAATCTTTATAATTCTATGTTAATTAATGTAATTGGACCTGTGCCGCTTTGATTAACTATAAATAAAATATCGTTCCCACAGTTGGGACACATTCCCTCTCCCACCTACCACGCAGGCCCCGTGGGAGTTGACGAATGTCTTCGAATTGTTGGTCCCAAGACATGCCACCTTCCTCAAGATGTTTTCCTTCACCATTTTTGGGAGCAGTGGTGATGAAATAAACCGCATTAAGTGTCAGCCTGAGTTTGAACCCACGAAGCTACGAACCTATTCCGTTAATTTGAAGATATTCCTTTAATGAAATTGATGCAATACCGGTCTACATATCGGTAACTACACGAGTATCACACTATAAATATAATTATTAATTAATCACACTAATATTATAAAGGTGAAAGTTTATAAGTGATCGTGTGTGTGAGTTTGTATGTTTGTCCGATCTTCACGGTCAAACGGCTGAACGGATCTGGATGAAACTTGGCACAGAGATAGTTGACCTGTATTTTTATCCCGATAGTTCGTTCTCTTGGGATAATTTCCTACATCCACGCGGACGAAGCCGCTGGTAGCAGCTAGTCTCATTCATAAATCTATACTAATATTATAAAGCTGAAGAGTTTGTTGGTTTGAACGCGCTAATCTCTGGAACTGCAGGTCCGAATTGAAAAATTATTTTTGTGTTGGATAGTCCATTTATCGAGGAAGGCTATAGGCTATGTAACATTACGCTACGACCAATAGGAGCCGAGCACCGCTGCTCGGCTCCTATTGGTCGAAACCACGGGAGCAGCTAGTGTTTAGATAGTTATGAAGTGTGCTTCCAATTAATAATAAAATATTTGAGCACATTTTAATGGTAAAAATCGTAAAAATCCTTGTACCCACTTGCTTTTATTTTCTCGTCACGCCAAGTACTAAATTCATGTCTGTAATCCTCAAAATCCTGTTTGGTGTAGTGAAGAATATATCTGATTGGTTCAGCTAAACCATTGACGTCAAAATATTGTAGTTTCTTCGACATTTTGAACTGAAAACCTTAAGACACTTATCTAGAACGGATACAAATTGCACACTGAATACCTATTCCTCGCTTTACCGTTATATGTATACAATAATAATACAAACAATTATACAGCGTTTCCTACATCATATTTTTTATGTTTAAACGTGTTTGGTCAATGTGTTAGTGTGTGTGGTCATATATAATATTCTTATCACATTCTTATCTGAAATAACCAGTGAGAAATTTTACTGGCCAAACTAGTATTATTCGTCTTATATATTCCGGTATTATACATATTATGTGCTTATTATATGTGCTTGGTATACAAACGGACCTCTGTCAATTGTGATCCTTCACAAGTCACAATTTTTTTTAAGAATGCGAAATCATCAAATGACTCCTCCCGCCATGGGTAGAGCAGTAGGGGTCAGATTCTTACTGACTAAAACCCATTCATGTTCATTCTTTAGCCTTCCCATCCCGGGATTGTCCGAAAGTGTTACCGCTAACCCGGTACATAAAGGAAGGAACATGGATGGGTTTTAGTCAGTAAGAGTCTGACTCTCCCTTCCGCTCCACCCGGAGCGTTAGTTAGGATGAACGAATCTAAATGAAAGGAGACGGGCGAATCTGTGCCTAACGTTACACAAATGAAATATTTATCAATATTTTGTTTCAGTTTTTTTGTGGTCAATTATAAAATATTAAGCAGTTTTATCATGGCATAAGTAATTAAATATTTAATTAAATTAATACTGACTTCCCTGACTTCCTTTTTTCATGTTGCCAGATGAAATAGGTAAGTTAATCGATGTTACAATCGACTGTTATTACAAAAATGGAATAACTAATTATCTAAAATAATTTCAAAGTGTTTCGTTTTTATTCTTTATTACATAAGTTTAAACAAACCACATATATTTATTAAGCTTTTTCCTCGTGACACTTTAACGTTTTAATAAAAGTCGTACAAATAAAATTGATGAAAAATCGATTTCACAATCGATCGTCAATGTTTTAATATACAGGCAACAAAACGGAAGTCATGTCAATGTCAGGTCAAAAACTCAAACGTCAATCAAATAATTTGCTTCGTACGTTATCTTTGAGTTTGCGGCCGTAAGTTAGTGGATATTTGCTGTTGTGTTTTCGTTTGCTGTAATACTTATTATTTATTGATCTTGTAACGACTTTGGCTACGTATAAAGGATTCTGACGGTTATTGCTTTAACGATCGACCCACGCATTTGAAAGTGTTTTTAATTCATACTCCCTCTGCTGCTATCTCAAACTTCTAGAATCTAGTTGGACGGCGTCTGAATCTTCAATGTATGAATGTCCTACAATAAATTCAGGTTTATTCTAATTAACAATAAAGTCAAATAGTTATTTTCTCGAAATATAACGTGAGGGACGGTGTCTAACCTTAGCTTAGAGTTTGTTTTGTACAAACCAATATCATCCTATATTTTCTTTATCCCATGGAGCAGCCGTAAATAATTTAGTTTTTTTAAATGGTATAAGTGTATAAATAAAATAATTCAGTAATGGTTACTGTAACATCAAGCCCAACTTTCTATGAACTTTCGCCCGTCTCCTTTAGTACACAGATACTTTATAACCAAAGGGTACATTTTTATTCCGCTAGTACGTTTGCGTGGGATACTATCCAACAATCACACGGGTAAAGCCGCGTTCAGAAGCTAGTTAGAATTATGAATACATATATTATAATAAGAAAGCGGACTTATTCGATTCAATTCTCCTCATATTATTGTATAATATACAGATATTTTATAAAGAGTCTGAGCCATCGACTGTGTTTGTACTAACAGACGCCTAAAACATAAAACATTTACGGCCAATCGAAATGGCCTTGATAACCAGACATACCCACTTACCTATAATAATGTAAAGGCTCCCGCAAACAGGCGCGACGTGACGGCGCGACACGGCTAGTGGAACAGTTTCTATGAAAACTTTATGGAAACTGCTCTTACGAGTTGCGTCGCGCTTGTCTGCGGGAGCCTTAACTTAGATATTAAATGTTAGATAGGTACTTAATTTTCATTTGTATTTTGTTCGCATGCATAAAATTTGCATATCGTAATGCTCCCTAATAATGGCATATTCGTGAAGAATATAATTAAGAATGGCAAGTTTAATAGTCTGATAGGTGTCGTCGATATGCAGTTTGCATGAGTAATAACTTATTTAATGTCTGTTCCGTCTAAGTAGAAGAATAGGCTCTTGCATGACAATGGGACTTATATTTTAATATTCTTCTTATCGTGTGGTTAGTGACTAACCTGGTGTCAGAGTTTATATGCTGCGTTTCGGCCTCTGACTTAGCTTCACATGCTGTAGAGAAATATCTCTCAGACATGCTGGTTTCCTCACGATGTTTTCCTTCACCGATTTTTAAGCAAGTGATAATTATACAATACGCACATGAATCTGTAAAATCAGAGGTGCCTTGGGTTCGAACTCGAGCCCTAGTACTTGGCAGTACTTGGTCACACCACTAGGCAGTACTTGGTCACACCACTAGGCTATCACTGCTGCTGCTGTATATTTAAATAATAATCATAGTCATAATCAGCCTATAATGTTCCTACTACTGGGATACAAGAGTCCTCTTCTGTTTTGTACTCCCCGTCACTTGTCCCTAAGTTTATTAGAAAACCAACGTCCGACAGTATCCTGGCAATGAACTATTTTGACGCGGCCGTGAGGCACACCCAGTAATCATTTAAACATTTTATGTTTTTGTATTTTGAACGTCACCGACTGTGTCAAAATAAATGTTTTTTCTTTAATTCTTTCTTCTCTTTTTGAGAGTGAGTGGGGCGCAATCTCACGCGGTTCCAGTGCGGGTTAGTACTCGTAGTTACATGTCAAATGACAAGGACAGCCCGGTTTCCCATTCGCTGCCCGACGCTCGCCCCGGACGGACGTGCCGCGCGCTACCTGCTCTCCGCTACCTGCTCGCCGCACCCTGTCTCGCCGCTAGTGTGTTCCGGTCGACGTTCCTGTCGAAGCCAGTTTCGTAGTCATCGACTACAAGTGTTTCCTGTATACTACTGCCTTTTTCAAGGAGGTAGTTACAGTCGCTATTTCTTAACAAAAATTGTGCCAAAACGTTATCGTCGGTCTTGGCCCCCTCTGGGTAAAACCACAGTTTCGTGGTCCTCGGTTGAAACCTCACGGTGTCAACGAAGCCGAGTGGGGTGTTGACCCAATCACACCCGCCGATCCCCTTCAGGGTGAGGCAGTCAATTGGAGCCGAGAGCTAGAAGTTTGGCCTTGGGGGATCTCCTAGTCAACTCTAGTTTCTGACTTCGTCCACAGCAACACACCTAGTGTCGGTTGGGAGTGTCTACCCCTTCGCACTAGACCCGGTCAGGGCCCGTTCGCACAATAAGATTGGCGAACGGTTTACAAGCTTAGGGCTCACCATAGGTACACACCTCCCTGTCTGCACCCGACAGGGAGGCTACACATCCCCGGGCCTATCCACCCGGGGAATTAGGATATAGGGCCGATAGGTTGCGAATGCCATGTGTTTTCGCATCTAGGTTTTAATTTTTCCCTACCGACAATGTCGGACTACGACCCGAGATGGGTCACGTACTTCTTAACGGAATTGCTCCCGGACCCGAACTTTGTGGCCCAGCATTCCGGCCGTGCTTTGCGCGGCAGTCCCACCGCGCCATCGTCGTCAGTCGCTGACTTCAGCGACGTGCTCGACAGCCCGCTCTCGCCCCCGCCGGCCGATCAAGGCCTTATTCAAGCGGCTTGCTCAAAGCCGCTTGCCGGAATTCCGGCTCTATTGTCGTTACCGACAATTGAGCCCGCTTCCGCGAACCCAATTAGCGCGAGACCCATTGTCTCGGCCGCGTCTATTGTTCCGTCCGCAGCTGCATCGGGCCCCATTGTCCCGGTATTAACAAAGGCTGCCCCCACCACACCCGCCCAAGCTCTACCCGAGAGCATGGATACCTCCGCTCCGATCTCGGACGACGATGGCCCCCTCTCTGCCTCTTCCTCCTCCTCGGAAGACGACTACGAGGTCGTCGGAAAAGGAGGGAAGAGGAAGAAAGGGGCTTCGTCCCAGGCCAGCAAGGCCAAAAAGGCCGTAGCGGCCTCTTCCTCCCCCACCCCTGCCCCTTCTCAGGCTCCCCGCCCCTGCGGTAGTAAGGCGAAACCCGCTTCCGCTTCTGGAAAGAAGCAAAAGCCCCCGCCTCCGGTCTTTATTCAAGACAAGGCCAAATGGACCGAAGTGTCCAAGATGTGCGTGGATGGAAAGATCCAGTACACCAGCGCCACTTCAACTCAACAGGGCATCAAGGTGTCCGTTCCCTCGTCCGCGGACTATAGGGAGCTCACCGCTATGCTGCGTACTAGGAACTACTCGTTCCATACCTACGCCCTCCCTGAAGAGACACCGACTCGCGTAGTCATCCGCCGAGTCCCGAAGGAGATCCCTTCGGCCGATATCAAAGATGACCTCTCTGCCCAAGGCATCTCCGTCTCAGCGGTGCACCGCCTTCACAAGGCGCGTCGCGGGCACGCTTACGACATGGTCCTCGTGGTGTGTGACCCTGTAGAAGGGCACCACCCGATCTTCAAGATCAAGTCGGTCTGCTCACTATCGGGGATCTCTATTGAGAAACCCCGCCGCTCCAATATAATTGGCCAGTGCCATCGCTGCCAATTATATGGCCACGCGCAGTCCAACTGCTACGCCACCCCCAGGTGCGTCAAGTGTCTGGGTGACCATGGCACAGCGGACTGTCCCCGCCCCAAGGATCGGGCTTTATGCACCGAACCCCCGAGCTGCGTACTGTGTGGCCAATCTGGCCACCCAGCCAACTACCGTGGCTGCCCGAAAGCCCCCAAGGCTTCCTCCCCCAAACTGGCGAAGCGCGCTAGCGATCGCCAGAAGAGGGAAAGCCCCTCGGCTACAATCAAAGTGCCCTCAGCGCAGTTGCCAGTGCGACTCAGCCCCCAACGACCCATGCCCTGGGCCAACTTATTCCGCAGCGACGCTCCAGTCACCGCGGCCCCCAACTCTCAGCCCCCTGCTACCAACCCCGCGCCCAAGGTTACCGTTAACCCTGGGCCAACCCCCTCCCCCGTGGCCCTTTTGGCAACTCCACCCGCCGCCCCCTCGAAGCCTGTCTCGGCAGCCCCGAAAAAGGTCCCTTCCCCTTCCCCAGCAGGTATCAAGCCCACCACGACGGAGATCCTCGTCCACACCCTCGCGGTTATGAACCAAGTGTTCGAAACCCCGGAGGCGATCGCGATGGCCGATCAGGTCTACGCCGCCAAGGGCGACCCTATCAAAATCCTCATGGCATACCACAGCTACCCCGGGGTACTGCGCGCCATCTCCAACCTCACCTTTTAAATATCAATTATGGATATTACAAAAGGTGCTAGATGTACAAAGCCCCGGTCCCTCAAGTTAGGTTTCTTTAACGCTAACGGCGTTAAAAGTCAACGCGATGAGATCGCCGCCTTCCTCCGCGACCATCAGCTTGACGTCCTATTAGTTCAGGAGACCTTTCTGAAGCCCCATATACGCAACCCGAACATCGCCAACTATCGCATAGTTCGCAATGATCGGTCACGCTGTCACAAGGGCGGAACCCTCATCTATTTCAGAAGGACTCTCCATTGCATCCCTCTAGATCCCCCCCCTCTCCTCTCTCACTTGGAGATCTCTCTCTGTCGGCTCGCCATGACCGGTCATCAACCGATCACCATCATCTCTGGCTATTTCCCACCAGCCAACGGTAGCGAGGATCATATATCCATCGCCGCCGACCTCTCACTCCTCTTCGGCTTGAGCGACTCCGTCATCCTGGCGGGCGACCTCAATGCCAAACATCCCGCCTGGAACAGTAACCTCACCTCTACCAGAGGCAGATTACTGTTCAACTTAGGGGCCTCCCTTAACTTTGACGTCATCGCTCCGATGACTCCCACCCACTATCCCGGCGACCCTAACCAAACTCCCGACGTCCTCGACATAGCGCTCCTCAAGAATGTGAACCTCCGTTTGCAATCTTTAGAGGCGCTACACGAGCTTAACTCTGACCACCGTCCCGTCGTCATGCACCTCATCCCCTACACGGGGGGTCCGCTTGACCCTGACCACCCGCCCCGCACCCAGCTGGTGACCGACTGGAGGAAAGTAAGCGAAAAGCTTAAATCCGACACTCTGTCACCACACCTGGAATCCATCCCTGACCTCATCGTCTCTGTCGATGACACTACTGGCGCGATCGCCTCGTTTACAGAACACGTGCAATCCGTTTTGACGGATTGCTCACGGGAAGTCCCGGTGGTGGAAGACCACCGCTGGAAACTACCCGCTGACGTACGTGAGCTGATAACCGAGAAGAACGCAGCCATCCGTGCCTACGACTCCTTCCCCTGCGATGCGAACAAAGCCCACATGCGCAATTTACAGCGTGCTGTAAAGAAACGCATTGCGGAAGCTCGTTCGGACAACTGGGACAAGTTACTCGGTGAACTTGAGCCCAATCACCAAGCCTTCTGGAACCTTCAGAGGAAGCTTCGCGCTCCCGAAGAATCTTCCACCCCTCCACTCATCCGTCCCGACAAGAGCATCGCTTTCGATAGCTCTGAAAAAGCCGAGCTCCTAGCCGACAGTCTCGAGTCCCAATGCTCCCCCAGTTCCCTTCCGGTCGACCCAAAGCACCTCGCCAAAGTCGACGCCGAGGTCGAACGTAGAGCCTCTCTCCCGCCCGTCGAAGACCCTGATGATCCTCTGCCCCCCGTCACCCCTGACGAGGTGCAAGACATCATCAAGGGTCTTCAGACTCGTAAAGCCCCCGGCTCAGATGGAATTACCAATAGGGTATTCAAACTCTTCCCCGCCCAACTGATCATGCTCATGACCGCCATCTTCAATGGCGCCATGAGTAATAACATGTTCCCACAAGCCTGGAAAGAGGCCTCTGTTATAGGTATCCCCAAACCCGGCAAACCCAAATCCGACCCCACCAGCTATCGCCCCATCAGTCTGCTCAACGTGCTCGGCAAAATCTACGAGAGGCTTATTTATAAGCGTCTCAAGGACTATGCTGAGGCGAAGAGCCTGATTCCGGACGAGCAGTTTGGGTTTCGTACCCAACACTCGTGCGTCCAGCAAGCGCACCGCATAGTCGAGCACATCAGTGCCGGCTTCCAGCGTGGCGCTATGACTGGCGCCCTGTTCTTCGACATAGCGAAGGCTTTCGACAAAGTCTGGCACAATGGCTTAATATATAAGCTATACCAGCTCGGCGTGCCCGACCGTCTCGTGCTCATCTTACGGGACTTTTTGTCGAACCGCACCTTCCGCTACCGCATCGAGGGCGCTCTCTCCTCCCCCCACCCGATTCGCGCCGGAGTCCCCCAGGGCTCCGTTCTCTCCCCCCTAATCTTTACCCTGTTCACTAGCGACATCCCTAAGAGTAAAAAGGCCCAATTGGCGTTATTCGCCGATGACACGGCCATTTACTACACGGGGACCAGTCCGCCAGCTATAGCTCAGACTCTCCAGACCTCGGCCAACGTCCTCGGCGCTTGGTTCCGGAAATGGAGAATCGAGGTCAACCCCGATAAAAGCCAGGCTGTTCTCTTTAGGAGAATTCGTAGGGCCCTCCCCAACCCCCCTAATCCGATCACCATGTACGGCAAGCCGATCCCTTGGGCGAAGCATGCCAAGTACCTGGGTGTCACTCTCGACCAACACCTCAGTTTCGCAGAGCACATAAAGCAGGTCCGTTCGCGGGCCGCTTTCGCTCTCGGTAGGCTCCAATTCATGCTTACAGAACGCAGCAAATTGTCACTCCGGTGCAAACTGCGTCTCTATAAGGCTGTAATCCGTCCCATTATGACATACGCTTGCGTCGTCTTCGCGCACGCCAAACCCAAGTATCTGCATCGAATGCAGACACTTCAAAACCGGTTCCTCCGTAAGGTCTCAGGAGCTCCCTTTTACGTCCGTAACATGGACCTTCATGTAGATTTTAAACTCCCCACAGTTCAGCAGTTCATGAAACGCCTCTCGAAGCGTTTCTTTGACACTGCCATAAAGCACCGCAATCCCCTGATTGCGGCCGCTTCCCGATACACCCCGTCCCGCATCAGTAAGGTTCGCCGTCCACGGCATACCCTCGTTGCCCCCGACGATGCCACCACTCTCCTCCAGGAGAGCAGCCCGGCTACTAGCACTGTTAGAGTAACATACAGATACAAATTTCCGTCGTTCCGTCCTCGCCGTCGAGGCCCGTCGCGACGACCCTGTCTACTCTCATCCTCCCGACCCTTGCTCGAGCCAGCCCGCGTTGCCGCTGAGCCAGTAGTTTTAAAAAACCCCCGATCCAGCTGTCCCTTGCTGTCCCCCCCCCAGCGACGCCCTAAGCCGAGGTCCGAACCCCGCAGGGGGTGCCCTTAGCGTGTAGTCGCTTAGTTTTGTAAGTTAGGTTTAGTTTTTATTAAGCCTTGGCTGGAGGCTACATTTCTTTGTGGCAGCCACAGGCAAGCCCGGTTAAGCAGTAGACAACCCTTTGGTTGAACTGCGAGATGCCATAACAAAAAAAAAAAAAAAAAAGCCCGGTTTCCTCACAATGTTTTCTTACACTGTTTTGTTTTGAGAGCAGCAGTGATTAATGTATTCGTACAAAGTTAAGCGCTTTTTGGGTACGGACCTAATCTACGGAACTCGTAAATTGCGATCCATCAGGTTAAGCTACTCCGCACGGCCGGGGTTGGTCCGTGGATGGGTGACCATCTTTACATACCGAGACCGTGTGTTGGATGGTCCCGGCTGTCATATGTGCATATTTGACAGTTGTTATGAGTCGTCAGAAGCCCAAAAGTCTTACCAAGGGGTATTACCCAGTTATTAGGTTGTAGAGGTCAGATAGGAAGTCGCTCCGTGTAAAATACTTGCATTCAGTTAGACTGGAAGCCGACCCCAACATATGTAGTTGGGAAAAGGCTATACAGATTGATATTGTTCATAATCATAATTATATTTTTTGCTTAAAAAATGGTGTTAAAATTGGTTTTAAAAAACATTTCGTACAGAGCATATATGTTTTTCATTTTGTCAGTCGGTAAATTATTCTATGCTGTATTTTTTTTTTAATAATTTTAACCTCACCATTTAAGTAGGTAGTTTATTTAAACTCTATAAGATCTATGTAAAGTTTTTAAATCACTTGGAATTTTTAATAAATATCCGAACACACGTGGCTTTTAAGAAAAATTGTCCCAGTCTCGTTAAAATATTTATTATGCAATATATTTAGCTCATAATAATTGCTTTCCTGTCCTAAAGTTCATGAACTATTGAAACCTATTAGGTGGGGATTTTTCAAAAAGCCTTAACCTCCGTTACATAAAGAACTCATGTGCAAAATTTCATGCTCTCAGACCAAGAGGCTTACAGCACACAGGTCATGTACAGGTCTTAATACCACAAAAGTGGCAGTAAGACCCCTCTTTGAGGAGTGGCTAGAGAGGCGTTACGGCGTCCTAACCTACCGCCTGGCGCAGTTTCTCCGGACATGGATGTTTCTGGAGGTTCCTGCACATTATCAGGCGGTAGGAGGCACCCTGGTGTCACCATTGCAAGGATTGCTCAGAGAACACGGTGGAGATCTGCCCCGCTCAAGCGGAGCACCGCAGTGTCCTCGTAGCGGCGATCGGCAGCGGCGGCGACCTCTCTCGCCCGGCTCTGTTTCAAGCAATGGTCCGGAGCCGAGAGGTAGTGGGAGGCAGTCACCTCCTTCTGCGAAGCAGTCATGCTAGCAAAGGAGGTGGCGGGATGGTTAAGAGGCCGGGCCCTAAAATCCCAGCCACCGCGGGAGTCGCTCCGGGCGTCGCAAGCTGCGTGACGTCTCCCGGCCACCGTAGGCGCGGGCGCGGAAGAGTCTAACACTCCCTTCCGCTCCACCCAGACCGGGAAGGGACATTTGATAATTTACCAAGACCGAGTGGCATAGTACTGGTTTCGCCAATAAAAAGCTGTTATAGCCAACATTGATAGAGAGTATTGACACTGACGGCTCTTGAACGGTTTTAAAAAGGCTGATCGCGTTCAGTTTCATTGGTAAAATACGCCCTTAGACTGTGCGTTCTCTGACAGTGAATGAATTCTTTTTCAAGGGCATCTCGAATTGCTACCAATGAGGTTGTCGAAACCCAGCTTGCCTGTGAGTACCTACCTCAATAAATTAAGATCTGCAGCCAGGGCATACAAAACTTACATACTACGGAGCTAAGGGCCGCCCATGCGGAGTACGAACCTCGGCTTAGGGCGGCGCTGGGGGAGAACAGTAAGGGACAAGCTGGATCGGATAGCTGATTATTTAGGGACGAATTTAAAGCTACAGACTAAGCGGCTCGGGCTGGCTCTAGCAAGGGACAGAGTGGGGATAAACAGCAGCGAGCCGCGGCGGCGAGGATAGAAGGACTTCTATCCTATTGGTCAGACTACTCTCCGGTAGGATAGTTTAATGAATTCTTAACTTAACTTTTACTAAGAAGAATATAGCGTATGAGTTTTAAAAATTAGAAACAACTTTTAAAAACCATTCCACACTTTTTGTTATCAACTTTTATCAAAAAAATTAAATTCAATAATCAATGATGATCATCAATAACAATCCATTATAATGTTAAAGACTTACTGCATTTCATAATTAATTGCAGCAGTCATAACATTGTTACTAAAAAAACATTACATTGTGATAACAGAGGATAACAGAGCAGCTAACTGTATCAACAGTTTCTAGAAGGTACAGTCAAACAAAGAGACAGGTCGATACATTATGTATTTAAAAATTGAGAATTACGTGGGAGCATTTTACTCATCGTTACGAAAATTTTGTGTGGTGCTATTCTGTAAAAATCTCACTATATTAACTTAGGTGAAGTGAGCTTGAAGTCAGCCGTCAATGGTGTCAATTCCTTGCATCTGCAGGTGATATACTAAAAGGTTCTGGATGAAATTGACACAAAGATAGATTTATAGTCTCGAATGGCACGCTAACCATTTTTATCCCAGAAACATGCACTACATACGCTGGCAAAGCCAGAATTCACTACTCGTATACTTCTTACGTACATCGCGTGTTTTATAAGACAGTACTCACACAATAAAAACGAATACTGGAAAAGAAAGAGAGTTTGCTAGTATACTAAACTCTTTTGCTGACTGTACAGATCACAAAAAAACCTTTAGATAGCCTTTCAATCCACGAAAAAGGTGAAATCAAAATATAAACAAAATTATAATTTATCTTAAAGATTTCACATTTACTAAGGTTAATCCAACTTTCAATACTTATGCAAAGGTTAAATAGATAAAATTATAGTATATAAACGGTTAGTTTTCTTTTTCGATATTAATATTTGTGGACCAACGAAACTAACAAAATGGCACCGGTATTCCAACTGAAGTTCTTCGATTTTATGGGAGTTGCTGAGCCCATTAGGTACTTGTTTGCCTATGGTGGTATCAGCTACAAGAATGTGGTGATCAAGAAGGACGCTGACTGGCCTGATGTACAGAAATGTAAGTTTAAAATATTCTTCTTTTTTATTCTTCCTTCCTTGTCTTCTCTGTGTACCGCCTTTTCTCTATCTCCTTCTTGTTCGTGAGACTCTTGTCAGAGCGGCCGTTGTCATCATGAGTTGTATTTCTTGCCATTTTTTGCGACATTTAGTGTTTCGCGAGTTTGCCCTATAGTGGGACAAAAGTATAGGCTGATTAATTTTTTTATGTTCTTCGGTATATTAACAGAAATGTTTACGAACAATTGTTAGCATTAAAGGGCTGACCAGCACCTCTTATGACAGTATTATTTTAATATTACTTCAGTATGAGACTGAGACGGAGCTATACAGGACGTGGCTCTATCTCTTTCTCACTGCAACTCAACTCTGTAAGTTAGTTATTGTGCTCAAACGTCATGATTAGTATAATATAGTTATTCTTTAGGATAATATGAAGTTAGAGGGTCGTGTTAATGATTTCAATGATTACAATTTTGTAAATATGCCCTTGCTACGGCCGGGAATTATATTTTGATAAATATTTTTCCCGATACTAACCTGCAAATTGCAAGAAAAAACATATTAAAATAAAAAAAAATTACGGGTATACCTTGTATTTTTCACCTTTCGATATAAATCCTATGTGGTATTGTACAGAGAACAGCACATCAAGTTTCCCCAATCTGTCAAATTTCTTTGATAGTTTTTCAACTTTTTTACTAAGGTTCATTTTCCTTTGGTAAAATTTGACGGTTAGGAATAGCTTGATGTGCTGGCGTCTGTACAAATAATATTATGTTACATGGATGAATACTTAATGCCATAATAATTTCCATTGTTACAAACAAAAACTCATTCATTGAAGTAAGTTCTGAAATTATTCAATTTATTGAATTATTATATTGCTCTTACACCAAGATAAGAAATCTTAATTTGTTTTTATATTTCATCATTGTTTCAATTTAAGGCCATGGGGCCAGATTGTGGTCACGCTAGCTCGCTATCTAGAAATAATTAATCTTTAATTTATAATTTTGCCAATTATCAATTGCTTAGATTTTTTAATTTATAAATTACTTTTGCCAATGGCTTCGCCCGCGCAGAACTTGGAAATTATCCCACGAAAATATACAAGCCCCGGTTGGCCTGATTAGTTTTTGGTAGTTTTTCATTTCAGACAGACTGACGCGGCCAGGGGACTTTGATTTGGAATAACTAGCTATCAGCATATATTTAGGTCCATTTTCTGACTACATACATATTTTTTTTTAAATATTGTTTAGAAATTATTTTCTTTTCTTTTGTTTCCACATATTTATACCTACAATACAGTTTTAGATAGTTACGATGTTGTTTTATGGCAAATGCTGTGTACACCTATATAATAGGCGTGCATACCAGCACTTTTATTATTTTGAGTTTACTTTTTTGTATGTACTGCTCTTGGTATACCTAACAGATAAATAATAACTGGTGTCTTCTTTTCGTGTGGTTAGTGACTAACCTGGTGTCAGAGTCTTTATGCTGCCCATGGGCCTCTGACTTAGCTTCACGTGCTGTTGAGAAATATCTCTCAGACATGCTGGTTTCCTCACGATGTTTTTTAATTATCACTTGCTTAAAAATCGGTGAACTGGTGATTGATGTTCTGATTCTGGCCACTTGTCAAAATAACTAGCGAAAATGGCCGAAATCGTACTAATACCACTTTGTTTTATTAAAATTATTTCATGAGACATTTTACCAAAAAAAATCAGGAATATTTACCAGCCATTTTAACCGATATTGGACGAACACAGAGTAAAAATATTCCCATTAATTTTCAGCTGTCCCATTCGGCAAGCTGCCAGTTCTGGAAGTAGACAAGAAGGTGCTCTACCAGTCTGTGGCGATCAGCCACTACCTCGGAAAACTGGTAGGATTAGTTCCTGCTGATGACTTGGAAGCTGCTGAGCTTGATGCGATAGCGTTGTCCGTCTTCGATTTTGGTTCAAGTAAGTTCTAATTTAATATTCAAGATTGTTGGAAACTATTACCGCAGGGGCTCGGGTAAGCGGGATTGTCCGAAAGGGTTACCCATGAAGCTTTGTATTTGCTTCATGGGGTTACCGCTACCCTGGAACATAAAGGGCTAAGGAAGGAACATGGATGGGTTTTAGTCAGTAAGAGTCTGACACTCCCTTCCGCTCCACCCAGAGCGGGAGAAGCCATTGGATGATTTCCCAGCCTCAAAAAAAAGGGGCGTGTCTAAATAATAACAGCCACACGAGTCGATCGACCAGGTTAAGCTACGCTTCCCGTGGTTGGTTCGTGGATGGGTGACCATTTTTACTTACCAAGGCTCCGTGCCCCGGAAAGCACGTTAAGCAGTCAGTTCTTGGATCTTTGACAGTCGTTACGGGTTGTCAGAGGCCCGAAAATCTGACAACCAGTCTTACCAAGACTGACAGCCTAATAGCATTTTTGCCCGACCCGGTAATCAACCCCAGAACCTCATGCTCAGCAATAGCGATGCGACCTCTAGACCAACGAGGGCTTTTCTTGAGGACCTTTACAATAAATACTAACAAATATGACATTATAATTGACAGAGGTCTACGAATGGTACCACGAAGTCAACAAGGAGAGGAAGACGTACCTGTGGAAGGAGCTGAAAGACCTGTGGTTCCCGAGGTATCTCCGTGACTTCGAAGAGATTGTTCAGAAGAAGGGAAGCTACTTCGGTGGCCAGGTTAGTAATGTTTGAAGTCATTTGCGTCTTTTTTTGTGGTCATAATCGCAAATGTGTCTTAGAAAATGAGAATAAACGATTTACGCGAGGTTTGTGGATTATCTAGGTTCTGCAATTATTTAACTCAAGTTCCTCAAAATTACTCAGAATTAGCTTTTGCCCGCTGCTCCACTCGCCTTAATTAAGAATTTGACACTTAATTCGGGTTGCACTCTGCTTGTAATAATATCACGTAAGTAATCATGATTCGAAAGACACGTGGCGCCATCTATTATCATAAGAAAGTTATTGTTGTGTTTTTTCTTGGAAGCATAACTTTTTTTGTGGGATGAAAGGTACCCTATGTCCGTTTCTATGCACGAAAGAATAATCAGTTCAGTGGTTTAGACGTGAAAAGGTAGCAAACAAACTTACTTTCTCATTTATAATATGAGTTAAGACTAGCTTCTGCCCGCGGCTTCGACCGCGTGGATGTCGGAAATTGTTACATTATTGGAGTTTTACTAAAGATTCCAAATTTTTTTGATAATATAATATAGCTTATGTCACCCGGGGATAGTGTAACTTCCCAACAATTAAAGAATTTTTAAAATCGTTTCAGTAGGTTCAGAGCCTATTCAATGCAAACAAACAAACAACCAAATCTTTCCTTTTTATAATATTAGTAAAGATAACAGAAGATTATTCAGAAAATAAATATCAAGGCCTGATCCTCGGTCTCCGTGGCCTTTGAATGCAGAAGTATGTGCGCAATTATTTGAAGGTGGTGACAAAATCCAAGCCATATCTAGCGAATCTTATCTTAATCCTTTGAAAATTCTTTAACCATTCTCTCCTTTTCAGAAAATAAGCTGGGCTGACCTCTACTTCGTGGGCATCATGGAGTCGGTTGAGGGCATGTGGGGCTCCAAGATCCTGGAGAAGCAGTACCCGTTGCTGCAGAGGATCTGGACGCACGTCCACGAGATCCCGGCCATTGACACCTACATCAGCAACCGACCCAACTACAAATATTAATGAAATAAAAATAAACATTTGAAGTTTCGAAATGAATCGTTTGACTTTTATTTATTTACTAGCTTCCGCCCGCGGCTTCGCCCGCATAATATGTCAACAAATTATACACATAAACCTTCCTCTTGAATCACTATATCTATTAAAAAATCCGTTGTGTAGTTTTAAAGATCTAAGCATACAGACACAGACATTAGGACGCGGCAAGCGACTTTGCTTTATACTATGTAGTGATTTGAACCTATCGCAGTAAACTTAAAAGACATGTGTTGTTACCAACCCGCACTGTGCCTGCGTGGTGGATTACGATTACGATCCACTCCCTCTCACAGAGAGGAGGCCTGCGTCCCAGTGGAGGGAACATTATACTGGGTGTAACCGAAAGGTTATATACATACAAAAGGATATGCTACAGACCACTAAACTGAACAACATTAACTACGGGACCAACTCCGAAATCGTGAAAAAAAAATCAGCTGTTCCCTACATTTCGACGAGTCACGAGACCAAAAATGTTAAGAACAGCTGTTTTTTTTTGTATGTCAGTATACCCTTCCGGTTACAACCTGTAGATCAATTTGGTGGGTAGTTACGAACACATATAGAAAGATGAAGTGTTGTATTGATACATTACTGCGAGGATGATGATGATATTGCTGGTGGTGGGATATCCGTCTCGGTATCGTATCGTATCGTACCGTAGCCCAGCATCAGTGATAGCCTGTGGATGTGGAGTTACCGTCGGACTGCCAAGTCATAGATCTCGAGTTCGAACCTAAGGCACGCACCTCTGATTTTACGGATTCATGTGCGTATTGTATAATTGTCACTTGCTTAAAAATCGTTGAAGAAAAACATCGTGAGGAAACCGGCATGCCTGAGAGATATTGTTCAACAGCATGTGAAGCTAAGTCAGAGGCTCATGGGCAGCATAAAAACTCTGACACCAGGTTAGTCACTAACCACACGAAAAGAAGAAGAAGATCGTACCGTAGTAATTCGATATTTGTGAAATAAACACATAATCAGCCTATGATATTTATCTTAATACATAGTTGAGTAGTTTGTTCTGTCTTGTTTTCTAATCATAAAAGACAAACATTTAAAGCAATATTATTGGTTATAAGACGGTGAAATTATGAGAAACTTTAAATCTCGTTGAACATTATATCACGCCTCTATTCAATGAGGTAATCACAGAATTCGAATTCATGTTGAATTCAAATACCATTGCCTGTTATGTTAATAACAATAACAGTAAGTTATATAGGACCAATCTGGAAGTATTTTCTATCAAATGAACATTTTTTTTCCAAATGTGGAATGCCCAAGCATACGCCCATGCCCATAATGCATTAAAATATATATCATCCGAATCGAGAACCTCTTCTTTTTTTGAAGTAGATTAAAAATTGAAAACAGCGATTTGCTGTATTTTGGGTTTAACAAAATGTCACACACACACACACATGTATATGTCTGCCTTTTCCTTATATTTACCCCTTTTCTTTTTCCCCTATTCTATCAACAACCAAAGACCTCATCAACAATTCGTCAACCCCTCCAAGCTTCAAGTCGTAAAGTCTCGCACAAGATCAACCCACCACCATCAAAAATGGCGGCAAAATTCATTCATTATTCGCAAGGTCCAGGTGTTAGGGTCACTATATCGCCGACAATTACTTAGAAACTGTATTAGGAGCAACCACTGAAACACCCGGCCAAGTAAACAGGATCCTTTTACTGCTATACCACTTAAGGGTTGTGGAGGAAAAGGCTGTTATTGGGGTAAGAGTGCAAGCGATTTTAAGCGGGGGTAAGAGTGAAAATTTTCCACATTCAATCAATCTGCCTAGCTTTTACTCAACTAGTTTGAGTCGGATTCCAGTCTAACCGGATGCAGCTGATTACCAGTATTTTACATGGAGCGACTGCCTATCTGACCTCCACAATCCAGTAACTGGGCAATACGATACCCCTTGGTAAGACTGGCTGTCAGATTCTCGGGCTTCTGACGACCCGTAAAGACTGTCAAAGATCCACGAATGACAGCCAGGACCAACGGCCTAACGTGCTTTCCGAGGCACGGAGGATCCCCGATATGTTAACATGGTCACCCACCCACGGACAAACCCCAGCAAGCGTAGCTTAACCTGATGGAACGATCCGTGCGGCTGTTATTACTTAACCACGAGCTCCTCGAGAAATTTTTTCACAATAATTAAGAAATGACGCAAAGAAAGAACACAAACTGCACGAATGGGTCTTAGTTTTTATACTTTAATGGTTTTTTTTAAATAAAAGTAAGTGACAAATGTGGTGCAATAAACCAGTTACGGTGTTTTTAAGAAAAGAAAAACAATTTTATTGTATTCTTCTTCTTCTTAGCATGTCGATAGCAAAAATAATACTTCCCTTTATATTATTTTTTTCAATTGTTTGGCCCAAAATTCAGCAACGCGGATACACACTGACACAGCCATTAGGTCCTCACGTGTGCATGTGACAAAAATCCCGTGTGCTAAATCCTTTGGCATGTTGAATTGTAACAGCCCAATCATTCAATGAATTTTGCGCTGATTAAATGATTGAACGTGTCTCAGTAGGGAGATATAGATAACAGCAGTTGTCACGTTGTAGTCTAGCATCCGATGGCCAGACCCCATTGTCACCGATAGGAATGATAGGAAAGAAATCCAATAACAGTTTGCCACATCCGGGAATAGAACTCAGAACCTCATGCTACTAAAGCACCTGATTAATAATAACCACTATGTCCATGGGCCACATAAAAACTCTGACACCTAGTCACTAACCACGCGAAAAAGAAAAAAAAGAAAGACGTACTTATCGTTGAGGGGACTTTGTCGATAGCTGTCAACAATGTCAATCCCTAGATTGTGGTGAGATACTACAGAATATACCAACCGGTTTTTTTTTGCGTGTGGGAAATCATCAAATGACCTTCCCGCTCTGGGTGGAGCGAAAGGGAGTGTCAGACTCTTACTGACGAAAACCGATGCATATTCCTTCCTTAGCCCTTTATGTTCCGGGGTAACGGTAACCCTTTCGGACTAAACCACGTGAATACACCGGCTGTGCTAACATTTCCATCAACTAGCGTTTTGCCGCTGCAAGGGGCGCCCAACCCGAGGGTTGCGGCGACAACACAGAAAACCCTAGTAATTTACGGCACAGTAGTTGGTAGCGCCTACGGAAGCGGTTTATTATCGCCCAGAGAGTGAGAGTTCGCAGAACCTCTCCATCAGACGTTTTATGTGCAGTCAACTTGTTTATTTATTGAAACGCTTATTGCACTGCCCCTGTCATGGTTTTCACATGTCCTTTTTTTATCCACACACTGACGCCCGTGATTCGCATGCTGTTTACGACTTGACAAAACATCGAGTTTTCTCTATTATATGTAAGTTTAATATTAATGTTTTATAAAAATAAATCTTCTGGAATAAATTCTCTATTTTATGGTGTAAACCACATTGAAATCCGTTGCGTAGTTTCAAAGAACAATGCGGTCAATGCAAACACGAAAAACGACTTTAATTTAAAATAAATAATCATGTCTAAAAAACTTAACTAAGACTACACTAAGATTGAAAGTTTTATTCCGCATATATAATATGTAATCTAACATTAAAACTAAAAAATATATTATGTACTTACAATTACACCAAATGAAAGTTGTTGGTCCCGGCTGTCATTTTTGCATCTTTGACAGTCGTTATGGGTCGTCAGAAGCCCGAAAATCTGACAGCCAGTCTTACCAGGGGGTATCGTATTGCCCAGTTACTAGGTTGTGGAGGTCAGATAGGCAGTTGCTCCATTTAAAATACTAGTATTCAGCTGCATCCGGTTAGACTGGAAGCCGACCCCAACATAGTTGGGAAAGGGCTGGGCAAATAATAATGATGAATTATACCAATGAAACTATTAGCTAGCTAACATATGGCGTGGAAAAATATAGATAGATGGAAGTAGTAGCGTCAAAACCCTTTTAATTTATCATATTTAAATATACCCAGAAATACCTTTGATCTTACTGTGTAGGCAGTTTCTCAGAATAGTTTTTGATCAAACAGTTCTAATTGAATTTACCTAACATGACTGTCCTAAGTGGGTTAACGTTAATTTGCAACGAGTTTGACCGTTTCGTAACTAAACGTATTTCATGTTGTCCTACATGAAAGGATATCAAATTATTCACTTATCTACTGATATGCTTGCTTTTCTTGAGCCCCGTACATTATTGGATTGTTGGATAGTCTGCTTAATAAAATCCTAGCTAAGCATATTGTTCTCGAGGACGGTCAGTTTGGTTTTAGACCGAACTTATCAACGGATAGTGCAATTCTATGCCTTAAGCAGACTGTCCAATATTATACAGACAGAAAGACTCCTGTAATGGCATGTTTCCTGGATTTATCGAAGGCTTTCGACCTGGTAAATTATGACCTGCTCTGGCATAAGCTCTCTCACGACACTACTGTCGCGGCCGATGTGATATCACTGTTTAGATATTGGTACAGTAGTCAAAAGAATACAGTTAGGTGGGCAGGCTCATATTCTGATATGTATGGGTTGGATTGTGGGGTGAGGCAGAGGGGTCTGAGCTCCCCCAGCCTTTTTAACCTATACATAAACAAACTGATAGGTAGGCTCAGTAGCACTAAAATCGGCTGTCACGTGGACGGTGTGTGCGTGAACAATATCAGCTATGCTGATGATATGGTGCTGCTGAGTCCATCTATCGGTGCAATGAGAAGGCTGTTTAATATTTGTGAAAGTTATGCAGTGGCTCATGGGCTCAAATACAATACCGATAAGAGTGAGTGGTTGGTTTTTAAATCGGGTACTTTAACCTACAAGCAGCTGCCTGAGCTCTCACTCTCTGGGTCTCCTTTGGGTCGGGTTTCGAGGTTAAAGTATTTGGGTCATTGGGTCACTGACGACTTAAAAGACAATGTAGACATAGACAGGGAGCACAGATCGCTGGCTGTCCGTTGCAACATGCTGGCCCGCAGGTTTGCACGCTGTACTGAATCTGTGAAGGTAACGCTTTTTAAGGCCTACTGCCAGTCGTTTTACATGTGCAGCCTGTGGACCAAGTATACCCAGCGGGCATACAGCGACCTGCGCGTACAGTACAATAACGCATTCAGGGTGCTTTTGGGGTTGCCGTGGCGATGTAGCGCGTCAGGGATGTTCGCGGAAGCGTGCGTCGACGGGTTCGCCGCAATCATGCGGAAGCGTTGTGATTCCATGATGGCGCGCTTGCGTTCCTCCTCCAATGGCATCCTGAGTGTGTTTACAGACCGATGGGACTCTCCCCTTATACGAAGGTGGGTAAGTGTTCAGACACACTTATCCAAATAATCTGGTGTACGTTGTGTGTTTCACTAGTTGTTTATTATTGTACATTTAATTTAATACTAACATTAGGCTAAGATAAACTACTACTAACAATATATGGATGCAATAATTCCGAAATAAAATATTTGAATTTGAATTGAATTAGGTAAATGCATAGCATTCAGTCAAATTATCACATTCATATATTATTATGGCACGTCTTTGCCTATGTAAGGTTGCATTTCCACGAGAGATGTGCGAGGCGAATGTGCTTGAAACTAATCAGTAAATAAACACTAGCTCACCTCAAACTATCAGCAGCAATGATAGCCTAGTGGTATGACCGTCGGACTGCCAAGTCATAGGTCTCGAGTTCGAACCCAAGGCGCGTGCGTTGCACGCCATGCACCTCTTATTTTACGAATGCATGTGCCTATAGTTACAACTTGCTTAAAAATCGGTGAAGGAAGACATCGTGAGGAAACCAGCATATCTGAGAGATAATTCTCAACAGCATGTGAGAGTCCCAAGTCAGAGGCCCAAGGGCAGTATAAAATCTCTGACACCAGGTTAGTCACACTAACCACAGGAAAAGAAGAAGGAGCTCAAGCTATGAAAATAAAGTGATCCTATTGGTGTTTTTTTTCCTCGCACACCATCTAGCTACCTCGCTCATCTATGATGAATACGCAGCATTAAGCATCAGCGGGTTGCTAGATACAGCAACGCTATTTTTTTAAATTCTACCAATGAAAAATAAGAGTATGAAGTGAGTTGTCAATAGTATCAAAACCTCGTTTTGTGAGTAATAGTTGGGTAGCTCGCTGTCCGATCAGGTTTAAGCCCGTGCCGGATGGCGCGTACGTGTTTCACGCGCGCTTCAAAGAGATGTCAGCATGAAGCAAAGGCCGAAGCCCGCCGGGTCAGCGGGATTGTCTGAAAGGGTTACTGCTACCCCGCTGCTACTATAACATAAAGGGCTAAATAAGGAACATGAATGGGTTTTAGTCATTAAGAGTATCTCTACCTCCGCTCCACCCAGAGCGGAAGGAGCCATTTGATGATTCCCACCCTAGTTAAAAATAAAAAATACCTGTAATGACAGCTCACTTCATCAAAGTTTTCACGTTGAGATTTTTCAGAAAAGACTGGCTGATAAGTAACGTATCTCTAACACCATATACCTACCTACCTACATCACCCATCTAACAGCACCATTCTTCAGGCCAATACAATTAAAGATACATAAATAGTGTTCGATTGGGTCCTATAAATTTGTGGCCTGTCCTATATTCGGGGAAACTAATCGCCATCTTGGCCGATAATAGGAAGGTCGTTAAAACAAATACCCTTGTTTATTACGCCCATTATCGGAAGTAATTGGATAAGAAAACTGGAACTGTTAAGGATTATGAATTGTAATAACCGGTCTTGTTTTGTTTATTTTTTATTTTTAAGCGATTAAAGAGGTCGTATACGCATTGAAAATAGCCCCACTTTGAGTTTTCTCCGGAGTCGGGGACTTTCGGAGACGTCGTCGGGAACTTGGAAATTCTTAACATTAAGCTGTTGAGGTCATGTCTCATTTTATACAACGTGGCGCTACAATGGTGACATTAATTTAATGCGTACACACGTCACGTCATACGTTTTCACATTCTCATTTCATGAAGACATTATATTTCCATTAAACGTTATTATTTACGGATTTAATTAAAATGTTAGAAAATAGCATCTTAGAGCAACCTGTACTTACAGAACTATCGCGCAGCGGTCACTTTCAGGGTTACAGATCATACCATTCGCATTAATTAAATTATAACGAACAAGCCATATTGGGATGAAACAACTGCAAAAAGTAGGCGAATTGATTTTGTTATTTAATTTGTTTGAAACATTTTTTTTTCAATTTATTTTAACCGCTAGGGCACTAGTTCTGCCCGTGTGTTAAATTACTCTCACCATTGTAGCGCCACGATGTATAGATACAGTATTTTTTAGGTATCAGAATAAACTGAAGACAGTCATACAAACCGTAAATAAATTATTCAAAACGCTACAGTGTGGATAGTAACATACACACCCAGTATATCAAAAATACCACCTCACGTCTCACCTACATCTCCGCCACGGAAATACCAAGCATACTTTCCGTCAGTAACGCCTCAATACAGACTTTATATCTCCAACAAAAATGATCAAATATGCACCCTAAGCTATCCTATCTATTCGTCCCTTACCTAAAAACACTTCCAAACTTTCACTCCAACGGAAATTCTCACACCATTGCTGGTTTTGTTCGGTAAAGTTTATCATCGACCCGTTGCAAGCCATTAATGGATATGGAACCGCATTTTTTTGTCGCGTACGCGTCATGCTATCGGTGCATAAAGTGACGTGACATGATGTTATCGATAATATGTGCTTTCAACCAAGCACCGTGGGGGTGACAGAGCATTTTTCAATGATAACCGTCAAGGACATTGTATTGTAGTAAACAGCATTGTTTATGGTGTCTGGACGCGCCATGAAAGGGTTGCTTGATGGCTGGTGTGATTGGCTTGCTTTGAAACCACCATGCTCTTGATGACATGGATGTACTGTTTAAATGTTTTGAAACGAGCGCTATTCCTGCCGACAAACTGTTACGCAGTTTGGCAGGTTTAAAAAAAGGTGTAAAGTTTTTGGTCCAAATATTTTTATTTTTTTTATATTTCATATACTATGACATACCTATACAAGACGTAGAATATAAGATGCTCGTTAAAAAACTCAGTTGGCAGAAAAATCCAACCTAAAATTCATAGTCTTCTTTTGTTTCGTGTGGTTAGTGACTGACCTGTTGTCAGAGTTTTTATGCTGCCCATGGGCCTCTGACTTAGCTTCACATGCTGTTGAGAAATATCACTCAGACATGCTTGTTTTGTCACGATGTTTTCCTACGCCGACTTTTAAGCAACTGATAATTATATAATACGCACATGAAACCGTAAAATCACAGGTGCGTGTATTGAGTTAGAACTCGAGACTTATGTATGACTTGGCAGTCCGACGGTCACACGGCTATCATTGTTGTCAAATTCATAGTAACCTACAGTTTTGAAACCAATTACATTTAACGGAAAATAAAATTGTAATTAATGAGATTTAAGTTGATAAAAAATTCATCACTATTCAAATATTTAAGTCCAAACCTTATAAAAACCATCTTCACAATAACTCAGTTTTTATTTTTAAAAACAGTTACAAAAACAGGTTGTTGTACATTAGTCACTAAGTAAATCCGTCATATTTTGAAAAATCCATACATTGAAAGTAAATTCGTCACAGGTATTAAAAATGTGTGTAAATTCGTCACAAACCCTCTTTTCAAAAATTTTATTCTTAAAGTAGCGATTGCAACCAACATTTTTTATTTAAATCATTCACTTGAAAACTGTGATTTTTATGTTGATGTAAGGTAAAATAATAAACAATATGCTGTGATGATGAAAAATATACAACATTTTCATTCTACTTCTTGTTTATTTATTTTTTGCTATTACGGATTATAACGATGTGACGAATTTACAATAAACAAAGTTAATATATTGGGAATTGTGGCGAATTTACACATATTTTTTTTTGTGACGAATTTGCTTTGTGACAAATGTACAACAACCCACAAAAACTACAAAGTAAATAAAATTACCAAGAAATACGCGTAGGTATAACGGCATTACCCAGCTTCCCGGGTGTCGTATTTAAGCCGTAAACTCTGCTTAAAATTTGCTACAGTTACTGGGGGAATACGGGGATAAAGGGTAACTAAAGGGGAATACGGGGAAGTCAGGGGACATCGTTTGGACCAAACCCTTTTATATCACTAGTTTAGCTGCGTTTTAAGCCCAGTGTTTGTAGGACGTTGCTTACGCGTTATGCGAATGAGACATAAAATAAGGTTCAATTTGTCTTGATGTCTTAAGAAGACTGCGACCAAAGTCGGTTTGGTCGCAAAAATGTAGGAGATATTTTTGACAAATCGAGATTGAGACTAATTGTGTAACAAACAACAGCAAAGCGTTTCATTTTGACAGTTTGACAACATTCATTGCGTTATTTACGTTGGCGAGCAGACGATTTTTTGCTAAGCAATGGTTTAGTTATTTCTAAATGGAATGGTAACTTCACACTAAAGGATCATGTTTTTTTTTTAAGGCTGGGCAATCATCCTATGACTTCTCCCGTTCTGGGTGGAGCGGAAGGGAGTGTCAGACTCTTACTGACTAAAACCCATCCATGTTCCTTCCTCCTTGCCCTTTATGTTCCGGGGTAGCGGTAACTCTTTCCGACAATCCCGCTTATAGGATCATGTCTATGATACCAAACAGGGGCCGGCCATTATCAACAAATGAATTTTAGAGTACAAATCGAAATGAAAAACTCCCGTTGGTACCTACCTACACACCGTATTTATAGCGCAAAATAATGCTATTATTCTTCCTAATATTCTCACAAAAACAAAGGAATATGAGCTTATTACATAATAATAGAAATGATGCGTAAGACGTCACATTAAAGTTTGGTACCGAAGCTCTGCTATTTTTGGATCTAAATCCAAAAATACTTAGGTACTTAGGTACTTCGGTACTTAGGTACAGTCACCAGCACATCAAGTTACCCCAAACTGTAAATTTTTCTCAATCGATTTTGAACTTAATAACCAACGAATTAAGGTTTAAAATCATTTGGAGAAATTTGATACTTTGGTAAAACTTGATGCGTTAGCGACTCTGACAGGTGGTATGCTTTTTAATAAATAATAGGGAAAAAACATCTTGGGAGAAGTGACTTAAAAATTTAGGTCCTGAAATAAAAAAACTTAAATATGACGTACGTACTTACTTATAACTGTTTTATGTAAAGGTAAACATAACTACCTCTAAGCGAAAACGTAAGTACCTAAGTATAGAAGATTTTCTAATTAGATTTTTTAGGCTTCTTATTTAGTCATAAGAGAATTGATCGTATTGCAAAAATTACTCTTTTGTGTTAAAGACACAAATAACTATCATTCAGTAGGTTGAACTACTATTAGGTATTTTGGTCCCTCACTCCGAAACGCAGAAGACAATCAATTTATGTAATGCCTACACACAACAGATTTATAGCCTAACCACACTGTTCACAGCTGTTCTTAGTCTACCTATAAATTAATAGCGAATGGGTAAACAGCACCACTTACCATACAATTAAATATCGACTAAAAACACGTTACAGTTACACCACCCACTACTTCCACACACAGTAATTGTCATGACGGTAACAGCCTAAAGCCGGGACTCCACCAAAGCAGAGATGTGTGCGGTGTGCAGTGTGCTGTGCGAGAAGAGATGCTTTTCAGATCGCGGGACTCCACTAAAGCGGAGATGTGTGCGGTGTGCTGTGTGCTGTGCGAGACGAGACGTTTTTCAGCTCAGGGGACTCCACCAAAGCGGAGATGTGTGCGGTGTGCTATGTGCTGTGCGACAAGAGATGTTTTTCAGATCGCGGGACTCCACCAAAGCGAAGATGTGTGCAGTGTGCTGTGCGAGAAGAGATGTTTTTCAGTTCGGGTGCGAAGCGTTGAGTGCTCAGTAAGCGCACTCTCGGCACGCCGCCGCTCACATCTCTCGTTTCCACTGCGCGTCTTCCGCGCACAGCTCACATCTCCGCTTCCATTGCGCCATACAAATATTACACATCTCCGCACAGCGATCTCCACTGAAGCTAAATAATAATAATAATAATATTACTTGGACATTCACACAACGCCATATAGTCCCAAGCTAAGCAACCTAATGCTTGTATTATGGTAACGAGATGGCTGATAAACTACTTATTTATATATATATTTTTTTATAAATACATACACATTATACATAGCAAAACACCCAGACCCGTACTTCCGTACGGGAATCGAACCCAACATCGAAACAAGCTGCGCAGCAGTCAATCGCTCAACCACTGCGCCAACCTTGTCGTCAAAGCTGAGCGGAGAGGAGATTGTGTCAATAACACAATTCTATTGGTTGTTTAAAAAACATCTCTCCGCTTTGGTGGAGTCCCGGCCTAAAGCTCGTAACACCTAACTCATATTTAATCAAGATTTATAACATTAAAACATGGGGAGTTATTGTTACCCCAAAATATACGGTCGGGTCGACCCCGTGGTTTTGGTGACCTCGGCAGATGTTCACTTCGGGGTAAACTTGTCGCTTGCCAAATTGTTGGGTTAATTATTTTAATGTAAAATGTTAAACAGGCCATAGTTTATTTTATGTGAGATTTTCTTTAATCTTTTTTGGGTGGAAAAGATAGGAGGAATTTAAAAAAATAAGGATTATTCTCCTATTTATAAGTATCGTCATCATATCTAGTATGAAGCAGTAGATTCCTGGATATTGGGCACTCCAATTAAATTAAAACAAGCCATTAAACTTAATCTTCGACCTCTTGCTTCAAGTTCAAGATGGCCGAAAAACCAAAAAAAAGATAAAAAAGATAACCAAATATGGTGACTGTGAAGACACAGTCACCATATTTGGTTATCTTTTTCCATTTATAGTTTATAATCTAGAAATTGAGCGCTCTAGATTGGAACATGCTCGCCATAAATAGGTACAGTCATCGCCAGCACATCAAGTTACCTCAAACTATCAAATTTTTCAATTGATTTTAAACTTAACTATCAGCCGTTTAAGGTTTAAAATCATTTGGATAAATTTGACACTGTGCTATAACTTGATGCGCTAGCGACCGTACAATGTGAAACCAGTTGCGATTTTGGCCCCTCCTCAATCAAATAATTTGGCACTTCCACATCTAGTTAGTCCTAGGTACCTATACCTACCAAATTCACGACGATTGTTAAACTATTGTGCCTGCTTCACGGCCGTTGACTTAGAAAATATGCATAATTTATCTAAACACTAGCTGCCGCGACAA
This sequence comes from Hyppa rectilinea, assembly GCA_951799385.1. Classification (NCBI taxonomy): domain Eukaryota; kingdom Metazoa; phylum Arthropoda; class Insecta; order Lepidoptera; family Noctuidae; genus Hyppa; species Hyppa rectilinea. The sequence goes on along the minus strand of OX637312.1, from coordinate 14,711,770 downwards.
ACGTTATCCTGTCTTAATTATGATACCTACCTTACGTACCCTAGCTACCTACTTACCTATCCTACCACGGAAACGCAGTCGAACCGAATATAAAGTACCTGTATACTCGGTTAAATTTTAGTCGTTTTAATCCCCTTAAGGGGTCATTGTACACATTATAACGAGCAACTTTTACTATGGGAACGAACCTGAAATCGCGAAAAAAAAATCAGCTGTGCAGTACATTTTGACGAGTTAGGATAACATAAATGTACTGAAAATCTGATTATTTTTTTGCGATTTCAGGTTCGGTCCCATAGTAAAAGTTGCTCGTTATAATGTGTACAATGACCCCTTAAGGGGATTAAAACGACTAAAATTTAACCGAGTATGTATATCCTATGTCCGTCTCCGGGTTCTTTTTTTTTTTTTTCTTTATTGTTGATCATAGGTAGCTACATAATACAGTTCTTAGACAAATTAATTGCGATCAGCTATGTCCCGCCCTTAGGGCATACAATAGTCACACATAGGAAATTAAATTTACATTATATTACAAAACTGTTAATACTTAATACAAAAAAATAATAATAGACGGAACGAGTTAGGTAGGTTCTCACAGTGGGCCATTGTGTTGAAATGATTAATTGCAACACTGAACGCCATCTATCATAATTATATAATGTGTCAATGTCATTGTGAGTAATATATACTCTGTAATCTGCTCTTGTAAAATACACATATTGTTCCGTCGTTTTGCTCAGTTCGTGGTTTTATTTTAATTACCTATTTCAATCATATAATACTACAATACTATAACATAATATCAGGTTATGGGCTATATATGTCCGATAGTATATTAGACAAGTAATTCGAAACATAAGTGCAAAGATTCAATTGGATTGAAGTTAGATTAACCATTAACCGATACTCCTATACGAGAACCGGCCATTGCCGGCGTGTTCGTTTTTTTTCTTTGCAGCAATTTCAGCTAAACATTTTCGAGAAAAGTACTCAATAAAATGGCATCACAAATAACAATGGGTACAATTGAGAAGCTAATTGGAAGAGAAAATTATCAAAGCTGGAAGTTTGCCGTAAAAAACTACCTCGAACATGAAGAATTGTGGCAGGAGGTTGAACCTGACCCAGGTTATGTATCTGATAAGAAGAAAAATACGAAAGCAAAATCGAAAATAATACTGTTGGTAGACCCAGTTAATTACGTCCATGTACAAGAGGCTACAACAGCGAAACAGGTTTGGACCAAACTTGAAAAAGTGTTTGATGACTCAGGGCTTAGTAGAAAAGTAGGTTTATTGAGGGATTTGATCACCACTGACTTGGACAATTGCTCGAATGTCGAGGAATATGTCAATAAGGTAATGTCAACAGCTCACAAGTTAAGAAATATCAATTTTGTAGTAGGAGACGAGTGGCTGGGTACGTTGCTGCTCGCTGGCCTCCCTGATTACTACAAGCCAATGATAATGGCTTTAGAGAGCTCCGGTGTGAATATTACTGCAGATTATGTAAAAACTAAGTTGTTACAAGAAGTAAAGGTATCAGATTCAGCTGCTTACTATGCCAAGTCAAATAATAAACAAAATATTATGTCAAAGTCAATGCCAAAAAAACCTAACAACCAATTTCAGAAGAAAGGGCAACCCAAAGGGCCACGATGCTTTGTATGTAACAAGTATGGTCACATGAGTAGGGATTGCTACTTTAAAGACAAAAAAAAGGGTCAGTCAAACAATGACAATTCTAATAATGGTTATTATGCTGCTTTTCCAGTTGCTGCTGCATTGGATGGAAGTTGCTGGTATGTTGATTCCGGAGCATCACTGCATATGTGCAATAACAAGAATTGGATGTATGATGTATCCCCATCAACTATCAACAATATTAAGGTTGCGGACAATAAAACAGTAGCAGTAAAAGGCAGTGGCAAGGTGGATTTTCAGATTAAAGACTCAGATGGCATAATACGGACAATACAGGTCAGAGATGTTTTATATGTACCCACACTAACAGTTAATTTACTTTCTGTAAGTCAAATGGTGAATAATGGCTGTGAAGTCAAATTTGAGAGAGATTGTTGTCAGATATATCAAAATAATAAGTTAATATTGACAGCATTGCATCGCAATAACATGTATATATTGAACAATGTTTCTGAAGCACCGGCATTGCTATCAACAACAGATGAGCGAGATATAAATTTATGGCATCTAAGAATGGGCCATCTCAATTTCACAGACTTACAGAAAATAACTGATAGTGCAGAAGGAGTTGAATTATCGAATAAAGGTAACCAAGTGTGCACAACTTGCTTAGAGGGAAAAATGAGTAGACAACCATTTAAAAATATAGGTACTAGGGCTTCAGAATTGCTCCAATTAATTCACTCAGATTTATGTGGTCCGATGGAGACAAGTTCTATTGGAGGTGCCAGATATTATGTTACTTTCATCGATGATTACAGTAGGAAAGTATCTGTCTATTTCATGAAAAGCAAGTCTGAAACTTTAGAAAAGTTTAAAGAATTTAAGAATTTAGTAGAAAATGAAACTAATAAGAAAATAAAGACGTTGCGCACAGATAATGGAAAAGAATATATAAACAATGAGTTTAAATTGTTTTTGTGTAAATCTGGTATCCAGCATCAAACAAGTAATCCATATACGCCACAACAAAACGGTATGGCAGAGCGTATGAATCGCACATTAGTAGAGAGAGCAAAATGCCTAATTTTGAATTCCAGACTACAGAAAATATTTTGGGCTGAGGCGGTTTCAACAGCAGCATATATAACAAATCGATCACCAACAAAAGCTTTGGACTACAAGACACCATATGAAAGGTGGACAGGTAAGAGACCAAACTTAAATAACATGAAAATATTTGGTTGTCACGCAATGGTTCATGTACCAAAAGAAAGCAGGCGCAAATGGGATTCAAAAGCTACTAAGATGATATTTGTGGGTTATTGCGAATACACTAAAGGCTACAGATTGTATGATGAGAGTAAAAAACAAATATATAAGAGTAGAGATGTCGTTTTCTTGGAACACACAGCTAGGAATAATTGTGTAATTATGCCAGTCACTTCTTTGCAAGAACAGGAAACGACAGCCAAACAAGAATCTGATACCGATACTTTAGTAAATGAAAGTTCAGAAGAGGAACAATTGTATGATGCCAGCAGTGACATATCAAATTCAGAAAGAGATAATGACCCAGATTACACACCGGAAAGATTTGATGACGATTCCATACCATTAAGAAATATAACTCTGAGGCCAAGGAATATCAAACCTACTACTTATCTTTGTTACGAAGAGAAACCAACAAGTTCATCAGCATTATTAAAGGAACCAGAGACTGTGGAAGACGCTCTTTCAAGCCCAAAAACAAAAGAGTGGAAAGAAGCTATGGATAGCGAGTATGAATCTCTCCTTCAGAATAATACATGGACATTGGTAACTCTACCTGAAGACAAAAGAATAATCCCTTGCAAATGGGTTTACAAAATGAAAATAGATGCAAATGGTGAAGTTGTAAGATACAAAGCAAGATTAGTCATAAAAGGATTCAGACAGAGGAAAGGAACTGAATATAATGAAATTTTTGCTCCGGTAGTACGGCATACTTCAATAAGATATTTGTTTGCATTAGCTGTAAAAGAAAACTTATATATAGATCAGATGGATGCAGTTACAGCATTTTTACAGGGAGATATAGATGCTGAAATATATATGAATCAACCACCTGGCTATGAACACGGACAAGAAGTTTGCAGATTAAATAAGTCTATTTATGGCTTAAAACAGGCGAGTCGCCAATGGAATTTGAAACTTACTTCTGTTCTCAAACAGTTGGGATTGAAAAGTACATCTGTTGATCCATGTATTTACCACAGAAATGATAATGGAAGCATCATCTTTATATTAATATATGTTGATGATTTATTAATTTTTTATAATAATGAAGAGAAAGGTAAAGAAATCAAGCTACAACTTAAAAGTAAATTTGAAATGAAATCGCTTGGACCTGTCAATTATTTTATTGGCTGGAGGATAAGTCAAAACGCGGCCAGAGACCAAATTTATATTGATCAGACTGCTTATATAGAAAAAATCCTACAGAGATTCAATATGACAGATTGTAATCCAGTCCATTCGCCCTGTGATCTTAGCTCCAAATTGATCAGCACAGGAGATCAAAATAATATTATTAGTAATGTACCTTATCAAGAAGCTATTGGGAGTTTGCTTTACCTATCACAAGGCACAAGACCAGATATCTGTTTTATTGTAAACAAATTGAGTAGTTTCAACAACAAACCAGAAATACAACACTGGTTAGCAGTTAAAAGAGTGCTACGCTACATAAAAGGAACTAAGGATTATAAATTAAAATTGAGCCAAAATAAAGATGAAAGAAGAGTGTTTGGCTACTGTGATTCAGATTGGGCTTCTGACATTAACAGCCGGAGATCATGCTCTGGCTACACTTTTTTGTTTCAGGGTGCTTCAGTCTCATGGTGTTCTAAACGACAGAACACAGTTGCCTTATCAACCATGGAGGCTGAATATATGGCACTAGCTACGGCCACACAGGAGGCTATGTGGCTAAGGCATTTAGAGTCGGAACTAAATTGGAAGCTTACAGATGTGCCTACCATAATTTATTGTGATAATCAAAGCGCAATCAAATTTGCAGGTACTGATTCTTACTGTGCTCGCAGCAAACATATTGATTTGAGACATCATTTTCTCCGAGAAAGAGTTGCTGATAAGGAAATTCAACTCTGCTATGTTGGGACTCAAGATATGGTTGCTGATATACTTACAAAACCAATTTCTCCAAAGAAGACTGATAACTGTTCCATGGCTATGGGTTTGCAATTAAGAAGAGGATGTTGAAATGATTAATTGCAACACTGAACGCCATCTATCATAATTATATAATGTGTCAATGTCATTGTGAGTAATATATACTCTGTAATCTGCTCTTGTAAAATACACATATTGTTCCGTCGTTTTGCTCAGTTCGTGGTTTTATTTTAATTACCTATTTCAATCATATAATACTACAATACTATAACATAATATCACATTGAACGCATCATGACTGAAGGGAACCGTATTGGAGCAGTGATTTAAGCAGTTGCAGTTTCTAAGCTACCTCCCCACCAATTTCCAGCCAAAACGGACGGTTTTGTAGATAAAAATAGTGTAACTAACACGACTTTCTTTTATACGTAAATATAGATTAAATTCGTCCATACCTACACCATTCGATTGTAACAACACAAAGTCAAGACAAATTAGATTCACACGAAACTCCTCGACCTTCGCCAGCTCCACTTGTCTTTGTCAGAGCCCATTTTCAGAAAGGTAGAAGAAGGCTTATCTAAGATGCTAAGCAAAGATTTGCTTGAATACTAAAACGTGTTACTCTGCGACCCCTCCACTACTTTTATAAGACGAAAACAAAGGCGACCTGCAAACGCCTAAAACGATTTCCATCCGCGGTAGATTTATAGCAAATTGCTCTCATCCTACCTCCAGGCGCTGTTTTATTTCGACTGGAGGGGATTTTTTTTCGTATAATATCAGGAGCGCCATATTCGTGGTGTTTCGGGACCATTTTACGGTGGCTTTAATATTTCGGAGATAATGGGGTTTATGATGTATTCAGTTTCGGTTAGTTAAACCGTTTTTATTTGTAATGTAAGCTTGTACTTTCGTTTTTATTGAGTTTCAGTGCTAATAACTTACTTACATAACTTTGCGCCACAATACAAAGTTATTTAAAAAGTATACATTGAAATTAATGTTTCCTTGTTTATTAGTCTCCTTATTTATTAAAATAACCTGTAAATAAGTACAATTCAGAACACATAACAAAGAAAATGAACACATAATAATATTCCCGGCATTTTATTACGAAGGCCGCCGGTGGTGGAAATGATAATAATAAAAAAGTTTACGAGATCCCCTTGAAGAATTCCCTTAAATTTAGCCAATAAAACCTAGGGTGTAGGTATTACATAAATCATCGTCCTTCGTAACAATAAATGAAAAAGTGGAATCGGTGAACTATTTTAGAACGTAAGCGAGCAGCGAATCTTCCAAATAAATAAAAAAAGGAGAAAATGAATTATCAAGAAAAATTAATTGTTATGACATATCACTTCATGGTGAGTTTTTTATACAAAAGACCGGCTGCTAACCGTCAAATGAATGTTTTTGTAGCGCCTGTCAAATAACAGAGAGCAACTCTGTAATGCGCGCATTGCGTTCAAATTAACTAGTACCCGCCTTTTTGGAAATAAGACTCTAGGAGATCACTTTAACTTTTTGTAAATAAAAAAATCTGATATTTATTTATTTAATCTTCTCGCACGCAATAAATAGTACAAAGGGGCTTAAGCATTCTCTACCAGTCAACCAAGATATTCAGCTAGTCGATACGAATTGTGAACGAGGCGTGAACGGCCATGATTACTTTTATTGGTTTTCTATGATTGGAGACTTGATTTTCTTTTTTGAGTGTGGTAAATCATCACATTTTAGTGACCCCTCGCGTTACGGGTGAAAATAAAGAAAGCAAGACATTCCATTTATTTGCTTAAATTGAAGATACTTGACATAGATATTAAAATAAATTGTGATCCTTGTACAATTTACCTTAAAATAGGCATGCAAACATTTTAGGGTATACCCATGAATATAATAGTCATGCAAGTAATAAAACATGAATGAACATGAATACAATTAATTATTTAAATAAGTATGTCAGAAATGAATGTAAAATAAAATTAAAAAAAAAACAAACACAATTTCATGAGTGAGTGATCTTTATCGAAAACTTATGGAGTGGAAGAGAGTGTCAGAATTTTACTGACTAAGTCACACCCATGTTTCTTCCTTAGCCCTTCATGTTTCGGGGCCAGCGGTAACCCTTTCGGACAATCCCAATGTATTATTGGGAACTGGCCGGAACTGGCAAGCCGTCTAGCCAGTTGCGAGCACTACACACCTAACCTTCGGTATAAATATGCATAAGAACCATGGTGAGAATTCCACAATGGGAATCGTGTAAGGAGCACTTTAAAGAACTGCAGATACGAGTATTAACGGTACCTTGCTTATATATTTTAGTTTTACTCACAGACCTCATGAAAAAACTACACAATTTCGAAACACTAGAGGAAAGAAATAAACGGGAAGCTACAAGGCGTAAGGATTTACAATCTTGGATACAACCGCATTTGAAAGTAGTTAGTCATGCTGCAAGCTATCAGTCAATTAAATTGTATAATAAACTACCTGTAGAATTAAAGTCCATTTACAATATAAATAAATTTAAAAATCAGCTGAAGTCATTTCTGATGGAAAAATGCTATTATACACTTGATGAGTTTCTCAGTGATGTGTAGGGACTGTGTCTGGGAACTGTCATGATTGTTAGATTTTTTATTTTTCCTTGCATTTTAATTATTTTTTTTAAGCTTTATTACTTTTTTTTTGACATTCTATGGAATTTTTGTACTTTTATGCAATGTTCTGTTGACCCAATAATTTAATGAACGACATTATGTGTATCTTCTTTTCTTTCTTGACATTTTTATTTTTTATATTTTACCTATGTTAATTTATGTGTCGTGTTGTGTTAGTTTATAATTACTTAAGACATTTCGATACAGTGTAAAAATTGTTCATGAAATAAATAAATAATAATAATAATAATTTAAAAACTTAAATAATAAACTCACGCGCTCGTAACTTACACCCGCCCAATACAAACGAGGTCAATGGGCTATGGTGGTGCTATGGGATAGGTAATTTGACATAAATCCATGGAGAGCTATCGACACGCCTTCCTCCTTCAAATGTATTGCCACTACTGGCAGGTATTACTTCAGAAAATTTATCACCTTTTTGGACAACTAAATATTTGTGGAGTCGAGGTCTTGTTGACTGCACCTTCATTGGCATTTTCACTCTATTATTTCGAAGTGAGGAGATAAGAAGTAAACAGTGTTTTAAGTTATCTTTAAATTAAGAATATGCGATTTGAGGCGCTCGTGGCTAATTAATAACAGCTTCACAGATTGATCCATAAGGTTAAGCTACGCTTGCCGGGGTTGGTCTGTGGATGGGTGACCATCTTTACATATCGAGAATCCTCCGTGCCTCGGAAAGCAGGTTAAGCCGTTGGTCCCGTCTGTCATTTTTGCATCTTTGGCAGTGGTTGCGGGTTGTCAGAAGCCCGAAAGTCTGACAGCCAGTCTTACCAAGGGGTATCGTTAGTATCGTATCGGTAAAACTGGAAGCCGACCCCAACATAGTGGACTGTATGTATGGTTGTTGGAATGAAATAAAACTAAAGCTTAGCGTGATAAAAGGATTTTAGTGGGAAAAATGATAAAAATAACATAAATTGGTAAAAAAGAACAAAAGAATAATATTCAAATAAAATGTATAAAAACCTTCTAAAAGGTTTACTCAACCAAGAAGTTCGCAACACCATTATTGAGTGATTTTATGGGAAGTTCTTCGTGGCAGCCAAAAGTCTTGATGAATCCACTTCAAATGTTTTCGACGCCGGGACTCAGGCCTCCACTCTGTGACAGTGAGCGGGCCATAATCCACCATGCGGACCCATTCCGGGTTGGTCGATGTCACATGTCTTTGAATTGAAATGATCAATAATCTAAGGCTAGTCATGATTTTAACAGGCTCGCCCGTCAGTCTAAAAATAATTTGTTTGACGAAATAAAGACACCTACATTTCGCCAGTTATGCTTAGGCCTCATGTAATAGGGGGCAAGCCTATTGCCGTCAACGGGGCAGAATTACAGGCTCCGAGCTGCTACTTGGAAATTCTAGATGGAAAATCCAATAACACTTAGTCCGACCCGAGAATCAAACCTAGGACTTCTTAGCAGCAGACTAACGAGGCGATATCTACTAACAATTACGCCGATGTACGTTAAGTACGATGTAGTTATTTGAATTAATTAAATCAATCTGCCTAGCCTTTTCCCAATTATGTCAGGGTCGGCTTCCAGTCTAACCAGATGCAGCTGAATGTATTTACCTCCACAACCAGTGGGAAACCATACATACATTACCTACATTAAAAACAGGAAAGCCATAGTTTAAAAACTGTATGGACATAGACAACTCTTAAATATTGACATCACACATAATAATGTCCCCAACTTTATTCTAATGTAAAACTACATAAAATCGAGGAACTACATCAGGTGCTAAGCCTCATTATACCACACCAACCCGCGGTCCCAAGCTAAAAGTTCGCCGGTCCAAGTTATGCAAAATATGACCCATCCACCGAAATTAACTGACAAAACTTTAAGCTTAGTTGCAATGATAATGTTTTAATACCTCAGTTTCAATATGGTAGAGCACTTTGGAATTGTGCATGTTTCATTCGTGAACGGTGAAACTCAGCTTTAGTTTTAACTTTAGTTTAGCATGTTATTGGCATTGAGCCGACTGACATGTATCATATCGCCCACAAGCATTCAACACAAACACACACTCTCACACACAGATTTTGACACCGATTTACAAGAACTCATGAACTCATAACATAATCAGTCTGCCTAGCCTTTTCCTAACTATGTTGGGGTCGGCTTCCAGTCTAACCGGAGCTGAATACCAGTAAATTACATGGAGCGACTGCCTATCTGACCTCCACAACCCAGTAACTTGGTAATACGATACCCCTTGGTAAGACTGGCTGAGAGATTTTAGAACTTCTGACGACCGGTAACGACTGTCAAAGATGCACAAATGACCACCGGGACCAACGGCTTAGTGTGCTTTCCGAGGCACGGAGGAGTCTCGGTATGTGAAGATGGTCACCCATCCACGGCCAACCCCGGCAAGCGCAACTTAACCTGATGGATCGACCTGTGCGGCTATTATTACTAAGCCACGAGCTCCTGATAGTCCACAGCTTACAGAAAAAAAAAACTTAATACTTTATGCTTGATTCTTAGTGCATAGCTGGATGCAGTTGCATTTTCAATAGCTTCATTTACGAATCAATATCTGATGAAGAATGACAATCATTATAGCGCCATCCGTGTTCCGTTGACACGTTAGAAGATTTATAGGTTAATTATAACGTAGGCGGCACGAATGTTTACACGCTTCCATTCAACTTAGTTGCCCAAACATGCAATAGTTAACATGCTATTCCCGCGATATTTGGGTGCATTTACCCATTTTTAAAACTACTCATGTCTTGTTCTTGAAACATCCTGTATGCGTGATTTGCGTGTCCTGTCTTACATCGTTAAAAAGTAACACTTAGGTATTGTAAATGCTATGCACGCTTGTGGTACAATGTTGATACCATTTACATTTCTAGTCACACGAGCTCATATTACACGCCTCATAAAATTTATCATAAGTGGCCAGACAGATTCTCTATTTATAATTCTCTATGTATCATCTGACTTTAACTTTAAATATATAATAGCGCTAAAAGATTCATGTGGCGCGTGGCCAAAATCGGAACTAACGCTGTCATTTTTATCTATTTTGCATAATCATTCGAATACCTACAGGATGTAGGTATTCGAATGATTCTGCAAATTTCAAAAATAATTGCACAATGATTACCAACAGCGCCCCCCTGTCAGGATCATTCGAGTGCCAAAACTAAAATAAAAAAATAAATAAAAGGAAACCCCAAAACATTTATAGCGGGAAATAAATAAAATACATGTGAAAATTACTTTGTAATAAAAGTGTAAGCGTCAGCGTATAAAACTGAATTGAACGATTTTTTTAAATAGTTTACCAAAATTTTATCCGCCTGGGATAATTTAGGAACAGTCACATGTGGTCCTAAATTACCCCAGGCTGATAAAATTTTCATTTTTCCTAACTTCATTAATATTAGTGTTTGGGTTGGTTCCCCCGTCCTTCGCGGATGACACGGATTTTAAATTAATAAACAGTCCAAGAAATCGCACACACAACATTCACAAAAGTATTAGAAATTCTTTATAGCAACAATATCTCATATAAGTGAAGGTGTCAGCCTTCCAGCAGGTGTCTGCGGTTTGTGGTAAGCCCGACGAGAATTTCCTAAACTTATTGTTCTATATTTGCCATCACCGTTCACCTTAAGTCGTGCTAAATAGGATCTATAATCGATTGTGTGAAACGCAAAACAACTTTGTGAAATAGCTATTGAAATTCTGCGATTACCACATTCGCTATTCCCGTCCATATAAAGTTGGGTTTCGTACGGGATGCAAGAGAAGTGTTTGTAAAATTATGACCATTACAACTTTTGTCTGTCGACTTTGAACAGCTGTAACGATTTCGTATGTAGGAGATTCGTTATTACGCGTCTGCTGATTTCAATATGTTTTTTAACTATTTTAATACTTTAATTTAACACACTAATACATATTATAACAGTGGATGTTTGTCAGAAGTGTGTGGCTGTGTGTATGTGTGGGTGTGAGTTTGTATGTTTGTCCGTCCAGATCTGACTCTGAACAAATCTGGATGAAACTTGGCACAGAGGTAGTTTATGACCTGGATTAACACATAGGATGCTTTTGATCCCGGTAGTGCGTTCCCTTGGGATAATTTCCGACTTCCACGCGGGCGAAGTCGCTGGCAGCAGGTAGTGTGTTTATATTTCTTAAAAAGGTTCGATGGTCATTATGATACCGTCTTTCTTTGGAAAGCGCTACCTCTGAACATCAGGACGGCAACCAATCAGTTATCTTTTAAAGTGAAGGCACGTGACGCATGATATACGGAAGAAGTGGAAGCATCACAATGTTGATCTGATGGATTCGTTTCCTCCTCTGTTAATCGTTATTTCTCCTCTACCGATCCTTATCCATTATAATCCAAAGTTTATTCTGTATACAGTGTACATATCCCAGTAGTACGTTGTCTTCGGATATTTTCCGACATCCACGCGGTCGAAGTCCTTGGCAGCAGCTAGTACCTTCATAATTATATGCTTCTACTAGGATTAAAACAGCATTAATAGAGAAAGACTGCCCGGCGACCGTCTCCTTGGTCTAGAGCAAGCGCTACTACTAAGAATGAGGTCCTGGGTTTGATTCCTGGTCGGGCAATGTGTTATTGGGTGTTTCTATCTAGAATTTCTCAGTAGCAGCCCAGAGTTTGTATTTGTGCCCCGTTGATGGTAGTAGGCTTTTTTTTGAAGGTGGGAAATCATCCAATGTCTTCTCCCGCTAGGTGGAGCGGAAGAGAGTGAGGCTGGCCCACTATTACAGGGCTTCTGATGACCCTTAAAGACTGTCAAACGTCAACGAATGACAGCCAAAAACAAAGCGATCTTGGTACACGTTCAGAAATTAATGTACGGGCCGTAAATACTATTTGTCATATGTTTATCACTACGAACGTGACTATAGAATATTGTAAACGGCTCATAAACGGTGTCCGTTAATTTTATGGCTAAATTTCCAACACGCCACATCTCTCTACCTAACGTGCTTACCATGACACGCTTTCAAATATTTTCCATTGCGTTACGGCTAAGAAGAAAGAGTGATTAGTTGAATTGAAGGCCAATTTAGTCATCGTATGGTGATCACGCATTTGAAGCAAATTGGTGCTTGTACCTTGAATATTTTCCGTAAAAGAGAACGAACGATATAAACGGTTTATTTCAAGTTCTTACAATAAAATTATTATATACAATACATACATGACGCAAATAATTATTTTCACTAGGTCTTCTTCTCTTTTCGTGTGTGTAACGACTAACCTGCCGGTCGATTCTGTAAAAATCTCACCGTGAATACTTGCGTGGAGTGAGCTGTCAGTGTCATTCAACTGATGCTAGGGATTGACCAAGCATTAACATTACAATCAAAATCGAGATTTTAATGATATTTTTATGCTAATTTTAATAAGTAATTATTTTATTTTATTTCAAAGCTAGCTAGTACCTACTTTGGTACTTACTTACTTACAACATAATTAGTCATAAACTCAATTTCGTTTTTATTTCTTTTTTTCCTAGACTAGCCTTTGTATTTTAACTAAAGGCGCGAGCGGGTCACGCATGTTCGCCAGCATATCAAGTTACCCCAATCTGTCAAATTTCAAAGTGCACACTTCGCGCAAGCACGTTTTTCGGTTGACTAAACGTCTAGTCGTAGATACCTATTCGAGTTTACAGACAATAATTGATTTTAAATCTTAAAACTTGTACAGTAAGGTTCAGAATCGATTGAGAGATTGGTCTGAATCCCGCGCGGCGTTCACTTCACCGCGCTGCCTGCAGGGAATTTTGGCAGAATCCCGTGCAAGCACGTTATGCGTTGTCATAGTTACTAATATGAATACCTATATCGTTGACGGGTGTACATCCGGTTGACAGGGTGTAAGTTACAAAACGGTGATTCTTTACAAATTGCTGCAATGTTCTAGCAATGTGAGGAATGTGTGTAAAACTTAAAGCAATGTGCTTTTAGATGTTTTTATGACTAAATCCAAACGTTTTTGTACAAACAGTCAAATTTCTCCAAATGATTTTAAACCTTAAATATTTTACCGGTAAGGCTCTAAATCGATTGAGAAAATTTGTCTCCTTGCAGTCATTAATATGATGTGACTGCAACTACAATTTACCAATAATTCGTCACGTGCGCATACCTACGTGGACACACCAAGAACATTACGAAAATGCAATACCAACGTCCAATAAGTACAAAATATATTTTATTGTTCCAACTATTCGTTCTTCGGCTTTGGCTCACCGCCGCCCGCCTTGAAAGTGCGTGAAGCGATCACTTCGCGGAAACATCATTATTAAGATGCGGTACTTTGTGTATTTATTATATAACAGTATAAATATGTGCGGCTTTTTGGGACATACCTTTAGTTACCTACCTATAAAGGCGATTTTAACACACTGCACACCGCGCGCCGACGGGTAACGCGGGGCAGCGCCCATATCGTTTGCTATGGCCGCCTCGCGCTACGAGACGGAGCGCGGTGCAGTGCGATATTCGCTTTACCTACTTCAGTAAACATTGCCAATAAGATGATGATAATACCTAATATTCATCATCATCAACATACCTACTGCCAAACTCGGCCTAGCTCACGGCATCTCATTATCTCTATGTAGGTAACTCTCGGTCTCCGCGACGCGACTTACAGCGCAAGCGTACCTACTGAGAACTCGACGAACACGACTGTTAGGAGGTTGCTATGGCAATCACTGTTAGGGTCGTTGCTATGGCAATCACGGTATTCACCTGAATACCGTGATTGGCATGGCAACGACCCAAACAAACACCGTTGGCGTGATTTGTAGGCGCTGTCAGTCACGTGCTGCTTTCTGTCAAGTGGGCCATGTCTATTCGTTCATATAAAGCCCGTCACAGACGTAGCTATAATATATATTAATATGAATCATAGCAAGGCATATTACGACATATTTTCCATATAGATTTTCGAGTGACCGCACACGCAGCTATAATATATAATTCTATGACATCACAAAAATATGTCGACATTTATATCTCAGTATATTTTAGCATATTGATACATATTTAAGTATATTAATATATATTTTGAGGATACGGGGTGTTCCTGAGTGGAATTTTTTGGGTACCTAGATTGATTATAGTGTTATTTCAAAATTAGTACACCTGTACACAAAAAATAAGCTTTAAAACCGTGCGCTTTAAAAACGACCGCAGACCGAGTGAGGGCAAAATATATATTATATATTAACACGTTAGACGCCACGCCGAACACCGGTGAGCCGCGAACAATTGTTTTTTTATTGTGTCTGCTGCGTGGTAGTCAATGACTTAATAATATATTATAGCTACGTCTGGGACGGGCTTAAATTTCAAGGCTTTCAGATATTTAAATGTCAAATACGACATTTAAAAATCAGTGGAATATTTGGATGCTTATAAAAGATCTATACAGAGTTATTCTAGTAAATGTATAGTTGAAAAAGTATTTTTTAATCATCTCAATGTTAATCGAAAAAATTGTGTCAAAAAGTAATACAGTCTATAATATTGGTTGCTGTAGTCGAATTTAATTTGTGAGTGTCGTATGTGTCTTATCCTACTCTCCTGTCGCAGGTCTGCTGGTAGAAAATGATGTGTAATGATGATGTAAGTAGTTCCTTTGCGTTCTTCATCAATATGTATTTTTCTTTATTATGTAGTCAGTGTGTAAGAATACATAGATAAATAAATAAATAAAATTTATTCATTAGTATCACAATCAAAACAATTTGCTAATACATTTCTTCTACTGAGTCTGCTGCCTCCCAGGGTTCAGCTTCGCACTGCTGAGAACGAAGGGGCGTCGGGTGTGTGTGGGCTGCACAGCGATCAACTGGAAAAAATGGTATGCATGTATTAATCATTTATTTATTACATTTTCAACTTGCAATTATTTACATAATATAAAAGTTGACAGACTTTAGTGCCCAAATGGTTGGCAGAATTGCCGCATTGTATCGTGGTGCTGTAAAAATAGGCCAGCCTTGTGGCCACTTAAAGAGTCGACCAACTGTTTGGTGATGATTGTTTAAAAAAACCAAGGGGCATTAGGACCCCACGGCCCTAGTGTTCAATTTCAAGGCATTATGGTAATTCTGTCAGGCCTCTTCCTATTGCTGCATGCCAAGCCGTTGAGCTCTAAAACAGCTGTCACCCCTGCGGTGACAAGAGCGCTACAAATGACGTCTTTAATGGCGGCGTGCCGTGCTATCCGGCCTGGGCTCTTACTGCAAGGTAGGCCCCTATGGAGTCCCTCGCCCACCATACTGGCGGCAATGTGTAGTCCCGTGATAAAAATAAATGATTATACCATGGTATGGTACCTGAAGCTGCTAATACCACTGTGGCTGGGACCTGGGATTTATTGGCCAATCTGCATCCGGGCAAGCATAGCACTTCAGGTCCAATCAGGTGCAGGCTAAAATCTTCCCTGTCAACTTTTCAGTGCTGTGGACAGAAGACAGAAACATTAAGCTAAATAACATTTGATTTATTTTTATATTACTCATTTTATTAAATTAAATCAGAACTATCGCTGTTCAGTTGCGGAATTCACTCCCGCCTGACGACATTAGAGACTGCCAAACAGTTGCAATTTATGTATTATGTTTTTTTCTTTTTAAGCTTACAGACATCGTCTACATCTCCTTTATCGAGTTTCCTATTGTAGTTGTGCTGGAACAGATTTCTTTAGAAACAAGCATCACCTATAAAATTATGTATTTTCTGTTCCTTTCTTCTTGTCTGTTTTTATGTGTGTGCATAAATGGTTAAACAAAATAAATTATTAAAATTTAACATTATCTAATACACACATCATCAAATTAATTTTTAAATACTGACAACATTATCATTTCTATTTCAAGTGAGCAGAGAAAATGTCTATTTTTGTTCTCCTACATAAATCACACAAATATTTACTTACAAGAATGAGATGTATAAGTTGAGTTTAGCTGCAACCTGACTTTTCTTTTCATAAAACTAGAGCACAATTTTCTAATATGACAGACACTTCTATTGAGGTATCTGAAAACAAAAATAAGTTAAATCAACAAAAGTTCAGGTAATCCCAATAATCAGCGGGTAATACCATTCTCCTGCCCTTATCCGAATTTATTTGGGGCCGGCGCAACATGTCTTCTTCTTCCATACTTCTCTATTAGTCGTCATCTCGATAGTCACTCCCTTTCTAGCCATATCATCTTTCACACAATCCATCCATCGTTTCTTTGGCCTCCCTCTACTTGTATAGCCATCCACATTCATACTCACAACTCTCCGGACAACATTTTCCTCATTCCTCCGCATAACATGCCCATACCATGACAACCGATTTCCACACAACTTTTCGGTCACCGGTGTCACTTTCAGACTTCCTCTTATATACTCATTACGTATTCTATCCATTCGCGTAACACCACACATCCCACATAACATTCTCATCTCAGCTGCATGCAATTGTCTTTCATGAATATTTATAGCTTTTTAAGTAGTTCATTAAATTATCAGTCTTACAAGACAGAAAACATAAAAAAAATGATAATAATGTTTCATAAATTTTTTGAAAACAATCATTTGTACTTACAAATAATTAATAATACACATGATGTAAAATAGGTACTGGTATCCAGCAGCATCCGGTTAGACTGAAAGCCCAGTAAGCCCACCCCAACAAACAGTTGGAAAAAGGCTTGGCAGATTGATTGAATTCTGATACACATCTGAAAAAACAAATGTTGTTTATCATATTTAAAGGGTGATACGAGGGGTGATCAATAATGTTTGACATTCATTTTAAAGGTTGCAGACAGCCTATTTAGGTTAATCAATAACATTAATAAAACGAGGTGGGTAACCCATACCCATTGAGCAATAAATTGAGGGCTGACACTGGGCAGTGTCCAAAGTATGTCTTTGTGACGGCAGGTAGTTGAATTTCAATCACACAACTCGAAGCATTTGTTTCAATTAAAACATTGGCAGGCACTTTACATTATTATCGTTTTCCTACCTCTTTTACCAGGCGGTCGTTTAGTTTGAGTTTATAGTGAAGCTAGCCGCCCCATCACAAGACGAAGCAAGTCCTAATATGGAGAAGAAACTTTATGGACAGTCTTTTAAATCGAAACCTTATGTTACAGAGGTTAACTTGTTTGATAATTACTTCTTCTTCTTTTTCTTTTAGCACAACTTCCATTAATTACATCACACGCCATCTTTTCTTCAAAGTGATCAATCCAATCCACAAAGTCTGAACCGGGCGGATATGCCGCGTATTCAAATACAGAATCTTATTACTTATTTAGCTAGCTCAATAAAACATACAATGCCAAAATTCTAACTGGTTAATTCTTTTAGAATCATAGTTTGCCGCCATGCTTAATTATTAAACATGGCGGCAAACTGCAAAGTGCAAAATAAGTCTGAAAAGTTGAATCGAAAACTTACGCGAAAACCGCCAATATTCTAAGTTGTCTATGTTTTTTCCAACCACAGTACGCGTTTGAAATAACGATTATTTGAGATAATCGACTAAAATTACTTTTACACGAAAAAGGCTAATTTTTCAATTGTTTATTCTGTAATTAGCTTTTAAAATATCATATTTTTAGGTTTTAACCGGGTAAAACCTAATATATAATGAATACTTGTTTCACTAAATCGTTGTAATAATTTAATATTGCCATTTATTAAAAAAAAACTAAGTGCAGATTGTAATTATAATTTATATTACTAGTTATATAATAATATTTGTATTTTTATTATTTATAATTAATTTATATACATATATTTTTATATATCTAAGTACATATTGTGTTTTGCTTTAGATATTAATGTTGCAGAAAATAAGAAAAAAATATCAAATGTTATGCCAATTCTCACGAAAACGACCGGTACTCAAAATAATAAGAAAATTAAGCTTAGTTATTGGCATTGACAACTATCCATTGCGCTCTGTCCCACAGCTTTGTCATAATGGTGTTCGAAAGTTTTGCACTGAATAATATTTAATTGCCTCCGCTTTTCAAATTAAAAATGTCGCATAAACAAGTTATTTACGATAGCAAGAATAAAATTGCAATACTAATTCAACCAACAAATTCATAATCGAATGATGATTCAAACAAATATTTCTAAGATTGTTTTTATTCTGCATGAATAGAACGATATTTTTATTAAAAAAATAAGAAATATAATACGTATGTCAGTTTTAGTCGTGCAAATTTATCTCGAATACGATTTCGCAATATTAGTTTATTCGACCGCGTATTCTGTGGTAAGAAAAACATAGACAACCCACACTAAACTTGACATTAGAAGTTCTGTTTATTGTGATCTGGCGTCACAGAAAATGGCGCGGTGTTTAAAGGTCAATACTTCAATGTTATTATTGAATAGGAGAGCTAAATTAGTTACGAAAATAATTGACAAACTATAAAATAAGAAGAATATTTTGCACATACATTTAGTTATGAAAACTTGTTGTTTGAGTAAATTCCTTGAACAACCGGAAATGTGACCCAGTACTAATAAATATTGAGTTTAGAAAAATAATTATACTTCAATTTTAAGTTTAATTCTAAAAACGTTTTTGTTTTTTTTAATTGGCATGTTTAATTATAAAAGAATTAACCAGATAAAATTTTGGCATTGTATGTTTTATTGAGCTAGCTAAATAAGTAATAAGATTCTGTATTTGAATACGCGGCATATCCGCCCGGTTCAGACTTTGTGGATTGGATTGATCACTTTGAAGAAAAGATGGCGTGTGATGTAATTAATGGAAGTTGTGCTAAAAGAAAAAGAAGAAGAAGTAATTATCAAACAAGTTAACCTCTGTAACATAAGGTTTCGATTTAAAAGACTGTCCATAAAGTTTCTTCTCCATATTAGGACTTGCTTCGTCTTGTGATGGGGCGGCTAGCTTCACTATAAACTCAAACTAAACGACCGCCTGGTAAAAGAGGTAGGAAAACGATAATAATGTAAAGTGCCTGCCAATGTTTTAATTGAAACAAATGCTTCGAGTTGTGTGATTGAAATTCAACTACCTGCCGTCACAAAGACATACTTTGGACACTGCCCAGTGTCAGCCCTCAATTTATTGCTCAATGGGTATGGGTTACCCACCTCGTTTTATTAATGTTATTGATTAACCTAAATAGGCTGTCTGCAACCTTTAAAATGAATGTCAAACATTATTGATCACCCCTCGTATCACCCTTTAAATATGATAAACAACATTTGTTTTTTCAGATGTGTATCAGAATTCAATCAATCTGCCAAGCCTTTTTCCAACTGTTTGTTGGGGTGGGCTTACTGGGCTTTCAGTCTAACCGGATGCTGCTGGATACCAGTACCTATTTTACATCATGTGTATTATTAATTATTTGTAAGTACAAATGATTGTTTTCAAAAAATTTATGAAACATTATTATCATTTTTTTTATGTTTTCTGTCTTGTAAGACTGATAATTTAATGAACTACTTAAAAAGCTATAAATATTCATGAAAGACAATTGCATGCAGCTGAGATGAGAATGTTATGTGGGATGTGTGGTGTTACGCGAATGGATAGAATACGTAATGAGTATATAAGAGGAAGTCTGAAAGTGACACCGGTGACCGAAAAGTTGTGTGGAAATCGGTTGTCATGGTATGGGCATGTTATGCGGAGGAATGAGGAAAATGTTGTCCGGAGAGTTGTGAGTATGAATGTGGATGGCTATACAAGTAGAGGGAGGCCAAAGAAACGATGGATGGATTGTGTGAAAGATGATATGGCTAGAAAGGGAGTGACTATCGAGATGACGACTAATAGAGAAGTATGGAAGAAGAAGACATGTTGCGCCGGCCCCAAATAAATTCGGATAAGGGCAGGAGAATGGTATTACCCGCTGATTATTGGGATTACCTGAACTTTTGTTGATTTAACTTATTTTTGTTTTCAGATACCTCAATAGAAGTGTCTGTCATATTAGAAAATTGTGCTCTAGTTTTATGAAAAGAAAAGTCAGGTTGCAGCTAAACTCAACTTATACATCTCATTCTTGTAAGTAAATATTTGTGTGATTTATGTAGGAGAACAAAAATAGACATTTTCTCTGCTCACTTGAAATAGAAATGATAATGTTGTCAGTATTTAAAAATTAATTTGATGATGTGTGTATTAGATAATGTTAAATTTTAATAATTTATTTTGTTTAACCATTTATGCACACACATAAAAACAGACAAGAAGAAAGGAACAGAAAATACATAATTTTATAGGTGATGCTTGTTTCTAAAGAAATCTGTTCCAGCACAACTACAATAGGAAACTCGATAAAGGAGATGTAGACGATGTCTGTAAGCTTAAAAAGAAAAAAACATAATACATAAATTGCAACTGTTTGGCAGTCTCTAATGTCGTCAGGCGGGAGTGAATTCCGCAACTGAACAGCGATAGTTCTGATTTAATTTAATAAAATGAGTAATATAAAAATAAATCAAATGTTATTTAGCTTAATGTTTCTGTCTTCTGTCCACAGCACTGAAAAGTTGACAGGGAAGATTTTAGCCTGCACCTGATTGGACCTGAAGTGCTATGCTTGCCCGGATGCAGATTGGCCAATAAATCCCAGGTCCCAGCCACAGTGGTATTAGCAGCTTCAGGTACCATACCATGGTATAATCATTTATTTTTATCACGGGACTACACATTGCCGCCAGTATGGTGGGCGAGGGACTCCATAGGGGCCTACCTTGCAGTAAGAGCCCAGGCCGGATAGCACGGCACGCCGCCATTAAAGACGTCATTTGTAGCGCTCTTGTCACCGCAGGGGTGACAGCTGTTTTAGAGCTCAACGGCTTGGCACGCAGCAATAGGAAGAGGCCTGACAGAATTACCATAATGCCTTGAAATTGAACACTAGGGCCGTGGGGTCCTAATGCCCCTTGGTTTTTTGAGACAATCATCACCAAACAGTTGGTCGACTCTTTAAGTGGCCACAAGGCTGGCCTATTTTTACAGCACCACGATACAATGCGGCAATTCTGCCAACCATTTGGGCACTAAAGTCTGTCAACTTTTATATTATGTAAATAATTGCAGGTTGAAAATGTAATAAATAAATGATTAATACATGCATACCATTTTTTCCAGTTGATCGCTGTGCAGCCCACACACACCCGACGCCCCTTCGTTCTCAGCAGTGCGAAGCTGAACCCTGGGAGGCAGCAGACTCAGTAGAAGAAATGTATTAGCAAATTGTTTTGATTGTGATACTAATGAATAAATTTTATTTATTTATTTATCTATGTATTCTTACACACTGACTACATAATAAAGAAAAATACATATTGATGAAGAACGCAAAGGAACTACTTACATCATCATTACACATCATTTTCTACCAGCAGACCTGCGACAGGAGAGTAGGATAAGACACATACGACACTCACAAATTAAATTCGACTACAGCAACCAATATTATAGACTGTATTACTTTTTGACACAATTTTTTCGATTAACATTGAGATGATTAAAAAATACTTTTTCAACTATACATTTACTAGAATAACTCTGTATAGATCTTTTATAAGCATCCAAATATTCCACTGATTTTTAAATGTCGTATTTGACATTTAAATATCTGAAAGCCTTGAAATTTAAGCCCGTCCCAGACGTAGCTATAATATATTATTAAGTCATTGACTACCACGCAGCAGACACAATAGAAAAACAATTGTTCGCGGCTCACCGGTGTTCGGCGTGGCGTCTAACGTGTTAATATATAATATATATTTTGCCCTCACTCGGTCTGCGGTCGTTTTTAAAGCGCACGGTTTTAAAGCTTATTTTTTGTGTACAGGTGTACTAATTTTGAAATAACACTATAATCAATCTAGGTACCCAAAAAATTCCACTCAGGAACACCCCGTATCCTCAAAATATATATTAATATACTTAAATATGTATCAATATGCTAAAATATACTGAGATATAAATGTCGACATATTTTTGTGATGTCATAGAATTATATATTATAGCTGCGTGTGCGGTCACTCGAAAATCTATATGGAAAATATGTCGTAATATGCCTTGCTATGATTCATATTAATATATATTATAGCTACGTCTGTGACGGGCTTTATATGAACGAATAGACATGGCCCACTTGACAGAAAGCAGCACGTGACTGACAGCGCCTACAAATCACGCCAACGGTGTTTGTTTGGGTCGTTGCCATGCCAATCACGGTATTCAGGTGAATACCGTGATTGCCATAGCAACGACCCTAACAGTGATTGCCATAGCAACCTCCTAACAGTCGTGTTCGTCGAGTTCTCAGTAGGTACGCTTGCGCTGTAAGTCGCGTCGCGGAGACCGAGAGTTACCTACATAGAGATAATGAGATGCCGTGAGCTAGGCCGAGTTTGGCAGTAGGTATGTTGATGATGATGAATATTAGGTATTATCATCATCTTATTGGCAATGTTTACTGAAGTAGGTAAAGCGAATATCGCACTGCACCGCGCTCCGTCTCGTAGCGCGAGGCGGCCATAGCAAACGATATGGGCGCTGCCCCGCGTTACCCGTCGGCGCGCGGTGTGCAGTGTGTTAAAATCGCCTTTATAGGTAGGTAACTAAAGGTATGTCCCAAAAAGCCGCACATATTTATACTGTTATATAATAAATACACAAAGTACCGCATCTTAATAATGATGTTTCCGCGAAGTGATCGCTTCACGCACTTTCAAGGCGGGCGGCGGTGAGCCAAAGCCGAAGAACGAATAGTTGGAACAATAAAATATATTTTGTACTTATTGGACGTTGGTATTGCATTTTCGTAATGTTCTTGGTGTGTCCACGTAGGTATGCGCACGTGACGAATTATTGGTAAATTGTAGTTGCAGTCACATCATATTAATGACTGCAAGGAGACAAATTTTCTCAATCGATTTAGAGCCTTACCGGTAAAATATTTAAGGTTTAAAATCATTTGGAGAAATTTGACTGTTTGTACAAAAACGTTTGGATTTAGTCATAAAAACATCTAAAAGCACATTGCTTTAAGTTTTACACACATTCCTCACATTGCTAGAACATTGCAGCAATTTGTAAAGAATCACCGTTTTGTAACTTACACCCTGTCAACCGGATGTACACCCGTCAACGATATAGGTATTCATATTAGTAACTATGACAACGCATAACGTGCTTGCGTGAAGTGACCACTTCACGAGCACGGGATTCTGCCAAAATTCCCTGCAGGCAGCGCGGTGAAGTGAACGCCGCGCGGGATTCAGACCAATCTCTCAATCGATTCTGAACCTTACTGTACAAGTTTTAAGATTTAAAATCAATTATTGTCTGTAAACTCGAATAGGTATCTACGACTAGACGTTTAGTCAACCGAAAAACGTGCTTGCGCGAAGTGTGCACTTTGAAATTTGACAGATTGGGGTAACTTGATATGCTGGCGAACATGCGTGACCCGCTCGCGCCTTTAGTTAAAATACAAAGGCTAGTCTAGGAAAAAAAGAAATAAAAACGAAATTGAGTTTATGACTAATTATGTTGTAAGTAAGTAAGTACCAAAGTAGGTACTAGCTAGCTTTGAAATAAAATAAAATAATTACTTATTAAAATTAGCATAAAAATATCATTAAAATCTCGATTTTGATTGTAATGTTAATGCTTGGTCAATCCCTAGCATCAGTTGAATGACACTGACAGCCCACTCCACGCTCACTTCACCTAAGTTTTCACGGTGAGATGGTAACAGAATCGCACTGCTGGTGTCCGAGTGAGTGATAAGTGATAAGTCCCTTTCTCCACAAATCTTTCTTTTGCTGTGCCCGACAGGGTCCATGATTGTTTCTTTTGGCGAATATTTACCACCTAAGCCTACATTGTAGAATGCAATAAAGAATTGAGAATTTAGAGGTTTTATGCAGCCCTTGGGCCTCAGACTTAGCTTCACATGCTGTTGAGAAATATCTCTCAGACATGCCGGTTTCATCACGATGTTTTCCTTCACCAAATTTAAGGAAGTAATAATTATACAATACGCACATGAATCCGAAAAGTCAGAGGGGGTTTACACTAGGTACTAAATTAAATGACTAATTAATTAGATACACAAAGAAAAACAAAAAGACTCTTAGGGCAAATTTCTAAACCACGTCCAGCACTTCAAAACCGCGGTCAAGAGCTGCCAGTGTCAAAATTGTTATAGCTCTTGAACGTGGTTTAGTACCTACGAGTAGATGTATTGAACGCGTTCAGTTTCATTGGCGAAATCAGCATTTAGGCGTCGAGGAATTCATCCGCATCGCGTCGGACATTATGACGTCACTATTTGGACCACTCTGTATAATTATTTTATTATCACTGTTAGTAGGAACATAAGAGCCAGTTATCCATAATTATTTCTCCTCAGTCCGTGTAGAAGTTCCATAACGCAAAGTAACACAAAGTAATGTATCGATCCGACACATAGTTAAATATCTAACATGCCAATAAAATTAATTGCCGTTAAAAGAACAGTGTAAATGATGCGTGTCTGCGATGAGCAATCAACGATGGAACGTAATGATTTTGAACTAGCTGCGCTCCGTGGTTTCACCAGAATAAGTCTCGATCATGGAGGAATATCGAGATAAAAAGTATCATATGTTCTAACCTAGGTCATGGTCTACCCGTGTGCCAAATTTCATCCAAATCAGTTTAGCCGTTTTAGCATTAAGCGTGAGAAACAAACAAAGTCCCTTTCGCGTTTCTATTATTAGTTATGATTGGGATTGTAAATGGTTTTAATAATGTGTACATAATTGTTCATGTTTCTTCTGATCCATGATGATTCTCAATATCTGATTGTAATTAGATATCTTTGATTTATTGCTTCGTGCTCGCGTTGGTCCCGGTTGTCATTCGTAGATCTTTGACAACCGTTACAGGTCGTTTAGAAGCCCGAAAATCTGACATCCAGTCTTACCAAGGGTATCGTATCAGCGGGATTGTCCAAAAGGATTACCGCTACCTTGGAACATAAAGGGCTAAGGAAGGAACATAGATAGGTTTCAGTCTGTAAGCGTCTGATACTCCTTCCGCTCCACCCAGAACGAGATTTCCCACCATTAAAAATAGGGTATCGTATTACCCACTTCCTGGATTGTAAAGGTCAGATAGGAAGTCGCTCGATGTAAAGTACTGGTATTCAGACTGGAAGTCGACCCCAACAAAGTTGACAAAAGGCTAGGTAGATTGATGTTGCTTGCATTTTTTCTTTGCTGTTTTTACAAAACACAGCTATACATAATATATCCCAATAAAATCATAAGAATGGTCACGACAACACTGTGTAACTACTCTTTTCTAGATAAAATATAAATATATTTATATGCCACGGTAGATTATAATTATCTTTTGAAACAATGTTGCTTGTTTGTTAAAGTTAATTAAGTTCATAATCCATAAAATGAACATTCAAATACTAAACCTTATTTCAGTGATACAATGTAGCGTTTCACGTTGAAAAGAGGCATAAAAACCCCACTGCTAATATACAAAATATAAGGTCCCATTAAAATAAATGGACAAATTTTAACACAGCGTTCAGTATATCCAAAGATATCCAAGCAAACAAAAAAACACTGTTTAAAGTGATTTTAATTTGACGTCAAATAATAAATTGCCGGCACACTAGGATAAACATTCATTATGGGTATATTCTTGTGAGTATCTAATACAATTTCTTATTATTTTTTTAACCATTGTCCTTATTTTGGTGGTCTGAATGACTTCTAAAAATTTGTCCACCTATTTTAATGCGACTGTGTTTACATACAAACATACAACACGGTTAACTCCAGTGTAATTCACAAGAAAACCCCTCTATCTTTTCCCTCAAGCTCGCCAATCATTGCTACTAGACCATTCAAAGATAAGACTAAAACAATTCCCTACAGATTATTCGTATTATTCGTACAGAGCTGGGTTAAAATCCTTCGGTCGGACAATTATGCGAAATTAGACAGAATTAATTCTAGCGTATCGCGCGTGTGTATTTTACGTGGCCTTATTTGCATTTCAAGTGTTAATCCCGACGTGTGATAGCAAACACTGGCGGCCATGATACAGGGTACAGTGAAAAATTTTTGGAAAATATTTTCGTGAGTTTTTATTTATTTTGAAGTTGTTTTTGTTATTATTAATTAGTGTTTTAGGAACGTGCTTTGTCACCTTTTCTACTATCATAAATGAACTTTTTAGAACAATCCAGTCTCTAGTAACGACACTTAAAATTTCCAGTACACAATTTTCAAATACTTAGTCCTGCTCCCAATTAAGTACCTACTGACATAGCATATTAAATGACTAAAGGTCACAGCTCATTAAAGCCACCCGGCACCCACCCCGTACCGCCTTGTCGCACGGCGCCAATAAACTTCGCGCGGTCAACCAGTGGACCTCGCAATTCACAGTGGAGTGAACACAAGGCAAATATGCGAGCAACTCGACAACTCGCTGTCACCGAGTGGTCCACCCGCCGTCCGCGCGTGGAGGGCCTACGACCGAGGCGATCCAATGACGCCACGGAGTTGAAGTAGTGAGCGCAGACCCTTACAATTCCATATAAAGAATACTAGCCATAGGAGGCAAGGAGGTGCGGAGTGGGTGCCGGGTGGCTCTAATGAGCTGTGCCCTTAATTAGTCATGGACTATTTTGGCTCTCATGAGTGACTCCTGTCATGCGGACTGATGACTTGCCTACAACGTTAATGAAATGAAAAATATATTTACAGAAATAAATGTAATTTCATTTCAATCTATTAAAACCTTCAAGTCTGCACTGACCTGATAGCATTCAGCTCAGAGATAATATAACATAACATCACGCCTGTAATCCATGAACGGTTACGCAGATGTGTAACCATAGCACACCCATGTTTCGCCAGTTATGTTCGAGTCCCATGTAATAAGGGGGCGAGTCTATTGCCATCAACCGGGCACAAATCCAGGCTCCGGGCTGCTACTGAGAAATTCCAGAAAAAAAAACCCAATAAAACTTTGTCCGATCCGGGAATCGAACCCAGGACCTCATGCTTAGCAGTGGCTCTTGCGACCACTAAACCAACGAGGCAGTCAAGCCAGAGATAAATTTACCAAAATGTGAGTAGCTCATTATCACCACCAAATTAAATATTCCACAATAGAATCATAGGGATCCTTAAAAATACAACAACCCTGTAGACTCCGACTAACATTGTAGGAATAAACTAAGCGCGGTTTAGCTGCAGCGTGACGCTGTCTAGGGAAATGTATTTGTTGGCACTAAACGCTGGTAACATTAGGTGTAGCGGACAGGAAGATTTGAAAAGGCATTTTGGGCCACCACGGGGAGCTTTAGGTAGTGTAATTACAGCGGGATCGTCCGAAAGGGTCACCGCTTCCCCGGAACATAAGCGACTAAGGAAGGAAGGAACAAGGATGGGTTTTAGTCAGTAAGAGTCTGACACTCCCTTGCACTCCACCCAAAGCGGGAGGAGTCATTTGACATAGTTGGCGCAGTGGTTGAGCGATTGACTGCTGCGCAGCAGGTCACGGATTCGATTCCCGCACGGAACAAATATTTGTACGACCTGCAAGTATTTGTTCCGGCTCTGGGTGTTTTTCTATCTACAATATGTATGTATGTATTTACAAAAAAAATGAATATAAGTAGTTTATCAGCCATCTCGTTACCATAACACAAGCATTAAGTTGCTTAGCTTGGGACTATATGGCGTTGTGTGAAATGTCCGAGGATAAATATCATTATTATTATTTGATGATTTCACATCCTTAAAAAAAATGTAGTATAATTATTTCTTTGTGCTGTGTTTCTAGTGCGAAAAGAGCCGTTTGAGATCATCAGTGTGACCGACACTGGCATGGCCAACATTAGGGATTTTAATTTTGATAATAGTGACAAAATGTTTGAGAAATATTTGAATTTGAAATTTGCCTATGACTTAAGTCCGCCTCTGTCTAATTATGTGCTTAATGTATTAAATAAATAAATACAATTTGGGAGAAAAGAGATCTTTGCTAGATGCCCTAGTTCTTGAAATCTAAATTGGGCCAAGCAAGGTGTATAGGCTGATTAGCAGGTTAACAAGAGGTATTTAAAAACCGGCACCTGTGTGACCAGTCTCTAAAATGTGTTGATATGCCCTTCTAGAGAAAGCCTTAGAAGGGCATGGACACTTAAGGTGGATGAGTAAAGGTAGCCCGCAAAATTCAAATTTTCTAAGGTTTTTTGCATTTGCAACTGTGTCTGGTAATCTATCAAAATATGATACGTGACCATAGCAAAATGTATTCAAATAATTATAACCATATGAAAACATAATCAAATCCATCTTTCTAAGTTAGCATCTGTCTCAAATCTCATGTTTGGTAAAATAAATATTAATTAATTGGTATAAAGTGATAATGGTGTAACTATTTGCTATGGCGCGAATCATAATTATACAAAGTTGATATGACAGAGGAGCATTAAATTATACTACTTACATATACTATACGGGTTCAGTATTAATTCAATACGGTATGAAAATAAAAAACACCAAAAATTAGTTTTTTTTTCAAACATACTAAATAGCTTAAACGAAACCACCCTTAGTAAATAAACACTGACCTTGTAGTAACGCATCGTAGGTTATACTAAGATTTATCGTTTTGAAGTGAATGAAAATAAAAATCACCAAAAATTTGTTTTTTTTTTTCAAACATACTAAATAGCTTACTAATCAGAGTAAAACGAAACCACCCTTAGTAAATAAACACTGACCTTGTAGCAACGCATCGTAGGTTACACTAAGATTTATCGTTTTAAAGTGAATGACCTATGAAATTTAAATTTCCCGGGCTGCCTTTGCGCTTATACCTTAAGACACGGCCTGCATTATCGATCGCCCTCAAAAAGGTCAGGTGCACTTAACGAAGAATAAACAAATGAATAACAATATAGTAACTTCTACCTACAAAAGTAATCTTATTAGAAACAGAGAAAGTACGTATTTCTATAAATAGACAGAACACAACTAACTAATTACGGATTTCATGTGCGTAGGTAGGTGCATAAGTAATAATCAATGAATACCGGTTTCATTAGGGATCAGTTTCACCGATCTCGCATGGATTGTTTGTTAGGCACAAACAAATTGAATGTTCGCCTTTCTGCGCTACGAGTCGCGGTTTCGGAATTAATATTTAATGGCACACACGAGCGATTTGAAAACTTTAAGGGCCATCGCCCACGGCGGCTTTTTGTAGCGCATTTGCAACGCGCTATAATAGCGATGCCAGCGCGTTACCAAAGCGCTACTACATTGCGACTATACCTATCGATGCAAACGCGCGACCGTGTCGGACGACATCGGGGAGAGAATGGAGGGAGGGTGGCGCGTGTGTGGAGAACCGAGTAGGTAACACAAAGTAATATCTCTTTATTAAATGGGTGCATCCAACATTGACGCTGCTGCTTTCGGCTGCTTACGTAAAAGCAGCACCGAAGACAACGTGACTAATGTTGCCTCAACGGAGTCTATCTTGCAACTGTAGCGATCGCAGGTATTTTTGTGCCGTTTGCGTCGCGACACAAGCGCGACAGTGTCACTTTCGCATCGCGACTGAATCTGGGCCCGTGGGCAAGGGCACACAAATTGCGACTGCTTCGCGACTGTAACGATGCGAACGCGCGACAGCATCGCTACAAAAAGTCGCCAATGGCCCTAAAGTAAGACATTCACTGTCGACGTATAACCTTTAGTACGGTATTGCATGGCAACTGTTATCTCCGTTATTTAAGGTGTAATTTAGAATGATCACCAAGAATGTTATCTAACTCACGTCAATCATTCTAACTTATACATAAGACTTATATTGCAATGACTCTTGATATTGGTTTTACATCTTTCTTTGATCTTGATTGTTTCACCGAAATTCAGGTTTCTTCATGATGTTTTCCATCACCAAGTGACTATTTATGCTCTAGACAAGCCGGTTTCCATCACCGTTGCCATAGCAACTGAAAAATCAGCCCTAAGTCTAATTTAGTTTTTGTTTCAGGGCTGATTTTTCAATCGTCAGATGCTTTATTGGAGGAGGAGCTAAGTAAGAGAGGCTAAGTAATAACAGCCGCACCGATTGATCCATCAGGTTAAGCTACGCTTGCGGGGGTTGGTCCGTGGATGGGTGACCATCTTTAGATATCGAGACTCCTCCGTGCCTCGGAAAGCACGTTAAGCCGTTGGTCTCGGCTGTCATACGTGGATCTTTGACAGTCGTTACGGGTAGTCAGAAGCAAGAAAGTCGGTCAGCCAGTCTTACCAAGGGCTATCGTATTACCCAATTACTGACTGGGTTGTGGAGGTCAGATAGACAGTCGCTCTATGTAAAATACTCGTATTCAGCTGCATGGAAGCCAACCCAAAATAGTTGGGAAAAGGCTAGGCAGGCAGGGAGATGCATTGTTGGAGGAATAAATAAGACAGTTTATAGCTTTTGCATAGAAAATAATATATGTCAAACCACCATTTTAACTCTTCAGATAAAAGTTATCAGGCTACTGAAAAATTTGCCTTTAGTCTAGTTTAGTTAATTCAAGGCAACGCGATATTAGAACAAAATAATGCTATGTATGCCGTAATTGTCTTGTACAGACGCCAGCACATCAAGCTATCCCTAACTGTCAAATTTTCTCAATTAAAAATGAACCTTATGTCTTTGCAATAAAGTTGAAATACTATCAAAGAAATTTGACAGATTGTGGTAACTTGATGTGCTGGCCTCTGTACATTAATTTAGTCCCTTAGTTACTATGAATAGTTCTAGTTTACTTAAGATTAATTTATGAATGTGATGAGGCTCTGTTTTTTTTTAAATAAATGGAAAGAGAAACAACGAATTGCAATAATATAGAATGTATTTATTACTTATGTATCTACCCATTCTCCTGCCCTTATCCCAATTTATTTGGGGTGGGCGCAAAATGTCTTTTTCTTCTATACTTCTCAATTGGTCGTCATCTCGGTAGTCACTCCCTTTCTAACCATAGCATCTTTTAATTAATCTACTATCAGCTAAAACTATATTATTAGCTATTCCGTTTTAAAATCTAAATACTAATTAACTTAACGGGTAGTACGTCAATTTATTAGCCGCCACGGCTGTAGTTGGTAGATTAAAATCATTAAAGTGAAGTTATCTCCGAACCGAATCGCTGAAAAAGTTCTGTAATCACACTAATATTAATAAGGCAAAAGTTGTGAGTTTGTATGTTTGTCCATCTTTCACACTCGAACGACTGAACGTATCTGAAATAAAATTTGGCACAGAGGTAGTTTATGACCTGGATTAACATATAGCATACTTTTTATCCCTGTAGTACTTTCCCTTGAGATAATTTCCAACATCCATACGGGCGAAGCCGCTGGCAGAAGCTAGTAAAAAATAAACTTAAAACGTGAGATCAACAGAAGACGGTTCAAACCCAAACTCAAACTCAAAGTATTTATTTGAAATAAACCAATTGCAGGCACTTTTGAATTGTCAAGGGGGTCGGTCACGCCCGGCCCTGGTGCAAGCCATGGTCCGGGGCGAGAGGGAGTGGGAGGCAGTCACCTCCTTCTGCGAAAAAGTTATGCTCGCGAAGGAGGTGGTGGGATGGGATAGAGAAAGGTCCTCCCGTCCCAGCCGCCGCAGGAGACGCCCCGGGCGTCGGGAGCCACGTGACGACTCCCGGCCACCGTAGGCGCGGGCCTGCGGACGGTGAGTAATGGGTGACTCAACGTCCGATCAGCACCAGACCCGTGCCGTACGGCGCGTAGGTATATGTTCCACGCGCGCCTCAAAGAGATGTCAGCATATGAAGGGGCCCCTCATGGCCAAGCCTGCCGGGTAAGCGGGATTGTCCGAAAGGGTTACCGCTACCCCGGAATATAAAGGGCTACGGAAGGAACATGGATGGGTTTTAGTCAGTAAGAGTCTGACACTCCCTTCCGCTCCACCCAGAGCGGGAGCAGTCATTGGATGATTTCCCAGCCTTAAAAAAAAAAAAAAAAGGGGGTTGGTCAGTCAGAAAGATGAAGCTAGTTGCCCATTCCAAAGCAGTTGGTACCTATGGAGAAGAACGGGCAAGAAACTCCATGGACACTCTTTTAAACAAAATATGGTTTTAAAATATTCAAGCATTCCAACAAAATAGTAGTACATTTTCTACAAATCATAATTCTTTTTACAGCATTGGCAACTAAAAGTAATCAAAAAGTGGGTAAAAGCAGGAAATAACGGAAGTACTCTTTAGAAAAACGTTAAGGTTTTAGTCCACTGCAGGATCCGAGCCACGTCCTCTTACGTATTATTTTAATATTACCTACTGGTAGAGAGATGGCGCTATACGTCGTTTATAGCGTCTTATTCTCAAACTGCAGTTATACAATACTGCTATAAGAGGTGATGGTCGGATCCCAGGACCAGACATTGTGGCGATGCTTGGAAAAGGCCTATAATGACACATTATAGGCATGATTGGCATTATGTAATGACAAAATAACAACTTATTACTAAGTTGATATACAAAAGTAACTACGGATCTTATAACAAAAATATACGTATTTTTTTAATTTTTGTATGTCTTTAAGTCTTTTTGTTCCAGCTCATCTCCTAAACGGCTTGACTGATTTTGACGAGACTTTCACTGGCAGATGCTAAAAGGAGACATTTATTTAAAAAAACATAATTATGACCATAAAGCGAAGATTCACGAAGTCACGAAAAACTGGACCTATGACAAAAGATTTGAATAATTTCCCCCCGTAAGGGTTTAAAATAAGGGAAGCTCATATGAAAAATTTCAACACTGTTGGGGGTAGAGCCTCGGGCAGTAACTAGTTATGTGTATTAGATCTTAGCTTGATCTACATCTCCCACTAGGTATCGGAACCTTAAACCGAGACCTACTAATCGATCCCAAATTCAGTTCGCCAACAACAATCAGAGCACGGAATAGGGGATCGGGACTCCTCAACTTTGGAAACTTCCACCGTAAATTGCGAGGTTTAATAAAAAAGTGTGTTTTTCGATTATTCTTGCCACCTATTTATATTATATTATCCATGGACATTTCACACAACGCCATATAGTCCCAAGCTAAGCAACTTAATGCTTGTGTTATAGTAACTAGATGGCTGATAAACTACTTATATACATTTTTTTTTGTAAATACATACATATTATAGATAGAAACACACCCAGACCCGTAACAAATACTTGTAGGTCGTACAAATATTTGTTCCGTGCGTGAATCGAACCCGCGACATGTTACGCAGCAGTCAATCGCTCAACGACTGCGCCAACCGTGTCGTCAAAAGCTTATTGGTGCTGAAGGAAAACAGAAAAATGTTTTCGCTCAGCAACTTAGAAAGAAAGAAAGAAAAATATTTTATTCAGGACACGTACAGAAAATACACAGAAAATAAAATAAAAAAGAACAAAACGAAATATAAAAAAAACAACAATTAAAAAGGGCAACAAGATATTTGTACATAGAAAAAAAACAAAGACCTGTGCGAGGCCGAAAAGGCTCCTATCTCAGCTTGATGCTGCGATATTTAGGAAAACAAAAAAATACCGCAACGCTGGTATTCTGATAGGGCCCGCTGTGATGGCCACGGACACCCCTACAGACATCTAAAAATAAAATATATTGAAATTATTTGACTTTAGTACTAAGGTGGTTTAAGAGCACTATACTCCCTTTTTTTTTTTTGAGGGTGGGAAATCATCAAAATTTTACTGACTAACACCCATTCATGTTCCTTCCTCAGCCCTTTATGTTCCGGGGCAGCAGTAACCCTTTCGGATAATCCCGCTTACCCGGCATGGACCCTACTCCCTAAGAATGAAATCTGTAGTTTTGGCTACACGCCAAGCTTGCCCTACACGGAGTGGGACACGCTTCGGTCACCAAA
Source organism: Hyppa rectilinea (assembly GCA_951799385.1). Lineage (NCBI taxonomy): Eukaryota > Metazoa > Arthropoda > Insecta > Lepidoptera > Noctuidae > Hyppa > Hyppa rectilinea. Next base: position 14,677,194 of record OX637312.1, on the reverse strand, counting down.
CTAAACGCTTTCATCAGATCTTCATCACGTTCAAAAGCTGGCAGTATCGATATTCCAGAACATGTTTGACACTGACAGCTTGCAGTCATAAACAACAACATGAAAGAACAAGTTGGGGAGTAGCGCAAAACGGCCATCGCTCAGCATAATGCTAAGGTCGTATGCGAGACAGAGCCTCATCGCTTGGGTGATGTGCGCTATCTTGAAGTGTTTAATTACCATTTTAGCCTTGACAAGAATAGGTTCCGCAAAACCTAGGAACTCCCCTCGTGGTTGATTATTAATCGACCACGAAGGCCCAGTGCGGGTTGTGACATGTCTTTAAATTATTGGTTTTAGGGCATGCTGATTTCCTCGCATTGTTTTCCTTAACCGTTTTGAGAGCAGTGGTGATGAAACAATTTCTACAAAGTAAACAGCCCGTCGTAAGAGGGTTCGAACCTACGACCTAAACTGGGCCATCTACATACAAAGCGGCGCTACAATGGTGACATGATTTAACACACGGGTAGAGCTAGTGCCCATTAATCATATAATCATAATCTTAAATGTTGAGAGATCAAAATAAATCGTGAATTCAAATAAAAAAAAATTCAAACAAACTAAATAATAAAATCAATTTGCCTACATTTTCCAGTTATTTCATCCTAATAGTAGGTATTGCTTATTCGTTTTAATTTCATTGATGGGAATGTGGTGATCCTATACGCCGGCAAAGACCGCTTAGCGACAGTTCTTTAAGTACAGGTTGCTCTAAGATGCAATTTTCTAACATTTTAAATAAATCCGTAAATTACATAACGTTTAATGGAAATATAATGTGCTAGCTTTCGCCCGCGGCTTCGCCCACGCGATGTGTTGGTATGTCCTTCGCAGGCCACCTCGTCAGGCACCTGGGAAGGACGGGCCGGACCTTGCGGGCTGCCAGTTTGGTTAATACGTATGTGTGTTAAATAAATGTCACCATTGTAGCGCCACTTTCTATATTCACACTTCCCTATACATATATACATGCTTATATTTATACATAAAAAGGTACACCTAGCTTTATCTTTCAAACAGAATAATCAAAGGCGGAATGGCGGCAATGCTCGAGGCTACAACAGTATATTGCCAGGACCTATGCGCTGTGGGATTAGAGCTTTGCCAGACCCACCGGCAGCTGAAAAAAAATATACGTAAAAATCAACATAGGAAAATAAATCGTTCAACTTGGTTTTTTATTCCATTTGTGTGCTAGCCCTACTAGGATATAGTACCTTTACCATGACACGGTAAGAAAAAGCTTAAATCACCGTTTGATGTCCAGGATAAACAGCATTACCCCCTCCAGAATCATCAAATGTCTATCAACCGTTAAAAAAAGGAACAAAATCCAAAATCTTTGGTACTTTATAAGTGCTGTAACAGTTACCTACTGAGAGAACCATTTTGATTCGTGGATCTCAACGTAATTTTTGAAGGTAATTTTTTAAACAAAGCTTTTTCAAATGTGTTTCTTTGGTTATATCATAGAGACGTCGTGTGTCGAGGATTGCACAACGTATTCTCTACAGTCTTCTTTTATGTTTATAAAACTATAAAGTTTCTATTGAAAAAAAAACTAAAAATAACTTTACCAAATGTCCTGTTTCTAGAATTGCACAACGTATTCTGTAGCCTCCTTTTACGTTTAGAACAACTATGAAAATGCAATTAAAAAAAAAGTAACTCTGCCAAAAAGCAATGTTGACTTAGAAAAAAATATTTAGGCAAAGACTCAAGTTATTCATAGTTGAGCCTAATAAACAACAAAATATGTTACAAAATTTCTAAGATTTCGCTCACAAGGCATGAAATTCGCAGCGGATTTTGGCCAGCATTTTGTGGGAAATACCCGTGGGTTTGTATTTTAATTTTCTGCCTTTTTGAAGCGATTGCACCGGGACGTTGGTTAGCCACGATAAAAAGTTTAAGCGTAACATGTGCGCGGAAACAGAATGTATCGTTTGAAACTACGCCACTAGAAATGTGGTTGACAATTATGCTGAGTTTCCTTTGTAGAATATTTTTATTGTTAAACTGTGGATAGTGTTTTATTATCTGTGGTTTCATTGACAGTGGTTTATGTAATACTAGCTTCCTGCCCGCGACTTCGTCAGCAAACCTTAATAAATTATACACCTAAACCTTCCTCTTGAATCACTCTATCTATTAAAAAAACTGCATCAAAATCCGTTGCGTAGTTTTAAAGGTTTAAGCATACATAGGGATATAAGGACAGAGAAAGCGGCTTTGTTTTATACTATGTGGTGAAGTAACGTAGCAAAAACACCTCCCTGAGAAGATGGCGTATCGTACCTATGTATTTGGTTTATGTATTAATTCTTCTAAAGTATAGTTTCCGATAACACCTATAATTTACACGAAGTAAAAACCGTGCTTTTGCGGTTGAGGACAAACGATAACAGAAAATCGGGGCACTTAAAACATATTTCATTTTGGTTCGGAAATGATATTGGAAATCTCATTTTTTTTATACAACTTGCCTGCGGCGGCGTATCGTAAGCCTAGCAGCCAGTAAAACACACAAGTATTTAAAATTACCAGTCCGACTTTATCAGGCAAAGGGAATTAACTCCATTCTGCCAGTTAAAAAAAAAGAAACACTTTTTTGTTTTATTCTTTCAGTACGGTTGCCAGTGGGCAGTGAAATTTTAATTAGGAAAGTTATTTTGCTTATTCTCGTTTTTCTCCGTCCTTTGCTCCTGTTTTTCTTAGCTCTCATTTTCGACTTTATCACGGACTTTTTAAAGTTTCATTTTGAATACTTACCCAAAATGGCTCGTCCCACTATAAAATTTTATCTGTTGTATTTTTAAAGGCAAACGTCAGTACGGCACGGTTTATTTCGTGATGTCAATGGTTTGAAGTTTGTAAGAAAGTTGTACGTACAGAGTAAATGCCCAAATATTTGATATACTTGAAAAACCGCCAAAACAAAGAAAGTGAGACTTTTTGTGGGAAACGCAATAAGTCAAGTTTTCAAGACGATTCTGGGTAAGGGAATCCTGGAAAATTGATGATGCGTTAAGTTCCGGAAAAGTGCTTAGAGATTTTTGATAGGGACTCAGTTTCTGAATGAATTCCTAGATTATTTGCTAGGACCTAATTAGAACGTGGATCTTTTTTTTGAGTGTGGGAAATCATCAAAAGAGTCCTCCTGTGTGGTGGAGCGGAAGGGAGTGTTAGACTCTTACTGATTAATACCCATCCATGTTCCTTCTTCAGCCCTATGTTCCGGGCTAGCCCTCTTAGTCTTAGTAGTAGTCTTTCGGACAATCTCGCTGACCCGGCGGGATTCAGCTCTAAAGGGCCCCATTCCTGATGCTAACATCTCTTTGAGGCGTGCGTGGAACACGAACGCACCGTCCGGCACGAGCCTGGTCCTGATGGCACAGTGATCTACAATGGCTGCGTCCCGTGGCTGCCTTGACAAGATTAATCCGTGGATGCGTGACCACCTTTACATACCGAAACCCCTCATGCCTCGGAAAGAACATTAAGCCGTTGGTTGGTTCCGGCTGTCATTTGTAGGTCTTTGACGGTTGTTACAGGTCATCAGAAGCCCGAAAGTTTGACAAGCAGTCTTTCCAGGGTGTATCGTGTGCGCGTACGTATTCCTCGCCTCAAAGAGATGTCAGCAGCATAGAAGGAGCCCGTTAAGGCCGAGCCTGCCGGGTAAGCGGGATTGTCCGCAAGTGTTACCGCTACCCTGGAACATAAGGAAGGAACACGGATGGGTTTTAGTAAGGGTCTGACACTCCCTTCCTCGGGCGGGGTAATTTGATGATTTCCCTACCTCAAAAAAAAGGATGTATCGTGTTATCCAGTAACTGGGTTGTGGAGGTCAGATAAGCAGTCGCTCCATGTAAAATACTGGTATTTAACTGCATTCGGTTAGACTGGAAGCTGACTGGAAGCCGAAAAGGCTGGCGGACCATCATGCGTGTGCATGCCTATCTGGACGCACCTCAATGAAGTTATGACAGCTTATCTTCTAACATCTAATTTAACCTTTGAACGCCATTGTTACATATACGTGACAAGCAAGCGCATGCGCTGTACGCCAATGATACAAGTATGTGTCAATGCGGTACACTATCAACACGAAATAAACAATTAAATCATTACTTTTGTGTATGTTTATATAGATATGTTAAAAATTTAAACTGTCTTACGTATTTAATAACATGAAACAAATTAAAATACACCATGGATATTGGAAAATTCATGGGAGAAATACATTTGTCGCTTGGCGTGGAGGGCACGCGCGTTCGTTTATGCTCTGGCGTTCAAAAGGTAAACGTTCCAATTATATCTGCTCGTTAGATAATACAAACTTAGCCTACAATGTGAATTTAAATACAAAACGAAGACGTACAAAACGCAATATTCGTTCCTATGGTTTCTAAGTGCATGCAAGTGAAGAGATTCCTTAGTAATTGCATTATTGCTCACGTGGCGCCACTGCATGCAAGCCATACAAGTATTCGCTTCTTCCATTTGTTATTTCTATCTTTATCTTTAATGCAGTATTATTTTCCGGTTTTTTGCTGTTCAGGGGCCGTATTTGAAGTAATAATTCTTCATGATTCAAGCCAGAAAAAGGGATGGTGATCTTTACTTTTTTCATAAGAGTAAGGGAGACAGAAAGAAAAGAATGTTTATTCTGAACACGCTTATTACAAAAATTACATCAAAGATAAAGTAGTATTAAAAAGTAGAAAAAAAGTATTCAACCAATTTTTTTCGTGCATTGGTATCTAATAACATATTTTATCTATTCTGTGATTTCACTGACTTGCACACTCAAACTCATCAAGTTCTAGGTCTCGAGTTCCAAACCAAGACACGCACCTCTGATTTTACGGATTCATGTGCGTATTGTATAATTATCACTTGCTTAAAAACCGGTGAAGGAAAATATCGTGAGGAAACTGCCTGAAAGATATTTCTCAACAGCACTTGAAGCTAAGTCAGAGGCCCATGGGCAGCATATAAACTATGACACCAGGTTAGTCACTAACCACACGAAAAAAGCCAGTAACGTTACAGCTAGAATATCTACCTATATTTGCTCCATTTTCCGAAGCTGACAGCTTATCAATATTGGTTCACATTATTATTACTATGCTGATTTGAAAACGAGCAGCATTATCTATATTAAATCGCGATCCGGTGTCCATACATCATGTGCTAACAAATTACCCAATTAATGTAGCACAAAGTGTAATTAACTCACGTTAATGATATGTATCAACAACTAACGAATACATTATTATTTATTAGGTAGAGATACTACTATTTATAAGTTGTTATAAGTACACTCAGCAGCAGTAAATGTGGCCCAAGTCCTATATGCTTCAGCTGCCCCAGAACATAAAGAGCTAAGGAAGGAACGTGGATGGGTTTTAGTCAGTAAGAGTCTGACATTCCCTTCCGCTCCACCCAGAGCGGGTTGTTTTACAATAGGTAAGTTTTAAATTGACTTCGGAAAAAATAATTACAGAACTGCTTTTACGGGCCCCAATACCGACTACGGGTTGCTGACTAAAGTCCAAATGAAATTCTCAATTACACTGCCCGATCTAGGACCTCGTGGTCTGCAGTAGGGCTTACGACCACTAGACCAAGGAGGCAGGAGGACTATACAAAACTAATTTTTAAGTAAGTCAGTGGGACTGTCTGAAATGGTAACCACTGCCCCGAAACACAAAAAGCTGAGGAAGGAACATAAATGGATTTTAGTCAGTAAAAGTCTTACACTCTCTCCCGCTCCACCCACAGCGGGAGGCGTCATTCGACAATTGCCCTCCCAAAAATCCCTATCCCTAAAAAAAAAAAGAAAAACTATTGTAATTTACTAATATTGATTGACAAGCTATTCCACTAATCCTTACCCAAAGTATTGAAAGCTACTTATTGTTCATACATAATTAGATAATTATCACAATTTGCTCTGAGAAAAAAAACCATACCAAATGACATCTAATAATGTGATCATGTGTACGTGATTGCTGTAGAAAGAAATCCATATCGCTTAATCTTCGCTTTTATTTCTTTCACTTTCCTGAAACAGAAATTATTGTTTCTCCTATTAAAACGAGGGATTTACGTTCATATTATTATAATGAGATGTCATTATGCATTTACGGAAGAATTTTCCGACGCCATATTTTAGTTTGTTGATGGTTTTAGTTAGGTTAGGAAATTATATTTTAGCGTTTATTTATTGGGTTTAAATTGTTATAAATTATGCTCACTTCGTTTAATTCGGAATAAATAATAATACCAATTTATATTTTTGAAGTAGGAATTTATGGGTTGAATTGTTTTTATACACGTTATGTAAGGGTTGAATTGTTTTTATACACATATTTATATTTTTGCTTTTAACGTTCTGCATCGTTCTCCCATGTATACGTAATAATAATATGAATTATGTAAGCAATATTTTGTAACCCTATTTTGTTTAAAAGAGAGTCCATGGAATTTCTTGCCCGTTCTTCTCCATAGGTACTTACTGCTTTAGATTGGGCAACTAGCTTCATCTTTCTGACTGACCGACCCCTTGACAATTCAAAAGTGCCTGTAATTGGTTTATTTGAAATAAACTTATCGAATAAATAAGCCTTCGGGCTTATGTTATTTGAATGTGTAATTTCCTTTTCCATTTATCTTCGTGACACGGTAGTCTACCCAATAACGCAGGCGAGCAGTCACTTAGATTTTAATTGATCAGGTATCTTTACTATAAAACTATAACCATGCCTAGAAAGAGGTCAAATCTTTCCCAATGTTCCAAAGGAGCTAAAAGATTGAAGATCATAAGATTCCAAGAATCTACCAAAGAGCGTCAGGAGAGACTTGATGCTGTTAGAAAACATCCGGCTGCAACTCGCTCCGTGGAAACCTCTTCGGATCGCCAAGCACGCATGCGTTCTCAGCGTATTTACGCATCTACATCCAGGTCTGTAGAGACCAGTGAAGAATTTATGATGCGCGACTGACCGCTGATCGTGAACGTCATGCATTGTCTCGCGTGTCGGAGACGTTCAAGGAAGAAGAATTACGCTTGAGTTCTCAGCGTATACACACATCGATTTCTAGGTCTCTAGAGACAAGTGCGGAACGTGAAGCGCGACTGACCGCTGATCGTGATTCAGATCTTCGATTTTGACTATTCCGTTGTCGCTAGCATAAGCAACAGGATTCGCGTACGAAGTCGCGGGCAGAAGCTAGTTTGAAATAAATACTTTGAGTTTGAGTAGTGAATTCATTCTGACGCCTTATTAATATCACATAGGATGTGGAAGACAATGGGGTAGACTTAGCCCAGAACAGCAGTAGACAGTATATTGTCATAATATTAATCAGCTTATAATTCCCACACCTCGGAAGTACCCACATTCTTTCACCATTGTGATAGCAGTGCTGATGAAATTATTTACAAAAAGTATTATTATACGTAGATATTACAAATTATTTACAAAAAGTATTATTATACGTAGATATTATAAATTATTTACAAAAAGTATTATTATACGTAGATATTATAAATTATTTACAAAAAGTATTATTATACGTAGATATTATAAATTATTTACAAAAAGTATTACAAAAAAAAAACTGGGCCCCACAATTTTCTTTTCAGAGTAGGCATATACGGTTAGTTGACCTCGTAATTGCGTTAAATACTGTCCTAAGATATAAAGAAACTTACGTTTAAAAATATCAAGGTCTACTTTTAGCTAATAATGTTTGCGACCGATTTGACGATTAAGTGCCAATTTCACCAATTCAACTGAACGCGATCAGCGCATCTAAACCGCTTTCGAGAACTGTCAGTGTCAATATTTAAAATTCAATTTACTGGTAGTTTGTCTTCGTTCAGAGATCGAATCTAAATCAATCTTCCTAGCCATTTGCCAACTATGTTGGGATCGACTTCCAGTCTAAGCGGATGCAGCTGAATACCAGTATTTTACATGGAGCGACTGCCTATCTGACCTCCACAACCCAGTCACTAACTGGGTAATACGATACCCCTTGGTAAGACTGGCTGTCTGACTTTCAGGCGTCTGACTACCCGTAACGACTGTCAAAGATCCACAAATGACAGCCAGGACCAACGGCTTAACGTGCTTTCCGAGGCACAGCAAAGCCTCGATATTTAAAGATGGTCACCCATCCACGGACCAACCTCGGCTAGCATAGCTTAACCTGATGGATCGATCCGTGCGGCTGTTATTACCTAACCACGAGCTCCTCATTCTCTAACTAATACAATGTTCTAACCATTACCAAGTTTCCACTCATAAACAATACGTAAAAGTACAGTCCAGCCCACCAAGTTACCACAAACTGACAAATTTTCTCAATCGATTTTGAACTTAACCTTCAACCTTTTAAAGTTTGAAATCATTTGTAGAAATTTGACAGATTGGTATAACTTGATGCGACCGAACATACCTCCAAAATTCTACGCTGTCCATCAGCCAGTCACGGAACTGATTTGTATGTATAGATAGACAATAGGAGAGAGATCTTTCACGTCAGATTATCGAAAAACATGATTCATCGATTGAACGTTAGTGTATTGTTAACTTTACGTAACATTAGACATTAGTATTGAATCTACATACATATGTACCTTCTATAAAAAAAAAGTCTCAGTCAGGAGAAAATATGAAAGTTCGTCATAATCAACAAATGTTAGTAAATGACATTTAGAAGTTATAAAAGACTTATCATCATGCATGTTACCAATGATTTGACGAAACCCAGACAAGTGTGTAGGTACAGGAAACAAAACATTATGGTAGGTACTCGTATACTGGAAGAAAGCGGGATTGTCCGAAAGGGTTAACGCTACCCCGGAACATCAAGGGCTAAGGGAGGAACATGGATGGGTTTTAATCAGTAAGAGTCTGACACTCCCTTCCGCTCCACCCAGAGCGGGAGGCGTCATTTGATGATTTCCCACCCTCAAAAAAAAAGGTATACTGGAAGAAAAACTTATACATACATAATTTACATCACGCCTTCATTCTTCAAAGGGTTAAGTAAACGTAAAAGTGTATAGTAACCACAGAACACTAACACAGGCGATATTAACATATATATTTCGCCAATTATTATTATGATTATTCATAGTTTAAAATAACGTCACGCTTGTTTACCCAAACTGGAAAAGCAGAGGTGTTTATGGAAAGATTAAGGCTGCGGTGATTTTAGCGTGTTAATTTTGAGTCTTTTTTTAACGTGCGTAGATACTTTATGCGCATAAAAAAAAACTTTGTTTTCTTTTTATTACAGATGGTATTAAGGCTTCCGCAGACCGGCGCTACGTGTCAGCGCGACGCGACTCTAGTAAATTTCTATGAAAACTTCATGAAAACTGTTCCACCAGTATAATATACATTTGCTTGTTTTTTTTAGTAGAGTTGATTTTAGTGTTTTCTAACCTTTTATTTTTTTAAACATAACAGCAACTCAAGCAGGGTTTATCAAAGATGTGTTTACTCAGTTCAGTCAGGAAAAATAACAAATTGACTATACTAATAAGACTAATAGACAATTGAGCACCTTCAATTGCCGTAGGTAGGTATAACCACAACTGCTAAAGCATAGCAATTATACGGTAAAATGACGCAGGGTATTAATTTACATAACAATCAATTTCACTGACTGTAAAATGAATCATGTGGGGTAAAAAGTAGTTGTAGTAAAGTAGGTGCCTGCATACTCATCTCTTTCGTTGACTGTACATAACTTGTTTAAATATTTACTTAACCATCATGACTGTTGAAATGTAGATTGGTTTGCGTTACATACGCATTGGTGAAACTTTACCGTAACCACATAACTGCTAGTTTTAGAGTTTACAATGCAATCTATAGCCGAATTAATGGATTCCAAATTTCACGGATTGATTCATCAGCTTAAGCTACGCTGGCCGGGGATGGCCGTGGATGGGTGACCATCTTTACGTACCGAGAGAGACTCCTCCGTGCCTCGGAAAGTACGCTAAGCGGTTGGCCCCGGCTGTCATTTGTGCATCTTTGACAGTCGTAAAGGGTGAATACCTTTTTCGGGCTTCTGAATAGAAGCCCGAAAATCTGACAGCCAGTCTTACCAAGGGGTATCGTATTGCCCAGTTACTGGGTTGTGGTGGTCAGATAGGCAGTCGCTCCATGTAAAATACTGGTATTCAGCTGCATCTGGTTAGACTGGAAGCCGACCCCTACATAGTTGGGAAAAGGCTAGGCAGATGATCGTTTTCATTTAGGCCTCTTTCTCACACTGAAAAAGTGAAACATTTCCATCATTTTCTCTTGGTCATTTTCATTTTCAATGCAATCCAGTGAATCTGTGTCAAGCATTACGTCACGAATAATAATTCACAACAACGCTCTGAACATCTTCTTAACACGAGCGGAACAGCGAAATTAATTACTATGTAATATCGATTGCTCTCGATCTATCGAATTGTATCGATTTTATCTCGACAGTGAATCGCGTTTTACATACATCATTGCGTGTCCGGGCTTACTACGCGGTGAAGCAAGGTGCAGAAGGACCATTACTGCTTGTAAAGAAAAAAAAAATGAAAGAGCCTTGCCTTGTCTTATAATACATAATAATTCAGCAAAAATAATTAATCTTTGCACAGGTCGATCGATCAGGTTAAACTACGCTTGCCGCGGTCAGTCCGTGGATGATTGACCATCATAACATACCGAGATTCTACCCTGGCTCGGAAAGCACACTAAGCCGTTGGTTCTTTGCTGTCATTCTTGGATCTTTGACAGTATTGTTGGTCGTCAGAAGCCTAAATGTCTGATAACCAGTGTTACGAAGGGGTATCGTGTCACTGAATAATTGAGTAGTGGAAGTCAGATAGGCAATCATTCGATGTAAAATAGTGGTATTACAAATAGAATGACTGCTTCCTAGCACAAGACCGAATCGGCACGAAATGAAGACGCTACTTTCTCTCGCTTGGCACCATGTCTGCAAGCTTTTTTTGTACCAAATAAACCTTTTGTTTTTCTTTTCTTAGCGCCAGTTGTTCCGTTACGAGCGATTAGCTACAATTATTGAGTCTAATTGCAAACTGACGGGAAAAGTCGAGAATAATACAATGCAGGTTTTTCATAGCTCTGAGAATGATAGTCATGTGACTACCGATTAACTGCTGCCTTCAGATATAATGAGAAAATTAACGCAATTAAAAGGCAACCCATCTATTTCACATCTTAAGACCAAAGATTTGGTACTTAGGGTCGAGAAAATGTATCGTCTTTTCCAAAAGTAAGCTCGAGATGACGCCAAACGGTTGGCCCACTCTACACATGACCATTTTTAAGGCCTAAAGAATGATGATGTGTTACTAATTCTGTTTAGTGAGTGATCGCGTAGGAATTTAAACTGGATCAGAATTTGATTCAAACTAGATACAATGTGGATTCATGGGCGTATTGTATAATTAACGCTTGCTTAATCGGTGGAGGAAAAACTCGTGAGGAAACCAGCATGTCTGAGAGATATTTCTCAACAGCATGTGAAGCTAAGTCAGATGCCTATGGGCAGCATAAAAACTCTGACACCAGGTTAGTCACTAACGACACAAGGAGAAGAAGAACGCCAAAAGAATGATGATGACATGTTCTTTATTCTGTTTAGTTAGTGATCACGTAGGAATTTAACCTGATCAGGTTTTGATTCAAACTATATGGCTGATCTGAACATGAAGCGAGTCGTTGCGAAGTAACTTATTCGTGTGTCAGCGGGGATGAGGGTAGAAGTACTGCGCAGAGAGTTGCGCACTTCAGAGCGGTCATAAAGTTTGCCGCGGAACAGACTACACATCATAATCTGCCTAACCTTTTCCCAACTATGTTGGGGTCGGCTTCCAGTCTAACCGAATGTAGTTGAATACCAGTATTTTACATGGAGCGACTGCCTATCTGACCTCCACAATCCAGTAACTGTGCAATAAGCTACCCCTTGGTAAGACTGGCTGTCAGATTTTCGGGCTTCTAACGACCCGTAACGACTGTCAAAGATGCACAAATGACAGCCGGGACCAACAGCTTAACGTGCTTTCCGAGGCATGTAGGAGTCTCGTTATGTAAAGATCACCCATCCACGGCCAACCTCAGCAAGCGTAACTTAACCTGATGGATCGACCTGTGCGGCTATATATACTAGCAGACTATACATACTAGCCGTAATTAAAAGGATTTCCATGTCCAATTTCCATATCTTTCAAAATCATAGTAAGTAATTATTTGTGTTTAGAGTCGCATAACTGGTTTTTAAAGGAACAGTTGCTAAATACATAAATTAACTAGCAACACACTTAATTGGTGTTAAAACTGAGAAACCGGGAGTCATTAGGTCTTTTCTAAATTGCAATAGGTTTTCTACGCCCTAATTATAATCTTGGAGGCGAGAATTACATAAAATGAAGCAAAATTAATTAAACAGAATGTCAAGATAAAAATACCTCGACTACACACTTTAACCCTAGATCACTAAACATTAGTCTCACAGGCTACACGACTCTGACGCATTCGCTGTTTATGTATGTTCCCGTTACCGCACCCCCCTCAGCCGCTCAGTACCTTCCTAATTCGGCTAATCAGTGACCCGTGAACTCGCATTGCGTACGCACGCTTCCTACTTCCAGAGATATTACGCAATAGTAGTCAAAGGAACAAGGAAAAACACAGGATGACTAAATATGTTTGCAGCCGCTGCAAGACGGCGATTTGCGGGGAACATACGGTTCCAGTGTGTGCCGACTGCCAAGAATATTTTTTTTTAACCTTTTGTTTTATTATGTGGTAATTTAAAAGACATTCCATATTTTAAGTAGACTTTTTCTAAATAAATACTCTAGTTTTGATAAATATTGCGGTTTTAGTTTGTAGGACTAATGTTTAGTGACAGAGTTTGAAAAAAAAAAGTTTAGTGATCTAGGGTTAAATAACAAACTCAATGTTTTTGAAGGATATTGCGGATCCATTGCTTGTATTGTTCTAACTAACTATACAAATAAATACATAAAAGTTATGAAAAGTAAAAAGTAATACGTAAAAGTGCTCATCCGAATCGCTGTCATCAGAAAACGTGACCAGAAGACTGGCAGCATTGCCACGTTGAATGGCATTGCAAATTCTTTGGCCAAAGAACGAGCAAGCCCTCTGGTCACGTGAAGTGCCGACCAGTTGGCTAGAAATTTCCTTAAAAAGGAGTCCCGCACACTGGCCTTATGACCCGAGAGTTTCGACTCTAACAGCTCACTACTGTTATTACCCATGAGGTAAAAAAACAATGAATGAAGAATACGTTTTGACGTAACAATGGTTATGGTTATCAAGCATCAAATGTACCTACTGAAGGTGGACTGTTATTATTACCTTCCAATTGGGGTACTATTGTTATGAATCATAATTATGTATTATTAAACGTGTCCCTATGCTTATTCTTAAAATACAAGCTGCATAATACCTCATGACCTGACCCACTACCTTCCTTCGGAATATACTTCAGTGTGTAACTGAGAAAGAGCTCCATCTCTTCCCACTGTGAAGTAATATTCAAATAATACTACAATTTAGAGGTGGAGGCCCCTTTACAAATGCTGCATTGTCGAGTTGTTTTCTCTAAAAGGAATGACTGATCAGGATACATCCTCTAAGTCCTTGTGTGACTTTTGGATATGACACATATTCTGAATCATACGCTCTAGATAATAAATACTAGGATTCAGTAATGATAATTTAACGTAATTATTAAGATAAGCAGGCATACATTTAATCAATATCAATATATTAGTCATCATTCACTATTGCTATTGTAGAAGGAATGTGGTGATTTGTCAATTTAGAAAATGCAGATTCACGAGATTATTAAAATAAATCACACTAATATTATAACGGCGGAAGTTCGTGCGTGAGTTTGTATGTTTGTTCATCCTTCACGCTCAAGTGGCGAACCTAATCTGGATGAAATTTGACACAGAGGTAGTTTATGACCTGTATTAATACGTACTTTTATTCCGGTAGTTCGTTCCCTTTGGACACCCGACATCCACGTGGACGAAACCGCAGCAAGTAATAATTATAAATGCAGATTATTAATTATCTTGTCCTCTTTTCTAAGTAGCAGGGTATAAATACTTTTTGCTCGTCTCTACTCCCATTTGTAAGATGATGAGGTCAGCTTTCCTTGTTTCTGATCCACCACGATCTTAATTTAATTTTACTCTTCGGATAGAAATAGAGGAGTTCGTGGCTAAGTACTAACATCCACACAGGTCGATCCATCAGGTTAAATTACGATTGCCTGGGTTGGTCGTGGATGAGTGATGATGATCATCTTTACATGCCGAGACTCCTCCGTGCCTCGGCAAGCACGTTCAGCCGTTGGTCCCGGCTGTCATTTTGGCATCTTTGACAGTCGTAACGGGTAGTCAGAGCCCCGAAAATCTGATAGCTAGTCTTACCAAGGGGTATCGTTTTGCCCAGTTACTGGGTTGTGGTGGTCAGAGAGGCAGTCGCTCCATGTAATTTATACTGGTTTTCAGCTGCATCCCGTTAGACTGGAAGCCGACCCCAACTTTGTTGGGAAAAGGCTAGGCAGATGATGATGGATAGAAATAGATAATTTATATTCCTTACTCAATGTGTCGTGTTGGCATTTTAGTAAGCCAAGTTTTAATGGTGTGAAATCGCAAAATTAACTCCATACCTACTACTACTCCATTCTTAGCATCAGATATTTTAAGTGACGTACATTCTTGCTTATATTTATTACATTTTATTATTACAACTTGTAAACTTATTGCAAATTGAAAGTGTTTTCTTTCACTCTTTAATGTGCAAACATTATGTTTTTACCCCATCGTAATTATATAAGCAATCTCGTAATGGATATCGGTATTTCTTCTCATGAACACGGGTTCCGTTATCGGGAACAACGTACTGAGGTTTAATAAAAGTCTTATCTAATAAATTATATGGACGAAGGTCGGTGAAAACATAGTTTGATTAATGCCAACCTTTTCTACATGTTAATAATGTACTTTGGGCGTGTTCTAATTTGCAGGGTCACGTGATACTAGAATGATTTGAGTAAGTGTTTCAGGTTTGCGGGTTCTCTTCGAGACATAAAAAACATATTACATTTATAGTAATTTAATAGTAATTTTATAATGTTAATTTAATAAGTGTCGTCTCGGTTTGGAATCCAACTCTTCTTAAAAAAAATGTACGCAGTGATACGCGGCTGTACCTACATGTTTGAACATTCCTTCTTATTATAATATTTTGCATGCAACGTATGTATACCATGTTTAAACAAATTAATATATTTACTTACTTACTTACATGCTGGTTCGACTCGAAGGGTAAGAAAGGGGTTTAATAGAAACCAAAGGGGGTTACCTATATCACACACCAGTTAAGTGTTAAGTCCCATGGCTTCTTCTTCTTTTCGCGTCGATGGTAGGTACTTTTTATGGATGTTTTTAAATTGAATGAGCCCAGTTAGGTTGCCACATTGATCGCGGCATCAGTGGCAATCTTTAGGTCATTCGAGGTGCAGGTGAGCGGGCACTTAGGACACTCCAGCAGGTGGGGCATGGTCTGGTCAGAAGCTCCGCAATCGCACTGGGTGTTGCGTCGATTAGTAAACCCTCACTTCGATAGATTGTACCTGTAGCGGCCTACTTAGGTTCTGTAGAGCCTGAGTGAAACCTTATGTTGAACATGGCTGGTAATAATCTGACGGCATTCGAACCTTTAAATTATATTTAAACTAGTTGATAGTTTTTTGTACAAGTGACAGATCGACTTGGGCCACGGGGCTTGGCAGATGTATTCGTTATAATATATGTGGTGTTTCTCATCCTGTGTGTTTGCATTAATAGCGTAGAAAAAACCCAATACACACACATTACACGCTTTTCCAATGAGCCACCTCAGTAGAAGGTCCTCAACCTTCTACAGGTACGCAGTCGATTGAGTGCTTTCCATGTAGGCCACTGCAGATCACGTCCAAGAGGCAAATGTTCCTGGGGTTCAACGAAGTCGGGAGGCGGTGAATACTTCTCTTCCCATAATTTCCTTCCATAAGTCCTATGTAATAAGCACAAATTCAGACCCCGGGTTGCTACTGAAAAATTCTAATTGGTAAACTCCAGTAACACGGTGCCCGAACTGGGAATCGAACCCATGACTTCATGGTCAGCAGTAGCGCGTGCGATCAGTAGACCCAACGAGTCAGTCAGTCTTCGAGAGGTCGTCAGCAATATCATTAGATAAGACCATTTATGTTTCCCGAGGAGCCTACCTATGATTTTTTTAAGAGATTTCGATTGATTCCTTTTAAGAGATTTCGATTGATTCCTTTTAAGAGATTTCGATTGATTCCTTTTGAACGTTCGACGGGAAAAAGGAAGTTTCAGACAGTTTTTTTTTTATAATTTATTGAATAGGTACATAATAAAAAATACATAATTTCCGGAATTGCATAAAAATAATTATACACATAAAAATAACCTAGTGTCTGAAGCGATGTAATAACACTATTAATAAACCAGTTAAACAGTTTTAATAACATCTTAAATCAACTACAAAGATCCGTTACTGATGCTTAGGTGCCATTTTTAGCACATCACAGTAGTCGTAACAATCAGCTATATTATAGCTACTACACTAATTACATACACTACACAATAAATGGGCTTCTATGTGTAATACTTTACTTAACATGACATTACGCATTGTTTCCTCGAGGTATAGACAGATCTGTACAGAGGCCAGCACATCAAGTTACCCCAATCTGTCAAATTTCTTTAATGGATTTTCAACTTTACTACTCAAGTATAAGGTTCATTTTCAATTGGGAAAATTTGATAGTTCGGAATAGCTTGACGTGTTATTG
Organism: Hyppa rectilinea; assembly: GCA_951799385.1. Taxonomy (NCBI): domain Eukaryota; kingdom Metazoa; phylum Arthropoda; class Insecta; order Lepidoptera; family Noctuidae; genus Hyppa; species Hyppa rectilinea. The sequence continues at coordinate 14,660,193 of OX637312.1, read as the reverse complement.
TCTGTACTTATATTACACCCATACTTCGCCAGATATACAGGGAGAGATTGAATTTATTTTTATTTATTGTTTATTGGTTTTATGGGGTCATTGTACTCATCATAATACTGGTATTCATCTGCATCCGGTTAGACTGGAAGCCGACCCCAACATAGTTGGGAAAAGGCTAGGCAGATGATGATGTACTCATCATAATGAACCAATTTTACTATGGAAACACACCTGAAATTGCGAAAAAAGCTGTTCCCTACACTATGAAGAGTTATGCGAGCATAATGTATGAAACATGGAATCATGTAATCCCCCAATACAATGACCCCTTAAAATATAAAAAAAAACCACCCTATATTTAAGTCCCATGTAATATTAGATCAACGTATTGCCATCTACAGATAGAACATTCTAATTACACTTTCTTCGACCAGGGAATCAAATACAATTGCGACTCTATTGCCATCAACACGGCTCAGATCCAAACTCCGAGCTGCTACTGAAAAAATTCTGATGGAAAAACCCAATAACACTTTGCCTGACCCAAGAATCAAACCCAGGACCTCACGCTCAGCAGTAGAGCTTCCTACCTCTAGAACAATAAGGCAGTTAATATTTATATTTAACTAGCTTCTGCCAGCGGCTTCGCCCGCGATGATGTCGGGTTTTTCATACAAACAAAATTCCTCTCTTTTCATCCCCTTTAAGGTTGAATTTCCAAAAACCCCTTCTTAGTGCTAAAAGGAAGGCGTGTGCAAAATTTCATGTGCCAAGTCCCAGAAGTTTCGGCTGTGCCTTTTATATGTATGTACTTTACTTAAGTACATAGTTTAAATCACGTAATCATTGTCAAAATGGGAGCAAAAGTTAAAACTATAACGTTTACGTTAAACATTAATTATGCAAGAATGTATTGCGGAACAAAACAAAAGAAGTGTGGGAGTCGGTTACGCAAAAATTCGGAAGTCACATACTCAGATTGTTTAGACAGACTCGGCTAGTTTTGAGTACGTTTCCTTTGCTTGTTTACAAGCGTTCATTATACTCATTCCGACAAACCGAATGGTACTCGTACTTACTTGCACTTTCGAATCGACGCGAATGAATAAGTAAGTCTGTAAAACTTTCTCTCCAACTTGGACATGTTACCAATAACGTTCCATAGATTCATTCCAACGAAGCTTCTTCTGATTTTTTTTCTTCCATTTTTAATTTCATTCGAATTGACGTGACGTCAGCAGCGATTGTACTGCTTCGCTGCCGCCAGTCATTTGCGTTCTAACATGAGACCAGCGCGGCCGCATTCGCCGTTCACCGCTATACCATAACTTACAAGTGCGCGTTCACTGCGTAACGCGAAAAACTCTACGGTATTCCCGCGCTCATTGTAACGTTAACGCGCACGTTCGTAGTTTCGTTATCGTTTCGGCCGGTGTGGTTGATAAGGTATTTGTTTTAACGTTTTTCTGTTGTGACTGATGGCGGATTGTGAGAGGAATTTGTGGCGTTTGCAGAAAATGGAGTGTCATTAGCGTAAAAGGTAAGTTAAGACGGTTTTTGTTTCTTATTAATGATTGTTTTTGTTTTGTTTGAGAAGGATCTTTGCCGTTTCGGTATCGTATCGCGAGTTCCAACACATACTAGCGATGTATTTTCTTTTAAAAGTTTCCTTCGTGTCTCGAATAACAATGGTTGTTAGTTATAGAGGTAACGTAAACTATAAATAAAACTTTACAGCTCTATCTATTGAAATGTGAACAGTTTCTCTGAAAGAAAGTTTTTAGATTCATTTGAGTTTGTTTAAATTTTCTATTGTAAATATTTATTGTTGTCAGATAATTTTAATTTTTTAGATGAACCTATTGTAAACTTCTTGTATACTAGCTTTTGCCAGCGGCTTCGCCCGTGTGTAGGTAACTTATATGCTATTCCAGACTATAATCTATCTTTATGCCAAGTTTCATCCAGATCTGTTAAGTAGTTTTTGAGTTTCTTCGTTACAAACATACATACAAATCTTTCCTCTTTATAATATTAGTATAGAAAAAAAACCAGTCGGCACTTAAAAAAAAAACAAATTTTAAAGAAAGTACATGTAAGTACAGTCCATAGACAACTGAACTTCAGTATAATGTCCATACCTATTCCTTATTTAAAATGCATTCCTTAATCCCTTAACAAAGGCCAGAGATAAGATCTTTACTTCATCTAAAAATAACCATATCGGGTCCTTTAGAAGACCTTTTTACCCAAAGGGTACACCACAAGGGTTACTCGGCATTCCTTGTCAGTATCTAAGGAATTCAACCGACATCATTAGTACAGGAGTATGTTTCTGGAATTTTTGGATGGAAGTGTATTACGAAACTATGATAAACATGCATTTGAACACGTCGGAAGGTTCGATTCCCAAGTCGGGCAAAGTGTTAATGGGGTTTTGCATGAGAGATTTCTAGAGAGGCCGGATTTGTGCCCGATTGATGACAATATAAAAAAAAACAAAAGACTGATTAACCATCTCTGACTTAAATGAGGATTAAAAAAAACATCCGAATTTTTGTCACCAATCTTGCTTCTTTCTTTGGTTGGTTAAGAGGATACTGGAGTCAACTCCTAGCAGCCCTGTCCTGAAGTGGAGACCGTGTTCCGGCAAGCGTAGTATGATGTACTGACGACCTTAAGAAGGAGACTTGGACAGACTAGTTGCGGGAAACGGAGGACAGGGTGTTGTGGCGCAGGCTTTTTTCAAATGACTCTTCCTACACTGGGTGGAGCGGAAGGGAGTGTCAGACTCCTACTGACTAAAACCCATCCATGTTCCTTCCTTAGCCCTTTGTGTTCTGGGGTAGCGGTAACCCTTTCGGACAATGGTAGAGTCACATGTCCAGTAGAAGACTGCGATAGGCTGTTGATTAAAATCAACTCTAAGCATGATGCATTTAAAAATTAGTGGAATGACTGCTGATAACACAATCTTGATTTTAACAGGCAAGAAGCTGCTGTTTTCAATTTATTCAACCGTTCGATAAGGACCATGCCCGTGCCGGGCGACGTATACGTGTTCCACGTGCCCCTCAAAGATATGTCAGCATATGAAGGGGCTCGTTAGGGCCAAAGCCTCCCGGGTTAGCGGGGTTTTCCGAAAGGGTTACCGCTACCCCGGGACATAAAAGGCTAAGGGAGGAACATGGATGGGTTTTAGTCAGTAAGAGACTGACACTCCATTCCGTTCCACCCAGAGCGGGAGGAGTCATTTGATAACACTGGCCATCACTGCCTAGGCACAACTGCACACTGCTTGTGCCAAACACGGCGATAAAGAAGAAATGTCTCACCAATAATTTCACGGTAGTCTACATATAAGTCAAGGTGTCTCTCTCTTATGTAACTGTAATTCTACCGTCTTTCATCGGAACTGTTCAAATAGGATTACAGCAAGTTCATTGACGACATTAAAGGATTTGGTGGGTGGGTATTTCCCCATACAAGTTCCTACTCAAAATGAACTCTGCTTCTGCTACGTGTAGCGGTTTTAATCAATGCAAAATCAAAAATATTTAAAATAATTTTGTATAAGAAACAACATTATTTTACATATTTTTGTATTAGAGTGTAATAACTTCAAACTATATACTTAATACTCTTCTTCTTTTCGTGTGGTTAGTGACTGACTAACCTGGTGTCAGTTTTTATGCTACCTATGGGCCTCTGACTAAGCTTCACATACTGTTGAGATATATCTCTCAGATATGCTCGTTTCCTCACGATGTTTTCTTTCACCGATTTTTAAGCAAGTTATCATTATACGATACGCACATGAATCCGTAAAATTTGAGGCCTATGGCTTAGGTTCGAACTCGAGACCTATGACTTGGCAGTCCGACGGTCACACCACTAGGCTATCACTGCTGTGTACTTAATACTTAAAGTACATTTATAACATGAAACGACTGCCTTTCTGAGACCTTCGTAAGAGGCAATCGTTTCATGTTTTAAATAAACCTTTTGATAGTTTGAAGTTATTACACTATTATAAGTGACATAAAGTTGTTATAATTAATACTTACCTAATAGCAGTGAACTAAATACCTACATAATACGCACCTTTAGGATGAAAACGACACAATTAAAAAAAAACAAAAATTGAGTTATCGTCATAAAATGACTCAAAACGAAAACGACTTTTTTATAATTTGCAGCACAAACATAGTCACTGACGTAAATAATCACGAAATAATAGTCAAAATAATACGGAGGTGACAGAATTTCAAAACTTGTTTTGCTATTTCGCTAAAAGTCACTTTTTTGAGTTACGCCGTTTTCATCCTAAACGTGTATAAAGTTAATAATACTACCATTCAAATTATTCTAAATATTTTAAAAGTAAGTACCTGATACAACACATTAGATTATGTAGTAAACATCGATTAGTACAATCGTGCTATAGTGACATCACAGCGTAAAGTAAATACACATTGTAACACCGCGAACGAATTATGTACAGTCACGATCACCAATATGTACACTGAGAAACTTTAAAAAGTGATTTCGCCTACTGCATTTGTTGTAATTATAATATGTTGTTACGGTCATAGTATTTGGGACCCCATACTAATGTGAATAAGGGTTCTATTATCACAAAGTTATCGTTATTCCACAAGAAAATCGCTTTTAAATGTTCATATTGGTGCTCGTGACTGTACGATCCACATGGAGAGCAACGTGATCGAATGATATTCAACAATTCAACTCATTTTATAATATTTTTGCTGAAACTCAGACCGTGAAGAATGACATTTACTATATTATGATCAATCACGTTGATCAAAGTGACACATGACCACCAGTTTTCGTTGACAGTTTTCGTTTTCGTTTCGTTTTTCTATTGCACCTACAACTTTTTATCTCTGCATCACCCAAAGGTTGACTGGTAGAAAATGCCTATGGCATTAAGTCCGCCTCTGTACATTTCTGTGCGTAAATTTTTTAATCAAATAAATAAATCTATGCTTCAAATGTGTGTGTGTGTCGTTCCACTCACTGTCAAACCAAATAAAAAGATTGAAGCTGTGGCGAGACAGTGCTTCCATACCCACTCCATTCGTTCCACCTGCTGAACGTCTCCCTCCTGGGTGCGACTTGGAAGGCTTTAAACAAACTCCGGACCCAGGTTGTCCGAAGCAAGGAAAACCTGCAGATGGGGATTCATAGACAGCTCCGCCTTGGAGTGTAAATGTGGTGCTATTCCATAAACGATGGGACACTTAATCTCGTGTCCTGTGTGTCCTGCCGTATGCACGTTACAGGAACTGATGGACGCTAGTGATGGCGCCAAACACGTAGCCGAATTCTGGGCCGAGTACATATAGATTGCCATCGACACGCAAAGAAGAAGAACGTGGAAAATATGGTTTACCCGAGTCCTACGTCAGTCAAACAATTCGCTCAGCTTAACAGTCGGAAAGAGATGGAGCTGTCTCATTCTCACACTGAAGTAATATTTAAATGATAATTCTTTAAGAGAAACCTTCCGCATGCAGTCAGTCCTAGTCGCCTCGTCTGCCTAACTGGGAACGCATCCTTTTTTTTTAAGGCTGGGAAATCATCCAATGACTTCTCCCGCTCTGGGTGTAGCGGAAGGGAGTGTCAGACTCTTACTGACTAAAACCCATCCATGTTCCTTCCTTAGCCCTTTATGTTCCGGGGTAGCGGTAACCCTTTCGGACAATCCCGCTTATGGGAACGCATCCTAAGCTAAAGTTTAGGTCTTTGCCCTTACAATTTTGGAACATTCTTTAAAGCATACTTAGCCTATTATGTTCCCACTGCTGGGACGCAGGTCTCCTCTGTTTGAGAGGGTTGGGCCGTTATCCCCACGTGGTCCAAGTGCGGGTTGGTACATGTCACGTGTCTGAGAATTTCTGATTTCAGGGCATGTCACTTTGTCTCTCGATGATTTCCTTTACCGTTTTTGAGGGCAATGGTGATGAAACAATTTACACAAACTAAAGCGCCTATCTAGGTACGAACCTACGACTTGCCACTGGCCCACCCGTACTTACTCAATTCTTTAAATTATTTGGAAAATTGTTTACAACATTTCGGTAATTTTTTGGTACGGTCAGTATGGAAGAAACGCGTTAAAATTACACTGAAGAATCCAACACATTTATAATGTTTATGCTGAAACTCCAAGCGTGAAGAATGATATTAACAATGTTTGCTGGCACAAGTAATTGTGTAGTTTGCTTTGTAATGTGATATAATAGTCTGAAAATAACAGCTCACTATTGTCACTAATGCGTCTACTAGGCGTGGTGGTTGTAAAAAATATTGTAGACAACCTGCTGCCAGCGGCTTCGCCCGAGTGGATGTTGAAAATGATCCCAAGACAACGCTCTAACGAAATAGCAGTGATAGCCTAGTGGTATGACCGTCGGACTGCTAAGTCTTAGGTCTCGAGTTCGAACCAAAGACACGCACCTCTGAGTTTTCAGATTCATGTGCGTATTGTATGATTATCACTTGCTTAAAAATCGGTGAAGGAAAACATCGTGCGGAAACCGGCATGCCCGAGAGATATTTCTCAACAGTATGTGATGCTAAGTCAGAGGCCCATGAGCAGCATTAAAACTCTGACACCAGGTTAGTCACTAACCACACGAAAAGAAGAAAAAGACCGAAATAAAGTAAAAGTATCCTATGTGGTAATCCAGGTCTTAAACTACCTTTGTGCCAAATTTCATCCAGATCCGTTCATCTGTGCATGAAGGACGGAGAAACATACAAACTCACATACACACACACTCGCTCACAATCTTGCGCCTTTGTAATATTTGTGTGATGACAATTCTGAAACCAGAGTCATGTAGTTTCATATGCCTTGACAGGGTGAAAAGTTCAATTCTTTTTCATAGAAAAGGGAGGTGGGACTAGACGAGTGTTGTCTCTGGTGGGTCTACGAATGATGTCGGGATATTGCATATAGGTATCGTGGTCGCGGGGTAAATGTTACTTGCGCGATGCAGGCTTTTGTGTGACGTCAATGTACTGCGTAGTACGCAAGTAGCAATTCACGTACGCATGTAGTTGAGTTCGAAAAGTAGTTCAAGTTAGCTGCTTGTATACCAAATATAATTCAACCGTAAATTTAGTCAATACATAGACACCAAGGTCTAACTAAACTTCCCGAACCTTTTCATAACACGTAGGTAGGTACTTTATTACCATAACCGCCATCTTGTAACACATTAGTACATACAAACAAGATGATTGTCATTACAATAGACACCATGGCACGCATGGTCACGATCTGTGAGGTAGCTTGTTTTTTGTGGGCTCTTGGATCGTGATACAAACTGTAGGTTCGGAGAATAGTGACGCGGGAAATTAGGGAAATAATTGCTGTTATAGAGTCAATGGGGATGATGCCTGGGTAAAAAAAATATATACCTCTTAAATACGTCAAACAGATAAAAAAAATATTAGTCACGTATATTTTTTGCATTATCATATTAACAAAAATGACTGAGATAAAACGCGTTAAAGTTGGGGAGTGGGGGCTCGCTACGTCACAAGTAAGTATAAAAACTACATACTCGTGACGTCATGCCACATTTCAACTCAATGTATCAGCGTCGTCTTTGGATTACATAAAAAAAGAAAAAATACGTGTCCAATATTTTTTGTAAATCTAGCTAATGGACTAAAAATATCTATTCATCATCCCTATTACAGGCGCAGTGTTGGCTCAGTGGTAACAACCCCAACTTACGAGTTGTTAGTCCTGGGTATAAACCCAGGTAACCGCTTACACGCTGTGGGACAATGAAGGTTGATAAAAATATGTTACTTGGTAGTACAAATCATTTATGCATTCATGTTTTCATCATTCATTCACTCGTACGTTCATTCATCACTCATTCATATTGTTCTCTAGTTTACTCTTTTTGTATGCACGTGTTTGTGTGGCAATTAACATATTATTATTCTTTATATCTTTTATAGCTCACTCATTCATACTTTCATTCACTCATTCATTCATGAACTATTTCCTAACAAGTTTAACGGTCTGGCAGACATTTCATTTCATCACTATACCCTATTATTACCATACCAAACCGTTCATACTTTATAACACGATTTGTCAAGGCCAATCGAACTGAAACGCTATTGTAACACGACACTATTATAAGGAATATAGATCGCCTAACTTAAAACCACGAGGCATAGAGGCAAGCACATCAAGTTACCCCGATCTGGCAAATTTCTTTGATAGTTGTTCAACTTTGTTACATAAGATTAAGGTTCATTTTCATTTGAGACAATTTGACAGTGTGGGATAGCTTGATGTGCTGGTGTCTGTGCCTACCTAGTTATATTTTTAAGAAAAAGAAAAAACTTTTATAGCTTTAGTTTTTTGTGCATGCCAGATACAATAGATGCCTTGTAATGGCTCATTCTTCACGTATTTCGATTGAAGAATTTTTTTTTATATGAATTGGGTGAGTTAAACTTACATAATGTTTAGTCAGTAGGTAGTATGTTTATCAAAGTTAGGCTTATGGAATATCCTCCGTTTTGAAATTTGTAAAAAAAAATCAGAAAAAAGGAAAGAAATATATCTAAATGTATTTTACCTACATAAAGATTATTTGAAGTGTTTTTGAGCTACGATTCAACGTCATCTTCATCTACTAGACATGGTACACACTATTTAACTCATCCATCACCCTAACTTTGTTTCGTCCGAAGTCGCCAAAAAACTCCAATGATTTGAAACTCTAGATTCGGATTTATATTTTAAGAATAGTACTAAAAAAAACAATTATATTTAGTCCGTCACTCAGATAGTAACAAAATATTTGAAACTTATTTTTGCTTTTATTATTCAAGTTGGGGAGTGGAGGCGCGCTACGTCACGACTCAGTATAAAATCTACATAGAAGTGACGTCATGCCACATTTTAACACAACGTGTCGACGTAATCTTTGGTTTGCGTAAAAAATACGTGTCCAATATTTTTGAATAATGTTGCTGACAGACTAAAAAAAACTGGGCATTTTTGTTATTCTAGTGACTACATTATACAGGTTGTTACATTAAAGTTTTATCATTATCATTATTATTTGCAATCTTACCTAGATCAATCGGTTAGAAGTGTCATAAATGATAAAATATTTATAATCTTCAACTGTGATCTGTAACGTAACTACTGCACTTAATCAATGACAAATTATTGTAATTTCTACTTTATTTTCTTTTCGTTCACTATAAACAGGGTCAAATTAAATAAGCTAGCGAAACTCCACAAACATGATGATATTTTAACACGATAAAACAAAGGATAAAAAATTGTTCGCGTTTGTTCGTTTTTCTAGGGTCAGTGATCGATCACTGGTAGTTATTTGAAGTAGTTGAAACAATCTGTTCTTTATTTTGTTTTATCGTGTGTTCAGATACCAATACCCATTATGTCTGTGAAGTTTACACAGAAAAAAAAACTGATTTTGAAACTGATATTTCAATCACGGGATGAGGTCTATGATGGAGCGAGCATGCTGAAAGATGCCTGTTCACTCTTGCTTTGAAAGCAGACGGGTTAGATGTAGAAGGGACCTGATGGAAAGCGATGGATGAAGTCTATGATGAAGCAAGCATGCCCAGAAGATGCCTGTTCAGTCTTGCTTTGAAAACAGACGGGTTATATGTAGAAGGGAACATAGACGCTGGCAGGGAGTTGTACACTTAGGCTATGCGCATAATACGACCAGCTGGACCTTAAAGTTCGAGAATCTAGAGTGGCACCACATCACGAATTTCAAGTCGTTTGTGGTGCGAGCTCCGACTCATTTGTATAGATCTATTCCCATCCAACACCAAGAGCGAATACCTTGGTATTAGTTTATTACCGAATCTATTTCTTTTCCCAACGAGTACCACATTTAAAAAAAAATAATCTATTACTAACGAATACCAAAACGTGACTTTGTACACTCAGCTACACAAAGTTTTATTTTATTTTCTTACATTTACATACTATATATACTATCGTAATTGAATGCTAAAAGACTAAAACTTTCCAAACTTACAAATAAGTAGTTCAAATGAATCATTTCTGCGAAAAAGGGTCAATTTTTGTCTATTGTTTAACCTACCTAATTTCTTCAAATTTGTTTTGGTATTGGTTCTAAAATGTGGTACTCGTTTGGAATAGAAAAAAAGTTTGGAAATAAACTAATACTAAATGGTATTAGCTATTGGTATCGGATGGGAATAGATCTTTGTATAGTAAAGGTAATTCCGCGGAAGGCTACGCGACAACACGCAACGCAACACGATGCCGTCACTTCGCGACAAAACTTTTTATTTTATGGTTTTTATAAATATGTATGCTGTAAGGTGTATATGATATGGTTCTTTGTTACCTGAAATAAATGATATATTATTATAATAAACTGGCGTTGCGTGGCGTGTTCTCTTAGTTCAGAAAACCAGCAAACGACATTTATGAGGAAGACTATAGCTATGTTAAGAAGAGAATAGAACTACTCGTAAGTTTCGCATCATAAAACTTACCAGCCGTTACCGGAATAAACTACGGCTAGAAATCTGAATCGCTATCAAACACTGAAAGATGCTTTTCATATCCTTAGTCATAAATCCCACTATAGAACGATCCTTAGATTTTATTAGCTTCTTATTTAAAAACTAGCTTGAGGAGCTCGTGGCTAAGTAATAAAAGTCACACGGATCGATCCAACAGGTTAAGCTACGCGTGCCGTGTGAATGGTGACCATCTTTACATATCGAGGCTCCTCCTTGCTTCGGAAAGCACGTTAAGCCGTTGGTCCCGACTGATCATTCGTGGATCTTTGACAGTCGTTACGGGAAGTCAGAAGACGGAAAGTCGGGACAGCCAGTCTTACCAAGGGGTATTGTTACCTAGTTAATGACTGGGTTTTGGAGGTCAGATAGGCAGTCGCTCCATGTAAAATACTAGTATTTAGCTGCATCCGGTTAGACTGGAAGCCGACCCCAACATAGATTCCCATCTAAAGGCTAAGCAGATAAAAAATTACTATATACTATATTACTATATACAACCTAAAACTAAAAAATATATACATTATGTACAAGTGGTAAAAAAGGGGGAAAACCTCATAGGGCGTCAAAAAATTCATCCCCATCGCTGTCAGTGGGACATGTGCCCAAAAGGCTGGCAGCGTTGCCACGTTGAATGGCAACGCTGATTCTTTGGCCTAAAAATTGACCAGCCCTCTGGTCACGTGTAGAGTCGACCAACCGCTGGGCGATATCCCGAAACACTCGATGAGCACTCGGACCCCACGGCCCTAGTGTTTCAACCCCAAACGGCTCGAACATATAACTTCCAATAAGGTTGTTATACTTGCGCCGTTTGAGGTTTTCCGCTCCTGCAGCAGCCGCCCCAGCACAGCCCGCCGTGCTAGGAAGATGGGATGGCGCAAGGGTGTCGACACAGGTTGCATCCCACACCAAAGGCCTACCCAACTTCCAAGGCATTATAGTCATTCCGTCTGGCCTCTTACCATCGTCGCGTGCCAAGCCTAAAATAGCTGGTTCTAAAACAGCTGGCACCCCGGCGGTGACAAGAGCTCGACGGATGACGTCATTAATACTGGCGTGCCGTGCCAACCGACCAGCGCTTTTACTGCAAGAAAGGCCATGGTGTCCGAGGCGGTCGACTGCAAGGAGAACCCAGACGCAGACTTGTAGCGAGCCGGAAAGTTGTGTCACACAGCATAGTGCCTATGTTGGGTGACGGTAGTGCCTGAAGCCAGAGGCCCGACTCCCACTCTCCCACAGCCAGTAGGCGGGCACGCTCAGCAGTATTGGTGGACGTATTAATTAGATTATTCCGTACCAACCTGCAGAGCGGCTCATCCCACTGTCTCTGGGAAGACGGGTTCTCGGGCTGCACCGTATCCGGACAAGCCACCTTCCAAGCGTTAATTGCATCGGTCAAACACGGCACTTCAGAGTTAACCTGAGAAGGAGCTATGATTTTTGCGGTTAACTCTTTGGTGCTGTGTAAGCTTACACTAGAAATTTTGCGGATTGCTAAGCAGGTTGATTTAAGAAATAGCTTCTGCTCTTCTGCATTCCTTGTCGTGAAATAGCAGATGCTTTCGTCATAATATCTATCTGTGTGTCATATATCAGCCCAATCCGTTCAGTGGTTAGAGCTAGGAGTTGACTTGACCGTGACTGACTGACTGATCTATATCAGTCAATCAGTCACGGTTTGCTTTTTTGATACAAGATTATGTTGTATACTGGGAACGAAGAATTTCCTGCAGACATGTGTGAAAAAAAATAGTTAAAAAAAACAAAAAACACGCTTTTATTTTCTATTTTTTAGTTCGGTTTTCTATAAAAAGCGTGTTTTTTAGTTTTTTTTTACTATTTTTTATTTCCTACTTTTTAGTTCAAATTAATGTATTGTCATCGGTCCTCGATAAATCTACAAAGTTTGAACGAAATCTGGCCGTTTAAAGTGGGTGAAAATCGCGTCTAAAGGAGTCGGTTAAAACATACATACAAGTGAAGCTAATATAAAGCGTGTAAAAAGGCCTTAAAGCAACCAAAAGAACATTAACCGACCCGTTACAAATACTTAAATGAAAAATAACAGCAAACAGCAAACTTGACAATATCAATAAAATTTTTCAATATGACTCTAAAAATTAGCAAACCAGATACGAAATGTGTAATAAATTTTACCCGTACACATTCAATTTCGAAACACTATAACAATTTACAGTTGGTTGCATTAACATACTTTGTATCGCTCAGCTGAGGTTACTTACCGATAAAATATTTGTACCGTTACTTGCGTTAAGGCAAGTGCGTTCGCGCCTGCACTTTAATGTGAAAAGAAATTTGTACAGGATGTATTATGCGAGTGTAATCATTATTATGGCATCAAACTACGCTACATATGTAGAAAGATCTGTCAATGATGATAACATTTTATAATACATTGCGAATGTATTTCGAAGGGATCTGCAGTGGTATAGCCTACACCCACATTTCATCAATTAAATTTAAGGCCCAAGTAATGAGAGCAAGCGTCAACTGAGTACTGTAGAAGATTGAAGATCTTCTACTAAGAGGGCTCAGTGATAGAGCGTGTACTGTGTGTATTGGGTCCTCTAAGCTATAAAAGCAAACTCACGGATGGACACACACGTATTATATTTTATACTTGATTATAACGAATACATCTGTCTAGCTCCGCCGCCTGTGGCCAACTCTCAAATGTACAAAAGCCTTAACTAATTTAAATTATTTGAAAGGTTCGAATGCCGTCGGATTATTACCAGCCATGTTCAACATAAGGTTTTACTCCCGGGCTCTACAGTACACATCCAGGCTCCAGGCTTCCTTAAGAAAAACCCAATTAAATTTTGCCCGACCCAGTGATCGAATCACGAACACCGTGATTAACGGTCACGCTTAAGTCCAACTGAGCAGTTTATGAAAACATTTAAAGTAGGAACGACGTCATTAGTATCAGTAGTAGTATTTATGTTTTACAGATAGTATTTATTTACGACTAAAAACAATAATAAAAACTTATCTATTTACATGCCATAACTATAATTTAAAGCACAAAAACATTAAAGCAATTAATAGGACCCAAATTTCTCGATTCAAATAAATCGATATCGGAATCGGAACTCGTTTTATGTAACGATAAATAAATTTTATGTGCGAACGACACGCGTATGACGTTAATAACGATTCGGTGTGAAATAAACGTATATTTATTAAAATGTTCGGTGTCCGTGAAAATGTATCGCGAATGTTGGTTGAATGTTGAAACCATAACGAGAAAAATAGGTATGTTGTTTAGTAAATGTATAAATTCTTTATAGTTGACCACCGTTTTCCATAAAATTATTTTGAACGCCTTTTTTTCCCAGTTCTTAGGTATTGCCAATGATAAGCTTAGTAAATATAAAAATAATCAAAATAATTACGAAAAATATTTACTTGATTATCTAAAAACTTATTGACGTTTACATTTTTGCGCTTCTAATTATGGACGTTGATTTTAATGATTGAGCATCTTTTCAACATTCTGGCCTTTTCTCACTGTTGGTCGCAGCAACTAAGCTACGGCATATTATTATGGCCAGGCTAAATAGCTTAGGTTAGGTTAGACCTGTGATCACCCGCGCGCGAGTAGTCCGAGCGAAGCGAGTGGTGCCGCGGCATAGACCGATGAGCGCTAAACGAACTTTGGTTGGAGTTATTTAGATATTAAGTATTTTTAGGATCCCTCAATATTTGTTTGCGAAAAAGAGGAGCAATCATTATATGTATTAGTTATTTTTGGTTTGTAAAAAAAAGGCGCAATCATTGTATTAGAATGTTCTACCATATTTAATATTTTAATTTTGAATCCAAATTGGGAACTATTTGAGTTTCGAATAATGCAATGCATGCAAACAAATTCCCACAGAGAAATTCACTTCTATTTATACCAAAGCAAAATCTTATACTCGTAAAAGAAAATCACTATTGTTATTTTGTGATATCTTCCGTGTCTTCCTTTATTTTTGTCGGTATATACGTCATCGATATTCGACTAGATAGCTCGATATAATCGTAAAAACTAGGTAGCCATTACTTTTGTATTGTTTACGTGCAACGAAGATGACAACATTCGGTTAGATCGGAGATTCTGATTGCTTGAATCTATGATCGATATACAGTGACTAGCTTCATCTTTCTGACTGACCGACACCTTGACAATTCAAAAGTGCCTGCTTTATTTGAAATAAATACTTTGAGTTTGAGTATGTTAGGTTAAACGAGGGACATACTTTCAGGTTGTATAGTATTCATGGAAATCAATGGAAATCAACAACTTTGTCCATGAGACCAACTCTGAATTTATATGAAACAAAAATCTGCTGTTCGGATAGCACGTTAAGCCATTAGTCCCGGCTTTCATTACTGCATCTTTGAGAGTCGTTACGGATCGTCAAAGCCCGAAAATCTAACGGCTAGTCTTACCAAGAAGTATTGTGTGTGTTACCCAGTTACTGGGTTGTAGAGGTCAGATAGGCAGTCGCTCTATGTAAAATACTGGTATACAGCTGCATCCGGTTAGACTGCCGGTAAGCCAACTAATATAGTTGGGAAAAGGCTCGGCAGATTGATTGCTTATCTATATTGCGTAACCCATAATCAAATTACACAATTAATATTTAATATCAAACACTTTTGAACAATACCGCCATTTATCTAACTCACTAAACTGGTCACGAATACGTCCGCAATAATTTCAGTCTAGATTTTTTACATAAAATAATTTCACACAGCGCATCACCAATTACATAGATTTCACAAATCAATCCGTTCTTACATCCAATGAATAATGACAGCTGTCAGATTGAATGGAATGAATGAAATGAATGAAGGTGCAATTACGTTTATTGAGTTGACGAAATCTCCAATTGCTCTGCACAAATAAATCAATACAGGCAGTATTGATTTATTTGTTACATGATGCGTCTGTATAATATAATTGAATAATCTTTTGAGTGGAAAACAAATTGCCCTAAAAGATTAAATCCCAATCAATTTGGCTGTCAATCAATTCGCCAAGCCTTTCCCAACTATGCCAGAGTCGGCTTGAAGTCTTATTGGATTCAGCTGAATACCTGTGTTTTAAATAGACTGACTTCCTATCTGATCTCCAAAACCCAATTACTGGGTAACGCGATACCCCTTTTTTTTTTTTTTTTTTTTTAAGGCTGTGAAATCATCCAATGACTGCTCCCGCTCTGGGTGGAGCGGAAGGGAGTGCCAGACTCTTACTGACTAAAACCCATCCATGTTCCTTCCGTAGCCCTTTATGTTCCGGGGTAGCGGTAACCCTTTCGGACAATCCCGCTTACCCGGCAGGCTTGGCCCTGAGGGGCCCCTTCATATGCTGACATCTCTTTGAGGCGCGCGTGGAACATATACGCGCCGTACGGCACGGGTCTGGTGCTGATCGGACGGTGAGTCACCCATTACTCACCGCCCGCAGGCCCGCGCCTACGGTGGCCGGGAGTCGTCACGTGGCTCCCGACGCCCGGAGCGTCTCCCGCGGCGGCTGGGACGGGAGGACCTTTCTCTCTCCCATCCCGCCTCCTCCTTCGCGAGCATAACTTTTTCGCAGAAGGAGGTGACTGCCTCCCACTCCCTCTCGCCCCGGACCATGGCTTGCACCAGGGCCGGGCGCGAGAGGTCGCCGCCGCCGATCACCTCTACGAGGACACGGCGGTGCTCCGCCCAAGCGGGGCAGGTTTGCACCGTGAACGCGATACCCCTTGGAAGAATTAGTTACCAGACTATTGGGCTTCCATCTACCCGGTACAACTGTGAAGGATCTGCGAATGACAGCCGGGACCAACGTCTTAACGTGCTTTTCGAGAGACGAAGAGGATATGTAATGGATGGCCACCCATCCATGTACTAACCGCGGCAAGCGTAGTTTAACCTGTTGGATGAATCTGGAGACTTTTATTACTTAGCCACGAGCTCCTCAAGCTAGTTCTTAATAACAGAAGCTAATAAAATCTAAGGATCGTTCTAAAGCGAGATTTATGTAATGGATGGCCTCCCATCCATCTATTAACCGCGGAAAATGTAGCTTATATTGTAGCTTCTATCGACCGATACAGCTGTTATCATTCAACCACTAAGCCAACCATTTTGGCTGTAACAGATTAAAATTTAATTAAACAACTTTTCAAAGAATATTCTTTTTAGATAATTCTGAATCTTTTTTGTTGTCTGTACTTATATAATAAAACCTAATTGATGTTTAACAGTTTGCAGGCTTTAGTCATTAAGGTCACCTGGTTCAGACAAAGGTTGGCTTAAAACAATTTCCCAGCGTTTTCTTTCTTTAACAAAGTGCGGACGACAAATTAGATTAGAGAACGGTAAAGTAGTTTAAACAAGACTTTATTCAGGACTAGCTTCTGTCAGCGGTTTCGCACGCGTGGTTGTCAGAAATTATCTCAAGGGAACGTACAGAGGCCAGCACATCAAGTTACCACAATCTGTCAAATTTCTTTGATAGTATTTCAACTTTATTGCAAAGACATAAGGTTCATTTTTAATTGAGAAAATTTGACAGTTAGACATAGCTTGATGTGCTGGCGTCTGAACTACCGGAATAAAAAAGTACTAATATCGTTTAGACGAAAGTTTGTGAGTGAGTGAGTGTGTGTGTGAGTTTGCATGTTTGTCCGTACTTCACGCTCAAACGGCTAAACGAATCTGGATGAAACTTGGCACAGATGTTCGTTATGACCTGGATTAACATATAAGATACGTTGCCTTGGGATAGTGTCCAACTTCCAACGCGGGCGAAGCCGATGGCAGAAGCTAGTAAAATAAGAGTGCAATTAACGTTGGTTGACCACCTTTTTTTTCTACCATTGCAGTTCAGTGCTTTATATTTGAAATACGTCATTATTAGATAGATTAACTACCTCTTACCTTCTCGGCAGAGGTCTGCCTGAACCTTTGGGGAAACAAGGAGTGATATGTAATTATTAGGTCAATAAATCTGCCTCGCCTTTTCCCAACTATCTTGGTATCGGCTTCCAGTCTAGCCCGATGCAGCTGAATAGACCAGTAATTTTAATAGAGCGACTACCTATCTGACCTCCACAACCCAGTCAGTAACTAGGTAGGATACCCCTTGATAAGAATGGCTGTCAGTCTTTCGGGCTTCTGACTACCCATAACGGCTGTCAAAGATATGTGAATCACAGCCGTGACCAACGGTTTAACGTGCGAGGCAGGGCGGAGTCTCAATATATAAAGATGGTCACCCATCTACGGACCAACTCCGGCAAGCGTAGCTTAACCTGTTGGATCGATACGTGCGACTGTTATTACTTAGCCACGAGCTCCTCATTAGGTAGAGTATACAATTATTTTCTTTCTAAAGCTCATTTAAAATATATTTTCACTATTTATTTTTGAAACAAACAGCTTATCCGTTCGTTTCGCTCCAGTCGTTAACACTGAGCCGTATCAAGTGACAACCTTATTTAGAGTCACAGAATGGAAAGTAAGAATCTAATTTCAAGTTTTTACAACTCTAATTTTATTTAAAGAGTATTTTATTACAAGTTACTATAAAATGTTCATAGTTTGCCAGTAATGTAGCGGCATCCACATGCAAACTACCCTTCATACTGACGTCACGCAAAATCCTGCATCGCGCAAGCAAAGTTTACCGCGTGACTTGCACCGACATCAATCGTTCGGAATATCCGATCCAGTTACGTAGTAAAAAATGTGAAAAGAACACACAACTGACCAAAAAATATTGCCATAATTTATCATATTGTAAACTAAAAAACTTGGTAATTCACACCCATTGGTTTTAGTAGAAGACTTTTGTATGTTTTTGAAACAACGTAAGCTTAACGAAAATTGTATTGTTAATAATAACAGGGAATAATAATAAGGTTGTAGAGAAAAATGTCGTCAGGAAAGTTTTGAGTGCGAATGTGGATGGAGACAAGTAGAAGAAGACCAAAGAAACGATGGATGGACTATGTGAAAGTTGATATGGCTAGAAAGGTAGTGACTACCGAGATGACGACTAATAGGGAAGTATGGAAGAAAAGGACATGATGCGCCGACCCCAAATATATTGGAATAAGGGCAGGAGAATGATGATGAATATGGTCGTGGTTTCACTTCTTAAAATGCAACAGATACGAAATTTCTCCCACCAATCTACGTCCGTATTGCTGAATTATTTCATTCTTATGCTAAAATGAAGTCTCATTGTTTTTAGGTCACTAGCTCACTAGATCGTCCAAATACAATGATCCCAACACATCACTTTCATCATCTAATTCAATTATATTGTGAGGCGTCAAAAGAAATATAAATAATGATCCGTTCATTGAAATCTCAATATAAAAGAACAATTGATTGAAACATTGCTGTAAGCGACGTTCTACTTTTATTGTTTTGGATTTTCGGATGACTTTCTTCAGTATTGTTGCATTGAAATGTGAAATATTATTTCATGAGAGATTTTGTTTCGCATAGCATACAATAATCAGCCGCAAAAGTATTTTTATTTGCTTCTTTGGTCTACTAGTCGCAAGCGCTACTGCTGAGCGAGAGGTTCTGGGTTCAATTCCCAGGTCAGGCAGAGTTTTATTGGGTTTTCCATCAGGAATTTCCCAGAACAACAGTCCAGCACCAATGTATCAACCCTGCCCTGTTGGTGGTAATAGCACAGTGTAATAGTCTCGCCCCCCTATTACAGTTCTTACTTAAACATAATTGGTGAAATGCGGGTACACTTTTGCCCAAACAACACACGATGCAAAAAATGGCATGTTATATTTATTATTTCTTATGTTATTTGTTTTTTATTTATGTCTCCACTCTTCCCTAAAATTATATCACACCATCCATCAGTACAGTCGCACTTTGACTTGACCTTATAGTCAAAGACCGCATCATCGGTCAAAGATTCCAAAAACAAATGAAAACAACATGAATGCAATTGGGTATTTGAAAGTGTAGTCAATAACGTTAATTTTTATGAACTGTCAAAACGCGCAATTGTACGACATTTATATGAAATAATTATAACAATGTGACGTCACAGATTTTTAGAACCAAACGGAATACGTATTAGCATTAAATGTAATTTAACAATTATATCTTCGCATAATATTTAATTTTTGTTCGGTTATGGAAGTTTATAAGACGAGCGGTCTATCTTTTATGTGATTTCATATTTTATTTTTGACCGTTTCAAATAGTCAATTACTTTTGCTTTTAAGATCACAATAATCATTGCTTAATAACACGAAAATAAACATGTCTTAAAAAAAAACGATTCTTAAAATATTTTTTCGCACACGTGTTTCTTTTGTTTGAAATAACGGTCAACCCGGCTGACAGGACTGTAACAGCACTATTTTCCGTGACTCTGTGTTATGGAGCCAATACGGTCCGCCCGCTGTCGGCAAAATTGGATCTGACGCTACATCAGTGACTAATGGGTTGTTGCCGCAACGCATTTAGCCTGGCTAAGTGAAATTGACTGAAAAACTTGGTTTTATGTATTAGATAACTTAGTTGTATATGCTAATCCTCAGTTCAGGGAGAAACAACTCAAAGATATGTCAGCATTTGAAGGGGCCTATTAGGTCTATGCCTGCCGGGTAAGCAGGATTGTCCGAAAGGGTTACCGCTACCCCGGAACGTAAAGGGCTAAGGACAATATAAGATTAAAGGCTAACGGCTGGATGGGTTTTAGTCAGTAAGAGTCGGACACTCCCTATCCCACAGTCCTCACACCAAATCGTATCCACTACTAAACTTGCTATGTAAACAACAGTGACCTGAAGTACTAATATATCATCAACATAAACATTTAAGACTTATATGGTTTTCTCATGGATGCCATTGTAGGTACTAGACTAAATGGGACCACACGGGAAGTACCAGCTTTCAAATAAAAAATGAATCATCAAAATCGGTTCACCAAGTCGAAAGTTCTGAAGTAACAAACATTAAAAAAAACAGTTGAATTGAGAACTTCCTCCTTTTTTTGAAGTCGGTTAAAAGAAGACTAGACCGGTGAAACCCAGAGATCATTAGAATATCATTATCACTTATGATAACAGCAAGCTAATATATTTAAAAGTTCGTATAACTACAATATTAGCGCCAGTCGGAACATCCATATTGTACCGGGCGTGCGAATTCTAACGGGAATGCGAAGTGAGTAACCTCTTAACGTCTTTGGCAAATATGTATTGAGCTTCTTGAATATTAATTAGTTGAACGTTTTAATTAGATTTTTAATCAGATTACGGATTTATTCATACGGAAGATTAGAAATAAGTCATTATTCATCTTCTTCTAGAGTTGACCTAAAATGTTACGATTTCATGGAATAGAATACTTCCAATAGATTAATCTATAATTAGACAATTGTATCAGTGCGTTCAAAGACTTTAATTCTATAAATACACATTTGTTATCACAAAAATCATGAAATGACGCTGTCTCGAAGCCTAATTTCATTAATTTCTCATTCATCACTCATTTTCATCAGACTCATTTTCAGCAAAACAAATAACGCAGATTTACGCTCGTCGGTCCTTTCCGAAAAGCTAACGTATCTTCCTGACCCTAACCTACTAATTACAAAAACGTAAGAAAATTTGAAGTTCTCGTGCTACTTCAGCGCATAACGCAGCATCTACAAGCATGATCTGTTGCACATGAGTTTCTTTTACAATAAAAGTGCCCAATGAGGAAAGAATTTTGAATGTTAACCTATTATATGTTCGCCTCTTAGAAGCCGTTTATAAGTGCTCAACGATTTATACGGTTATATTTATTGTCGTTTCGAGAGATTTTTCTTATGAACCTATGGGGTTTAAACGACATTTGATGGGACAAATCTCAGGTGGGGTTAAATAGTAAGTTTGATGAAAGCTCATAAATTTTGTCAGCGAGATGCTAGCTCATTTCAAAGTCGCCATAGTTTGACGCGCCCTATTGACACACAATTATTGAGTTGTAATTATATTTTTTCAACAAAGAAAATTAGGAAAGTGCTTATTTATTTATATTAAGAATCGACGTATAAGAAAAATAATATTTTGAATAGTCACTGTACTGTTGTACTGTGTCTTTAAACCTACTTAAAAATAAGATCATATTTATTTAGGTTACAAGAAATATAATCATATTTACAATTAAAAGCTCAATATTCATAATAATATGTACAGAAATAGTATGTATAATAATCAGAAAATATTGGTTTGGTTGTCAATAGACTTTGAATTTCTCTCTTTTGCCGTAATAACCTAAACAAACCCAACGATTGAAAGAAAAATGCGACATAAATGGCAGTAAAACAGGTTCGTGCCTACTCGTATCAAAATAAGTAGTACCTACGTCTAGACATTGACAGGTTGTTAACCTATCACCTGGCGGTTAGCGTTCTATTTTTAGTAACTAGTGTAAAGAAATAACGTGAAATAAATGGTCCGAGTTCACGTAAGTACACAATCTTTGTACAAAAAAAATGGGCAAGTGCGAGTAGGACTCGCGCACGAGGGTTCCGTAGCAACAATATATGAATAATATTTGAAAAATACACTCATTTGCAAAAAAAACGGGCGGTTTTGATTTTTCTACATTATTGGTTATCATTTAGTTTTTAGAGGATTTAATAGCCAAACTGTGTTGTTAGGACTTGATAAAGAGTCTGGGGTATGGAAAGAAGTAAATTCCAAATTGTAAACTTTAGTTTTTTTAAATAATAATCCCTTTTTCAGTTAGTGACTTTTTACTAACTTTTCGCGGGTTTGCGGTTAAAAGGTTATCAGGCCACTAAAATTAACTTCTCGTTATTTTCAGTAGAATCATTTATGTTTGTCGCATAATCTTGCCTTATTGTAACTTTAAACAGATATCTTTGTGTCGATTGTAATGGCAGAAAAAGCAATAAGAGCTAGTCAAATTATAGCGCTGCTGGAGAGGGGTGAAGCCAATGTTACGTCTCACAGCGGTTAAACGTGAGTCGTTCAACCGTCCAAAGGACCTGGACTCGATACCAAGAGACAGGTTCCGTTCAGATAAGGCAAGATTCTATGAGTAAACGTTGCACACAACCATGAGACGACCGCTGTTTTGTGACTCAGGTGCTTAGGAACCGCAAATGCAGTTCCATAGACCCCAAAAGAAACCTTGAAGAGGTACGAGGAGCGCAAGTTAGCCTATGGACCGTGAGGAGGAGGCTTTTAGCAGCTGATATACGCAGTCGACTACCAGCGCGGGCCCCCAAGTTACTCCGTGAGCACAGGATTGCTCGATTGAGGTTTGCTAGAAATTGCCTATTTTAGACACTAGGTAACTGGAGTAGCGTAATCTACTCCGATGAGGCTCGAATTTATCTGAATGGTGAGGAACGACGTCAGCGAGTGTTATGAAGACCAAGGAACGCTACGCCGACGTATGTTTTGAAGAAATCACCCCTTGTGTTGGAGGGACCGTTACGTTTCGGGTGGGCGTAACTTCCAGCTATCGTACCGAGATAGTATTCATAGAAAATGGGTGACTAAATGTGCAAAGGTACATAACATGAATCCCTTGTCAACATACACAACCCACACTGACTATAATTGGTGAACATGCCATTTACATGGATGATAATGCTCGGGCACACAGTTCTGGCGACGTAGATGCTTAGATGCAAGTGGTCGGTATTCGTCTTTTGGATTGGTCAGCGCAAAGCCCCGACCTTAACCCCATTGAGCAAATCTGGGACGTCTTAAAAAGACGAGTATGATCTGTCCAAACTCTTCTAAAAAACATCAGGGAGCTTAAACGTGTGATCTGGGCTGAGTTGGAACACATTCCACAGGACACCATCAAAACCCTGGTGGAAAGCATGCCAAGACAATTACATGCCGTAATCGCTGCAAGGGGAGGACATACTCACTTTAAATTTTTATTTTTTAATAACTTATTTTATTAAAATACCAAAAAATACTTGTTGTCTTAATTTCATAATACCCATAATAAATGTCCATTTTAACACGACTCTCTGTTTACATTGACTAAAACACAGATTCCGGGATTTAAGTGTTAAAAACTATACTCTCATTGATAATAAGAAACTTCTAGTCGTTTATACTAATCACTTACTTAAAATATTAATATTATCCATAGAAAAGCCAATGATTGTAAGGTGCCCGTTTTTTTTGCAAAGGAGTGTATATAACATTATTTGTTGTAATAGCGACCCTATAATAAGTAGCACAAGTGAAAAATTCAAGTGCTGTCTATTACGGTTCTAACAACTTAGACAAGACAGCCAGGTCTACCGACCTCCGGGTAAACGGGATTGTTCGAAAGGGTTACCGCTACCCCGGAACACAAAGGGCTAAGGAAGGAATATGGATGGGTTTTAGTCAGTAATAGTCTGACACTCTCTTCCGCTCCACCCAGAGCGGGAGAAGTCGTTGGATGATTTCCCAGCCTTAAAAATAAAAAGGTCTACCGACCTACAATTCTTAAGTCGCTGTACGTAAACATTTACGAAATTGTATGCATTGAGAAAACAAAATGGCGGGGTGAGTTCTATTTTAGTCATGCACAAAAAGATTCTCGTACAGCTATTGTAATATAGGACTAAGTTTCTCCCTGGGTGATCAGTGGAAGTTACACATGGTAGAGACGCCAAAATTTGACAGTTTAGAACACTTTGATGTGCAAGATATCCTAAACTGTCAAATTTTCCCAGTTGAACATGAACATTATTCTATTATGATAAAGTTGAAAATCTATCAAAGAAATTTTTCAGAAGAAGCTTGATGTGTTGGCAAAACAAATAACAAATAACCTTTTTTTTTGAGGGTGAGATCATCATAACCTCCCGCTCTGGGTGGAGCAGAAGGGAGTGTCAGACTTATTGACTAAAACCCATCCATGTTCCTTCCTTAGCCCTTTATGTTCCGGGGTAGCGGTAATCCTTTCGGACAATCCCGGTTATGTACAGACGCCAGCACATCAAGCTATCCCTAACTGTGAAATTTTCTCAATTAAAAATGAACCTTATATTTTTGCAATAAAGTTGAAAATCTATCAAAGAAATTTTATATTGGGGTAGCTTGATGTGCTGGCTTCTGTAAAAATAACCTGAACCAACCTTTTCGCTGAACACACATCATTTATTTTTCACAAAAAATACGTGAAAATATAAATTATTATAATTTACAACTCCAATGGTAATGTAAAGTGCCGTGCGTGAGATATAACGATGAATAATTCAATTAGCTAATTAGTATTGTTAATTAATCCTGTGCATTATACGCCAATCTGTATTATTGTGATCGATTGGAACAAAGTAAACCGATGGATTTAAGCAGAACATATTATGGACAGAGTATAAATTGTAATTCATTTATTCATGAATAATTATTATTGGAGAAAAGTAGATAAGTATGATAATCTTGGATAATCTGTCTTAAGACGGAGGAAAATGATATGACAAGGTTCTTCTAACTGAACAGCAGGGCCGCTGGGGAGTTTCTTGCGCCACTTCTTCCTAGCTAAACCACAAGAAAGTGGTGAAGTGCGCAGGTTTTGGGGGACTCTCTTATGTAAATTTTTTTTCCTCAAAAAATGTAGAGTTTCAGCGTAGTTTCAATAAATGACTTTAGATTTTGAACATGATTTAATTATGGAGATAAATGTAACAAAATGAAAGATAGTGATTGTCGGGAAATGCCAAAATAAATGAGTAAGCGTAGTAAAAACTTCAAGAAGAAACCTTTATTTATAATACATAGGCTTCGTCTAATGAAGTTTAAAGATCATTCTACATATATATATATCACTCCTATAATTCCTGAAAGATAAGGCAGAGTGTCGAGACTGTCCTTTAAGTGTACCTACTTAAAGGACAATTTTGCAAGATTTGTTCATAATCTTACAATACTATAGGTAATACAATTTTGCAGCTGTGGCGATTTTGCCAATATTTATGCGTTACCTGGGAGAGAGTCCATATTGATTCTACATGTCAGTTTGAGACAAAACAGCATCACAATTACACACTACAATAACATGCTAATAGGTTTACAGTCAATTTACAACAGCAGAAATATTGACCCGAGTACCTAAAACCCTTCTAATCCAATCTTCGTACCCTAGATCACCTGTCTATTCTAATAAGTGGAAAGAGGAAACAAGATCATCTAACAGAACCTTTCTGTTAACATGTAACCTATACTATGCCATACTATGTTCTCTACACGTGTATTGTTATCAATAATTATTACAATTACTACTCCCCGTAATCGTTTACTTACGTGACGATACAATACGTCTTAAAAAGGGGCCTTGTGCGAGCTATCACCTTATACAGTGTGATACGTTTGACGAATTATGCGAACATAAATGTGCTGAACAGCTGATATTTTTTCATAAATCAGGGTTGGTGCCATAGTCAAAGTTGTTCATTTTCATGAGTAGGTACTATACCCCCTGAAAGTATGTCCCTCGTTAAACCTAACACATTGTATAATTTAAGACAAGATATTTTTTCAATAGGTACTTTAGTAAGTAATTAAGAAGTTTCTTACAAGGAGACCTCCTTTAATTTCTAACTGTATTTTTCTTTTTATATAGCGGCCATACGCTCTGTGAAAATTCAAATGTCTACCTATTACGGTTCAAAAGATACAGGCCTGGGATAGACCGACGAACAACGACGAATTATCAAAAAAGGTTCTCTGGTTACGGAATCCTAAAAACCATTCGGAGCCAATAAGGAAAAACCGCTTAAATAATATTCATCTAAATACGGCTATTAGAGAACACAATACTTAAGCAAATTGACCCGTTCACTACGAACAACAATATAAAATTTCACTTTCTAATCATATCTTTATTCACAACTCTGTATTTGTCTCATTCGATTCGCTCAAATTCGCAATCAAATCGATAACACTCAATGAATCGATTGAAAATAATTCCGAACTCAAATAGAGAACGTAGATAAAAAATTTCAAATTAGAGGTGGACTAACCTAGATGCCAATCGCTAATGCAAATCGAGTAAATCTGAATCGAGTGAAACTAAAATCGAGTTACGTATAGCTTTTATATAAAATTGATAGAGTCTGTCAATTCATATAATTATTTGTGTCGGCGTTTACCTGTCATTGCGATAGCTGTTAATTAAAAAAGCAATTTGTTTTGTATGGTTTCGTACCGCTATTCTATTGATTTTTACCAGCAAATTGTTTTAATTGTTAGTGGGAGTTATTTATGGCTTAATCATAAAAATAAATCCGCAGTCAGTTTAGGTTCACCTTGAATAATATCGATACTTTGCGATGCTTCTACCATTTTAGAGTTGGCGTCGATTTAAATTGTTTGTAATTATATAATATTTATAAATCTTAATACAGGAAAGAGGACATTTTTACAACTAAGTTACAATAGTTATACAATAATCATAATTATTTTGCCCTTATCCCAATTATAATATCTAATATTTGCGGTCTTTGGAGGCTATCAGCACATCCAAACCGCGTTCCAGACTTGCCACTTGCCAGTGTCAATATTCCACAAAAAATAAAAAAAAATGTAAATCTTTAATCAGGGTTTATGTGATGATCGCGTTCAGTTTAATTGGTGTTTACCCCTGACACAGTCCAACCATTGTTTCTTCGATAGTTTCACAACAATATCGATAATTCACTCAGTAAAATGGATACCACCGCGCGCACCTCTAAAAGAAATTCATCAGAAAATAATTAAGTCAATGGTTTTCAAGGTCAGTGAAATGAAGGTGACAAAAACTTAATAAAGGCCAGATGTAATAGACCTGACACTTTTAGAGGTCCAATCTTTTATGAATGAACTTTTTCTACAGAAGGTATTTAATTTTAATGCGACCTCTTTGAGTAATAAAAAGTAGGTTGATTACTTTCATTACTCCCACTCAATACTACTACGGCACATCTCTAGTCGCTTGGCCTTATAAGATGTCTTTTGACCTACTAGGCAACTCCTAATGAATAAATGCTTTATAAAGGTAAGACATAAAAATCAACTTGATTTACACGAAGACATAATTATAGAGAAATCTTTAACTTTCCATGCCTTAAGCCTTAAGACAATGCCTTTAAAGTTGTTGACTTTTATTTTCTAAAGAGACTCAAATTACTCAATCAGGCATAAAGTTCTTCAAAATACAGATAAAGAACTTAAATAGTAGGTTTTTAAGGGCCTTAACACACGGGTGATTTGCAAGCGAATCCAAAGCGAGGCGAGTGCACACCGCGAGCGCGCGGCGAACTCGCCGCAAAGACGCCGCGGGCGCACAGAGAGTAGCAAAGCTAACAGCAGTGTTTTTTCGTCGGAATCCATCCACTGATTATTCAAAACGCAGACGACACGTCACGAACTCGTTGCGTGCCAGCCGCGTCTTTGTGGCGTGTTCGCTGCGTGCTCATTGCGCACTCGCCTCGCTTTGAAATCGCCAAAGGGTTTCAAAAACTAGCTTTAGTTACCAGATTTAGGACACTATAATTATACATACTTACCCAGAAACAATCATAGAACAAAGCTATATTGTTGCTCTCACACGTAAAACCATGATTGATCGCCTATTACCACATTGTATTGTTACAAATCTTACATGAGTATTTTGTAAGCAACGAGATTATCTCCATCGTTACATATTGCGCAGAACATTACCAACAAATAATGACTTAAATTCGTCACGCAATGTTATGTGGTCAATATGTACGTGTAGGAAGTTTCTTTAAGCAAGACAGTATGACAGTTAAATGAATGACTTGTCTTTGACTGCCAGTATTAATTCTGTTTTCTATTTTTAAGCAGACAGACAGTGGCTTCACCCAAGTAGCATTGGGGGTTCTCTATCGGTTCACTAATGGTACACATTTATGCTTTAAGCTCTCTAAGTAAGCTGTATAAGAGCTCTATAGCAACCTATACAGCCCTTATACCAACGGTTTGGGCACAAATTATTCAGCCTTAAGTTCACAAAAGGTATACAGTAGCAGAATAGTATTGCATCCATAGTATTTACTGTTAAATTAAAAATAAATTTTGCACGTTCAATCAATGATCTCAGCTTATGGCAGTCCATACAGCAGCGATAGCCTTGTGATGTGACCGTCGGACTGCCAAGTCATAGGTCTCGAGTTCGAAACCAAGCCACGCGCCTCTGATTTTACGGATTCATTTGCGTATCGTATAATTATCACTTGCTTAAAAAGGTGAAGGAAAACATCGTGAGGAACCAGCATGTCGGACCATCTTTACATATCGAGACTCCTCCGTGCCCCGGAAAGCACGTTAAGCCGTTGGTCCCGGCTGTAATTTGTGGATCTTTGATAGTCATTATGGCCCGAAATTCTGACAGCCAGTCTTACCAAGGGGTATCGTATTACCCAGTTGCTGGCCAGGTTGTAGAGGATAGATAGGATAGTCGCTCCATGTAAAATACTGGTATTCAGCTGCATCCGGTTAGATTGGAAGCCGACTCGAACATGGTTGGGAAAAGGCTAGGCAGTTTGATTGATAGTATTTAATTACAAAGGAGTTGCTTCTACCATCAAAACATTTTAGTGAAATCGATCGTAACCTGTAAGTATACAGGTTACTCAGTCAAGGAACATAATTAGTGGACTTACTAATGAATAATTCGTACAATTGAGGGCAAATTTCACCAACGAAACTGAACGCGATCAGCAGATCTAAACCGCCTCGTGTAAACCGCTTTCCAGATCTCTCAGCGTCATAACTGTTGTAGAACATTGACGCTGATAGCTCTTAAACGCGGTTTATTTAAAAAACAATCCACTTACAAACGTAAAAATATATTAAATGCTGAACATAAGAGCTACCAACATTTCTGGAAAATACCAACACAGATTTTATTCAAACTTTGATAGTTTCATCGTTACGCCATTCGAGTCGTTGATATGCGAAACAAACTTTTAAAGAATCCGTTTAAATGATAATAAAACACATAACAGAAATGTTTAAATAAACTTTCTCATAGTGTAAGTTTTGCTCAAAATTTGTCAGGTGATATATTTTTTTAACTATTGTATTTATTTTTTTGTGAAGACCATCTTATAGCCCAATGCAAAATAAGATTAATAATTAAATGTCACGGACAACAGTATGCATACTATTGAACTGATAAATTACCGAACTAATAAGCAATCGCTGTAGGGTTTTTCGCTACAGGATTTTTCGCAAACGTTACATCGAACCAATAAAGCATAGATGGAATAGAACATCGTACAACATATCGATAAACAACTTATTGAACGTCATCATCTGCCTAGCCTTTTCCCAACTATATTGGGGTCGGCTTCCAGTCTAACCGGATGCAGCTGTATACCAGTATATTACATGGAGCGACTGCCTATCTGACCTCCACAACCCAGTAACTGGGCAATACGATACCCCTTGTTAAGAATGGCTGTCAGATTTTCGGGCTTCTAACGACCCATAACGACTGTCAAAGATGCACGAATGACTGCCGGGAGCAACGGCTTAACATGCTTTTCGAGGCACGGAGGAGTATGCAGTCGTCAAGGGAAAATAACGGCTGATAAAGCCACGCCAAAACTACCACAAGGAGCCACTTTGAACAAATAAGACATACAGTACTGAAAACATTTTAAAAGAGTAACGGTGGAGTTTCTTGCCCATTCTTCTCCACACGAAACTACCTTTTGGAAGGGGCGACTAGAATCCATTCTATTTCTTGTTCATTTTGACGTTCAAAAGTGCCTTACTTGTGCCTATTTGAAATAAATGATTTGACTTTGACTTTGAAATAATGTAAACAAGCCGCACTATTCTGTAAAAGTACAGACGCCAGCAGTACATCAAGCTATCCCGGAGTGTCAAATTTTCTCAATTAAAAATGAACCTTATATGTCTTTGCTATAAAGTTGAAATACTATCAAAGAAATTTCCTTAACGTGCTTTCCGAGACACGGAGGAATCTCGTTATGTAAAGATTGTCACCCATCCATGGCCAACCCCGGCCAGCGTGGCTTAGCCTGATCGGCATGTGCGGCTGTTAGTACTTAGCCACGAGCTCCACATCGAACGTGTTCGATATGATAAAAATCGAATCATTAACTTTCGAAATCAAGTAGAGAACCCTAGGCTTAGCGTCGCGGGCTGACTCAAGCAAGGGTCGGGCGGGGAATTTATTTTATTTTTGTCTCATTATATTTTGCACTGTCCTACGTCATCATGTCAAAGCCGGCTGCCGCTCTGTCTCGCTTAGGATCGCAGAATAGGTCGATGAGCATAACGCCGCCTAATTTCGGCGACTAATTATCAGCAACGCAAATAACGCAGATTTACGCTCGTCGCCAATCCGAAAAGCTAACTTATCTTAACTAAAATATTTTGTTACAAACAGATCAGGTATGTTTACACTTTTCGTTTGTTATTTAACTCTGTTGACTGTTGGCACATATAGTAAGCGAAGCGAGGAATATACATAATATCAAGTTATGAATTTAAAATCTAATAGGTACGTTAACTTGAAAATATTTTAGAAGATTTAGCTGGAAGTGGTGATTATACATTTTTCGAATACGTATGTTAGTACTGTGATGACCAGAGGGTTCTTTACTCTAGAGCTCACAGTGAGAGCTTATGTAATGTACTGTGTATATTTGTGTAGGGTTCCCAAACCTACAAGGTAAAAACACAAAAGCAGCAGCTAATCAATTTATTACTTTAAGAACACACCCGTTCAGTAGCACGCCTACTGACAGACTCCACATTTGAAATCTTTTATAAAACCTATTTAAATTAACCTATCATTTTGAAAGCTTGAATGCTGCCAGTTATTTTCAAACCAACCAGCTAGGTTCAACATAAGGTTTCACTTAGGCTCTACAGAACCGAATGTTATGACATAAATATGGTTCTCGGTACGTATATCGTATATAAAAATTTACTTTTAGAATGTTTGTAAATATGTGAGCACCATGTACTTATGACATACTTAAGTTTACCATTACTATATGTCTTTTCTTTTCACCTTTTGTGGTGTAGTGTTTTTATTCTGGGTGCATCGTCTTCACATATAATGTTACAATTCATGTATACAAAACATTTTAAAAGAGTAACGGTGGAGTTTCGTGCCCATTCTTCTCCACACGAAACTACCATAACCGAATAGAATCAATTCTATTTCTTGTTCATTTTGACGTTCAAAAGTGCCTTACTTGTGCCTATTTGAAATAAATTATTTGACTTTGACTTTAATATTTCACATAGCGTTTTAGAAATAGGAAGTGGGGCTCGTGGCTACATAATAAAATAGTCGTACTGATCGACGGTTAAGCTACGCTAGCCGCGGTCGATACTTAGATGGGTGACCATCCATTACACATCTGAGGGTCTAGATGCGTAATGGATGCCTTAGAAAACCAATTTTCCGAGGCACGAAGGAGTCATTCGCCACCAGTATCAACTACAAAGTATCTCACTGTTTGCTCTTTTCCGCTAATACCAGCAAACCGTAACCACAGCAGACTAATACATAGATCTATTGCATAAAACAGAACCTAAGTACCTACTAGGTAATAGGTAGTGCTAGGTAACAAACACGTAACTCCCGGAACATTGGGTCATATTTTCCGACCAATGTGTACAGGTGTTATACAATCACAAACCAACTCCTGTGTCTATGTACAGAGGCCACCACATCAAGTTAATCCAACCTGTCAAATGTCAATAGCTTTTCAATTTAATTACAAACGTATAAGGTTCATTTTCAATTGGGAAAATTTGACATTTAGGGATAGCTTGATGTGCTGGCGTCTGTACATAGCACTCAAGTGTTTTCCTCAAGTCAAGAGACGATTAGTGACCAATACAGTTGTAATACCCGTTTACTGAAAAAAAAAAGTGTAAAGGTAAAATGAACTGTGAAGTTGAGACACTAAGACTAATAATAAATAATAATATATAATGTTTATTCACATAAATATGTACATTTTTTTTACAAGTACAGTGCTTAAACTAAACTTAAGGTACACAAAAGTATTAGCATTTGAGGCAAAACCTGTATTTCAGCCCTCAACGCCGAATCCCCCTGAGTTACAAATAATTATTTTTATTATGATAGTGTAATGATCCCATATATGAATGTACGTGTCTTTACAACTTATAAGAATTTGAGGAAAAAAAGAAAAAAATATTACAATATTTAAAAGGTAACATTGTAGGTGTGTCGAGTCCTCTCTTTGTGTGTGATGGAGGTGTGCATGAATGAGTGTGAGAGGGTATGTAAGATTGTGGAGCATGACTTTTGTTAAATTTACATACAAGATATTACTCTGTTTATCGAGGTATTTGAAGCAAATCTTCTATCTCCTCATACGTGAGTTGAGTTGTTAGAGACTGCAAATGGATTGTGGAAATATTAATAGAAAAACAAAAGCATTGCGGACTGGTTGGATTAATTGAATTTCGAAGATTGGAACAACAAATTATTTGAAAATAATAAGTTGAGCGAGAAATGTATTGAAGAAGGTTTGTTGTGCTAATTCGTACTGCTTTTAAAATGGTCAAGAACCTCTTGTCCAGATATATGAGAGTAGGACATTTTTTTTAGTTTTTCTCAAACATTTTAGCCTTCGTTCAGCAGAAATCACTAAGTAAATAGGTTTAGCGCTAAAGATTTACCTTTTTACATGCTTTATTATTAGCTTCACTTATATGTTTGTTTGAAACTGACTCCTTTGGGCACGAATTTGACCCACTTTAAACGGCCAAATTTCGTTCAAACTTCGTAGATTTATTGAGAACCCATGACAATACATTAATTTGATAAAATTATTCCATTTTTTATTTGCAAAATAAGTTTTTCAAGTTTTTTTTTAAACATGTTTCTGTCTTATTCGTCTTTAGTTCAAACGATGAGCAAGCAGACTAAAGATTCGCTGCAAGCTAGCCTCTGGCCACAAGGTGTAATGTACACTCATACTCCATAGAAAAGGGAGGATCTAACGACCAGACAGGTGTTGTATCTGGTGGGGTACTTCCCAACAATTGATGTCGCGATGTTGTATATATATTAGTCGCGCGGTAAACTTTGCTTGCGCGATGCAGGACTTTGCGTGTCGCCAGTGTGACGCATAGCTCGCATGTGGCGAATGCCGCCACATACTTAACTGCCTTACATGGTAAAAGTAACGCAAATTTATTCAAATACATTTTCTATGGGTATCTATATATATTTAACTTAATTTGCAACGCAAAAATAAATAATGAAAAATTGAAAACTACTAGTTATTTACATTTTCTAATCTTATAAAGAATCCCGCTTTTAATTAATCCCGTGACAAATCTGGCAACACTACCTACTCATATATTTCTTGGTCTTGTAATGAGTGTTAGTAAAAGCTAAAGAAAAGTATAAAACCATTAGTAATCTTGTCATACACTAGTCGTCCGGAGACGTAAATGAGAGAAATTTTCTTCATCAGGTAATGTCGCTGAGTGCAATGACCTTTAAGTAAGTACTCAGTGAAGCTTGACTATCTATAAATAAATAACTACAGTTACATGGAAAGTGTTCAAGGATTATCGTTATTTTGTGTATTTATTTTGTACTGAATTTAAGTATTTTTTTTCAATTTTCTTTTAACGTGTAACAGACATGCATAATCAGCCTATAATGTTCCCAATGCTGGGACACAATATCGTGGGAATACAGAAGAAATATCAGAATTTCGAAAACTCAACTAGGACTAAACCTGAACCCACGGAAAAAAATCAGATGTTCAGTACATTTTCGTGCAAATGTTTGGAACAGCAAATTTTTAGTATTACCGTATTAGCCAGTTACTGAATGGGTTGTGGAGGTCAGATAGGCGGTCGCTGCATGTAAAACTACTGGTATTCAGCTGCATCCGGTTAGACTAGAAGCGGACTCCAACATAGTTGGCAAAAAAGCTAGGCAGATTTTAATTTTGTATAGAACAGCTGAGATTTTTTTTCATATTTCAGAGTTGGTTGTCAAAACTAATTCATTGATTTACCTCTAACTGTTTGTTTATTTGTTTCAGGTACGCATGTTCACGTAATGGAATCGATGATACAAGTGATCTAAATGTTTTATCCCAAGCTCTGGACACGTATGTATTGAACATAATTATAATATAACTAGCTGCTGCTAGCGGCTTCGCCTGCATGAATGTCGGAAATGGCCCAGGGGAAAGTACTACCGGGATTAAAAATTCCTATGTGTTAATCCAGGTCATAAACTACCTCTGTGCCAAATTTCATGCAGATCC
The DNA here is from genome assembly GCA_951799385.1 of Hyppa rectilinea. Taxonomy (NCBI): domain Eukaryota; kingdom Metazoa; phylum Arthropoda; class Insecta; order Lepidoptera; family Noctuidae; genus Hyppa; species Hyppa rectilinea. Next base: position 14,625,248 of record OX637312.1, on the reverse strand, counting down.
GTTTCAGCGTGAAGGACGGACAAACATACAAACTCACACACACAAAATTTCGCCTATATAATATTAGTGCGATATAGACTACTAGCGACACGTCTGCTTGTTGCTGATGCTATCGCGCGGGCGAAGTCATTGGATAATATCCCACCCTCAAAAAAAAAAGTAACTTAAACTTGAACTTCAGAGCAAAAACGCACGCGCGTGCCCTCATAATAACATAACATTCATAACATCCTTGTTTCCCCAAAAGTTTAAGCAGAGGTGTACATTGTCCACTCACATTTCGCTAAGACCCATGTACTAGGTGGCGAACCTATTGTCATCAACCAGGCACTTAATTAGCCAGACTCCAGGCCGCTACGGGAAATTCCTAAACAAAAACCCAATAACACTGAATAGCCCAAAATCACTTTGCCCAAGTTTGGAATCGAACCTCGTACTCAGTAGTAGCGCTACCGACCATTAGAAAGACGAGACAGTCAATTAGATACGATTATAATAAAAATAATCATTTAAAGTATACGGACGTTATAAGAAACAATAACTTTTATTATAATAACTATGCAGTATATCATAAACTATATCTTCATGCCTTTTTTCTACTTAACTAACCGTATCACTTCTTCATAGCAAATTAAAGTTCAAATTTAATCACTTCTTAGGAAACAGCTATAACAATGTATAAAAAATATACTCTAACACTTTGATATAAATGTCCATAGCGTGTTATAACAACTTAAATACACAATTATGTAAACAAAACAACACAAAAAACACAATCGACAACAAAACAACGTCATAGTTTTTATCAAGCAACTTTGACAGCGCACGCGACGCTCTCTGAAACCGAAAGTAACTGCTAATGAATTCTCAATCTTATTGACTTGTAAATAAGGCCACATGCTTCCAAGAACATGATATAACATCAAGTAATTGTATAGAGAACGGATTAATTTGTGATCGCTAATCCCTGATTGGATCAGATGATTAATATTGTTTTAATTATGTCGTAATTGTCTATGGATGCTGTTTTCACTGTATCTAATGCTTTCCTGGAACCTATTGTTAATTTATAAATGGACATGATTATGTGACTTGTAGTTCGTGCTCTGATCTCTTACATAATTGGCGTAGATACGTACAGCATTTTTATCTCGCGAAACTTCACGCGCTTAACTTGTGGTAACTAAGTGTACAAACACGCTTTGAATGTGTGCGTGAATACGAGTAACGTCATACGCACACATACGCACAACACTTCCGAATTCGCCATTGTCTCGGACGGCACCGCGAGCTCCTGCGCTTACACTCACATTCACAGCGTATTTTTTACACTTGGTTACCACGAGTAAAGCGCGCGTCACTTTTTAAGATAGAATACTATAACTGAGAAGAAACTTTATGAAAGGCACGTACAGACGCCAGCACATCAAGCTATCCCTAACTGTCTCTCAATTAAAAATGAACCTTATGTATTTGCAATAAAGTTGAAATACTATCAAAGAAATTTGACAGATTGTGGTAACTTGATGTGCTGGCTCTGTACAACGAGACGTGGAAGGTTGAAGTGTCATGAATTCGTAATGGACTGATCATATTGACGCTCGGAGGTTTATGCTCAAAGAATGAATTCTTGAGAGCAGTAGGTACGATATGGCATAGCCAACGGCAGAGATTAGGTACCTAAGTTGTTATAGCTTTACGTTGTTTTTTGATCAAGATTTTTAACAGCATAATTGTTAGTTAAATGTGAGTTACGGTTCGGTATGGATATTGCTAGAGGCGGGTTCACGTAAACAATGCAACGATTAACCCTGAAATCGCGAAAAAAATATGAGCTGTTCCATACATGCACACGTAACTCTGTAGAATTGATGGAACAGCTCATACTTTTTTCGCGATTTCAGTGTTTAACCCATAGTAAAAGTTGTTCGTAACGATGAGTAAAATGCTCACACGTAATTCTAAGAGTTAATTTTTAACACCATTTATACAAAAGAATTTCTGCACAAAAAAAATCATAGGTAGACTGCATGCTTAGGCAATCTGCCTTATATTATTAAAAAGAAAAGAAAATAAAACGTTTAATTAGGGATGATGTTTTGTTAAAAAAACTAAATATATAGTCCGTCAATCAGATAGTATAGTAGGTAATCAAAAAATATTAGACACGTAAGTAATATTTGCGGCAAACATGACGTAAAGAAAGAACACGAACACAAAAGATCCACGCAAAATTAACAACGCTTAGTATAATGCTACGACCCTATTATAAATAGTAACGTATTCAATTTTTTTATGAACATCTAATAACGGGCTTATTTAAAAAACTCACTCGTATAGGTATTCATAAAATAAACTAAATACTCACTATACATAATAATACGAAATGTTGTAGCCATAATTAAAACATCGAATTATATTAAACACTAATAGCCGTGGAGAAACGAACAGAATAGAGCAATAACACCTTTACGTCCGCTCTAAATAATTTGTGGGCTTACTGGTGCACTAAATAAACCTATTACTGCATAGGGCTGGTACTTTCTTTCCTTAACCGAGGATTTCTTATGAAGAACATGGAGTTCTGAATTTAGTTAGATAATTATTTTCTATTTTTGTATTTCAATTTTAAATTTCGTAAAAAATATAAATGTGAAAAAAAAAAATGAAGTGAACACGAAGTGAGCTGTGTTAATCTCTAGCATCATGTGGAATGACAGCTCACTTCAAAGTCACTTCTCCGGTTGTACTTTTCCAGAATAGTGCGGCTGGTTTACATTCTTTCAGTTCTGTAAGTCTAATTTATTCAAAGTAGCTCCTTGTGGTAGTTTTGGCGTGGCTGTATCAGCCGTTATTTTCGCTTGACGACTGCATACTCCTCCGTGCCTCGAAAAGCATGTTAAGCCGTTGCTCCCGGCTGTCATTTATGCATCTTTGACAGTCGTTACGGGTTGTCAGAAGCCCGAAAATGTGACTGCCAGTCTTACCAAGGGGTATCGTATTACCCAGTTACTGGGTTGTGGAGGTAAGTTGCTCCATGTAGAATACTGGTATTCAGCTGCATCCGGTTAGACTGGAAGTCGACCCCAACATAGTTGGGAAAAGGCTAGGCAGATAGATAATGAAATAATTATATTGCCAGCTATACGATGCGATAATATCTTCATCATCGACCATCTTTCGCAATTCAGTCACGAATAATTAAGTTCTAACACGGAAGTTTCTAGTCTTTTAATCTGATGCTGAAAACCGAAGATCGAATTAAGATTTGCAAGACTTCTAACCGGAAATTGTGTAATACCCTATAGTTTATTATTTTTTTGAGGGTAGGTATTGTTGAAATGACACTTCCCGCTCTGGGTAGAACGGAAGTGAGTGTCAGACTCTTACTGACTAAAACCCATCGATGTTCCTTCCTTAGCCTTTTGTGCTCCGGGGTAGTGATAACGCTTTCGGACAGTCCCGCTGTACGTAACATACTAACGGTATCGTTTTGACAGTTTAACAACATACATTGCGTTATTTACGTGGTTTGGCAAACAAATTTTTCGAACACATGAAGCAATGGATTGGTAATATTCTTCAAAATCATTCAGATTGTGATTTATAGTGTTATGCAATTAAATTGCAGGATTTTAGGGTTATAGGCCAACTGGCGTTCTAGAGTATTTCTATTATTTACAGTAAAGGCGAAAACGCCATGGTAGCCATCGATATTATATATCGTTCACTGCGGCGGCGAGCCGCCCACTATCTGAACCCGCCCCAAAAGGTGGTAGCCATACGGCTTATCCAGGGGTACCGCACGATCTCGGGCGAGGCGGCAAGCTTTCTTGCCGGACTGCCGCCGTGGGATCTGGAGACGATACTCCTCGCGCGCCTGTACGAGTGGCGCGCGGAGGTACTAAGCCGGGGAGAAACTCCGTTTCCGCAGCAAATTGCGGCGGAGCGGACGGACCTCCGGCGCGATCTCATGGCGGTCTGGAATCAGCGACTGTCGCAACCCAGCGCAGGGCACGCCACGATAGTGGCGGTAAGACCCCTCTTTGAGGAGTGGCTAGAGAGGCGTCACGGCGCCCTCACCTAGCGCCTGACGCAGGTCCTCACCGGACATGGATGTTTCGGGAGATTCCTGCACATCATCAGGCGGGAGGTAACGCACGGGTGTCACCACTGCGAGGATCGCCCAGAGGACACGGTAGAGCACACGGTGCAAACCTGCCCCGCATGGGCGGAGCACCGCCGTGTCCTCGTAGAGGCGATCGGCGGCGACCTCTCGCGCCCGGCCCTGGTGCAAGCCATGGTCCGGGGCGAGAGGGAGTGGGAGGCAGTCACTTCCTTCTGCGAAAAAGTCATGCTCGCGAAGGAGGTGGCGGGATGGGAGAGAGAAAGGTCCTCCCGTCCCAGCCGCCGCAGGAGACGCCCCGGGCGTCGGGAGCCACGTGACGATTCCCGGCCACCGTTGGCGCGGGCCTGCGGACGGTGAGTAATGGGTGACTCACCGTCCGATCAGCACCAGACCCGTGCCGCACGGCGCGTATATGTTCCACGCGCGCCTCAAAGAGATGTCAGCATATGAAGGGCACCCTCAGGGCCAAGCCTGCCGGGTAAGCGGGATTGTCCGAAAGGGTTACCGCTACCCCGGAACATAAAAGGCTACGGAAGGAGCATGGATGGGTTTTAGTCAGTAAGAGTCTGACACTCCCTTCCGCTCCACCCAGAGCGGGAGCAAACATTGGATGATTTCCCAGCCTTAAAAAAAAGCCCTCGATACTCGTATTAAAATTTTCTCGCGTTTTTTGCAATTTGCACGTCAGTATTAAGTTTTATGCTGATCAAAATATGATTCGCGGCCATAGCAAGTACCTAATTAGAGAACTGTTATCGACCCCAACAAAGGGGTAAAGGCTAGGCAGATTAATTTATCGTCAAATCCATTGAGCTCAAATCCCACAAAAGTATCCAATCCTGTTGAAACAGGTAGCCCTGTCTAATCCAGTGCTAGTAAATTACTAGAACGCCTAAACACGTTTTACTCGCTTACAAACGGCTCCGGACATCCAATGTTTAAAGCCCCACGTATTTAGGTTATGAACGTGATGGCGGACAAGGACATGTACACAGCTTCGCGTTTTAAGATTGTTTCTTTGGAACTTCGAAATTAAGTGTTTCGTGTTGTTTTGTGAGGGTTATCTTGATGAGAACGTTTTAAATTGAAATAGTGAAAAGTACTAAGTACATGAAATCACAAAATTAATAGAATTTTAGCACTCATTCTGACAGCGGATGGATTTTGATATGAATGTTTTGCAGTATACGTAAAAACTACGCACAGAAAACTTCCTCTTTTTTTGAAGTCGGTTAAAAACAAACTCCTACAAAAAAAAACAAAATCACGTTAATCGAACATTAATTCTTTTAGAGTTCAGCACACTAGCAGACCGACAGAAGTATTTTAATTATTTAGAATAGAATAAAAAGGGTCTTCTCTCAAATTGCCTTAATATGGCGAAGGAAGTATATACCGCCACAGCCTTCAAGGTTATCGGGTAAGCGGGATTGTCCGAAAGGGTTACCGCTAACCCGGAACATAAGGGGTTAAGGAAGGAACACGAGTGGGTTTTAGACACTGATTTCTGCCCCATCCAGAGCGGGAGGGGTCAATTGATGTTTTGCCAACCTCGAAAAAAAAGCCTTCAGGGTCTTGAAGGTCCATCGGCAGTAATTATTCGGCTTTCATCAGATTTGCCGTCACTCTGATTGCCAATCGGTAACATAAAAAAAGTTTCAAGATATTCATGTTGTGCAAATTGTGGTAACAATAACGTGACGATAAATGTTGAGCAACTCTATTTATTGTTACGTTAGACGAAATCATATTACATTTTCAGTCAAAAAATATAGCCATTTATGAAATTGGTACGTGTGATTTTGATACATTTGTTCCACTTGCGGCCACCAAAATGTACCCAACACTGAAATATTTTGTGTACGTATAACAATTGTTAACTATTACTGTACGTACAGTAATAGTTAACAATTGTTATCTTCTTTTCGTGTGGTTAACGACTAACCTGATGTCAGAGTTTGTATGCTGCCCAAGTGGTCTCTGACTTAGCATCACATGCTGTTGAGAAATATCTCTCGTTGTTTTCCTCACGATGTTTTTCTTCACCAATTTTTAAGCAAGTGATAATTATACAATACGCACGTGAATACGTTAAATCAGAAAATAATTTTAATTCTTCAATTCATTTTTTTTCCATAAAAATAATGACATAGCATACTAAACTATTTTAGCTTTAGTACAAGATTGTACCTGCCAGCATCAATCTTAGTAATTTACTTACATTAGTGTAATGTGCCCTGCATGCATCAGAGAGTACATTAACGATTATCGATTAAGTTAATTAAGTTCGGTAAATTGACTGTGGGTGTAGTCATGTTAGAGCCATGCATGGTAGGCTTACTTAGTCGAGCTTGGGTAAGTGGAGTCGCTAATTAATTTAAGGCACCATTTGGTTTAGGTTTTTCGATTTTCTACGGTGCGTAAAGGTACGGTCAACAACAAAAGTCGATTAACACTTCAGTTTTTTTTTTCAATTCATGACTAAAATATCCGGAAAAAAATGATATAATTTTTTTTTTAAGTATTCACTTATAGATATTACACGAAATTTTTATAAAAACTGAAGTGTTAATCGACTTTTGCTGCTGATCGTACGTAAAAAAATTTCTAAATGGTAAACCTGAATAAAAACTCTTACACAGAAGTAATATACATATCTAATTTAAAACGGTTTTAGTTTCTACATTTGTGACTACAAAGAGTACCCACTTCACACATGATGGTACCTAGTACATTTTGTACTTACATACTTAAATAAGTTTTATGTTAAAATATGCAATGGAGATACAAATAAATATAGTGAGTTAAAAAAAATAGTCCAGTTGCTAGTCTATTCTATTAGGAAGTTGGTGAACCCACTTCTTATAATACCGAATTAACACCTGACAATTGGCTCTACCCTAGCTCCACGCACCTACAGTTGTGCAAACTGTACAATGATTTAATCAAATAAAGTTATATTAGCGTAGTACCTGCGTGAAAGATTCAGCTGTATTGTTGAAATCACTCTAACAGCGTAGTTTAGTACGTATATACAGTGTGTTAGGTTAAACGAGGGGCATACTTTCAGTAAGTACTATACTCATGAAAATGAACAACTTTGACTATGGAACTATACCTGAAATCATAAAAAATAATCTGCTGTTCAGTACATTTATGTTCGCATAATTCGCCAAAATGTAAGGAACAGCTGATATTTTTTTTACATATTTCAGATTTGGTCCCATGGACAAAGTTGTTGATTTTCATGAGTACTATACAACCTGAAAATATGTCCCTCGTTTGATTTTTAAACACATTTTTATTTCATTCCTACTATTTAATTTGACACTATTTGTGTATACTTTCGTGCCAAAATATTTACTCAACCATTTGATTTAAAGAAAAAATATTTCTATTAATTTATACGCAGCTTTTTTCAAACGAGTACCAATAAATCACAAAAATGCAAACATCCCGATTAACTTAATCAATCTTAGTAAACAACAAACCTACACTTAATCATGTCCCTTTAAAATCCAACCGATTTAAAACGTTAATGACGATTAACTCATTAACTGTAATTTACTCGGCATTGGAACGTTAATAAGCTATCACTTAATTGTGGTATCAAAATATGTATGAAGATCGACGCTTAAATTTCTCATACGTATTAAGATCTTTAATGGAGTCTGTATATCCCAAGACAAAGGTACAGACGCCAGCACATCAAGCTATCCCTAACTGTCAAACATCAATTAAAAATGAACCTTATGTCTTTGCAAAAAAGTTGAAATACTATCAAAGAAATTTGACAGATTGTGGTAACTTGATGTGCTGGCCTCTGTACAAAGAAAGCTGTGTGTAATAATTGTTTTTTACTTAATTTTTTTTTAATCAATGTGATGAGTTTTGGGTATAAACAAAACCTTAAATGGTTAGAATTGGGTATTTGAAAGGGTAGTCAATAACGTTACTTTTTATGAACTGTCTAAACGCGGAATTTTTACGTGATTTGTATGAAATTTAACAATGTGACGTCACAGTTTTTTCGAGTCAAATGATACATATTCGCATTAAATACAATTTTACAATTATATCTTCGCATAATATTTAATTTCTGTACGATGATGGAAATTTTAAGACGAGCGGTCTTTTTTCTATGAGATTTCATATTTTATTCTTGACCGATTCAAATAGTCAATTATTAGCGCCCGTATGATTAACTTTATTACGGCTATATTTTCTTAATGCAATATTATTCTAAAGAAAAACCTACTTTCATAAACTCGGCCGCATCATGTACGACTTCATGAGTTACAAGCCACTTGCAGACATTTGCTAAGCCCTGAAGTACTCTAATTCTTTACACTTAAGTATGTTATTACAAGCATATCTTCAGAAAATAAATCTAGAAAGAAAAACAAAAACCGTTCACCGAAGAACAAAAACAAACAGCAATTAATTTGTCCCGGTGTGTAACTCGCACATTACTCGTACACTACAGGCCATTGTAAAGGCGCAGTCCGCGGTGTATACGATGCATCCTCAGTGCTCCTGACACATCAATTATCTGCGCACATTTCGGTTACCTTCCATTGTATTTATTTAACCGCAATACCTCTGTAATTTGCACAATATCATGTGTAATGAAGATGAGACGAGATTTTCTGTGGGAATGCTGTTAAATGATTATTTTATTTTGTAATTTTCCGATAATTTGCAATTGTTTGTGTTATTTTTGTCAAAAAAGATACAAGTGAACGTAAGAAAAATCGTGATTTCATTCATTCATTGATGGATATCTAGATATAGAAACACGTAACTGCATAAGAGACAAAGCGGGATTGTCCGAAAGGGTTACCGCTGCCCCGGAACATAAAGAGCTAAAGTAGGAACATGGATGGGTTTTAGTCAGTAAGAGTCTGACACTCCCTTCCACTCCACCCAGAGCAGGAGGGGTCATTTGATGATTTACCAACCTGAAAAAAAAGCCACGCTAGCTGTGCGATTCGTTTATTTGTTAGTCATGCAGACGTGCATAGCGTGGCCATGGGTTACAGTCTTAATCCCGCCAACATTTTTATAAAAAGCAAACCCAAATAAATATACGTGTGTAGCTAAGCTTAACTGTAGCCTGATGTGGACCGGCACCATTATAAAGGAACTTCGTTATATGCTCGTTTTTTAATATTTTATTTTAAAGCAATCGACCAGTTTTTTTAACAAGCATCGCGTTGCAATCACGCATAACATTTTAATTTCAGAGAAAGTAGAACGGGTGTTTTCGAAAATCGATGAAAACTATGTTGTTTCGGCGCATTCATTACTTTTATTCGGATTTCATTTTCGGTGATTTTTAAATTATTTTCATACGGGTTGTTTGGATATACTGTGACGAAGATTTTAGCATATCATCATCTGCCTAGCCTTTTCCCAACTATGTTCGGGTCGGCTTCCAGTCTAGCCGAATGCAGCTGAATACCAGTATTTTACATGGGCGACTGCCTATCTGACCTCCTCAACCCAGTATCTGGGCAATACGATACCCCTTGGTAAGACTGCCTGTCAGATTTTCGGGCTTCTGAGGACCCGTAACGACTGTCAAAGATACACAAATGACAGCCGGGACCAACGGCTTAACGTGCTTTCCGAGGCACGGAGGAGTCTCGGTAAGTAAAGGTGGTCACCCATCCACGGCCAACCCCGGCAAGCGTAGCTTAACCTGATGAATCGACCAGTGCGGCTGTTAGTACTTAGCCACGAGCTCCTCTCTTCCGCGAAGATTTAAGCATATCCAATGACGAATTGCAACCATGGTCTTGATTCGATTCGTCAAAGTATATTTTATTCTTGATTTAAATCAATAAAGAATCATTGGTTTCTTACTCTGTTAACTGAAGGTGATTGACCTGAAGCTGTAACTAATTGAATAACAAAAATCTGCTTAACAACAAATTGCGACCGCCAATTCGTTTCTCCAGCCTGACCTTTATTCATATACAAGCTGTAATTAAAATAGAGAACTGAAAACTTTTTAAAGGGGGAACGCCAGGGTAACAAGGTGCTCTCCCTCCAATCAAGACCAGGCCCATGCCGGACGGCTCGTACGCGCGCGTCAAAGAGATAAGGCAGTAAAGAAGGGGCCCGTCAGAGCCGAAGCCTGCCGGGTAAGCGAGATCGTCCGAAAGGGTTACCGCTACCCCAGAACATAAAGGGCTAAGGAAGGAACATGGATGGGTTTTAGTCAGTTAGAGTCTGGCATTCTCTTCGGCTCCACTTAGAGCGGGAGGGGTCATTTAATGATTCCCCACCCTCACAAAAAAAGACTACCAGCGTTGACCCCGTATACCTTCAACCTTACCCATTAGCAAAAAATACCACACGAATTAGTAGTCCAGTTTAATAGTTAGGTGTGTGGGCTAATATCAGTCAAGATTAAGCGCTTATGTTGAAACTACCGCCATTTGTCACTCACAATACGACCGCCCCAGTTAATTTGTCTGACAGTAGAGATAGCTGGATTCTAGATTATTCTAGGCCTATTTAGGGTAAGTTAGTTTATTTGGTAACAAGTCATTAGCCCGATGGAATTTCCCATCGGCAGTGATGACAGAATTCCACACAAATTGTGCATTTATTAATTTCTTTAGTGCGGTAAGCGGGATTGTCCGAAAGGGTTACCGCTACCCCGGAACATAAAGGGCTACGGAAGGAACATGGATGGGTTTTAGTCAGTAAGAGTCTGACACTCCCTCCCGCTCCACCCAGAGCGGGAGCAGTCATTGGATGATTTCCCAGCCTTAAAAAAAAAAAAAAAAAGCGGTCCCTTTCGTAAATCGTAATATTTGACGGAGCCCTAATATAAACAAAAATTGATCTTATGTGTATCTTTATAAGCCTATATTGTTCCCAATGCTGGGACACAATATTCATTTTGAAAAGGCCCGCGGCCCAGTGCTGGTTGGTAGATGCCACAGGTCTTCGAATTTTTGGTTCCAGGATGCTTTTTCAGCCCGTTTCCTCAGGATGCTTTTCTTTACCGTTTTGTGAGCAGTGGTGATGAAATTAAAGTAATCGGCTGGATTCGAACCCACAACTCGTAAGCTCAAATTCAACCTCACCGACACTATCGAATGGTGTAATAATACAGAGTGTTTTTTTCAAAATAGACGGTATCGATTCCCGACTAGAAATATTAATTTTCAAAGATCCAATGATGCAGTTTTAATGCTTAATTCTCGTCTAGTTTCAGCAATCTAAGCCCGAACAATAGACAAAAGGACCATCCGGGCGTGACCCTTAACCATCTCATAGTTCATAAATCAAATCCCTATCCATATTAGTATGTTTAGTGCCCACTTCCTGGTTACATAACTTACAAGTTACAACTTATTAAACACGCTTACATATTTTCAATTAAATTAAGTAATGTTTTTGTAATGTGCAACAACCGTGTCGAGTCTTGCATACCGATTGATCTTTGTCTCATTACAGTGGCTAAGGCTGTGCATGCACTGTGCGACTTTTTGTCGCACTCTGTCGTCGGATTTGTTATCCTTATCTTGGGTGTTTTTTTTTTATTTTGACGGAGGATTTGATGGTGATAAGGACGATGTTGTTATCTATCTATGTATACATACATACATAATTACTTGTCTTGACTGGTCCGTACTAGTTGTTTTAAAGTCCTTTTACTCCTAAAATCCAATTTAACGTTGCCATCAAGTAATGTAAGTCTATGAAGACGATTTTTTCTATACATAATATACATAGAAAGAAAGAGAGAAAATACGTTTATTTGCGGCAAATATCACGCAGAAAAAAAAAACAAACAACAGAAAAAAAAATTGAGGGAAAATATGCGTTACATCCGCGCAAAGCGGCCATCGCGCAGCATAATGCTTCGACCCTATGCGAGACAGAGACCCAGCGCTCACGCCAACCAGTGCAGCATTTGTTTAAAATAAGAATTAAAACACCCTACAGTTAAACATTGTAAACCCAGAGAGGTTAATTATTGAGAATACTTCGAATAAGCTGCAAATAATCTCGCGTTGATCCTGTTGATAATTCACAGCAATTTACTAAAACAATTATAAATTACTTCATGGAATATTAAATAACCATCTCTTGGTTATTATTTTAATAAGCTGAATGTGGGTAGATAATAATGTGTAGACGAATAATTACCTAAAGGGTAAAGACTCTAAGATTAAATAAGAATTTGACGCTCTTAGCTGAAGGTATTATATAAATTAAACAGTCTGTCTCTTTATTCAATACCAATAGAATATTAATAATTAACATAACATCATGCCTGTGTGCCCCAAAGGTGTGAGAGGTGCAACCACATTTCGCCAGAAACGTGTAACGTTTTGAACGCCATTGCCTCATACAAAGTTGATATGACAGAGGGGCATTAAATTACACTGCGTATACTATACGTGTTTAGTATTAATTCGATACGGTATAAAAATAAAAAACACCAAAAATAAGTTTTTTTTTTTTTCAAACAAACTTAATAGCTAACAAATCAGAGTAAAACGCAACCACCCTTTGTAAATAAAAACTGACCTTGTAACAAAGCGGCAACGACGCGCGCGCGCCGGAGCGCTGTTAGGTAAGATACATCGTGTTCAAACGGAGCAAAAACTTAAAAAATCATTTGCGACTAAACTACTGCTCCTATTTAATTGATGTTTGGTACACAGCTTGAAAATGGTCCCTAGTATATGCACTTTAAAGGAATGCCCCTCTGCCGTATCAACTCTGTATAAGTGACAAGCAAGCGCATGCCCTCTACGCCAACGACACAAATTGTGACTGTACGGCAGCAACACTATAAACAATTAAATCATAACTTTGGTGAGTGTTTAACTATTTTGTTTGTTTACGTATTTAATGACATGAAACAAATTAACCTTTTGACCGCCACAGTCGTGTATAGACGACAAACCAAAATGTGCCCAGCACGCCACGGTCGCGACTGGGTGACAAAATTAAAGGATGAATTCGGAGCTTGGCGCTGAGGGCACGCTTTTTCATTTTTGACGTGGCGGTCAAAAGGTTAAAAGACACCACGGATATTGCGAAATTCATGATAACAAGAAGAAATAAATTTATAGGTTCGCGTGGAGAGCACGTGCGTTTATGCTCTGACATTGAAAAAGTTAAGTTCCATGTCATGGAGGTGACCCATTTGACATCAACCGGGCACAAATCTAGACTAATACTATGAATTATGTGGTTATTCGTTAACATTGCTATTTACCTACAAAGCTTGTGCGAAGCTTTAGGGCTTTATCACAGTGACGATTTGCTAGCATCTTTCCACCGTGCCGATTTGAGCTCTTCGCGGGTGCATAGCGAGCTGGCCGCGACTATGAGACGTGTTCTCCACGTTTTCACTAAGGGCTCACACACAAAACTGCGATGCGACGCGATGCGAATTCGCAACTCCAAAAATTACCAAGCATTTCCCTACAAATCAAGCCTCGACCTCGCAAAATCTTACCATGTGACGTCGCAGCGCAGGTGCCTTGTTAGCCCTAAACTATACGCACGCTTGTTTTTCTCTGTCTCTCTCTCACACGTTGCACACAAGTGGCGAACTTGCTGCGCAACGCGTTGCACAGACAGCTCGCTGGAAACACGCTCTCACACGCCAGTTTGACAAGACCCTAAGTAGGTAACAGTTAAACAATAATCATTGCGTTATTTCTTTCTAAGTTAAAAGCAACAGGGCGTTACAACTTTACACGTTTTATCTTTTTTAATCACTTCTCTTCCATCACACACAATACCTATTACAAATGCCTAAATTATTAATCTCACGATCTGACGCTATCAAGTTAATCTCACATTTGTAAACAAAAACAAAGAGCTTATTTTTGTAACTATGTGTAACCATCACTTTAATTATTCAATTCATCTTAATATTTAGCAAGAGACAAAACCACACACAACGTAATTTTTTTCCGTGTTTCAAACAAGTAAAATGTCTCGGTTTTTAACGTTATAAAACTTGTTTATAATTTGTAACAGTTTACTTAAACCTATCATATTATCTGTGCTTAAACAAAGAATACTATTGACAGTAGGTAACCTTTTCATAAACAATTTAATTATACCGCGACTCTGCCTACTTGACACTTTAGTTGCTTTTTCTGGAAATAATAAATATTTGTTTTTTTTATATTTCAGTTTAAAACCTGTTTTCTTACGGTAATAGGTGTATGGAGAAAAACAAAACATAGCTACTCCTTTTTTCATTCATAGTTAAGTTTTGATACCAAGTTATCTCCGTGCACCAAATACGGAATTGCGGACACCAACCCGTCTTTGTTGACTGCCATATAGCACCAAGAAAAAAAATTGAATTTTTTGTCCTTTCAATTACCTTCGTGACACGCACGACTCATAGGAAAACACCATAAGACGTAGTGAAAATATTAGTCAGTGAGGGTGCGCCAAACGTTCTTCACTTATCACCACTTTGAAGGCTCTTTAACAAACCCCACAAACTAATCTAGCGCGTTTAAATTCCTGAGGAAGTATTTATTGAAGAGTAGGTAAACAAAGTATTGTAAGTCGTGTTATCTCATTGTTCAAGTGCCGCCCGTCTGTGCTCAGCCTACTGATATAAAACAATTGATAGTGATTATTTTAGAACACCTCAGTCAGTGTTCTTTCTACTAGCGTGAAAAGGTGTTCAGTGTAGTACATTATTTTTACATAATTAGGGAAAAAAATAGCAAAACAAGTTTTGATACTTTTTTTTCAGTGTGTGTTGATTTTTGGTCGTATTCTCCATTCTTCTCCAATATACCGAAACCTATAATTACAGTGAAAGTATTAGCATTTTATACTTGTAAGAATCAACAGTGTGTGTGTTAGTTACGTAAAAAGAGCGTAATTTTTTTTTTTTTAATTATTTATTTGTGCTTAGTGCCACATAATTATGTAAATCGGTATTTATTAAATGTTTATGTAGCGAAACGGCTCACTGCAAAACAAATGTGTGTATTATGTTCATAAAACAATGTGACGGGACATTAACTTTTAAAATAATTTCTAACTTTGCACGAAGAAAAAAAACGAAAAACAAACAGATAGTACATAATATCCATCGTAAGACGTTCACTGTTGGACAAAGGCCTCCCCGAAGCGTCGCCACATGGACTGTTCTATGCATCTCGCAGTCAACCAACTCCCAAACTTAATTCCAAACTTAATTGGACACAATTCCTCAAGTTCTGTTGATATCTGTACGATACTAACCTGGCCAAAATGTTAATGGTCATAAGTCACCTTTGCCCAGCACTGGCCCCTCTTCGATGGGCAAACGTAGGTTGTATAACTAGAGAAAACTTATGAAGTAAGTAAATAATCCAGAGAACTGACGTAAAATTCTTCTCCAGCTTAGTCCGGTCTACTTAAAATGGTCATGCGCTCATTAACAAGCTCACGGCTCGTACCCTCGCCCATAATAATGGAGAATATCTGATTTTACGCAAAGTGACTACAGTGGGCAATTGCAATTAACTACTTATTTTATATCTAAATAGAAAAGTTAACTCACTTTTTCTTTTGGTAAGTATCAAGATTTCTATTCGGGAAATAATAGGCAATGGACGGTTTTTTTAATGATTTATTTTGGAACAATTTGTTTCTATAAAGCATGTTGTTTTTAATTAAAATAAATAATAATATATTTATTCAGAATTAAATTGGTAAAATATTATCATTAAAATCATAGAAATAATTTATGATGGTTGTTGGTGTGTTTGTTTTGATTAATTGATTGGTAAGGTAATTGATAGTAAGTTAATGATTTGGTAACACATTTGGCTCCCCGCGCCGGCGCTCGCGGCTTGGGTTAGTATCTACATGGTACCCATTGTTGCAATCATTGTTTTGCTTTGACTATGTTGATCAAAAGTGTCCTGAAAAGTACCTACTTTCAGCTATTGATAAACGACATATTTACTTGGATTAGAGTCCAACAAACAATACCGCCGCGGTTACCGCTACCCGGCAAATAAAGGGGTATTATTATCAGGAACATAGATAGGTTCTAGTCATTAAGAGTTTGACACTCCCTTCCGCTCCACCAAGAACGTAAGGGGTCCTTTGATGATTTTGCACACTAAAAAAAATCGTATACATTAATTAAAATATAATATTATCAAACAGAAGCTAATGACATACATTTTTCCGATAATCTGTGTTGGGAAAATGCACCACTTAATTTAATTAGTATCAAGGTTTAAATAACAATTATTGCTAAATTGATAAGGTGATTTTGATTAATCTTTGATTCCGTTTATTTATAGCTATGTACTAAGTTATTTATGTTCTTATCTATACAAACTAGGTATATTTACAAATTCATTAAACTAGTTACACTAGGTAGGTACAAAATAAATAAATGATCTACCTACATCCACACTTAATATTATAAATGCGAAAGTAACTCTGTCTGTCTATCTGTCTGTTACCTTTTCACGCCTAAACCACCCAACCGATTTTGCTGAAATTTGGTATGTAGATAGTTTGCATTCATGAGAAGGACATAGGCATATTATTTTTTGGAAATTCAACCCCTAAAAGGGTTACAAGGGGTGGCAAAGTTTGTATGAGAAAAATATTTTTATTGCACATTTTTGCTAGGGTAGGTAGGGTAGGTAGGGTAGGTAGGATAGGTAGGGTAGGTAGGGTAGGTAGGGTAGGTAGGGTAGGTAGGGTAGGTAGGGTAGGTAGGGTAGGTAGGGTAGGTAGGGTAGGTAGGGTAGGTAGGGTAGGTAGGGTAGGTAGGGTAGGTAGGGTAGGTAGGGTAGGTAGGTTAGGTAGGGTAGGTAGGTAGGGTAGGTAGGGTAGGTAGGGTAGGTAAGGTAGGTATCATAGTTAAGACAGGACAACGTCTGTCGGGTCAGCTAGTAACTATATAAAAAGAACACTTAAGCGTCGAAGTATCACTGTCATCCAGAAACAAGCCCAGAAGACTGGCAGCGTTGCCACGTTAACCTTTTGAACGCCATTTTCACATATACGTGACAAGCAAGCGCATGCCCTGTACGCCAACGACGGAAATAAGTGACAATGCGGGTACATTAAAACACGAAATAAACAAATAAATCATTACTTTTGTGTGTGTTTATATAGATATCTCCTATCCTGTCGAAAGACACCATGGATATTGGGAAATTCATGATAACAAGAAGAAATAAATTTGTAGCTTGGCGTGAAAAACAAACGTGCGTTTATGCTCTGGCGTTCAAAAGTTTAAATTGCAATTCTAATTCTTTAGCCACTTATTTATCTATACTAATATTATAAAGAGGTAAAATTTGTAAGTTAGTAAGTTTGTATGTAGGGGGTAATCTCCGGAACTAATGATCCAATTTCAAAAAAAAATTCACTGATAGAAAGCTACATTATTCCTGAGTGCTATAGGCTATAAATTATATTTATATCATACATATTAGCCGAGCTATCGCAATTTTCGTCTAGCAAGTCGGAAAGAAATATCTCCGAAAACAGAATTATATGCATACGCTGCCATAACAGTTACAGTATATCGCAATTTTCCGCGGACGAAGTCGCGTGCAGAAGCTAGTTCTATAATATTATCAAGAGTGTGTTTATTTGTTAGAACGCGGACGAAGACGCGAGTAGAAGCTAATGTATTTACTTACATCCATACTTTTTCGTGATGATTATAGTATCTCTGTGTAGTCTTTTTTTTTGAGAGTGGGAAATCATCAACTTAGCCCGCCCGCTGTGAGTGGAGCGGAAGGGAGTGTCAGATTCTTACTGACTAAAATCCATCCATGTTCCTTCCTTAGCCCTTTATGTTCCGGGGTAGCGGAAACCCTTTCGGACAATCCCGCTTACCCGACCATCTCTATGTAGTCTAAGGTCATGATTTTCATGACAGTTATAATAGGGAGGTAAATGGAGTTTCTCTGGTGTGTGTGAATAAATTAATTTACGTTTTAAATTGTCAATTAGATGATCAAATGCTGACAATATAATTACTTAGCTTGTAGGTTAATTTATAGAAATATCTTGTCCCTTTAAAAAAAAACCTTCAACCATTTTCAGGATCCATTGAAAAATGCGATCATCAAGGGAGTTTATCTAATCCATCATAATTATTATTAAATCAAACAGGAATTATTTTTTAATTAAAGAATTAATACTTATAAGTGAAGTGTTGTCTATGAAGTTGTCATGTGAAATCAAATACTGAGACTGAAAAGCATGTGATTTCCAATAAGTACCTATTACATAAAAATACAGTTCACAATCATTCATCTTTCGACATTATCTCACGATTTTATCGCCTCGGTATGTACAGAAACACCATGGTTCTTACTCCATTGACATAAGGTATAAATTAACTCCCGTAAAGTATTTATCTCATGATTGTTTACCGCACAGCCTTCAAATTAAATGTACAAGGTAACAGATGCTGGAATATTTTGTTAAATCATCATAAATAAGATTTTTTAGACAACCTCTTCTTCTCAACATACGTGGCGCTACAATGGTGACATAAATTTAACACACGTCATATACGTTTTCACATTTTCGTTTCATGAAGACATTATATTTCCATTAAACGTTGTTATTTACGGATGTATTTAAAAGATTAGAAACTAGCATCTTAGAGCAACCAGTACTTAAAGAACTGTCGCGTAGCGGTCATTTGCCAGGGTCACGGATCATAACATTCGCATCAATGAAAGTCGTTGTCTGCCACGCAGCAGACACCATAGAAAAACTATTGTTCGCGGCTCACCGGTGACCGCGTTGGCGCTCAACGTGTTAAACGAATAAGCAATACTATTAGGATGAAACAACTGCAAAAAGGCGAATTGATTTTATTATTTAGTTTGTTTAAATGATTAATGGGCACTAGCCCTACCCGTGAGTTAAATTAGTGTCACCATTGTAGCGCTGCGTTGCATAGTCCCAACATAGTTGGGAATAGGCAAGGCAGATTGATGGACCTTCTTAACCCATAGACTTGTTATTCGGAAGAGATGAGGTGTACCTATAATAAGTACACCCATATTTCACCAGTTATGTTCAATTCCCATGCAATAGGGGCGAGCCCATTACCATCTACCGCGCACCAATCCTGACTCCAGGCAGCTAATAATAAGTGGTATTGTGTGAAAGGGTTACCAATGTATAATTCCATAGCACGTTTGTGAGTACTATGTACCTACTATAAAGCTACCATTTACTGAGTACGTCTTACATTGACCTGAATGTGCCCTGGCGGCTGAGAGCATGTCATGCTCCCTGTAATGTCTCACTGATGGTGATGCGTATGTTGGATCATTTAGCTCCCATCAAAATGGTTGAGCTGAATGGTGCTAATCCATGTGTCATGTTCATGAACGAGCGCCATCAGTAGGGACTGGTCACCTCTTAGCTGCCACGGCTGTTTTAAAATTAAAATAATTTTGAATTGTTTTTTTAAAACTTGTAATTATGGACGCTTTTATTAAGTTCTGCATCGTTCTCACGTGTAATTTCAACATGAATGATGTAACACAGTTTTTGTAAACATATTTTGATTTAAAAGAGTGTCCATGGAGTTTCTTGCCCGTTCTTCTCCATAGGTACCTACACCTACTGCTTTGGAATGGGCAACTAGCTTCATCTTTCTGACTGACCGACCCCTTGACAATTCAAAAGTGCCTGTAATTGGTTTATTTGAAATAAATGCTTTGAGTTTGAGTTTGAGTTTACCGCTACCCCGGAACACAAAGGGCTAGAAGGGGAAGGGGCAGAAGGAACATGGAAAGGTTTTAGTCAGTAAGAGTCTAACACTCCCTTCCGCTCCAACCAGAGCGGGAGAAGTCATTTGATGATTTCCCACCCTCAAAAAAAAAGACACCTAATAAGAAATTCCAGATAGAAAACTTAAAAACACCGAAGTCCGACCCGGGAATGGATCCCAGGACCACATGCCCATAAACAATACAAATGTAAATTATAATTGTTTCATGGTTAGAATCTGTTGAAACAATAGATATATGATAAGAGTTGGTAGATAATATTGCGCTACACCCACAATCCACAACGTTTGAGAGTTTCTCAGTATTCTATGTGTATGTGATGTGAAGTAGGATTCTGGATCAAGGGCGGTCTCATATTCGGTTATTTGACAGTAGGTACTTAGCACAAATGTTTGGGATTTGGGTCCAAGATTTGGGTGAGAACTTCATTTTGTGGGACCTTTTGTCTTTGGTTGATAAGTAGAAAATAATGGCAGTGCATTGCCCGTGGTTTTGTCAAAGTTCATTATCATCCGGAATAAAAAGTTCGAATCAAATGAGAAAAGAAATGTTTAATGCGATAGCTGTAATTTTCTTTTTGTTTATTTAATATTCCTTTATGGCCTGTTGGTCTAGTGGTCGCAAGGGCCACTGCCAAGCATGAAGTGCGTTTTTTTTTTTGAGGGTGGGAAATCATCCAATGACTTCTCCCGCTCTGGGTGGAGCGGAAGGGAGTGTCTGACTCTTACTACTCAAACCCATCCCTGTTCCTTCCTTAGCCCTTTATATTCCGGGGTAGCGGTAACCCTTTCGGACAAGCCCGCTTAAGCATGTGGTGCTGGGTATGACTTCCGGGACGGACAAAGTATTTTTAATTGCGGTATATACTTCTGCTGTTAACATGATTAATGAGCGGGTTTAATGAATTTGCGAGCAATGGTGACCCAGTAGTATCGGCCTCGACTTACGAGTTGTAGGTCGTGAGTTCGAACCCAAGCAGGCGCTTTACTTTGTGTATTTAATTTCATCACCACTGCTCTCAAAACGGTGAAGGAAAACATCGTGAGGAAACCGGCATGTCCTAGAACTAAAAATTCTAAGACATGTTATATCCGCCAACCCATACTAGGCATACGTGGTGGTTTATGGCCCACTCCCTTTCTTTGAGAGGAGACCTGTGCGCCAGAAGTGGGAACATTATAGGATGATTATGTAATTTAATGATTAATTGTATGAGTGTGTCTTCTGCACAGATATAGATAGACATAGATAACGCAAGTATCACGATCTGTATGAAAACCAAGCGTGCCATTTTTTGACTACCTATTATGACTCACAAGCACTATTTAGTGATGTATGATGATCGAAAACCAAGCGTGCCATTTTTTGACTACCTATTATGACTCACAAGCACTATTTAGTGATGTATGATGATCCGACTAGCGCTGTATACCGATGCAGACTGAGCGCGAAAGTGACCACTTACGATTTTTGTACGTAAACTAGGCACGCGAAGTAGTTGCTCTTGCGTTATCTATGTCTATCTATACCTGTGGTATTCTGTCTTAGAAACCATAAGCACTTTGTTTCCAGTTTTACAAAACATATTCATTCGATCTTCTCAAGATATCACTTGCTACAAAAAAGTACTTATAGATTTTGTTTGATAAGTAGTAATAAAATAAAACTGTGTTCTTTTTGTACTTGTACAGTCAATATTCATATCATGATACTTGTTGGTACTTAATATTAAATTAAATGTTTCTCAAAGTAAAAGTACTGCCTCTATTTTTATAAAGTAATAATCAATCTGCCTAACCTAATCCCAACTATGTTGGGGTCGGCTTCCAGTCTAACCGGATGCAGCTGACTACCAGTATTTTACATGGAGCGAGTGCCTATCTAACCTCCACAACCCAGTCAGTAACTGAGTAATACGATACCCCTTGGTAAGACTGGCAGTCAGACTTTCGGGCTTCTGATTACCCATAACGACTGTTAAGATCCACGTATATACAGCCGGGGCCAACGTATTAACGTATTTACCGAGGCACGGAGGATTCTCAATATGTCACCCATCCACGGACCAACCCCGGCTAGCGTAGCTTAACCTGATGGATCGATCCGTGCGACTGTTATTACTTAGCCACGAGCGCTTTTTTTATAAAGTAAAAGTTTAACCGTATTGAACAATGATCTATCTATAATGACGTATTTTATTTTGATTGCGTTCACGTTACGCAATTAAGGTGCAGGATATTAATAATCCAAAATGAATGCAATCATAAGAGTAAACATACTGTTAATGAATAAAATCATCTCTTATCTTATCTGACAGGTGCCCACTAGGTTTTGTCGGCGTGATAATACGCTATCAGCTATAAACACCACTATCACATACTACATCAAACTTGTTGAATGCGCACTGAAAAACGATTTTTGTAAGAGCTGTCGGTTAAGTCCTTTTGGTTGGTGTTTATATGGTTTTAGTATGCATTTCAAAAAGAGAACAGCGTAAGTGACTATTGCAGTTTGAGGAATTTTTCAACGATGAGTAAGTGTGGAAATAAGATATGTGCAAGCAAACGTCTTTGTAAAATATAGGAGGATAAAGATATTATATTGCATACTGATCTCTTAGTGATGTCATACAAAAAGGTTAGGTACAGACGCCAGCACCTCAAGCTATCCCTAACTGTCAAATTTTCTCAATTAAAAATAAACCTTATGTCTTTGCAATAAAGTTGTAATACTATCAAAGAAGTTTGACAGATTGTGGTAACTTGATATGCTGGCCTCTGTACATTCGTTTTTTAAGTGGACAATTTTTATGGTGAACTTAATAAAGAGTATTCTATTATATATGGATGAAACAAACGAAGCTGCCGACTTTTTCTGTAGAAAGCTCTCTCATCGTGAAAACTTAGGTGAAGCTTAAATATTTTGAAATAGTAGGTCCAGGTTTATACCAACAATAGATTTTACCAGCGGCTTCGCCTGTGTGTATGTAAGAAATTATCCGCCGGGAACCGTACATTTTTCCGGGATAAAAAGTAGCTTATAATATACTATTCCAAACCATAATCATGTTTGTGCCAAGTTTCATCCAGATCCGTTGAGTAGTTTTTGAGTTTATTCGTTACAAACATACATACAAATATTTCCTCTTTATAATATTAGTATAGAAGTATAGATAGTTAAGCTGCTAGCGCCAAATCAATGGGTATTTTAAGAAAATATTATGTCACGTCCTTATATTGGTAAAAAATTTAAATTTATTTAAGGAAACTCTTTTTCCAACATTTATTAAAACATTAGACAAATAACGACCGTTATTCTGTAAATATTGTTGGAATTACTGCATTTCATAATTATTGTTTAATGTAAATGGTAATTGAACTAGATTGCTTTGTATTTATCGAGAAATAACGGAATTTATTACACGTTTATAAATATCAAAATAACGAAAGGGTGTTAACCGATATTTGTTAAATCTATACTAATATTATAAAGCTGAAGAGTTTGTTTATTTGAACGCGCTAATCTCTGGTCCAAATTGAAAAAATATTTTTGTGTTGGATAGTCCATTTATCGAGGACGGCTAAAGCTATGTAACATCACGCTACGACCAATAGGAGCCAAACCGCGAGTGAAACCGCGCATGAGCAGTTAGTGTTAAAATAAGTGGAGTACTAGCCTACCTATAGCAGATTAAAATTGTTCGCTTTATTGACATTGTCGATAATCTATTTAAATCTACTCAAATATTCTATTTATTTTTTTAATACATTATAAAGCGACAAATTCTTTAGATTATCCTATCTCATTAGCGCATACAATGTGAGTACCTACTTGTTCAATGTTTATTTACTGATTAAAAATACACTATTATCGCTGATTCATTTATATGCTTTGTTTTATCGTTACACTAAGCGGTCCCACGGTGTTACTTTTACGTTTTGTTTAAATTATATTTATAAATAATTGATCTTAAATTATATTTATAATCCGATCTGAAAAAAGCTCGTTAAAACTACGTAATAGGTATAATTTGAGTATTTTCTATTTGCATTTTAATTTGTAAAAAAGGTTTTTTCATAAAACATAAACGTATCAAAGTTTAAAAAGCAAGAATTATAAGTGTCCGTTCTATAAAACCTGAAACTTATCATCATCATTCTCATGCCATTATCCCAATTTATTTGGGGTCGGCGCAACATGTCTTTTTCTTCCATACTTCTCTATTTGTCGTAATCTCGGTAGTCACTCCCTTTCTAGCCATATCATCTTTCACACAATCCATCCATCGTTTCTTTGGTCTCCCTATACTTGTATAGCCATCCACATTCATACTCACAACTTTCCTGACAACATTTTCCTCATTCCCCCGCATAACATGCCCATACCATGACAACCGATTCCCACACAACTTTTCAGTCACCGGTGTCACTTTCTGACTTCCTCTTATATACTCACTAGCTTCTGCCCGCGGCTTCGCTCGCGTGGAGGTCGGAAATTATCCCACAGGAATGTTCTACCGGGATAAAAAATATCCTATGTGTTAATCCAGGATATAAACCATCTCTGTGTCAAATTTCATCCAAATCTATACAGTAGTTTTTACGTGAAAGAGTAACAAACATCCATACATCCATACTTACAAACTTTCGCCTTTATAATAGTAGTAGGATTACGTATTCTATCCATTCGCGTAACACCATACATCCCTCTTAGCATTATCATCTCATCAGGAGATTTTTTCTCTCTTTTAAAACCGATCCAGCAGTTTCAGAGTTAACTACCAACAAACAAACTGACACTCGAATTTTCTAACCCCAGCTTAGATGACAAAGTACTAGACATACACTCATAGCAAAGATAAGATAAATGATATTTACAGAGATGGCTAATAAAAAACGGATCGTTGATAGTAATGGTCATCGCGCGTTGCGTTTGATACGGGCCGTTATTTCGTCTGTGATATTGCGAGTGATAAAAATGCAAATAGTGATAAAACAGATTATTAGTAAGTAGATAACAGTGTTGTGTTAATAAAATTAATTTGTTATTATTAGGACGCGTGGCTTGTGCGAGGTTATGTGATTTGTAAGTGATTTTTTCTTTCAAAGTTGAAGAAAAATGTTCCAAAGGTATTGTTATACAGCGTGTTAAGTTAAACGTGGGAAATAATTTTAGGGGGTATAGTACTCATGAAAATGAACAACTTTGAATATGGGCCTCTGCGATATGAAAAAAAAAACAGCACATCAAGCTATCCCTAACTGTAAAATTTTCTCAATTAAAAATGAACCTTATGTCTTTGCAATAAAGTTGAAATACTATCAAAGAAGTTTGACAGATTGTGGTAACTTGATGTGCTGGCCTCTGTACATTTGTTTGCATAATTCGTCAAAATGTATGGAACAGCAAATTTATTTATTCATATTTCAGAAGCTTGAAGCTTGTCCGGCATAGTATGTATCCTATATTCGGATACCAAATGGCTTTTCCGGAAAAATCGCTGAAAGTCTCGCCAGGAAATAGTTACAAAGGCAACTCTTGCATAATTTTTAGCTACAATTTCAGCTCCCACCGCTTTTAGGGGTTGAGTTTCGAATATACTTTCTGAATGCCTAGGTATTATCTATTTCATTGAATTTTTATATTGTGATTGTGACTTCTGCATCAACGGTCTAAAGTCCAAAAGCAATGTTGCTTTAACATACCTAATTAGGCATGATCTGAATTGATATAAAATGATCCGACAATGTGCATTTTAGCTAATTGCTATAGTAGGTATTTTTACTTACAAAGCGACGCGCGCTTTACTCGTGGTTAACAAGTATACAAAGATTTTGTGAATGTCTGTGTAAGGAGTTCCCGGTACAGTGCAAGACAACGGCGAAGTCCGAAGTGTGCGTGCGTGTGTGCTGACGTCACTCGTCTTCGAGTAACATACACAGTATTCTTGTAAACTTGTTAACCACGAGTAAAGCGCGCGTCGCTTTGCGATATAAAAATACTAGACCCCATAATGTTTTTAATTTTTTTATCTCATATTTTATTAATAGTTGAGATTAATAGAATTTTGTTGCTGATAAATCTTCAGCTGTAAGGCACTAAAAATGTTGCGTATATTTTTATCAATACGATTAGAACTGCATTCTTCATTCGTAGACGCCATGACCTTCGCACATGAATTCGTTTAACGCGATTATAATCCATGAAGACTGTTCTAGGTACATAGAATGTATATAGTTGCCTATAAGGTTTTACATTATTGCAAAGCGTTACAAAAAAATGTCCCCTGATATTGCTATTCCATTTCAATTGGACACAATTACATCAATCATGATCATAGACAATTATTATCTATTGACCCTCTCATTCACTCATCTGCCTTCCCCTTCTGAGAAAACAGGCGTCATGTTATGTAATATTATCTCTATATCTTAGGTGATTATCGTAGCTGTAATCCTAATAAAGTGCTTAACTTTGACAACATTCATAGTAGACCAATTTTTATTTTTTCACGGAATATGGCTTGCATAATTATTAGTCAATATTATTTTAAAAATAGAAACCTATTTAAAGTAAATGACATAATTGCCATGAAAACTGTAGCAAAGAATAAATATCCCCGATTTAGAGAGATAAAAAAAGGGTATTTTAGTATTATCGCACGTTACCGTGCTAGGAAACCTAGATTTTTTACGAATTATGTAACACACCCACCATTACTCATCTAGCACCTGCTTACCTACGGACTACAATATCTTAGACCACGTTATCACTGACACTATGATTTCACTTTTAACATACAAGTTGCCTCATCTTGATAACGAAACTGGTAAAAAAAACAAAGGCGAGGCCTTTTTCTTTAAGGTTGGTAAATCATCAAATGACTCCTCCCGCTTTGGGTAGAGCAGAAAGGAGTGTCGGACTCTTACCTTAAACAGACTTCGTACCCAAGTAGGTCGCAGTAAGGACAACCTCCATAAGTGGGGGTTCATAGATGGCTCAGATCTCCGATGTGTGTGCGGTGTCAAGACAACGGCTCACCTCCCGTCTTGCACCGCATGCCCCGTCACATGCACACGTGAGGACCTAATGGCTGCGTCAGTGAACGGTATTAGCGTTGCTGAATTTTGTGCCAAACTAATTTAAAATATAAAATATATTTAAGTACTATTTTCGCCATCGACACGCTAAGAAGAAGACTGACTAAAACCAATCCATGTTCCTTCCTTAGCCTGTTGTGTTCCGGGGCAGCGGTAACGCTTTCGGACAATCCCGCTGACCAAAAGTGAGGGCCTCTTCTGTTCGTTAGCAAAACGATAAAAATAAATGAATCATTGTAAAACCATACGTGGCATTTCAGTAGGTATTTCATTTATCTATGAATCCAATTACCGAATTTACATAATAGATGATAGATAGATAGATTGATTGATTTAGCTGATTATCCTAAAATTCCATTGATTTGCCGAATACATTGATAGAGATTCAGCAAATTGTATAATTAACTATCATTGATAGTGTAATTATTGGTATACGAATGACAGAGATGAGATAAATATTAGTACTACAGTTGAGATGAAATCTGTGTTGTTTTGGAGAATGAACCCTACCGACATCTCCGGAACCTGCTTCACTGTCATAGGTACGTCTTTGAAGAAAATGGTGGCCTTTAAACGCCACTTTTAGAATATATTTTAGGTAATAACATGCACAACAGTTAGTCATAAAAGCGATTTAAATGAGAGTAATATGCGACCAAAAATCAACACAATATCGCTCATTTGGTGCAACAATGACGTAATTACACTTTTTTTTTAATAAACAAGCTTAATATGTCAAAACGTGCGGAAATACTATTTACATCGGGAGAAACATCGACACAATTGAATTTATTGTGCTTTTATAATCACTACGACTGTAATAAGTCCCTTCAAAATGCCAAACCTGTAACAGAAACCTTTGATTGGATCTCCTGTAAGATTACTAAAAGTCTTTCTTTTCTCGTGTGGTTAGTGACTAACCTGGTGTCAGAATTATTATGCTGCCCATGGGCCTCTGACTTAGATCCACATGCTGAGAAATACAACAACAACAACAATACATTACTAAAAGTGTAATTACGTAATTATTTCACCAAATGAAACATTAAAAAAAACGGCATAAATAAATATCTATCGAAAAACTCTATTTCTCACAGCATTTATGTAACAAAATATACAATGGCGACGTAGACATAACAAGAAAATGTCAGACAGCATTGAGGACTTAGTGAAACGGTACAAAGAAAATGTTTTTAGAGAGGAGCACCCGCGAAGCATTGGTCAGTATTAAGGACATTTACTTTTTCTAGGAACTTCAACAGTATTGAGTCTTTGAGGGAAGATTGTAAGGCATCTTCGAGTAGCATTTTATAAATGAGCTCCTTTGAAGACTAATTAGCTGTAATTGGAATAGTCATGTTTTACAGGTTGAATAGCAGAGTAACTAAGAGATAATTAAAAGGATTTCCCAGTAACTAATTAGCTTTTGCTCGGGCTTGTTTACCATACAAGAAGGAAAATCGACCTGCCCCGATACTTATTTATTTCTTTATCCTCTGACATCAAATTCTGCCTTGCAGAGATCAAAATAATGCTCCCCAATCTTTTTTTATATATTTTCGACTCAGAACCAAACCTAAGGCTGTGTATACACCAGAGATGTGCGATGTAGCTAGACAGTGGCGAGAAAGAAATCCACCAATAGGATCACTTCAATTTTGTAGCTTGAGCTCAGCTAGTATTGTTATGGTTGGTTTTACGCACAATTGCCGCTACGCATTTTCATACCCTTAAACTGCCTTACAAGCATACTTAACCTTTCGACCCCAAGGTCGGATATAGACGACAAATAAAAACGTGCCAACACGCCACGGTCGGATATAGCCGATAAGAACATTTTTAAATAAAAAATAAATATACAAAAATGTGTGGCTAGGCATGGGAGAGAACGCCGAAGCGTTTAATACTGGCGTTCAAAAGGTTTAAATAGTAAGTCCCTATGGCACTAACAAATACAAACATCCTACCAATAGTGCCAAAAAGGCAATAGGTACCATCAGCCTTTTGTGCAAGCTATATCGACGCCATCACCTTTTCTTCTTCACTAATGTTTTAACAAATCATTTTCTATTTTTCAGGGTTGTTTACGATACCGGAGTATCCCGAATTCGAAGCGAATCGAGGCATGTGGTCTGTGGCCCTGAACGCCATACTGACCACGCTGAGGTACCTCGCGCCGGCAACACTGCTCACGCTCTTCTGGGGTCAGCAGAGTTTCTTGTTCAAGATACTGAAGCATATCGACTTGGCGTTTAGAGCTAGTAAGTATTCACTTACTTATGTACCTATTTAGTACAATAATCGATCTATGAGTATAAAAAATTTAATGCTGTTCGTTGGTTTCTTATGAACCCCGTAGGTTCATAAGAAAAATTCTCTCGAAACGACAATAAATATAACCGTATAAATCGTTGAGCTCTTATAAGCAAACGGCTTCTAGGAGGCAAACATTTGGCTATTTTTTGTTTTAAAATGTTCGTAATAGACCCAATAAGGCTTTTAGGGAACGATTTTTTTTTTCCTAAAAATGGAAAAAACTGAAAGTCCTTTGCTGTAAAGGATTTTTGTATAAACTATCGTTTCGACACTCTATCAGTCTATATTGTCTCTTAGCTAAGATCCA
Organism: Hyppa rectilinea; assembly: GCA_951799385.1. Classification (NCBI taxonomy): domain Eukaryota; kingdom Metazoa; phylum Arthropoda; class Insecta; order Lepidoptera; family Noctuidae; genus Hyppa; species Hyppa rectilinea. Next base: position 14,595,596 of record OX637312.1, on the reverse strand, counting down.
GCAACCAAGGTTCTTGTTAATTACAGCGACTATGCCACGAAATGAGAAGTATTTTTTTTATTTTTCAACAACGTACATATTTTATTATACTTACATTTTACGGCGAGTGTAAAAAAAGGGTTTTATTGAAATACATATATTACCAACCAATAAAATGAACAAAATATGTTTGCAATCCAAATAAAAATATCAAGCATAGCTCGTTTCTGACATTCATCGCTCTATCACCCATTGTTATATTACTCGGAAAAAACCGTGAGAACATTTCCCAAAGTTCTCAGATGCATAGAAACCGAAATTTAACTAAATAAGTAGCTGCCAAGTATTTATTTATTGTTCAGAGAATTCAGTACAGAGCTTTATCGCGACCTGGTATCTTTTGAAAGCGAAATTTAGGGGGAGAGTACAAAGACTGGGACAGAAATATCAGCATCTTCTTTGGCGACTTCATTTTCACTTTTTTGTGAACTACCGTAGAGCAAAATGAACATCGATTTATAAAGGTCCTATGGGCATAATTGTCTATGCACGCCATTTACCTAAATACCTATCTATGTATGATACATGTCAAGTTTCTTATGGTGTTAATGTATGCCTTTGCATTTTAATAACAAAACTCGGTAAAGTCTCAAAAACTATAAAATTTCTTATCTGTAATTTATTTTAAGGGCCGATTTTTCAATCTTCTGTTAACAGTGATCTGAAGAATAGATATGACGATTTCACAGCCCATAACTCTAACCAAGCTCAAGCCCAAGCTCTAACGGTGACAGCGTCATGGTAGTTCATACGACATTTGAGGGGTTGAAAGGGAAGCGCTAGGGTTCTTGATTTCTTACGTTTACAAAAATATCCGTAAATTTTTTGTTCCGAATATTTGGCCATACTGGCCGAGTTTCAAATCGCTTTTATTTACACTTAAAATACAACTTAGTTAATCACCAAGTACCATGGTCATGGTCATATGTTAACTACCAAATGAATTAATTCTCACTTACCTCCATAGCTCTCTAATCCGCTTCTCATCCCCCATAATATCTCACAGCGGTCACCCGGTCAGTTTCTCTGCCACCTATCACTTTCAATGTGCACACAACTTTACGCTCACTTTTACCAACACTTCACATGCGCAACCGTTAACCTTTGCCTTGATCTTTATCTTTTGCATAAAATTGTTTTTATAACACAATTTCACTTACTTTACGACTAGTTTTTGTCTAATCTCTGCGTACTGTCACATAAATAAAGACTTTCGTCTGCGCATGCCTCAAAACGTAGTAGTTTTGAAAGATAACGGACTTTATTGCAACTGGCGTGGTTATAAAGTGGCGTCGTTTATTTTTTAGTTCAGTGTTAAACAGTTTTTTGAGTTTAATCCTTAATGAATGAAGTGGGTGGTTGTTTATTTTGTCCGATTGGTATGTTGTTACTTATTTGAACACCCTCGTTTATAATAAAAATATTAAATAATATATAAACCACATGATGTAAATCTATCAAATGTTATCTTAATCTAAAACTGTCAAATTTTCCCAATTGAAAATGAACCTTATGCTTCACTACATAGTATAAAACAAAGTCGCTTTCTCTGTCCCTATATCCCTATGTATGCTTAAATCTTTAATACTACGCAACCGATTTTGATGCGGTTTTTTTTAATAGATAGAGTAATTAAAGAGGAAGGTTTATGTGTATAATTTGTCGACATATTACGCGGGCGAAGCCGCGGGCGGAAGCTTTGGTAATAAAATTAAAAAACTATCAAAGAAATTTAACAGATTGGGGTACTTGATGTGCCAGCCTCTGTACCTATCGTTAGAATTCTTTAGAGCCGCTGCAGTTTATAAGTTTTATTATGTATAATTATAATTAACCTCCATCGTTCATTCAATCTTACAAAATTGTAGGTATTGTAACGTAATCAATTGTTCCCACTTCAATGATAATAAAATGTAATTTCCTTGGACAAGGCAGCATTGTCTAGCAATGCAGTAAGCTGCTTATGCAAGTGCTAAGTTTATATTGTAATCATACAATTCATGTTTTTTCCTTATGAATAAAATTAACGAAATCGTCCACAGTTATCAATTTCGATTTTAGTTAAATACCTAGTTAGTTAGTTTAGGCTCAACATTTTTTATAGCAACAGGATTCCATGGGTTACATGTAATTATTGGAACAATATTCCTTATTATTTGTTTAATTCGTCATTTAAATAATCATTTTTCTAGAAATCATCATTTTGGATTTGAAGCAGCAGCCTGATATTGACGAAATAATAATACCTAGTTGATTAATAATTAAAATTTCTTTCGAGATTAATGACGATACGGTGGTGTTTTTGGAACAAAACTATAATGTATTTACAAACAAATAAAAATGCTTATATTAAGGCGGTCTACCATCATCTAAAATACTTATTCGATCAACAATTGATACCATAGTCGAATTAGCCAACCGACTAAAGACTAGTCGGCCATCTTGGATTCGTAACTATTATAATTCACCACAGTCCATCAAAAATGTTCATTCCGCCAACTTTAACTCCACTTTCTTTCACAGTAGTATTCTCAAGCGAGGAACAAAAGCAGTCCGTCCTACAATGGCTGGCCGAAGCTGGTCCCGTGAGAGTGGAGCACCTAGACACTGTGTGGCGACACGGATGGGTTTTATGTGGCGTGTTAGACGCGGCACTACCCGGCGCATGTGCGGGACATCCCCCCACGAGACTGTCACTGAAGCATGCGCAGGCTATAGCGGATCATTATCTTGGTGTTGAACCTGTGAGTCTATTTTTGTCTCTTGTTTCTCTTTTATGACCCACGTGGTGGAATAACTTTAGTTGTAGTTAGTAAGTGGTCAGAAAATTTTAGTTACAGGTCCCGGTTAAAACTAATCTTAAATGTGACTGTCTACAGTAGGCTAAATATTTTATTATATTTTTTAAGAGAAAACAGAGTACCTATATTAAAATAAACGGAAATGACCTAATATTTTGTACTGAGAAAGGTCAACTTGTTAGCCCACAATTAGCAATTGTATTTCCTCCATAATACTTCTAAGTTAAAGCATGAGATATCGTTTTGTAAATAATTATCTTACAAAAAACATACAATTTTAAGCCAAATCGCCAATTTAATCGAAGTTTTTCATTTCCAGGTCTTCTCCCGCCAAGAGCTGGAGTCAAACGACTCGTTAAGCAGACACCAAGAATGGAAACTCGCTACTTACTTAGATCGCATCCGCCAAGCACTCTCCAAAATAACGCCTCCTGTTTCAAAACCTGTATCTCAAAGAACTACTCCAGAAACCACGCAATTTACTCTCGACTATGCTGCTAAAGGGTCAGGACTATCAGGGGCTCAAGTGAATCACAAAGCTTACTTCAAAATATACCCAACGGCACAACAAGCTTTAGACCCTGGAGAGATTACTATTCTCATCAGAGGACCGCGAGATACGTATGGCATGACAGTTCTACCACCGATTCTGGGCAAAGCACAGATGATCCGACAAAAACTCTTAGGTCTGCAATCGAAACAGACTTTCACTGAAAACGTTTTGCCAATAACACAAGGAGCAACGTATTTGAGATCGTACGGAAAGAACGACATGAACAAAACTTACTACATACCTAAAACGAAATATGATATTGAGATCGAAGTAGAACCCCGAACAGATCACGCGAAAATAGGTTACGTTTTAAATATAGAAGGGAAATACTTAGTCTCAATAACAAGCAGAGGTCAAAGCATTGTTGGTTCACCATTCACGATAACAGCATCTAACAACATCATTCGTATTCTAGAAAAAGACAGTTTTAATTTAGAAGACGGTGAAGAAATAGATATAGTTGACATCAAAACTGACAGAAAAGTTGTCCTACGTATAGTTGATTTCGTTACTGAGAAAATGCTGCTAAAAGATAACGGTAGTTTAGAGAAAATAAGTGACGATGAAGCTAAGATTTTAATGACAACCGATACCGAAAATGATATCCAGAATTTCGATAGCGAAACATATTCTAATGTTGAACACAGTCAAGAGCAAACAATGGTAAAAAGCAAAAGGTTTACTAAAGCAGCTTATAAAATCTTAGCCATGAATCGCATTTGTAAAATATTCAATGATCTCATCGCTGAAAAACAATTACATTTTGCTAAGAAAGAAAATTACATTCGATCAAGAAGCCAGCAAGAGATTCCCGATATTGTAAATTCAACTCTTACTGAAACAAACATAAAACCGTACATAATATCAGAATTGCGAGAAAAGTTCATCGTTCCAGAAAATATTTCAGTGTCTCTAAGGGCAGAAAAATCGAATACAACTTATTACGAAACCGAACTAAATAATTCTAGGAGTGAGAACGAAGATGTGACGATAAGTATACCCATGATGGAATCCACTCGAAATGATACTCCTGATAGTTTAGACGGATTTAGTGAATCATACGAAGATCAAGAAGATAACGTTTCTGTTGACAGGATGACGCCTTCAAGTGCAAACAATCCGTTCCTAAATGAAATGTTTGAAGAAAATTATGTTGCTTCTAAGAATTTAGGACCATTTGTTGCTTCAGAATATGAAACAAATAACTCACAAAATGAGGAAACAAGAGATAGTTCAATAACTATTGTTATCGACCCTAATCTGACACCATCACCATTAAATAACAATCCATTTATGGAGGCAGATGATATCGGTTTAGTAAGACTAGACGCAGTTGAATTTGAAAGACCAAAGACACCAATTTTCAAAATAATTTCGGGCGACAAAGTTAATCGTGATGAATCTGTCTTCATAGACCCGAAATCGGAAATGTTAAATGATGAGGCTCTTGGCAATGAATTCGTTAATCCATTCTTTATGCATCACCATCAATCCGGGCATTTTGAGCAGCCGCAACCTATGACAGATTTTATCATTGGGGCACCCGTTTCTTTACCACCTATACTACGAGCTCGGTCACCTGAGCCACAAATAGAAGCTTTAGTAATGCCAAGTAATGAAAAGCCCAAGAAAAAGAAGCAAACTATTAAAATACAAGCGGAGAAATCAGAAGAAACCCCAAAATCTGTGTTTTTAACGCCGTTGCAAAGTGACTTGAACTTGCCAAAAGACATCAAAAAGGAAAATATTCCTGCGATATCATCTACCTTTCATAGTTTGGAGTCCAACTTAACAGAAAATACTTTTGACAATTCCAATGCGTCAACTACGAGCGATAATCAGTTCGAAGCTTACCAGATTGACTCGGACAGAAATCTAACACCCAGGAAAGATATATGGGATTCAGCATACGTAAGTATCGATGATAATAACAGCTCTCCAGATAACAATAATAACGAAAGTACAACACTGTCCGAGACACTTAGTAAACCGAAGTTTTCTCCTAGTAGCGACAATTTTGGGTTAAAGCAAGAGGAAATAACAAACATGGGACCAGCTGAAAGAGAAATATGGCAAACGTGCAACGAATTAAAAATCGAACCTACTAAACCTCAGGAAGAACCGAAACCATATAAATGGGAAATCAAACGACCAATGTTTACACCCATCATTGAAGAAAGTGACAGAAGCATATCATCAGGCACAAAGGATTTCTCGAGGACAGAAATACCTACGAAACAGGGCGATACTGACAGTGTGTCGGTGGCATTTGCTGAACTAAACGACATGTACCAAGAATACTTTCCTAATTCAGAAACCAGTTCTAATATCATTGCAGATGAATTGAATAGGCTTCATAGTATGGAAGAGGAATACGTTAAACAAACCAAGGACACGAGTGTCGATTCTGCATCTGAAGTAACAGATGTGAAAAGACACGTTGAAGAATTAGAAGGAACGATTTCTGAGGTTCAGGCAAATGTCACTGAATCTGTTTCAGTAAGTCAACCCCTTCCCATTGAAAGTGACCAACCCTTCGAACACATCAACGAAAATAAAGACGAAACACAATTCGGTGACACAAGCCGCAGTAATATAGTACTTGAAAAGAAGAAATACTGGGATGAGAGAATCCGACAAATAGAGGCTAAATCAGCAGAGACTTCAGTACCTCCAAAGAAAAAGCGTATTTCTTCTAAACAATTAAAACATGACTCATTAACCAAGCGAAAGGGTAGACAAATAGTTAAGCATTTCCTTAATGCAGGAGATTACAGTCAAGTGAAAAGTATTAACCAGGTTGATGACAAGGAATCAGAAATTAAAGTACATGAACCAGTCCATCCAACCAACAATCAAATTCAAGACACGAAGATAGATGTAAATTCTGATGAAAAATTAGTTGGAAAATGGAAAAAATATTGGGATGACAAATTAGAAACAGATCAGGAAGAAGCTGAAGTTATTGCGTTAAGAATTAAATCTCCTAAAAATAAAGTGCGCACACTGAGCCCATCACCAAATGCTACTACAATTGAGAGACCGTTCGAAATAAAATTAGAAAAGCATTACAGTACTACTTCATGCACTGAGCAACAGCCCGTAAAACAAGAATTGCCAGAAGAAGTTTTCAAAGCATTTGAAACAAGTCCTAAAAGATTTTTTGGGACATCAAGGCAGCAAATATTAAATAAAATTGACACATTCTTAGGAAAACCAGCTGCTGTCGATGTTCCAACAGCCGATATTACTGGTGAATGCCATGAGAGTGGTCTGGTATCTAGTCGAATATCTTTGTTCCATAATATGTCCAACACGGAAGAGTTACCCTGGGTAAGACGGAAAAGTCAATCTTTACAAAATGTAAGTCAAAAAAGAGATACTGATAAAAGCGTAGTTTCATTTGAAGAATCAGTAAAAGACACGCATAGTGAAATTCTGGATTGCAAAATCAACGAAGTTGCTAATGTAAATATTACAGAAACTGTAAATTTGAAAAATAAAAGAGCCAGAATGGTTCATAGCAGTACGAATAGTAGGACCTTCGATGAAACCATTTATGTGGCACCTGTACAAGAACAAACTAATGCAACGAAACCAAAAGAACATGTTAGGATGACAGTAAAAGATTTAAATAAGCAGAGTCAACCAAGTGGAAACGTAGAAATTCTTAGAAAGAAGTCATTCAGCAAATCAGAAATGGACATTTTCAACAAAATTCCAAACGACACATCCGACGACGGTTTGGATAAATACAAGTCATGCGACGAATTACCTAAGATTAATGTAAAGAGCTTTATATCGCTTTACGAAAGCGTTACCAAGACTGCTGCAGCGCCTAAACCAGCAAAGCGCGTGTTTAGGACCAGTTCTGCGGATTCCCAGAAAGTGTCACCATCTTACAGCATAACTTCAGGTGGGTATAGTTTACAAACGTTTATTTAAGTATTAAGTGTTGAAAAGAGAAAAATGTTAACAAAATTATTAATTTTCGCAGATGCTGTGCAAAGACGTGGTGCAGAACAAGGGAGTGTTTCAAACTGCGAATCTAGAAGAAATACTCCCGGAGTAACCCCTACAAATCTATGGATAAGCAAGGATTCAGAAACAGTTAGCAATCTTAGTATAGACACAAGAACGTCCGGCTCTTTTGATATAGAAATACTTCCAAATGACAATAAGGAAACCACGTATCTAAGCCTTTCTGATATTGAACTAGAGATCATAGAATGCAGTCCAGACAAATCAAGCGAGTCATCTCCTGAAAGAGAAACCGAACCCGCCCACATCGAATATAAAAATAGATTCAAACTAGCTAAAGAATTCTTTCAATCTATTGAAGAGTTAAGAGAAGTTAAAAAGCCAAGAAAACTGAATGAATGTGAACAGCTTTTGCAAAAGCAGTCGACAGAATCTCTTGAAATAGAAAGGCCACAGAAGAGAGTAAAGAAAAACATCAAGTCTCATTCCATGCCGTCAACAGAAATATCGAAGATATGGAATCAATTGCAAGAAAGTCAAGGAGGCGGTTCAACCACAAAATTAGTTAAAATATCAGAGAAATTCAATGTGGATGATTTATTCACTGATGTGACTGAAGGAAAACTGAGTCGGCAAGGTAGTTTGAGAGGAATACCGCATAAGAAAGCAGTTCTAGAAGCATTTAGATCTATGGAAAATATTACTAATACCAACATCAATTCGTACGAATTTGCTGAGTCACAGTTGACAGATTTCGCTAAAGAGCATACAGTGAAGAATGCACAGACTTATCTTAGCGAGTATCCATATTTGCCAACAACTGATCCTTCGAAGTATCATTCGAGGTTGGATATAAAAGCGTCCGGCCTTATCTCATTAAAAGAGTTGAAGAAGACAAGACCACGAAGGAATAGTGTGCCTGACTTAAGATTAAATCCAAAATTCACAGTAGACCTTTAGATTATGTTCTTAAAGTTCCTTTTCCACTGCGAAAATTAAAAGACCAGCTATCTACAAAGTTTGTCTGAAATAAACCTTTTGAGCGCCAGAGCATATTCGCACGCGCGTGCCTTCCACGCCAAGCTACAAATTTATTTCTTTTTCTTATCATGAATTTCCTAATATCTACGGTGTCTTGTAATTTATTTCATGTCATTAAATACGTACGAGAGCTTCAATTTTTAAGATATCTGTAAAAACACACATAAAAGTAATGATTTAATTGTTTATTTCGTGTTATAGTGCACCCGCATTGTCACATTTTTGTGTCGTTGGCGTACAGGGCATGCGCTTGCTTGTTACGTATATGTGACAATGGCATTCAAAAGGTTAAGGGGAGAATTATCGTCTTTTATTTTTTATAGTCTTTAGAAGGGAACATAGTCATAATCATAGTAATTACAGTATTTACTAGTACCTAAAACGTAGCTAATACTCAGTTTGATTTTAAGGATAAATATTATAAGTCATAGTGTATCGAATGGGCTAGTTAGATTGTGTTCTTTGACTGTTGTTATTTCTAACGTTGCTTTGTTACAGTTTTTATTAACATGTCCATAGATTAGTGTCTTTGAACGACATAGAATAATAATAATAATTATGATTGAAATGCAAAACGACATTAACTTAGTACCATGTAAAATGAATTTTAATTTTTTAAATTTATAACTAAGAAACTTTGTTGTCATTTGATTCGCAAGGTTTATTTTGCATTGTATTGTATTTGCTAGTGTTGTACAATTTTGTACAGTTATTGAATCTAATTATTAAGTTTTAAGATTTTACTGTAACTATTTATTCTACATTAAATAAAATTCGTCTACTTTTTATTTCTCATTTGTGACTTTTAATGTCTTATTATTGGTGATATAAGATTGTAATAAAATTTAAATTAACGTACAAAAATTCCTTCTCGAACGTAATTTATTAATAATTATTGAAAAAAAAACAATATTTACAATGTATTAAGCTGTTATTGTTCTTATCAAGAATCGAATTGATCCTGAAAAAAATTAAGTATAGAAGTTCAATATTTTACTGCATTGTTCGGCATAATTTTCTTAAAGAATCAATTATATTTAACTCTGAAATTGATACAGTGAAGCACTATAGAACCAAAAATTGGCTTGTCATTACATTTATCTATGGTTTCTTAATCTCGCTTAAAAAAAATCTTACAAAAAAATAATACAAGTTAAATAAACCCGTACACAACCTACGTACAAGCACTAAACTTCAATACTTACTGCCCTTTTTACAATGGCTAAATTGTGTCTATTTAAATTCAGGCTATATTTGGCTGAGGTAAAAGTATCAAATCTTCGCACAGTATAGCGAACACTATAGTAATGCAGCTGTGACGTAATACAAGGGCACATTAAATTAGCTAGCAAAACTCTGTAGACGGCATGAGTATCGATATCTAACAATAAAAAACTTATTATCTGAACTCGTACTTAACCCAAAAACCAGACCGAAAAAAAAACATATATTTATTTAAGTTTATTACTTTTGCGGAGTTTTGCTAGCTAATTTAATTACAGCTTTTAGTAACATTTAGACGACACTAATGATATAACACACAAGCTAATGTAAATTTTTGAGCAGCTTATTTTACGTTCCGAACGCTTCTCTCAATTCGATACAAAACTCGATGGCGACAATTACAATAGGTATCGTACTCGCGGCACTCATTAAAGTTTTTAGCCATATTGAAAAGACACGTGAATAACGATTACCTATCTTGGATGTAGCGCATTCTCTAAAATAGGGATGTTAACGGGGTAAAAAAAAACGAAATTATATTTAATCCGTCAGTCAGATAATTAAAAAAATATCAGACATGTATTATTTGCTTTATCATCATCTGCCTAGCCTTTTCCCAACTATGTTGGGCTGGTCGGCTTCCAGGCTAACCGGATGCAACTGAATACCAGTATTTTACATGGAGCGACTGCCTAACTGACCTCCACAACCCAGTAACTGGGCAGTACGATACCCCTTGATAAGACTGGCTGTCAGATTTTCGCCCGTAACGACTGTCAAAGACGCACAAATGACAGCCGGGACCAACGGCTTAGCGTGCTTTCCGAGGCACGGAGGAGTCTCGTTATGTAACGATGGTCACCCATCCACGGCCAACCCCGGCAAGCGTAGCTAGCTTTATCATAGTAATAATAAAAAATGACTTAGATAAAACACGAAGTACTTGGGAATGGGGGCGCGCTACATCACAATTCAGCATAAAATCTATAAAGAAGAAACTTAATGCCACATTTTAACAATATGTATCGACGTAATATTTAGTTTATGTGAAAAAATAAAAAATACGTGTCCAATATTTTTTAATACTCTAGCCGACGGACTAAAAAAATTTAGTCAACATCCCTCTTTACTTAATATGAATCTGTACGTAAGTAGATGCATGGTCGGCTCGCCTCCATTGAAGCCAGGCTTTCAACTGCGGGTCGTTCCTATCGCCTCTAGCTTCTAGCTGTTGGTAGTACGCCTCCCGAATGATCCGGAACGCGTCCACGCTTCTATATGGCAGCTTTGTTATGGGATCTATGTAGCGTGCTGGCCTCCTGAAAAAAAAATTGTGATGGTTAGTTATACCTAGTTGGTAAGGTAGGTCTATATTCTGATATTCAAGGATCGTTCGATTATTAATTTCTCAATAGTACGCACACCCACAGTTTTACTAGACATGGAGAAAGGCCCTTTAAGGCCATTTAATATAATAAAACGCATTCCGCTGTTTTCTTCGTGGATAATGCCTCCAGAGCAATGATTTTTTTCCAATTAAATTAGGGCTAATTAGTACGTGCCCCTATCATTTCCTTGTTTCCAAAACATAATTACTAAAAGAAAAATAGCCCGTTTTACCGCCATGTTCAGACAAATTTGATAAGTTTTAACAAAAAAGAAAATAATCCTAAAAAGAAAATATAAATTGCTTTAAAGAAGGTTAATAATAAAAGCAAATATAACTATTATTGCATATATTAATTTTTAAATGTGTTTTATATCTTTTTAACCGCCCCAGTAGGATTAATACGACAAATGTCTTCGTGCCCGTGCCGAGAAATGATGAATAAACGAAAAAAATATAATATTAAAATACATACTTAGTAACAGCACACAGCAGTTGTCTCCGTTTCTTGACCTTTGGCTTTGGGAAGCAAGACTTGAACGCTTTGTTCTTGATGTCATTCTCAAAGGACAGCAGAGTTCGCTCATGGTATTTTATGTTTTCCTTCGCCTTGGTTGGCTTCTCTTCTTTACTGAAATTATAGAGAACAGAAATTGGCGCAATTTCTATTAAAAAAAAAAACAATTGTCACATTTAGGACATCACTTGAGAACGCTCAACTGATTTTGTTGTTATACGGACAGTCTTAGTATGAAAGAATTTTTTTGGACAACTTACAAGAAAAGTGACGGTTATGTGGATACTATGTCAGTATGTTGGTATGTAGTAAGTAGGTAAGGTAGGTAGTGTAGGTAGGGTAGGCAGTGTAGGTAGGGTAGGTAGATAAGGTAGGTGGGTAGGTGCACAGTAAATAAGTACTCGGTATTCGCGTTGCTTAATTTTGGGCCAAACTAATTTCAAATATGACTGGTAATTAGCGACCGATATTTAAACACGTGATTGTACTCATGATTACAATCAACTTTCCCAAAGAAACTTTTATTGTATACTCAATAGTTTTATTTTTATCACAATAACAATACAACTGCCGCGCGCAAACTTCAATGACCTTCGCGGCGATCAGCTGTTAGCAGCTATTGAGTATAGGTACAAAAAAAGTTTCTTTGGGAAAGTTGATTGTAATCATGAGTACAATCACGTGTTTAAATATCGGTCACTAATTACCAGTCACCTTATAATTATATTTAAGTACTATTTTTGCCATCGACACGCTAAGAAGAAGAATAAGTACTTAGTGCCACCGGTGCAAAGCCAGCCGGGTAAAGCTAGTATATTGACAAATACCTATAATAAAAGATGGAATCATAAAATTCAACTAAATGACGCTCACAGATAGTAAGTCCACAGATATTATTAACAACAAATCCCCTTGTAAACTTCATTCAAGCGCCCCAACAGTTCAGTGTAGGTAAGGCAACGACCATACAACCCATAGACGCCTAATAACAGGCGACCGTTGTCTGTCAACACATCAGACTTATAGATCTGATATAGGTCAACACTCAATAATTTCGATTCAGTTTCGACCACTTCTGTGAGCCGTAAACACTTCCGCGTAAGTCCATAAAAATTGGTGAAAATAAATTATTATAATGGCCCCTTGCACAATACGTTGGTGTGGTTACAATAGCCAAACTTCTAGTTTCCGGAAAGATGGCATAACATTTCATCGGTAAGTAAATAGTTACATAATCTTAATTAGAATTATTTTCTGATATTATTTATCGGAGTTCATCTTATACTGGTCATAGTTGTAGGTGAAAAAAGGTGCAACGACTCTCGTTGATGTCTTTTATGTTTGCGTCCCTTTCTTCTGAATGTAATTTTTTTGCTATCTCTTTTCTTCTATTATTTGGTAAACATAAGTAGTGATACACCAAATCCTATGACACAAATTATCGATATCGTAAAAACCTATACCTACTATTTATACGAAATTTGAAGATCTTTTGAATCATTACAATAGAGACATTAAATTATTATTGTGAAACGATAATTGATTTTAGGTACCCACAAGATCCTGATATAAAAAATTAATGGATTATTGCAACCAAACGGGAGAATTGGTTCCCAACAACACATAGTGTAATATGTTCACGGCATTTTACTGAAGATTGTTTTATGCCTATGAAAAACCGTCGCCGGCTACTAAGTTCGGCAGTACCAACAATGTATTTGCCTCTTTTGGTGAGTATGTCGTTTAACACTTTGGCCTAGAAGGTAGAGAGAAGCCAAAGAAGGTAGATGTATATAAATGTTCTATTTTATTTTCAGAGTAACGCGGTTTACTCAGATGTCCCAATACCCAGCACGTCAAGGCCTGAAGTGATGGTAAAAATAAAAGATAGCATCTACTTCAACTGCATCAACATTTACAAAAACCAATCCCCCAGTGTCCCCACTCGGTACCTCAAAACAAGTGCCAAACGAAAACTCCTTGAAATCGCCATCATTTATTTCAACACCGAAAAAAAAGAAACGTTTTATTTACGTTGTATTTCCACAAGGCTAGCTTTTCTTACATAGTCTGCTCAGCACAAACACACTGTTCGGAGGATTTATACAAAATTAATACATTTCAAAAATGATTAGTATAATGGTCAAAGTCAAATCATTTATTCTAATAGGCACTTTTGAACGTCAAAATGTACAAAAAAATTGATTTGATTCTAGTCGCCCCTTCCAAAAGGTAGTTTCGTATGGAGAAGAATGGGCAAGAAACTCCACGTTACTCTTTTAAAACTTAATGTTGTTTTTAAATAAATACGAAATTTTGTTATTTTGTTTTAATTTTTTACATTTCATGTTATCATTAAGTACATGTTAAAATAATATTAAGAAATAGGAAGGTAAAAAACCAATTAAATAAAAGTATTAAAGGTAAGGTACTTGTACAAAAATGTCGATAACTTTGTGTTTTATTTAAACCGGTCCCATCTCTAGTGAGGCGTAATGACCTTGGTAGGGCCAATCAGAACGCAGTACCCCGCTTCCTCATACCTCAGCTAGTTGACAGAATTGTTTTGGTGCGATAAATCAAGCATTAGGCCTCTATGGGCTGTATGGTCGTTGAGGTAAGGATTACTAAGGGAAAGATACTTACGCCACATTATCAATAGGCGCCTCCTCATCAGGTCCTATGAAGTCCACATTCATCTTAGTCTCAGCTTCCACCTTCTCAGTTTCGTCGGGACTCTCTGTCTTTACCTCTGGCATTTCTACGTCCCCAGGTGTTAGTATAGCTGAAACATTTTGAGATGGAAAGATTAGCAGTAGCGATTAATTTAAAGGTTGAAAATGAAACAAAAACTACTATACAACCTTAAACAAAAAAAAAATATCTATTATGCCACGTTGGATGGAAACGCTGACTCTTTGGCTTAGCAGATGATATCATTAATACAAAACCTGAGGATATTATCGTTTAAAGACACATCAACCAAACAGCAGACAGCATCCATACAAACTATTATTAATGGTAACAATTTTCCATCAAAGAAAGAGATAGGTATCAATTTCTTAGTGAATGGTTAGTACTATAAATGTTTTGTTAGCTTTACCCTCTTCATTTTTGATCAAATCACTCAGATTAAGGTCTTCTAATAAGCTGGACTTTTCCTCTGCTGGTGGTAATTCCTCTATTAGGGGAACAGCGAATGAGTGGTACCTGAAATTATTAAAAAACAGTAATTAATAGAAAGGACTTCCGTACTAATGAGTATGGAAGAAAAAAGTTCTAAATAAATTGGTATCAAGGCAAGTATATGATGGTGATGAGTAATTAACTAAAAGTTATTTTAATGTTTCTAGTTTCGTTTTCACATACAATTTTTCTTTTTCTTGTTGATTTTTTTTAATATCAAGTTGCAGTTTAAGTGACCGTAGTAATTTTTTTTTTCTTGTAAAGAATTAAGGTGGCTTCTTACCGTATCACAGGACCAGTGATAGTTTTCTTTGTGGGCCGAATCTTTTTCCTTTCCAATTCAATTTGTTCAAATCTCTCTGGGAAAAGGAAACATTTTTTTTTAGTTTTAAGCAAAAGTGTGGCCATGCTGCCCTGGGAAAGCAACATGAGTATGTCCCGCCTTCTTTTGTATTATGAAAATATGAGCGATACGAATGTTGATTTGTCATGCGATCCGGCTAACGCCCGGCGCTCGCAGGTACCCGGGCCTGCGAGTGTGAAATATGTTACCGAAGACTGCGCGGCGGTGGACGACCAGGCCTCCGCGACGGTGAATGCTACTGGAAGCACTAATAAAAAACTTGTACAACAGGCATTTCATCCAAGCCTATTCATCACAAGACCACGGTCGAATTCATTGGGAAATATCAAAACCATGGACTCAAGCACTTCTCATACCATGTCTCCAACAATAACTATTGCAGACGATGAAAACAACAACATCTGCTCTCCCTCCTGGCAAAGAGTACCTACTAATCGTTACCCCAAAAGGAAAAAACTATCAAACAGTCCTCCAAGTACTAAAAGAATACAAACGGAAATAAAAACCTCTAACAGATACAGTGAATTACCTGTAGATTTACTTGATGATGACGCTGCCTCTACTCAAGTGAAAAAGGTGCTGACCTTTTTCACTTGAGTAGAGGCAGCGTCATCATCAAGTGGTTTGCTGAAACCACCGCCCATAATATTATATGGCATAGAAGATCTTTCCCAATTAACAGAACTATTAGATAAGTCTGTATCTACTGGCAGTTACTCATATAAAGTTATTAATAGAGACCAGCTACGAGTGATGACACAGTCAGCTGAAACATATAAAAGTCTCATTGATCTAATCCGTGCCAAAGGCCTCATTGTTCATACATTCACTCAAAAGCAAAATAAATGCTACAGAGTTGTAATCAAAAACTTACATCACACTACCCCCAAATCGGCTATAATGGAAGAAATAGAAAAAACGGGAAACAGGGTACGAGGCGAAATTGTTTGTGCAAGATCTAATAAAAACAAAATGCCCCTGAACATGTTCTTTTTAAATGTGGAACCTAGCCCCAATAACCCGCAAATAAAAAATATAGAATATATATACCACACGCGAGTTAAGATCGAAGATCCAAAGAAATCAACTGACATTCCTCAGTGTACTAGGTGTCAACAATATGGGCACACCAAAAATAACTGCATGCGCCCATATAGGTGTGTCAAGTGTGCAAAAGGACACAAAACCACTGACTGCCCAAAAAAGGATCGGAACACACCAGCAACTTGTACTCTATGTTATGGTGACCATCCAGCCAATTTATAAAGAGATCAGAGCAAGAAAAATGACACAAGCTGGAAAAAGGAAAGCTCCATTTATACCACCACCTCAAAAAGATGATTTTCCTCCACTAAAACCTAGCAGATACACTAGACAACATTCTAATCAAGAAAGAAACACAGCGAACGTACCTGAAAATATGTCCAACACCACAAATACCAACTACTGGAATAGAAAAACAGAGAATACACAATCTCAGTCCACAAGCTCCCTCGAGCAAATTATTATTAAACAATCAGAGAAGATAGACATTCTCATCCAACAAATAGGGACCCTAATGGGCCTTTTAACAACCCTCATAGCCCAACAGAAAAAATGAAATTCCTACGCATAGCTACATGGAATATAAATGGCTTATCTCCGAATAAGCTAGAGGTTGAGCTTTTCATAAACTATAACAAAATAGATATCCTTCTAATCACAGAAACGCACATGAAAGACCAAAGAGTTGTTAAAATTAAAGGATACAACATATATTACGCGAACCATCCAGATGGAACATCACATGCTGGGGCGGCTGTGATATTAAAGAAAACATAAAACACCACGTTTTACCAAACTTTAAACACGCACACACACAAGCCGCTGTAATCTCAATAAATGATTGGCAGGGTTCATTAAATGTGGCAGCAGTGTACTGTCCTCCGAGACACCGCATAGATGAGAGAATGTTTGGAGACTTTCTACAAACACTGGGTAAGAGATATGTTGCAGGCGGAGACTGGAACTCCAAAAATACGTTTTGGGGCTCGCGACTCACGACGACAAGAGGCCGAGAGCTAAAAAAGGTAATTGATAGCAATGCCCTCAATGTAATATCAACAGGGGAACCTACTAACTGGCCATCAGATCCCAGCAAAACTCCGGATCTTATAGATTTCTTTATCACAAAAGGAATATCAGGACTCTATACAAAAGTAGAATCGTGTCTAGACGGTTCCTCAGACCACACACCTGTCATCTGCACACTGAGTTCCACAGTCATACTGAAAGAACCACGTGAGACCTTGTACAACCACAAAACTGACTGGGAGGCTTTTAGAGAATACATCGAAGAAAATGCTAATCTGTGTATACCACTAAAAACTGAAGAAGACATAGAAAACGCTGCGTGGTATACGACCAACCTGGCTAACAACTCCGTTTATAAAACCTAAACCACAAAGTTATGACGCTACCCAGGAAATCCAAGAGTTTATAACTGAAAAGAGAAAACTAAGAAGACAGTGGCACACCAGCAGAAATAGAGAAGACAAAACAGCACTCAATAAAATTCAAAAAGAGCTCAAAAAAATGCTTGAAGAAAATGAGAATAGTACCCTGCAAGATAAACTAAAAACCCTGTCACCAAACAAAGCTGAGGACTATTCACTCTGGAAAATGACTAATTCATTAAAGAGACCAAAAGAACACATACCTCCACTAAGACAAGCTGATGGTAGCTGGTCACGAAAACCTCAAGATAAAGCTGAGCTATTTGCTAACTATCTAAAAGACGTGTTTAAACCTAGTAACGAACCCGACATCGCCCAGACCGAAGAAGAAATTGATGAATTCCTCAACAGTGACCAACAGATGTCTTTACCACTGAAATCAGTTACACCGGCAGAAGTTAAAAAAACAATAAGAAGTCTAAAGCAAAAAAAGGCACCAGGGTTTGATTTAATAACGGCAGAAGTTCTAAAACAATTGTCAAAAAAAGGCATTGTTCTGCTCACAATCCTCTTCAATGCAATATTGAGAATACAATATTTTCCCAAGTTGTGGAAAGTGTCTATTATAAACATGGTAGCTAAACCAGGAAAGCCCGCCACAGAAGTAACATCATACAGGCCCATAAGTCTTCTCCCCTTACTATCAAAGCTCTTCGAGAAGCTACTTCTGAGACGTTTACTCCCAATACTCGAAGAACAAAAATTAATACCAGATCACCAGTTCGGTTTTCGTGCACACCATGGAACTACAGAGCAAATACATAGGGTGGCTCATACAATACGGCAAACACTGGAGAGGAAAGAATACTGCTCAGCCGTTTTTCTCGACATAAAACAGGCCTTTGACCGTGTATGGCACAAGGGTCTCTTATATAAGCTAAAGCTACACCTCCCAAATACAGCGTTTATGCTATTGAAGTCCTACCTGCAAAACCGAATATTTCAGGTTAAATGCGAAGATTGTCTATCATCGATCAATCAAATAGAAGCTGGTGTACCGCAGGGCTCCGTACTGGGTCCAATTTTATATACAATCTACACTGCTGACCTACCTATCTCAGAAGAAATAGTTACTGCAACCTACGCAGATGACACCGCAGTTCTCTCCTGTAACAAAGATCCACACACAGCTTCTACAAAACCGCAAGAAAGCCTGGATAAAATTGGACTATGGCTCAAGAAGTGGAGAGTCCAAGCAAGCCCAGCGAAATCAGTACACATCACTTTCACACTAAAAAGAGGCGACTGCTCACCTGTCACTCTTGACGGAACTATCCTACCACACCAAACGACCGTTAAATATTTGGGCGTGCACCTTGATACACGACTCACGTGGCGAAATCACATAAAGGCAAAAAAAGAACAGGCAAATAAAAAGTTTGCAGACATGTACTGGTTACTGGGCAGACACTCGACACTATGTCTGGAAAACAAACTACTGATATATAAATGTATCATTAAACCGGTCTGGACATATGGTATAGAACTGTGGGGATCAGCGAGCCACTCAAACACAGAAATCCTCCAGCGCTTCCAGAATAAAGTTCTGAAAATTCTCTGCAACGCACTATGGTTCACACGAAACACTGAAGTCCATGAGTACCTAGAAATCCCGACAGTTAAGGAAGAAATTGAAAGTTCTTCTTTGACCTATAAACAAAGACTCACAGTACATAGAAATAACCTAGCTGCAAAACTAATAAATACCAATGACAGCATATTTCGGCTGAAAATAATGTGACTGGCGTCAATCTAAACACAAAGATGAGTTTAAAAATAAGAGATTAAATATCGATGGATGTGCAATCTCAACAGTACTAGTACTTCAAAAGATCAGATTATAGCTCTGGGGCTGATTGCAGATTTAATGGGAGAAAAAAAAAAAGTTTTAAGCAAAGGCTTTTAATTTTTATATTATAAGTCAGAGGCCCAAAAGGCAGCATAAAAACTCTGATAGGTACCAGGTTAGTCACTAACCACAAAAAAAAAGGAGAAGATATAATAATATTAATACCTAATACTTATAATATCACTCTCGCTCAACCACGAAGCACTCA
Source organism: Hyppa rectilinea (assembly GCA_951799385.1). NCBI lineage: Eukaryota > Metazoa > Arthropoda > Insecta > Lepidoptera > Noctuidae > Hyppa > Hyppa rectilinea. Next base: position 14,575,951 of record OX637312.1, on the reverse strand, counting down.
AACTTCGAGCTTGCGGCGCCAAGAGACAACAATACTAATAAAATTCGTGGCGCCGAAATTAAGTTGAGCGCACAGCATCCGTCACGGACCACCTTTAAAGATGTTAGTCAAACGAGTAAACAGTATCATGCTGGTTGCATGGAATGTTGAGTGTCGCTTTTAACATCGACCGTCGAGAAATCTCCGTGGCTCGTGGACTTGACTAACTGACCAAAAGCTTTCAACAATAATCAACTGAGTACAGTCCGCGAGGTATAAGCTGAGCTTTGCATTTGTGTGAGTGTACATGGATAGTGTAGGTGTGATAACCGGCCTTAGGCGCGGCGCCATTTTCGCCCGGTGGTTTAAACTGATTTTGGGTAACCGGCCTGAGGCGCGGCGCCATTCTGTCTCGCCGCGCTCCTCTCACTCACACTAATGCAAAGCTCAGCTTATACCTCGCGGACTGTATACATACCTAAACTTTTAAGATTTTCTTTTTCCGTAATAAGTGCTTCCTCCAACAATTCTTCCTGAGTCAGCACCCTATCTTCAACTTTTTTCGGTTTCTTTTTCTTCAATGCCGACCTAATCTTAATTCTTTGTTGTGTTTCTGCCGATTTCACTGCTGTACTCTGCCTAATTGATTTACGCTCTGAAATTGAGTATTAGTACTTCTTTATTGTTCGTTTTTCGTACGTATCGTTGTACAGCTAACGCTACATGTCAAATAACAACCACCACATCAAAATGTATTTTAATCCGAGATGGAGCCCAACAAGCCAAACTCAAAGTAATTATTTATTTGAAATAAACCAATTACAGACACTTTTGAATTGTCAAGGGGTCGGTCAGTCAGAGCTATGAAGCTAGTTGCCCATTCCAAAGCAGTAGGTACCTATGGTGAAGAACGGGCAAGAAACTCCATGACCACTCATTTAAACAAAACATAGTTACAAAATATTAGTTACATAATTCATATTGTACATGTATTATAACATACATGTGAGAATGATGCAGAACGTTAAAAGGATCCAATATAAATTATGTAAAAATTAAAATAAACAGTTAAAACATTAACAAACAAGCCATAGCCGCTAAGAGATGACAATGACAAATGAGATGATTCTGAATAGACTTTGGAAAAATAAAACATTTTCAGTCCAATCCAAAATCAAGTGCTGGATTAGAGCCAGCTGCTAAATAGTAAAATTATATGGCAGGAGGTAGACATCCATACATACGTATACATAAACATGGGTTTTCACGAATATTAAAACGTATGTAACCTACCTATAGATGAGTCAAGCGGTATTCTTTCAGACTTTTCAATCTTTTCCAGTTTAGGTTTTGATTCCTTTGCTTCCTTTGGTTTTCTGTCATTTACTTTTTTTACTTTATCACCCAAAGACGGACCTGGTACTGCACCTGCCGGTCTTTTTTTTCTGTTAGGATCCTGAAATATAGCAGAGGTTGAAATAAAATATACAGATCTCGTAAGCAGGGGTAGTAAGTAGATTTACCGATTAACATAATGGCATTATAGTAGCTGTTGTCATAATTATGGAGTAAGCCTGTCTCTTGGAAAACTTTAAAGCTATATTACAAAAGAACAAGATGTATCTGTCTAGCCTTTTCCCAACAATGTTGGTATCGGTTTCCAGTTTAACCGGATGCTGCTAAATATGAATATTTTAATTGTACCTAGCATCTGCATATCTGACCTCCACAACCTAGTGATGAGGGAAATGCAATGCAAACCCTTTGGTAAGATAATTAAGTATGGTAGTCAAGCCTACCCCATACACTGCCGTTAACACGTATGTGTGTTGAAGGCACAGAGCTTAGAATAGCACAAACAATATGGACCAACAGCTTGACATGCTTTCGGAGGTACGGAGAAGTCATGAAAGAATGGTCACATTGACAATGGTTGGATCGACTCATGTGATTGTTATTAATTAGCCAGAAGCTCCTATATGACAACAAGAGGTATAATAACAATCTAAGAGAGATTATAATCATCATAAAAATCTCACCTTATAGACTTTAGTACCTGTTGCCCTTTTCCGTTTCTCCTCAGTATCATCATCAGATTTTGGTTCATCATTCTCATCAATACTAAAGTCTGAGTCCACTTCATCATCTATTTCCTTTTCTTGCCTACAAACAATTACAGTCAGAACTTAATTAGTGAGGTCTTAAATCAGTGTATCAACTGCGACAACAATGATCAGGTATCTATTTTTTAAACAAAAATAAGCCATTAAAAGCTTAATAAAAAGTTTGTGGCTTAAATATTGAACGGAATAAAACAAAAAAGCACTAAAATATTCCATTAATTTGTTTTGTTTAGCACAGTCAATGAGCAATTTAAAGTATTATTGTTAAAGTATTTACTGCAACAACAAACAATTTTTCACTGCTAATTATCAGTCCATGGGTATCGTACAGGACGACGCTGAGATAACGGCATTACGGCAACAAATTGGTAGCGGTGAAAACAGTTTAAACTATATTGTTATTGCCAATTGTCAAAGGGGAATGACAATAACACTCATGCTTCAAGAGCTTGTAAGCTAGACTGGTGTTTAGCATAGCACATTTAGGGCTAATGTAAGCACATAAAATGTAAAATAACGTACTTATAATCGATGTCTTCCTCAGTTTCTTGGAAGCCTCCGTAAGTTGTTGTGTAAAATTCATCCTCTTCCTCTTCGTCAAGCACTTTTGCGAGAAGGTTACCCGCATTAGAACGACGTTCTCTTTTATCCATTTTACTCCGTCAGTATTCACTGTTTTATTTTAAGAAATATAATATTTGTAAGTTGAGAAATATAAATAATTTCTCGTACACAAGCTGTTTCAACCCACCGCCACAGACAGAAAATACATCTATCACTTCTGTTAGTGTCAAGTGTCATTGTGTCAAACTAATGTAGGCAAAGGTTGATACTTCTGCCATTAAAAAAAAACGATATTCGACTAAAATTTGTTCTAAAATGATCTTTAGAACGTATTTTAGTCGAATATCGTTTTTTTTTATTGATATTTCTTTATTTAATCTCTTAACAAATCCATGTATTGATAATAGAATAAATAGTAGTCGATTGGTCTAGAGATCCAGATGTGAAAGAACAATAACCAAGTACTGAGATGCATTCAGGGGAACTCGTCGTATTCCGCCGTATAAATAGGTTTTAACCTTAATAAAAACTGTAACGGCTGAGTGCTTTAGAGCATTTAAGGTTAAATGCTATAAGGCTGTAGCGAGTTAGCAATGTTTCATCCCGTTTCGTTGAATCTTCCTGTAATGTATAGAGCAAACAGACTTTTTTAGCCCTGCAGTTCAGGTTACAAATAAAAATACTACATAATAAATGTTGAACTATTATCAAGTCTCCTAGAGACATTTCTTCCTTATAATTTTATTCATCGACGATCATTGCAATAAAAGTACAGGAAGTAATTTTTACAGATTTTAGTCGGTTCGATTCCCGGGTGTGGCAAGCGGTTTTTTGTAAATCTTTGAATGCAGTTTTCTTTCTATTAAAAAATAAAGGAATGTTTTCTTTTGAGTAAAATTTGCTATCTACAGTATTAAGAATACGTCTTTCCCTTCAGGTGGCATTACAAAATTCCACCCTATATTTTTATAACTGCTGTGCCACACCTACTACATAAAACAACAGAAAGACGTTGCGGGCGAGCTTTTTGGGATCAATCTTTTGAGGTAGGTAGGTTCGGTAGGTGCCGATTATTTCAGAGCCCATGAGTACCAACCTATATGATTTTTTTAATTGCAGCATCACAGTCAGGTGCATTACAGCTTAAGAGAACGTCACGTCGCGTCGTTTCCCAGTTTTTTTAATCACACGAGCAGAGTCCCATTCTTCAGGAACTATAATTATACAGCAGTAGTAGTGAAGAATAAAATGAACCAAAATAAATAAAACAAGTGGATATTTTGTGCCATTTATTCAATTTTTAACAGTTATTATAATAAGATTTTACGTCAGTCATCATTATTTGATTCCGATAAAACCCACATTTCGTTAGTTTTCATTTCTAGTTGTTGATTTCGTTCCGGTACATCAAATACATTCATTGTAGTTTATGGATACATGAATGAATTAAGTCGATTTAGATCGTCCAAATGAACTTGAAACTACAAATCGACTTAAATCATCCATTACAATTTAAGAATTAAATTAGTAGGTAGATATTACATTTAACTATAGTTTAAGTTTCGTTCATTTCATGTGATTTTACATTTAAACTTCAATTACGCTTAATATTACCTACTGTTTTGGAATACCATTCCTATTGATGTGACACAAATAAGATAAGTTTGAACATAAAACCACAGGAAAAATAACCCTTTGGATACCTAGTGCTATAACTGAGATAAGTACACAAAAAGATGACAAATAATCAACGAAGTAAACCATAATTCTAAACTAAAAATCACATGAATAAAATTAATATAACATTTTAGTGACAATAAAACAATTTAAGATCAACATGAACAAACAAGAAATGGAATGTATGAGGATCAGGTGTTGCTTAATGTGATGCCTTTAACGTTAAAATTGATCTTTGATAAATATATTATTAATTATATAATATAATAGTATAATATACTGTGAGATATAATCTCGAACATTCACTCAATCAAGAGCAGCACTAGCCAAAATTAAATAATTTCCCTATTTTATTTATTTATAACCGTAAAGCATTTAAACATTATAGAAAATCAACAATATATATTTTTGAAACAATCAACTTTTTCTAATAAATTAAACTCGGCTTTATATTTGCGTAAACAGTGTAAATCGAAATGGGACGTAACTTATATGCATTTGTATGCTTCCAGCAATATAATTAATATTACGTGTCCCAACTAATACTTTTCTCAGAGTCTACAATTTCATCTTTCACATAATCGTTACAAATTTCTTTCGAAGAAATCAGTGTAACTTGAAATCTAATCCTATTATAATAAATATTTGAAAAGAAACACTTCTTATATTTATTAAATATGACTTTAGCTAACATATCTCTATACTTTGCACGCAATTTTTCATTAATATAACATAATGTACTTTCTGTACTATATGCAATTAACTTGAAAATCTTAAATGTCGCGTGAAGGTTAAATTTCTTTTTAAATAGCAACGTAATATGATCTATAAAATGTATTTTCATTAAATAATTGTAATATTTCAACTTGCAACATTAAACATTCATAAGAAAACATAGACAATAGTGGTACTCGCCATTTCCGTCGTTTCGCATCTCGTCGTTACAATAAATAACTATTCAAATTCAATATTGTATGATTAATTTAACTACATTCATTTAACTGTTGATTGATTATCTTACATTAAGAGAAGAAAGAAAAAAAAACACGATTAATTAAGCAACAAAGTTCAAAATAAAATTAATAACAAAATGTTTATAAAACTAAAATGATTCCTTAAATTACCTATATCTTATAATTTAATTGTTTGCCATAAGTGGTTCCAAACCTATGAATAAACGCAAATATAAAAGAATAACAAATCCATTGTAATTTCATTTATGGAATGTCAAGTATAAAAGTACTGAATTTAAAGTACCATTTAGTATTTATTATTACTTCCACTTTCATAATATTATTTCGACTTGTTTTTAGTCATTATTTTTATCAACTTCCTTACATTCATTCACTCATTTGTTATTATTTTTTTCTTTATTTATTAGATGCTACATTTCATTACTCTGAGCATTTATTGAGCAATCATGCACATTATACTTGTAATTCCATAAATGAACAAAAAAAATATAACAAATATCCGTCGATAATAATAATAATCAACCCTTATAACAAACCCTACTTAGCCTAAATATATTTAAAAGTAAAAATAGTGAAACAGTGAGAGTTATATTATAGTAAAATTCGACTACTCCTTTATTATATTTATATACAGGAATGTATTAGTGCAGGTGTGAAAAGAAACTCAAATGAAGTATTTTGATGTGGCGGTTCACTTGTGTGTTGCCAGTCGCTGTAAAACCGACCATCGGAATAAATTCATAGTTTAGATTATGAATTTGTGTTTTTTTTTTAATAAACTCGCCTTATCAATCTTGAAGAATCGAGATAATTACTGGTGACAAGCTTGAATGAAAACTTTTTATAGATGGCGCCACGGACGACTTGAGTGAACGGTTCCATACGTCAGCCTCATGGTGTGAAAACAGTGAGGTTCCCACACCCGAGCCCTGAGGCATGTTTACGGAACCGTTTTATTAAAAACAAATCGTTCAACAGCCCATTCCGACTTTACAAATGGAATGAAAGCAAAAGATCGTTTCTAACGCTTTCATTCTTCCAAGATACAAACCACATCTCAAATTGAGCCAATTGGTAACTTCTTTTCCTGAGCAACAAACGTCTAAAACAATACAAATTCAAAAACAATAACAATGAGTAATACAAATTATTATACATTATAACTCTTCATTCTCTCTTCCATACTTTTTTTTTCATAAAACATTAGTTTTCCATGGCACCATGTCAAATCAAACACTTATAATATTAGAACAATTGCAAAGAACCCTTACAATAAAAGCAATAAGTACGGATAAAAAGATTTAAGTATAAACTATATTCATGAAAAAAAAGACTAAACATGATTCTTGCAACCCTGTGTATTCTAATCCTGTGATATAGTCAATAGACCGGTTTCCAACTAAGGAATATAAGGGCACTGTGTCAGATAGTTTCAAAATAAAAAAAAACAAATACTCCTTTAAAAATCTAGAAAATTCTACCCCTCTTTGCAAATTGATAATAAAAATAATTCAAATGACGGTATCTGGTCACCAATTTTTTTTTAAATATAGCAGCAATATGGAGTTATACAGGGTCTATTTTGTACTTCGTAGGGTGACAGCGTTTTAGGAATTGCATATTATTTACAATCCAGATTCAATAAAGCGGCGGTTTTAGTGGTGCTATTTATATTAGTTTTAATAGTTTTTTACAATACACTACATAAGTTGCCTGTATTTTTCGATTATTTATAAAAACTATCACACAGTGCAGTAGTAAAATCGACTCCTTTAGTTGGAAAACGACAAGATTTTACAATAGTTTACTAAACGTAGAATAGATCTTAAGTTTAAATGTTGAAGTAAACATTTTGAGCTACGGTACATTTCTAGAGAATTAGTTTTTTTTTTGTTAAGTATAAATTATGTACTAATGTATAATTATGTACATTGTTCCAAAAATCGTGTAGTGTCAAGTGCAGGTGTATTCGATTTTTTTTCGTAATTTTCAGTTTTAGTACATTTGGCACGTAATCGTGAAGTTGAGCTAAGATGCACCAAATTAACAATGCAAGCGCAATTTTAGACTTTGTGTTATTCGCAATAAAGTACTGTTTAGAATATTTAGAGTAAGAAATAAACAATTATATTTATAACAATTATTAAAAAAAATAATACTTGTAAAGTAAATATTATATTAATTAAGGTCTTTTTATTAAAATTGTAGATAATATCATTGCCTGACTAAATTAACAAGCGCAGAGTTATAAACTCCTTTGAAACGTATAAGTACTTATTTTGTATGTTAAGATTGTAGTGACCTAAATTACTCTATTTAAAACTAACAATCAGATCGTTTTCGGAAAGGATATTTCACATCATTAAAAGAGCTGGCATGAAAGAAACTCAAGTATTTGACATCATTACTAACATTCATCTAAACTATAATATTACATTTATAAAAAAAATATTTTATTTCTTTGTATATTTTTTTCACGTTAAAACGTCTGAACGGAGAATTTCGCTCATGATTAGAGCATGACCTGGGTTAGGATATAGGTTATTTTTTTTTATTCCGGTAGTACTTTCCTTTGGGATAATTTGCGAGATTCACGCGGGAGAAGCCGCTGGCAAAAGCTAGTGTAAGATAAAGCTGCGATTTGCTTTTTTTTGAGCTGTGAATCTAATAGCTTCTTACATCGTTATTTAGAGTAATTTTGATCAATTGAGCCATAACCAGTGACGACAGCAAAAACAATCAAAGATGTTGGAATAATTCTTAATTAAATACGAATTAAATTGCTCTAATCAAAATAGGACAGCAAAGAGTTCATAACTGTGTCATATCCTTATCAAAAGTGAAATTAAAGTTCTTAAAACGACATTGTTATGCAATAATCAAGCAACTAACACACATGCCTGTTACTAACTTTAAATAATGCCAGCTTGCACGCTAGTGTGTTGTTCACCAATCAGAAGTAAGCTACGTTTTCTTAGAAGATAGGTGGCGCTGTCACTGATAATGTTAATAATGACTTAAACTGACATGATGGTAGGGGCAAAGATTTAAATCGTTAGATTCACCTACCGCGTAGACAATGGTGTTTCTGTTTTGTTTTGACATCTCTGACATACAATGACGCAGTGGCTTGAACTTGATTTTCGTGCAAAGGCTCTGTGAGTTCACTCTCTACCGGACACTCTTTCACGGGACAAATTACTAAGGCAAGCCGGGGTATGATTTTACAGTTTCAAAAAAGCTCTGTTGGAAAACTCAACATCTTGCATTTAGAAATACTGTTTCAGTGACATCGTTCGCCGGTAAATTTCAGTCTGTATGTAGCGGCCACCGCTCTTCTAGGGATCAGTAGCTTTAAGGCATACAAGTAACTTGCACACATTTGTGCAAGCTACAGACAAGTGTATTTTCGGCTTAATACTAAACAGAGTTGTACGTCACTAAAGTGTCTTAAATCTTGTTTAAAGGTATCTTATAGACCTTGCAGGTGGGCAGAGCCGGCTATCAACCTCTTACAGCATCATTATTTTAATATTACTTCACAGAGGAAAAGAGATAGAGCTCTTTGTCTATGTCGTGTATAGCTCCGTCTCATTCTCACACTGAAGTAATATTGAAATAATACTGTTATATCAGGAGGTGGTTCAGGTCCTGTGATGTTTTGGTGTCATAGTCGTAAAATTTGGTCTTTGGTTTCAATAGTTTATTCATAATCGGTGTAAGATAAAGGAACATGGACTGCATTGCTAAGTGCATTCAAAAATCGACCTTAAAATCTTATACTATAGATGTGTCCCTTCAAAACTTGATATACGGTAATTAATAAGTTAAGAAATTGATACAAAAAAGGCTTAGCTGTTCAGAAACTTCCATAAAAAATGTCTTTAGGAAGGCCGATGGTGAGTCCGTAATAGAAGCAAATTAGTAAGAAAATTAATCTGAAACTGATCAAAAGTCCATTATTCCTTAGTGTATCTTACAGAGATTCGTCGTCAGATTGTCAGTAGACCCAGGAGACGGGCACCCATTGGGGCGTGGAGCGAAGGCGGACTAGGGCCGACTCTAGTTGGTTCAGTGTGTCGTCAATGTCATTGTTGACGATTGTTAAGTCGAAGTAATGGCCGTAGGTACGGCGGAGTTGTTCCGATTCGCGGACCAGGACTTCTAGGGAGCCGTCGTACTGAAAAGAAAAAAAAACATTATTAGTTAATAATCGATTAGGTACAACTTTTAAATTCTTTGAAAATGTAGTGTAAATGCTTTGGTTAAATCGATTATAGATTATTGTTGGAGCGCCTACGCAATTGGTCTTAGCTTTAAGTGTTCCGTCCTATCAAACCTATCATGCTTTTGTTATGTGCTTGTACGCATATCCGTCATGTGGCATTATTCTCGAAAACATTAAAACTCGTACACGTAACATGTGCCTGCTGCCTTTTTTATTCTAAATCACGCTAATTTCAATGCAATGAAGCATAGCTAAACAGCGTTCAAGACATGTTAGTGTCATTCTACAGAAAATAATGACACTGACGGCTCACAAACGGGGTTATTATGCTGGTCGCGTTCAGTTTCATTGGTGAAATTCGCCCTTGTCAAACGTTCTGCGCAACATTCGGTTTCACTCACTCAGACTAATTCAGAGGGGCCATTAAGCATCGATATTGCGTCTTTTTTAAATGTTTCTAGTGCTTTTTTTATGAGGGTGGGAAAACTGGGAAATCATCAAATGACTCCGCCCGCTCTGGGTGGAGCAGAAGGGAGTGTCAGACTTTTACTGGCTAAAACCCATCCATGTTCCTTCCTTAGCCCTTGTATGTTCCGGGGTAGCGGTAACCCTTTCGGAATATCCCGCTTACCCGGGTCCCGGTTACCCGGATGTTTCTATTGCTGTATATTATTTACATTCAGTCAAAAAAGTATCGTGAATGGATGATTTGTTTATGGTTCCAAATTCAAATTTTTGTTTTTTTGTAGTTGTTAGATTGGCACAACTGTTTTCCATTCTGGCGCGGAGTTTGAGTTGCATCTGTTATTTATATTAAATACAGTGCTGGTTTTAGTAATATCATATATAGTGTGTATTGCGAATTTCATAATGGACAAAAATATCGAACAAAGAGTTAGTCTTAAATTTTGCATCGCCAATGGAATTTCGTGTTCGGAGTCACTGAAAATGTTACAGAAGGCTTACGGTGAATCGACTTTATCAAAAACTCGTGCTTATGAGTGGTTCAAAGCGTTCAAAAGCGGTCGAGATGTGATGGAAGATTTGCCTCGCTCTGGTAGGCCGTCAACGTCGGCTCACGAGTCGATCCGTACCATTTTAACTAATCATTTGGGGGTATGAAACATGTTGCTGCTCGGCTAGTCCCAAAAGATATGAATTTTCTCCAAAAACTCAATCGCATGAAAGTCGCTGAGGACATGCTAGAACGAGTCAGTTCGGACCCAACATTCATGAAACGCATAGTTACTGGTGACGAGACGTGGGTTTACGAGTTCGACATGCAAACTAGTCAACAAGCTTCGGAGTGGCGCCTTCCAACTGAACCGAAACCGAAAAAACCACGCCAAAGTCGATCAAAAGTCATGTTGACTGTTTTCTTTGACTATCGCGGTGTTGTGCACTCTGAATTCTTACCGGAAGGTCTAACGGTAAATAAAGAATATTATTTGAGCGTTATGCGGCGTTTAAGAGAGCAAATTCGACGAAAGAGGCCAGATTTGTGGAAAGAAAATTCTTGGATTTTGCACCACGACAATGCGCCTTCGCACAAGTCTATCATTGTGAACGAATTTTTGACCAAACACTCAACAAATACCATCCAGCAACCACCATATTCACCAGATATGGCTCCTGCTGACTTTTTTCTTTTTCCTAAACTCAAATTACCACTTCGTGGCACCCGTTTTCAATCGATAGAAGACATAAAGGAGAATTCGCGGCGAGAACTGAACTCAATTCCGGAAGCAGCGTTTAAAAAATGTTTTGATGAATGGATTACTCGTTGGCACAAGTGTATCGTTTCTAAAGGAGCATACTTTGAAGGTGATAAAATAAATTTGGATGAATAACAGACATTTTGTGTATTATTGATCTTTTCCCGGTACTTTCTTGACAGAGTAGTATACTTACATCAGCAACATTATTGAGCGGCGGCGCGGCTATGAACACGACGTAGGGCGCGAACTCAGCCGTGCGGAGTATCTTCAGGGCTTGCGGCTCCACGTCTAGTATGGCGATGCTACGGTCCGAATGGATGCGGCGAATTGTTTCCAGCTTTGTGCCGTACATTGCGTCTTCGTGGGTACCTGTCAAATACGGAAAAAGTGTTATACACTTATAGGATGGTGTAATATTTTTGAATAAAAAAACCAGGCTACTACGTGTCAGACCACACATAAATTTTTTTGTTGAGGGTGGGAAATCATCGAATGACTCCTCGCGCTCTGTGAGGAGCGGAAGTGAGTGACAGACTCTTATTGGCTAAAACCCATCCATGTTCCTTCCTTACCCCTTTATGTCACGGGGTAGCGGTAACCCTTTCGGACAATCCCGCTTAAATGAAAGGTTTCTTAGTGGGGATGAATTTATACCAATGACAAACTTAACTCTGTTATTGGAAATGTTCTCCGATATACGCCACGGTCAATTCTAAAATTGCAAATACAAGTTTTTGTACTACCGGTACTTATTGCAAGCCCTGATTCGATTACGAAGAATTATGAAATAGTCACCATATTCCAAATATTCGTTAGCTGCTATGTCGGCCATCATTTCTTCGTGTGTAACGAAGTAGTAGTTCCTGCCGTTCTCTTCATCAGCTCGCGATGGTCGTGTGGTATCTGAAAAAAAAGATACAACTTTAATAAGCTATTTGAAAGGGTAGTCAATAACGTTACTTTTTATGTATTGTCAAAACGCGACATTTGTACGTGATTTGTATGAAATATAACAATGTGACGTCACAGATTCACATAGAATAAGAAAAAAGAAGAAAGAAAAATTCGGATAGAATCAAATGGAATACTTATAAGCATTAAATGCAATTTTACACTTATATCTCCGCATAATATTTAATTTGTGTACGGTGATAGAAGTTTTTAAGACGAGCGGTCTATGTGATTTCATATTTTATTTTTGACAGATTCAAATAGTCAATTGTATCACTGAATTGTTGTGTGAAAATTAGTCGTCATATGGCCATGCGGTACAGAGCAGGTCAGGAAAATGTTGAGTATGAATATGGATAGCTATAAAGTAGGGGAAGACCGAAGAAACGATGGATGTGTGAAAGATGATATCATCTTTCATATACATACATCACATTTTTTGTAGCCATATGGCTAGAAAGAGAGTGACTACCAAGATGACTGAGTGACGACTAATGGAGAAGTATTTAAGAATAAGACATGTTGCACAGACCCTTAATAAATTGGGATAAGGGCAGGAGCATGATGATGATGACTCGATATCATATGGTCACAATTTCTACAAAAACCTACATTTTTTGCGTGCCCATAGCAATCTAAACGGAGTAGACCCAGAATTCTGCTACGTGTTTAACGCCATCACTAGCGTCCATCAGTTCCTGTATAGTACCAACGACAGAACATGCAGGACACGATATTAAGGATCCCATCGTTAGATATTAAGGACCCATACACTGCCACGAACACGTATGTGTGTTGAAGGCACTGAGCTTAGAATAGCACTAAAAATAGTGGCAGTGTTTGTGTTAAGTATCCCATGTTTTATCTTGGGAGAGCTACGTCAAGTAAATAAGCATTAAGTAAGTACTTACGTGGTATGGGATAAGCATATTGATCGGGATGACGTGAGATGAGCGTATTTTTTATATGGCGACGACCGACCCCGTGAGCGCCAAGCAGCACGACAGTTTTTCTTTGGAACGCTGTAAATAGAACAATTATAGGTAGTTAAAATGATTTTATACATTAGGGAATTTACAAATTAATCCTTCACTTCATCATTAGCACTAAAAAATACGTAGATCTCTCCAATTATACAGCCCATTTTTTTTGAGAGTGGGAAATCATCAAATGGCCCCCTCTCGCTCTGTATGGAGCGGAAGGGAGTGTCAGACTCTTACTGACTAAAACCCATCATGTTCCTAGCTTAGCCCTTTAAGTTCCGGGGTAGCGGTAAGCCTTTCTGCCAATCCCGCTTACCCGACAGGCTCGGCCCTAACGGGCCCCTTCAAATGCTGACAACTCTTTGAGGCGCGCGTGGAACACGTACGGGCCGACCGTCACGGGCCAACTACTGATCCTGATCGGACGGTTAGCTAATTAAACACCCCAGAGATCGATCCCTGATAGATACAGTTGACCCAACTGATGGTAACAGGCTATCACGACTTATGGTTAATGCTTTCCAATCTCATAAAGTAAGCTAAATAACTCTCGTATTATTATTCTATAAATATATTTTGAATATCAACTTACATGGTAATTTGACGACCTCCTCGTATGTAACAACATCTAGCTGGTCGAAAACAGCGTTGTGCTTCGCTAAATATTTGTCTTTGGATTGCTTTTTCTTGCGTCCAAATATAGAACAGTTCACTGAAACAAAGTTAAAAGTAACCCAAAATGAATGCGTGTAACAAAGGATTTATGTTAGTGCTGCAACCAAAAAAAAAAATTAAAGCCAATTTTTGTCTATGTTTTGTTACTTATTACTTTTTGTGTGTTAAAACGTGCTTTTAAAAATATTTCTTTTATATGCTTTTAAATATCGGGTGCCTTTTAACAAAATATCTTTTTATTAAGTAACAGTTATTTAAACGTAAAAATATTGTTTACATGCATAATTTTGATAGAAACAAACAGCATTTATGTGCGTCACCTATAAGCACTTGTTGACATCAAAGATAAGTTAAAGCGAGTTTTTTAAATCATTATAAATGTTGAAAATAAGATAACCTGGAGTAAATTACAACAATATAGACCTTTTCAAACTGAGACTATTGTGTAAGTATGATTTCTATTAAAAAATCCAATGCCCAGGTTTATTTTTTTTTATCTCAGTTTCAAAAAGTTGCTGATGGGACATTTCTCGAAAATACGAGTTAGAATCAATGAAGATGATGAAGGAGATCATTCTGTCATCATCCCTTAACACACAAAACCTATAAAGACCGACTAAATAAACTTTTACCAATATACAACAAATCTACAACTAATACAAACATTATTTAAATAGAAGCTTGAGGCAACATCTCAAATGAAACCAGTTTTACGAATTATTGTTCCGAGATTAGATTTAGTACATTTTGCAGAATTCATCATAGAAGGACGTCTAAGAGACATCAAGTCCACCTACAATTATAACACTACAAGATGTTAAAACCGTTTATATTGAAAGGTTTTGTTTAGAAAAGTGTTTGGAAAAAAGCCAACCAGTGAAAACACATTTTTTTTCCAGAACAGCCTCTTTCCCTCTGACCTCTATCTTCTTTTTTTCTTTTTCGTGATTGACTAACATAATGTCAGAGTTTTCATGCTGCCCATGGACCTCTGACTTAGCTTCACATGTTGTTGAGAAATATCTCTCAGGCATGCCGTTTTCTCACAATGTTTTCCCTTACCGATTTTTAAGCTAGTGATAATAATACAGTACGCACATGAATCGGAAAAATCAAAGGTACGTGGCTTGGGTTCGAACTCCGACCAGCAGCAGTCCGACGGTCGCACCACTAGGCTATCACTGTTTAAGCACACCTCTTATCTTATAAAAATGTCACGCTCTCATTCAAAAATTGTATATTGTCATCGCACTTCATTGATGAAGTGTTGACGACAACTTCTTTACGAACAAGAGGGTCAAATCTGCCAAAACTCGGAGTTCCAAAAAACCAGTTTCACTTCAATGCAAAATGGCGGCTGCAGTATAAACTAAAAACGAAGATAATACCTGTGTTCTCACAACCGTCGGTATGGGACACGCAGCCCTCGGCTCCTAGCCGCACAACATTACAACACGGTTCATGCAAACGGAACGGATGGTAGTAACGGATCTACACGATTTGGGTCACACGCAATGGGAATGATTTGTCAAAAGTTCAGGGAATAATAGAAAACTGTACATTTAGTTCAACAAATACTAAGGTCATTGGCAAGCAGTACTGCCTGCCACGGATTGTTCGTGGGCCGAGTGCGGGTTGGTAGGTAACAACCGACACTGCGCGCGCGTTTTGTAGTTCGGTGCATAACAACGAATCCTGATACCCAGCAATTGGAACCTCATTGGCTGATTTTAATTTCTTTTTTACCTGACTATAGCAAAGCAAAGAGGAGGTTTATTTAAATCATGATAGCGAAGACAGACATAATATCCGTCTGAAAAACAAGATGATCACGTAACAGTAGTTCGTCAAGGTTAAAAAAATCTACGCACTCAGGGCCAACATTTCATTATAAGTATTGTTTTCCCCATTAACGGTTAGTTTCATCTCTATTAAAGTTCGTGACTGTATCTACGAGTTATACTGTTTGTTTGTAACTGTTAATTGCTGGTCGTAACTGCCTGTGAAGTAAGGCTTCTAGTTTCTAAACTTATGTTCTAGTAGTGGAGACTCCATTCGATATCATTCGACGCAGTTTCCAAGACGGAAGCGAACATAGAAAAGTTATGAATATAGTTGGTTCTTGAACTAAATATGACTGTAAAACAGTTGACAAATCATCTCCTTATAATGACAATACAGTAATATTTATTAGGGTTACACAAACTCCCTTTGTAATACAAGTAGTAAATATAAATCATGTTTTTCATTATTCTATACAGACTACGAAAGATAGGAATGAGCATTTCATCAGTATACATGGGCGTTTATACACACATCAAAAGTGTCTAGGGATCAACATATATTTTTGCAATAACTTTTCTCTTGATTGATATTAATTTAAATTTTCTTTAAGGATTCATCAAATAAAGTGTTTTCGTTTGTCACAGTAACGATAAACCAAGTCACCTTTGCATTAATAAAGAAATTTGCCATTTTCCTAATAAAGGGATTTTTGACATTTGAACCACTAACATTAAAGTTCGAAAAAAAGACTGAAATAACAGTTTTCTTTAAAATTTTATTGGGTAACTTAAACAATTAATAATCCGTGTTTCTACCGCGAACACTAACAACACAAGAACATCGGTTTGGCATACTCAAAATGAGTTCATCCAAATCACGCTGTGGAATGGCCGCCCATGTTCGTTGCAACAACAAAAAAAGGTCTTCTTGCAACTGGATACCCTCCATATTCGGCAGAGCTCTTCTCTGTAGCATATCCCATGCATGCTCAATCGGGTTCAAGTCTGGCGACTGAGCAGGCCAGGGCAGGACATTGATGTTAGCTGCGGCGAGAGTCTGTCTTACAACTCTTGCGGTGTGCGGTCGTGCATTATCATGCATTAACTGAAATAAGGGACCGATTTGCACTTGTAGAGGAACGATGACGTCAGAAACCGCTTGCATGAAGTGAACCTTCATTCCCGAAGACCGCTACGGGTACCACCTATAGCAATGCACAATCGTAGGATTCGATATCAATGGGCTCTTGAACACAGAAATTGGGCAGAAGAACAATGGCGTTTCGTGTGCTTTTCTGATGAGTCTCGTTTTGGTATGAGACCGGATACAAGACGTATACGACACTGGAGAACCCCTGGACGCCAACAGCGATTAAAATCCTGCCAGGAAGTCCATCCTTATAGTGGTGGAACCATCATGGTATGGGCGGGTATTTGGATCGGCGGAAGAACTGAGTTGATTTGGATCAGAGGCAACCTCAACGCTCAAATTTATGCTGAGACGATTGTATCTGACGTCATCGTTCCTCTACAAGTGCAAATCGGTCCCTTATTTCAGTTAATGCATGATAATGCACGACCGCACACCGCAAGAGTTGTAAGACAGACTCTCGCCGCAGCTAACATCAATGTCCTGCCCTGGCCTGCTCAGTCGCCAGACTTGAACCCGATTGAGCATGCATGGGATATGCTACAGAGAAGAGCTCTGCCGAATATGGAGGGTATCCAGTTGCAAGAAGACCTTTTTTTGTTGTTGCAACGAACATGGGCGGCCATTCCACAGCGTGATTTGGATGAACTCATTTTGAGTATGCCAAACCGATGTTCTTGTGTTGTTAGTGTTCGCGGTAGAAACACGGATTATTAATTGTTTAAGTTACCCAATAAAATTTTAAAGAAAACTGTTATTTCAGTCTTTTTTTCGAACTTTAATGTTAGTGGTTCAAATGTCAAAAATCCCTTTATTAGGAAAATGGCAAATTTCTTTATTAATGCAAAGGTGACTTGGTTTATCGTTACTGTGACAAACGAAAACACTTTATTTGATGAATCCTTAAAGAAAATTTAAATTAATATCAATCAAGAGAAAAGTTATTGCAAAAATATATGTTGATCCCTAGACACTTTTGATGTGTGTACATATTCAGGAGCTCAAATATATCATTTATCTACTGCCTTGGGATATCTTAGCCCGGTTTTGTACCATGCAGAATTGGTATAGGTACACTTTCATACGCATATTTTGGCATATATGGGAGCTTGTATCACTCATAAACAAAAACAGGAAGAAAAAGCAATTGTACGTACCGACTGCTTCGTCCAATGATGAAATTGAAAGCATAACACGAAATTAATGTAAGATAAGTTGATAATGACATTAATGTGTATAATGCTATTTATCATTTCAAGTATGAATCAGGCCGTTATTAATATTAAAACAAAAAGAACAATTGAGGTAGACGTTAGGTGACAACTTTGATGTTGTTTAACGATTACTGTAGTTTCGTGTCTCCACGTACTCCTAATATAATTTTGATTCATAAACCAGTAACCACATTAAATAAAAAATCTAGTAGTTTTAAGAATGCGACATTCACAAAGATGCGACACAAATGCATCTAAGACAAACATAGCAACGGATGATTTGTGTGACAATTACCAATAACTTACTATTGTCAATAAAATAAAACCGCTATACACAAAGTTGCATAAACACAATGTAACATCAATTTTCATGAATCATGAAATACTTTTATACGCTGACCACACAAATGAAAAATAAAGAAAACGAACAGAAATAATACTTCTAACACTTAAAGCACATATTTTCGGACCTTGGAGTTCCATATGCCTTAACAACAAGAAATATATTAGTTAGTTTTATCTATCTATGGTAAAAGTAACTCCATTACCTTGATCGGTGCTCGATCTTTCCGCAGCAGCACAGGCTGCTCTCCATTCCTGGAGTTCAGGGCTAGGTATAAGACCGGCTGAACCTCCCGACGCGTCTTTACGTGCTTGCCACCAATGAGAGTCATCTTTGCTGATGATCTGGAAGTTTGTTACAATATTATATTAAAATAGGTCGTACTTTGCAACATTCATATCTTAAACTAAATTATTATCTTTGTTTGTACCTGCAGAATATCACCAGTGGTGAAAGCGATGCCAGCTTGAGCACAAGGAATCAATTCATCTTCCAATGGATCATAATCAAATTGCGCTCTCACAAAAATCTGGAAGAATTAAAACAGATTACAAAGTTTTTTATTTGCTCATAGAAACATATGACAAAAATAATGATTAATGAAGATGAATGGGGCTAAATGATTCTAACAAAAGTGAGAAATTAAGAAAATGCCAAAATATATTAAATGCAAAATGCGGATCAAAAAGGATTACGGCAAAGGTATGAAATGCCAATTTGTGGCAGTGGCAGTTAATATAGTAATTTGAGAACCCAACGGAAACCAAAAGGAATATAATGAAACAAATGGAAGTTGAAAGAGTTAAGTGAGAGAGTGAGGTGAGAGTGGAGCGATGATAAAAGAACAACAAGCGCACAGAAACGGAGGAGATCGCGGGGACGCGCAGCCATGCCCAGGTGACAACAATACAATATAACACAAAATAAACAACATAAAACGAACAACATAAACATATCACAAAGTAGCAACTGGTCTGGTCTCGCTACTTACTAGCACGGGCGAAGGCTTTATCCGGAAAAGCTAGTTAGAACAAAAACACAAAATTTTAATGTCTTTGATTTTAATACCAATTGTTTTATGCTTCAAGACAAGCAGTGTCATTAAGATTTGTGTGCGCTTGTCGACTTTTGCTATATTCTTTTAGTGTAAAAACAAGCGTTAGAGTCACACTACTATCTATCGTGTTAATTGCAAATACAATATTTATGTATATCTTTTATTCAATTTTAATTCAAACTAGTATTAATACAAACTTAGCTACATCTACTGTTTCAAAAACCACACTGACAAAAACTTAGGATGAACTAAAGGATATAATCAAATCCTTATGAGTATTGGAAATCTAGGATATAAAGTAGGTATTACCTCGCAGGGTGGCGGCGCTGAGCGGTATGACGGCACGATCTTAAATGTCACGGATCCACGAGCTTCGCGCTGTAATTTTTATATGTTTCCAATAAATAGACTATAAAGTACACATTGTTTATATTGATGATATGATAGTTTTTCGAAGTAAATTCGTACTTACCTATATCGTACACACATACGATTCTATAGGACTAATATTAAACTGTACTGTTATCTGTATCGGTATTGTTTCATAATACAAGATATATGATTTTCTTACAACTGTCGTTTGTTACGATAAGATTATAATACTCTGATTTTAGCGGATATTCACGAACTGTTTAAATTTATTATCTTATCAATTTATCTTTGTACAAGAAAGGAATTTTCAATGCAATTACAAGCATGTCACGGCTCGAAAACGAAAATTATTTCTATCTCTAATCAAAAACCTTTTATTTCGCAATTCTCGCAATACATACCAACATTCTCTGGAGCTGAGCCACCGACTGGTTTGCGACCGGCGTGCCGTTGATCTCTTTGATCTCGTCCCCAACGTGCAGGGTCGCTTGTCTATGTATCATTCCCCCGTGCATGATGCGGGCTACGATGCATCGTCCGTCGTCTGCTAATTTCAGTGTTATGCCCTGTAAAACGCATTTAGTTACGTTAGTGGTTTGTGTGCCGCCTTTGTGGTTTAAAAACATTTAATCTTGCCGTGTAAAATGGAAGTAATGTAATTAATTATTTATAACTACTAAATACATAAGCAATGAATTTTCTTATGAATATTGCCCATCAATCTCTTGTTCACATGACGACAAGAACAGTAATCTCAATAACAAGCGAGATCTCATAAAAAGTAAGCTATTTTCACAACTATAAATAACCACGAAAATGTCCGCTGTGCACCTATAAACATTTTCTGCCAAGATATTTTACGAAAGTAACACGCATCTCGAATCGAATCGGATCGAATCTCTGACTTTAACAGAAATTCTAACCACATATCGTCATAATATGGGAAAATACTACGATAGACACACACACGAACACAAAACACGTGTAAATGGTTCAAAGGATATGGAAATGATCACTAATCTGCAACAATTTAACTCACGCATCTGTGTCTACAGAAAGCAACGCCGAGTTGCCAGTTCGAGTTTGCTAACCAGGGTAACAGAACAAAACGCTTTGAGATTAGAGTCAATATTTATTTTTACGAAACCGTTGGTCTCAGCTTTGTGTTTTTGTTTTAGATTTTAGGATTCACCCTTGGGAGTTTAAAATGTTTCAGTTCTGTTTTATCTTGTCTCGCGGCAGTCAGTTTTGGTTTAACAATAGCAAGTGGAAATTACCCCTAAGTCCAACCTTTAGATTACCGGGATGACTTAATTTAGTTGTTGCTTTTTAAGATCATTAAAAAATATTTTGCACTTGGTCCTTTAAACTATCTGAAACGCACCAAGTGTTATCTACAAACGAAAACCGTTACTTTTTATGAAGTACCACTGTGAATATAATAAAATATTCTTTATTTTATTTATTAAGGGATGATAAAGTAGATGCAGTATACATTATGCGCAACATTAAATTCTTTTATTTTATTTAAATACATCTATTATGTACATTTTTAAATATTTATTGTTTTAGGCTTAAACTGTTCTATTACAGTGATATGGACCCTACTATCATTCGACATTTTGAAGTTTACCTCAAATTTAAGCTAACCCTTTGATACGAACCACATCTAAAATACTCTGACCACAAAATTTCGAGACGCTTACCATCGGTTCGTCGGTATTCTTTTGGAACTGCACGAGGCGCACCCTGGTCACGTTCTCGAATTCCGGTTCGGTGTCCTCTTCATCTTCAGGCGGCGGTGCGGTGGTACGGCCGTTGACCGGTGGCGGTGACGTTCGTATAGACTCCTCGCCGTATACCTCGCGAGCGACCACATCGTGCGCCTGGAGTAGGGCCTGCGAACAACATTTCAGGATAAGAGAAATGTATGAACAGACTTATTTCTTTCCAACTCTAGTTAGAGTTGGAAAGAAATAAGTCTAGTTAGACATCACAGATTATTTAAGGTTTTTTTTAAACCTTAAAAAAAACATCATCAGAAACAAATAAAATGGGCAATTTTTTTTTGACTCAAGTTGCTGTGACAAGTTATGAGTTTCATTCCACTTTCAACACCTCATCGTAATCGAGAGTTGAATCTATAAGAATAATTCAGACAAAATAATATCTCTC
The DNA here is from genome assembly GCA_951799385.1 of Hyppa rectilinea. Classification (NCBI taxonomy): domain Eukaryota; kingdom Metazoa; phylum Arthropoda; class Insecta; order Lepidoptera; family Noctuidae; genus Hyppa; species Hyppa rectilinea. The sequence goes on along the minus strand of OX637312.1, from coordinate 14,553,984 downwards.
AATTTTAGTTCCAGATTCACGTTCGACTTTCAACATTTTAAAATCTATATTCAATTCAGTAGACACGTGCTGCATATTAAATGGTGAATTTAAAATGTTTTCTGTTTTCATTCCACTTCACTCTAAGCCTTTTTCATTTTACGTCCGAGCGCTTTTGGCATGCATCCGTGGACGGTTTCTGGTTTATCCCCAACAACCGATGCCGATATTGCGGCAGTCCAGTAATCCACCAAATGTACTGATGACCGCAACAAATTTGCCTCAGATTTTGAATCGGGGACAGCGAAGAGCTCTCAATCCGTATTAATTGCTCAACATCCCTTTAATTCTAGAAAAAACTAACGCATTGCCGGCTAAGACTGGAATTTAGAGCTGGATTCAATATTGAATTGCTGTAATATTTCCATATTTCGAAAATACATATTTTGCAGTGTTGGATTCAACAATGTAACTTATTCTAGAAACAGCTTTAGGTACATCTCTACAGTAATTTTAACTATGACCTATTTTATGTTCAGGAGTTAATTCCAAAATATGTAGATATTCTAATACGTCGAAAGTTATAACAATGGCATCTGAAGCGCTTGGAATGCTTTTAGCATCAAAAGCAATCAGGTATTCTAGAACTAATTTTAGTTTGATCGTGAATAATCTCTTGAATATTATGAAGCAATATATAGGGCGCACTTGCCTTTGCCTGCAGACCGCATTATCAAGTTAATTTCTGAGAATTACGACCATGTGTTTGTATAATGTGGTAATTGCACGAAAGCTTCCTTAACTTATGCGTCGTAATTGAACGAACCTTAATTAGTTTGGCTAAAATTATTATGCCTTTATGATCAAAAGTTAGATGCGTAATTTCACCACAAAATTTTGTAAGCAATAAATTAGGGAGGTGCGACTCATGGCTTTCATCTTCAAGTACATAAACTAATTAAAAGCGTGGCTAAAACTTTTTTTCTTTAGGTAGAGCCACCATTTACTCCCAAGGCACAAAATAAGCTTTAAGTTTCCTAAATTCTTTTCATCTCAACAGTTTTGCTTGAAAACAACTTCTCTTCTGGAAATGTCTGAATAATTAAAACAAAACTGTAAATGCAACTGTAAGACAGTCAAGCGAAGTCCCTTTATTCACTGCTACACTAATTCCTATCACAAAAACAGCAGTGCCCATTCGTATGGTAATGCAGGAACTGTGCAATGCCACTATTGTTGTAGCCGAGCTGTTCCGTGAATTCTGTTTATTTGGATAAAACATAGATAATCCTCCGCTACGTGCTAATGCTCTACCGCAAATCTGCCTAAGCGAAGCTTATGAATATCTCTTATGAATCCTGTCGCTTAATTTTCAGATTTAGTAGCTCTGTGTAAAAGTAAGCACGTATTCGTCATACGCGCGAAGATGATAAGAGAATTAACATACTGTTTGATATTTGGCCACATACTGGTGAAAATTAGGAATGAATGGATTACAAAGCACTTAAAACAACTAGCAACCAGATGAATGATGAATTAAAAGCACCAACCATTTAGGAGAAAATTAACGCACAGGAGAGATTTTAGAAAATAAATATTGCGAAATTGAGGAGGAAAAGCTTTTGGAGTGTTCTATCGTAATCTAATCAAATATTTTACAATGGAATGAACAGAACGGATAATGGAATAAAATTATGCGCTGCAATTTTATACCCGCAAGGGTCTCTTTATCTTTCAGAAGGAAATACCTACAGTAAAATCTAATAAAGGTATCATTAGTTACAAATCCGATAAAGAAACTAATGAATAGCAAATAAGCAAGGCCATATTAATTTACTTGGAACGCACAAGACAGAGGAAACAAATAATGCGATTAAATCGAACAATACTCTATAATAACGAGGGGCCGAACAAAGTTGTATCGGATTCAGTTTGCTGTGACAACAAAGGTATTGTAGATGAAATTATATCTGACTTTAATCGTATTAATTCCGTGGTATAATTTTATAGACTTTGTTAGAATCTGTAAATGGCAAAAATATTAACAATTTCGTCAATAATAGATGCCTCAACACAACACAATAGGTGTTATTCAACTATCAATAGTCAAGTTAATGGCTTTCACGGTACTTGCCAAACAATATAACTAATCTGCAGTACTATATTATGCAGTATTACCATTACTAAGCCTAGCGTGCTGCGGATATACGCCTCAAGCATTTCCAATTTGCTGACAACCGCACCATGTGGTGGTGTGACAATATAGAATTCGGTAAGTTGGAAATCGGTTGTCATGGTATGGGCATGTTATGCGGAGGAATGAGGAAAATGTTGTCAGGAAAGTTGGACTAAGGATGTGGATGGCTATACAAGTAGAGAGAGACCAAAGAAACAATATACGATGAGAGAAGTATGGAAGAAAAAGACATGTTGCACCGACCCCAAATAAATTAGCATGATTCAAGTTTGAAGTGCTCAATTTATATAATATGGATTATTTACTGCAACTTATGTCACAAGCCATATAAAACCATTAGAGAGTGTATTAAAAAGCTCGCATACAAATCAGATAGGAAAATGGGTTCGGTATTGTATTCATGTGACCGACACGACTGCGAACCGCGTTCTTATTTTGCGATGCGATGACTCAATACTTTTATTCGAAACTTGAGATTAATGTCATGCTTCACTGAGCCCAGCCGGAGCCAATATCGAGTTTCCAATACAAATGACGATATGATGGCCACTTATAATGTACTTCTTTTGATCGGGGTAAAGAAACACTGTATGAATAAACTCTTAATATAGCAGCTTCTCTTTCACGATAACATTTTAGGAAGGTCTAAATATGGATACAAACAATATCAGATTGGTACTATTTTTGGTAGCTTTGTAGCGAAATGGATCGTTTAAAAATAAGAAATCTATTTTAGAGTAACTCGTTTTTAGAAATTACACGAAACGCATTGTACCCGTATAGCGCTTTGGAGTTACCCATTTAATCAAATCAAGCTCTAATAAAGCGTTCTCCGAAATTGCTACCGGTATCCATGTCAATTGATCGACAGTCAGGTTTTAATTCAATCTGTCGCTGCTCCTATGGCACGCGTTTGATAGCACTCAGCGTGGATGTTAATTTGAGCATAACATCCTCACATCTCTGGCTATGCAGTCGCTAGCAGTATCTGTTTGTCAAGCAGGTATTACGACGCAATATAACACGTAGATTGAATTGTTACCTGTTGAGACACGAAGTCAAAGAGCTAAATGGTATTGCAAACACGTTTCCGTCATGTTATTAGATATTCAACCATGTTATCCGGAGTTAGGTTGGTAACTTGATTATTTACGCTAATATTACCTGCGATTTAATGATCCTAATTGCAGATTGCATGTAGAATGAAGCGTAGTCTTAGTGAATTCTTAATTTGGTCTGGATATTATTTGAAAGAATAATTTTGCTGCCGTAGCATCTTTTACTTCGAAGAATGAATTGAAATAACGGTTGTCATAATGTAAAGAATATTTTTATAAGTTCTGCGTCAGACGTTGTCAGAAATGGAAATCTTTTACTATAGATAATCTAATATCTTTCAGTACGCTTGAAGCTTGAGATTTATTTTTAATTTCATTTCTCCTTGACTGAGTGACTTGATTCTTAAAAGGTTTTCTGGAACACGAAAACTTGCGAGGTAGCTACGGAATGTAGGGGCAAAGTAGCTTTATTACGTTATGTTTTTAGCGTATTGAGGTTGTGATATAAAATGTGAATCATATTAAACTCAAACTCAAAGCATTAATTTCAAATAAACCAATTACCTACAGGCACTTTTGAATTGTCCTATTCCAAAGCAGTACCACGGACACCCTTTTAAACAAAATATGGTTACATCATTCATTTATTACTACTATACACGTGAGAACGATGCAGAATGTTAAAAGCATTCGTTATAAATATATACAAACAATTAAAATAGTAAATTAAAACAAGCCATAGCCGCTAAGAGATGACCAGTCCCTACTAACAGCGCCCGTTCACGAACATGACGCATGAATTAGGGATTTAACTCACTTTTATTTACTTATCAGCTTTCATATTCCTTGTAGTTCTTCAACAAACGTTGTTTTTATTCGTAATATTTTAAGTTACATGACATGTTTGCCTATATCAATAGGTAATCATGTATTATTGTCGGAGTATCTACCTCTGTCAAGTAACTACTTGAAATTAAGACAACTTTACCCACAAAATAATTCACAGCAAAACTTTTGCGAATGATTATTTTGCGTAAATATGAACGCTATCATCAACAATCAACAACAAAGTTACATACTCACGATTTAATTTTCAGAATGATGAATTACTCATTATTCATTAACGTAGAACGTTTCGTAGTTTCGTGATTACAGTAGAAAATTCAATCAAGAGATACATTAAAAGTATATAAAGTTAAACATGTGTAACGTGTTTCCATGTGAATTATTGTACCTCGACGTGACGGGATGACACGAAATCAAAATTTAGATGCGTACCTACATATCAAGGTTTCTTTTGTAATTAATATCATTTTATTATGCAAATATTATTTAATTCGCAGTTGGTAAACATCATTATCATCGTCATTCTTCTGCCCCTATCCCAATATAATTAATTGGCAGTTGATAAAAATATGGCGGAAAATTTAGATGGGAAAAATTTAGGTATTAACTTTCTCTTGATTCTCTCATTCAACTCATTGAGTATTCTGCTAAATAATTTTACAAATAGCCATACTTTCTCATTATCTTCCATAGCACTAAATCACGAAAATTCAAAGCAAGAGCATTCGGAGAAAGAATTTGAACATTTTCATGACAAAACAAAATGTCACGAAAGGAAATCCGCTCTGTTTAAACTGGAACAGATCAAATAACAAAAACATCCGGTATTATAAATCGTACTCGATAACTCAAAGGAAATATTCTGAAAAGAAGAGCAGCAAAAATGTAACAAAACGTAGGAAAAATAAAGACTAAACTGTAATGATCTAAGAAGGGATTCAGGATGTAGCAACGGATATTGAATTTCGTTTAAACAAGGATCAAGTAGCAACGGAAATCTATTTTAATTTGGTTCCGCGCCCTTTGGACATTCGTTATTTTATCAAGCTAAAGGACAAAAAGAAATCAATCAAACAAGGAATAATTAGAAATACAATACTTAATAAAAGTTATTATAAGCATATTAAAAGCTTCACATTGACAAAGTTTGCGAATTCCATTTTGATATTAAAATATTCAATTAATGAAAATAAATATTGAATTTCGCCATCGCGTCATTAATAGTCGCTGACATTAAGCTTGCCTTAGCGCGTTTCCAATCCTTAGCTGACAAACTGTATCCTATGTTTCCGCTGAGGGATTAAGTAATGAAACGTTATCCCCAGTAAAACCTTTACCTGTCACTACACGAAAGACGTCTTGGACATTTCCCACTAAAACATTAGCGATAAATAACCTGAAAACGGCAAACCCTGCGGTTTTAGGGTATCTTATCCTCTTGTGGATACGCACTTTATTGTTTTATGTGCTCACTTAGATTTAAGGACGGGTTTCTTCTCGAAATCAATTGTAGAATGTCGTAATTTCTGAAGTAGGTGGTAAAAGATGTTCCGCTAAAGGCACTGAAGAGAAAATCAATTGCCAAGATGCCGTTATCGAGAAGCCTGTTATACATCAAAGGATTATATTTCGGGCAGAAGTGTTCATTACGATGATACGGTGTATTTACCTACTTATAAGAAATAAATAATGTCATTGATATTTCTAGTTTATTTATCAGTAATACTTTAGGGATTCCTGGCACAATTGTTATTGTTTAATAATTTAATATCTGCTTAGGTAGTTATCTAATAACCTTAAGGTTATTACACCTCTATGAGGATCGCGCAAAAACAATGGACCTTTGGTGTTGGGATGGCTATTAATAATTACAATGTTATCGACCAACAAGACGAATAGTCCAATTTAGGAAGGCCTGTATGCTACAAGCAACCCTAATTCGAATACAACAGGAAAACATTTGTATATTATAATGAAGAAGAGAATATACTTACCAGTAAATTTAGAGGCAGATATTAAAGCTGCAAAACTGAAAAATGACACAGCCAACCAACTTTCGACAGATAAAACAATAAATAAAGTCAGCGTTGTGTTACGTTAAACAATAAATCCGTTTGTTATTACAGTTAAGTCGGGCCCGATGCAGTCGACTGGTATGACAGTCGGTGACAGCGTAATACCGCCTCGCCAGTGCTGCAGGGGTATAAAGCGAACTACTAACAAGTCAAATGTTAATAAAGTTCCGCAAAGACTAGGATCAAAAAAGCAATGTAAATGTTTGGATGAAAAATTGCTTCGTGCGGTTACTGAAGGATTTTCTAGCACACGTGCATTTAATTTATAGTTGTATGACCAAAAGAACGCAATGCAAACTCGGAGCATGTATAATTTTGTCGTTTATCAGAAACTTGTACTAGAGAAAACAAAAGTATTAAACGTGTTGTAATAAAACAAGTTTATAAAACTATGCAGTATGTTTTCATTCCAGTAAGATCTGTTTGATCGCGCACGAATAACAAATGAAGTTGTTTTGAGCATTGGAATAAAAACAAAGGGATAAAGGGTATCAATAACTATAAACATTGCTAAGCCAGGTTCATTCACCATGAAAACAATGTGGTCATAAATATCCGTTACAGCTTAGTTGGTCAATTCTGCCGATGTATCGGCTGAAACACTGAAAATTTACGGTAATGATGCGAAAGCAATTTTGTGTCATCAGCCTATTCAATATGCTTTAACTGGACCACGGGGAATTGAAATAGCGTTAAGGCAAATTTTTCGGATAAACTAGTTTAGATTTCCAGAGTGTGCGAAAATAAACGTCCAAAGTGATATATTTATTCAATCTTGATTGCGGTTAAATATATATTAGTACGCAATTATAGTTGTTCTGTAAGTAATTATCTTCTATAAAGTTAATATAACTTATTATTATTATAAGTAAAGAAGTATTTACTTTCTGATTTATTTTTTCAAAATTTTTGGCGGAGTAGTTTTAAAAAAAATATTTATTAAAAACCCGCACTAAAAGTACCTACTTTCATTCGATATGTCAAACGGTATAACCATTTACGAAACGTTTTAATTTTTTATTTACCCCCCAAAAATGACATCACTCATTCAAAATTGCACTTACTTAAATTACGCGTTCGTCACAGAAATTCTTGTGTGTAAAAATTTACTGGGACAGACGGACAAACAAAAATACACACAGAAAGTGCAAAGGTTCCATTTCCCAGGTACCTATTATCTGTTTTCGTCTGAAAAATGTAGGAAAAAAACCAAACATATTCAACACATTATACAACAAACGTTGATATAGTTTTCAACTCAATTTATTGTTACCAAAAGGTGCACAATAAACAACAGCCGTCACAACATTTGGTAATAAAAAATATTCTTTCCTCGTAATTCAATGCAAAGTACCATTTAGGTAGCGACGGTGGTACACTAAATTTCTAGCTGTATATGGACTCGATTTATTTATTACTAGCTTTTGCCAGTGGCTTTGCTCGCATGGACACGTACTACCGAGATAAAAAATAGCCTCTTGCCCAACCCAGGCCAAATTTCATCCAAATCCGTCAAGCTGTTTGAGCGTGCAAACGTAAGAAACAAACGAACTCACTTTTGTATTTAATTGTAGTATTAAAGAGTAACAATGTCTAAATCTTACGCACTCCGCAGTGTAGTCGTGCTTCTATAAAGCAATGTTAAAATGTTTATTGAAACGAAATAACGTTAACGTTTTCCAATTGAATTCTAAAGAGAATAACTTTTCTTAGCAAAATGACAAAAAGGTACTAACTGCTTTGTCATACAATGAGATTACGAATTTTCTCAACCGCACTAGACAAATGAAATAGCGTACAGCAAGAATGTCACTTTACGTCGACGAAATAGTAATGGGATATAACACAAATATTGCGTATTAGGGCGCTTCCAGAGCAGGGCACGAAAGGGCTCAACTACACCGCTCTGGTATTATGCGTAAGCACAGCAAAAGTGTTGCCATAAATCTACCAGATATAAGACCGCAGTGTTCCGCCCAAGAAGCGAGAAAAAGCTACATTTGTATTACTTTTTTTTTCATAAGTACAAACAACGAATTTTACCATTGTTTCAGGTGTGATAATGAATGAAACGTTTAAAAGAATGCAAAAATTTATGATTATGACAGAAATAAACATCCAGATGATAGAAACGATTCTGGGGTGTTAAAACAAACGAGAAATGAGCTCATTACCTTTATATGGTCAATAAATCATTGTAAGGGTGTGGATCCAAAAAGATGACCCTTCTAATATTTCTCAAGAGGGTGTTAAAATTTATTAGGATTCTATAAGAATTACGATCGGAAAGCTTTATAACATCCATCATGTTGCAAGAAAATTACCTTGTTATATGTGGATCTTATCGGTTCAATTATGTTCATTCCATTCAGACTATTCATGACGATCGAAAAAAACAAGCTATCTAACATTATTAGCCTTCAGAGGACAGTGGACGGAGCCACGGAACCAATTCTGGAGATTTATTAATGTGTTTGCGAGCAGCGACAAAGGCCGGATGCTTTCACGTTGTTTGATACAAAAAACATAAATAACAGTCAAAAACATTGTTCCTGAGAGTTTGATATAGAGCGCAGATGTGTGGATCCTTTTGAACTCCACAAAAAGGTTGCGAAGCGGTAGAAAAAAGTTTAAAAAAAACTATTTCAAAACCTAGATAGGATGTAAAAGCAATTGTCGCAGTACACAGAATTCGTATCTCTTTCGTCGTTAGTTGAACCAGCATGGCTAAAAACTGAAGCCTGTATGGTAATCCATTTGCTGAACGGTCGAATGACCGGCACTTTATTGAAAAAATGAAAGTCACAACTACGGCAAAAACGCCAACTAAAATGTAAAGGTATATAATTATTAAATAATCATTACTGTTGTAAAAAAAGAGAATATAGATAAGAAATAATATGAATATTTAGTAATAAGTAAAATAATTAAAGCGCTCTTCCTCTCTTCCACTAATTTAAGATTTTACTGTGCCCGACAGGTTCTACAATTGTTTCTAACCAATCATATTTACCACCTGTATGTGAACATTATGGATGCAATAAAGATTAATTTGATCAGAAACAAGATCTCACTCACAGATAAATTAAAAATCCGGAGTCACCTGTCATTTAATAAGGCGAATCATATTACGTGTTACTCCGGATTTCTATGTCTCTATGTGTGATGTATAAGGTAAGGATTATGAGTAAACGTAATATATGCATTCGTGGCTGTTAAATTCATAACCCTCCTTTCGATTTGCCGTAGTCGGGTAAAAATTAGTTAGTAGTCGGGTAAAAAGTTACATATCAAAAAAGCATGATGGCTAATGTAAATCAAGACCCACGTCTTGATTTACATATATTTTTAGCACGCCCAAAAACGTTGACAACAATGATACTTAAAACAAAATGGAAAAAATCGTCGCGAATTCAATTACTTAGCTAAACAAGATTCCAAATGACCTGCACCCGGCCACATAAAATGTCCTAAATTACCCACTTAATTACTCGAAACACAAAGCCTTATGGGAAGTAAAAAAAACAAGTAGGAAAATATGTTAACGAACGTCCACCTAAAGTCTTCCAAGGGACATATTTGAACAAAAGCTTCACCTAACAAGGGTAAGTCTTATTTATTTCGGCGATCGCAACAACAGTTAAGCGGGATAAGTGGTTACAGTCTAATGTTTGCATTGGAAGTTTTGGAGCTGTTGCACAAAGTATACCGTCTTCTGGTGAACCGTTTTCTACTTGAATTCGCGCGATTTGTGCCTACGGGCTCTTTTCGCGAAGTTCAGTAATTGATTGAAACTTCTGATTAGAATTCTTGATGAGATGAGAAGTGTTCTTAGAATATTGATTCGACATCGATAGCTGGTGAATTTTTATTAAAAAATTTCGTAGGAAAAACATAACAAGACAAAGAGACTAAAATTAATAAGATTTACATTTTCGTTAAGATAAAATATGAAACTCCTAAGATCAGAAATGCAAATATTTAAGCAATTATGAGGTTCAGAGTTCAAATTCCCCTGTTGATCGTTAAAACAGATATAGCTAGTTAATTTAACAAAAAAAAAACCCGTAACAAAGTTTTTAAACTCGTTAACAAGTTATGTTCATTCCTTATTAATTATAATTTATGCTCATCAAAACTGGGATGAGGGATTATTTTTTAGAGAAATATTCAAATTTAAGGTTAATTATATTTTTGTTTTAATTACAAATTGCAATTTCTTAATTATGCTTGTAAGGTAGTATTTAAAATTCATAAACATATTGGAAAACGTATTGATTATTGCTTACAGGCAGCTTCACTACATAGTATAAAACAAAGTCGCTATTTTTGTCTGTTTGTTTGTCTGTATGCTTAAATCTTTAAAACTACGCAACGGATTTTGATGCGGTTTTTTTAATAGATAGAGTGATTCAAGAGGAAGGTTTATATGTATAATTTGTCGACATATTTTGCGGGCGAAGCCGCGGGCGGAAGCTAGGAAATATATAAAACTCTCGAAAAAATGAATTTGCTCACAATATACAACTTTTAAAACAATATCCTACACAGTAAAAGAAAATATGAGAACCCAGCCCTGGCTGATAAAGATTTAAATTCTTCTCTGAATATATACTCAGGAGTTATTCCACGTGATACCTCGACATCGCCGTCGTATTTTTCGTGCATATTCCACTTTGCTACCTTTTACATTTTCAAAAGTTCCTGAGCTGACACTGTGCCTCTAATCATGGCTGGAGGTGCTAGTATCTACCATCCATACATTTATAAGCATGCTCTTACTACCTGCGTCACGTAATGACCTTACTCTTCGCGAGTTTCTCCATTGTTTATTTCCACTGCTTCATTCCTTGACGTTATCTCACTAATTTGTGTAATAACCACTGTCACGGTGTGGTGATTATCTGAGAAAGATAATTTCGTAGGTAGTGCCGCTGTAATATAACCCTAAGGAGTATTTACGCAAGTACTTGCGTGACAATAAAGCGGGTTATGAATAGTTGTTGCTTATTTGGAAATTCCAACTTTTGGAACGTGATAGGCCTCCAACATGTAATAAGAACGGAATAAAGGAGAGATTTCATCAGGGGATAGTCTTTCGTTATTGGTCTTCTTACCTAACGATGAAAGTCTGATGAGATAAGGCAAATACTTCGGAGAAAAACTCTTTTGAAGGAATGAAATGATGGTGGTTAGGATTGCATAAATTACATTTATATGTGAAGGAGACGATCGATTGCGACGAAGCCAAACAGAGGGTAATGGGCTGTGATTGAATGTATATCCAAATATGGTTGGATAGGCTTACGAATGAATAGACATCCATATACGTATGACAGTAAAAAATGTGTATAAATAAGACTTTGTCAACACTAGAGGAATAAAAGCATATTTCTAATTTTAGTAATTATCTAGAACTGTTGTAGAGCTTTTACGTACGTAAATGTGATGTTTGAATTGCTTACATAAAGCTAAACGAGGCCATGCAATTACATGAGCCAAGAAATTGCGTCAAAAGTAACACTCCCTTGGATGGTTTCTTATACAATGCCAAACACAAATGTCATGGTAGGTGCTTGCCTCTTGAACAACATGCAAACATTCCACATCTAATGTATTTTTCTTGTCAAAATTTTGGCAAATTTTTCTTTAACAGAGCTGAGCCAATGGCCGGACCAAAAAGTCCTCAAGTTTTAAGTGCACTAAAGTTACAGCAAAGTTTCCTCAAAGGATTTTTGACGTTCATTAAGTACCGGGGAAGCGGTGGTCGTGAGCAGTTACGTTTGAGCGACCTGTGAAGTGATTTTATACTTCGTTAGGTAATAAGTATCCAGCTTAGCTCCTTCTGCTTGTAGTAAAGATCCCGTTGTAGATACCAGCGAATTATAAAATAATACAACAGAATCTACGTTATAATAAAAGAAGATTGTAGAATATAATACGAGTCAGAAAGTGGGTAAAGGTTAGCTTGACAAATACGAACATTCCGTACCGTACGTCAGCGAAAATGATAAAAGTTTCGGCGTGTTTATGTATCCTAATACAAATGTATAAGATGTCGATCCAAAAGTCGATTTCACAAGTAAATAAATTATGAAGGGACCACGGAGAAGTTTTGGTATGAGTAAGATCAAAACTGAGAATATAACTCATGCAAATTCAGAAGTTTGTATAAACGACGCCGTCAGAACTTGCGAGATAGTTTCATTAGTTTCCAGACACTCGATTTCTTTCTTTTTTTGTGGATTTTGTGTGAAAAGTAGATATGAATTGTGTTTTGAAGCTAGAAATTCAGACTTGGATGGTACGATCATAACTCTTTAGATCAGACTTTGCAAAACGAGAATAAGTTCAGCTCGACTTTGCACCAAAGCCAAAATTTTAACATTTCATTTCCCACATGGGAACTGTAAACTTTCGCAGCAGTTTTACACATTCAAACAGTCAGGAAAATTTCACCTTACTATTTCTATAATTTTTTTGCAATCATTAATTTGAAGCAAAAGGGGAACAATAAACTTGAATTATTAGGCATCATAGTACGTCAAATCAAAATAATCAATATCTACTCACCAATATCAATATCTAAACACTACTCAATTTCAATCGAAGTTTTAAAATAACACAACCAATACTTAAAGTGCTCCAATGCCCGGAAGTGCAGTTTGTAACGTAACGATGTGGCGCGGTGCCGTACCTATACCAAAATTTACTTGAACAATGTTACGGAAGGCTATACGAGCATTGAAAAAAGAAACACCTGTAAGAAGATGGAGGAACATTACTATGCGAAAAAATACGAGAAAGGAACTTCAAAATTAAAGCTTGCATCAGGCAAGTATAAGTATCATAAATAAAAGTAGCCTTAAAAGTTAACAAAAGCCTTAACATGCCTATTGACATCCCTCATATATGAACAACAAAAATATGGCGCCCGCCCATATATCATATTCGAGAAAACAAGGCCTCTACGAACAAACAAAAGCTACAAAGGAAACCGGGTCTTGAAACGGGGGTAGTAAAATACCCGCATTCGTTAAGTAAATAATCTAAGTGCCTTAAGTAACCAAAACATGTTTTCCTGTGAACACAGAACATTACAACTTGCACGTATGGTACATTTGACCTTAAGGGTAAGTGAAGTATTACACATGTACGTAGATATCGTTTTGACTATGAATAAACCAACAACACTTCTTTCAAGGTCATAGCAGTGAGGGGTTGTGAGTAGATAAAATACTACGACTACCACAAGGAAACATAGAAATGCGTGATGGAAACAGCAGTACATATTAACGATACTGATTGGTCAAAAAAGGAGAATAATTATGAAGGAATTCATAAATTATTTTTAACTACAGCCAGTTCCACAGCTATGTTTCTTTGATAAACCATTGAAAGGTGTCTAAGTTATATAGCGGCTCAGATATGGAAGCATTTGTTTTTCCACTTCCCTTGGCTATGCAAAGGCTTCAGCACAATGGGAACACTTCTACGCTTAGTGCGCCCGCGTCAGTAATAGTGTTGGCAGTAGAGCAACATTTCTCAAGGCTAGTGTAACGATAAAATAACTTGACAATAAAAGGAACTTAAAGAAAACAAAGAGAAGAGATAATGGTTAGCTCTTACATACAGTTAGCTCCATAATGTTACTCGTAGATATAGAAGTGCTTTTTGCAAAACCCGATAAATGTAAAGATTGTGTGAGTTTTGGAAGTTAATGATCGTAATAGTTTTGTTTAAAGGCTATTTACTATGACAGAAAGGAAACATTTCAAATATTGATTTTTCTGAATCGCTAGTATAATACTTTAATTTATCTAGGTTAAATTTACCTAAATCAAATCGCTATTACCCTTGTTAAATAAAGATCAATATTTAATTGACAGCCCGTCACTGTGATAAATGATTGGCTTTCAAAGATCTGTACATATAATCGTTCCAATATCGATGGGAATTTGATATGGTGGTAGTTAATAGTAATTTTGTTGTTTTTTACGATTAAAAATGACTGCTTTATAGCTAAACAGTTGAACTTCACCATTATATATAACTTTTTTTAAGCCCGTTCTCGAGTACATCGGGACACTTAGCAGCACTATTCCGAAAGCTTAGCCTAGTGAGTTTGCTCGTGGCCCGTATGTGGGGCACTTAAAATGTGAAACTGTTGAATAACAGAGAATAGCCGGCGGACAAATTTCGCTTCCTAAGTGAAATTCGTACAAACATTTGAACTGAACCGTTCAGGACGGATATGGGGATACTAACAAGTTTTAAACTAGTATTAACAATTACATAAAAATAAACAGAAAGAAGTCAAATCAAAATCTACAACGAGAGTAAATAAACATCAAGTAAATTAAGGTTGCCTGGAGAAAAATACGAAATATGAAAATACAGTATATCAAAAGGAAACAGGCCTTTAAGTAAACGAGTAGCACAAGGATACAATACGAGCATTGTAGTTAGGTGATTTGTTGCCTCAAATACAACATGAACGAAGTCATTAGGAGTAACTGTTCAAACATTACGTAGGAAGAAAACGTAAATATGACTGAAAAGATCTTTCTTGATCCTAATACTTCTAGCATTTCTTTTTGCATTAGTTTCCTCAAAGTAGAGCCAAACGTATGTGGAGCCAGTTTTAATTGCCAAGCCTGTGTGTCTACGATGATAACCAGAGTTTTACTCTTCCTAGTTGACAATGAAAATAGGCCAAGCCGCACACCACTGCTAAGCTAAGCTCAATATGTTTTATCCGCTCTAAACACAAAATTAAAAGGGTAATTTCACTAGATAAGAGGTGCCATTCAACCAAATTCTAGTAGAAAGTCATGGAAACAAGTAGTGAAATGAGAAGAGAATTAATTTTCCAAGTGTTCAACCGAAACAGTGGTTTTGATGCCCCAAGCTATTCCATTGTCATTAATCTTTCGAAATTGCCTCCCATGGTGGCTGTCTGAGGGAACTATGGGCCAAATTGCTTTTTGAGTTGCATTGACACACGTAATTATTCTTCAGTTAAACGATTTATTTATATTGTATACAGTAAAAAAGATTTTCAAAAAAACTGTGTTCAGAAATAGCACTTACGACTAGACAAAACACGCAACACACGAATTGTAAGTCCTGAGCGGTGACCTATATACATTTAAATTTGAACCAGGCGTTAAATCAAAGGTTCTACAAAGATGGATTCGAAACGACACCAAGCGGTGTAAATAGCAGCAAAATAAATATATTGGCAAGAAATGCCATTCACACACTCGTTTATGGACCTCAATACACGGAAGCGAGCAGCTACTGAGCCAGAGGCGTTTTGTTTGGATTCAAGCCAATACCGAAAACGGAATCAGAAAATCGGTCCTATACTAGGCTACTACGACTGAAGATATTGATAAGAATCCCAACCTATCTCTCAACAGATTTGCAAGATCATGATAGAGATACTACTATCTAACAGGAAATCAAATTGAAATAAGATGGGTAGATACTGTAAGTACCGCAACTAATAAAATGAAGGAAATAAGTAACAATAATCTTGAACAAGAAAAGTACAAAATAAAATACGATATTCCAGCAAAGAAAACAAAAAATCTAACGATTGAAATTCGTAACGAAGTAGAAGAGAAATAAATGAGTCAATTTGCAATTTAGAAGGAGACATAATTCAATTTCAAAGAGGTCAGAGGCAAGGGTTTGCAGGTATTAAAATATTCAGGTTTGTTTTTTTTTTGTTTTGCCAAACTTGAGTAAATTCGGTTAGGAGACTTGCTGCGCAGAGGGACTGCAGAGAAAATTTAGTGCCGTTCAACAACGTAGAATTTTAAATGAATAGATGGAGGTGGTGACTTTAAAAGTGTTGCCAAAGTTTCAGCTAGTGAATGAGTTATAGACGAGTACGTGAACGAAAAGAATAAGGAGAGGTTTTATTATAGCACACACACATACACACGTAAGGGTGCAAAAGCTTATGAAGGTTGAAATTATAGACTAACCGTAAGCACATTGGAGAGAGGAACACGTTTAGTGTACGGCCATTAATGATAACACGAATTCACGTGTTACTTTGAGTACCTGAAAGTTCTGAAACCAACACCTATGACGATAGGCCTCCACATAGTTTTATGGAGTACTAAAATATGATAGCTTTTCTCTAGAGCAGCGCAAAAACTTCATTTTAAAATGTACAACATGAAATAAAGGCAAGGCTCTAGTGACGACCAAAAAACGGTGCCTCTTGAGGTTAAGGCTGATAAAAGATGCAACAATGAGGTTGGTCCGCCACTTCAGGTGACGACGGCGTCGTTTGTAGCCCTCGACTTATGAAAATTTTATCAGCAACACGGCTTAGCAACAGATACATTAGCCGTATCAAACACAAACAAATCAGCAGGATTATTACTAGCATATCTAACTAAACTATCATAACAGTTGAACATAACTGACGAATCAATGATAGTGTGTACCCAAACATAATTATCAAATGAAACCGACAAACTATATTAATATTTGTAGTTTCACATTTAAAATAGAATCAGGTTTCCAATAATATACACATGAATACAAATATTGGTTTATGAACATGATTATTGTGGTTTGCAATCATTTTAATGGAATAGCTAACTATAATGCAAAATATATCAGACAGTTTGTTTGAATTTGGTTCTATACTTTTATTTATGTGTTTAATAACTGTAGGTTATAGAGTGTTATTGCTCTTAATGGACCGTATCTTAATGGTTAGGCAATAACTAAATAGTAATTGTTTAGATTGGTTAATATATCAATGTCAAATACACACCCCATGTGAAATTGGTAGTAATTTTTTATGAAATTGTAAAATCGCTATGGTTTTATTGACAGTAAAGCTCTTTGAATACTCGCGCTTTTCTTTCCGTGAAAAACTATGGTTTATTTGCTATGTATAGGCGTAGTTGTCAGTATTGTATTGAATATGGAAGCTTTTTGACAGACACGTTTTACTACAGCGCGGTTTATACGTCATACCGTAAAGAAACCGTGCCGTGTAGAAAGAGCCTTACGATTTTATACCTATCTGGTTAGTTAATGATAATTATGTGAAATGTATACAGATTTTTTTAGTTATTCACATGATATTTTATTGAGAAATCAGCAAGAGAATTTAACCAATAAAATGTATTTACAAAATGTTATTTATTTTAAACCTTACTCACTACACAACGGAAAAGTGTCAACGCAAATGGTTTGCAATGCCAAGTGCACTACAAACGTAGCCAACAGCGACCATCAACAACTCTAGACTTGATATACGCCACAGAGGCGCGAAGTACAAAATTCATATTATGTGGAACTGATCTGGCAATGAAAGGAAGACCTACACAATGTGGAGGCTACTCATACGCTCATTTCGAGGCAAATGTGTGTTGGCAATATGCCAGTGGGATGTAACTGTTTGGGCGAATTATTGCATTTTTTAGCAATTCCTCGCACGAAGTCCACGTGGAAATGGCGATTGTAAGTCACTGCGTAATGGACGTAGTAATATTTTAATGGGTGTTTCTGCTACACCTGGCTTCAGTGAATCTCCGAACGCGGGATTAAAATACCATTATTATTAAATAGATGTGTTCGCGACTCCGACCGCGTGGAGGTCGGGAAACCACTGAGTGGGAAGTTATAACTTTTCATAATCCCTGGCTAATAATGGAAAGCCACAGTAAGTAGATTTTAGGGAGGACGAATTGGAAACTTTTTAGACAAAGCGTTTCAAATTATTTGATTCATGTAGTACAAAGAAACTAACAGAATATTACTGTGTAAAAAATGTTTGATTATATTATCAAAAGTCGGCCTAAACATAGCATATTTCCTACAACAGAAGGGCCCGCCGTCACTGGGCGACAAATTAGAACACTGAATAGCTGCTAATGAAACCACGCCCAAACGGGTGCTAAAATTTCGTGTATTTTGTTTCGTATTACATAAATTTTAGAACCACTATAGCGGATATGAAATGCACCGAACGGTGTAAACATGGTCGAACAAAATTTTGGTTTATTGCCTTTCAATACCTCGTTTTTCAATGACACTGCAAAACGAATTGTCAGCACACTGCTCCACTAAAATACGGCGTAATTCTGTTGTATGTTATTTCCGCTCGCAACGTATTTGTTAAAAATAAATAAAGTCGTTTCGTTCGAATCGTCGGTTGAATTTGTCAGTTGTTGTTAGGAACATGTCACCCACCCAGCCGCAGTAAATCAGTATATGGTAAATACTAAGTTAACAAGAAATATCCAAGATGCCACAAACATACGTACGACGTAAATAACTCTTCATTTCCCTCTAAGCCAACGTCGAATGAATGAGTAAAGAAATAAAATAACGAACGAACTAATTTGAAGTTGAATGAAAACAGAAAGTGCTCCAGAACTCGAAAGTTCGTACCTTTGAATGAGCATAGCATGAAAATTGCCCAACCGAGTGGTTAAAAGGTCGGCAAAGCTAAAAAATAAACTGCGAGATGCCCTATAAAATGTATTTTGGTTGAAAAATTGTTTACAGTCAAGTTTCCTTTTAAACTAATGCTCGTTTTCACTAAAACTACTTGACACCTATATGCAGTGCCAAATTAAAGAGCACTGTTAGATTTTTAACTCGCTGCGTTGAGTCTGGCGTTGAAAGTTCAACAGTGGCTTAAAATTAGGCAATAGGTACATTAAGGTATCGCCTGGTGTTAGAAACGGGCGTAAGTGACAGTTGTACTGATAGAATACTTACACGTGCGCCTAAGTTGACTGCTTATAATTACATTACAAAGTTAACTAATTAGTTTACAAGTAACACACCCGGCAGTTCTCGCTGTGTGAGTAAGTCATTTAACGACTGTTGACTTCACAAGTTTGGAACTTCTTAGTTGGTACTTAAATCAAGTTTTGGAAACGAAACGAAACATCCGAACGTGCACGCACTAATTAACGGTATTTGACAAATTCTGTTCGATGGCGAAAATACCGGACCTTTCTTCAACATAAAAGTCTTGTTTACGTTTATAACTAACTAGCACTTTGCCCGCGGCTTCGCTCCCGTGGTCTTTCCCGTGGGACCCGTTATTTTTCTCGGGATAAAAAGTAGCCTATGTTACTCCTCCAGAAAACTAAGCTTTCCAACGGTGAAAGAATTTTTAAAATCGGTCTAGTAGTTACAACCAAACAAACAAACAAAGTTTTCCTCTTTATAATATTAGTATAGATAATACATTTTGGTCTGTTGATGTGGTCAATGTTACTTAACCTACGCGACCATGGTTTGTCAAAGATACGAACATCAATATCCCATAACCATATTCGGTAGAATAAAGTACCATACATTCAGTCAAAAAAGTATCGGGAATGGATGATTTGTTTATGGTTCCAAATTCAAATTTTTGTTTTTTTGTAGTTGTTAGATTGGCACAACTGTTTTCCATTTTGGCGCGGAGTTTGAGTTGCATCTGTTATTTATATTAAATACAGTGCTGGTTTTAGTAATATCATATACCTATAGTGTGTATTGCGAATTTCATAATGGACAAAAATATCGAACAAAGAGTTTGTCTTAAATTTTGCATCGCCAATGGAATTTCGTGTTCGGAGTCACTGAAAATGTTACAGAAGGCTTACGGTGAATCGACTTTATCAAAAACTCGTGCTTATGAGTGGTTCAAAGCGTTCAAAAGCGGTCGAGATGTGATGGAAGATTTGCCTCGCTCTGGCCGTCAACGTCTGCAACTGAAGCTAACATCGCAAAAGTGAAGAAAATAGTGACTGAAAATCCCCATTCAACTCTGAGAGAGATAGCCGCCGAACTTTCTGTATCTCACCAGTCGATCTGTACCATTTTAACTAATCATTTGGGTATGAAACATGTTGCTGCTCGGCTAGTCCCAAAAGATCTGAATTTTCTCCAAAATCTCAATCGCATGAAAGTCGCTGAGGACATGCTAGAACGAGTCAGTTCGGACCCAACATTCATGAAACGCATTGTTACTGGTGACGAGACGTGGGTTTACGAGCATGACATGCAAACTAGTCAACAAGCTTCGGAGTGGCGCCTTCCAACTGAACCGAAACCGAAAAAACCACGCCAAAGTCGATCAAAAGTCAAAGTCATGTTGACTGTTTTCTTTGACTATCGCGGTGTTGTGCACTCTGAATTCTTACCGGAAGGTCTAACGGTAAATAAAGAATATTATTTGAGCGTTATGCGGCGTTTAAGAGAGCAAATTCGACGAAAAAGGCCAGATTTGTGGAAAGAAAATTCTTGGATTTTGCACCACGACAATGCGCCTTCGCACAAAAATTCGTTCACAATGATAGCCATTGTGAACGAATTTTTGACCAAACACTCAACAAATACCATCCAGCAACCACCATATTCACCAGATATGGCTCCTGCTGACTTTTTTCTTTTTCCTAAACTCAAATTAATCACTTCGTGGCACCCGTTTTCAATCGATAGAAGACATAAAGGAGAATTCGCGTCGAGAACTGAACTCAATTCCGGAAGCAGCGTTTAAAAAATGTTTTGATGAATGGATTCTTCGTTGGCGCAAGTGTATCGTTTCTAAAGGAGCATACTTTGTGTAATGTAGGTAGATGAATATTGTTGATTATTGTAAGTCAGGTAGGTTAGGTGCCGGCCGCCGCCGGCAGTCCGCAATATACGAACTAACCGAGTGCCCGTGTTCCATTACGTTGCCCCGTTCCTACAAGATATCACAGTGGCGACGAGGATTAATTACTTTTGTGTGCGTGCGTATTTAGAACAATAGTCAAGATGTCGATTGGGAAGTTGTGCGAATTTGACGTAAAAACGGGACAGTGGTCGTCCTACGTGGATAGGTTGGACATGTACTTCCTAGTAAATAAAGTGGCGGAGGAATTGAAGTTACCTACTTTAATTTCAACAATCGGAGATGAAGCGTACGAGTTGCTCGTCAACCTGTCGAGCCCGAAGAAACCGTCGGAGTTAAAGTACGGGGAAGCCATAGGTATAATGCGTCAGCACCTTCAGCCGACGCCATCTTCACTAGCGGAAAGATACCGGTTTCGGCAGAAAAGACAGGGAGCGGACGAAAACGTGGCAACCTACGTCACGGAGTTAAAAAGATTAGCTCGTCACTGTAAATTTGCAGAAAATTTAAGCGAGAGCTTGCGAGACCAGTTCGTGTGCGGACTCAAGAGTGACGTCATCAGGCAACGACTGTTTGCGGAGGATGACTCAATAACATTTTCACAAGCCGTGAAGATAGCGAACGCAATGGAAGCGGCAGAAAGAGACGCAGCGGTAGTGGATGGAGCGTCCACATCTAGTCCAAAGGCGGAAGCGGTACATTCGGTCGCTTCAAACAAGGGAGACAGCAGCGGTGCGGGTCACAGCAGGAGCGGCGGCAGCATGCGGCCACGCGGGCGCCGCGGACCGGGAGGCGCGGGTGGCGCGGGCAGCGGCGGCGGCGGAGGCGGCGGGCTAGCCGCGAGCCGCGTGGCGCGCGCGACTGGCACGAGCTTTGCACGTAGCAACAACTGCACAGCTTGCGGAGCCACTAACCATAGTGTGGCAAGCTGTCGCTACAGGGAGTTTGTATGCAGCAAATGCCAGCGTACGGGACATTTACGTCGAGTGTGTCCGGAGAATGTCGAACAATCGTCGCGAGGAACTTCATATCGTCGCGCTCGACGGAATGGAAATATGTATTCCGCGGAGGTCGTAAGCGAGTCCGACGTGGAGGACATCGAAGAGAGTTTGAACCTGATTGGACTCAATAATTATAAGCCAGTAAGTTTACCTATTTGTGTAGATGATACCGTGTTAAATATGGAAGTAGATACAGGGACAGCGATTTCATGTATAAATGATTGCACCTACGAACGTTATTTTACACATCTGTGTCTTAAGAAGGACGATACAATTTTAAAATTTTATGATGGTACTAAAATCAAGCCATTGGGTATAATTCGCCCACGAGTTCGATTCCAAGGGCAGGAAAAACAGCTGGAATTGTTTGTAATAAAAAATGGTACTACGTCGCTGATAGGTAGGCAATGGTTAGCAGACCTACAAATAAAAATACCTTTGCTTACATGTACCCGCACCCGTAAAAGTATAAGTAACATTAATAGTGTGCAAATTAATGAAGGAATTGAAAATATTCTCGACAGATATAAGGAATTATTCAGCGGCGGACTGGGTCGGTACAAGGGCGGCAAGGCTACGCTGCGAGTGCGTCCGGGAGCGACGCCGGTGTTCGCGCGCGCGCGGCCCGTACCATACGCGCTGCGCGAGCGCATCGACGCAGAGCTGGATGCCATGCTGCGCGACGGCGTCATCGAGCCCGTCGACTGCTCCGACTGGGCCTCACCTTTAGTGCCGGTGACTAAAGCAGACGGTACGTTGCGGATTTGTGCGGACTATAAAGCTACTCTGAATCCCGCCTTGCTGATCGATCGATACCCGCTACCCAAGATAGAAGATGTGCTCGTAGGCCTAAACGGGGCACAGTTTTTTAGTAAAATTGACCTTTCACGTGCATACAACCAGGTAGAACTAGACGATACAAAAAAATACACGGTTATTAATACACATCGTGGTCTCTTCCAGTATAATAGGTTAGTTTACGGTTTATCGTCAAGTGTAGGTATTTTCCAACGTATAATGACGAATTTGCTGGGTAGTATACCGAATGTGCAAGTGTTTCTTGATGACGTCATAATTGGCGGGAAAAATAAAAGCGAACATTTACATGCACTCGAACAAGTCTTACAACGGCTATATATGAGTGGGCTAAAGCTAAAGCAAGAAAAATGTGTTTTCTTGGTTGATGAAGTGACTTATTTAGGCTACGTGGTTTCTAAAGAAGGGGTCAAAGCGGACATATCAAAAATAAAAGCAATAAGTAAATTAAAAGCCCCTAATAATATTAGTGAATTACGTTCCTTTATAGGTATGGTAAATTTTTTTTCCAAGTTTATCAATAATTTTAGTTCCATGTTGGTACCTTTACACAGACTATTACGAAAAGGGGTAGACTGGAACTGGGATGAACAGTGTGAGCGTGTGTTTACGCAGATAAAACAAGCTTTAATGGGCACCGAAGTATTAGCACACTACGATCCCAACAAACCTCTAATCGTGACGTGTGACGCGAGCGCGCGGGGCGTGGGGGGCGTGCTGGCGCAGCCCGGGCCGAAGGGCGAGCGCCCGATAGCTTATGCGTCACGTTCGCTTACCGTCGCGGAGAAAAACTACTCGCAAATACATCGCGAAGCACTTGCGATTATATTCAGTGTAAGGAAATTCCACCAATATATTTACGGAAGAAAGTTTATATTACGCACTGATCACAAACCCCTAGTATCAATGTTAGGCCCGCAAACGGGGATACCTACAATGACGGCTAGTAGAATGCAACGATGGGCAGTGATATTATCGGCATACAATTACGACATCGAATATATAAGCACGAATGAAAATTGCGCTGACGGCTTATCGCGTCTGCCCGAAAATAATAGCGTCAGAAACGAGAAGGAGGAATCAATTCCAGAACAAACATACCTCCACTTCGCACAAGACGGGTTGTTGCTTGATTATACCGAAATAAAAAAACAAACGGAGAGGGATCCGTTATTAAGTAGAATTTTAAACTACCTACGAGACGGTTGGTCAGATAGGTGTGAAATCGTGAACCTACAACCATATTTCAATAGGAAACCGGAACTTTACGAAGAGCTAGGTTGTGTCATGTGGGGTCACCGGGTGGTGATACCGGAAAAATGCCGGGATAAGATTTTAAAAATCATCCATGAGCCGCACATGGGCATCGTAAAGTCAAAGGCGTTGGCTCGCAGCTACGTATGGTGGCCGGGCATCGACGAGGCGGTGGAGCGCGAGTGTCGCGCGTGCACCGTGTGCGCCGCGTACGCGGACGACCCCCGCGCGCTGCCCCCCGCCCTTGGCCCTGGCCCGCCAGGCCGTGGTCTCGGCTGCATCTAGACTTCATGGGGCCTCTAAGCGGGAAAACTTATTTAGTAATAGTAGACTCAACATCCAAGTGGCTGGAAGTATTTCAAGTACCCAGTACGGCAGCGAGTCATACGATGGCCAGGTTGCGCGAGCTGTGGAGTAGATGGGGAGTCCCCAGGCAGTTAGTAACGGATAATGGTCCGCCTTTCACTAGTAGTGAATTTGCTCAATTCGTACAAAGTGATGGTATCCAGCATATATTCACAGCCCCCTACCATCCATCATCCAATGGAGCCGCGGAAAACGCTGTTAAGACTTTAAAAAGAGTCATTAAAAAAGCAAATTTAGATAACAAAAATGTAGATCAGGCTCTGAACACATTTTTGTTATATTATAGGAATACGGAACACTGCACTACCGGAATAAGCCCATCAGTCGCACTTATAGGGAGACGGTTGCGAACCAAGTTAGACATGCTAAAACCCGACATCGAAGTTAGAGTACAAAAAGCGCAGCAAGGGCAGGTTGATAGTGCGGGAGGGACGGAAAGGAGCGTGAAAGTAGGAGACGACATTTGGTATCGACAATATCTGAAAGGGGAGAAATGGCTGCCCGGTACTATACTCAACTCGACAGGGCCAAGCAACTATAAGGTACTAGACAGTAGCGGTAAACAAGTGCATAGACATATCGATCAGCTTAGGCGTAGGACAAGGAGTTCTCTCGTAGTCCCCACAGATTGGTCACGTTCACCGGAAGCTTCAGCTCCAACACCTACGTCGCCCCTCGAAGGCCGGTCGGAGCGGCCGGAGGCCTCGGTGGCGTCGTCGTCGCCTGCGCGGGAGCCTGCGTCGTCACCGCTTCAGAAACACGATCAGACCGATCGAGATACAGTGGCAGAAGAGTTCTCGACACCACCGTCTATGCCTGTACCGCCCCAGTCTCGCCCCATTAGGAAATGTAGGTTAAAGAAGGATGTTAATTCAAAGATTTAATTAAGGATTTAATTAAGTATTTAGTTAAGTATTAGATTTGGTTAAGTATTAAGTGGTGAAATATTATGATTTATCATTAAGTATAGTATAAGAGTAAGTTAGTTTAGTTATAGTCATTATTAAGTTAGTCGGCTTGTTGTTAATTAGTGGTGGAGGGATGTAATGTAGGTAGATGAATATTGTTGATTATTGTAAGTCAGGTAGGTTAGGTGCCGGCCGCCGCCGGCAGTCCGCAATATACGAACTAACCGAGTGCCCGTGTTCCATTACGTTGCCCCGTTCCTACAAGATATCACACTTTGAAGGTGATAAAATAAATTTGGATGAATAACAGACATTTTGTGTATTATTGATCTTTTCCCGGTACTTTCTTGACAGAGTAGTACACTTTCATCTTCTTCTTAGCGTGTCGATGGCAAAAATAGTACTTAAATATATATTTATATTTTAAATTAGTTTGGCCCAAAATTCAGAAACCGTTCAACGACGCAGCCATTAGGTCCTCACGTGCGCATGTGACGGGGCACGCAGTGCAAGATGGGAGGTGAGCTATTGTCTGTG
The DNA here is from genome assembly GCA_951799385.1 of Hyppa rectilinea. Lineage (NCBI taxonomy): Eukaryota > Metazoa > Arthropoda > Insecta > Lepidoptera > Noctuidae > Hyppa > Hyppa rectilinea. The sequence goes on along the minus strand of OX637312.1, from coordinate 14,528,288 downwards.
GGGAGATGCCGCATACACATCGGAGATCTGAGCCATCTATGAACCCCCACTTGTGGAGGTTCATAAGTTGCAAGTATTAAGATTATAGTCGCATTTGTTGTTTGTTGATACAACTTAGCATGCTCAAAGTAACATGAGACTATGTTTTGTTCAAAATATGAACATCAATTTCCAGTAACTATATTCGGAAAAATAATATAAAATCTAACAGACGGAAAAAGACCGTAGCCAATTTGACAGCAATGAGAGAGCGATTCAGATGAAGAAAGACAGCTGACCATCTGATCATCTCAGAAAGAATATTAATAAAAAAAAGGTAAAAATTTGGAATTACTATCGCCTCTTTTATGTAATGGGCTGTATAAACTTTCATATTTAAATTAAAATAGCAAATTTTTAGAAGAGGTATAGATATAAAAAAGTCATAACAAAGGCCGTCTGTGGCCTTAATTATATGAAAAGAGTTGTTATAAGTGTAGTCTGCCTCAATATTGTAATAATATTATCTCGGCCTCTAAAACACAACTGCGCCTGATAAAATCTTAACCCATTGGGTTAATACTCTGGCTATCGACTTTATACTTTTTCAGCGATAAAGATCTGCGGCTGGAATATAAGTCTAATGTGTGTACCATCTGAGGATAATGGAGCCCTACACGATTATCTTCAATAGCTATAAAAACTGGTACTTGAAAAATCATAAAACTTTAAGCTTATACCACGTTACAGAGATAAAAGGGTGGCGGCGGCGGCGGGCAGAGAAATATATAAAAGACTGAATAATAATAAAGAAAAAGAGAGAATAAAGATCATCATTACTGGTTATGAAAATGAAATACAATTAACGGCGAAAGGGCAAAATTCATCAAGTTTTATCAACGGATTCTAGGAGTGATTCAACGGGTTCCAGATTATTTGCGATAGGTAGCCCTTTTTTTTCTTTAGGGTGGGAAATCACCAAATTTTAATGACTGCTTCCGCTCTGGGTGGAGTGGAAGGGAGTGTCAGACTCTTACTGACTAAAACCCATCTATGTTTCTTCCTTAGCCCGGGGTAGTGGTAACCCTTTTGGGCTTGAGGAGACTTGAATCACCCGTCCGTTGAAATTATAACGAATAATCGGTCCCTTATTTCAGTTAATGCATGATAATGCACGACCGCACACCGCAAGAGTTGTAAGACAGACTCTCGCCGCAGCTAACATCAATGTCCTGCCCTGGCCTGCTCAGTCGCCAGACTTGAACCCGATTGAGCATGCATGGGATATGCTACAGAGAAGAGCTCTGCCGAATATGGAGGGTATCCAGTTGCAAGAAGACCTTTTTTTGTTGTTGCAACGAACATGGGCGGCCATTCCACAGCGTGATTTGGATGAACTCATTTTGAGTATGCCAAACCGATGTTCTTGTGTTGTTAGTGTTCGCGGTAGAAACACGGATTATTAATTGTTTAAGTTACCCAATAAAATTTTAAAGAAAACTGTTATTTCAGTCTTTTTTTCGAACTTTAATGTTAGTGGTTCAAATGTCAAAAATCCCTTTATTAGGAAAATGGCAAATTTCTTTATTAATGCAAAGGTGACTTGGTTTATCGTTACTGTGACAAACGAAAACACTTTATTTGATGAATCCTTAAAGAAAATTTAAATTAATATCAATCAAGAGAAAAGTTATTGCAAAAATATATGTTGATCCCTAGACACTTTTGATGTGTGTATTTTGAAGACAAAAACGCAAGCTTAATACATTCAAAGAATAATGAATACAGCAAGTGTATTCCGACCTCACAACATTCTTAGTTTAACATCTCAAAGAATTGTTTCTCCGACTTTAATATTACTTGAATTAATTACACTAGATGAAAATGCATATTTCACGCGAATAAAGCCGTAAACTACACATGAATATAACCTTTGCAAAAGTATGCAACTAGCTTGCATGCCAGTGTAACTTGTGTTGCGTATTATTCCATTTATTATTCTTATTTTGGTTTTTTGAATTATACTTTAATGCTGTACCGATTGACGTCATCATGTCACGGTAGAAACCAGCGCCTTAGCTCTGTTTCGCATAGGGTCAAAGTATTATGCTGAACGATGACCGTTTTGGGTGGATATAACGCATATTTTCCTTCAACTTCTTCTGTTTTGGTATGCGACATGTTTTGCCGCCAATAAACATATTTATATCTTTTTCCCGTGTGCTTTAACAGCTTTCGATTGCTGAAAGTCACGTGGCATAGAACTACTTGCATGCTTTCGTGCAAGTAACAGACACGTGTATTATGTGCTTAAAGTCTATCTTCTAAGTAAATATTTAAAGAGTTTGTAAAAAGTACTTGTGAACCGCCATCTTGGTAAGTGAGTTGTATGTCATGTGTCAGTTATTGCGGTGAATATTTAATAGACTTGTTGCCTCCGCCTGGATATTTCTTTGGTATTTATTTTCTTTGCTAGTTCGTTAATGAGCTTATAGCGTGTTTTAAGTTAGACGTTAACCAGCTTTAAAATATTACTGTTTTAGTAAGACGTTGTATTAGTGTTTTTATAAGTGGCAGTCTTGGAAACTGACTAACGATGTTTTTATACGAGTTGCTGTGCAATAATAACTACGTACATTGCTGTTTCAAACGTTGATACTTTTTATTTATACGTTTTGTTTCCTAAATCAAATAACGATCAAATTGAGGATTAACCGAATGAACGTCTCTAATCTTGGAAATGGAGGGTTTATCAATTTTTCGCAACAATTTGACGCTCAAATAAACGGGTTGTTGGAGTACGAAATTAAACGTAGCTGAGTGCTAAGTCAATAATGATCGATTGGGTCGGCCGCGTGTTCCCACCGGACTATAAAACCTAACTGAAAATATGGAGCTGGCAAAAAAAGAAGATTATTGCGATTGCGACTGGGTCCCGTGCCAATATAAAGACATTTTTTTGCCGTGCAAGTCTGGTACTTGCACAGCAAAAAAACGATGCAAATAAAATGCTGCTGTGTACGATTGCAACCGTGTTTGATTTTGCTTTCCCTTTCCAATCGTGATTTTTATTCCAAATACTTGAAATGAATTTTGGTTCAAAACCGTGTATTGCTGTATTTGTATTTAGGTAAAATTAACACGATTTCACAAGACAGATGTGAGTGGAAACGCCGGGAGTTGACGCATTAGTTGGGCATATTATTGGTGATTTTCTTCAGAAAGGTCGGATGTGTAGAGGTTTGATACGACCTTATAATGTAGCAGGCTGGTAAGAAAATAAATCCGTCTTGTATCGAGAATTAGTTTAAATATAAATGTTCAGGTTTATGTTTCAATAGCAGATGACTTTTATCGTAGGCGCGATGTTGTGAGCATGTTTCTTTAAAGAAATAAATATTTAAATCATTTAAATTGACTAAGTCTCCATAATAGTCAATATAGCGAAATCTCCTCTAGAAGGCAAGAGTGAGGCCCCTCTGGTCCTCACAGTACTTACGAAGTCAAAAGAGTATGTAAGAATCGTAGCAGACGTTCTATAGTTTCTGCCTAATCCCATGTGAAGATAGCGTGAGATAATGTTTGTATTATGTAGATAAAAAAGTTACCTACCTATGTTATATAGTAAATTTTAGGTATAACTATAAAAGCTCTATAATGTGAAATGGTCCTTACATCAAAATTTTTATCCTCCTAAGAGATTATAAAAAATCATTTTACGAAGGCTTCTTGGGTAGTTACATAAAAACCAACAACATGAATTTTTCAATGTCGTCTTTAAAACTAACTTGAAGTCCACTGAAAAGGAACTTAAAAAAAATGACGCTTGATGGACGGCGTGGGCTTATTAAGAACTTGCAATGCTTTATCAAAGGCGTAGTCAGCCTGTGTTCCCACTGCTGGGATACAGGCAATCTATATTCGAGAGGGAGCGGGCTGTATGTAATCCACCACACCATGCGGGCCCAGTTCGGGTTGGTTGAATTTATGTTTTTAGGCACAACCGGTTTCCTCACGATCGATATTTTCCTTTATTGAGCAGCGGTGGTGGAATTTTGTAAACAAACTAAAGCGCCTGCTTGGAAAGACTTTTTTATGGATGTGAAATTACCGAATGACTTCTCCCGCTCTGGGTGGAGCGGAAAAGAGTACCAGACCGTTACTGACTAAAACCCATTCATGGTCCTTCCTTAGCCCTTTGTGTTCCGGAGCAGCGGCAACCCTTACGGACAATCCCGCTGACCCGGCAGGCATAGGCTCTAACGGGGGCCTGTTACACAGTTATGCTGACATCTCCAAGTTTAAGCTGAATTGGTAAGTCTAAGCTAAGTCGGGATGAGTACGACTGGGCCACCACTGCTTTACTAGGCCACTACTGCATTACTTTCGCTTTACCTCATAACGAAAAAAAAATGGAGTAAAAAGCAGTTCCAAAAAAAATCGTATAAATTTTAAGAATCTTTAGTATTAATACCTTCTAAAAAACATTTCAAATAAATTATCCAACTACAGCGTTACTTTAGATTAGTATGAGATCGTGTAATAAATCCAGGCGCCAGGTGTAGATAACATTTTTGATAGATGACAGCAAAAATTCATGCTCTATCCAACACCGCACACGTCAAACTGTATAAACTACACATACATCAAAACCCAAATTCAAAATTCATACGAGATGGGTAGGTATGAGGCCGAATTCAGAATTGTTCATAAGTCAGAAAAAAACTACTAAGGAGCAAAGTGTTCAAAAAAGTTCGCTTGATAAATTAACGTTGAAATTAAAAATCTAAGAGATTTCTCGTGCTTGTAATCACTAGGTCGTTTACATTCTAAGGAAAACTATTAAGTTGCTTCAGATAAAAATGTTATCTACGATAACATTAACGTTCCTTTTAGTAATTTCAGGACGATCCAGTAAATACAAAATTATGTATCAAAAACTAACCGTTAGTAGTTATTTTAGCATTTCAAACTTTCAACCTTTATTATACCTGTATAAGCTTTTATTAACAACGTTACGTAATTTTTTAAATGGATACACAATACACAAAGCTTAATATTAATATTGTATTTATAAATAAATTCAGAGTTTACTTTAAAAAGTAATTAAGCGGACTGGTCAGTACAATTTCATGGAATCGGATATATTGCGCTGGCAAGCTTTTTATTTGAATTTGAAAAAAGAATTCCTTTCATTACACAAAGCGGGTATTCCCCTTTTAATTGAAATAAGGAGAACAAAAGATGTTTTGCTTATGCTGCATTTTCCCCGAATGTTCATTGCTTTAATATGCGCTTCAAGCCTTGTTATGCCTTTCCCGTCAAAGGCAGCCGAAACTCTGATTAGCAACGCTTGATTAGGTATCCTTTTGTGAGAATCCAATCACGTTTACTGTGTTCAGTGATAGATGTTTTGCCAAGATCTTTCGGGGGTAGCCTAGTTATTTGATAGGCCTGTTATTACCGAATATTTACTGTACCAACTATTTTATTTTGCGGGGTTACCGAATAAAACCGGCTAACTGTTTTGCTGATTTGTCTGATCTAAAATTGTGTTGTACATTTTGGGCAGCACAAACAATAAATCGTTAAAAATATTACGTTTTTTTTTGTAATCCAATGATCCTCTTCGGGTTTTTAAACAGATTTTCCTTGTCAACATTGCAAAGCGCTTATTTATAATGGAAATTTTTTAATTAATTTTTGATTGGAGAACTCCCTTAACACAACAAACTGGAAAAATTATCACACGACAAAAACTTCAAACGATAGATAAAACGCTCCCAACGCAGAAGCGGTTATCTGCACTATTTAATAGTAATAAGCTCTTTGACGCGATTCCATTCACTGGCGACCGAAACTCTAGTCAAATAGTGGGGAAAATGACTTCCTCTCAGTAAAAAGTTTTTATCTATACTTTTAAACGTGATCGCGTTCAGGAAGTTTATTAATTGTAAGTAGTAATAAAAAGGAAAAACAGGTGGAGGTGTATCTCCGTTCCACTCCGTTTAGGAAGCAATAAATCCAAGCAATTTGTCTCCCCATCTAAGCCACTGGTATATTTGAAATCGTTTTATTTTTATCATGTTTGAAAAATCTATACAACATGGCGACATTAATTTAACACACATATACGTTTTCACATTTTCGTTTCATGCAGACATTATATTTTCATTAAACGTTATTATTTACGAATTTATTTAAAATGTTAGAAAGTAGCATCTTAGAGCAACCTGTACTTAAAGAACTGTCGCGCAGCGGTCTTTGTCGGGGTCACGGATCGTTACATTCACATCAATGAAATTAAAACGAATAAGCAATACTATTAGGATGAAACAACTGCAAAAAGTAGACGAATTGATTTTATTATTTAGTTTTTTTTTTAATTTGCGTTTTATTTTAACCATCAACATTTATATGATTAATGGGTTAACTAGCCCTACCCGTGTATTGAATTAATGTCACCAATGTAGCGCCACGATGTATATCAATTCATACTCTAAAAGCTTTTATAGAGTTCTCCATCAAAACCGTGTGAAAATAGTGAAATCAATTTTTCTATTGAATCTGCTGGGTTAAAAATATTCACAGCTAACGGAGTTACGTCATGAATCATGATCCAAGCTCCCAACGAAATAGTATGAATAGCCGAATAACATAAAAACAAATGCTTGTTACTTTTTGACACCGGACTTTGGAGCACAAATAAAACGCGCGCACAATATTATTGATGTTTGACAATAATTTGAAATATTCTATACCAGTCTTTTGTTTACCAGTGAATTTGTGTGTTTTGTTGAATTTGATGTTTTCACATTATTATTTTACCAACTAAACAATGACCTAAATTTATTCTTGAGCCGACTGATTGATGTTGATCGCTCTTTTTGACAAATTCCTAGTCATCTAACGATATCCTCGGTCCTTTTAAACTAGAGTGCGGTCATAATTTTGTAAGTACGTAAACGATATGGAAAATGTCCCCTTTAATTTCGAAACCCCGATGATATGGCTAGGAAAGGAGTGACTACCGAGATGACGACTAATATGAAGAATAAGAAGTATGACAGGTGAACAGTTACACACCGATTTCTCTCTTTCAGTCGTCAGAAATTTGACATTTGAAAGAAGAAGACAAAGCGATGTGTAACTATACAGATGCTATACGTTTATTAGTAAGGGTATAAGAATATAGTCCAGATTTACAGCAACAACTTCTTTAAAACAATATTGCATCGTGACTAAAAGCGGTTATAAACTTCGTGGAGCGGACACAGTACCTAATGGATAACATCTGAGAGTGATTTAGTAGCTGCAGTGAAGACGGGAGACGGGACACTCGTCGCGAAAGTAGGTAGGACAAGACGTGTTCACTGTCATCGTAGTGACGGATGACCTTCGCTGCATAAAGCCAGTAGGTAATTAATTAATGTCTTGTCCTTCCTGACTAAGAGCTCGTGGCTAAGTAATGACAGCCGCAGGGATCGATAAGCTACGCTTGCCGGGGTTGGTCTGTGGAAGGGTGACCTTCCGATTTCGAGAATCCTCCGTGCCTCGGAAAGCACGTTAAGCCGTTTGTCCCGGCTATCATTCGTGGATCTTTGACAATCGTCACGGGTATTCTGAAGCTCGGGCTTCGTGTCTGACAGTCAGTTTTATCAAGTTGTATTGTATTACCCAGTTAGTAACTGGGTTGTGGCGGTCAGATAGGCAGTCGCTCCATGTAAAATACTGGTATTCAGCTGCATCCGGTTGACGGGAAGCCGACCCCAACATAATTGGGAAAAGGCTAGGCAGGCAGATTTTTGTCCGTCCTGACTACGAATGAGGCTATAGCGGCATCTACCACGCCACTTGCGAACTACGCATTACACTAATGTCACAACACCCGTCTATTCGAAGGATCCTTACCTTTCTATGGAGGATGAGTGAACTTAACATCCTGTTTCTCATACCTCTAAGAGGCCATTTTGCCGTTCCCCAAGGGCGTTGTCGTAAGCGGCTGAAGGTTTGCGCGAAGGGAATTCGTGGCATTAATAATACGCTACGATTCACAGTCTTGCGGGGTTTGTAAGCGGATTTGGATTTTTTTGTCGATTTCTAGAGAATTTATTGAAACCCCACAAGAGTAATCCGATATTAATTGCTTTTGTTTCAATTTAAATTGTTGTATCACATTAACAAACGGACTGCTTATAATTAATGTCGTATTCCACTTCGATTACTTTCAAATTAATTTTGGAACACGCTTACAAGGAATTCGGTTTGTAAACAATCAAAATTAATTAATGAATTAACATTGAATAAAGTGCGGTATTTCTTCCCTATTTACAGTGTACACAAAATTTTATGGAAGATTGTTTAACTGAACGGTTCGACTAGCTGTGCTTTTACCAGCTCGAAAATATAAAAACGTTAAACGTTTAACGTACGAGTAATAAAATTCAGTTTCTAGTTCAGAAAACTGGCCCGATGTGCGACTACTAAAGATAACACTTTCAAAAGAATTTTCTATTAATAATCTATTCTGCGCACTAGGGTGAAATATTATTATCCCGTTTTAATATTTGAAAACAGGACTAGTCCAATAAAAAGAGTTGTTAAAAGCAACGACGGCTTTTATAATATTTTAATCAGCTAATTGATTATTGAATTATTCGTACAAATGCGTTACGACACTAATAAATAAACGGATGATTAGCAAGCCTGAGATCGATTGATGAATGAACGCGGGAGGGTGATGCTGACAAAACGGCGTAGACAAAGGCCACTCCCTCATGTGTAAGCATTGAGAGGAAGATCTTATTGTAATTTATGCTATTATTACCTTTCTGATACATAGTAAAGTATATGTATATAGATTGTGTTAGGTTAAACGAGGGACATACTTCCAGGTTGTATAATACTCATGGAAATCAACAACGGTGTCCATGGGACTAACTCTGAAATGTGAAAAAAAAAATATAAGCTGTTCCATACATTTTGACGAATTATGCGAAAATAAATGTACTGAACAGCTGTTTTTTTTTTTTAAATTCAGGTATAGTTCTATAGTCAAAGTTGTTCATTTTCATGAGTAAAGTACCCCCTGAAACTACGTCCCTCTTTTAACCTAACACACTGTATACAGCAGTAGTAGAAGTCTCACAAACTAGTGACAAAATAAAACGTTGACACAACGGTACAAAGAGATACAAACTCTGTCGATAATACTTGGACATGAACACCAAAGGGAAGTAAAGACAAATATCAATGGCACACTTGACAAACAGTTCAGGTTCCCAAAACGACTTTCTTTCGTGTGAAGACTACCGAATCGTACGAACCGCGCGATGGACCACGAAAATCTTTGTCGAAAAAACCTTATTTGATATATTGGAAGATTTTGGTTCCCAACGGGTATGAGGTTGGATTTATTCTGTCCCCAAGCTTTTGCGGCTTATTTATAAGCGGTATCACATTACATTGATGGATGAGTGCTTTTAATGGATAGCGTTAGTGCAGATACTCGGGCGGTGATTTACAAGTAAATAAACAGACGTGAGTCATCGATGTTTTATGTGAAAAGTTTTTATCGATGGATGACCACGGGTAATAGTGTGGTAAATATGAATATGTATTAATTTATGTTGGCACACGAAAATAAAAGGGCAAAAACGATGTATTTCTTTGAACAGAATACTAAAAATTAATCCACACTATATATAATATAATATATATAATATTATAAATGCGAAAGTAACTCTGTCTGTCTGTCTGTCTGTTACCTTTTCACGCCTAAACCACCCAACCGATTTTGCTGAAATTTGGTATGTAGATAGTTTGCATTCATGAGAAGGACATAGGCATATTATTTTTTGGAAATTCAACCCCTAAAAGGGTTACAAGGGGTGGCAAAGTTTGTATGAGAAAAATATTTTTATTGCACATTTTTGCATAGGTAGGTAGGTAGGGTAGGTAGGGTAGGTAGGGTAGGTAGGGTAGGTAGGGTAGGTAGGGTAGGTAGGGTAGGTAGGGTAGGTAAGTTGGTAGGTAGAGTAGGTAGGTAGGGTAGGTAAGTTGATAGGTAGAGTAGGTAGGTAGGGTAGGTAAGTTGGTAGGTAGAGTAGGTAGGTAGGGTAGGTAAGGTAGGTATCATAGTTAAGACAGGACAACGTCTGTCGGGTCAGCTAGTTTTTACATATAACAGAAAAAAAGGAAAGGAAATAATACAGAGAATATTGTATTCATAATTAAATTCAATGAAATAATAAAAAAATAAAATAAACTAAGTCTTTTGCCAGTGTATTTATGAATATAATATTATTGGATATTTCATGTCAGGAAAGAGATTAAAAGTTAAAATTCATGATTCATAAAACGTTATGCCAGCAAGCAAACATCAGATTACATGGCGAAAGGCGCCGATAGTATACAGCCCTACTGCCCTGAGGTGGCTGCGCGGTGCGGTAATGGGGTATGGTGACGCGAAAGCTCACTGATTTGTCAACTTGTGACAACTGTCATCATTCCCGCACCGCGTAGCTACCCCAAGAACGGTCTGAGATAAGCGATAACGAGCTTAGATGCCACGGATCATTTAAAATTATTTTTTTTAACTGTTTTTGATTAATTATTTAAATCTTTTTACGTTCTGCATCGTTTTCACATGTATAATGTCAACATGAATGATGTAACCCATATTTCGTAAAAGCGTCCGTGCAGTTTCTTGCCTATTCATCTCCATTGGTACCTACTGCTTTGGAATGGGCAACTAGCTTCATCTTTCTGACTGACCGGCCCCTTGACAATTCAAAAGTGCCTGTATTTGGTTTATTTGAAATAAATGCTTTGTGTTTGAGTTTGAGTGATATTTTGAATATCACATTGTGCACTTCCAATATTCAAGCTTCCATATCCAGTGTCTGAATTTCTCTCTGATACGATTCAACCCTGTCACTACGTCGTTCAATCTTTTATGCAACGATCTTTTATACAAATACGATAAAGTCTGAATGGGAGTGCCTGAGTTAATCTAGTTAATCTTAACTGAATTTACACATTACTGTCCGGTTGGTCCAATATTTAGGGTAAAATCTGATGACGACCTTCATATTTACATAATTTTATTCTCAAATGGATAACCCGCGATATCAGTAATCTCATTTCCAAGCACAATCAGCCTCAAACAGATGTCATTCTGAAACTCTTTGACAGTTTGTGACACAATTAACGCAGGGTGTTAATTTGCTTAACAATAAATTTCCTTGACTGTATGTTCTAGGGGAATATGACCGCTTTATTAAAAACTTTCGTACAGTTAAATCTACATCTGATATACCTACCACTTTAATGTGACATATTGTTGGAAAAGGGTTCCTGACGTGGGTGTCCTCTACAAACTCGCTAAATAACAAAAAGAGGGACAGTTCTCTTCAATGTTCACTCACAGCTTTTGAAACTGGCCAAGTAGGCTTTTTACTAATGTTATTATTACTCTTTTACTTCTTTTCACATTTTAGAAGCAGTCCTTTTGTTTCAGCATATTTTCGAGGCTACATCTAAAGCATTTTTATGAGACCCTATTTTGTTTTGAAAGCGTAAATTAAATTATATTTGCCTTTTCCGGAAAGTGAGGACGACTGAGTAAAGACAAAGTCATCGTTGGAAAAGATTTTTTATTTTCCTTTTTGCACTAAATTGAAGGGACTCAAATATTATATTTAAATAGCTTATTCCGAACGTAACATGTACTCTTAGATAGGTAAGATTGTGTCTACGTTTGGCATAAAGCTCCGCCTACTTAAATTCTAGATACAACAGCTATTTCCTCCATTTACAAGATTAAACAATTAGTGCCTAATATTGTACCACAAGGGCTGCGTGAGAACTACGTGTTGTTCCGCAAGCCAATTCAAAGACGTACCATAGAAAGTTTGCTATTTATTTAATACTTTAAGCACAGAAATGTACAGAGGCGGACTTAATGCTGTATAAGCAAGCTATAAAGATTAGGTACCAATTATTTAAATGATGAGGGGTTATTACCATAATCACTACTATTAACGAGCTGAGAATTAAGTGCTCTAAACCCTTCCCATAAGTCGGTTATTTACTTTGATTTGAGTAATAAAAAGTGTTGGTTTGTCTTAACATTGCTGCGAGACAACTTATAACCTAGATTACAGTACATCGTCTGCCTAGCCTTTTCCCAACTATGTTGGGGTCGGCTTCCAGTCTAACCGGATGCAGCTGAATACCAGTATTTTACAAGGAGCGACTGCCTATCTGACCTCCACAACCCAGTAACTGGGCAATACGATGCCCCTTGGTAAGACTGCCTGTCAGATTTTCGGGCTTCTGACGACCCGTAACGACTGTCAAAGATGCACAAATGACAGCCGGCGTCTCGGTATGTAAAGATGGTCACCCATCCACGGCCAACCCCGGAGAGCGTAGCTAGTTGTTGGATCGACCTGTGAGGCTGTTAGTACTTAACCACGCTTACATTACCTGGCAGATAATAAAAATGCGATAAGCCCGGTAATCTACCCTTTTATGAGCAAGATGAGCTATACTTGTGGTACAAGCAAATATTCAGCAAATTGGGACCCACGTAACAAGGTCATCTCGTACTCGACACGAAAACGCTCTTTGCCTGATGAAATAATTTGTATAATCGAATATTTTCCGTTTTATTTGTTTTTCTGAGCTGTGTAATTATAATTTGATTAATTTCGTGTGTGTTGTGTTCTTAATTGGAGTTTATTATTGTTAGTGTCCCTAATAAGCGGACGGGTGAAAATGGGTTGATGTTTTTATTTTATTACAAAATTTTGGGACCGACTCATAAAATAATGAAAACCTATTTTTATACACGATGTCCAGAATTAGCTATTTAAACAACATGTTTTGGATTTGATTGTTCATGTTTTGATGGTGTTTGACATATAAGTACAGTGAGGTCACATATAAGGTCTATTGAAGTCACAGTGTAAATTCTAATAGGTACTTGGCTATTGTTACCATAATTAACGCCGAATACAAAAGGACATTCCAGTAAAATAGATTTAAAACCACCAAATAAATCGTATCAACTTTCTACACAATGCAACGCGAGATATAGTTACAGGAACATCAAAGGCAGAATTATTGAAATGAATCCGGCGCGACGGGAAAGCAGCATATTTTACAGCACATCGTTAAAAGTTACCGCGTCCCGTCCGCACCACATAAGCACGCCCCGCTATAACTCTAGTTTCGAATTTTAACACAAATTATCTTCCAACCTTATCCTTAAGGAGAATGGGTAGAACTGGCTCACTATGTGTACACAAACGACGCGTGACGTCATGATGAGAAGGTTGCAAGGACATAATTTTCTTCGTGATGTAAGTGGCAAGGCTCAGTGTGTAGGTCTGATGTTGTTGACTTGGGCCACCTCATATTTTTTAGGGTTCCGTATCTAAAGGGTAAAACGGGACCCTATTACTAAGACTCCGCTGTCCGTCCGTCCGTCTGTTACCAGGCTGTATCTCATAAACCGTGATAGTTATACAGTAATTTATGTTGTCGCCATAACCACAAATACTTAAAACAGAATAAAATAAATATTTAAGGGGGCTCTCATACAACAAACGCGATTTTCTTGCCCTTTTTATAGATATTGGTACGCAACCCCGTGCGTGAGACCGACTCGCGCTTGGCCGGTTTTTATCTATATTTTCGCTTCTTATTATATTATTATGAAATAGGATTACTTTAATCGGATCAATTTTATTTGAGGGTCGCATCAGTTTTCTCCGTTTTATTTCTGTGATTTCTTTGTTTTCAGATAGAATGTTTTTTTTTCACAGGAAGCTTTGAAGCTTCTCTTACAGTTTTTACTTTTTTAAACTGATTTAAGATGGCATAATTCCGGTGTCGGGAAGAAAGGAGTTACCAACCATTTTTACCGGAACATGTCACGAAAGAAATGGGAATGTTTCCCTCAAGTTTTATTTGTGAAATATTAGATAGAATTAAGTCTAACCTTATCTTAGTAACTGGTTTATAGTGTAGCGTTCTATCACCGTCTCGACGTAAGGCATTACTGTCATTTTTGAAATCCTTGAACGATGGGTAATTAAGGGATACATTGAAGCAAAGTTCCAAATGCAATAAGAAAATGTTGAGAATGCTCCTTTAAAATGTTGCATGCTCTACAATGTAACTTCAGAACTAAGCTTAAAACGACCAGCAATTTCTGTTGCGTTTCAAAAATGTTATTTGCTTCCATAAAATGATTGATTGTTCAGCAAAATAAACTTAAATGGCAGTGTGCAGTTTCGCAGCAATTTTCGCTCCGTTTCCCGCGTCATTTAATATTTTCTGTTAAACTTATAGTTGGATAAGGGTTTACAAACTTTTGTATGGAACTAACAGTGTAATACAGAAACTTCCCGTTTGCATTAGCTGATCCAATAAATAGCGAAGCTTTATAACTTTGTACAAATACGTTACAATAAAAGTTTTGAACAATTCGTGTTCTTTGACAATGTTTGTACATTCATTTGATATAGTTATATTAATTAATGATCTGAACAAAATAAGCTGAAAGAACTAATGATATCATTGTTACTTAGACTTGGGTTTGTTTTGGAATAAACAATGTAATTATGTAGATAAATGTCTGATGTCATTGCCAGCATTATCTTAAATTATACACCAAACTTGAATACTTATTCTAGAACTTTTTCAGGCAGGCAGACAGGCACTAGCAAAATACGTTAAAAATTAGTGACTCGTTCAAAGACGGAAGGAGGATATCATTTGTTTCGCTCGGAGGAAACATTTCCGTGCGGATCATTAAGAGCTGTTGGCACGACTCGAAACCATAAACATTGACAACAAATTGTACCACGATCGCTGTGCTGTACTGCAACCTTTTAAAATTGAAAAACAAAATAACATTTCTATTTTGCTCACATTCGAAAAGACAATTCAACTCTGAAGGAGAAGTATAACAGTAAAAATATTTTAAATTATAATTCATGCAAATCTAATGCCGAAAACATTCAACTTTCAGTCTCACAAAGGAATTAAAATTACTTTGAAAAACTTTAATCATTAATTCTATCCGATAAGACTGAGACAACTGAAGAGTAATTTACTACACTAAAAAAACTTAATTAAAAGTAGGATCAAGGGTTTTTTCTCGACGCCACAGGGGACTTTATCGAGTACTTATTGCCCGCGAATCGGTGGCATGTAGATTTTTCGTCAAGCATTTAAAAGTCGCCTTTAAAAGTAGTTTTTCTACACGTCTCAGGCTACCTCTCTGTTACATTATGATCGGGGAAGTGGTTTAGTCTTGATGAGGTAACAAACAGACAAAGTTTTTCATCACACTAATATTATAAAGGCGTCAGTTTGTGAGTGTGTGTGTGAGTTTGTATGTTAGTCCGTCTTTCACGCACAAATGGGTCTGGATGAAATTTGGCACTGAGGTACTTTATGACCTGAATTAACACATAGTATACTTTATCCTGGTAGTACGTTCCCTTGGGATAAGTTCCGAGATCCACACGGCCGAAAACGCGGGCAGAAGCTAGTTTTTAATATTTGTATGAGATTAAAGTATCAATACATTTTAAGATGGTCTTGGTGCTCGTTGGTCTAGTGGTCGCAAGTGCTACGGCTGAGCATGAATGAGGTCTTAGGTTCGATTCCATCTGGAATTTCTCAGTAGCAGCGTGGAGTCAGGTTTTGTGTCCAGTGGATGGCAATAGGCTCGCGGGAATACTACAGGAGCATCTCTGCCTTATTCTTCGGGGAATACAGGCGTGATGAGGTTATGCGACATTTCAAGTTGGTACAAGTCTCTTAAAATGTAATAAATGAAGACTAGATTTGCTGGAGTTCAAACTTTCGAATTTTCAGTATAATGGTAGTTTATGGGATGCGATTTTTTTCGTCGAAAGCCTATTTCAGACGACTGCTGCTAAGATAAGGATTCCACAGTGGTTTGGTTTAGGAATGTGTATCATAAACCTTTATAAATCTCCGAATTAACTTGTGATGTGTTCAAGCTCTGTACAGTTAACTGCATGTCAATGGTAGCTCAGTTTTCGTTAAAGTAATATTATCGACGAACAGTAGTCTACTCGCAAGATAATATTATAAGTATTTTATAAGAAACTTAGGGCGAATTTCACCATCGAACTGTACGTGTTCAGCACATCTTAACTGAGTTCGAGCACTGTCTTACATCGGTGAAATTCGTAATTTATCTATACTTTTTAAACCTGTAGAAGATTCCGCTATCGTGAACTTAATAAAAAAAATCATCGGAGGTAAAGGCGGTAAGACCATTTACTTCTGTGTCAATGAGCTTTTAATCATTTCAGTCAGCATTTTTTATTGGATACTCTTTACAACTTCGCGACATAATCATGTTTTAACTTTCCTCTACCTGGAAGGTGTATCATCCACTTCTGTAAACTTTACACTTTCGGATGCACTGGTTCACTGGGGAACGAGAGACTGTTAGTAAAACCGCCCGAACTTTGCAGGAGTTTGTCTTTTTAGTGTCGCCTTTGATTTGCCGCTATGACCGTGGCAAAGTACTAACGACGCCCAATTACTAGTTTGCTGCTTATATTTTGTAAAAGAAAACTTATAATATGGGACATCTCCTAAAAGTCTTATTAGATTGAAGAGAATTTCTGCTGCCCCCAACTGGAAAATAGTATGATGTCATTTTTTAAATTTTTACTTGAAGAAATTAAAAAGATCGTTTCGTTATTTCCAACGTTGATTTCAAACCAAAGCTTTCTATCGATATCAACATCGGCGGCGTAGCTTAGAATTGGCGTAGCATTACGCGTAGCAATGGCGTAGCGCTCCACGTAGCGTCCGTAGCAGCAGTAATCGTAGCACATGCGTAGCAAATTCCTTACGCTTAACAAAATAGCAACTCAAATAGGCCCGCAATACATATTGGTAATAAGTAATCCCGACTACAAAGGTAGGACTGTACCCTCTTATTCCGTGACCGATTTTCTTGCCGTTTAAATGAGTTAACTTTCAGCCGACAGAACTAGTCACCAAAAAGTGGATACGACTATATTTAAAGGTCACTGGGCTAACGCCAATAAACTCTGATACGAAGTTCAAGCTTACCAACATCCGAAACTCTAAGCTTTTAATCAATGGGATTAAGCCTTCGTAAACTTGGTGGAATGTGAATCGGTTCGGATTGCTATAGCCATTTGTTAGTGGAGGCGAAAGCAAAATCCACAGCCCCTATTTACAGACCACTCGATCGTTACCTAGTGAGTGCTCGGCTTCCGAAATAGCAACAACAATAAATCTAAAACCAGGGCCGGATCTGTACTGTAAATTAATTCGGGACAAGCACTAACTTCTGGCGCTCCAACTTCGCAAACGCGAGACGACAAGAATTATATGATTTATGTAGCTAAGGAAGTGACTAGCATACAACATTAGTGCTTAAAATCTAAATGCATCGTGTTTAGGAAAGCGCTAGTGTTAGTTCGTGTTTGCGCTAATTTCAAGTTACTTAACGCTCGCTTTGATGGGATTTACGCTACTCATTTAAAGTTGGGAGTATTAGAGTTTACAACATTAGCTGTGTTTTATTAGGAAAATCAAAGCAAGGAAGCCAAAATTGTGAGTACAAAATACTGAAAGATTTATTATTTTTATTACCTTATGCTTTTTGTATTTACATACCTTCTGAACTAATATTGAATTTACGCTGAATATTTTTTTCTTTGACTGTTTCGTTGTCGGTCTAGTGGTCGCTACTGCTGAGTATGAGATCCTGGGTTCGATTCCTGGGTTAGGCAAAGTATTATTGGGCGTTTCGTTTTTCACTTACTTATGCTTCTACATATTCAGAGGTACAGATATCGGATACCTCCCTATCCAGGGATCTAGGGCTGGCTTTATCGACAAAAATCCGGGTCGTCAACATAAATAACATGGAGTATGTCATCTTATGAAAAGACAGGATATCCTTACGCTATCGGAATCTCTTCTGGTTCACGACGAGCTGTGATAAAACATTACTGTAAGATTTATGGATTATCTTCTGACAGCATAAAATATTTCTATAAAACATTTTCATACTAGCAACCGATCTTGATACTGTGCAGAATTCCTTTTTTGTTGAACATAAATTTTGGCGTGAACGGTCTAAACGTTGAAATAGTATCAAATTGTGTTAAACTACCAAATTGCGTGATTCACATGAAAAAAGTAAGAGAGTGTGCCAACGAATTTAAATTTCTTAAATATATTGTCTTACAAAGTATTTTGTACAATAACTATACAGTCTATACCGGTGGAGAAATAACACACCAACAACAGTAGCAATGGGTTTCATTTTGAAAGTTCAACAACATTCATTGCGTTATTTACTTAGTTGGACAAGCAAAGTTTCGTACATGTGAAACAATGGATTAGTAATATCCTACAAAGTGTGTTACGCAATCAAGGTGCTGTACCGATTCAGAAATTATTTCAACAAATTCATTTAAAAGAGGTAATGCGAGATATTACATTAAAATCAAGTTGATAATTATGTATACTTTAGTGCCATCAAAAGATAATAAAACGACAATGGAACTGCATTATCGAATACTCATTAATTTTGTAGCACTGAAAAGTGAATTCATTAATATTAATTTAAATATACGGTAATATTCGGGAACAATGGTGCGACATGAAATGGACTGGCTAGTTCAATCATCTATTCGGTAAATTGACTTTGGTGGATAATGAATTAGTGGTTGCCATAAATTGAATTTTGCCACTAATCGACGGTAGCGAGGAACTGACGTCATCGTAATAACCGTTCATAAATTGCCATCTATTTAGTATCAAGAGCGAATTTTGTGGCTTGTTATGTTGCTGTTTAAGTCGTAATTACAAAATAAATACTACACCTGATATGACACCTGTAATCTTCGATGGGATAAAATTATTATTATTATTAATATTTTAAGCACAGAAATGTACAGAGGCGGACTGAATGCCATTGGTAATTTCTACCAGTCAATCTTTGGGTGATACAGAGATGAAACCAGTGCAATTGCAGTTGTAAATTAGGCAGTGGTGTAACCAGCTGGGAGTTGCGGAAGGATTGTATTTTCCTGCAACCCCCAGCGCAGGTGTGAGAGGGAACACCAGGGGTAGTTTTTAGTTCCACCCCGAATAAAATAAAAAGACATTGATGTAGCACTCACATTTCACCAAATATGTTTAAGTAAAAGGGAGCGAGCTTACTGTCTCAACCGAGCACAGATCTAGTGTCCGGACTGCTAATGAGAAATTCCTGATGAAAAAACTGAATAACAATTTGCCTGACCCGCAAATTGAACCTAGGCCCTTATGCTCAGCAATAGCGCTCGCAACGATTAGTCCAACGAGATAGTATTAAAAGAGTTAAAATTGTTTTTGTAGGACAATAGCCTGTGGTTATGAGTTAAAAACAAAATTGTGGTGTATCTAATTAATCTGTAAGTGCTGTTTTCATACTAAACCCCGACATTTCATTTCATGACCGCCCGTTAATGAAATTTCGACCAAATGTTGTGCGATAATATATTTATTCATATTGCTTAATCTAATCAACACACCACACTACCTCATTATAACGTCACATTTGAACTGTTTAAATCGTTTTTAACATGATTTTATTAGGTTGACCTAATCAAATCTAAAGTAATCTCTCAACGTAATTTTCATCAAATTCAGGACGCCTGATTAACGGTAGAGTTTGCACATGTATGATGATAATTACTGTTAATGCTATTTTGAGACAAAAAATAGGGACACAAATTTTTGTTGAAAAAGAAAACTAATAAACACCCGAAATTGTCAAGGCGAATTAAATAGTAGAGTAAAAATCACCCCACGCTTTTTTACGGTGACGGTTGATCGGGTGGGCATGATTCGACACAACTCAGCGGCAAGATTCCATTTTGCCGACCAGTTGTGCCGATCCTTGCCACCCCAAAAAAGAGTGTCGCACCCCTCAGTTTATCAATATCCACTTTCTGGGAGTTTCAGTAATAGATAACTAAAATAGAGCAAACTGTTAGCTGGCTAACATATGACGTTATTGACAGCTACATAGCAAATTGGCAACAGCCTCTCATCGTTCTGGCAGAGAAGCCTTTGGGTATGTACCCAATACTAATGATGCTAAATTGGACCGTTTTAGAACAGCCTAGCGCCTGATGATACATTAGACAATAGATTCATTATTTAGGGTAAGTCCGGGGTAGTTGGCCATAAGGGAGAGATGGCCCGCTCAAATAATTTAAGCAATCGTTGACTAGATGTCGCCAGTTACAGTTCAGTGCGCTTGGCATCGTGCGCAGGAGCTAACCTACGACCGCCATTTCGGCGAAAAAAAATCAAAAAGTGAGTAAAACCCTGTTTATTGTTTGAACTAGTTTAAAAATTTATTAGAGGTTTCGTGTTTTACTAGATTGTGATATTACTTTCATAAAATAATAGTGTTTTTTGCATTTGTTGTCCAGTATACAGTCAACTTATTGTTCTAACCTCAAAATTACTCGTGTTGTGTTTTGATTCTTTTTTATATTAGGCATGGTCATCTCTCCCGGAAAAAAAGGAGAGATGGCCAGTTGAAATCGGTATGTGATGGCCATATGGCCAACGTGTACGGATGGCTTAGAAATGAAGTCTAATTCAAATAATTTGTGTTGTTTTTTTACAAATATTGTCTTCTTTAGTTATATTATTCAAATAATAGTTTATATTCTATAAGTATAAATATTTGTTTTAGATGCCTAATAAATACAAGAGAAAGGCAGTAGCCGCCAGATGTAAATGGTCAGAAGAATCTCTGAAAGCAGCTAGTGCGGTGCAGAATTATAGTTTTTCTGTACGTGGTGCAGCTATTCAGTTCGGAATACCAAGAAAAACTTTAAAAAGAAGATTAAAGAAGAAAACAAAAAACATATCGAAGCCAGGAAAAGTGCGGCTGAGAAAAATATGAAGAAGGAGAACAAAAAGAAAGCTGGAGAACTTAAGAAGGAAAATGAAAAAGCGGTCAAACAATGCACTGATAGATTTGTTAAGAAAATAAAAGCCATCCGAAGAATTTCTGATAGGAGGGATGATGTCCCGTTAACATTAATACAAGATAAAAAAAAGAATAGGAAGAACGACGAAAAAGAGAACTGTCGCGGATGTGGAGAGAATTATTATGAAACATAGCTCGTGGAAGATTGGGTCCTATGCAATGGGTGCCAGTTTTGAGTTCACGAAAATTGCACAGATTATGATTTTGAAAAGAAGAAAAGACTGATTAAGTATAGAAATTAGGACGAAAAACTATGTTAAAACTAGGTTTAAGTTATGGCTGTCTTACCTCTAGTGCTATGGTCATCACACCCGGATACCCCGGGAGAGATGGCCCATTGTGATTTAAAAAAAAAAATGTTTTAAGGCGATGTCATTAGTAATTGTTACTTTTGTGCTAAATATATTATAGTTAATTGTTCAAAGTTTAATTACAAATAAAAATTTCTGTAATAATGTTTAAGCTTTTTTTTTAGCAATGCTTAAGGAAAACTATGGCCAACTACCCCGGACTTACCCTACAAAAAAAATGGTTCTGATCACCTACAGGTGAAGTACGAGGAGAGTGGGTAGAAAGTCAAGATAGGTCAAAGAAAGACATATTTTACCCCCTTTTATTCAATTCATACTTGCACGATGATGAGATCATTATTATTCAAACTCCGTACTGGCAACATTATGAACGTAAATTCCAGTTCAAAAGGTGACATGTGCTTGCTGAACGAAAACGGAATACTATTAAAAAGTTACTCAACTTTATCGGTCCACAAAAGTAAATATACGAATTTCATTTATCCAACAAATCCGGCCCTGACAAATCCGTTGAACTAATCCGAGGAACGTCTTAGCCACGTTTAATATGTGGTTGTAAACAAAAGCAATAGGCTCACAGAGATAAACAAAACGATTGTATTTTGTGGTTATAAAGATTATTTGTGAGCGAAAATAGAAGGACTAAAGCAGCGAAGTGGCAATGAACGTACACAAAGGGCTAAGTACCTGTTAAAGATTAGATTTGGTTTTGGATTAGGGATAAATGCTTCTTAATCAAGATCAGGGGGCAGACCACCACCTCTTAAACTAGCAGTCTTACAATATTCCTTCATCGTGGAAGACAGATGAAGCTTTTAAGTCTTGAGCTCCGTCTCATTGTAACACTGAAGTAATACTGCAATAAGAAGTGGTGGTTCTGGTACAGCAAGCACTTAACGTAAGCTTAATACAATAAATATCAAGTTATACAAGACTTCGGGTTATTGGTCGATTCACACGAATTTCCTCTCCAAAACTGGTTAATCTATACCACTAAATAATATTTTTTATGTGAGAATCGACGGCTCCAGAAATACTTACATAATATAATACGTATGCAATTGGTTTCGTTTTTTATTTTTTTAAAGAAATAAAGTTTTTTATTGCTGAATACAAAAATAATTGATAATCGTAGTTTCAAGTAAGTTCAACTTTATAACACAAAATTCAAAATGTGTCAATTGCTTATAAGTTACTTTTGAGATGTCGATTCGCCCATATATCAATTAACATCGTGCGAGTCGCCATTACAAAAATAAAGCGTGCGAGTTCGTGCGAGTAAATTCGTGCGTACTAACCAACAAGTCGAAACATCATATAAGTCTATTTCCAATAAATGCTACTGCCAAAGGAGAAAATTCCTCTTATTACAACCACTTGATCTGAGGGTAGTTAACCACAGATTGTTGTAATTAGACAACGCTGCAGCCTGTGTGATAATTGAAAACAGTCTTCACGCCCCACTTATTTTTTTCGTTATATAAAACTAGCTTCTGCTCAAGATTTCGTTCGCGAAAAATAGCGGATGCCTACATCATTATAACTACCTGGCCAATGTGGTTTGAGCTATGTGTTGATAGATCAGTCAGGCGGCAGTCAGTCACGGTTCCCATTTCTATGAACAATCTAAACTTGCGAAATTGTTGAAAATTGTAAGATTTGGAATGATTGATCATTCCAATCTCACAATTTTCAACCATTTTTTGTTTCCGGACCAATGCATTCGGCAAAAACACAATTTAATGATATAGGGACAAGGGTATTGTATTCTATTGAGATTTTCCGGTGTCAATAAAACGGGAAACTCTGTGGGATTATTGAAAGTGTTTTTGAAAGGAAAATTGTCAACCTTTTTAGTACAAAGTTCTTAACCTATCAACAACCTACAAAAGAGAGCTATGATAGGAAGGACGTGAATACGAATCGGATATGCACAAGCTCAATTTGAATGAAAAAGGCTTTTGTCTACCGTTGGACTGCGGTTGTTTGAATAGAGTCGATGAATTGACCAATGATCGTAAACAAATATAATACATAACATCACACCTGTAATTCCCGAAGGGTTAAGATGAGAGCAGAGATGCAGTATAGTACACCCATATTTCGCCAGTTATTTTTAAGTACCGCGTCATAGGGGTGAGCCTATTGCTATCAGCCGGGCTGCTACTGAAAAAATCCAGATGAAAAAATACTTTGCACGGCCCACGAATCGAACTTGGGAGTTCGAGGCTTGGTCAATAAAACAAGCGCAAATAACATTTTTTTTCTATGTTGGAAAGCTCCATGTCACGAAGAAACACACGAATCAACAACTTCTACAATGCTGGCCTATTTTACCACTGATCTTTCATCAGTGTCAACATAACAATGATCTTTATTTTCATTGCAATAAGACTGCTGTTGGATTGCTGCCACTAACAAATCTGTCAAAACAACAGTGATCTTTAGTTTCGTTATAATAAGGTTGCTATTGGACATCTGCGGTTAGAGGTACAATAACTCTGAAAGGACTGTAGCCTATAACTGTAGAATAGTATGATCAAACTCCGAAATAGTTATCTCTGTGAGTTAAAATATTTAACAAGTTTTGCTCATCAACTATTTGGCCGCGCTAGGCCTCGACCTGGTTTCGTTGGGGGAATAACACACTTTGTTCTCGATTCCTGCTGCAAAACAGACCAGATTTTACTAAAAGTCTGTCTTTAAGGCACACCGTTAAATTTGAACTAGCGACACTGCGTAAATAAAACGCCGCGACGGGTACCCCGCAACGGGGCCCGTGGCGTTCCCACAGAGCCCAACCGCGTATCCACGCGCGCAGACACGCGACAGTTGCTCGGCGCGGCGCCCGCTTAACGCAGTTTCAGGCCTAACACAGGCTGAAAACCTGAAAATCAGCACATTTTGAAAATATCAATTAAGTCCCATATAATATATTCTTCACCACTTTCTAGTGATTTAGTTGGTAAGCAACAAACTCCTAGAGCTAGACTCCTTCCTTTTCTTTGGAGGATGAGGAACTTTCCACCCTTTTTCTCATACCTCTATAGAATTTACGTTACTCATCAGTTTCTATTGGATTATAGCTGGTCAACAATGCTCTGACGTACTAAACCTCTTTGGTTTAATATGTCCAATATTCATAGAGCTTAGTGGTATTAGGAAGCCATCAAACTGAACGCACATTTATCGGTTGAGTGGAGACATATCGTGTTACCATTATTCACCAAACTAAGACCCAGTTAACTAATTAGGACACGGTTACTCCGTGATGAGTTGAATAAGTATTACTTGGTTCCTCGAAAGGTTAGGAAGAGTTGTACAGTCAACAGCAAAAGTAGATGATTAAAATCAGAAATTCAATACTAATGTACGGAGTTCACGAATATATGGCAGCTGTACTAGTAGTAAATGTTTGGTATAATTTCCAATCACAAACTTTTGAATCACTCTGACGCCACCACAGGTCTGACGCGAACTCCGTTATTTAGTATTGAATTTCTGATTTTGATCATCTACTTTTGCTGTTGACTGTACCTACCCATAGTAACACTCACATTTCGCCAGTGATGTTTAAGTCCCATGTAATAGGAGGCAAATCTATTGCCATCAACCGGGCACAAATCCAGACTCCAGCCTGCTATTGGGAAATTTATAATGGAAAAACCCAATAACACTTTGCCGGACCTGGAAATCGAACCTAGGACCTCATGCTCAGCAGTAGCGCTTGCAAACAATAGACCAACGAGGGAGTAATGTATGAAATTAATCATTTTCCTAAATGGTACAAGAATTCAAAACTGAAGAAGCTAATAAATAAATAAGTACATCCATCCAGGAAATTAAATATAGACATTAAAAAATAACAAAATCACGTCCAATATTGTAAGATTAATGACTCGGATAAATTAATATTGGATAAGTAAATTAATTATACTTAAGGACGGATTTCAAGAAGACGCATCCGTATTACAAAGGCTAAGTGTCCCAAATATGAGTACAGGCCGTGCCATAGACGACTCTAACTTTTTAATACCACTTCCATTAGTATCCATCAAAGTGGAAACCAGGAAACGTCGTAAGAAATTATGGAAGACTAGCTTCAGCCAGCGGATTTGCCCGCGTGGATGACAGATTTTTCATACAAACAATATCCCCCTTTTCAGCCCCCTTAAAAGTCGAATTTCCAAAAGCTGCGTCTACGCTAGGAGAGCCGAGCACGAGCGGAGCACGAGCCGAACACAATTCGTCTAGTGTGGACCGACAACAAGCCTCGAACGAGCGCGCTGCTAGCATTTCGTTCGTGCTCGGCTGCGTTCCGCCTGTTGTCGGTTTTTTGACGAACACTCGTCCATATTCTGATACAGGACCATATTCTGAGGACAATGATCGTTGTAGGTTCGTTGTACGTCCACACATGACGCCACGAACGACGAAGCCGAGAACGGCTCCGCTTGTGCTTCGCTCGTGCTCGGTTCGTCTAGCGTAGACCCGCCTAAACACCTCTTCTTAGTGCTACACTATAAAAGGAAGCCGTGTGCAAAATTTCACGATTCTAATCTCAATAGTATCGACTGTGCGTTGATATGTCAGTCAGTCGGTATCTCCTATTTATATATAGATGACAATACAAAATGATATTGTTTCCTGTTCTTAAAAATACGTGATTTTCATTTTATTTGACCTTTGCGCTTAATACTGGAACCAATTTTGTTGGGCACTGACGAAACTAAAAATAATTGCTTTCCATTTGAATTTCTGTCTGTTGAAAGGTGATTTATTTTCCTTAGTGAAATTACGAAATAACAGCACCAGTACTTAGTATATATAACTGCGTAATAAAGCCTTTTACAACTTTTCTATTGAAGTAGAGATCCTATTATAGGAGTTCTGTAAACTCATTATGATAGGATCGGACTAAATTTAGCTATCAAGTGCGCTGTGTCATCTCTGAAAATCTAAAAGGTTGTAAGTTATCTCAAGACTATTAGGAAGATCGTTCGATGCTGATATGTCTTTCTACGTACTAGATGCCGAACAAAAAAGTGCTCCTAAGTCAGGGAAATGCATTCTTTACCAAATTGAACACAAACTAAAATTATCCTTACCGCAATGACCTCTAAGTACGCTGGACTTCTTAATGTCGATGTCAAAATGAAGATAACAACGTGAGCGTCTGGTGAGCGTCCATGGAACTATTGTTAGACATCATTATAAATTGATTAATTCAAATTGGTTATTGGTCATCAACGGCAATGTGTCAATTTTAGTTCCTGAGACGCTTGAGTGGGGCGCTCTGAATCGGCACAAAAATCAACTGTCATTTCTTATAGTTTAACTAGTCCAGCGTACTTAATTAAAAGAGGTCAGTGCCTTATCGTCATTCTTTGGCAGTTGTGTGAAATTACTACTTATAACATGACAAATTGACCGTGTTAATTTGATTATCAATGAATTACCCTGACTGTACCAATCAGGAAGTCCACAAAAATCTTGAACGACAGTCTTTGTGAACATATTTGTTACTCAATCACGCAAAAACGACAACGGATTTTCTTGAATTTTAGCATACGGATAGACTATGCCCTGAACTGGTAAATAGGGGAACTATTTACCCGGAAACTTGAAGAATTCTTCCATGTATGGGAGCGAAACCGCAAGCAACGACAAGAGCTTCATAAAACTAAAAAGCTTGAATCTGAATTTCGTTCGAGCGTGGTAGCACACGGCAATTTTAAGGTGAAGTGGTTTCATAATAACTAGAACGAACAAACTTAATTTAAGATGATTTATTATACGCAATATATGGCTCGAGTTGAATTTACAGGTCGCTATGAAGTTTTAATTTATTTTACGAAGATGAGATATTTAAACGGTTTATCGCAGAGAAAAATATTGAAACCATTAGTTAGACTTTGAACGGTTGCCAATTTAAAATATATGTCATTTTCATACACAAATTTAGATAGCAAGTAGGTGATAAATGGGGAGGATCACATATGATCATTATGCTTTTGGAAGAAACCAAAATATTGAACATAGATTTCCAAATTATTAAAAAAGTAGGCTCAGAAGAAGAATGCGGTACAGGTGCAAATTATCTCTTCATCTGGCCATCTCACTTCATTGCTATAAGAATGACAAGGAAAGTTAGAGTTTATATAAGGCATTCAAGTTTGTCTAAACGAGAAAGTTAAGTGTTTGTGTAGCTGGCTATATATAAAATAAATTAAATTAATCATTTATTCAAACTGTATAAAATCAAGCTAATTAAGATGTTCAAGTTCAAACGTTTCTAATATAAATAGAAGCTTAAATAAATTAGTACTCACTATTAAGAACTGCCAAACGGTTGACAATTTATTTATGCTTTGATTTATGTTATGATTTTTTCAAAGAACTTTTCATACCTCAAACAATCAATCAATTCCGCCTTATCGCAGTCCACTGCTAGACATAACCCCTCCGAAGCTGCGCCACAGCACCCTGCCCCCTGCCTTCCGCATCCAGTCTGACCCAGCCACCCTCTCAAGGTCATCAGTCCATCATGCTGATGGGCGTCCCACACTTCGCTTCCCGATACGCGGGCTCCAATCCAGGATTCATCTGCTCTATCAGCCATCAGTGTTTCGACAAACATGGCCAGCCTACCACCACTTCAGTTTTTGCTTAGTCTACAAGCTATGTCGGTAACTCCGGTTCTTTTCTTATAATTTTATACCTATTTTTAAGACAACGGTAGGTAACAATTGCAATGCCTTTCAATTTGACAATTCAACAACATTCCTTGCGATATTTACGTTACCTAGCAGACGACTTTTTCTAACATAATGTTGCAATGGATAAGGAATTCCCTTCAAATTCCTTGGACTGTGAAATAAAGAGTGTTGCGGAATTAAGGTGCTGGTCGTGTTAACAACTGATTACTCAATCAATCACAAACTTCACGTTCCTCTTAATACATTTGAAACGTATAATTACCTCATCAATTACTTACCTACTTCCGTTTATGAATAATTTTCAACTGAAATTGCCTAGTAACATGTTTAATGATTAAATTGCCATCAATTAAAGATTGATGGATATCAACGACTGTTTCATCATAACGAAATTAACGAAGTATTGAATATCCGAATCAATTGGGAATGACGCGTAACTGTGATATTAATTGAATCCATCAGAGGGGGGGGGGAGGAGTTATTTCGTCATATAGATGCAGGGATAGACTGTTGGCTGACTTTAAAGAACGATCAGTATCTAATGCTGGATTTGAATAAACCAGCTGCTAAGTTGTTAAAATAGGATCCAATAGGATTCATGTACTTGATCAATGTGTCAGTCTTTGGGTTCATATATAAACAAGAGACGGTCAAGATATTCAGACGACACTTTTAACGGACAGATACTTAATTTAGGATGAGCCGTAATAGCAACAAATGTTCTATTTGAAAAGGCTCTTTTCATTAGCCTACTTACAAGTGTTCATACATTTTCTTTAGCTAAGCCCATAGATAAGGATAAGTCTGGCGCCTGTAGGGCTCAGGGGCTTCAAATAGAGGCAATCGTTTGGGCAGGACATATAAACTTTGTTGGAGATAGATTCAACTAAACTACTTCGTAAATTGCCTAGACAAACCCTATTAGGTAGGTACTGGGCTAACTTCTATGTACGGATATTTCCCTAAAGACAAGATAAACATACAATATATCATATCGCCGTCTCCGGAGAATATTATGGTTATCGCAAAAACAAAAAAAAAATCTTGAAAAAATAAAAACTGTTTTTGTACAATTCTCTGCCATTTATTCTTTCTACGCATAAGTAGAAACGGGAGAGTTAAGGCTCAGCGCAAACAAGCCAACAGTGGCCGTCACCTCTCGCTGCGGTGTTGAGTACTGTTGTAGCGGCTGCCACCGGCTACACGTGTGCGACGAATCCTTACAAAATGCATGTGAACTGGTTGTCACTGGGCTACCGGTAGCTTTGGATGCCTCGTTATAGCCGCGCCTAAATGAAAAAAGATTGTTTAAGTATTGTTTTGGTTTATGGAAATTATGAATTAGATTGACTACTTAAAAGATATTAGAAAATATGTCGCCATTTCCTCCTTTCGTTCGAGCAAGGATGAATATAGTGAGTGACATTGCCAATGATAGACGACACGGTTGGCGCAGTGGTTGAGCGATTGACTGCTGCGCAAGTATTTGTTACGAGTCCGCGTGTTATCTATAATATGTATGTATTTACAAAAAAAAAATTAATATAAGTAGTTTATCAGCCATCTCGTTACCATAACACAAGCATTAGGTTGCTTAGCTTGGGACGATATGGCGTTGTGTGAAATGTCCAAGGCTATTATTATTATATTTTACTGTAGATCACAGGCCAATTAGCAAAATGAAGAGTAACTTATCAATTGATACTTGTAAACATAGAACTCGATTCGATTCTTGTTTTTTGAATGAAATCAATTTATCAGTGTTACAGAAAAACTTAGCTATATCTTTTACCGCTCGACGTAAGTAAAACGTTTTCCATACAAGCCTGCAACGTTAATCGATGAGTGTATATTGTTATGACAATAAAATGACATTATCCATAGTACGTATTATTTTGCGAATTCGCAAAGATAGACGCCAGTACATCAAGCTATCCCTAACTGCCAAATTTTCTCAATTAAAAATGAACCTTATGTCTTTGCAATAAAGTTGAAATACTATCAATGAAATTTGACAGATTGTGGTAACTTGATGTGCTGGCCTCTGTACTATGATGTTTGACTGGGTATGCAATAGGAGAACATAATTACTATTTTTTTTTAATGAGTGATGTAAATGTTTATCCCGATTTATTCGCGTAATGACTACCAGTCTTACCTACTCGGGATGTCGCGGCTAGACAGGCAGTCCCGCTCCATATAATTAACGGTTGATAAAACTTCGAAAACAATTCACTGTTTTAAAACTTCTTCAATTATGGCAAAAATAATCCGAAAAAAAATTGGTAAATGTAGGTAAGAATTGGGTTCCACAAATCTAAAATATGGCATAACATTGATATCAAAATAATAGCTTTTATCATTTTGTTCTCTGGGGACGGCGATAGTCTTTTTTATAACAAAAAATATATTTTACGCCATAGTGTGTTCGTATATTATTAACATTTAATTTTTTTGACAGCAGTATAAGCCGAGTGGTGTAAACGTCGCGGACTGCTAAGTCATTGGTCTCGAGTTCGAACCCAAGGGACACAACTCTGATATGCATATTGTATAATTATCACTTGCTTAAGAAAACGGTGACAGAAAACATCGTGAGGATACCTAGGAGATACTTCTCAACAGTAAGTGAAGCCAAGTCAGAAGCCCATGGTCGCATAAAAACACCAGGTTAGTCACTAACCAAACGAAAAAGCAAGAAAGAGATTATTTTACATGCTACCATCGATCTATAAAGCCTCATTTTCTGCTGAGTAGGTACTCGTACTACATTATTTTCTCCTCCAAAGGACTTAGCGTTACACAGTACATTAAAGTATTAAGAAAACAGGCGTTATTAAAATCAGGCGAACTAAACAATTCCACGAGCTTTTATTAAGAACTTCGAGACTGACTAGGTAAGTACTTCTAAAGTTGAGATTTTAAGCTTTAGAAGCCTAACAGCAATCATACCGCATCTACAAGGCAGAATTCTGGTGTGAAATTAAATTATAAAATTTACCTTCACAAATAATTATGTACGTTAAAGGCCTCAGCACACTTTTAACACCCGACGTGTTAAAGCGTGTTAGCGTGTTCATTGGCCTAATGACGAAGCTGTGCTTCACGAGATGAAATGTAGCCACTGAGCACGTTACATTACGTAGTGTGGCGTGCCTTTTAATATATCTGTTTCCGCCCAAAGTGTCTGTTCTACAACATGTACCTACCTACACAAAAAAAAACCGACTTCAAAAAAGGAGGAGGTTCTCAATTCGTGTATATATTAATATAAAATGTTTTCATTGATTTACATTGTCATTAATTTTAAAAGTTACCCCACAAAAGGTGGCCCCACATAAATTAAAAAAAATCCTTGGATAATTTTCGAGTTTTCAATAATTCGTAATTAGTCCACTTGGTGTTTGTTGATGATAATATAAAATTTCCTGCCACTGTTGTTTATATATAAAGCACACACAAACAATGGTTCGCCTAAAGGACTGAGAAACCGTAACCCCCTAAAAAAAAATAAAGCACGTGTTGCCACAACTACGAAAAATAAAAAACTTCCTTACAAAAAACAAACAAACTTCACGTTGTCGCATTTTTTTCTGACAGTTTATGACTGAATGCGTTTTAAGTTACTGAAAACAACACCACCACTGTTAGAAGAACTATATTTGTCTATAATATTAATTACTCCGCAGTATACGCACAACATGGGGTCAAAGAAAAATATAGAGCTATCTCTGGGAGTATTTAAATTTTTGCAAGCTTCTATAGCAAGTGAATGTGAAAATTGTTTAGATTAGACTGCAAGCTTTCTGAAGACACAAACAACAACTTAAAACCACGGCTTGTTTCTCCAAAGGGTAAAGCAGAGGTGTTGTTGGTACCTATATACAATGTGTCTGAGAAAGGTCTAGCGAAAAGTAAGCGTGTGGTACAGAACATCAAACGGAACAACTTTTTCCCGGGGACCAACATCGTAATTGAAAAAAAAAAAATCTTCCCATACATTTTGAAGTTTTGTATGAGACGACAAATTTTTGTTTTTCTATTACGATGTTGGTCCCCGGGAAAAAGTTGTTCCGTATGATGGTCTGTACCACACGCTTAATTTTCGCTACACCTTTCTCAGACACCCTGTATAGTGCACTATAGGTACCAACAACACCTCTCCACAGCCAGTTATATCTTAGTCCCATGTAGTATGGGGCGAGCCTAATGTCATCAACCAGACACATCTCCAGACTCCGGGCCGTTACTGAGAATAGATAAAATTTTAAGTAAAAATGGAATTATAGAGTAATCTCTGGTAAAAGTAAGCAGCCTGAATATTTTAATCTTTTCAACATAAAATAAATATCTTTGCATTCAAAGGAAGAAGACGTTGGAGTAATCTTATCTGGTATGAAGAGCGGAGGCTGAGATTAACTTGCTGGAACTAATTAGGGATTATCAATTTTGCAAACTAAAAAAAAAGTTATGACAAGATGATATTTTTAAAGACCAAATTTATGGTGAAGTTTAATTAATCAAAAAATATTAGTTACGCAAATAGTAAGTAAGTATATAATACTTTTCAATTTTCTAGAGTAGAGTAGACCTACATTCAATATTATTGAATAATGAAATGTTTTATTGTTGACCTGACGATTTTAATTAATTTGAATTGTCTAATTTAATTTGTAAAGTGTAAAAATACATAAAAACGCGGTTCTGTTTTTAATGGATTAAATTAGTGCCAAAGTACCAGTTCAAACCATGTTTGGCATGTGTGTCGTGTTAAAAGTTGACTTAATTGCACTATTATGTGACGGATTGCAGCAAGTGTTGTTTATCTACTGGTATAAAACTTTCCTTTGGACTTTTACGACTTCTAAGGAATGATAAATACTCGTAGCTGGTAAATTCTGTATTTTATGTTTTCGTATTGTATTGACTCAGGAATCGTACCTATAGATAAATAGTCACAAGTGTAGGTATATAATAAATATAAAGTACACTTACATAGCAAAGCATTTCGATATCAATTAATCCATTCCGTTAGAATCCACTTGTTTCACTTCAAATAAACACTCACTTTTCTAAAATTAATTTTAATCATCTTATTATTTTAAAACTAAACAAAAACATCAGCGTTTTACCCGCGCCCGCCAAAATTATTTACATTTAAATTATTTTATGTTTGAATAAATCAATTGAACGTAACTATTTTGATATAATAATTACAATATATTTATTTTAGAATGCAAGCAAGATTTATAGTAATTAACTCGAATAAGTTGTAACGTTTATCGTAAGTCATAAGCGCGACGCGCGACGCGGCCTCCCGGCTCGTCTCCAAACACCGACTGAATGTGGTATCAACATCCTTCCCTAGGGAACACCGCTGCCCTATATTAGGAAGAAAATACTAAACACGTTTTTATACTACAGCTTAAAAACTTCCGAATAGATTTTTTAAGTAGCGTTTAAGCTGGATGAGTGTTTTAAAAGAGAAGAATATCAGGTGTAGCGAAAATGTTTTTTTTAATAGTTATTTTTTTTATTTTGCTCCCATAAAATACTTCAGTTTAAGTATTTAAGTGTTATATATCTACGGTATTACAAACTGTCTTCACAAAAAACATCAATCATTTGTAACAGATGTAATAATGAGTACGTTTTGCTGCCAGATAAGCAAATATGTTGCGGTGTTGCGAGAATGACACGGAAAAAAAGGGCATAAATTCTAAACGTACGCACGAATCCGCACGACACGTCAACAAATGGCTTCTTCTGTCACATTGCTAATCAAAAACACATCAAGACACAACGGCAATCGATTCAATTTGCGTCACCTTACTTCGGATAAACGGCATTGCAGCACTAACGAGTGATACACAAAAAGCTCTAGTACAACAATTGCAAGCCTAACTTAATTCAGCTGTAACATTTTAACGAATGCGTTTTAACCGATGCTTTGAAACAGATCCACCTACCCTAATGGGAACATACATGAATACGTCTTCTGGCAAAGCTATGACCATTGCTAGCTAACCAGACAGGCTCTGCATGACACATTGTAGGTGCAATTCAGCGAATTTCAAACGTGTATTGGACGTTATAGAACTAATTGCTATTCGAAAATTGTCTCTCGATGTAACTGGCAGCTACTGGGGTGTGACGTCAAGATGAGTTTTATGATGGAAACAACGTGTTTTAAAAATAGAATGTGAACGTTTATTGGATGTTAGTCATAACTTATTTTTCTGTTAGCGACACGAGACGGATGTGAAACAATGTTTCTTGTATTAAAGAATACAAAGTATTGTACGAGCTGAGATGTATTTTCTCAGCAGGATATGAAATATTTTCTCTTATGAGATAAGCGGTAGTTGAAGGCCTTAGAAAAAGCCTGGCGGAGTAAAGATAATATTGAATCTGGGTTTTGTTACAGTAACGTGCGTAGTCATTCCTTTAATTGCGGGTCGATTTCTCTTTGATTTTTTTATTCTGATAACTTTTTTATGTTAATTCTCGGCACAGAAAATGTTGGAACATCGTATTGGTAAAACGTATGGTAATAAAATAAATACAGGTTCATAATTCACGTCATGTTTGTTCAGAATTAAGTTCAACCACTGAGCTGCTGAGGCGTGACGCTGTTGGCACACCTCTCTACTTAAAAACTCAATGGAGGTTTTATATGTTAATAAATTAATAGATGCGAACTTACGTTATCGGAAGATGTAAATATATTGCGCTGGTAAGCTTAATATTCCGCTGCTGAAGTTTTAAATACAAAATCTGTGTTTACGAGCCATCATATCTGTGTACGATCGGATTCCCTGAAATCATGATGTGTGCAAATTTTTAATATAGAGTTAAAAGAAAAAAAAACAAATGATGCATAGATTTTTTTAACGCAATTAAGTGGGTACTGAATTCGTAAGTCAAAAATCTCTGAGTGAAATTTTATTTCTGAGGCTAAAGCAATCAAAAGTCAACATACAGTTGCTCAGTTCATAAAGTTTAGACCCCAAAAGTAAAGACACATGTTACATTTAATGAATTCATTCAATTAATCCGATGAAAGTTTATGAAAGACCACAGAGATGCGTTCTTGGAACAAAACTTGTATCCAACCAACATTCGGTAGGCACAAGAACTTTTCTGGTACCGTCAGCAACAACAATAGCCACAATTAAGTTTCTTATCGTACGTGATCAGTAATGATCAAACTTAGGGATATAACTGATCTGAAGGCAGATTATTATGTTAATTAAATTGTGTTTCGAAGCTTATGTTGCGAACTGTACCTGATAATAGGGAGACCAATAAAAGAGTGATTAAACAGGTTGCTTAGTTTCTATGTTGGGTTCTTTTCAGTGTTTTGTTTACTGCATTATGCTCTGCTATTGAAAAGGGATTTTGTTTATACTTAATTAATTTGGTAATTACTGATGTTTTGACAGTTACTGAGGTAAATTAGAAGAAGTAAAAAATACTGAGGTAAAAAGGCCGAGTTACAAAAGATGTTGTAAGGTTTTTATCGGCAAAGAGCGAGTATGAGTTTTTATCCCCTTAGCAAAACGGGGTTTTTCTTATATCTATAGTTTTAAATAATTAAAACCTTCGAGACTGTTATGATGATAAACAGCTCTTTTTCTTTAGATTGACACCTACTTATACAAAAAGTTGAAACTGATTAAGCTACGAACTTCAAAAACAGAAAATTTCGTACAATATTGCAATATCTACCACTGATAGAGTGACCCGTTTTGCCGACTTTTTTTTAAGTGCCAAAATGGAAAACGTAATATTACGTCATTACATTTGTATGAGACATTGATGTTAGTAATAAAAGACGATAAATATTACCGTGTAGATAATAGATTACATACCCACATACGTACTAGCTAACAAAATAAACACATTAAAGAAAACTTTCAGGAAAAATATTCAAACAAGGTATAGATATATCAAAATAGTCGAAGAATATAAGTATAAAAAAAAGAGGAGAGCAAATGAAGCACGTGTTTAACTAGACAGCAGATAGATCAATTGCAAGACATAACATTATTTGTGTGCCAAGTATCACACGCCTAAGCGGATTACTAACTGAAATATTCGCAGTTTTCCGCAACTATCTATCAAAAGTGATCGAACAATTTGTAAAGGTTTCATACATGAGAAAATACTCGTGTGTTTTTCTCTGCGTACACTATCAATCATTACCAAAATACATCTTGAAGTACCTAAGTGTCTTGAGCACAATTTACTACCACTAAAGGAAAATCAGAAGACCAAGATTTTGTATATTTCAAAAGGATTGTAAATATAGAACCGATGAAGAACCAAGGTAACTAACATAGCTCTAAAAAAAGCTAAACTTAAGTGGCAGTGGGCAAGGCACATTGCTCGCAGAACAGATGGCCGATGGAGCCAAAAGGGTCTGGAGTGACAACCACGTACCGGAGGACGTAGCGTTGAAAGCCCTCCTACACAGTCGACTGATGACATTTTTAAGACCGCAGGCATCCGCTGGATGCTGCTTGGGGTAGGCCTATAACCTGCAATGCTATGTCTTTCGGCTAAAATTATGATGATGATGTAAATATAAGTCACAAGCAACGAATTCTAAATACAGGCCATGATGATTATACAGTCTGTACCAGAAATGTGTGGTCATATTTTAAGAGTGTGGTCATCAAACTGCGATTACGATGTTTGTTGCATGAGAAAAGTTGTTCCCTTTGATGGCCTCTACTACTCCCTTTAATTTGACCACTTTTCTAATACTATGCTGGATGAGCCGTGTTTATAATATTTACCTAGAGGATACTTAGAAGGTCTTTTGATTAACTCAATTGTGCAGTATTTTCCGTAATGTTTAGTTTTGAAATTGCCCTTTATTGAAAGGGCAATTTTGCTACACTGTTGCAAGGTGAATACATGCGATATATTCTTCTTTCCAACCATGTCGTGTTCACTAAGCCGGAGAAATGGGATATTGCATTGTTTATATGCTATGGGCTTACTACCTCGCACTGCACAGACATTACCTTTAAAGCTATTTGGCTCATAGCTTGTAGCCGTTCGAATACGCTCTGTTTCTACATTACTTACATTGTTAATGGATATGGCAATATTATGCTTGTTACAAAAACCCTATCTGATCTTTGAGGGTGTTGATAGATATAGTGCTAGAGTCTATACATAAAGGTGGTCACATCAGAATAACAAAAATACCCCACTTTTTTAAATGGGAATTTTACGTGGTCATACGAAGGTATATATATGGGGCTCGGGCGGCAGTCGTGTAACGGTTCTACAAGTTATACGTAACTTAGGTATAAAAGCTCAAAATGCAAATTTTGATCAGCTTGCTAGCTGCTTTGCTGTTGCTGTTTTGCTAGGTTGCTTTGATTTTTTTTTTGCTTTTAATTTTTTTTTCAGTTATTTTTTTTTAAATTGGGGTAATTTTTGTACTAGAAACGTGAATTTTTAATCGCAATAACTTTCAATATGAATAAGATTTTGTTTATTTTATTGCGGTATATAGGTAAACCCCTTTCGATCGGACAGGGTTTGTTACACGCTGTATTACATGTAACCGACTAGTTAAGACATATCTACATACAAAACTTTTTCACTGTAAAAGAAATGCGACGCCCTACAACCCCAAAAAACTGTGACATAAAAAAATATTTTTTATATAAATTGAAAAAAAGTTAATAAGTAGTTAAAATTTTATGTTACAATAATATAATAAACTTTCAGGAATACTTTTAACGATACTCCCTGGCGTCGCAGTAAAACAATGCAGTAAAGACATGAGAATGTCTCCAATAAAATCTTTATACGACTGCAGTAGTGTGAGTACCTAGATAATTAAATTAGGTACTAAGTGCAGTGTGAACTTAGTCTAAACTTGGACAAAACTTACAAAATAACACGACATAACTTCTGTATTTGTTAATGGAGACATTAACATGAAAGCTGAATACAACAATAACTTAGCACGAAAAAAAAACCGAAACGTGATGACGTAATGGATTCGATAAGTCGCAAAACTAAAGCAAGAGTAAAGGCATAAGTAAGGTTCCTAACAACTCAACACAACAATTTTCTGATCACACTCATTAGTCGGTCAGTCTATTACTACAAAATCGTCATTCACGGCTTCTGATATCTAATTTGCTAAGTACAGGTCCCTTTCAGCTAACATAACCTTACTCTACCTTTACGGCATGAATGGATTGAATAGATAACTACAACATACCTACATGTATTCCAATACTAGACAAAACAAGAAGTATACGTTTAGTAATATAGTGTGTACCGTTTTATCATTACCATTAATCAATCTGCCTAGCATTTTCCCGACTATCTACGGGTCGGCTTCAAGTCTAACCGGATGCAACTGAATACCAGTATTTTACATGGAGCAACTGTCCATCTGACCTCCACAACCCACTCAGTAACTGGGTATTACGATATTCCGTGATAAGACTGGTTGTCAGACCTTCTGACTACCCGAAACTAATGTCTAAGATCCACGAATGGCAGCCGGGACCAACGACTTAACGTCCTTTCCGAGACACGGAGGAGTCTCGATATGTAAAGATGGTCACCCATCCACGGACCAACCCCGGCAAGCGTAGCTTAACCTGATGGATCGATCCATGCGCTGTTATTACTTAGTTACGAGGTCCTCATTTATCATTAGGTACCATTAATGAACCAATTTTGCCTTCCTATCATAAGCGTAACTAAAATACACACATCAAAAGTGTCTAGGGATCAACATATATTTTTGCAATAACTTTTCTCTTGATTGATATTAATTTAAATTTTCTTTAAGGATTCATCAAATAAAGTGTTTTCGTTTGTCACAGTAACGATAAACCAAGTCACCTTTGCATTAATAAAGAAATTTGCCATTTTCCTAATAAAGGGATTTTTGACATTTGAACCACTAACATTAAAGTTCGAAAAAAAGACTGAAATAACAGTTTTCTTTAAAATTTTATTGGGTAACTTAAACAATTAATAATCCGTGTTTCTACCGCGAACACTAACAACACAAGAACATCGGTTTGGCATACTCAAAATGAGTTCATCCAAATCACGCTGTGGAATGGCCGCCCATGTTCGTTGCAACAACAAAAAAAGGTCTTCTTGCAACTGGATACCCTCCATATTCGGCAGAGCTCTTCTCTGTAGCATATCCCATGCATGCTCAATCGGGTTCAAGTCTGGCGACACGGAGACAAGACCGATACATTCAAATCTTAACTCGAAGAGCTCCAACAATAACCGCCATGATGTTAGCCGTGAGGCTTCATCACTCTTCAGGGAACTTAATTAGCGACCAAACAGTCAGAAACCGCTTGCATGAAGTGAACCTTCATTCCCGAAGACCGCTACGGGTACCACCTATAGCAATGCACAATCGTAGGATTCGATATCAATGGGCTCTTGAACACAGAAATTGGGCAGAAGAACAATGGCGTTTCGTGTGCTTTTCTGATGAGTCTCGTTTTGGTATGAGACCGGATACAAGACGTATACGACACTGGAGAACCCCTGGACGCCAACAGCGATTAAAATCCTGCCAGGAAGTCCATCCTTATAGTGGTGGAACCATCATGGTATGGGCGGGTATTTGGATCGGCGGAAGAACTGAGTTGATTTGGATCAGAGGCAACCTCAACGCTCAAATTTATGCTGAGACGATTGTATCTGACGTCATCGTTCCTCTACAAGTGCAAATCGGTCCCTTATTTCAGTTAATGCATGATAATGCACGACCGCACACCGCAAGAGTTGTAAGACAGACTCTCGCCGCAGCTAACATCAATGTCCTGCCCTGGCCTGCTCAGTCGCCAGACTTGAACCCGATTGAGCATGCATGGGATATGCTACAGAGAAGAGCTCTGCCGAATATGGAGGGTATCCAGTTGCAAGAAGACCTTTTTTTGTTGTTGCAACGAACATGGGCGGCCATTCCACAGCGTGATTTGGATGAACTCATTTTGAGTATGCCAAACCGATGTTCTTGTGTTGTTAGTGTTCGCGGTAGAAACACGGATTATTAATTGTTTAAGTTACCCAATAAAATTTTAAAGAAAACTGTTATTTCAGTCTTTTTTTCGAACTTTAATGTTAGTGGTTCAAATGTCAAAAATCCCTTTATTAGGAAAATGGCAAATTTCTTTATTAATGCAAAGGTGACTTGGTTTATCGTTACTGTGACAAACGAAAACACTTTATTTGATGAATCCTTAAAGAAAATTTAAATTAATATCAATCAAGAGAAAAGTTATTGCAAAAATATATGTTGATCCCTAGACACTTTTGATGTGTGTATAAACACGCATGATGATGTAGATCCAAAATTACAGTAGCTAGAAGAAAATCATTCTTCACCACACCATGTAATATTTCCGTCCGGTATCGTTAGAGCACTGTTTTCTTTGCATCGAAAAACGGGACACGTTTAATCTTCGCAGTCTGTTAACGTCAAACAACCACGACGGGAACGAACCTGCAATTGGTTCAGCGGGAATGCTTTTCTTGAAACATGTCTTGCATCTGTTACAAAAGAATATAGTGGTGCCGTGCATTCGTTAAAAGAAAACAGTGACTGTTTCTGTCTTTGTTACGTTAACCTCTATATTGGAGAAAATTCGCTTATCTGCTTAGCGACAAAATAAATACCTAGAAAAGTAAAACTAGTAAAAAGTAACTTTGTATAAAGAAATCTCTAAACGGCTAGCTGACACTTCCTTTGATCCAATGGCTGACTATTACCTTGGCCAGAGGCTTAGCATTGCCATACAACGTGGCAATGTCACCAGTTTCTTGGGTAAATTACCAGTCGACAGCGATGCGGAGGAATTTTTTGGTTATTTATTATTTATTATATTAAATATTTTGGTTAGTTATTAGTTTTAAATACTTGTACATAGTACCTATAATCTTTTTAGTTTTAGTGTTAAATTTTATATTGTACCTACGTATATACAGGGTGGAATTTTGTAATGCCCCCTGGAGGGAAAGTACTCTTAATACTGTAGATAGAAAATTTTACTCAAAGGAAACATTCCTATATTATTGAATAGAAAGAAAAGTGCATTCAAAGATTTCCAAAAAATCGCTTGCCACACCCGGGAATCGAACTGACTAAAATCTGCAAAAAGTACACACTGTACTTTTATTGCCGCGATCGTTAGTATCAATTATAAGGATGAAATCTCTCGAACAAATTTGATAAATTAAATGATAGGAAAACCATGAAATCTTTAATTATTTACAAAAAAAATTAAACTAATTAATTAGTTGCTCGAAATGGGCTCCATTTTCTTGGATACACAAATGTATTGTTCTAAATAAATACCTTTAATACCAATCCATTCAATCCATGGTACAAACGGCACAATCAGATGGCCTGCGAGATCACCAGATCTCACCCCTTTAGATTTTTTTTTATGGGGATATGTTAAAAACCAAATTTACATTAAATCTTATGCAAATGTAAACGAGTTGAGAGTTGAAGTTCAGAATACGATTTATAATATTCACCACAACACGTTATTAAAGGTTACAAGAAATGAATTTGTTAGAAGAATACATTTGTGTATCCAAGAAAATGGAGCCCATTTCGAGCAACTAATTAATTAGTTTACAATTTTTTGTAAATAATTAAAGATTTCATGGTTTTCCTATCATTTAATTTATCAAGTTTGTTCGAGAGATTTCATCCTTATAATTGATACTAACGATCGCGGCAATAAAAGTACAGTGTGTAGGTACTTTTTGCAGATTTTAGTCAGTTCGATTCCCGGGTGTGGCAAGCGATTTTTTGGAAATCTTTGAATGCAGTTTTCTTTCTATTCAAAAATAAAGGAATGTTTCTTTTGAGTAAAATTTTCTATCTACAGTATTAAGAGTACTTTCCCTCCAGGGGGCATTACAAAATTCCACCCTGTATACCGTTTTAATGAATTAATTGTAATATTTGAAATAAATTATTTTGCTCTTCTAAAAACGAATGAAATCGAAATAATAATTAAGGAATTAATAATAATAACAGCTATTATGCAATAAAATTGTTTTAATCTTATTGCATAATATCTGTGTAAAACTACTGAGAGAAGACACTGATTCCTGTAACACAGGTTACAACCTAGCGCATTAGTCAGGGCTTCCATATAATAATGTAACATACTTTTATGTCAATAAAGATTATTATTATAATAATTAATAATAATTCGACACGCTAAGCAGAAGAAGAAGTGACTTAGAAAAGTTAATAAAATTATACACAAGGTCCATGAAGAATAAGTATATAATGTTGGAAGACTCTCACAATTTCTCACATCCGTGCAATAACGAGTTCTGTCGAAACTATAATCGAAAACCTCAGTAGTCACTGCTATCTTCTTTCGCTTGACATTTTAAGTGTGTGTAAAATTCTTTAAGAAAAATAATATATACTATGAAAGTCTTTTGGGCCGAGTATGTTCCTTAGAGACACGCTTCAATTAACTGTGAACATTACGTTAATGGAAGTCGTCTTTAAGTTTAGTTCTTATTCCAAACGACAGGAGTATAATTAAGATATATTTTCATTTGTGGTTGGCGAACTTTTCAAATTATTATGCAGCATAATAAAATAAGTCTTAAAGCCAGCTCGTGAAAAGTACGAAAATGGAAGAATAATTTTGTTTGGTAGGCTTGAATCTTTTAGAACAGCTCACGACAGAATATATCTTATGAATAAATAAATGAAAAATGTCGTGACATTTTAGATTACCTAGAAGCAGCAATTACAAATATTTTTAACAGTAGCAGTAGGTACAAACTTAAAGCTTAGTTGCGACGTTTACTTTTAGACATAATGCCACCTACAGACTTACACAACAGAAATGTCAGGAACTCTTAACGAGAGACAGAGCAATATTGCATTCCAACTGTAGCTGTGCCCACAAAGCAATATCATTTGTCATACGATGCACGGTTGCTACTCTTGCCACTAGTATATTGGCGTAATCGTGAACTAGGCAAGTATAGCTGCAGATAAAACTGGAATACAAAACGGACAAATATTTTTCCGACCCAT
Source organism: Hyppa rectilinea (assembly GCA_951799385.1). Lineage (NCBI taxonomy): Eukaryota > Metazoa > Arthropoda > Insecta > Lepidoptera > Noctuidae > Hyppa > Hyppa rectilinea. The sequence goes on along the minus strand of OX637312.1, from coordinate 14,485,076 downwards.
TCTACCTATAATGTCGACTCTTGAGAAATAAATAATCCAGCAAATTACATTAAAAAGAAAGAGTCCCAAAGGCAATGATTAATTAAGTGACCGTAATAACTCATTGTGTCAACTCGGAAAACTAATATAAAAAGACAGAAGAGGATCGTTTTAAAATGCTGAACTTCAGACAAAAGGCGGAACACAATGGTACTCGTGAATTTTGATTTAATATACGGAAACTTTACTATCTATAATTTTACAACCATTTCTAAAGTTTTAGTCGTTAGTTCTAGTAGTATCCGCAAGTTGGACAATACTACAGGACTTAATAACATCTCTGCTTGTGCACTAAAGCCAAAGTTCGGTAATTAATAATTCCGGAAAGCGAGAACTTGTAAATTAAATCCACAATAGGTACGAGTTCTACACGTTAAATAAAACATGTGCGATACAAAGTTATTGTCACGTAACGCGTGTTTGTCGGCACGTGCCTTAAATATTTCATGTAACATCTAGCGGCTTACATCATGTAGGCGAGTAACCTATTAACAACCATGGCAGCATGACCTTTACAAGGATAATGCATAAATCAAAATCTTCAAGCAGACACTCGGAAACCAACAAAACGGAAACGCTGAGTGAGACAAGAGGCGACGTAATTAATTTAAGAGTAAAAACCTCCGTGAAATCTAACATTTTCTGTATCAAATCAAAGATTACTTTGGAAGGAAAGAATATCTCTTTTTTAAGGTGTCTTTATGAACCTCTAGTGTAATAATGTACAAAGACTTATCCAGAAACACGTAGCTTAGTTTTAATATAATCGTCGTATATTAATTTTCAATGTGCCTGAAATATTATGACTAACATAATATACTCTCTACTTTGAGACTAGAAATATACTAGGTACTCATTACAAAAAAGTCCTTCTAAACTAAGGTGGAAGTGGTTATTTTGAATTCGCATAAAGTTTGATTGGATTTTTCGTCCTTATTCTTGTAACCACCTTTGCTTACCTAAACGTCGTGTTTTTCAAAGGCAACTGTATGGAAAACTTAGGTTCAAAATTAGGTTACGTTTAATACTTTTCTGTAATCATCACCATGTTTTCTTTCAGGTCCTACCGACTTAAGATATTATAAAGATGAGTAGAACTTTACTAACTTACGCTATCTAGTTCATTCCATTAGTCTGGTCTTAGTTTATGAATCAGCATTGTTCAAAAACCTTTTTCTGTTGTGAACAAATAAACAATAACGGTTGACCTTATTAAAAATCCGTCTAACTAATTAAGAAAGTTATATCCTGACTCAGAACTCTCGAGAGATTGAGAATATTCAAGAGAGTAGGGAAGGACAAGGGACCAATATCGATTCTTTAAGTAGTGAAGCGATCGTGGTAGCTGGAAACGTGCTTAAGAACCTGCGACTGACTATGTTGGAACGAGTTAAGCCAGTGTCAAGATTCATAGTTGAAGTATGTGTTGATGATGCTAAGAGAGGTTAGGGCCACGGCAATGTTAAGACTTGAAGACTGTTTAAAAGTGCTTATAAAACACGTTATCTAGAATTTTTCATATATCTTTTGATACTTTATCTGGGTTGTGCCGACTCGAGTACTAAACTAAAGAATTTATAGTGCTTTAGGTGACAAATTCTGCTTCGTTGCTTTTACGAGTAATTTGAACACTTTCGTTTTTAGCTTGTACTTTATAGCATTAGTAGAATTACTTAAAAATGATACCACATTTCACTCAAAAAATTACAAAAGCAAATGCAATACGGTGGACGATTTGCAATTATAATGAAGAGATAATAGATTGTCCAAAGATAACATGAAAAACAATAACCTAAAATTTGAATTCTCAAATAGTTCTGAAAACTTCAAAGCTTAAGTTAATAAGAAAGTGAATTACTGATGAAGTCTTACCCCAACGCCTTGTTGCATTCAAATTACTTTGAAACAGAAGAATTAGTAATCAACGAATTTGCTGGCTTGGTAAATTACTTTTGTTCTATCAGTAAAATAATGATGAGTCTATCTAATATTTTCTTTGACTATTTTTTCTTTACTAATGACTCTAGGGGTACAATTAGTGCCTGGATAAGACTTTATTCATGCACCTTGTAATTTTATTTCTTGAATTTTCTTCATTGTTTTATTGTATTTCTTGAAGTCTTTACTTCAAGGTTTATAGAGTTAGTTTTTATTATATCTAAATTCGTATTTCACCATCGTTTTATATGACCTACTATCAAAGTTAGATAGGATAAGTTACTGGGGAATATAGCTGCCTTGACGAGATTGTCTGCAAAGTACACGTAGAGACCTTCAAACATGTAATTTTCTGAATATGTTCAAATAAACGTTGACATAAAACAAGGATACAAGCGTAAATCTCCCATGATGAAGTATTTTTTCGGCATAACAAAGATATAAATTTGCCATAAATTCGTATCTTATTACAGAGTGTCTCGACGAACTCTTTACACTTGATAAAACTTTGTTTCTCACGCCAGCATCGACCTACCTTTCGTTGGCTTCGCCATAATATGGAGGAAATACGGCAGTTCAATGTTTGCTGTTTCCTCCAAGGAATGTCTGCAGGTTAATGTATTTAGGTAACTTTGAGGCATGTTTGGGGATCGATGAGAAGTCAAATTGGCACGTGTGTCAATTGCTGATAGGGATACTGACACTTACAAAAACAAATGGTAAATTGAGTTCCATTTTGATATTTCTAATATTTGTTTTTTATTTAGATGTTCTTATTGATTCTATATAAATGTCGCCAGTACACAGTTTGATATCATTATCATACGTGTGTTGGATCATAAAATGCAGTAATGTATTCTTAAGTAACGATATGACAAGGTATAAATATTTTTATGATGATGGCATATACTGATCGGGCTTACAAGGAGTCAGTATCATCACATAGCAAAATGGAGAAAGGTTGCATAAGTAAGCTAAGTTATTTACGACTGGGTCTGGGTGTGTTACTTCACTATTTTTATTCTTGCCACGTAGAGATCTTGTGAGGGGTTGTGTTTTGTCAATTTACTAAAATCTCGCAGAATGGAACCACGGATGATTACATTTTCCGTGCTCAACACCCGCGGAAAATGTAAAGTAACATTATGTAAGATCAGACTCTCATTTTATTAAGACGAAAGCGCGAGGTCTGCCCGCGAAATTCAAATTTTATTAAGTTATTTGTAATTTGCAGGTCAGTATTAGTTTTTATGTTGATCAAAATATGATTCGCGGCCCGTTTAAGTATTTTAAGAACTGTAATCATTAAAATCACCGATAAATCCCTAAATTTCATAAAGCCTTATGGAATTACTATTCCATGAACTCATGACATTTGAGGGCGATTGTTACTTAGAAAGTTGTATTGATGACTCTTATGATTATAATTCTATAGGTAAAGTTATCTCTTCATGTTACGGCCGAAAATCATATATTGATCAGCAACCTGACACTGACCCGCAAATTTTTAATTTTGAGGGCTACCCTGGCGCATCTCTTTTAATATCAAACTTAGTAGGTAGGTACTTATTTGTTCTGTAGTCTAATATTATAAATGCGAAAGAAACTCTGTCGGTCTGTCACCTTTTCACACCTAAACCACTGGACGGATTTAGATTTAATTAGGCAAGGAGATTGCATCTCGGGGAAGAACTCCACGCGGACGAAATCGCGGGCAAAAGTTTGTTCAATCATAAAAAGAAATGATACCTACAATGTAAAATCTGCACGAAGTAGGGAGTCGAAAGTGAATTTGATAGTGGCAGAGAAAGCCTATTTCTTATTCGTCAGCTAAGTCCACAAACCTTTCTACTGTAACAAAAAGAACGCATGATATATGCGTAACATTGACAAGAAATAAAAGCAAGAGTAGAAACAAACCTATAAAACGTGGTAAGGATAAAGTATCTGGCATCGACGTGGAAATGCGTTGTCATTTGCAAACGGCAGGTCAGCGGTTTTGTTACACACTAGTACATAAACCTTCTATTGCTTTTGCGTCACTACAGTCGATAAGTCTCGATAAGATGTTATAAGCACGGGTGTTTTGAACTCAGATTTTTTAGGAATTAGAATACTTATATACATATTTAATATTGAGACTTCTATAAAATTACAGGGTACAGAGTTGATGGTTGGTTGGTATACCTACATAAATAACAAGAAAATTCTACAGTAGCTTCGCTCATATCCTATATATATTAAAAACGAAAAGTAAGTTTGACCTACACTTGAACCAAATTTGATGGATATGTCACCGTTAGATTGGTAAGATCGTTAGATTACAATATATCTAGCGAGATTGTAAACTATCGATAGATTGTCAACCGTATCATTATTATTGCAATTTGACTCATTATTCTTCGCTATATTGTAATCTACCGAAGTGAAACCGTTAAATTACAATCTGAATAAAAATAATCTCTTTTTTCCATATTTTTTTCTATATAATCTAGTCGTTTCTGGCACTCGCCGGCCGCTGCCGCGGCACCGCTCGCTTCGCTCGCTCGGCTCATGCGTAGGTGGTCACAGTTTTAACCTAACCTAACCATTTTTTTTAAACGTCCTACGCCGTTCACAATTTGACCGCTTCCCATCGATAGATTACAATCAAGCGCAAAATGATGCGTTAAATTGCAATCATAATGATACGGTTCACAATCTATTGATAGTTTACAATCTTACTAGATAGATTGTAATATAACGATGTTTACAATCTTACGGTGACAGATACACCGCTAGAGACAGAGCTGTTATAGCTGCTCAAGTGCATTCAGGCGCCATCTATCGAGTATTCCAAATAATACTCGCTCAGCCACCCCACTAGACAGGGTAGGAGTAAACAACCCTTGTATAAATATTTGAATCCACCCAATAGATGTCGTTCCATTGCTGCTGTTTGCGAGGAAACTCTAGGTGGCGCTGTTAAGCGACGTAAAGATGTAACACAAAATTCATAGATGGCGTTGTACTGATGTTTTGGTTTCAGATTATTTCTAACTCTAGTTTGCATGGTAGGTATATCTTTTTTGTAAAATGTGAAACACATTTCTGGAACCTTATGGGAGCAGGTTTGACATTTTGCTCAATATGAAAAGAATGCCCACTTACTGTTTTCTACCGACACTGGATTTTTGGGATGTTTTACCTGAAGCAAAAAAAAAATGTTCTTGTTACTTATATGTTAAGGACTATGAAAATCTACTGATATATACTGTTATTATAATTTTCTATAACTTAAAGCTTAGGTTAGCTTTAATACTGGTAAAAGTGTTTGAAACAATAAATATTTACTTTTTGTTTGCAAGGCAAAGCATAAAATCTTTTAAATATTGAACAAATTATGTTGATAATCAGAAAATAACGAGCAGAATATTAAATATAATTTGTGAGAGCCACAAAAAACCTGTGTCATAGGAGAAGTAAAACAAAAAAAAAACAAGGTTCTCCCGCGCCTCCTTGTCTACCCCTCTCATCAAACACGTCGATACAAACACAATGCCCTTCGCTAAACTTTTCTTTAGTAAGGAATTGACATCTATGTACCTAAATGGGTGCCAAAGTCGAAAGTTTCAAGGTTCCTCGTTTGTAACTCTTGCAACGTTAGCTTTGAAAACTTGGCAAGTTACATTATACTTTCAACTCTATAGAACTTAGCGTCCATTTAGATTATTATTTTATCGGCGAAGCCGACAATCCCAAACATCCACATCATAAAAAGGGGCCTAGTCGTAGACACTATTCGTATGCTTCTTTTATTGCTCCCTGCGCTAACATTGATCCGGCTCGAAGGATCAATGTTAGCGCGAGGAGAAAAAAAAGAGTGGACTGTATTACTCATGGCTTGCATATTCTATTGCCGTTGTTACTACAAAATTACAACTTTCCCGGACAAATCTAAGTAATTAAATTAGGAAGGAATATCGTCCGTCACGTCCATTGAAGCGAGTCGAATTAAGCTGTATCGCCGCCGCGTCGTGCCTCAACGTGTCGATGACGCGTTGATCACACCTGCGCGTGGAGACCGTGCACAACATGTTGTGTTGATTCGATTCTCAACACTACCTTTATGCAAAATTTCGAGGGTATGTTCCACAATAAGTAATGAAGTACTCATAGTCCTATCAATTCTACAAAAATCAAATTGAAGATATGTTATTTTGCTTAATTCTCCTTCTTAACCGCTACTTCTTCATGTCAACAAATTCACATAATTTTATATGGCAATTTACCCCCGTATTTTTCTATTTATTATTTTTCGCCCTTCTGAAAAGGATCGCTGCCAACAGGGTTATCTGTTAAATTCTTACATTTGCCAACACAAAATAGGTTTACACATGAAGGGATGTAGGCAATCGCTGGAAGCGAATGAACGTAAATTAATAATGTGAGGATAATAAATTACATTCACGAGACTATGCAGGTAAAGACGGTATCAAATTAATCTCTTAAGGATACCTTTAAACGATTGTACGCTTTATATTTATACCGAAAAACATTATTTTAAGGGGTTTTATTCTTTTAAGCAACGGTCAATTTAGCTCGCTGTCGCTAGCTGTTGATTGTATGTGTTTTACTTAGTCGTCTTATGTAAATAATAGCTTATAAGAATCCCGATCTTTGTCTAAATAAATTACGCGTTCTTCAAATTGATTTTAAAACTAAGTTATTCGAGATTAATAAGGTAATCTATATTTCAGTAATCATCATAATCCAATCGAAGTTTTCAATCACATGTTGACAAAAATATCATATTACATTTTCATTACAGACGAAACCACTCTTTTCCCTCACAAAATACATTTCGTTTAAAAAATTCTGCAGTATTTCTTGAATCTCCTTGGCAACAATTTACGAAGACTATTGGCACTCTCAGGCCGTTTCCTTTGCTTTCCGATTCATGATGATACGTAGACGCCCCCGCTTTCCTGGTACTCATTATAGGAACACAGAAGAATTTTCTCGAAGATTTTAACGGAAATAAATCTCTCTTTTAATGGGTCTCTTTCCTTTGAAACATTTTGCTGTATCATTAAAGTTGAAATACGCCTCGCATAGGTGAGAGCTTAACGATTCGAAGGAATTTTCTAATGAATTCTTTTATGAAAAGGGTTCTTCTGTTTTATTTGTCTCCGATTTAAGCGACATAAAAAGACAATAATGATTTATTCTACATATTTTTACGCTTTTTTTTACAGTTCGATCGAATAAACCTTTTTTTTAAGTATTTGTACTTAGGAAGCAACGCCTAACTAAATCTGTTTAGTTTCAGCGCAATGACTCACCTAACAAGTTTTAAATTATTTCAGCTTAGTCGTTTAGTGACAGGACTATGGTTAGCAAATTTTCGTAGGTTTTGGAGCCTGAATTTTAAACAATAATAGATTTTCTATTAGGATGGTAAAAGTATTACAAAGGAACTTTACACAAGATAATTGCTGTATTGTAGGTCCATTTAGTGCTCATGTATTACGTGTTGTTAGGTTTATCCATCAGTCCAGAGCCTGGATTTGTACCCAGTTGAAGGCAATAAGACTATTGCAGCTATGTCTCGGGTGAGACCACCCGACATAGGGCTCAATCATAACTGACCTCTCCCGTGATGTTACGTATATATTAGATACGTAAGTATGGAGTGTGTTATACGGTACTAGTTTCAGGAGGCAGATGCAGAGACACAGCTATCTAGAGCAACCTCATTACCATATTCTCAATAAATATGTAAACGCAAGATGAGGCAATATTCACCGGACGTATTCGCATTGCCCAAAGCGTGGACGATATCCAATGGTTGATTGGAGCGTAAATTCAAAGCACAGAGTGCACGGATGTCGATAACAGATAGCCTGTCTGTGATACTATCAGAGTCCGTTTTTAGAGACTTGTTTAGGCCGATAACAGTGTTAGTTATAAAATGAGGAGAATAGACTAGATCGTTAATGTTTTTGGGAATGACGAGGTCGGTATGACAGTATCAGTCAGGTAGGTACGGGATTTCACCAAAGCACTAAAGGTACTGTGGAGTTTTTAATTTGCATTGTTTTATAACGCAACTACAGCCACTCTGTTAGTGGCATAATCACGAGATAAAAATTAATTTGTATTTAGAATAGAAGAAAAACAGTAGGAGTTAGTTGAAAAGCTGACATTGCGCATTTTATTGCATGAAATTGTAAAACGATTCCGTGAATCATTATTTATTTTATATGAAAGATAAGGTTTACTGAAGCACTAACCTCTCTCACGGTAATATACTTATGTAGTTAAAATTACGCTTACTAGCTTTCAGAATAGACATTTCTGAATAACCCTCGAATTCAAAAGGTGAAATTGAAGTCCCTTCATTTTTTAAACCCTTTTTTTTGAGATTGGGAAATCATTAAATGACACCTCCCGCTCTGGGTGGTGCGGAAAGGAGCGTCAGACTCTTACTGACTAAAACCCATCAATGTTCCTTCCTTAGCTATTTATGTTCCGGGGTAGCGGTAACCCTTTCGGACAATCCCGCTTACTGATTATTACGATTTTTTAAACCCTATAGCCACAAAATACCCTAAGATACAGACGTCTAGCCCTCGTTTAAATGGTCGTGTACCTCAAGACCCTAACACGAAAATTATGGAGGCTAAGTTCTATTTATCGATATTAAATATCAGAATCGTAAGCATTATTGTTAACCCGCGCGCGACCCGTTGGGCGGGCCGCACTTAAATTGTATAGCCTCGTTTTCTGAGCCTTGTTACTAGGCCTCTCGAGACTTGAGGTTCGTTCGTACACGATTCTGTGGCAGTTTATATTGGAGTGCTTTATGGCACTTGTCTTCAAAAAAAGTATGGCAATTGTTAATTGAGAATTTGACAATTAATTCGGGTTGAACTCTCCTTGTAATAATTGAATTCAATCATGATTAGAAAGACGCAATTATTACATAAGAACGTTACTGTTGTTTTCCTCGGGAGCAATATTTTTTTTCAGGATGAAAGTTCCATTAGTCCATATGTCCATTTCTGTACACCAGATAATGTATATGCAAAATTTCAGGATGATTGGTTCAGTGGTTCTAGTGTGAAAAGGTAACAAACAAACTTACTTTCGCACTTATAATATTAGTTAGGAAGTTGGCGAGGTTGAAGTCGTAATCTAAGCTTTAACAAATCTCAATAAAGAAAAACAAGCACCAAATTAGCTAATAGCTCTTCAATCAGATAACTGTTGCTTCGTATCAGCGATCTAAATTAATAAATTCTGAGTCGCAACACAAAGACCGGACCACGTTGGGCTTCCCTTTCCTCGGCGAAAGGTCTGGCCAACTAGATCGACGTTATTAATAGCAGCCTGAGTAACTCCAATAAATTCTAACACGCCTTTAATTGATGTTATTTAGGTACTTGGATATTGAGGGTATATTGATTGTATTTGGGCGGTAATGGGCGGTATTGTTTTAAACGGCTTTTTAGAACGGTTCCGTGAACGTGAATGGGAGAAAAATATGGGGTGACGGGCGCCTGTTATCGTGAAATGTAAATTAGATGGCGGAATTGGGTTGGTTGTTAAGGTGTTTATAGGGTCGTATTTCTGTCTATATTTATTCAATGATAAATTATAAAGCTCGTACGTTAAACTATTTAAGTTATAGGTTCAATCAAATTTAATTTAAAAAAGACGAACTTGTTCAGTTTTTAAACGTACAGTGAAATGGTTTTTGTTTTCAATAATTCTTACAACATCTAGGTATTCTTTCCTACCAGAAATTTGAGCAGTCAACATTATAAGTACCTACCTACTGTGAATTGATATTCAGTATATCCTAATATATAAATGCGTAAAGAAAGCACGCTATTATGTTATTGGCAGATTACGAATCTATAAAGCGAAGAGTTTCAAAAAAATAATCCCCTCGTATTATTTCTTGGATTAAATTAGGAATATACTAATAGATCAAAGGTTTCGTTTAAAGCAAAATGTATTTCGTACTCATTTTGTGTATTTACTCCGCCGTATTCTAGACTTTTCTTTGCCATGTTTTTATTAAAGTTAGCCTTATTGAAAAGCTCATCTTGTGAATCAGTAAGACCTTCATTTTTAAATATTATTTATACTTAATTAGGTCGTTAAGACACGTTCTATATCTATGGATGTTTAAGACTAATTGCTTTAAAGGCGATAAACACAAACGAACATTATAATTGGGTAACTCTCAGAAGCTTCAAATTCAAACCAATTTATATATTTTTATTTTAGTTTCCATATTTAACAGAATACATTTAAGCCGTAATAAATGTTTTCTCAACAATCTTCTAACAAAAATCTTGAAGTACCTTCGTAGCTAAAAGAATAACTATGCTGAATAAGCATCGTTAGGGAGACAAACACGTTCTCAAGTAGACGATGCAATCATATGGATGTGAGAAGTTATGCTTTGTGTTGCCTTGAAAGAATCGCGTTTTTGTTTTGTTGCGCTAAAAAAATGGAACGTGTTAACATAAAAAAAAGTTTAATTTCCTGCTGCTCTAAGTTGTGTTTAGTTTACACGATATATCTTGAATTTAAAGTTACTGCTTATGCGAGTTATCTTGAATCACCACGTTGCTAATCTTGCAAGATTATGCACAGTTCTGACTTGCATATTCCGAGCTATATAGCTTCAACTTAAACGAAGTGGTTTATTATGAGCTCTACACACGTGCCCGTGTGTACTTACAGCTACTGCACAAATAGGTATGATACAAACATTTGGTGTTATATTTCTTTTCAAAATCATGGCTAATTCAAACGGAACGCCATTAATGAGGATAGGAGCAAAGGAAACGTATCAAAAACCCATAATACACGACTACCAAGAGAAACTCCGCACTTTGTACCTCAAACAATTCCGGTCTATGAGGTAAATTGACTGCGTTTTTGTAAGAAATGTATATTCGATAGGTATAAGAATGGCAAACACGCCTTCCTCATTCCTTCCTTTATTACTTACACACTTATCTATTGATCTCGGGAACCCCAATGATCCCCGTAAGCAAAGACGATTGGACGATAAAATAGCTTTTTGAAAAATGAGGGATCGATTCTATAGTGACTGTAATGAAGGTTTTTTTTTTCAATATCGCTTTGGACGTTTGGAGGATTAAGGTTGCTTCATAAATCTGTATTAAAGATTTCTTATTCTGCATAAATTCATCTTCTTTGGATAAGATCAGTTTGTCAGTTGGAAGGTCAAGTATTTAAACTATATAGAGACAGATATTAAGTCCTTCTTTTCGTTTCAACGGTACATTAAATACATTCTTTTATAAATATTTCCTTAGTAGGCAAACGCAATGTTCAGTGCAGTTTCATGGGAAATTTAAAAGCATCAAGGGAGAAAACAAACTCATTAGGTAAGCGTCCCATCATAAAAAGCTCATCAAGCTAAACAAATCAATCTGCCTAGCCTTTTCCCAAGTATGTTGTGGTCAGCTTCCAGTCTGACCGCATGCAGCTGAATACCAGTATTTTACATTGAGCGACTGCATATCTGACCTCCACAACCAATCAGTAACTGGGTAATACGATAGCCATTGGTAAGACTGGCTATCAGACTTTCGGGCTTCTGACTACCCGTAACGACTGTCAAAGATCCACGAAAGACAGCCGGGACCGGCGGCTTAACATGCTTGCCGAGGTACGGAGTAGTCTAGATATGTAAAGATGGTCACCCATCCACAGACCAACACGGCAAGCTTAGCTTAACCTGATGGATCTTAGTCACGAGCTCAGGCTAACCCAATTATAATAAAAACAAAAAGCTTATTTTAGAACAATATTTTCGATGTTGTAAATACGAGAAGATGAGCAACGCCAGTAAAACAGATTCCATCAAAACAGAAAAAGGTAACCCGATATTAACACGTAAATGTATATAATGTAATATGAACATCATTCTCAGGAACAGTGTCGATTATTTAACGCTCAAGTTTCATGTTCAAATATTGTAACTGTGAATGTACATATTCCGGACATTGCACACGCTTGCATGTCCTCATTAATGTACGTTCGCCCTGGCACTCTGTTTGCACCTCCAAGCGCATAATTTTAAATGGACGAAACAATTGTGTGGAACATACGTTATGTACGTTTGTATTTGCGACAGAGTTGGGTTGTCAGAGATATATTATCTCACTATCAAAATGATGTATTTCAGTTTTAACATTATACTAACTAGTAAGCAACAACAACAAGACCATACATTTTTATCTCTTTTAACCTTTTGAACGCCAGAGCGTAAATGCATAGGCGTCACGCCACGCCAAACCACGAATTCTAGTATAATAAATTATGTACTAAAAAAAAATCAAACTCAAACTCAAAGTATTTATTTCAAATAAACCAATTACAGGCACTTTTGAATTGTCAAGGGGTCGGTCAGTCAGAAATATGAAGCTAGTTGCCCATTCCAAAGCAGTTGGTAACTCCATGGACACTCTTTTAAACAAAATATGGTTACAAAATATTGGTTACATAATTCATATATTATTATTATACATGTGATCGTTTTGGTGAGGGCTTTAGCCGACCGCGGCGTGTTAGGCGTTTTCATTTGTCGACTTTATCCGACTATGGGGCTCAAAATTTTATGTTGCTAGTGGTTTGCAGAGGAAATTAAGAAAAACCTTTCACAGCACATTATGTCAAAAATATCAAAGTTATTTGTGGCTGGTTTTTCCAGGCTGGCCTAAATAATGCTGGTAGGTTTGAAAGCATATTTGCTACCTAGTCACTCCGTCCAAGTCCATTAAGTCACGATATACCCCGTTACACATCAAATTACTATTCCAGGAAAACAATAGATGCGAACAAGAGTCGCGGGCACAACAATTATCTAACACACAATAGAAAATATTAATGCAACCAAGAATCTTTTATATATTTTTAATCACTCTTCTTTTAAGTTCATTGAAATGTTATCACTGCTGGTCTGATCACGCTCCCATCTATGTTCTGGGTAATGTTTAGTGCAGATTGCTTCTCATACAAGGAGCACAATGCAAGCTTCATCATTTGTTCCTCTGTTCACGATGCCACAACAAATACAAGCTGAAAACACAACGCCACAATGGCTGTCTGTAATACGTGAAGTGCTCGCTTTTGTAGCAACGCAGTAACGTTATCTATTGGAAACGGATGTTGAATTTTCATAATCGAAATATGTTTCTGGGCTAACCGTTTTGACAGCTGTAAAAAGTTTGATTCTCAACTGGGTCTTTATTGTTTTTAGCGGAATTCGTTGAGCTTTAAAACACCATTTCTGATTACTAATACGTTTTGGCAATGCTATTCCGTAGAAATCTCACGATGAATGCTTAGATGAAGTGAGCGTAAAGTAAGTTGTTAATAGTTTCAATCTATTTCTGTAACCTATTATTAAGATTTTTGAGAAATAAAATTTATTATTATTATTATTAAAAAAATCTCTAGAATAAGGTGGTACGACAGCCACTTCACCTAAGTTTTCACCGTGATATTAAGTCAGAAGGTAATACTTTTAACAACATGGTAAACTACATATTTATTACAAAATATCGCTCCAATTTCCCGAACGACACGTAGATATTACGAACACATTAATCTGTCAAAGTTAAAATTGGTTAACACGTTGCTGATTAATTTGAGCATCCACAGAGTAAACAATATAATCAGTTTGTATTCGTCAACTATACCCGGGAGGCAATTACCATCGCGCTTTAAAAGAAAAGAAAAGATAAATGACTATTTTATCTCAAGGAGTCTTATTCCTTATCCGGCAAAGAAAAGAAGGACTTGCCGTATTTTTCCGTGGACATTCTATGCTAAACAAAAGGCATTTTCGACGGAATGATGGATGAAGGTACTTCGCTATTGTAATAGATCAAATGTTATCAGTCAGCTTTAAGAAATATGTATCGATACAAATTGAGGCTGTGGCAAATTATTATGGAAGAAAATTCCAAAGAACAATGTATGGATATAAACGCATATAACATTTTTTTGGATGGACATGTTTCGCTGTCATACAATAAAATTATGAGATGGATTTCAATGTAGGTTTTAAAGTGCTACAAGGGTGGGGACGTTTTAAGCATTGTTCAAAAAACAAAATGAACTTCTATCCTACAGGAAAGGTGAACTATTTAACATTTACATAATTCTGTCGTTCTTTCATTCAGGTACAGAAGCTAGCACATTAAGTTACCCAAATCTGTCAAATTACTTTGTTGGTTTTTCAACTTTAGTACAAAAGCATAAGGTTCATTTTCAATGGGGAAAGCTTGACCGTTTGAAATAGCTTGATGTGCTTTCGACTGTACATTACCTAAGTTTATTAAAACTGATGATATAAATCAAACAACAAGAACAGGTTAATTACTCCAAAATTAAGATCCGGGATTGTCCGAAAGGGTTACCGCTACCCCGGAACACAAAGGGCTAAGGAAGGAACATGGATGGGTTTTAGTCAGTAAGAGTCTGACACTCCCTTCCGCTCCACCCAGAGCGGGAGAAGTCATTGGATGATTTCCCAGCCTGAAAAAAAAACCCAACAAGTTTAATTAATTTAGCTTTAACCATCTCCGATTTTCTTTTGTCTGTGCCCACAAAGTAATAACATTCATAAATATTCACGTCTTATCCTAGATTACCGAGAAGTTCTAATGTTTATCCTTGAAAGGGTGAAACGACCTCGTGCCACGGGGACCTTCCAAGAGCACTTTGTGGCTGTAGTCGGGGTTAATTTGAAAACATTATCTTAAGGTTTTGGCCATTTATTAGAGACAGTCCTTGTATGACAAGACGAAGAATGCCTGCCTATATCCTAGAAATGTCACATTAAAAACCGAAATTGTTTACAATGTGTATAATATGCTTCGTTGAAATAAGTTTTCTTTTTTCATGAACGCACATTTCTGAACTTCAGACTAGTTGAGTCATAAAGAATAGCAATGAAACGGCTTAACAGATCTTCTAGCCTAAATCATAACTATTGCCAATGACCATAGGTACATCAAGTTTGACTACTATTTATTAGAGATCGAAATCTAAATTGGGTTACAACCTACAGGTCGGGATTGACATTTTAGTACCCAGTTATTTCCCGAAGGTAAATAAAAATGTAAAGTTGACTAGGGTAAAGCCTGGCAAAATCGCTCTCGATTCGTTCCAAATTGCACCATCGAGTCTTCTAGTATCGAAGCAGGCTCTCGATCACGTACCCGCAATTTCTACCCATCGACGAGTTGTTGAGACTTGCTCCATTCGCCCGTCGATCTTGGATTCAATCAAGAGAACACGTTCACACATGTCCCTATCGAGACCTAATTTCAACTTTATTACCTACCTACAGCTTCTCAAACTTCGACTTAAATTTTTGATAACGTTAGTAGAATTACGAAGTTTGAGGAAAAAGCAATTAATGTTTTAATTGTTTCACGTTTTTCTGCAAAAGGTGGTTTTTATGGTCTAACTTTACAAGGGTTGAGGATGCTGGAAAAAATAAACCAAGTAAATATGGCGTCTTGGGATGAAACCCTGAATTCTTTGTTATATTATCCTTTTTAATAGCCGTAGAAGTTTGTATACTATTAAAAAGAAACAAGAAACACAAAAAAAAAGAAACGCTCGCATCAAAATATATGTGGAGTATTCCGTACTCCTAAATCCTAAACATATAGCATGAGATAAGCGTTATGAAGCTTATGAAAATGGAGCAAAAATGTCCTTTTATATACCCATAGTAGTAAAACAAAACGGATTTGTTGAAATTGATATGACTTTAGCGTTGAAAAGGTAAAGACTTGGGCATTAAGCAAATGGTCCACTTCAGTGTGGGTAATCCACTGCGGCGAACGTCCCGTGACAAATTGCCCATAAATAGGATAAAAGGTGCGGTGAAATAACACGGGCTATAGTTGACAGAAACAAAGAAACTGGCTGCCCGCAAACTGCTTCTGTCCAAACCATGTAATTGATGAGTCAAGTGAGGAAGTTTTGGGTGCTCTGAAACAATGCTAATTTCGTAGATTGTAAAACCTAACTACTTGCATAATAGATGAGTGCTGGTTTCACACTGAAACTTCGTTCTGAAAGGCATGCCGTTTAGTGTGCCAATTTATAATGCATTTTGTGATAAATGGTATTTTCGTTCTCTTGATAGCTCGTACATTTTAATTTCATTGAAAGGCTCAAACGAATTTAACGTCTCATCGTTTCCTCACCCTCAGATTGAATTTTTCAAGATCTGTTGGCCCAGTGCCAGTATTGGGATGGAAAATAAGAATTTCAGAAGATCAAAGTTGGTACTAGAAAACCGACATCAACTTAATTTTTAACGTGACCTCGGACCTTCAGGCCGTACTGGTTTTAACTGACCGTAAAACAGATTTCCTAACACGTTTAAATATTCTAAAAGGTGCGGGTGTGGAAATAACGAAGATTGACTAACTTGACGATTCAATGAATTCTACAAATCTAAAGCTAGTGGCGTAGGCGTATACTCGTAAAAGTCAGTGCGAAGATCTTCTATTTATTATTTGTCGGGAACGACTAGGCCAGAATCTGGCAGAATACTGAACTAAAATGAGTTGTTTATAGAGGTTACATAACAATGAAGACCTTACGCGACAGCTTCGTAAAAAGAGCTTTATATATGTACCGACAACCAAAGAGTTCTGTGTGCATAGTTTGGTTGACTGTACAAGTAAAATAATAACGCCTAACTTGTAACATCACAAATTGCGGAATTCAGAAACCAATTTTCCGCCTTTATCCAAAAAGCAAAAGTAACTAACATAGCTAGCTTGCCACTTCAACTTGGTCTCAATTCGGCGCCCCACAGATGGGGGTGAGTTAGCGGAAAATTATGTTGGCAATAAAGGTAATAAGGAGGCTATTTATTGTTTGTTTTTTGTTAACAACTGTGACGGAAATACAACAGCTACAGAACACTTGAATACACGTGGTGCGATGTCCGATATTTATTATCAAGTTGCGGGTCACCCATATTTGGCACCTCTGCCAGAAAGCTCGACATATCGAATTTAATCCACCAAGGTCGTGCATGAATTGTAGGAAAGAACGGACAAATATATTGGGAGTATCTCTGATATACAACGTGAAAAACGATGTCATGTTCCTGATAATGATTGGGTTTTTCATTGCACAATCTGGACATTCGTGCTATTGTTTTTGGTTTCATATTATTAACTGCCTTGTCGCGCTAGTGGTCGCAAGCGCCAATATTGAGCATGAGTATTTGGGTTTTTTCTACTTGGTATTTCTCAGTAACAGCGCGGAGTCTTAGACTTGTGCCCGGTTGATGGCAATAAGTCTGCTCGCCCCCTATTACACGGAACATAAACATAACTGGAGAAATGTGGGTGTAAAATAAGTGTACCTTTGCCTAACCCTACAGAGGGGTTACAAGCGTGATGTTATGTAATGATATGTATTATTAACTCGTGAATATTCATCCGTAATCCCAAAAGATACAACAAAAATTACCTCGATAGGAGAAAATTAAATACGCTTAAAAATTCGTGCAATTACCAAGGATAGAAACTTCAATATATAATGCTATTTTCTTTTCCTTTTGAATTCAGTTGGTTACAAGGTTCATGAGTTTTGCTTCATACAGACGTTCCCTATTTAGACAGAGTGAAGAGTGCATGTGTAAGTAACTCAAATCAGTTTGTTTTTGTAGTGTTCTAGAAAATCTACTACACACACTTTTTATTGTTCTTCTTTGTCTCATATATTTTTTAATTTAGATGTTATGCATACCTGTTATTTGCATGGTTACTGAAATGATAATTTTAGATGATATTTAATTTGAATTGTAAGTGACTGTGCTGTTGGTGTGCTTATTATAAATAAATAAATAAACTCTGATACTACGTATATACGCGTAACAGGGACTGATATTAACCGTCAGCTTACGTAGTCCGTCGTCTTCAGATCATTATTTGTAGAAGTTAAAAGGTCTTTTTTCTTCCTATTTAGGGTTCGGTACCCAAAGGGTAAAACGGGACCCTATTACTAAGACTCCGCTGTTCGTCCGTCCGTCTGTCTGTCTGTCCGTCTGTCAACAGACTGTATCTCATTCTCATGAACCGTGATAGTTAGACGATTGAAATTTTCACAGATGATGTATTTTTAATAAATATTTAAGGGGGCTCACATATAAAAAACGTGATTGTTTTGCCGTTTTAATCGATAATAGTCCGACTCATATTTGGCCGGTTTTTGAATTCAGGTGGTTACAAGGCACTGGTAGGTACTGAGTAAGATACTGACTAAGCTATGTAACACTATGTACGCATAACATGAGGCTACTCTAACCGTCAGCTTACGATTGGTAGTGATAGCCCCAGCGTCTTCAGATCATTTGTTGTAGAAGTTTATAGGTTAGAGTAGCAGCCCTTATCGGCCATTTAATCTAAGATATAGGTAATATAATCTCTGATACAAAGGGTTCCGAAAATGAATACATTTCGAGTATCCGAACGGCTACTTCTAGTGGCGGCCTTTATCCCGTTGTTCAAATATAGTTAAGGGCTCTTAGTACCAAAGGCCACTAAATATAAAGGTCAAGGGATTCCATTACAATCGTAAACCAATTGTGCAATTTGTTTCAGACGGTAGACTCTTGGTGTTGCCAAAGTAGAAAAAGGTATTGATAGAGACAATATATTGTTAGAAGAATAAAGAAGTTGAAAGGGAACGAAGGGCCTGATCAAGATAAGAGCATCAAGAGTGGGGATGGTAAGCGGTAACTGCAGACGGCGAGGAGCGCTCGCTCTCTATGGGATCGACAGCCGACGACGGCGAGGACTTGTCTCTACCTCATTATTGCGTTTCCTCTGTGCCAGGTGATTAGCTCTTTAAACTATAATTATAAAGCTGAAGAGTTTGTTTGTTTGAACGCGCTAATCTCTGGAACTACTGGTCCGAATTATTTTTGTGTTAGATAGTCCATTTACCGAGGAAGGCTATAGGCTATGTAACATCACTCTACAACCAATAGGAGCCGAGCAGCGGGTGAAACCGCGCAGGAGCAGCTAGTTGCTCAATAATTCTTTCCTAGGTTTTTCTTCATTTAGTGTTAATTGTTTTAATAATAAATACATTTGATTGGTTATGCTTTTTTTTAATAAAGCTGCTTCTGATATACTACTCTGTCAAGAAAGTACCGGGAAAAGATCAATAATACACAAATGTTATTCATCCAAATTTATTTTATCACCTTCAAAGTATGCTCCTTTAGAAACGATACACTTTTTTTTTTTTTTTTTTTTTTTAAGGCTGGGAAATCATCCCATGACTGCTCCCGCTCTGGGTGGAGCGGAAGGGAGTGTCAGACTCTTACTGACTAAAACCCATCCATGTTCCTTCCGTAGCCCTTTATGTTCCGGGGTAGCGGTAACCCTTTCGGACAATCCCGCTTACCCGGCAGGCTTGGCCCTGAGGGGCCCCTTCATATGCTGACATCTCTTTGAGGCGCGCGTGGAACATATACGCGCCGTACGGCACGGGTCTGGTGCTGATCGGACGGTGAGTCACCCATTACTCACCGTCCGCAGGCCCGCGCCTACGGTGGCCGGGAGTCGTCACGTGGCTCCCGACGCCCGGAGCGTCTCCCGCGGCGGCTGGGACGGGAGGACCTTTCTCTCTCCCATCCCGCCACCTCCTTCGCGAGCATAACTTTTTCGCAGAAGGAGGTGACTGCCTCCCACTCCCTCTCGCCCCGGACCATGGCTTGCACCAGGGCCGGGCGCGAGAGGTCGCCGCCGCCGATCGCCTCTACGAGGACACGGCGGTGCTCCGCCCAAGCGGGGCAGGTTTGCACCGTGTGCTCTACCGTGTCCTCTGGGCGATCCTCGCAGTGGTGACACCCGGGCGTTTCCTCCCGCCTGATGATGTGCAGGAACCTCCCGAAACATCCATGTCCGGTGAGGACCTGCGTCAGGCGGAAGGTGAGGGCGCCGTGACGCCTCTCTAGCCACTCCTCAAAGAGGGGCCTTACCGCCACTAGAAACGATACACTTGCGCCAACGAATAATCCATTCATCAAAACATTTTTTAAACGCTACTTCCGGAATTGAGTTCAGTTCTCGCCGCGAATTCTCCTTTATGTCTTCTATCGATTGAAAACGGGTGCCACGAAGTGGTAATTTGAGTTTAGGAAAAAGAAAAAAGTCAGCAGGAGCCATATCTGGTGAATATGGTGGTTGCTGGATGGTATTTGTTGAGTGTTTGGTCAAAAATTCGTTCACAATGATAGCCTTGGGCGAAGGCGCATTGTCGTGGTGCAAAATCCAAGAATTTTCTTTCCACAAATCTGACCTTTTTCGTCGAATCTGCTCTCTTAAACGCCGCATAACGCTCAAATAATATTCTTTATTTACCGTTAGACCTTCCGGTAAGAATTCAGAGTGCACAACACCGCGATAGTCAAAGAAAACAGTCAACATGACTTTGACTTTTGATCGACTTTGGCGTGGTTTTTTCGGTTTCGGTTCAGTTGGAAGGCGCCACTCCGAAGCTTGTTGACTAGTTTGCATGTCAAACTCGTAAACCCACGTCTCGTCACCAGTAACAATGCGTTTCATGAATGTTGGGTCCGAACTGACTCGTTCTAGCATGTCCTCAGCGACTTTCATGCGATTGAGTTTTTGGAGAAAATTCAGATCTTTTGGGACTAGCCGAGCAGCAACATGTTTCATACCCAAATGATTAGTTAAAATGGTACGGATCGACTCGTGAGATACAGAAAGTTCGGCGGCTATCTCTCTCAGAGTTGAATGGGGATTTTCAGTCACTATTTTCTTCACTTTTGCGATGTTAACTTCAGTTGCAGACGTTGACGGCCTACCAGAGCGAGGCAAATCTTCCATCACATCTCGACCGCTTTTGAACGCTTTGAACCACTCATAAGCACGAGTTTTTGATAAAGTCGATTCACCGTAAGCCTTCTGTAATATTTTCAGTGACTCCGAACACGAAATTCCATTGGCGATGCAAAATTTAAGACAAACTCTTTGTTCGATATTTTTGTCCATTATGAAATTCGCAATACACACTATATATGATATTACTAAAACCAGCACTGTATTTAATATAAATAACAGATGCAACTCAAACTCCGCGCCAAAATGGAAAACAGTTGTGCCAATCTAACAACTACAAAAAAACAAAAATTTGGAACCATAAACAAATCATCCATTCCCGATACTTTTTTGACTGAATGTATAATATATTTTCATATAAAGTTTGATGACTAATAATGTGTTGCTAATAAGAGACTAGAGTAACAAAATCATACAAAAGTAGACTGCGAACCCTCATAAACAACATGTTATGTCGGTTAATTAGTAAAAGTTAAAGCTCTAGGTAAGATTTTTAAAACAACAACAACAACTTGTGTGGGTAGGTAATTAGTAGCGAAAGCCGAGTACCACTCATGTTCCTTTATGAAACGTAATTTTTGATAGCATTTTTTTATACGAAAACCTACCTATTCGTGACTTCAAAGAGGAGAACTTTGCTTACTGTCGGATTTTAAAGCACGCTAAAGTGAGTTAAGTGGAATGACACACATACACATAAAAGAGTAGAGTTCGTTTTATCATCTACAAATAGTCGTAGGTACTTTACGAAGAGAGTTGACTGGTATTTCGAATCTACGAAAACAAAATATATATATTTTTTTTACTCATCCTACACTGTCCCACTGCTGAGCAAAGGCCTACCCCAAATCCTTCCAGACAGCGTTGTCTAGAGCTAACTCGATCCATCCAATTATGCGTCTAGATCATCTCGCCACCTCTTCCTGGGCCGGCCTCGACGGCACCGTCTATCCTCAGGCACCTACCTCGTTGAGATATTAACTCAAGAAATAATCATAGCTCAAGGTAAATAGTTTTCAATACTGGTAATACACAACAGCTGTGTAACTGTCTGTGGTCAGTCAGCTACACACCAACTATAAGATAGCATTAATTTATCGCCACTATACACAAAGACACTATCTATACGATACAAGTTTTCGTGTTACAAGTTTCCGAGTGAGCTGTTTAAGTTCGATTGTAACTTAGTTGTTTGTTCCGATTGCGGTACATAATTGTCTGTGTTAGAGATAGAAATGGGAACGAAACAGATGTATACTTTGGCCATGAAAAGAGAAACAAACATAATCGTATACATTTTTGTTTTTTGTAGGTATCATTTGGAAGATAATGGCCTAATTACAGTTGTAAATGTTGGGCAGTTGGTGAGCCAATTCTAAGACAGCTTACAAATGTACGAGTTAGCTGTCAGTAGTTTGTTCTTCTTTAACTTTATTCATGGTTCATCTTAGGTCAGATATATGACGACGACAACGAGCCATTAGATGACAACATAACTGATTGCATATAGATCAAGGTCTTATGTAAAGCTTTCGAGTTAAGAACGAATAAATATTGTGTATATTTATTGTAATATAGTCGAGAATATTCAAAGACAGCTTTGTAACACAGAATTTCGGCAATTTAAATAATCTTGCTACGCAGCAGGGTACCACGTTAAAATGTTACCGCCACCGTTCAAAAGTCGCGTTGTAAAAAGGCTCCCCACAGGGAAATCGGATGCGTTCGTTGAAATCCGCCTCGCTTTCCGCTGTAAATGAATTTAAACCGAGGTCTTAATCGTTGATTTTCAGGGCTATCAATTACAATCCCAACCGTTCTTTTAAAATGTAAATGAGCAAATCTTTCCCCAGAGGGAAAACAGCTGTTTTTATGATTCTAGATTTGTCTATACCTTTTCAATTTTGGAACGATGCCGACGAGATGAAGGGCATTAAGCTTAGCATTTATGTGTGTAATAAAGTCTTGAAAGTTTATATTGAATTTGAGTTTTATAAACATTATTCGAAATAATACTTTTTTTTTGCTGGCCAGTGAGTAAAATACCACTTGCAAGCAGTTTCGATCTGTATAAACTCGGAGATTTAGTGTCCCCCAATCGCCAACTTTTCTTAACCAATGCGATTGTAGTTTTTATAGCTTTTGGGTTGAACGAAAACAAAATAGTACTTTTACAAGTTTTGCTAAGTGCACCGATCGTCTTTTTTCCATGTAGAGAGAATGTCTAACAAGTTTAAGTTTCTCCTAAATAACCTATCTCGACAAGTATCTACTTAAGTATTCAAAGACCAGCAGTGAGCAATGGTCGCAAGGCCGCTTACTAATTGTAGGTTTATTTTGTGTAAACTATTTCATCACTACTGCTCTCAAAAACGGTGAAGGAACCAAAAAAAATCGAAGACATGTGACATCTGCCAACCTGCACTAGGCCCGCGTGGCCCCTACGACACCCTCACGTAAAAACGCCTATGTCCCAACAGCGGGAACATAGCTTTATTATTCAAAGACCGGTTTTACATAACAAACTTAGGTAACCTATTTTCTTAAAGAAGGCTTCGTTTCACGGTTGCATAGACCTATCACTTCTAGATATTCTATCTTCTTAAATGCCTCATTTGTTTGCCGAAGGGAGGGGCTTTCGGCAACATCAGAATATGACGTGACTAATAGCGTTATGTCGGAGATTTATGACTTGGAACATTGCAATGAGGCGCGAATGAAGCTTATAAGAAAGAAAGGGACTTGAGAAAGTGTTTTATTCAGTTATGAAGATAGGTACCTACTAACTCATATGATTGAATGGAGTGATTTAGTAGGGATTTACTCTCATTTAATTTGTGGCCAAAAAGTTAACGGCAAACGTGTGCTTATGACGAAATAAGTACGTACTGGTGATTCTACCAGTACGTACTTATTTCGTCATAAGCTTCGTGTTAATCCCGTATTTAAGCTGTTTTTATCACTACATTGGCTCATCACAACACCAAGCCTCTCACGCAAGCACCGATTCGCTTTCAGCTGTTTCCCTCCATTGGTGGTGACTGACAATTGATATTAGTGAAAGCTATCACACTACTGATGTTCAGATAGTATTACACGACACTACTTTAAGTCATTGACTGCCACGCAGCAGACAAAATAGAAAAACTATTGTTCGCGGCTCACCGGTGACCGCGTTGGCGCTCAACGTGTTAACATAACATTACGCCTTGTTTCCCCGCAGAGTTAGTCAGAGGGCCACCAAACCCATAATAGGATAAGTTCCATGTTAAAGGGAGCATATTGCGTTCAGTCGGGCACAAATCCAGACTCCGGGCTACTACTGAGAATTTCTTAATGGAACTTTTTTAACCATCGGAGCCACGCAGACTCCGGGCTACTACTGAGAATGTCTTAATGGAACCTTTTTAACCATCGGACCCACGTAGCATTTTGAAGTTTTGTACTAAGTAAACGTAAGCAGGTGCGTATCTATGTAGGTATTAAGTAATACCTACTGATGGGATCACTCGTTAGCCTCTAAGTATCCGCCATACTTATTTGGTCCACTATCTTCGGAGCCTTTGATAAATCCGACACGGGTTCAACAATTTTATGCAAAGCTAAATAATTATACACAATTTAATCACGAACATTTCCAAAGCAGAATATTATTTTGTGTCCCTGATCTTATTCCGTCTAAAAAGAAGAAAATAATTAGGTCTGTTTACAAGTTTTCTTAGGAAAAGGAGGCTCTGTAAGATCGCTAATAAGATTTTATTCTTAAGACGCTGCGGAATTTTAATTATGAAGTTTTGTTAAGGTATAATAATTCGGCAGAAAATTAGTCTTAAGGAAACTTTAATTAGGTCATGTACACAAAGGGCGGTGTTATTTAGTTGGTGTAAAAAGTTAAGAGGACAGCGACGCTAAACTTTTAATGTGTCGGCGCTTTTATTTGGGTTTAAAAATTCACGTTACGAAACCGGCTTACGTTGGCTGGTATAAAATGTGCGTGACTTCTTATTTTATAATTAACGAAGGTACACAGTATAAAATATAATTTTCTCCAGATAGTTCCAGTAAAACTGACAGTTGACAGATATTCTTTTTTCTTTTTATAAAGTGTCACAATAGGTGATAAGTACTAGATTCACATTACAATCTAGCCTATTTGCTAATAAGTAAATTAAATGTACCTAAACTTCTAAACTC
Organism: Hyppa rectilinea; assembly: GCA_951799385.1. Taxonomy (NCBI): domain Eukaryota; kingdom Metazoa; phylum Arthropoda; class Insecta; order Lepidoptera; family Noctuidae; genus Hyppa; species Hyppa rectilinea. Next base: position 14,459,952 of record OX637312.1, on the reverse strand, counting down.
TTAAGAGGCGGAGTCCAATAACGTCTTTTTTATTCACTTTTAGTTTAAGGGAAGATTTGATACACGTGTACTACATAAAAGTCAAGAGTTGCATTACAGTTTAAGTTCACTTGCACTGCTATAAACTAACTCAAAAGGTTTTACCCTTTTTAGTCTTTGCATTTGAGTGTCGTCATGGAGTTGGATCGCTTCGGTATTCACGTCATGATGATGTATATGTTCATGAGCTTATTTTTGTATACTAAACTAAGTTAGATAGGAGACGTAGATTTTCAAGGTTTTGACACGTGGCTTACAACGTAAGGGGCGGGACAAACAGAAAAGACGCTAGACGAGGACGCGTCGCAGACACGGAAAATAGTATGCAGATTGAAAAGCGAAGCGTCTTAGGCACCTTAGATGCGAGCCACACAGAAGGACCGGACTCAGATGCGGCGTGTATTTCACGTATCTTCATTCAAAATGTATTAACGCGATCTGGCACAATACCCATACGCGTCACTTAATCGTATCACGACATTGTATCGCGGCAATAACATTACATCATTTACACCTTTTAATTTGGTCAAACAAGCCACAAAACATCGCAACTTCAAAAAAAAAAAAACAGAAAAAACAACGACGAAAAAAAAAAAAAGGCCGGAACTAACATTACCGGTTTTAGGTGTCAAACAAAAACGTAAAACGTCGGTAGTTTATTTCCTTGTTCCTCACGAGTTTCTTAAATAAATGTAGTCACTTTATCACTACGAAGTAACAGGGGTATATAAGATGGAGTAGCTGACACGTTTGTAGTAAATTTTAACGTGTGTAATGTTCTGGAAACGTCTATAGTTACAACCGCACCTGTCAACGGGGATGAAATACTGGCTTGAGTTGCACAAGTGGAGTATATCGAGTGTTAATCCGCTGTCCTTGTGATAGACATTCGATTATATATATTGTTTTATCTGTCAATCAGGAAATGGTTCATGATATAATTGGCACGTGGTGATCAATATGGCGTTCTGTAACGGTATGGAATATTTGGTTCATGATATAATTGGCACGTGGTGATCAATATGGCGTTCTGTAACGGTATGGAATATTTGTAGGCTAAACATGTATTTTAAATGGCAATGTCATTTTTTTTATTTATCTCAATATGAAATAGGTTTTCTTGGCAATGATAAAAAGTCTCAACTCAATTGGTGTAATCGGGTCAACCAGTTTCTACTGAAATTGGTTCACTAAAAACCTACTCGCTATTCGGCTCCAATAACCTTTAAAAGGTTACCTAATATTTAGGTTATGGGGGACAGGTGTGAGCGACACCTGTCTGTTAGGTAATACTGGATATTCAGCACTAACCAGTAAGACTGGAAGCCTGCTCCCAAAAGTTAGGAAAAGACTAGGCCAATGATAAACCACTTTAAAGAAAGTTCTCGCATCAAAGCACAAACGGGTGTCAAAAACCAAATTCAAGCAGACAGCCAGAGAAGTGCCACCAAATACTTGAGTGAATACACATCAAACTAGCTAAATTGACCTACATACAGACAATGGCAGGAGGAATTGAATGGGACGCTCTTAAATTATTGTCCGTACGTACGAGGGACTCCTTTGACAGACGGCACAATACGTGAATGTCGTCAGTTATCGGGGGTTCGTAGGGTACATCGAGACATTCAATAGAAGCAAAGATTTACGTGGAAAGAATAACGTGTTGCTATTTGGTTAAACTAACACTCGTGTCCTATGACTCTACTTAGCCAAGTAGGTAAACGAAATTCTTTTGCTACAGGGAAACTTAAATAGTACTTATGTATAAGCATTTGAGTGTGATACCTGAGATACAGGTTTATTCCTAGTTCAGGTAGAACCCATTTATTAAATACCTCTAGTTTAAGGCATTATTTGTAAACATTTATACAAACCAATTTTCGATAAATAATTTAATTTCAATAGACTTTTACAAGTAGATAGGTATTTTATTAACCTGCAGTTACTAGTTTGGGAACGATTTCTGTATACATAATTACAGGAACTGCGCAATATTTAAAAACCAGATTATTCTAGAAAAAAACAAATGGTTTCCGGTGTCCCAGATATGGAATAAAATATTGTTCCTATTTGTCTGCACGTAGGAGTAAACCGACAGAAATGGGTCGTCAGTATTACCTACTTATGTTCTTTCGGTCTAAGAACCTAAGGTTATAATAAATTCCAACCTACTCTTCTAGTCACTCTAATTTTATTGTAAACATAGGTAAAAATACCTATCCAATCCCATTAATATTTCGCTTCCAAAATAAATTAGTTTTCAGCCGAAAATATTCATACATAAAGCCGAACTAACGCCAATCATTCATTTCACAGAATTCAAAACTAAAACCCAGCGACTGAATCAAAATGGGAACATGAAAAAAAAAAGATTTACGAAAGTCTATTTATAAGATATTTTACGAGAATTGATTAAAAACTATTCTGTTTTCATAGAAAATACTTACAAAATTTCAGTTTTCTACCATTTATGTATTCCTTTTTGTAATCTATTTGAAGGAACCATTACCCATGAAACAATTTCCTGGCAGGCCCTGATAAGAACGCGCATGTTTAAAATTATAAGGCAACTTGCTTCTACGAACAGAGTAAGATAAAATGTTCACGGTACAATGGAAAACGGGACCGGACCGGGCAACCGTTTGCCAAGGTGAATTTGTAAATCGGAAGGTCGAATAGATCCCTTTCAATGCAATAAAATATCCGTAATAAGAGCAACATAAAATCGTTATCGACCGTGTCGAAAGCTTTTGAAGAATGTTAGTAGTTTGACACGTTTTATTTCGTGATATATATCTTTATTAATCATAAGAATTCATATTTGAAGAATGTTATTTTAAACAATAGACGCTATTACGCTTAACGTAGGTTGTCTCATCATCCTCCTGCCCTTATCTCAATCCATTTGAGGTCAACGCAGCGTGCTTTGTCATCAATAAGTCCTTTTCTAGCCTTATCATATTTCACATAATCTATCCATAGTATAAGTGTATTCCCCTACTCGTATCCATATTCATACTCAAAACTTTCCAGACGACATTTTGTCGTCGGTTATTGAGCCAAATATTAGATTCCATATTTTTATTTATTCGAACCACCGCACAGATTTTCCAGGATCTTATGCAATAAGCGGCATAGTCCGAAAGGGTTAACGCTACTTCGGATGGATGGGTTTTAGTCAGTAAAAGTCTGACACTCCCTTCCGCTCCACCCAGAGCGGGAGGAGGCACTTAATGATTACCCACCCTCAAAAAAAAAGGATCTTATGCAATCAAAACCTAATTAAAGGACTATATCTAAGCATGAATAAGAAGTCACGGAAATCAGATACTTCGTTCAACACAGACATCTAGAAATAAGTGCTTACTACGAAAAATGAGCTGTTGTTTATTTTTCTCTTTTCACTTTCTATTCGAGCAGAGAAAGAGAGAGCAGACTGGGAACAGTGGGTTGTGGGTTGGAACCCAGCTAGGCGCATTACTTTGTTAATTTCTACCTGCACTGAGCCTGCGTGATAGATTACCACACCCTCTCACAGGTCGAGGTCTGTGTCCAAACTGGAAACGTTACAGACTGATTATATTATGTTTACTTTTTATCAATTTAAAACAGAAAATCGTATTTAACGAAACTAAATCTTAATGATGATTATAGGTATTATAAAGTTTTTGTATAAACAAAGGTTTTTATGACATTAACTATTTATAGTTATTTCCAAATCGACATTAAATTAGAGTATTTTCAATAACAATTGATATGGAACGTATTAAACGTTGAAATGCAGCGTAAGTGTCGTTTGCTCTTATCTAAGTGCCATTTATGTTGCGGCCGACGCTTTTATAGCCCATCGGAATTCGATATTTCGTGAGGTGAAAATATTGTTGAAGCTTTCAAAATATCACGATAGGTTCTGTGACATTATATTTTATTTCAATAACAAATTCTGTTCAATATTTGGTCTACGATATTTCTTTATACAACTCTAGGGGAGGCCTATGCGGGAAAGCAAGACAATCTTCGGTTACCGGTGTCAAATAATTAAATAAAAACTGTAATAGATTAAGTAAAATTATTGTAAGATTGTTAAATAAAGGCTATTATTATTATTTCTTTATACAAAGAAATATAAATGTACTAACTGACCCGACAGACGTTGTCCTGCCTTAACTTTGATACCTACCTACCTTACCTACCTACCCTATCTACCTAATCACTTAGGGGTATGAAAAATCGATATTAGCCGATGCAGTTGCTGTTATGTAAAGATTTATCTGTTTATGTTTATGAAATAATTCTGTTTATCACAACACTGACAATTAAAAATAGAAAATGAATTGTGCTTTTTATTCTCCATTTTGCAAGAACACTCTAGACATGTCAGTTACATCGTGTGCTTATGACTTATGTATGTTTTACAATATTTCCAGTTTATAAACCATTTCTAGTTTTCTTGCTTTACCCGTAAAACATGAGGTGTTAGAGATAAATATTTTCTCCACACATTTTACCGAAGAATAATTGTATTTTCTACTTGAAATATAAACCATTTGAAACCAGCGCCGTTGAAAAATATAAAGGTTTAGAACATCTTAATGCCGCCGTTCCTGTATCGGAAAATGATCGATTCTGAGTAGGGAACTGTTATCGAGTGTTGAAACGATTTCGTTGAGAAATATGGACTATCTTTTCAAGATAAATGTGTTAAGGAATACGTTTCGATATGTGGATGTAATTCGATTTCAATAAAGGTTAGAAGGTCCTTTCTCTTTCTTTGAAATATCAATAGAGCAATCTTGTAATATGATTTCTAGTTGTACCGTCAACTGATCAATCTGAGAATGGCGTGGGTGTTAGCTACAGTCAAGATAAGTAAGTTCAAAGCAATTGCAGACATGCGTAACCTTTGACATAAGGAAGCTGAAGTCAAGCTATGTGGACTGGTAACGTTACGCTTCTGTTCATACAGAGGTACGTATTGAATGGAGTGCCTTTTGAGCTGGTAAATTTTAGGATTCTGACATGTAATCCATTTATGAATCGAATTGAGGCTGGCTTCACCTGTAAGAGCGATACGAGTAATTCCTTCAAACGTACGCTCATACAATATGTGTCTTTTAAAGCAGCAGGAATACTGCCATAAAGCTGCAATCGTTTATCATTTTCTGTCCTCTTCAAATTGGCGTATAATAGCACACGGAAAAGTCTTCGTCACGCTAACTATGAGAAGTTGAGAGGGGATTTTATATCATCCAATTTCACCCTACAAGAGGAAAATGGTACGTATCCATTCTCCAAGCAATATTTTATTGTTAAAAGTCCATATCGAAGTTTGTTATAAAAGTTTAAGCGGCATCATTTTATGGGTCGCTTATGTAAAAGAAGGTCATGAAATGGACAATGTAACAGATTTAGGGAAGGATAAAAGTAACGCTTAATTGATTCCTGACTTTCAGTCTGATATCTATTTATATTGTGATGCTGGAGGTAACGAACGAGATTCTTGATCGACCTTAACACTGGCATTTGAATAACATGGTCGAAGGTTGAAAAGGTATTTATAGTGTAATATAGTGTTAGCATGTGCTTATTTTAGAAAACATAAAATAGGGTTATCAGGGATCAGACTATGTAGCTAGGAGACTTAACAAATAATACCGTGGCAAAAGAATTAAAATGCTTTATAACACACACACCCATGATTAAAACTTTATTTATTTGTTTATTGCACAGTGTACACAACCTTAGTCAGACACTAGGCTAAAACAGTACATGACCCTATTAGGGCGCAGCAAGATGATTTAAAACAAATAATAATTGTAGTGAGCTGGTATCTATATTTAATATCGCGGTTAGGAACTTTCACACATTATAAGTAATTAAACTTATATATTATTGTGTGTAATGATTAGACAATACTAAAGAGCAGGAGATAAATGGTTTGCCAGAAATATCACATGTGGAAAAAGTAAAAAAGTATACTGATATGACGGCTAATACATACACCTTTATAGATATATCAAAAGAAAATGAAGACTTAACTACGAAGGAAAAAGTTTTGATGGGGTAAAACCTATGAATACCACTCTATAATCGATTTGAGGCTATTGAAGAAATGGATTTACGGATTGTGGGCCTGTATGCATGTAGGAAGGCTTCAAGTATAATATGCCCTTGATAAGCATAACAGATCATAGATAGCTAAGAAACTCATAATGTACCTATAAACCAATTATAGTTCTCTGTAGTTTCAATATAAAAACATTTTCTATAATTTAAACTAAGAATGACCCGACAGACACATTATTTAACGTTGTAGTAACATTTTCAAGACAATTATATACGAACATTACCCAAGTAATAATATATTTTAATAATCTCATTTCGGTGCCGTAACCAAGAAAACTCCATTTCATTCAACTAGAATTAGGGCAAGAAGTCCTTGACTAGGTAGATACAAATATTAAAATTAATAGGAATGGCTTTAGAACAACTGGTATAAAATGTTGTCTAAGGGTCTGAACAGCTTGTATCTTTTTTGCATTTTATAGCCAAATTCTTGAAGAAGGCTATGTATAGGTTTTACATCACGCCAGAACCCTTAAGAGTCGATCAAAAAGAAACAATAGTCATAAAGAACGCTAAGAGAAAGCAACGCGATGCGACCGTGTGGGTCGGGAACAGACGCAGTCGTGGGCAGAAGCTAGTATAAGAAATAAATGCTTTCTGAATATTGAAGAAGTCTGATTGGCTTTATAGGCCCGGTCCTCAATAGAGAAAACTGGAAGCTTCTGCATCAATAAGAGCGTAGCTTTTAACTGATGACGAATGACAAAAAGGCTGATAAAATTAATAACGCATAATACGAACTAAAAGTTCATTTAAACAGAGCGAAAGGGGTACACAGTACAGCGTACAGACCACTTCCGTAATTTCATCAAAACTTTTAATACGGGAACATCCGTTGTACTGTAAAGGCCGCACCATTAATACCTTTTCATAAACTTTTTGACGATGCTGTACAAATCGAGTTTGGAAGCTAAATGTCTACAAAGTTTCCACGTTTGCCCAGATAGGAAGTTATTGTAAAGGCCGAAATTAACATTGAAGCAGTTGTTCGTTGAGGGAATGTTATATACCACGCCTAATGTCACGGACAAATTTTTATGAATTCCTTAGAATTCTGTTACCAACTGTTCCACTGGGTTACCAATTTATGAAGGCTCAAACTTTAGACGGCACTGTCTCACTTAATCGAATTCTGTCGGGGTTTTCGTCCGGCTAATCAAATCACTCCCAGCTCACGTCGAACTTCAGACGTGTTAGAAGTGTTATCATTTCCAAGTTAATTACCGATATCGACATGATCGAGCATCAGGAAAATTTTATTAATACCTTGAGAGATATTAAAAATGACAGGACGACATGAATTATTGATACCGTTCCAGAATTTCATTATTCATTAATTCAAGGATTCCATAATAAATCTCGTTGCCAGACACGCAGAAACGTGACATCTTGAGAATATAACAATTGAGACTTGGGTGAGATTTTCGCAACAGTAAATACAACAGCAAAAAAAAGTAAAAGTCCTAACCGAAACTTCAATTTAGGGAAAATTTTACTAAACGAAAACATTCAAAAACGTAAACAAAGCGTAAACGAGCACAAAACTAAACGGCACAGAAGCGTCACATCCAACGCTGTGGCGCGTGTAAGCCTGCTGGAAAAATTTCGTTCCCCTCCTGTCCTTAATTTTAACTAATTTCAGCTGCAAACGCCTGCCGTGTCCACGCCAAGCAGCGAACTGGCCAAGTAATTACTTCCACGGTAATCCCACAGAGCTTGTAATCTTGTGTAATATTATGTAGCCCGGTATGACAGTATTCTTAGATGGTAATAATAATAAGCATTGTGAGGTATTTTCTTTTATAGTCGTAAGGTTAAATGGTGTTTATGAAGAAATTAATATTTTAAGGGATTGGTGATTATTGAGGAAAATTTGGACATTTATTATAATATGAAAGATGCACAACATTTAAGTAATACTTATGACAAAACGCGTGGGGATGTAAATCTTCTTTAGAATTTAGCACTCGAAGTTAGCGTAGTGACTTTTCTAGCAAAAAAGATATCAAATTTAGGTACAGACGCCAGCACATCAAGGTATCCCTAACTGTCAAATTTTCTCAATTAAAAATGAACCTTATATCTTTGCAATAAAGTTGAAATACTATCAAAGAAATTTGACAGATTGTGGTAACTTGATGTGCTGGCCTCTGTACCTGCATCTTCTTTGTGGTTAAGGTAAAAGATAAAAGCCGTTTCATATAAAATCTAGTTTCTAGTCACTTAAACTTGGACTTTCTTATTCGCCCTTACTGTGAGAGTTTTAATGTCAACCTTGCGGCACAATTTTACTTTCTAAAAACACTTTAAAAGGAAATGATAAGAATAAAAGTGCGGCTAACTTGGTTTAGTGTATAAATTAAAAGAATGTTGAGACAAGGAAATGGAAAGGAATCGGGATTAAATTTACTCGTAGCTCGTTTTGATCTTTTTCTGGTAAAGAAATACTGCTCGCCATGAAAAAAATTTACTAATTGAATAGAATTCATTACAGATATTATACCTTCCCTAGTTTTCAAAACTATTCTTTAAAGGGGTGGATGTTCATAGGGGTAAATTACAAAATCTTAGCGGACAAAGTCGCAGGCAAAGGGTATACTTCGTAATATTGGCTTTGCTCCCAATAAAGGACCATAATAATGTCACCCACATACCACACAAAATCATAATAACATTATTTAACTACGTCGTTGGCTTCTTCCGAAAACCTTTCTTTAAGCCTCAAGCATGAAAAAAATTTGCTAATATAACGAGGTCTTTAAAAGTCATGTTGGCAACAATGTAATTTGAGTGATCCTACCCCGAGGGTGCTTCGGCATTTCGCCTCCATGATATCACGTTTGTTCCCAACTTTCACTTAGGCAAAACGTATTTAAAACATGTAACAAAGTTAGTTCTTTCGAGATGAAAAGTATTACGATCGATGAGTAGCGCCTTAGCCATTTTCATTATTAAAGAACATAGCCAAGATTGAAGACAAAAAAAAAACGCTAGATTGAATCTACATATTAAAACAGTAATTATAGCAGCAAATCGCTGGAAAACTTATTGAATAAACAATTCAAATTTAAGAAACAAAACGAAAAGCACAGATGCGCGTGCAGCAAAACGGTTAATATTGAAAGCGCTTTATCACTTCCACCGCTGTATTTTCTTTTCCACAAATCCGAAAGCAGTAACCGCATTGAAACTACAATTTTAATTTAAAACGATATAGATTAAATACGGTAGGCGAAATTCATTTATGCTCTTCTTCACAAAGAGTTGATTGTAAAAAAAAGTACAAAACCGACAGAGATTTTTTTGTCATTGCAGTATGTTCATAGCCGACAGCATGAAGCTTCACTATGGCTTCATTAATTCCGCCGCTCCTGTGATACACAAATAAGTGTCAGCCGATTTTATTCAATGAATATTGAATTTTCCGTTTCATTCAAAAACTAAAATAAAGGGACTCTTAAGTGTTTACCTTTATAGACTCAGTAGGTACAAAGGATGAAATAAAGTACGCCATTACACTTGAGAGGCTGTATTAATTATAAAAGGCCCAGGGATGAATCTATTGTGCTCAAACTTGGACCTAAACGAGACCAAAGTCCAAAAGATTCGGCCTTGATTTGAGAAAGTTACATGATACTAGGTCGCAATGATTTCTATGGAAATTGCCAAACTAGATTTATAGACGAAGTTGAACAAAGGCCTTCAAAGTCGTACACTCAAGCAGAGATAATGAAGGGAGTTTCCGAAAGACCGATCGAATGGCGGTCCAAAATAACGAAACATAAATCATCATTGATTCCTTATCTTTAAGACTAAAACAATTGGATGGTTACCTACTTACCTACATAATATATTTGTCAACTAAGTTTGGTATTACCTAAGTATGTGGAAAATAATTTCTTGGGGACTGTTGTTTTTGTTCTCTCACTAAGAATTTTGTAGGTCTGTATCAGTTTAATCTTTTCACAGCCAAAGACTTGAATAGAAGATCCAGATTTTCGTGGACTTCATATGCAGTTGTTCATTTCAACTACATATTTTGTTCGTTACGCATTTATAGGTTGGCGCGGCATCCTGTGTAGGTTGGCAGTACAAAGGTTAAGGAACTAAAACAATATTTGATGTAGAATCTTCAAATTTGTCATCAAATAACTCAGAGAAAGACACTGTCCTGAAAAGAATAGTGTACTTACAAAATTGGTTCAAACTTGCAACTCTCTGAGATGAATATCTGAATTACCTGCAACAACAACATAATAAATAAATACAAATATTAATTAAAGCAAACGATGCCGAACAAGATCGATAAATAACTCGGAAGTCTCGTTTAATGTCGGTAATATATCGCCGGCGAAGGTTTACGAGCGCTTAAATAAAAATAATTTATTATTGCATAAATAGAGTAGAAAAGTGTTGAGGAAGACTAAGATTAACGTAACACGATCAATTGCAACGTACACCCTCGGAAGAGTGTACAGTTTCTAAGATGACTGTGTTTAATGAAGACCAGTGTAGTTACGGAAGGAACTATACCAAAATATTATCATTACCAATCATAACGTCCTGTTTCCCCGAAGGGTTTGGATTTTATGATTTATTATCACACTGCGTGTAGGTCTAAAATTCTACATCTACTATGTTTGGGTCAGGTTCCAGTCTAATCTGGGATTGTCCGAAAGGGTTAACGCTACCCCGGAACATTAAGGAAGGAACATGTATGGGTTTTGTCAGTAAGAGTCTAACACTCCCTTCCGCTCCACCCACAGCAGCGGTAGGAGTCATATGATGATTTCCCATCTCAAAGAAAAAAAAGGTTCTAGTCTAACCGGATGCATCTGCCTGCAGACTGCCTGTCTGACGTCTATAACCCAGCAACTGAGTAATACGATACTCCTTGGTAAGACTGATTGTCAGACTTTCGGGCTTCTGACTAAAAAGTATTAAAATGTCTAACTCTAAACCAGTTTTATAGACTCCTGCCAAGTGGAGGTGTATCGTTATATTACGGTTATTAATTGAATGAATAATTTATAACAAAAGTTTTAAGCCTAATGAGAAGCTAAAGCGTCTTTTGAATGATTAATTTTCTTCCCGGTATATATTTGTTATGCACTGGAAGAGATTTATTACAAAAGCAACAACATTTTAGTTGAGTGGGTCTACTTGGATAAGTTATTCATCATTTCATCCACATGTCCGCCTATTATCTACTAGTAAATGAAGGGTTGAATATTTATGATCATCCAATTTCCGTGCATGTCATGCCCAGTAACTCCCAATCCCATATCAACAGCTGTCAAAAGTTACCGTTGCCGGAAATCGGCACGTTTCTTTTTCTTTATGAAAACCTTTATTCGCGTCATGAGCCTCTTCATTTTATGGATGTAACGTTTAGAGAGTGGGACTTGGTATTTTTAAGACGAATAAAGGACAAGGTTATCGGGGAGGGTCTTCAAATATGAAGCTTTCGTGAGAGTGGTTTACTTCTATATTTATACACGTATTTGACGTAATACTTAATTGTTGGACGCTTTCTTTTCTTTTGTTATAATGAAGTATTCGAATTTTAGCTCAATGACAATGGAAATATACAACATAGTAAAAAGTCTTAATAAGATTGAAAATATTATCTGGACACAGGTCATCTAAAACGATGACAGCTCATGTTGAAAAATATAATTAGAAAATTCCTGACAACATTACACAGCTTATACGAACCAATGTCGCGTGATTTGAATGTGACTTGCAACGCAGAATCGCCTGAAGTTATTCGTGAACAAAAAATACCCTAGTATTCTGAAATGGCAGAAACATGTAACATGTTTCCCATCCTCATACAATATTCGAGGCGCGATTGTAGCTTGTGGTACTGACATCGACGGTTGTTGCTATTCGATGCGCCGCTACACACGACTTTTTATATTTGGACCGTGAAATTAAAATAAATCAATGCATCTACGATTCTAGTCTCGAACAAGTCGGTAAATGAAGAAATCGAATTATAGAACGTTGCTATTTTTTTTGTTCCTAATAAAATTCTTGCTAATGGAGCGCTGAACCTAAATAAATACAAAATCGTTATTGATCTCGTGGAAGGCTTTGTATACCAGTCATTTCCACATAAAGACAACTAATTATTTCTCCGATCAGGATTTGCGATCAATACAATCAAGTCCTCGGTGTTACGCGATAAGCATAATGGATTAATTGCAGCGCTCTTTAGAGCATAGCCACAAGGATCTTTGTTGTGGTTACGTGTTATGTTGTAAGATAATTTCCTAGAATTTGCAGACACGTACGTAATAATAGACAAGCTTAAGTCCTCTGAAATAGGTTCTTGTCCAATTGTGGAATGAAACTTGTGAAACCGGTCATGTGAAATCGGAAGCAATAAAGAGCATCAGAAAGAGAGCTTTCAATGAACTGGTGGGTCCGGCCGCAAAATCTATTTGCGTTGCCACGTAAATAGAGCAAAATGTTTGTGGGTGCTTTGTGACCATCGATTTGTTGGGAAAATGCCTTCATTTATTTCCCTTAAAACCCCAACTGAAACGTAGATGGGAGCCAATTTTCGAACTGCGCCCGAATTTGAAGCAGAACTTCGAAATAATGATTTGCTTAAACTAACAGCTGCCTATTGGCTGCTGCAAGGTAAATACAAAACTAAGTTGAAAGCATTCGTCTGTCTCAGAAAAATATTTGAACATAACAAAAGGTTTGTGAGGTGTGTTTTGATACACCTCCTGATAACAAACGGTGGACAAAATTGTTTCTTTATTATTAAAATGCGACATCTTTTTTTCTAACGCCACAATAAATGTCGAGTTTGGGGAGGGAATCGCTGATCAAATATTTTCGTCTTTTTGTAAAACGTAGAATCAAAAATGAAGTTTCCTATTGGTTATTTCAACCATCGCAACACTTGCCTTTTATGCTCGACTGAGTAAATCACAAAGGCTGACATCCTCAGATTTATACTAAAGTAAAACGTAAGCACAATAAGAAATATTTTATAGTCAAAGCGGCTTTGAGAAGGAGTGTCACGCCGCGGATGAAAGGAGTCCTCACATTTCTATTTGTCGCACGAACACCTCTGAAGAACTTAGAGCTGCCGTGAATATAATATGTCAAGATTTTTCGTGTACGTATTCGGGAAGCGAGTAATCGAATCGACATCGACTTTCAACGGTAAGCCTTGGCGTACCTCGGAAACGTGAACGGAATACAAAATAGATATTAGAAAAGAGGATGTAGAAAGTTATTTTATAAACTTGTTATAGTTTGAAACTGTATACGTTGTACCCAGTGTAGTTTGCTCTGTTTTACATAGAAACTATAATGTTAGGTTAGACGATGGTACCTACAGTTTTATTCAATCGATTTCGTAATAGGAATGTTGACAAAAATACTTTTTAGTCCATCACGTCAGCTAGATTATCAAAAAATATTGGACATGTATTTTTTTCACATAAACAAAAGATTACGTTGATACATTGTGTTATGATGTGACATGCCGTCACTTCTATATAGATTTTAAACTGAATTGTGACTGACGGACTAAACCTAATTTCTTTTTTTTACCCGTTCAAGGAAATTCGTTAAAACCAAGATATGATGCTGTAACTTTTTATAAAATCTAAATAAACTTAAGGGGTGAAGTTAAAAATAGAAGTTTGAAAGGAATGGTTTTACTTCCAACTTTTATTTCTTGGCAGATTAAGAAAATATTTGAATATTATTATTAATAGGTACTTACAAGATTCAAATCAAGCGTATCATCAAGTCTTACTAGCAGTTTGTAAAATTACCTTGGAAGTTTGGAAATCCTAGAAACTACAACTTCAAAGCACCAACAGCGCAGATATTTTTCTTGCTAAGCAAGAATGATGCTGGCTCAAATGTAGCTGTGTCGCATAAGATAAAATATTACCTTGTCCAAAAAATGATAAGTGTTTTACGTTTCATGAATTTTGCAACTTTTCTATGATGAATAGGACCGACTTTAGCCAAAAGGAGTTTCCGTTTAGATATCATTGCGACGTTTAGTCTTTTATGCACACTTTATGCATGAAACATTTTCGTGTTTCCAGAAAATTGCAACCTATTCTCATGTGAATGTAGTGGATCTGTGGAGTACGTTCTAAAAATTCATTCTGGTTCTAAAGATTATTTCGAAATTATTATTTTAGTAGCTTGCGTCTTCCTACTCTTAGGTCGGTAAGTTTCATTCGAAAAGCTTAAAAATAATTCAACGGTGTCTTTGAATACGAATTTCCCATTATTTTCGCTGAAAGAATGCAGTGAATTGAAAAAAGAACACTCTCAATCTGGCAGCCGCATTGCACCCAAAACCATCGACTTTATCGCTTCGCGCCAAAATGTGAATCGGTGCGTGTTTAACTTGGCCCACAGGCGCAGCGATTTGAAATACGTCAGATATACGGAGAGCGAACCGCAAGCTCTTGACGGGGTAGAACAGTTGATTTTGAGATCATTTGTATGCATGATTTATGGCTTTTAAAGAATATGTATTAGTATATTCCACTATTATCTGTAGCGGAATTGTTCTTGATAAGACCCACATAGGTATGGAAGTGTGTAAGCGGGATTGTCCGAAAGGGTTACCGCTACCCCGGATCATAAAGGGCTACGCAAGGAACATGGATGGATTTAAGTCAGTAAGAGTCTGACACTCCCTTCCGATCCACCGAGCGGGAGAAGTCATTGGATGATTTCCCAGCCTTAAAAAATAGGTATGGTAGTGTTTATACATTGAAATCAATAAAAAGTATTTTGTATTTTATTGTAGTTTAAAACAAAACGTTTCGCATAAAACCCGGGAGGTTTATTCTCCGTTGGACATGCAGTACGAATACTAAAACAAAATGCTCATACAAATTCTGCTCGACAACAGGAAGCGTTGCTACGGTAGCTTTGTTTCAGATTTTTTTCAAACCAGTGCAAATTCATTTCGGTCGGTCCGTTACTTTGTTTAGCGAAACCAATTAAACAAATTGGAGTTGAGTTTGAGGGAGAACTGAGAATCAAAGGGAACAAACTCAAATAATTTAACTTGATTACTTACGAATATTTTATTGACAGTAACGAACGTTTGTGTTTGAATCGCTGTAGCTCCATATTTTAAGGAACTAGAGATATATCACTACATAGTATAAAACAAAGTCGCTTTCTCTGTCCCTATATCCCTATGTAGGTATGCTTAAATCTTTAAAACTACGCAATGGATTTTGATGCGGTTTTTTTTAATAGATAGAGTGATTCAAGAGGAAGGTTTATGTGTATAATTTGTCTATATATTATGCGAGCGAAGCCGCGGGAGGAAGCTAGTTTAGAATAAAAGAACTAAGCTATTCTCTTACCGTACGCAATCAACTTCAATTATTATCGTATAACATAAATTTAAGCAAGATAAAAGATCTAATTACAGCGCTCTGCGTTCATACAGTAATAATAACAAAATTACAATATGTAAGTTTCACCGAACAAAATTGTTTCGCGTTCAATGCGTTAGCATTAATTAAAGTGCTAAGCATTCTTGAAAATAAGACAAATGAGTTTAGTACGAGACATTTTCTTATTTGGCGTAGATCTTTCGAGAGACATCAGTCATTGTCAGTTCGTTAGAACTCGAAGCTGTTGTCGCGGAGAACGGAAGTAATGTCTTAATACCGGAAAACAAATATGTAATATTGATAAAGGTATCCACATGGGTGTCTGTACGTTAAATACCAACGCGATCATCAGCATCCACATTCAGCTTATTTCAATGAACTTTCTTTCATTTAGTATTTCTATTAGTCGTCATCACCCCCTTTGCACCCATATCATCTTTAACAGATTCTCCACCTGAACTCCATCGGACTCTCTTTCGGACAATTCCGCTTACCCGGCAGTCCTTGGTGCCCCCTAGCTTAACGAATCAATAGAAATTGTAAAAGTTTTTACTGCAATACTGCTATGAGTTTTAGATTCTGTAACACAGACTTTAAATAGTTCTCATTATCAAAATTACTTGGCATTAAATTATTCTATGAAAACAGCATTGCGATTATCATCATTACGTTAAATATAAACTGCTAGAAATAATTACGATGGAAGCGAATTGGACGAACCGCACCTGCTCTTATTGGCTCAGTATACACTCTGCAAGCTGCTACTGTTAATAATTTGACAATATAATGGGTACCTGAATTGACACTCATTAACAAACATTGTTTAACATCGTATTTGAAATGCGTTTGTCGCCTAAATAGGGGTGTTTCAATTACATTAATATTCTTTAGGCTTTCAAGTTTGACTTTGAAGTACTAAGTTTTGAGACACGCATTGAAAACGTCAGCCAAATTTCCAGAATACACTAGGTACGAGTGCCTTGTAGGTTTAGTGGTCGTAAGTGATACTGCTGAGCATGAGGTTCTGGGGTCGATTCCCAGTTTGGGCAAAAGTGTTATTGGGTTTTTCCTTATGAAATTTCTCAGTAGCAGTTCGGAGTCCGGATTTGTGCCCGGTTGATAGATATAGGTTCGCTCGCTGTTATATTGAACTTAAAACATAACTGGCGAAATCCGGGCGAATATAGGCACACCTCTGCTTAACTTTTCGGGGAATACAGGCGTGATGTTATGTTTATGTACACGAGGTAGGTAAATTAAGAAAAAAACAAAAAATATATAAGACAATATCTCTGTAACTTGGATTCACTCCATATTTTATTTTTACTGACACGACTTGGCTGTGCCGTCGACGCTTCAGCACTTGGTACTATGTAGCAGACGCAATATATTCCTGACAAGTTAGTTTTTGCAGTTTAATTTCCTAGGGAACGGGAGACTGGGCCAAAACTGACGGAATGGCACGGAGCCAAGCTGCCTTACAAAATGGGGCGCCTAGAGGAATTTCATTATTGAAAGTATTTCATTCAGGGAGCTGTATGATTTGCCAGCTCGTAAAATCAGCTGACAGTGTCAAAGAGAGTAATACCTGTAATATTTGAGGTTATAAACCACTTAACCAAGCTCGGCTCTTGGATAAGGCATGTTATAAATGAGATGCAGTATCGTCATAATGGAACATATGAATTATGCATACGTTATGTGTGATCTGGAGCCTTTTATGGTGTTCCATGAAAGCTTTTTATTACTTTAAAGGTGAGTTGATGATAAAGTTCTGTGAATGTTCAGCAATAATATGCAACTTGAATCAGGTTCCGGTCGCCCAGGTTTCATGAAGTTAATCCAACTCAACGTAATATATCCGAATATTGACAATATTTTTTTTATTCAAAGCTTGCTTCGCACGAGTAGCAGTAATTACTTATCTACGGCGCACTTACCTACCTGCCGTACCTACCTACCTACATACCTACCTTATTTAAACCTCCGGTGGATTATCCAAATTTTTTTTTTTATCTAAAGTTACTCTGACAATTACGCCTCTTGTCTGATTCTGCTACTCTGGTACCAAAACTCAAAATGCCGCAAGTTTCTGGCTAGAACACTGCAACTCAACTACGGGTATCAAAAGAAAACAAAAAGTCACTGCTTTTTAGCTTATCCGACCAATTTTATACAATAACTATTAACCTTCCTCGAACAATTTTTTTTTAATTTAGCTAAATTGTTTAAGCCGTTCTCGAGTTTTACGCTTAGCGCTTCATTTTTATGTTTGAAGTAGATTACTATAATCACCAGGGAATATAACTACCTTCCTATCTAAGATAGTTTATGCCGATGACGGTCGAATTAATATGTAAAATCTACATTCGTATTGAACTATTTATCGTGCTAGCCGGAAACCTCAATGACTGTCGACGAAGACGTTGCAATTTTGACTAGCTGATATCCTAACAACAGTAAACTACAGATATTGAATTAATATTTGAGAATATTATGTATGTACAAGCCATGACTGCCACATAAGATAAAATTAATTGCCAATAGCATGAGAATAACATGACAGTGACACAAGACCTCATTAACCCTTTAACCGCCCCAGTCGGATTAATACGACAAATGTTGTCGTGCCCGTGCCGCCTGAGTCGTGTTTATACGACTGAGAATCTATGTTCGGATTTCGTTGTTTATTTATTTATTTATTTATTTATTTATTTAAAAAGTACATGCACAACATTACAGGACAACTCCCAAGGCGTTGTACAGTATAAAATAGAGAGAAAAAAAAAATACATTTCACAAACATCTTGTTTGAAAATAAAAATAATAAAAAGGAGAATAAAAACAAAACGTAAACAAAGCTGAATAAAATTAACAAAATACACAAAATACAAACAAGAAAGTGATAAATTTATCGTTCGTCCATCTTCTCACAAAACCTTAAACATTCACGACATACATCTATCCATCTTCCAGCAAACAAGTCACACTCCGGTGTTGATGCCAGGAGAGCATTAAGCATGGTAAGCGCCCGAACGAGAGGTGAATTAGCTCGTGAGACTGTGCGTGCTGACGGTACGGCTAGTAGCCGGTGAGTTCGTGGCCTGAGTTGTTGTTTAGGCACAACAGGAACAAAAAGTCTTACTAACTGCTCCACCAGTTCCTGGCAGTCGGACTCACCCCGCATTATGCGGCAAGCACAGATAAGCAGAAAGTACTTACGTCTTACTTCGAGAGAGTTGAAATTTAGTACACCGAGTAAAAATTTAGTAGGATACAGGAAGGGGTAGTAACCGAAGAGTTTTTTATAAAGAAATCGAAGGAAAGCCTTTTGAACTTTTTCAAGAAGTAAAGCGTAAGTACTCTCATAAGGGCTCCAAATAATTGCAGCTGCTTCCAGCTTGCTCCTGACTAAGGCCATGTAGACTAGTTTAATAGCTAGGGGATTATTAAACTCGCGCATATTTCGGATAACGAACCCTAGTCTCCGAAACGATTCAGCAGCTAGCGACCTCATGTGATCATGAAAAGTTAATCTCGCGTCAAATAGTACTCCGAGATCTTTTATGTTTATGTAATTGCAAGACCATATTCGTCTGGGGCCGGACCTTGCGGACTGCCAGTTTGGCTTCCGCAAGGGGCGCTCGACGGTGGACGCCATCATGCGCGTTAGAGCCCTCACGACGGGGGACGCGGTGTCCCAGGGTAGGGTCGTCGTGGCGGTGTCACTCGACATCGCCAACGCCTTCAACACCCTGCCCTGGAGTTGCATTGGGGAAGCACTCCGGTATCACCGGGTGCCGACCTACCTCCGTCGAATAGTCTGGGCGTACTTGACGGACAGAGCCGTCATCTACCCCGGTCGCGATGGGAAATGGAACCGGCGAGAGATGTCGTGCGGTGTCCCGCAGGGATCGGTTCTGGCCGTTCCTGTGGGACATCGGTTACGACTGGGTGCTGCGGGCCGACCTCCCTGACGGCGTCAGCGTAGTTTGCTACGCTGACGACACGCTGGTCCTGGCGCAGGGGAGGTCGCATCAGGCGGCGGCCGACGCGATGACACGCGGGGTTGCGACAGTCATTGAGAGGATCCAGCAGTTGGGTCTCGAGGTGGCATTGCACAAATCCGAAGCCATGTCCTTTCATGGGCCTCGGAATAGGCCACCATCGGGATCCCAACTTACGGTAGGAGGGGTTCACATCGGCGTCGGGACCACGATGAAATACCTAGGTCTGGTTCTCGACAGCCGATGGAATTTCGTGGAGCACTTCCGACGTTTGGCCCCCAAGCTGGAACGGACTGGGGCCGCCTTCAAGCGGCTCTTGCCCAATTTGAGGGGGCCAAACGCCTCCTGCCGGAGGCTTTACGCGGGAGTCGTGCGGTCCATGGCCCTTTACGGGGCCCCGGTGTGGGCGCGTTCATTGCGGCGGCGAGCCGCCCACTATCTGAACGCGCCCCAAAAGGTGGTAGCCATTCGGCTTATCCGGGGGTACCGCACGATCTCGGGCGAGGCGGCAAGCCTCCTTGCCGGACTGCCGCCGTGAGATCTGGAGGCGATAGTCCTCGCGCGCCTGTTCAAGTGGCGCGCGGAGGTACTAAGCCGGGGGGAAACTCCGTTTCCGCAGCAAATTGCGGCGGAGCGGACGGACCTCCGGCGCGATCTCATGGCGGCCTGGAAGCAGCTACTGTCGCAACCCAGCGCAGGGCACGCCACGATAGTGGCGGTAAGGCCCCTCTTTGAGGAGTGGCTAGAAAGGCGTCACGGCGCCCTCACCTACCGCCTGACGCAGGTCCTCACCGGACATGGATGTTTCGGGAGGTTCCTGCACATCATCAGGCAGGAGGAAACGCCCGGGTGTCACCACTGCGAGGATCGCCCAGAGGACACGGTAGAGCACACGGTGCAAACCTGCCCCGCATGGGCGGAGCACCGCCGTGTCCTCGTAGAGGCGATCGGCGGCGGCGACCTCTCGCGCCCGGCCCTGGTGCAAGCCATGGTCCGGGGCGAGAGGGAGTGGGAGGCAGTCACCTCCTTCTGCGAAAAAGTTATGCTCGCGAAGGAGGTGGCGGGATGGGAGAGAGAAAGGTCCTCCCGTCCCAGCCGCTGCAGGAGACGCCCCGGGCGTCGGGAGCCACGTGACGACTCCCGGCCACCGTAGGCGCGGGCTTGCGGACGATGAGTAATGGGTGACTCACCGTTCGATCAGCCCCAGACCCGTGCCAGACGGCGCGTACATGTTCCACGCGCGCCTCAAAGAGATGTCAGCATAAGAAGGGGCCCCTAAGGGCCAAGCCTGCCGGGTAAGCGGGATTGTCCGAAAGGGTTACCGCTACCCCGGAACATAAAGGGCTACGGAAGGAACATGGATGGGTTTTAGTCAGTAAGAGTCTGACACTCCCTTCCGCTCCACCCAAAAAGACCATATTCGTCTGAAATAAAAGTTTTTTTTTAGGAGTTGGGCGCTGGGGGCACGACAACTGATACTTAGTCGGGCGGTTAAAAGGTTAATGAAAGTAAAAGCATCAAAATTAAGCAACGCTTTATTGAGTTTGATTCAAACGTGTCTGGGTCTTAAATTCACAGAACTTAATTTTTTTTTTACGGTTCACTCCGTCTCACAGAAAGGAGCCCTGAGCCCCAGCAGTGGGAACATTATAGGCTGTTTATGTATGTTGTATGTTAGGTGTGTTCCATCGAACCGCACTTATCAAAAATTTCTTTATTTGTGACTAGCTGACCCGACAGACGTTGTCTTGTCTTAACTATGATACTTACCCTACCAACCTACCTAACTACCTACCTACCTACCTACCCACCTAACTTTTCTCACCTTTTAAACCTTCCCTGGACTACGACAAACATTTCAACACCAAAATCAGCTAAATCGGCCCAGCCGTTCTCGAGTTTTAGCGAGACTAACGAACAGCAATTGATTTTTATTTATATAGATAGATAGATAGATAGATTAGTGGAACAGCTCAGATGCCGTGCTGACAAGTGCTTTTGAAGTCAAAACTCTGAGTGGAATAATTCTTTTAAACCTGCAAGATTAGTTTAACACTATTAGTATCTGTCTTAGCAACATCCCAAAAAAACAGTAGGTATAGTACAAATTCTGGCGACCTAAAAGCATTACAATGCGATATAAAACAAAACAAACGATAAGGAACAAGCACAAGGGAAAAACGTAAAAGCTGTTGAAGCTTTATCATAATAAAGATCTACGAAGAAATGGGAAACCATATAGAGGGTACTTAAGAAATTAAGTTAAGCGAAATGTGTTATCGACCAACAAAGGAACAAAAGATTTAACTCAATGAGCGAGGCGTGGCGAAGCAAAGTTTGTTTAAATTTTATAGTATTGGAAAACGATAGTTCTCTCTCTAGGGAAGCGGTTGATTCGTTAAATTTTTCATTTAATATCTATAGACAAAGATTACAGAAATGATAAGCTTTCAAGAAAATTGGATGTAGAGATAAACTACGATAGCAGGACCCGCCTGTCTAAAATTTAAAACGTTTGTAAGTATGTATTTGTGAAAGTACTTTCAAAGCGCCACCAAGACTCACAACGCATGTTGCTGCCGGCCTACTACTGAAGACTAATACTTACAATACATACAAACTCTTTCGTAAGGATGTGACTACAAACATTGAAACCGTAATTTGGAGGGGCTACTTGATTTTTAGTTGCAGTTAATTTTCTTTTCTAGAACACTGCAGCAGAATAACGATGAAACTGTAACTGAACTAGAGTTAAAACAACTTTTTGCACAATAATCTTTTCGTAATAAATTAAAATCGAAAGGAAAAGTAGAAAGCTTCATCGCAAAAAGGAAACGTAACGCAAGCGAAGAATTAAATATTCGCTCTGATGGCCCCTGATGGGTCAAGTCATTCGCTCCAGTGACTTTTCGATCTGTACTAGGTACTTTATGGAGCTTAGTGGAAATAGAAACGAAGATACGATTAATACACATTAAGAATACTGTTTCATTTGTTTTAACGTTTCGGACTTAACTTTAACTTTGCTGTGCCCATAATGATGATGATTATTTTTTTTAATTAGTCCGTAGATTCCCAGCCTTAAAAAAAAGCTAGGTTATTTAAAAATATTAGACACCTTTTTTTTTTACGTAATCCAAAGATTACGTCTAAACATTGAATTAAAATTTGTGGTATGACGTCACAAGTATGTAGTTTTTATACCTACTTGTGACGTAGCGAGCCAACTTTAATGCGTTTTATCTCAGTCATTTTCTACTAATATGATAAAGCAAAAAATACGTGTCAAATAAATAACTTCTTTTTTTGTCACCTAGGTATCATCCCTATAACATACCAACTGTTTTATTTACCATCATGGAAAGCAATATAGTATTGACTTTTAAGAATGAAGAAAGGCATAATGTCTCACATTGTAAGCACAAAAGAAATTGCAAAAACCATAAGAAAATACTGAAACTGTTGCTTATTTATGTAACACAAACTGAGTAGGTACATTATGATTCTGTAAAGGTACGTTTTTAAGCTGAAAAATACAACAAAACAAGCTTACATTTTACAACGCAAACAATGCAACATCTGCCTCATAAATTACCGGAATAAGTTCCTGGCAAATGGAATAATCATATCTCTTCTTTGTTAACATTCCTTTGGATCCGCGAATTGTAATCAGCATGTGTTATGACAGAGCTGCGGTAATTACGCTAATTAGCTTTCCTTTTATTTGTTGTTGTGTTTTATAAGTCATTTTTTTTTCAATTAAAGCTTTTATGCGTCTTTCGTATGTGTTTGTGACAGAGCATTTTTTTATCAAAAACTTCTTTAACCCCAAATCGATTTTAAATGTAATGTCTTCACACGTTATTCTTATATACAAACAGGGATGTTTCGACAAGGGATATCAATTTACATTTACGGTGGGGCCTAGATGACGGAAGTAATATTTGAATAATTCATAAGCGGTCTATTTTTCTAAAGGCCGTGGTTGTAACGGACTCCTCAATATGTCTGAACTCGCCGACATCGACACCCAATTTTTTGTAGCAACCAAACAATTCTGGACCGTATTTTATGTATAATAGCGACAGCTTTCAAATGAAACCTTCATAAATTCTGAGTTGCATAGACATCGAAAGAAACTCTTTGGTTTCAGATTTATTTGATCTATATTTCCTTGAATTGAAAAAAGCTGAGAACTCCACAAATATACCTCTGTATTTAGTGCCTAAACCTTCACTACTGGGCAAGGTTGACTGGCAAAGATTAAATAAGGTTTATTGGGTATTGATTCTACGCAAAGGAACTAGTAGACGTGAAGTAATCACTAGATTACTTCAAGGTAACTTAGGCATCGATATTTTCCAATGCCCGCCTCTTAGTTCTATAATTCCTAAATTCTTATTTCAGCATATCTTTACGTAGTAATAAATAATTCTTAAATGAGAAACGAATATGTGAAAACGTTTGTTAACACTTATTGATTCGTTTTATTTCGTTATTTCTGGTAGGAGATTTGCTGTTGCTGTTGTCACACATTATCACGCACGCAAAATAAAAATTCCCTCAAAAATAAACAACAATAATTGTTTTAAAAAAGAAAACCTGTAATCGCGTTCCAATTTTACTTCTGAAAATAAACACTAATTTATTTTCCTGACCACCATATTTTATGTTTGTTTCATGAAAAATTTTAGGTAGGTAACATATATAAACTCGCTAGGATTCTGTCACCGGGAGCAAACAAACATGTTTGCTTATTTCAATTCGGTCGTTTATTAAACGTAATCCTAAACAAAGACACGTGAAATCGTGTTTTAAATTAGACCACGCGGGGAACATTATTTGAAAGTAGAATTTATGTATAGGATATTTTAAGTAAGTAGGTATAGGACAAATATTTTGCTTAAAGTTATAGGGGTTGCCTAAGGGCTGACAGGATTATAAGATCAAAATGTGAACTTATTAAGGTAAAGCTTTAAATTAGGAAAACGTATTAAAGTCCAAAGTTTAATCAGTAAAGTGGTGAAAACTGATTATAATTTTAATAAGATATTCTTTCTCTATACTGGCCACATTGCACAGGACAGAGACTAATGGGCATTTTTGGAGGAGACCTTCACCCAACCTTCTTCTTCTTGCATTAATTAAACATAGATATAGATAGAAGCTAATAAAACTAAAAATTAATCTCAGTTAACTAATTAGGTGATTTACCTACTAGATGCTTTCATTAAGATAAATAATTCTGTAGTATGCAAGGAATAAAAGGCATTTTATTTAATTTTAATTATTCTTTGACTGAGTTTCGTATTCAAAACGTTTCAAAAACATTTTACGATCCAGAGAAACAAGTGTATGTCCAATAAAAAGAAATGACCCGACGGCAAGTCCCAGTAATCTGACAAAAACCATTCAACCAACAAAAGAAACGCCTGACAAGCCAAAATAGACGTCGGATTCACTCGCAATTAGGGAGCGAAAGATAAAATCGCACCACACAAGTTGGTAATCCACGTAGGCACACCAAGAAACGACGTATATACAGCCGTAAATAGCAGACCATTAACATTCTTAGTGCGGATGGAGCACAAGCTAATCCACACGATTGTTCCTTAAAAGCCTAACCGTAGGAAAGTCAATTGTTGGCGTAAGTCCCAACGTTCTGAAATAACCTATCAATGTGTGTATGTGTATGTGAGCAGAAACTAGCACGAAAAGTGAAAAGATTGTATGTTTTAAGATAAATAAAAGTAAGAGAGAATTACAAAAATAATTACAAATGCCTACTTTTAAAACATACGTGTATGTACGTAATAAATATGAAGACGTAAAGGTTCATTGCAGCTTAAGTTTTGGACCATAAATTGGAATTTAATATAAATAAACTTATTACAAATGATTGACGATATCTGCTCCAAAATTGAGTTGCAAAAATCCCACCGAGCAAACATAGTTACAGAGATACATACATTGCAACCTAATAAAAGCTTGTAAAATAGAAAAGAAATCGTTGAATCAACAAAATAGTTCATAAATTCTAGCCCTATTTTTACTATACAGTACTCGAATGGAATAGATTGAAGGACGCACCGTCCCGTTTTATTGAAATGTACGGACTATTTGTTCAAATTTTTATTTGGAAAGGTTACCGTAAAAATATCCGATTTCAACTGAAATAGGGGATTTTTTTTCTTTGTTGTTCGCACAGCGAACAACGAAAACAGTTCACAACATTTGTACTGTTTTATTTTATTAAAAATGTTACGAATGAAACGGAGCGTCGTTAACTGAGGTTCATCACTTTGGGGTGAAGACGAGAAAGTTAAAGATGGCGATTAAAAACATAATATTAAAAGTGAATAAAACATGCATTGTTTTTAGTTAATTTGATGGTCCATCTGCGCTTGTTTTGCATTTTAATCGACAACCCAGGACCTATCCACCATCACCACTTCTTCCAGCAGTATTATTTTATATATTACTTCAGTGTGAGAATGAAACCGAGCTGTAAAGGACGTATAGCTCCATCTCTGTACCACTGTGAAGTAATATTCGAATAACACTGCTATAAGAGACCACCTCTTCGGGTCAGCCTTCAGTGCATTTAGAAAAACAAAGTTTAGGTCAGAAGTTTTAGTATTTATTGGAAAGAAGCCGACAATAAAAAACCAAGTTAATGGAGTCCGTAAAGATAAAAGCTTTGCTTCACAAAATGAAAAACTTTATGACGTGAATAAATAATGATTAAACAATTTTTGCTTCGACAAAATGTGTTCACATTCACTTCTTTGATAAGGGTACTCTTCTTTGAATTATAAGGGTAGAAGGTAACATTTTCACAGTAGAAATAAAAATCTATATCTATGGAACACGAACGTTTTCTAATAAACAACAACCATCCCTTCCCCCCCCGTATGCGTACGTGTACAAAATATTTTTTGTGACCAAAATAAAATGGTTCTGTCCCAGACATGTGGTACAAATATGGAAGTTCCATCCAGTCTGGTTACTTCAAGTGAGGTATGCGAATAAAGATATAGGAAATGAAGCTCGTCCCAAATATTTTCTTAATTTATTTGCTGTTGTTAATATAAGCGTCCACAAATAATCCTTTGACAACAGCTCCCGATGGTTTTTGCCTCATAAGGAATATTCTGCAAAATATTCAAAATACCAGGAAAAATAGAATTGAAAATGTTTAAAAGATAAAATGTAAAGCTCCGTGCAAATATGTAGTAAACATTTACATAATAATAGTAGTCTGTCCTTTGTTGAGGGGAAGATATGACGGTGTAGAGTCGCCGGGTAAATTTAATTAATGAAATCAGCTAGTGGAAAAAGGTCCCTAGTAGTTATTATCAAAATGTATACGATGCTTTGTAGTAGCGGACAAATAAAAAGAAGACGTTCCTTTGTTGTCGGAATTATTTAATTAGAGTGATAATATTATCCCGAGTGAACACCTTTAACGATCATAGCTATGTAGACGTCTAGACGAACATTAATGTTGGTTGTTGGTTGGAAACTTAGAAAACCATAGCATGAACCGAAGTCCAGTACTATTTTTCAAGACCTCGACACGAACTTCCTTAACTCAATTTCAAAAGTGAAGTGAATAAAAATCGTTCGGTGCTGATAGAAAAATGCACCAAGTTTCCTAATCGATTAGTCTGTCACATGGGCAAGTTGGAAACGGTTCGCCCGTTGGGCGGAACTATACGCCAAATTTATCACTCAACTCGATTTAAATGCAAAACAAGCGCGGATGGACCATGTTAACTTAGGAAGAATAAGTACATATTTTTCTAAAGTTAGTGCTGAAACTGATTAAAACATCTCATGTTTACAATCTGGTTTTGATAAGGGATACTGGAGCTAGGGTTAATTAAGAATAATCAATCGTATGTATAATGTAAGTTAAATATATTGAAAGAAAAAAAAAGGATAAAAAGGACAATGATAGCTCATTCATAAATAATATAACACTCACTTGAACCATCTAATCTTTACGATTATTTGAGGCACACCTAACAGCGAAGGCGTGACTGATCCCAAAGGGTCCATCAAACGAAAAGTGTGTAAATATTAACAGGTGCGTTAACCTGATAAAAGAAACACAAACAACCTGTTATATCAAAGAATAATAAGGCGTTAAGAAACTCGGGTTGTAAAATATAAAAGTAATAATGAAAAGGAGAAAAGCCTTGAAGAATATGGCAGTACCCTTGAACACATATTTTATGCAACGAATGTGTCCTCAACCCTGAATCCTAAGGTTCTTACATTTGAACACTTTACCGGAAAGTTAGAATTTGTTGACGAAAGGCGAGGAAAAATTTGTGAATACGATTGCAATGCTGACGAATATTGGGGAATGAAATACACGCGAGTGGAATTGACAATCGGCAAATTTGCATACTTTGAATTCCGTTCGACCCACAGTCTGGTCCCAAGCGAAGTAGACGAATGGTCGTAACTAAAAGTTGGGGCTGACTGTCCGCCGTGTCACTAGAGAGTGAATGAAATTAGTTCTATTGAAAAATGTTACATTCCGAAAGGGTTTGCAAACGAATGAATGTAAGTATAGTCAAGTAACAATATGTAGTGTCAGGTTATTCTTTGACATTCAAGAAAATGCTTACATTTGTTCTCCCCCTCCGTGGGCTATTTCATTAAAGCAACGATTTTTTGGAATACATTTGCCGAAATTTTTGGTTCCTCTTTAATATGTATGTAGATAGACATAGTTAACGGTAACAACTGTATTATACCTTATTAAGCCGAAAATGGAATTCCATATATACGGTTTGTAAGTTTGTACAACTTTGGTGTTGACAACGTCAAATGCAATATGTATGTACAATTTAATTACTATTCAGATATTCAAAAAATTCTTTTTGTTTTTGAGGGTGGGAATTCATCGGATAACTCCTCCCGCTCTGGGTGGAGCGGCAGGGAGTGTTCCATCCATGTTCCTTCCTTAGCCCGTTATGTTACGGGGTAGCAGTAACCCTTTTGGGCAATCCCGCTTAACGAATGTCACTTTTTTTTTTAAGGCTGGGAAATCATCCAATGACTGCTCCCGCTCTGGGTGGAGCGGAAGGGAGTGTCAGACTCTTACTGACTAAAACCCATCCATGTTCCTTCCGTAGCCCTTTATGTTCCGGGGTAGCGGTAACCCTTTCGGACAATCCCGCTTACCCGGCAGGCTTGAACGAATGTCACCCTAACGATTGATTCTTGCGCTCAAATCTAGAGCAGACCCAATCCAAATAAATGTGACGACAGCAATACAGTGTACAACAGCTTTAGCTACGAAACGTTACCTGAGCTAACAAACTATTTCCTACAAAGTGTGAAACGATAACGGCACACGCAACTAACGCCCAATTTCCGTCTAATTAGTATGCCAAAACAAACATTCACCCGAGATACAACTATCGTATTAACCGAAGCGTGAAAATGCCAAGCAATTTACTGTACATACAAGCAAAACAACGGAATAATTATAAGTGGATCGAAGCCATACTAAACTAACACTCAGAATAACTGTGCAGATATATTTACTATTATCTACTCAGCGTCTGTTTTTGATATTAAAAATGAAATCGTGGCTGCCAACAGTTCAGCAAACTATGTAGGTATGTGCGGCGAGATTTTATTGGATTTCAAACACAGACACATACTGTGCAGTGACCGGTTAGTTGCCTTGCAGCTTAGACGTCTGTTATATGATTTTATATATCGTTTTATTTACATTCCTCTAAATTTCCATGATTCTATAATAGAAAATAGTATTTACTTTACTGATTTCATTCTTTAAACAAAACATGCAGTGCGGTGGGATTCTTATTTGACATTAACATAATCTACGCGACAAGCCGACAATATACTCAACCGACACTTTGAAAAGCCTAACCAAGACACAGTCTTCTCCAACTAACAAAAACGGAAAGTTCAAGTCATACCTATAAAGTTTCTGACATTATGAGTAATTGTCCGACACAAGTTGCGTCAGAACATTAGCTCACCTTGTAGAAAGATGTCCTCTCTAGGACACTAGAACTCGTTTCTTTCCCTTGTGACGGGTATGAGATTCAACTAGACGAGGTAATGTAGAACTGAGGGCTTTACCCGCATAATGTCTTCTAGTTTATATGTACGTGGGAGAGATTTTATTTTTTTGGTTAGTCAAGTAGGAATTAACCTTCGAAATGGATATGAACTCCTGAATAATCACCAAAAAAGAAAAAAACTAGCGAGAGTTGTCTTCGGTTTGTATTTAAGCTGCAAATTGCCAAGTAAACCAGGGATTGGACTAAACGTGATTAATACTCATGGGAAGCACGTTCTTTAACACGGTATAGTGCTTAGTTACACCCAGAATCAAATTATATTCTGAGGCTTCCAACACACTTGCCTTTATTTGTATTTCATCGAGCAGAGGAACAGTTCCCGCAGCTGCCTCCAAGCTTAATGCGACATCATTCGTGTACCAGACTCATTCGTAATCACCATATGTACCGACCCTTGCGGTCTCATCTCGGATGCGAGGTCGCGCCAAACGCCTTTGTAATTTTGATTCCCGGGACGTTTCCAGGGCCCTCTAATTATAGCCGCACTATGGCACAAGTTTATCTATAATTCCCTGAAATAAACTTACGCTAAACAGTATTAAATTCTAGTTTTAATACCCTTTGTGTGGTGGAGATTAATTGTCGCGTGAAGTTAAAGGACTGATAATGCAGGTCTCCTATTATGTTTATTAGACTTTGAATCTTTTTTAGTCAGTGCATAACGTACGCCTTTGGGAATATCTAAATAACATTCATTTGATCAAATTTAATTATTGTGACATCAGTTTACTATCCTAACATTTTTACTCATTTTGATTTTCACAAACCTAGTGACACTTGTATTTCATACGACCGTTGATTGTAACTCTGAAATTGATGAATGTAGTAGTAGCGATGTGCGGTTATGGATATCGATAATTTATGGGGCAGTACAAACTGCCCACTTGTTCAACTAAAAACTGGCAGAAGTTCATCATACACAATTAAAAATAAATAATACTAATAAAACGACTTTATTTAATACCGTGAAAGTGTTATTTAAGTGTTTAGGAAAAAACTTAGTGACTCATTAGAGATTCATTAAAATGAATGCAGAATAATTCACTCCAGCACTTCGTGAAGTTAAATGATTTATCATTAATTTTTTCAAGCTTTGTTTTGAATTTTATTTTCTTATGTCGTTACTGCGAATATATTGTGCGGGACCATTTACATTTTACAGTAATAAATATTATGCAGGATGCGTAATTTCGTTCTGTGAACTGATTTCGACACATGATATTTTTGTATCAGAATACACAAATTTGACTGATATTTGATATTAAAATGATGAACAAATAATTAATAAAAGGTCAAATTAACACAAGAATTTATATTAAAAAGCGAATGTATGAAATATCTGTAGAAACTAATTAACCACTGTGCATTTTTTACTTTATGTTTTTCATCACTGAGTTTAATTAAGAGTTCGTTGCCATTATCAAACTGCAGTCCGAGCTAGGTACAAAAAGAGAAACTTTTGATGCCATCTCCAGACAGCATATTTTTGCGAAACATTAACTTGGAAATTTGGCAAGCATCTTGCCAATAGCAGTGTAATTAAGGTTAATTTAGGTTAAATGAACTCGCTCGTCAGTGACTTTGTTGTTACTGCATGCAAAGGCACAATAATTGGCAGTTCCGGAAAGAAAATCGTTTGTAGAGCTCGGTTTCTTTTGTTTAAGAATTTTGTAATTAGCGCCTAGGGTAGGCAAGGGGAATATTATGTATTAACGTTCAACGTTCTTAAAAAACGAAAATTAATTAACTTGATAAACAAATGTCACAATATTTTGCCACTGAAAAAGTAACAAATACTGAAAAGGAAAACATTTTCGAAGTACGTCTTGAATGAAAACAAGCGTCGACACATTCCCATCACTACGCATGAATACGCAACGGCGACCGCACATAATTCTTGATATGCGAATGAACGTGGCACGGAACGCGAGACTCGCCTCTCAACCTAACGTAGCGTTCATACGAGTGCGAAGTGCTGAGTATTCTAATAGGTGTCTTAGTTCACGACTACCGTCTTTGTGAAGGCATTGTACTTACCTACTTGGAGTATACGTACTATGTTTGTTACAGGAGTGTGTGAATGAGTGACGTTAATTTTCAAGTAGAGTAAGTTACTGTCACGCGAGCAAAATTATATTATGTGTTGAATGCGGCATAGTTTCTGAGCCTCACTAATGTAAGTAGAACAGTTTTCGTGGATTCAAGATACAATACTTTTTTTTTTGTGTTTGGGAAATCATCAAACTACTCCTCCCGCTCTGGGCGGAGCGGAAGGGAGTGTCAGACTTTTACTGACTAAAACCCATCCATGTTACTTCCTTAGCCCTTTATGTTCCGGGGTAGCGGTAACTCTGTCGGACAATCCCGTTTACCCATCGTGGCGTGCCTTAAGATACTACAAAGATATACCAGTAAACCAGAAAAAACACCGAAATCGTATGCATTACAAGCAGAGATTATTCTATCTGAAATTTTGGTTCATTCCGAAATTACCATTTACGTTATTTTGCGTAAAAATAAATTGAACACCTGACCTTCATAAAAGGATCCACATAACTTCTAAAGACGCATTTAACTCCCGGGTCCGGGGAGTAAAGAATGAATGACCCAAAAACCCTACAAGATTGAAATTTTAATGGGACTTGAAATTAGGTGTATAGATAAAATTATAAATAGTGTGATCACAGGTTAATGTTTACTGTGCTTTTAATTAAAATCGGTTCAACACTTTCGGAGATAACGCTTAATAATTCAGTAATAAAGCTGCTCGTGGCTTCCGTTAATCGTAGTATGATGAAGCCCTTAGTTACATACTTAACCAGGATTATGTGTCAGAGTTCGGACTACTTTAATGTTTAAGAAGTTTTAAGGTACAACAGATATTCCTATGCTACTACTATCTAAATATGTCAACCTACATAATTTTAAAGTTTTTGCTTTAATGTTTTCAATAAGTTAGACTGTTGTGTGATGAGGAATCGTTGAAAAACCCGACCACTGAAAAATCACGCTGTAAAAAGTTTGTAATATGAGAATATTTTTCTCATATGAAATTGTTATGAATAAACTATTCAATATTTATTTTCTACTGTCTAGAGATCACATGATTGCAACTAGGGTTAAGCAGTGGCGTACTACCCATATTTCGCCAGTTATGTTCAAAATCAATGTAATTAATCATCGCGGGCATTGTACTATTTCGTTTGCATGTAACGTTCTAGTCTTCGGTCGGTTATACGAGCTCGTCCTCCATATTGGTCTGTCACGTTGTCAGCGATGCGGTAACGTGTCTAATGCCGACTTATAACAACTCGATTCGATCGAGAGAGCGATTGCGTGATGTTTATGTTCACCTTTTTTTTTTTAAGGCTGGGAAATCATCCAATGACTGCTCCCGCTCTGGGTGGAGCGGAAGGGAGTGTCAGACTCTTACTGACTAAAACCCATCCATGTTCTTTCCGTAGCCCTTTATGTTCCGGGGTAGCGGTAACCCTTTCGGACAATCCCGCTTACCCGGCAGGCTTGGCCCTGAGGGGCCCCTTCATGTTTATGTTCACCTGAACTTGCAAATTACTTAGTGTGATCGATAACACGACTTGTAAGATGTCACGTTAAACTCACGACCTTATCCACCATGATCACACCCTTGGGTATAGCAACTACTTATGTATTGGCAATGCAAATTCTTGAAGCCTTTTGAGACTGGTTCAAGACCATATCAGAAAACTATATACAAGTAGTAGATACGTAGTATATACCAAACACGTAGCCGAATTCTGGGCAGAGTCCTTGTAAATTGCCATTGAAAAGCTAAGAAAAAGAAGTAGTAGGTAATTGTACTGTATACATACATACACAATCAGTCTTTAATGTTCCCACTGCTGGTACACAGGCCTCCCCTGTGAGGGGTGGGCCATTATCGCCCCCGCTGGCCCAGTGCGGGTTGATGCATACAGCGAATAAGTACCTAATTCATTATCGAAATACAGTTACCGCAACAACTTTTCACTTTGTATTACAATTAATGCATACGAAAAGTTGTTGCGAAAACTAAAAAATAAATAAAGAAAGATTATAATACACATTGGTGTATTACAATACTTTTCGTATGAAACATGGAAACATTTAAAGTTTCCAAACTGCATGTAACCTTAAAAGCTTCTACAGTTGCACTACCTCGTATTGGAAATATTTTATACGTGACTTGAGCTTGCCTTGCGGCATTAAGTGCCACTTTACGATGTGCATTTCTTATAGAAGCGGGACCTGAAACTTCAACAACAGTCGTTGTAAATAACGAACTATTATATTCAGGTTTCAATTGAGTGAGAAAATAAATATAAATGTCGAATTTAATTTCAATAAGGAAAAAACATGAAATAAAAATGTTGTTCTATGATAGTCAATTATGTAAGTTCAATCAACCACATGTGGGGTACAAGTACTATAAATAAAATAAAAATACTTTAGTTTAAAAAAACCCTTTTGTTGTATGGGGTCACCATGCCATTTAATTTTTATTATTTGATATTATAGTAACAAAAGAAATAAAACAACAACTGACTACCTATTACTGTTATATACAGCCCACTTACAGACAAACGAACGAACAGCGGAGGTTTTGTAATTGGGTTCCGTTTTGCACCCTTCAGGTACTGAACCCTAAAAAGTAATAAGTTCTTTTGTTCGACTACAAGTCAAAGGGATAGATCAGTGGGTATATATCTAATACATAATCTAATACGACGGATCTTTCATCAATCCAATAAGATTCCTGAAGCGGAAGGAGACAAAAGGTGACACGACACAAGACAAAAATAATAACACGTTACTTACCTTTCTACCTACTAAGTCGGTAAAGCCCTTGGAGATTCGTGTAGCGGTTTTGCGATCGATGAGGCATGTTTAGGTACTGTTACAATGAAGCTTGAGAACGCTTGATTCTAAGTTAATGAATTGGAAAAGAGAAACAGAGATGGAAATAAATAATGATCATTTTTATTTTCGCTAAGATGGGAAAAGTAGTTTCAGTGGCATATTATGGTGAAAAATAAAGTGTAATTGTACTGTACCAACTTTGTATTATTTAGTTCAAGGCTTGTTGTTCATAAAAGTATTTTTATTAGAGAAATAGAGACGGAAACAAATCGGTCCAATTCGCTCCCAAGTAGCTCAAATTCCCTTACAATTAAACTTCATTATAAAATACCGCAAGTAGGTAAGTCACAGACATTTTGTAGCCCAAATATTCGTCCCAACGAACAACTGCGGTGAACCCAATTAAATTGAAGTGGTTAATAATACGCGTAATTTAAACACGGATTTATTTAATTGTGAAATCTTCGTTAATTGGGCAATATTGTTACTATAATCAACTTTGAAGATGATGTCAGTTTGTTTTCCTCGTGTTCACTAGGAAAATACACTCTGTAATATTTTATAAGACGAACAAATAACACGTTATCTTGAGGTAAAGTCAGGTAAAGCCCCCATCCTCGCATCGAGTCACGTCATTGGTAGATTTAATATCAGATACTTTTGATATGTTACAAAGAAATACGTCACTGGTGTGTTTACAGATATACCTACCTACTAACGTCGACGTCGAAAAGATCAGGGATTTCGCTTGTTGTATGCTTGAATCAGTTTTCATCTCTCAGGGCGATAGAATGGACACCCCCAGTGCAATATGGTGACCAATTAATTGCTTTTGGGTTTCAGAAGTTGCTTGTAATCACACTGTCTCTAGAAGTCTTAAGTATATTTGCTAAATAAAACCTTCTTCTGGTTGAACTAATGCCTCAAGAAAACTGTAATAATTTACTTCTTTCAGATAGGTCTGGATGAGAATGATCACTAATGCAGATAAATCCAAAAAATACAATTTAT
Source organism: Hyppa rectilinea (assembly GCA_951799385.1). Classification (NCBI taxonomy): domain Eukaryota; kingdom Metazoa; phylum Arthropoda; class Insecta; order Lepidoptera; family Noctuidae; genus Hyppa; species Hyppa rectilinea. The sequence continues at coordinate 14,424,339 of OX637312.1, read as the reverse complement.
TTGTATTTTCCCTAAATTTAGTAAATAAAATCCAGAGCCAAAGACATCAAAGATTACTCTACATAGATGCCTAAAGGCGTAACTTTATATAGATACGTCGAAAACTATAAAAACGCACATACGCAAGCCTACATTTATGTTTGTTTTCTTGCAATATATGACTGAGAGAACAAAGCCTGTCTGTCTGTTATCCGCTTATCCTTATAAATAAGCATTTACGATGTTACCAGTAAATCTATAAAAATCCCGGAAGACATTCATCTCTTCAGGATAAATTCGAAAAGCATTGGATTTTAATGCGAGCTCCACCGACGCTTAGCTTTTAAGTACAATTTTATAGAGAGCTCAGATTCATATGAAGACAACTTATGAACGAACGAATTTATGAGCACATGGATTTACTTCATTTTAGTTTGCAGATAAACCGCAGAGAAAGTTTTAGTACTAAATAAATTTATATGCTCTGACAAACACGTTTGAAAACTTTGTAAGAATTTCTGGGAAAGTATCAAACTCGCGTATCAAGAATTCATAGAAAAATTAAGACGGAGAGTTTTCCTCTGGCTGAAGGAAGGCTAGGTACGCCAGCCGCCTAGGAACCGGCCATGAATATTAAAGATGAAGATAGGAAAACTCGTTAACGAGAACTCAAGGAGAACGTGTCAGTTTAACGTCGCAGACTACGAAGGATGAAGTATCAGGTCCGGAAAAATTTAACTTTTGAAATAGTATTTTAATGTAAGTTAAAATGATTTTTATTATAAAGTAGCTGACCCCCGCAACTTCGCCTGCGACACAAGAGAGTGGTTTAGATATCTCCTCAACAACAGTTACATTATACGAGATATTTACGTAACTTAAACCGTTTACGCAGCGCACGCAACGGAAGCTCTCAAAAAGGAATATTTATTCTCGTTTTTGCAACATTTTTCATTTATGCTTCGCTCCTATTGTCAATTCCAACCAGTATGGCTTGAGATTAGCGCGTTCAAACAAACGCTATAGCTTTATAATAAGTATTGAAAACTATATATATAGTTTTTTGTATGTTGAGTAAAACTCACGCTTAATCTTTTTCAACCTTTTAGCAATTTCTTAGCACCATCAGTCTAACATAACAAGTCTTGCAATCTGAATCCGTGTACAGTTTAGACTTCAAACCACCTGCCGACTGCCTCGTTGGTCTAGTGGTTGCAAGCGCTACTGTTGAGCATGAGGTCTTGAGTTCGATACCCGGGTCGGGCAAAGTGGCATTGGGTATTTCCATCTGGAATTTCTCAGTAGAAGCCGGTGTCTGGATTCGGAGCCCAATTGATGGCAATAGGCTCACCCCCTATTACTGTCGACTCGAACATAACTGGCGAAATGTTGGTATATTACAGGTAAACCTCTGCCAAACCCTTCGGGGATTATAGGCGTGATGTTATGATGTTAAATGTTACTTATCATTTAAATATAACGTCTGCGACTAACGATGTATTGCCAACGAGCCTCTAGCAAAAACTCTTCCTAATGGTTTTGTGCCAAGAGCGTCCAATATTTGGTAGTGCTAGGCAAAACGTCGGCCGTCTAGTCTTGCTTACGGCAACCAAACTTCCCAAAATCTTGGGATATGAAATGAAAACAAAACACATTTTGGCCATTGGTTTCGATAGATTTTAACTTTGTTGACATATTGTGAGAAAAGAAAGAATAATTTAAACAAAATTATTTTTTTGCGTGTCAGAGATATTACAAATAATTTAAAAATTCATGGAAAATCACTAGTATTCGCAAAGTAGGTATTCGAAAAAAGATCGTTAAATAAGAAACTACACGTTTGTGGTTTTCAACATAAAAAAATATAATGAACAAGAAATATTAAAAACTAGCTTCTGCCCGCGACTTCGTACGCGGACCCTGTTGCTTATGCCAGCAACAACGGGGTCGCCATTTATGTTATTTTTTATCATTTTTCCCATTTAAATCTTTTATCGCACTGAGCTTTAGTTTTATTTCATTCCAACAACCACCAAAACATACAGTCCATTTGTCATCGTTTTCATTTTGGTAACCGCATTATTATATTCCCCACTTGTCTCTAGAGACCTAGAAGTCAATGCGTAGATACGGTTAGAACTCAAGCACAATTCTCTATCCGTGAACGTCTCCGACTCGCGAGACAATACATAACGTTCACGATCAGCGGTCAGTCGCACATCACGTGCCCCACTTGTCTCTAGAGACCTAGAAGTCGATGCGTAGATACGCTTGGAACTCAAGCGTAATTCTCTTTCCGTGAACGTCTCTGACTCGCGAGACAATACATGACGTTCACGATCAGCGGTCAGTCGCGCATCATATTCTTCACTGGTATCTAGAGACCTAATGAATACGCTGAGAACGCAGGCGTGCTTCGCGACCCGAAGAGGTTTCCACGGAGCGAGTTGCAGCCTAATGTTCTCGAACAGCATCAAGTCTCTCCTGACACTCTTCGGTAGATTCTTGGGATCTTATGATCCTCAAACTTTTAGCTCTCTTGGAACATTGGGAAAGATTTGACCTCTTTCTAGGCATGGTCATAGTTTTATTGTGAAGATACCTGATCAATAAAAACCTAAATTAAAATGACTGCTCCCCTGCGTTACCGGATAGGCTACCGTGTCACGAAGATAAATGGAAAAGGAAAAACAACATAAGCCCGAAGGCATATTCATACGATAAAATAAAAAAATAAATAGGAGTTTTGGCCAGTAGAGTCAAATTTTCAATGTTATACCATCGTCATCAAAAATCAGTCCTTAACTGTTACCGCCTTCACCGCGTGCAGGTACTCCCAGTTTATGTTATTTTATAATTACACAGTAAAATTAGTGATAGCTTTGATTTCCACATCAGATGTTTCTGATCTTCGATTTTTATAAGTCAACAGAAAATGCCCATCAGATTGAACCACTTTTGCTTAGACGTCATTCCTATATGTGTTATGTTGTAGCTAGGCTCTTGGAGTTCCACAACAGGTGTTCCAGATCTTCGATTTTTATAAGTCAACAGAGAGTGCTCATCAGATTGAACAACTTGTACTAAGACGTTATTCCTATATGTGTTATGGTGTAGCTAGGCTCTTGGAGTTCCACAACAGGTGTTCCAGATCTTCAATTTTTATACGTCAACAGAGAGTGCTTACCAGGCTGAACAACTTTCGCTAAGACGTCATTCCTATATGTGTTATGGTGTAGCTAGGCTCTTGGAGTTCCACAACAGGTGTTCCAGATCTTCAATTTTTATACGTCTACAGAGAGTGCTCATCAGGCTAAACAACTTTTGCTAAGACGTCATTCCTATATATGTTACAGTGTAGCTGGGCTCTTGGAGTTCCACATCAGGTGTTCCAGATCTTCAAATTTATTCTCTCAGCAGAAAATGCTAATCACGTGGAACAATTTTTGCTTAAGTATCATTTTTGTATCTCTTATAGTTTAGCTGGTCTGTTGTGGTTCTGCATCAGGTGTTCAAGTTTCCAAGATTAATTATAGCCTATATGTTGCCCAGACCTTATACCTATACAACAAAAAAAAAAACATTCCAATCCGTCCAGTAGTTCCGAAGATTAGCGTGTACAAACAAACAGACATACAGACAAACAGACAAAAATTTTTTTTTGCATTCGTGCTCTGTTACTGTTTCTAAACCCCCCTCAATTATTATTTTTTTAATATATTCAATGTACAGACACAGTTTTTTTACTGTTTTATTATATTATATATATATATTATATTATATGTATAGATATATTAACGTCTTCGGCTACCCTTGTAATAAAATCAAATTTTATTTTATAAAAATACAATTTTAAGTACTGGGTGCCCAGTACCTACTTATAAAAACAAAATAATTTTAATAAAACATATTAAAATTATTTTGTTTTTCACAATAAGATAAGAAATTGACAAAAGTGTTTTTCATGCATGGAGCTTTAACAATATTAGAAGCAGGTTATGTTATTAAAGTTATAGCACACTTTTTTTTTTAAACACCCTAAATTAACAGTGAATTATTTTATTGACCCTTCTCACAAGCAATAGACTACACTTGACAGCCACTTATCGTACTATTGCAATCGTTATCTGCTTATACAGCCTTTTTGTGTGTGCATAACTTTGTTTACTTATCCCAAAGCGGGCGAACGTGGGCGATGTATTATAACAGAGTATTGCGGGAGAGTGTGGGCTGTATTTCAGTTTACAAAGGTATTAAAATTTATTTCCATCTGCAAAAAATAAACTCCCTTAAATAAACACTCATGCGTGAATCGTGTTGAAATATTAGCTTTGAATTAAATGCTTGAAAATTGCTATGTAAGGTGGGAAGTGGGTATGGGTTTATATTAATTTAGATAAATGAAAGTGATATAGATAACCTTTGTTTTAATTATTTAAAACTAACGGCAGCCTAAATCGGCGGCATTTTCATCTACGGGTAGCAAGTACAGTACATTTAAAAGAAAAGACGATAAAATAATATCATTAGGTACACAATTAAGAAGATTTCACCCCGTCAAATTGCCGCATCTGCATAAGCCCATAGTAAAATCCAACTAGACCGAATGTCCCAATTTGTGTTACGCTAAATATGGGTGCACTAAAGAACGCGCCACGAGAAGCTATACATTATGTAAACAAACATCTTTTACTAAGTAAACATTTTATACTGCTGAGATAATAATAAATTGACCATATTCAATCGACATGAAATATAGACGGGTTATATGAAAGTAACAACCTATTTAATTTAGTCGGATCATATTTTAACGACGCAAAGCGCTATCGTTTGTGTTTCTTGGTACCGGAACGCGTCCGTCGCAGGGATTGTAAACTACCGGGACGCCATTTTGAAATAAGCGAGTTTCGAATGTGTACGAGTTTGTTTCACACAGAAATGGAAACATCTGAATCTGACGAATAATTATTCTTAAATAATATATGTTAATTAATATTTGTTACTCAATAATTTATTAAATCTTAAACAAATTCATTTTTTTTTGTTGGTCCAAATGTTGTGAACTCCTGAACACTTGTTTACAAAATTTATACCTTCTCATGACTTTTACTTTAGCGTTGCTACGTTTGTCTAAAACGGTTAATTGGTCCAAATGAAACTTCACAGTGGGTGGTTGAACGCTTTCGTTTAATAAGTATCGTAATTTCACTCTCGTATTTGACTATCATACTAAGTTCAGCCACCTACTTCACTTTACTAGAGAGCAGAATAATTGAAACTGTTTTAACAGTTTCAATGTTCGATGGAGCGCGGCTTCTACGTTAGTGAGTGGAGTACGCTTAAACTTAGCAAATTTTTTTTTAAATTATTTTCAAGTCACAGTTTTTGCTTCGTGGAATGAAAATATAATTCTTTTTTTTTTGTTGTTGCTTACGTGACGTGGACACCTAACTTCTTCGCTAATATGATTTCTAATGTTTGTTCTTCAACAATTGAAACAAATTACGCTATGTTACGTAAGGACTACGCGAAAATGATCTTTTCAGCTAATTTGATCAACAAAATTTTGATTTATACCAACGAGAAAACTTTTCATCTGAAACTAACGAATAAAAATAAAATACCCGATACGTAAGTAAGTTCTTACTGACCGCCTTACCCCCAAATGCCCACTCAAAGCATGTTCACACTTCCCCTAAACTATTATCCAAGTTGAACCCTTATAAAATATCTTTATATTACAGCCCCTGACCTTTTGTGTCCCAGTCGGGACATAACACTCACTTTATATACTTGTTAATATTTTAATAATGCCTGCATTGTGTGAATTAGGGCTTGATATGCTGCTCGAGTGACCCCCGTTACTCATTGAGGGTGCTCAAGAAAGATTGTAAAGTCAATTGAAATGTTTAATTATTCATTCACGGAGACAGCATCATTATGATCCTGAATAGAAATGTCTTGTGATTATAATATAATTTATTCGCTATTTTATACACGATTTATTTGAGGATGAAGAAATTTTGATATCTCTTTGAAGAAAGCATATTTTGAAAGTGTTTAATTTGAAGATTCATATTTTCTTCAAGAAATAAACAAGCCTCAAAATTTTCTACTCAAATATGTTATGAGGCACGCTCGGTTTAGAAAGATGCCTGTGTGACTACGTCTTCCCTCAGACACGAGTTAATATTGGTTCCTCTTTCCGTGAAACTGTAACATTTTCCCCGCAACGTAACATATCTCTATGTGCCTCAATTTATACATTTTTAGCGTGTCGACTGCAGCAAGCAAATATAAGTCGAGCGGGAAAACTCGTGGGGCATCACTAGCGCGAATATTTGCGCAGATATATGTAATATTTGCGGTCGCACCGTGTTTAGAATGCAATATGTAAATTCATTCGTAACCTCAACTATTGTGTGTTTATGTGCGGTATGTAAAGTAGATGCTGTGTATGTACGAGGGATATATCACGCTAATAGCCTTGTGGAATGGTAAGTAAAGTTCTAAAGTGAACGTGCACAGATTTAGACTCCAGGCTGTTACTAATAAGCGGGATTGTCTGAAAGGGTTACCGCTACCCCGGAACATAAAGGGCTAAGGAAGGAACATGGATGCGTTTTAGTCAGTAAGAGTCTGACACTCCCTTCCACTCCACCCAGACCGGGAGATGTCGTTGGATGATTTCCCACCCTTAAAACAAAAAATGGAAAAACCGAATAACAGTTGGCCCAACCTGAGAATTGAACCAAGGACGTCTGCTGCGACCATTACATCAACGAGGCAGAATCTACTACTAATGATTTGATAACATTTTTCTTGATAGGTACATGTACAACACCATTCTACGTATAAAATTATGATAAAACACTTAGCAACTTTGTGCGGCAAAAGAAATGTTGAGTTGTCGAAACATTACCAAGTTTTAAGAAGAACCGTGGGGATACTTTAATCAGTTCCTATAGAATGTTTCCGCGAGAGTATAAACTTGTAACGAATTCTAATTTTCTTTTAAATTCCAGATCGGAGAAACTGTAAGCTCTACGTATGTAATGGAACAACAAACATAACAACGTAGAACAACAACCACAACAAACAAAAACACAACAGACACACATTTTAAAATATTATGGTACTATTATAACTGAGCGTTATTGAAGTCCCGTGGCGACTTTTAAAGTAAAAACATTCGAATGTATTGTCGTTCCATCAATACGACGAAGAAGAATTAAATAATGTGTTCAAAAATGTAGATTAAAGCGAAACTGAAAGACACTAAAGGACAGACACAGGACAGACAGGTTCAGTGCTTAAAAGGAAATAAAACTTAACAGAAAAACTTCCCACTGCTGTGAGAGACAGTGGGCCATAATCCGCCACGCCGGCATGGTGAGGGTCGGCGGATGTCTCATGTCTTTGGATTTTTGGTTCGAGAATATTTGGGTCTCCTATGTTTTCCTTCATCGTTTTGTGAGCCGTGGCGATGATAATATTTACACAAAGTAAAGCGCCTGCACGGGTTCGAACTTTCGACCTAAAGCTCGGAAGTCGGGGCCGATACCACTGGACCACCACGGCTTGTATCCTCAATATGTTCCTAAACAAAAGTACCAAAATGAAAACACAAGATAAAGGAGTTCTTACTATTTTGCAGATTGATAAATGGGCCAATCACCTCAAGACGTGTTTGGGAATTCTTAGTAACTCTAGCAAATCAATGACCTCAGCTGTTTACGTGAAGGGAAGCAACGTTCTCATTTATGTAAGAGATTAATTTTGTACCTCACATAATTATCCAACACAAACACTTCATCGAGACACGTGTGATAATTAATTAATTAACCAAAAGGAATGTACCAAAGAACGTAATACAGTGTTTTCATTTCAAACACTACATACATAGTAACAGTTTGTGTGAAAATTAAACTTAATAATTAAGTTAAGTATGAATACTGAATACCTACGTCCGAATATAAAATTAAATGGAACAGGATTTCAAAAGGAATGTTTGTGTCTGTTTTACTATGTAAAATTAAGCCGTACTTATGGGGTGTACACATTGTAGACTCGGCCAGAACCGCGAGTGGTGCCGGCGGCGACTCGAGGCACTTTATTTGTCATTTGACACATTTTGCATGCAGTTTGTGTGCCCCCGCGGGTTATCTAGTAGCCCGGGCCACGGTTATGGCATGAGAAGCGACAAAGTCAACTGCAAAATAGCGGACACAACCATTTTGTAGTGACTCAGTAGGGACCTTTACCGTAGCTAAATGACCAGTGCTTTGGGCAGCCAGTAAGCTCGATGGTATTATCGTAAAGCTAATGTTGGCATATAACCGCCACCGGTCTTAACCCCCGTGAGCGAACCAGTATGTAAAGGCCATTAGACGTATGGAAGTGCTACGCCGTAGTCTATAACAATGCTACGCGGCTACGACGCTACGAAAAACAAGTGTGCTTCCTTTTTGGCTCGGCTTATTGTTCCACTCCACTGTTTGCACACTGGAATTTTAAAGAAAGAAATTTTAAAATATTGTTGGATACGTTGTGCAGGAAAGAATTGTGTAAGTTTGTAAAAAATATAGTACTCAATTTATAGTTAAACATTTACAATTATGTTTTTGATGAATAAAATGAGGGAAAATAACTACATTTTCTCCTAAAAAGTCGAATATAAAATTCCCGCGACGCGTAAAATTTCATTACGCTATAAACAATATTAAAATTTGCTTAGTGAATATTAAGCTGCAGTGAACGAGATCATTAATAGGTTTGCTGTCAATACCAGAGTTCAAGCTAACTAGTAGTCGAGGCAGACAGGTCGTTACTTTTTATTTGCTACCGGTATACATTGATAAATCAATCTTAGTTGAGAGACTGATCCAAGAAGTATAGAAAAGTTTAAAGTTTTACAGAAGCAAATATCTATTTTAATGTGAAAATTGCACAGTTGTACAGACAGTTTTAAATAAATCGTTGATCGCATTTAATGCTTCACAAAAGGCAATGTTAGAATAAGCCTATTTATTTATCATCAGTCTTAGACTTCGAAAATTACCAAATATAGAGATTAATCTTGTCTTCTTCGAACACAATAATCTGTGTGTCATATTACACAAGTGTATGCCAAACCTTAGCTAAAGTTGGCAGCCAGTGTATTTTACCTGTAACAATGAAAATACACAAATAAATATCAGCGAGAACTTCAAAAATCATTAATAAAATTCCAGTAAAAGTAATAAAACCAGGTACCCATTTCATCCATCCATTTCCGAGAAGCACAAATTGTACTAATTAATCAAAAATCCTGTCGAATTCCAGGCATATTGAATTCAAAGGGCATTCATATGTCTATACGTAGAATATATCGAAAAATATTTCGATTCAATTTTTATTTCTGTCAGTTTCATTTGAAATCTGTACGACTGCAATCCATTGTTCATACATTTCATTTCCAACAATTGGTATCACTACATAGTATAAAACAAAGTCGCTTTCTCTGTCCCTATATCCCTATGTATGCTTAAATCTTTAAAACTCCGCAACGGATTTTGATGCGGTTTTTTTAATAGATAGAGTGATTCAAGAGGAAGGTTTATGTGTATAATTTGTCGACATATTTTGCGGGCGAAGCCGCGGGCGGAAGCTAGTTACAGTATAATCCGATTACTGTACCTTTATGATGCATGACAAACGTATTAGGACGGTGGAAAACATCAACGAGTGCTCTTTTTTTTTTTTTTTTTTTTTAAGGCTGGGAAATCATCCTTTAACTGCTCCCGCTCTGGGTGGAGCGGAAGGGAGTGTCAGACTCTTACTGACTAAAACCCATCCATGTTCCTTCCGTAGCCCTTTATGTTCCGGGGTAGCGGTAACCCTTTCGGACAATCCCGCTTACCCGGCAGGCTTGGCCCTTTTTTTTTTTTTTTTTTAAGGCTGGGAAATCATCCAATGACTGCTCCCGCTCTGGGTGGAGCGGAAGGGAGTGTCAGACTCTTACTGACTAAAACCCATCCATGTTCCTTCCGTAGCCCTTTATGTTCCGGGGTAGCAGTAACCCTTTCGGACAATCCCGCTTACCCGGCAGGCTTGGCCCTGAGGGGCCCCTTCATATGCTTACATCTCTTTGAGGCGCGCGTGGAACATATACGCGCCGTACGGCACGGGTCTGGTGCTGATCGGACGGTGAGTCACCCATTACTCACCGTCCGCAGGCCCGCGCCTACGGTGGCCGGGAGTCGTCACGTGGCTCCCGACGCCCGGGGCGTCTCCTGCGGCGGCTGGGACGGGAGGACCTTTCTCTCTCCCATCCCGCCACCTCCTTCGCGAGCATGACTTTTTCGCAGAAGGAGGTGACTGCCTCCCACTCCCTCTCGCCCCGGACCATGGCTTGCACCAGGGCCAGGCGCGAGAGGTCGCCGCCGCCGATCGCCTCTACGAGGACACGGCGGTGCTCCGCCCAAGCGGGGCAGGTTTGCACCGTGTGCTCTACCGTGTCCTCTGGGCGATCCTCGCAGTGGTGACACCCGGGCGTTTCCTCCCGCCTGATGATGTGCAGGAACCTCCCGAAACATCCATGTCCGGTGAGGACCTGCGTCAGGCGGTAGGTGAGGGCGCCGTGACGCCTCTCTAGCCACTCCTCAAAGAGGGGCCTTACCGCCACTATCGTGGCGTGCCCTGCGCTGGGTTGCGACAGTCGCTGATTCCAGGCCGCCATGAGATCGCGCCGGAGGTCCGTCCGCTCCGCCGCAATTTGCTGCGGAAACGGAGTTTCTCCCCGGCTTAGTACCTCCGCGCGCCACTCGAACAGGCGCGCGAGGACTATCGCCTCCAGATCTCACGGCGGCAGTCCGGCAAGGAGGCTTGCCGCCTCGCCCGAGATCGTGCGGTACCCCCGGATTAGCCGAATGGCTACCACCTTTTGGGGCGCGTTCAGATAGTGAGCGGCTCGTCGCCGCAATGAACGCGCCCACACCGGGGCCCCGTATAGGGCCATGGACCGCACGACTCCCGCGTAAAGCCTCCGGCAGGAAGCGTTTGGCCCCCTCAGATTGGGCAAGAGCCGCTTGAAGGCGGCCCCAGTCCGTTCCAGCTTGGGGGCCAAACGTCGGAAATGCTCCACGAAATTCCATCGGCTGTCGAGGACCAGACCCAGGTATTTCATCGTGGACTCGACGCCGATGTGAACCCCTCCTACCGTAAGTTGGGATCCCGATGGTGGCCTATTCCGAGGCCCATGAAAGGACATGGCCTCGGATTTGTGCAATGCCACCTAGAGACCCAACTGCCGGATCCTCTCAACGACTGTCGCAACCCCGCGTGTCATCGCGTCGGCCGCCGCCTGATGCGACCTCCCCTGCGCAAGGACCAGCGTGTCGTCAGCGTAGCAAAGTACGCTGACGCCGTCAGGGAGGTCGGCCCGCAGCACCCAGTCGTAACCGATGTCCCACAGGAACGGCCCCAGAACCGATCCCTGCGGGATCAACGAGTGCTGCGGTCTATATTCATTGTCATATGTTATCGGGTAATTGATTAATTGATGAATGCACTGGCAATAAGTACTACACTTTCTGGTCTAATGGAAATGTATTCCAGTCCACACTGAGTCCGCGTGGAGGATTACGGCTGACTCCCTCTCACAGAGGAGGCGTGTGTCCCAGCAGAGAATATTTCAAGCTAATGACAAAGGCATGGACTTGTGTTCAACTAGATAACTCACTAATAAAGGGTGGGAAAACATTCAATGACTTCTCCCGCTCTGGGTGGAGCGGAAGGGAGTGTCAGACTCTTACTGACCCATCCATGTTTTTCTGGCAATCTCGCTAGTAACATCTCAACTATCCGATAAGATGTTATCGGATAGTTGATGTTACTAGCGAGATGAAAAAAGTCGTGGAGGTTAGATAGCTGATGAGCTCCACGACTTTTTGAGTACTTGGTACTCGAATAAAGACAAATTCTATTCGATTCTATACCCTTTAAACGGGAGATAGACCAAAACATTATCCAGGTGGAGATATACTGAAATATGCTGGTATTTCCGCGGAAAAACTACTATACCAAGAGCTCTGCTATAAAAATTGATCAGCGACATAGTTAAAGGTTCTATGGAAGGTACTAGCATTCAACATTACTCTCAAGACTCAATTCATTATTCAATTGACTGTGCTAGATACACTCAAGTTAATTTTGTTGAAACAATATAAGATATTATTCTAGTACAACCATTTTGTTCTAAGCGGAAGTTCAAGAATAAATCTAAAACAAGGATTGCTTTTCTTAGTAAAGTTGTAAAAGTGAACTGAAGGAAATGTGATAAGTTTACTTATAGTTGGGGTTGTACTTTATTATTATAACTGGTGTAGCAGCTGTATGAGGTTTTAACTTAAAATGCCTGCAATACTTCTTCATAAAGAACTTCTCCTCTAATGTAAGTACAGAGACCAGCATATCACGTTACCACAATATGTCAAATTTCTGTAATAATTTTTCAACTTTATTACAAAGAAATAAGGTTCATGTTCATTTGGGAAAAATTTACAGTTTGGTATAGCTTGATTTGCTGGCGTCTGTCTGTACACCATCATTCTCGTGCTCTTATCACAATGTAGTTGGCGTCGGCGCTTGTTTCTTCCATACGTTTCAGTAGACACTCCCATTCTAACCTCATCTTTTACCAGTCCATCCATCGTTTAAAAACTAAGTACATAATGCTAATACAAAAATGTTCACCCGTGAACAATTTAATATTAAAAATTCTTAGCGGTGCCGTAAAAACTCCATAACACACACTCAATAAATCATTTGAAAAAATCTGCCTAGTTTTTTCCCAACTATGGGTTGGCTTCCAGTCTAACCAGATGCAGCTGACCACTAGTTTACATGGAGGGACTGCCTATCTGACTTACACAATCCAGTCAGTAACTGGGTAATACAATTCCCTTGGTAAGACCGGCTGTCAGACTTTCGGGCTTCTGACGACCCGTAACGACTGTCAACTGTCAACGAGCGTGCCGCGGCAGCGGCCGGCGATGTGCCAGAAGCGAATCGCTTTTGTAAAAGGAAACAGTTAAGTTAGGTTAGGTTAGAGTATGACAAACAACGCACGAGCCGAGCGAGCGAAGCGAGCGTGCCGCGGCAGCGGCAGGCGATGTGCCAGAAGCGAATCGCATTTGTAAAAGGAAACAGTTAGGTTAGGGCATATTAAGATCTCTCAATAAATCAAAATGATGTTAATTAGAAGAAAAGAAAGAAAATACGTTTATTCTGCACAGACAAACAAAACGCACTTTTCTAAAAACAAAATTGCTTAGTAACTAAATACACCCGTGCAACCGGCTAAAAAACCTCGTATTCAGAGCCACGATTGACAATCTGTATCTCGGCCATAGACAATGGATGGACCACTGACACTTAGTGTCATACATGAATTTATCAACAAAAACTAGAATAACAAAACTAAAAAAGTTATTTTTAAAATAAAAACATAAAAAATGCACGAGAAACTAAACTGCCGATTACAGAGTGATAACTACTATTTATTCTTAAAAACTAAACTAACACAATGAAGCCGTGCGTCGCATCTGCGCAAGAACAGGTCGTTGCTCAGCAAAATGCTGTGACCTCAGACGAACCTATCGTCAACAGCGCTGATTTTCAGCAACTACCACTCGAATGACGTAATGACGTCCCCCTGTGTGGCTGAATTATTTGGGTAAGTGTCTTAATATTCTTGATTTCCACAGAAACAAATGTGATTCTATCTGCACATAGTATCTATAAACAAATAATTAATTATAATATTATATTATATATTGATAGTTATCTTGTGTACCTACTTTAATAAAATATATCCTTGGACATTTCACACAACGCCGTATCGTCCCAAGCTAAGCAACTTAATGCTTGTGTTATGGTAACGAGATGGCTGATAAACTACTTATATACATTTTTTTTTGTAAATACATACATATTATAGATAGAAAAACACCCAGACCCGTAACAAATACTTGCAGGTCGTGCAAATATTTGTTCCGTGCAGGAATCGAACCCGCGACATGCTGCGCAGCAGTCAATCGCTCAACCGCTGCGCCAACCGTGTCGTCGATGCCCATTATCTAACACATTATAATTTTTTATATATATGGTAATTGTGAATAAGTCAATTTAAATGCATCATACTAACTAACCACAGTAGGTAAGTACCTATATGTCATGCATCATGGAAATCACGATGGCGGCCATTTGCATACGCCATGCACTGGGGCATGGCGCTGGCTGACGAATGCCATGCTTTTCCGCCCAAACTTATAAATTAGCTACTTGGTACAGCCTGACAGTGATTCTCTATTGCATCTACTAACGTTATTATCATTTTAGTGGCCGAAAGGAAAAACAAAAATGGATCTTTAAATGTACGAAGGCGGAAGGTTTAACGGCGTAGTTCCCAAACAATGCAGTAGCCAAGCCTCTCAGTGGGTCGTCTTAGGGCACACCCGAATACCCACAGAATACTACAAATCCTCTTGTGAGAGTGACCGGACCCCAAAACAGGAAGAATCAGAAACAGGTCACACACTGTTGGAAGCCATAATATCTATTGCCCGTAGGCCGTGACCCGCGAGGTAAGTTCATAAAAGAGCAGCTATTATTACTTATTATTATACATACATGTGGTTTGTTGTATCTGCATGAAATATTTCTTTAACATATTTAAAAAATGCCTTTTTGTTCTCAGGCCTCTTACTGGTGGAGGAATATTATTCCAGCAGTGTGTGGCGGCATATCTAAAACTACCCCTGAATGCTGCGGTCCTATGCTGTGATGTACTAAGAGGATTTGTAAAAAAACGCGGTTCGTATTTGCTCTGCCTCCAACTCAACTTCTCAAACAAATAGTGTGGCTTTTGTGTATTGACTACTCCAAAAAGTAAACCAGCCAGATGTAGCTTTCTCCTTGCTTCCATTTTCAAGATATTATTTTCATTTATGAAAGGAGTAACATGACTTCTACGAGGTATCTTTACACAGAACCGTGTACACGCATTTTGGATACGTTGTATCAGCTTCCCTGTTCTTGCTAGCAGGCAAGGGCCATACACTGTATCGCAGTAGTTTAACCTTGATAAAATAATTAATACGTTGTTTATTATTCAATATCATGATTGTTACCCGTTAACATAAAATGTTGTAACAATTAAATGTAACAAAAATTACATCCACCAACTGAGTAAAATCAATAAAAACAGATTTTCTCACCAAAATGCGTTACCGATCGTAATCATAATAAAAATAAATATTGTGACCGTCTTTTATGACGACGGAGCCAATATTAAGTGCACTGAATGATAAGCCAAACACAAGTTAGCCATAAAGGTGTTCCATTTAATGTGATTGTTGACTACCAAGTGGCAATCGCTTGCAGGAAATAGACGTTCGACGTTGGAGCGGCCAAAGGGTACAAAAGTGTAGAGGAGACAATTGGTTCAATTGCTATAACGGTTATGTCATTAAAGCTAGTTAGAAGCGACAGTTGTTAGAAGCGGAGTCTTAATGCCGCAATTCTTTCTTTTGAACTTATAACTCAATTCTAGATAAAACGTAAAAGGCATATAAAGGGGCACAGGGATATCGACGTGAAACCTGTTTGTTACCATCGATTCAGTTGGTAAATGGCAGGAAATTTTTGCGTCGGTCTTATAAAATAAAATTTCATACGTATTAAACGCGTAGGTATTGCACTTTTGTATGAAACAAGTAATTTTTATAAGAAAAACTAGCAGCTTCACCTGTTGGGTGTCAGAAAATATCCCAAGGGTGCGTACTACCGGTGTATCTTATTTATTATCCAGGTCAATAACTACCTCTGTGCCAAGTTTCATCCAGATCCGTTCAGCCATTTGAGCGTGAAGGACGGACAAACATACAAACTCACACACACGCACTCACTCACAAACGTTCGCCTTTATAATATTAGTGTGATGTCAACGCGCCCTACTTCCATAATCATGAACTGAATCCATGATAATAGGTGTGCACTTACGTCCCTGTTACCAACATTTATAAATAAATAGTAAATATTTTAGAAATACGTCATTAATGAACAAAACATACTCAATCATGAGCAGTATAATTTTAATCCAAACTTACACTCCCATTAAGGTGTAAAAAGAAAGAAGAAAAAAAGGTAGAAGCATCAATATTATCAGAAGCAAAATGTTCTACATTTTCATTTACGAACGAATAGTGTGAAAGCGTTCGTTATTTCCTCTGGGATACGCAGACGGATATTTAAATTAGTCAGCGCGAAGTTAGCAATGTACATAGCTAAATACGGTACTCCATTTTATGTAATATATTTTCTTCTTTCGTAAATATTATACCGAAGTTTCTTAATACTTAGGGGTTTGGAGCAAGCCCGCTTTCGGGGATTAGAGCAGTGCCTAAATTCAGTATAGTTTCAATTTTGATATATTTAGGTATGAGTTACTACGATAGGTATAAAATGATATTACCAATTAAAGCAAAATGTGCGTTTCGTAGCTAAGAAGGATCAGTTAGATGCTCTGGTAAAACGGCTTATAAATTACATCAACTCGGTAATTACATTTCAGAAGTAATGATGTCAACACTTTTGTAGATATACGAAGCTACGAAACTTCGTTGGTAACGCCCCAAGGGATTTAAACGAAAATCTTATTAATTCACAACTAAAACAGCAACTGTCAAGGATTGCGGTGAGTACCACATTATGTAATGTCGGGCACGAAATCTAATATAGTACAAGTTCCAAATACTAAGTTTCTTCTACAAATCAAGTTTAGTGAAAGTACTTTGTCATCTTCTATCGATGAACAACATAACATCACGCGTGTAATCCCCGAAAGTTTAGGCAGAGGTGTCTATAGTACTACACCCACGCCGTTTATTCTATAGATCAATACGCCGCGCCGTTTATTATTTTATCTCGCCAGAATATTCGTTATTATATTCATCGTAGCTGCGTAACCGTTCAATCACTTGCTACGTTCTCAATACTGTCGTAGCTACGTCGTAGCACGCCGTAGCCAGTGTGCTACGAATAGTGATAAAATGTCAAAAGTAGCTGCTTAGTGTGCGAGTTATTCCTAAAGTCATAAAAAACATCGGATAATATAAGGATAAGTTTAACTTTATGTATATTAACTTCATTATTCCAATCATATTCAATTGCATTACTTATATCAATGTGATAGTCCGTTCATGTAAAGAATTACTGCTATTGATGTTAAAGGACCGAGTAACATTTTGGTTAGATTGCGGAAAATTTGAACAGTCGAACAATGTCCAGGCATTTCTTTGTTAAACACAAAAAAACCCGTAGAATGAAATGCAGAATCGTAAATTTCGGGTCCCATGAAAGTCTAAAACAACAAACAATGTGGTCTGATTGGAAGTTACTTTCCAATTTTGCTCAGATTGTATGTTCAGTAAACACGAACCTTGAACAAGTGAAACGTGGAACACGTAAAGCTTCAAGCGTATAAAAAGCGACACGTACAGCGCTTTGCTGCATTTTAATAAGCGAATTTTAGCGCTAACCTTCATTCGGGATAAAACTGCACATCTACTGTAACTTTGTACTAAACATACTTATGCTATTTGCAGCGATTTGGTGATAGTGGTGACAAGATGCTTTTATAATTACTTTTGAACAATTTATACAGTGCAAGTGCTATGTTTTTGTGAAAATAAATACTTTTATTATTTTATTACTATTTTTATAATGAAAGAAGTATTTTAACAAAGAAAACGCAGGGTACGTGTATATTCAAAACTGGCTACCCAAGTCACTCGACAAAACTTTGTTAATTTAGAAAACTAAAGTTAAGGAGGAAGAGTTTAATTTGAATTGAAGTTAGTTTTGTGTTAAGACGAGGCCAACGTGTTGAGGAAACATGCAAATAACAAGACGAGGTTCAAAAGTTCAGAGAGATGTGACTGTGATGTTGAAAAGGGGGTTAACCCTTTAGCCAACGCGAGCACCGGTGACCGCAAACAATAGTTTCTCTATTGTGTCTGCTGCGTGGCAGTCAATGACTAAGATCGGATTTTACCAATGATACTGAACGTAATCGGCAGTAATAAAACTCGTTCAAGAACTGTCAGCAACTATTTGCTGATGAAAGCGGTTTAGATGTGCTGAACGCCTTCAATTTCTCTGGTGAAATCCGCACTTAATAATAAGTTTTTGTGATTAGGTACAAAGTTGATCTGTTTAACTTCGATTCAGAAATATCTACATCAAAAATCAGACTAAACTGAAGACAAGATGATCTTAAAAAGCAAGTTTAAGAATACAACCACCCAAATGTTGGCATTATTCAAAGTCTCTTTGGTAAATCTATATCTGATGCAACAAAATTACTTATCGATTTTGCCAAGCTTCTCAGATCGCGGGAAATATTACTGAGTTTAAGATTTTAAAATATCCGAGAAAAGAATTACACCAAAGAACAGCCACATTTCAAAAGCAAAACAAAAAGTCCATAAAGGAATTCAAACCCTTGAAAACAGAGCAAACAATGAAAACAAAATAAACACTATCTGAAAGCCCCGGCAGCGCATTATCGCTGTGATGCAAAAGGAGGAACACTAATCCCAAAGGAAACCCAAGTTGTTTGAGAAAGGTCCCCCATTATTGCATCTCGTGATCACGCTTACATCTTCTTCCAACTGTATATTTACTTCTAACTGGCTCGTATGGACCTCAATGTCGTAACAGCCCGTTCCTGTGTCAGGGATCGATATAATCAAAATATATACAGTATTGTCTTGGGAACGTTGATTTATTGTAACTTGTGGATACTGTGTGGCACAAGATATCAATATTAGACAACCCCACAAAAGAAACAACCGGTCGATAAAAGCAGTAGATATTCTACTCTAAAATATACACACATCAAAAGTGTCTAGGGATCAACATATATTTTTGCAATAACTTTTCTCTTGATTGATATTAATTTAAATTTTCTTTAAGGATTCATCAAATAAAGTGTTTTCGTTTGTCACAGTAACGATAAACCAAGTCACCTTTGCATTAATAAAGAAATTTGCCATTTTCCTAATAAAGGGATTTTTGACATTTGAACCACTAACATTAAAGTTCGAAAAAAAGACTGAAATAACAGTTTTCTTTAAAATTTTATTGGGTAACTTAAACAATTAATAATCCGTGTTTCTACCGCGAACACTAACAACACAAGAACATCGGTTTGGCATACTCAAAATGAGTTCATCCAAATCACGCTGTGGAATGGCCGCCCATGTTCGTTGCAACAACAAAAAAAGGTGTTATCAGTCGACTTTGGACACGTTACCGAAGCACTGGTACCGTGGCTGAGCGCCATGAAGGACGGTATCGCTGCACCACCCGGAGACAAGACCGATACATTCAAATCTTAACTCGAAGAGCTCCAACAATAACCGCCATGATGTTAGCCGTGAGGCTTCATCACTCTTCAGGGAACTTAATTAGCGACCAAACAGTCAGAAACCGCTTGCATGAAGTGAACCTTCATTCCCGAAGACCGCTACGGGTACCACCTATAGCAATGCACAATCGTAGGATTCGATATCAATGGGCTCTTGAACACAGAAATTGGGCAGAAGAACAATGGCGTTTCGTGTGCTTTTCTGATGAGTCTCGTTTTGGTATGAGACCGGATACAAGACGTATACGACACTGGAGAACCCCTGGACGCCAACAGCGATTAAAATCCTGCCAGGAAGTCCATCCTTATAGTGGTGGAACCATCATGGTATGGGCGGGTATTTGGATCGGCGGAAGAACCGAGTTGATTTGGATCAGAGGCAACCTCAACGCTCAAATTTATGCTGAGACGATTGTATCTGACGTCATCGTTCCTCTACAAGTGCAAATCGGTCCCTTATTTCAGTTAATGCATGATAATGCACGACCGCACACCGCAAGAGTTGTAAGACAGACTCTCGCCGCAGCTAACATCATTGTCCTGCCCTGGCCTGCTCAGTCGCCAGACTTGAACCCGATTGAGCATGCATGGGATATGCTACAGAGAAGAGCTCTGCCGAATATGGAGGGTATCCAGTTGCAAGAAGACCTTTTTTTGTTGTTGCAACGAACATGGGCGGCCATTCCACAGCGTGATTTGGATGAACTCATTTTGAGTATGCCAAACCGATGTTCTTGTGTTGTTAGTGTTCGCGGTAGAAACACGGATTATTAATTGTTTAAGTTACCCAATAAAATTTTAAAGAAAACTGTTATTTCAGTCTTTTTTTCGAACTTTAATGTTAGTGGTTCAAATGTCAAAAATCCCTTTATTAGGAAAATGGCAAATTTCTTTATTAATGCAAAGGTGACATGGTTTATCGTTACTGTGACAAACGAAAACACTTTATTTGATGAATCCTTAAAGAAAATTTAAATTAATATCAATCAAGAGAAAAGTTATTGCAAAAATATATGTTGATCCCTAGACACTTTTGATGTGTGTATTTTCACTTTTACATCTCGATGTTCGCAGTGTACAAAATAATACCGTGGCAAAAAACACCTTCGCTTTTTGTAACAGTCCTCGTTTGTGATCACAGAGATCATTTCCTTCATGTATTTCAAAAGAAATGATGTGAAACAAGATTTAAAGCGCTTGATATGCTTGACGCCATATGAACTGCTACAAGGTATATGCAATATATTAGAGAGATGTCAAGATGTTTCTGTGCAAGGGGTGCTTTCGTAACAAGCGTATTAACTAGCAGATGTCTTATTTAACTTCCTTAGAAATTTTGAATACGTGAAACACGATTTAAAGCGCTTGATATGCTTGAGCGTCATATGAACTGCTACAAGGTGGGCAATATATTAGAGAGAGATCTCAAGATGTTTCTGTGCAAGAGGTGCTTTCGTTACAAGCATATTTACTTACAGAATATCTTATTTTACTTCATTGGATATTTTAATATCGCTTGCGCGTTGTAAGCAGATATTTGCAAAGTTGGGAGAGAAAATGGAACTTAGAGAAAATAAAATATATTGATACAGAATATTAAATGAACATATTCTACGTTGCAGTCAAAGCTAAAATAATTAATAAACTCAGTAGGTACTTGATTCCTTGCAAGTGCTTTCTGGTTAGGAAAAAATAAGTTACCTTATGGGTAGTTTGCCTCTGAAACTTACTAGGCTTCTTGTATGTACTAGGCAACTTTACTCCGCAACATCCCTGAACTCATTTTTATTTTGAACATCCTTTACATAACAGGCTGTTCCATATTTTTGTTAAGAAAAAACTACTCACGTCCTCGTTTCTTTTCCCGCAAAACCGTGTAAAAAGCCGTCCATTGTCAAGTATGAAGGTCGCCTTGACAGGTGTCACTGCTATCGGCCTTCGATCACTTTTTATTAATGTTGGGACACTGACCAAAATGTCAGGATTTTGCTAGGCCTTTTACGGAATGATAAATAGGCTGTATGTGTATGTAATTCTATACGTTCGCTGGCGTATCATTTTCCCAATCCAATGCATTGGGTCTTAAATGATAATGGTATCGCTATGAGAAACGGTGATTGGGGACTTGAGAAGTAACTCATCATTTTGAAGTTTAGATTTGTTGAAGCAGCGTGAAGTCGATTGGTCCCAAGTGGGTGGTACTGTAACTGCCGCAAAGAAATCTACTATTACATCTCAAGACTCGAGTCGTTTTCAAAACTTGTTAAATGTACAGTACTGCATTTTCTTTTTTTTTTTGCTTTGAACCAAACCAAATAGAAAGAAGGAATAGAAAAGAGGAAAAGGAAATGTATATTTTCTACAGAAATTCTTTTCAGCAGTCTAACAATGCGTTTCTTTCATCAAAAGCAACAAGGGAAACAAACACGTCCGCTCGTCAATCGCATACTTTGCCATTGAAAATACCGAAGAATTTGTTCATCTGTTCTTCTAATCTAACAGTAAATAACCATCTGAATGCGCGTTCAATATTAAAATTCAACAATATCTATATAATCACGATCACTGAGCAGTAAGGCTCGAAGATAATGATACCGTACACTACGTAATACTCACAATTATCGTTAATCTACCGGGAGGGGTAATTGTTAGAGATCCACATACGTGCGAGGGTGTAATGTGGACATTAATCATACCTAGGAAGAGATGGATAGATTACCATGGAAGGAAGAACTTGAATTCAAATTTTTATAGCGTAATTATGTGGAAGCTAATAAATTCTAGCACGTAATCAACAAGGGATTTGTGGGTTATCAGTATGGCCAGGTGCCTGCTCAAGCTGTTTAAGCATAATCAGATTTTAATGTTTGGTAG
This sequence comes from Hyppa rectilinea, assembly GCA_951799385.1. Taxonomy (NCBI): domain Eukaryota; kingdom Metazoa; phylum Arthropoda; class Insecta; order Lepidoptera; family Noctuidae; genus Hyppa; species Hyppa rectilinea. Next base: position 14,402,012 of record OX637312.1, on the reverse strand, counting down.
ATATAACATATTCCTAAAACTAGCTGTGCCTGCGACTTCGTCCGCGTGGAATAGTAACTTTTCGGGCAGCATACCTTAACAAATGTTCGCCGTGATTATTTAAATTGACATAACTTTTTTATTTATGAACCGATTGACATGAAATAAACACTACATGTTAAGTGAAGCTTACTACAATATATTAGTGAAAATCTCGCATCTAAATCGAATAAGCCGTTTCTGATATTAGCGTGCACAAATACACAGACAAACAGACAAACCGACAAACAGACAAAAAAAAATTAATTACAATTTCGGGTTCGGCATCGATAAAATAACAACCCCTGATGATTTTTTTTATATATTTCCATTGTACAGACACCACTTTTCTACAATTTTATTATATTATGTACTTATAAATTTTTGGTTCAAGGTTATGTCAGTTTCCTACTGATATTTTCCTTATTTTTTCAACGTTTTTAGAGCAGTGGTGATGAAATCATATACACAAAGTAAAGCGCTTGTCTGGGTTTAAACCTACGACCTGCAACACGTAAGCGGCCATTGCACAGACTGCTAAAGATTATATGCCACGTCAATCAAAACTCACACAATCACAGTTTGCCCCGAGACCAATCAACTCTGATTTGGTCTCTGAACAAAGGCAAACTTAATATATAATATGCTAACTTTAGCTTATATCATGATATCGTATAAACAATATATATACTTTTAGTTAAACCAACATTCTTTAAAAGCAAAATATTATTATAAATGTTACCGAAGATTCTTTCTCTTCGTCACACACTATCCAAGAAAGCTTCATTTAAATATAAATGTTTCTCAACCACCCGACGAATATCACGATTCTTACACACTCCGCCATGAAACTGTTGCATTCAGATATTCCTTTAAAGATGTTCTCAGGTCGGTTCGTGACTCCCAATTTGCGGTACAATTTCGTCGAACAACAACCGACACTTCAGATTGAGCGGTTCGGTACCGTCAGTTATTGCTTTGTGGGTGCTATTTGTAGCGGGCTGGTAATTTTATCCGCATCGACAAAGCCTGACTCATGTTCTATTTTGGTAATGAAGTCATAAAGGGTAAGTAGGAACGTTTTAATAGAGCTACGTCTATATAGACTAGAACGTTGTGACAGAGGCTAATAATTATGTTAATGAAGTGGGATCAAAAGGAGTTCGCTTAACTAAGGAAACATCATCATTAGCTACCTAGCCTTTTTCCTATCAAACCTATCAAATCCAGTTACTTAACTAAGGAAACAGTAGTCATACAAAATAATAACACAAAAAACAAGAATTACAGCAAAGATACAAAGCAGACCCATAAGACAATATTCTTGAAGACACGTATGCGTACATTTCAATAAATCTCAGCGTCAGAAAAACCAGCAGTGAAACATACAATCCCAGTACATCAGCAAAAAGTGTAACATTTGGAAAAAGGCTTTACTTATTTGCACAGCCCGGGAGCTCTGTGCCGTGATATAATTTGTCATGCACCTTGACCCAGTTTCCTCCGGCCAAAGAATAAAAAGGAAGGAATAATTCATTGAATCCCCCTTCACCTGTTTGCGTTGAGATTTTAGAATTAGGCGAATTGAATTGAAGGGTAGATTGAGAATCGTGTCGTAATACGTTCATTTCTGGGAGAGATAGCTGCATTATGAGCTCATTGCCGAATAAAATCTTCTCTCTTGAAGTGATTTCGTCAAAATTATTCTAAAAGAGGCTGGGCTTTTATAATGAAGGTGGTAAGGAGAAGCTTCATCTTAATCGGTGCGATGATTACAGAAGGGTTGATTTGAAGCGTAATGGTTGAAAGCGGCTTAAGGGGACGAAGTGTTATTAGCGTACACCGTTCATCATGAATCAATTTGGTGTAGAATCGGTTAGAACGGCCAAGTTGCAGTGAGTCTAAGTACTACGAATATAGCCACTTTAACGATAATAGAACAGTGTTACACGATAGACACTTTTTTTTTTTTTTTTTTAAGGCTGGGAAATCATCCAATGAATGCTCCCGCTCTGGGTGGAGCGGAAGGGAGTGTCAGACTCTTACTGACTAAAACCCATCCATGTTCCTTCCGTAGCCCTTTATGTTCCGGGGTAGCGGTAACCCTTTCGGACAATCCCGCTTACCCGGCAGGCTTGGCCCTGAGGGGCCCCTTCATATGCTGACATCTCTTTGAGGCGCGTGTGGAACATATACGCGCCGTACGGCACGGGTCTGGTGCTGATCGGACGGTGAGTCACCCATTACTCACCGTCCGCAGGTCCGCGTCTACGGTGGCCGGGAGTCGTCACGTGGCTACACGATAGACACTAAAATATTAAAATATTGATTTGAATATGGGTAACAATATCGCAGAACACAGCGACAGAGCATTAATATCAATTTAGTCTATCGGAGAACATAGTGTTCAAATAGCTGAGACAATGCCTAACATCTTGTGTGCTTGTTGTTCCGGTTTCCAATAACTGCATTGCAAGTTGCATATATGTGTTCAAATTCCGTTTAATCTTTGAATGTGTCGTATCTATTTATCTTGTTATTATGTAAACCTTAATTTTGACTGGACTTAATTCTTGAATAAATAAATTTATTTATTTATTTAGCTTATCCAAAGATTATTGTTTTGTGTAACCTTTTTTTTATGAGGGTGGCAAATCATCAAATGACTCCTCCCGCTTTGGGTGGAGCGGAAGGGTGTGTCAGATTTTTCTGACTAAAACAAATTCATGTTCCTTCCTTAGCCCTTTATGTTCCGGGGTAACGGTAACAGTTTCGGACAATCCCGCTTAGTTTCGTCTAACCTCAAGAAAAGTATTTTATATTCAACTAGCTTCCGCCCGCGGCTTCGCCCGCATAATATGTCGACAAATTATAAATATAAACCCTCCTCTTCAATCACTCCATCTATTAAAAAAACCGTATCAAAATCCGTTGCGTAGTTTTAAAGATTTAATTATACATAGGGATATAGGGACAGAGAAAGCGACTTTGTTTTATACTATGTAGTGAAGTATCTGCCAACTAAGACAAAATAGACAAACATTTGTTCAAGCAACATGAAGCACTTGTCGTTTTACTCCTGTCTGTTTTAAAAGAGTAAACAATTGTGCATTTTCTTGAAAATTGCTAGTACAAAAATCTGTTGCGGCGCAAGACCTACCCACCGTGCCAAGTCAAGTACTTGTGGGTTAGTAAAAATTTACGATATGCGGGTATTTTAAAATTCTGCTATTTTGTAAAATGTTCTTAATTTAGTTTCGGTCAAAAACTAAAATACTTAAGCCTTGTAAGCTGCAATGCTTGGCATTTTTAAAATCTTGCCATCACTTATTTCAAAGTTGGAATATCAGAAACGGATATAGAACGCATTATTCAGATCAAAATCGAAACCAATTTTACAATTTAAAAGAGTTTTTCCGCTTCCAAATAATGACTAATAGAATAATTTATGTTCAAAGATGAAATGTATTCAATTTGTTTCGTTCTTCATTTACATAGCAAACCCATTTACCAAAGTTGAATATTACATCGCTGTGAATAAACCAACAGGTTTCCATTAAAAACGTGTTGACTGTTCGATGTCCGAGTATTTATCTTTGGTGCTAGTGCGAGTAGAGATTTGTAGGTACATGTTTTTTTTTTGCAAAATACCGAATGCAGCGGGACTAGAATTGGGTCAGGAAGAAACTACAAAACAAAAAACCGAAAAATGTTAGCCGTTCTTTGAATTTTGTATACTTTTATTTTATTTGTACTGTATATTTACTAGTCAGTTCAGTACTTTTGCGACTCCCATTGTTAATCCGCTTATATTTGTGAGTTTTTCAATGAAAACCAGCTGTCAATATCCACAATAGCGTCCGGAAGTTTGCACGAAATGCAAACTTGTTGTCGCTGGAATAAGTTCAGGTAGTTCGTCTATTCGTTTGCCAAAACCTCATTCAAAGTCCGCACCTTACAATGTATATAACAGAATAAGCGAATACTTTGGACGTCGACTAGCGCAGAACTTTTTGAATCAGTCCACAACAGTTTAAGTTGGCGCTAGTTCAGGATATATTTCAATTTAAAGACCTGCATTACTTAGTAGTTCGGAGTTGTGGATCATGCACCATGTGCAGTCGGGCCGAACTACAGATTAACCGATTACGCTCAGACTAATGCAGTTAACTGCAGTTTGGGATATCGATCCAAGTTATTGAATTAAGTGTTTGGAAATTATGAAGTTGTATACAACATTAAATTTGTTATTAGGTACCGCGGTGTTTCAGTAGATAGTAGTTTAAGAGTTAGAAGCCATTGCGACTAAATGATTTATCGGGCACCTTAATTGTGAGGTTTCTTCTTCAGGATTTTTTAAAGAATCTATACTGTCTATTTTCATTTACAACAGCATTACTCGAATTAAGTATTCAGTATGAAACCCCTTTTCCTTTTTACCGGGTGATTAGATAGAGCGCATTCAAAAAAGGTTCGAAATACCTATTGAAAGATCGAGGGTCTCTTGACACATCATCCAAGCTAATGCAAATATTTACCGATGCTGCGGTGGCACTCAAAGGTAACATGGCTGTTGACTTGAGATGTAGCGGATGAAATACCTTCAAGGATCCTTGGATCCGATGTCTGCAATATTTTACTCAGAATTGCAGGTTACTTGCAAGGTTTCCTGATTGAACTTTAAGTTCAAATCAGTGAAAACGTTGGCGATACATTTTTGTGTAACGTATTTGCTCACGTATCCAATTATTTGGCTCCATATGTTTTGACCTAAACGAGTGAAACCTTCATTATCTTTATTAATTTTACGAGGACCTTTCATGCAAGTAGTCTATCCGCTTTGTAATTATGAACTTCGTAAAATTACGTGTGCGCAATTATTAAACTACTCGTTTTAGGGGCAATAAATTGACGAGGTGAAAATCCTCTGCAAAGATGTAATAATGTTCAAACTTCGTTGACGAAGACCGAAAATGTTTGGTACGAAGTGTTTTGGGAGGTGAGAATGTACGTCATCTACTCAATCTCTTAAAAAAATGTCCAACACTAACAATGGAGCTTAGTGACCATAAAAAGTCATAACACAAAGGAACGAGTGTCGGAACAGTGAAAGGACAGAGGAACATTTCGACGCCCCCTAGCGACGGTCATTAATCAACCCTCACTCAGTTATTACTCACTGGGGATTCTTCAAATACTTCGCTGATTTCTCTCCGGTTTGAACACGAAATTTCAATATCTGAATATGAAATATTTCTCCGATAGGGCCAGGTGAAGTTTTCGTTGTTTTAAAAGATTTTAATTCGAGTCCCAATAATAATAATAATGTGTATATTTTAAGGTTACCATGATTATAGCATAATCATCAGCCTATAATGTTCCTACTACTGAAGGAGAGGGCTGTAATCTACTACGCGAGCCCAGTGCAACCCGCGTAACAAACGTAGATGTCACATTTCACATGTCTCATGCCGGTCTCCTCACGACCTTTTTCTTTACGTTTTTGAGAACAGTGGCGATGAAAAATTATTTATACAAAGTAAAGCGCCTGCCTATGTTGACCTCCAACTCATAAGTCCGGGCCGTTAGCACTGCGCCGCCAATGCTCACAAAACTTTACTTTTACTTTATAATTAAGAATGAAAACGTAAGTACTACCCTGTCAAATTCCATGCCTAAGACCGTCTTTGATAGTCCCTTTTATTACAGAAAGGAAAAATGCTTTTTAATTATTCATAAACATGTTATGTTGATCATACAGGGGAATTATTAATTCTAAGGTATTGTATTGCTACGGGGATGGCAAGGGTATAAAAGGCTCAATAAATTCTATATCCAATGATGTCATTTGGCACAATGCTGCTACTGTTACTCAAGGCCGAGAATGTAATAATAAGCAACGATTACCAGACTACTAAGACGCTGATTGGCAATAGAGTCCGAGAAACGCACCAGTGGAATGTATGCGGTGACCCAAATCATACCTACAGTAATTTTATTTCGCTTAGTTACTATTAGGTATTTACTTTGTCGTTGTTAACTAGCAAAGTGAAATATATTTACATGATAGGTACATTAGGTTACTCTTTTGAAATCATGATATTGCACTTTCTTTATTAAACTGTTGTAATTAAACAAAAGCAGTTTTGAGTAATACTCGTTTAAAGTTTTTTCTAGTTTTTAACTAAAAATTAAATTAAATGATTGCTAAACAACATCATTATTTCAAATTGACCGAGGTTTTATTTAAGATAACAGTAACGTGTAAAATGTAGGATATTTACCAACGCGTTTTCAAATCTCTCGTAATTCCCTTTCCTTAGAGTTAATTCCCAGTGAATTAGTAAGTAACTATCTAGCATTATCAAGCAATCCCTCTGGATTGACCTCTTTCAACAAGAGAGTAAATAAAAGGCTTACCAGTAGACAAATTTTCGCGTTTTTACGAACTTAAGTCGAATAAAGAAACTTAGCTTTTAAGGAAGGTAAATCATCAAATGAGGAGTCATTTCCTGGGGATGGACTAGAAGGGTGCGTCAGACTCATACTGACTTTTTTTTTTTTTTAAGGCTGGGAAATCATCCAATGACTGCTCCCGCTCTGGGTGGAGCGGAAGGGAGTGTCAGACTCTTACTGACTCAAACCCATCCATGTTCCTTCCGTAGCCCTTTATGTTCCGGGGTAGCGGTAACCCTTTCGGACAATCCCGCTTAACTCTTACTGACTATAGCCTATCTATGTTGTTTCCTTAGCCAATCAATCTGCCCAGCCTTTTCCCTAATTTTTCCTTTTTCCTATTTTACACACACAACCCAGTAATTGGGCAATACGATACCCCTAGAAGAAGTAAGACTGGCTGTCAGACTTTCGGGCTTCTGACTAACAGTAACGACTATCAAAGATCCACAAATGACAGCCGGGACCAATGGCTTAACGTGCTTTCTGAGTCCCGGAGGAGTATCGATATATCAAGGTCACCCGTCCACAGACCAACCCCGGTAAGCGTAGCTTACCCTGATGGATCGATCCGTACAGCTGTTATAACTTAGCCACGACCTCTAGCTTCTTTAGCGCTATGTGTCAATTCCGCTTAAAATCTCACCTTTTTTTTTTTTTTTAAGGCTGGGAAATCATCCAATGACTTCTCCCGCTCTGGGTGGAGCGGAAGGGAGTGTCAGACTCTTACTGACTAAAACCCATCCATGTTCCTTCCGTAGCCCTTTATGTTCCGGGGTAGCGGTAACCCTTTCGGACAATCCCGCTTACCCGGCAGGCTTGGCCCTGAGGGGCCCCTTCAAATGCTGACATCTCTTTGAGGCGCGCGTGGAACATATACGCGCCGTACGGCACGGGTCTGGTGCTGATCGGACGGTGAGTCACCCATTACTCACCGTCCGCAGGCCCGCGCCTACGGTGGCCGGGAGTCGTCACGTGGCTCCCGACGCCCGGGGCGTCTCCTGCGGCGGCTGGGACGGGAGGACCTTTCTCTCTCCCATCCCGCCACCTCCTTCGCGAGCATAACTTTTTCGCAGAAGGAGGTGACTGCCTCCCACTCCCTCTCGCCCCGGACCATGGCTTGCACCAGGGCCGGGCGCGAGAGGTCGCCGCCGCCGATCGCCTCTACGAGGACACGGCGGTGCTCTGCCCATGCGGGGCAGGTTTGCACCGTGTGCTCTACCGTGTCCTCTGGGCGATCCTCGCAGTGGTGACATCCGGGCGTTTCCTCCCGCCTGATGATGTGCAGGAACCTCCCGAAACATCCATGTCCGGTGAGGACCTGCGTCAGGCGGTAGGTGAGCGCGGCGTGAGGGCTCTCTAGCCACTCCTCAAAGAGGGGCCTTACCGCCACTATCGTGGCGTGCCCTTAAAATCTCACCTGACTTAACGATTTGAAAGAGACACGCCTAGGTTCGAACGATTATCTTTATGAATAAAAGCGAAAGGTCACTTTTTCATAGATTCTCTCTACTAGACCTACGAAGATGAAAGTTAGCACAGAGGTAGATTATGAGTAAGAAACGTCAGCTCAGAAAGGATTTTATGTCACTCGTAAAGAAGTGAAATATTGAGTGGAAGTTTGTATGAACAATTTTCAACATCGAAGCGAGCGGAGCCCTGGACAGCAGCTAGTTTGTAATAAAGGTAAAAGTCGACAGAATACATAGTAGCAACATACAATTAAAACGATTGCTAGGACAAAGCACGTAAAGCGCCCTCGAAAGGTTTAAGAGGCTTTCTCTCGTGTATGTAATAAAGCATGCGAATGCATTGCAGCAGCGGTATATAGGAATATTTAATTTCTGCCTACTGGAGTTTATTATTTCACATACGTATGGCGGTTTTATTTCACAGTATAAACAACAACGAACAGATTTCATCTCATCCAAATATATTTTTCTTGTATTATAAGAAAAACCCAGACGGTACAACCGTAATCGAAACTTTGGAAAACTTTTAATGATGTTAAACTTTGAGCAAGAACAATATGAAACGGAAATAAAATTGAGAAACATACATTCCATCTTTTCCGTCAATCTAAGAAAAAAAGACTGACAAAAAGGTATATTTCTCTGAATTATCCTTCCTTAACTAATTTATCTTCTCTACTGGTCCATTTTTTATATATATATTTTTAACGATGGATAATCACCAATGACCCCTTTCGCTGGTGGTGGAGCGGAAGGGACGTTCAGTCTTTTATTGACTGTTGACCCTGGCCTTTTCTTTTACCTATACATTCAGTTAAAAAAGTATCGGGAATGGATGATTTGTTTATGGTTCCAAATTCAAATTTTTGTTTTTTTGTAGTTGTTAGATTGGCACAACTGTTTTCCATTTTGGCGCGGAGTTTGAGTTGCATCTGTTATTTATATTAAATACAGTGCTGGTTTTAGTAATATCATATATAGTGTGTATTGCGAATTTCATAATGGACAAAAATATCGAACAAAGAGTTTGTCTTAAATTTTGCATCGCCAATGGAATTTCGTGTTCGGAGTCACTGAAAATGTTACAGAAGGCTTACGGTGAATCGACTTTATCAAAAACTCGTGCTTATGAGTGGTTCAAAGCGTTCAAAAGCGGTCGAGATGTGATGGAAGATTTGCCTCGCTCTGGTAGGCCGTCAACGTCTGCAACTGAAGTTAACATCGCAAAAGTGAAGAAAATAGTGACTGAAAATCCTCATTCAACTCTGAGAGAGATAGCCGCCGAACTTTCTGTATCTCACGAGTCGATCCGTACCATTTTAACTAATCATTTGGGTATGAAACATGTTGCTGCTCGGCTAGTCCCAAAAGATCTGAATTTTCTACAAAAACTCAATCGCATGAAAGTCGCTGAGGACATGCTAGAACGAGTCAGTTCGGACCCAACATTCATGAAACGCATTGTTACTGGTGACGAGACGTGGGTTTACGAGTTTGACATGCAAACTAGTCAACAAGCTTCGGAGTGGCGCCTTCCAACTGAACCGAAACCGAAAAAACCACGCCAAAGTCGATCAAAAGTCAAAGTCATGTTGACTGTTTTCTTTGACTATCGCGGTGTTGTGCACTCTGAATTCTTACCGGAAGGTCTAACGGTAAATAAAGAATATTATTTGAGCGTTATGCGGCGTTTAAGAGAGCAAATTCGACGAAAAAAGCCAGATTTGTGGAAAGAAAAATCTTGGATTTTGCACCACGACAATGCGCCTTCGCACAAGGCTATCATTGTGAACGAATTTTTGACCAAACACTCAACAAATACCATCCAGCTACCACCATATTCACCAGATATGGCTCCTGCTGACTTTTTTCATTTTCCTAAACTCAAATTACCACTTCGTGGCACCCGTTTTCAATCTATAGAAGACATAAAGGAGAATTCGCGGCGAGAACTGAACTCAATTCCGGAAGCAGCGTTTAAAAAATGTTTTGATGAATGGATTATTCGTTGGCGCAAGTGTATCGTTTCTAAAGGAGCATACTTTGAAAGTGATAAAATAAATTTGGATGAATAACAGACATTTTGTGTATTATTGATCTTTTCCCGGTACTTTCTTGACAGAGTAGTATAACTATTTTATTTTATGTTTTTAATTTTATTATTTATACTTTTATGTTTCCAAAGAACATTATCACGATTTTTCCACCAAGAATCAGTCTTGCAGACGAGAACTGTAAAACATTTACCAAATCCTTAGTAACAAAAGGACTCTTATCAGTACATTTCGTGTTTGGAAATGGCGAGGATATACAAATTGCAGCCTCATCTGACACCAACCCATTATTATTTGTTAAAATGACGCCGGGAACGTGCCATTTCACAGATTCCATTAAGGGCTAAAGCCGGAGAGGCTTTGTTTGCCACTAGGTTTGTCTAATTAGCGGTATCAAGGACACTGGTAGTCTCTTCTGTACAGACGCGACCTCGCCGCCAAAATAATTCATTTAATTGCTACTAAGACAGAAGAATTTGCGACTGATGGATATTTTAACGATACCATTGGCACAAACTTGAAATCGTATTTCCCAAATAAGCCGATTCGAAATTCAAATGGGGAAGATAAAAAGCAAGACTCTCATTTTGCAATCTGCGGATTCTGGAAGGTAGAATGATAATAATAAGGAAATGTATACTTGCAGAGTCTTTACTCTGAGCTTATTATTACTAGTGAATATTAATGGAATCAGTGAACAAATCTCATTCGCACCTTTTTATTTTACTCTTTTGATTTTATTTAATTACCATACATGAATTATTTCCGCAGTTAATTTAACTTCCTGGGACCAGCTTCTAATTATTTTATGTCTGAAACTATTCAAAATATGAATGAGTAAATAAGTATTAGTAGAAAAAACGAGAAATTCTGAAATAAATTTCGATCAAGACTGCAATGCCTGCCTACACATGGAACTAAGATTGATTTTCAATCGCAATCTCATACAGAAACGGAAAGCAATCTATTGCTGCGTGCTTGCAGTCTTCGAGGCATTCCTCGTTATGAGAGCGTATTACATCTTGTTCAGCCAATATCAAATCAAAACGGTAAGGACAGAATATTTCTAAAAGAAATATCTAACATTCAGGGTACAGTAAATAAGTACTTACAGACAGGAAATAAGTATGTAGTTAAGTATCTATATTTATTTGGTATAGTGTAAGGTTAGGTACTTGAATACGTGCAACGTTTCAATTCCGTAAATATATACCTACCTTCAGGAATGAAGGAGAGAATGTATTGTGTGGAATGCTTGAGTCCCTGAGTCCCTGGGTATTTTGTAAACAGGTCACTACGTTCTTCGATAGACTTACAAGTACAAAGTGCCAGCTACTTATGTTGGAAAGCTTTCTATTTCTGTATTTAATGCTTTATTTCGTAAGGTCCAAATTGCATTGTTGGAAATTGGAAGAAGGATTTTAGGTGATTTTATCACTCTTTGTTCTATATGGGAAGCTTGTGTTTGTGGCCAATACATTCCAAAATATTATTGTTAAAAGTGTCACACAGGGCACGCAAACGTTGGCTGTTGTTCCCGTCCATATGGCGTTATTTTTATTAGTTTCCTTCCAATACCAAGCGCGTTGGGCGTACGGTTACCGTCATTTGGGATTCGACCGTCGTGTTGCACACGATGTTATTAAAGTATTTTATTTGATGTTGCTGCTTTTTATGGCGAAATGTATGGGAGTTATGTTGAACATTCCGGAATGAATCATCGGGTACAATTTTATTATTTAAACAGAGTTCATTCAAATGATGAGTTTTTGTCCAAGTAAATAATGCAATATGACTGTACACGAAGTTAAAGAACTACACTATGAACGACTTCTGTGTGGTATTTCTTGGCGAAGAAGACTTTAAGAGAACCAACAACTATTATGATATTATATTCCACCTAAGAAATACATTACAAGCTGTACAGCATACTAATATTATAATATGTTTGCCCACCTATAAATATCCCTTTGATACGAGCTTATTCAACTGTCGAGTGGAAACATTTAACAATCTTCTTTACCTGGATGTATTGACACATGGATATGCATATCTTTTAGACAGTAATCTCAATCTACAGTATGACTACACCATGTTTAAAACCTATTCAGGATCTATAAATCAGCATGGACTACGTACTGTTTTTAAGGATTTATTGGACTTGATTACTGACATTACACAAAACATTAACATGGAATGTAACCAGAAAGATAAAGACGTAGATAATGAACGTAACCACAATTTTTTTCTTGACTAATTATATATATATTATGCACCAGAATATTGCAGGATTGCTATCGAAGTCTAACGCGCTTACGGTCTGCCTACAAGAGTTAACAGAAAAAAATACGCGCGTAGATATTTTATTAATCACAGAACACTTCATGATGGAAAGCTATGAACAGCATCTAAACATACACAACTACTGCTTGGCTGCTTGTTTCTGTAGGAAAGAGAGCAAGAGAGGTGGAGCATGCATCTTAGTTAGAAACGGACATCAATGGAGAGAATTACCCAAAATAGCCAAAATATCTACAACTGGTGTTTTTGAATGTTGCGCCATCGAACTCACTAACTACAAAATCGTTTTCGTTTGTATATATAGGGTACCAAATCCTAATAACTTTCATGAGTGTATGGATAAATTGGAAATGATATTACGTATTTTAGTACAAAAATGCTATAAAAATATTGTTTTAGCGGGAGATTTTAATATTGACGTGTTAAAAAGAAATAATCAATGTATTGAATTTGAAAATTTATTGTTAAGTTATAATTTAAATCTTGCACTTTATCAACCAACTCGCCTTAAGACATGCATTGACAACTTTGCGCATAACTTTAACAAGTCGTGCAGCGCTTCAGTGTTAGAATTAGCATTATCTGACCACACGGCGCAAATACTTAAATGTCCTATTAATATAACTAGTACTATAAATCAATGGCGAACCCTTAAACGGGACTATAATGAAGAACATATTGACAAATTTAAATCGTATTTAAGTAGCTTAACTTTTTCAGAGGTTTTTGAAGCCAATGGAACAAATGTAGCATATAACGCATTTATAGACATATTTTCATTCTTATATAAGCAGTGTTTTCCTAAAAAACTTATTTCTGTAAATTTATTTAAAAAGCAGAAATGGATATCACGCGGTATAAAGACTTGCAGCAAAAATAAGCGCCAATTATTATGGCAGGCCCGATTAAAACCAACTCAACAAAATAAGGACCGGTTTAAGAATTATTCTAGGTTATATAGAAAAATCATACAGTTAACTCAACGCGCACAAAACAATCACAAAATAACAACATCAAAAAATAAGTCGAAAGCTACTTGGCAAATAGTAAATCAAAACAAACTAAACATACCAAAGAACTATATTAATACGATTCAAGAAAATGACACAGCTATTGTAGATCCCAAACATATTGCAAATTTATTTAACAACTACTTTATTGATAAGATTCAACCGAGAATTAATTCCGGGACCAATGTCACAAAACACATTTTGAACAGAAAAAACTCCATGTTTATGGCCCCGTGTTTACCACAGGATGTACTAAAAATAATTTCAAGCCTTAATAATACTTATAGCACAGGATATGATGGTATACAAACAAAAGTAATTAAATCAGTAGCGAAAGAGATATGTAAGCCATTAGCCCACATTATTAATTTATGCATTTGTGAAGGCACGTTTCCTGATGTTTTAAAAAAGTCAATAGTAAAACCATTATATAAAAAATCGGATAAAGAGTTAAAAGAAAACTACAGACCGATATCTCTAGTGTCAATATTTTCTAAAATAATTGAATCCTATATTTATAAAGAACTTAGTACGTATCTAGAAAAGCATAACATACTTTGTAACGAACAAAAAGGATTTAGAAAAAACAAAACCATTAATATGGCAATCTATGACTTTTTATATACAGTTATGACAAATGTAGATAGAAATAACCCAGTCTGTGCAATTTTTTGTGACATGTCGCAGGCTTTCGATTACGTACAACATGATATACTATTGCAAAAGCTTGAGACTTACGGTATTCGAGGAAACATACTAAAACTCTTACAATCTTACTTACTCGAGAGAAAACAAGTGACGGAAATCAGTAGGATAAACAGTGACACAAAACGAGAGGAAATATTCTTATCTGAAGAACGTAATGTTATCCATGGTGTACCGCAAGGAAGTGTACTAGGACCACCTCTCTTTACGCTTTATATAAATGATTTTCCAAAATCCATTAATCATCCTATGACACTATTCGCGGACGACAGTACGATTACTATACCTTGTCGCCATCGAGATTTGTATGAAGAAGATGTAAACAATACGTTAAATAAAACAATCGATTGGCTGGATAACAATAATTTGAAAATAAATATTAATAAAACAGTAATTATACATTTTGGCCAACGTGCATTGACATTTCCTAAATTTGACATTAAATATAATAATAATATTATTGACGTGGTACCTACTACAAAGTTTCTAGGTTTAATAATTGACCGTAATTTGAATTGGAAGACACATATTGAGACTGTTTGTAAAAAGATTAGTAGCAGTGCATTTGCACTGTACAAGCTATCATGGACACTTAATATAGATGCTTTGCTAACAGCGTACTATGGGCTAACCGAATCAATTTTAAGATACGGTGTGATCTTTTGGGGCAATTCAACCGACAAGGAAATTGCTTTTAAAGCCCAAAAGCGATGTATTAGGTCAATGTTTAGATTGGACATTACAGATTCTTGTAAGCCGTATTTCATTCGCTACAAGATTCTGACACTACCGTCCCTTTACATATTAGAAACAGCTTTATTTGTAAAACGGAATCCAAATCTATTTCCGCGTATGGCAGAAAGTTTTCCCCGAAATCGACGCGATAAAACTAAACTTTGTTTGCATGCGTCTAGGACTGCACTTATGCGCAAAAGTGTTATTTGCATGGCTCCAATTGTTTATAATAAATTTCCCAAAAGTTGGAAAGATCTAAGTAGCGACCAATTTAAGCAAAAAGTAAAATTATTTCTTGTTGAAAAAGCCTATTATAGTGTAAGTGACTTTTTAAATGATAAATTTGGTTCGATATAATTTAATACCCAATTAGACAAAAATAATAAGATTTAATATTATTATAATTATAAATATACCTTGACATTATATACATTAATTTAGAGACTGAATATTATTACTCATTAATATATAAATTTATATAATGTGAACTGTAATCCATATTAATTAATCAGAATTATATTTGCACGCCATTGTTCATGGCAGACATGTCTAGAACTCTCTCCAATTTAATATCTTGCATGCGATTGTTTATTGTATGTACACATGTGTTTAAGCAAATAAATAAATTATTATTATTATTATTATTATTCTTTTATTTATTCCATTTCTTATCTTATATATTTTTAAATATTTTTATAAAATGCAAAAATAAAAAAAAACATTTAAAAATATAAAAAATAGTGGTCCGCCGATGTCGGGAGCAGAGTCCAAGGCACCGGTGGTTAGGGCTGCAGAGACAAGAACCTCCTCACAATGCGAGCCGTATCGAGGAGTACTGCCTTCTGAATCTGGCTCTTGATCCAACCGCCTAACGAGAGCCTCGAAAGATGTTGGTCGAGGCTTTTGGCTATCAGGCCATTGGCTGTTACGACAATCGGTACAATGACAGCCGAGCTCACATTCCACATGTCAACAACCTCGTGTGCTAAGTCGAGATATTTTATTTGTTTCTCTTTCTCAGCTTTCACAAGGTTCTCGTCATGCGGAATAGTAACATCGACTATCATTGCAAGCCGCGCTAATCGATCTATCACTACTATATCAGGCTTATTGGCGACAATAGTCCTGTCAGTAATGATAGACCGATCCCAGTACAACGTGACATGGTCATTCTCAAGAACTGGGTCGGGCACATACTTGTAATACGGTACCTCAGAGTCTACAAGTTTATATTTCAAAGCAAGTTGCTGGTGAATAATCCTGGCCACTTGGTTATGCCTGTGCAAATACTCGCCGTTAGCTAAACGAGAACAACCAGAGATAATATGTCTGATGGACTCACCTGGACGATGGCATGCCCGACACACGTCAAGCGTCCCGTCCTTCATAATATGTCTCCGATAGTTATTCGTCAAGATAACTTCGTCCATAATTGCACAGACGAAACCTTCAGTTTCCCCAAAAAGGTCACCAAAACGTAACCAGGACACGGACGCTAAGAAGTCTACACCGGGCTCATGAAGAACCCGATAGAAGCGCCCGTGAAGCTCCTTGCCTTGCCATATCTCCTTGCGGTCATCGGTAGTCAGTACTGCAGGTTTGCGCCAGTTCTCTTTACCCATGGAAAGCGGGGTGAGGCCTATGTCCACTGCCACCACATCACGGTGCATACCCACATCGGCTTTTAAAAAATAATCCCTGAGACTGCAAATCTCGCGATTGTGGAGGGTCTTTGCATTTAAAAAGCCTCGACCCCCGCACTTCCGCGGGATATACAGTCTCATCACCGATGATCGTGGGTGATGCATCCGGTGTGCGGTCAGCAGTGTACGGACCCTCCTATCCAAGGCGTCAAGTTCGGTCTGAGTCCATTTGAGTATGCCGAAAGAGTACATCAAAACCGGCATGACCCAACCGTTAAAGGCGCGCACCTTGTTTCCGCCTGAAAGAAGACTAATCAAAACTTTATTCAGGCGACCAAAGAAGCGCTCCTTCAACGATTGCTTCATGTCAGTAACATTGATACCCAACGCTTCCGACATACCCAAATACTTATAGCTTTCGGATGAGGAGAGGGATCTAAGGTGTATGGAATCCGAGAGTTGGATTCCCTCGGATTCCACAATCTCCCCTCGCTTTACATGCATGACCGCACATTTATCCGCACCAAATTCCATCCTGATGGCGCTACTAAAAGTTTCAGTTACCTTCAGTAACTCCATCAGTCGCAATTTGTTGGGGGCAAAGAGTTTTAAATCATCCATGTAGAAGAGGTGAGATATGACCTGACCGCCTCTCTTCAACCGATAACCTAGACCTGAATCCTCCAGCAGAGTGCTAAGAGGATTCAGAGCTAAGCAGAACCAAAGTGGACTCAAACTGTCGCCCTGAAATATTCCCCGTTTAATCCATATAGGCTCATCATTCCCCTGGATCTGCGGACACCCTGGATAATGAAGAACCGTCCTCCATTGCCCCATACACGTCTCAAGGAAAATGCGTAGAGTTGCATCTATTTTGTACAACTCCAGCACTCTCTTCAGCCATGTATGTGGCACCGAGTCATAGGCTTTCTTATAATCTATCCAGCATGTCGACAAATCCTTATGGGATCGACGAACCTGTTGGTTGATGGCCATGTCAATGAGGAGTAGCTCCTTAGTACCACGGGACCCATTCCTACACCCATTTTGAGAGGCAGACATAATCGAATGACTTTCTATGTGCGTATTAATTTTCACTCTCAAAATGGATGTAAGTAGTTTATAGACCGTCGATAAACATGTGATCGGTCTATAATTCTTAGGTTCCGTGGGACTGCCAGACTTATGGAGGAGGTGGGTAACGCCTGTTGTTAAAAACTGAGGTAGCGACCCAGACTCTAAAGATGACTGGAACTGAGATGCCAGGCAAGTGTGTGAACTAACTAGCCATTTCAACCAGAAGTTGTGCAGCCCGTCCGGTCCCGGTGATTTCCAGTTCGGTAACGGACGGACTGCTCTGGCTACGTCTAACGGTGTTATTAAGACGGCTTCCATTTCTGGTATAGTTTCACACACTCGCTCGACATCCCGAGTCCAGTCAGCTTCAGCGTGACAGACGGGCACCGACCAGATGCTGCGCCAGAATGCACTCGTGGTAGCATCATCCGGGTGGCATACGTCTGTCAAATTTTGTTCAGGTCGCTCCCAAGCTCTATATACCCACCTCTCGTCACTCTGGAACATGCGATTTTGCTTGTATCGATCCACCCGCCTCTTATACCGCCGAATACGGCTCGCCCATGCACAAACTTTCTGCTTCAGGAAGTCGATGCGCTCTGTAACTCGGGACATGTATTCTAGAGGACTGATTCCAGTCCCCGAGAATGCCCGCCTTACAAAGCGCATCACTCGTGGTCGAGTATTACCCTCCCTGAAGCAGTATAATTTGCCAATGAGTACCCTGGCTCCATCGATACGACGCTCGATTCTGTACTGCCAGGCTGGTACGACTGGTTTTGGTCGACTAGCTTCGTCACTGTTTGGAAACTTAACGTTAGCTAATCGACACGCCGCAACAGCCGCGCAATACAGGATCGAGTGTGTATCAACAAGATCCTCGCTGCTTTTGAAAAAATTCTCAAGCTGCGAGTCCAAGGCACACACCAGCGCCTTATTTTGTTTATGCATAGGTAGGCGTGGTAATCGAGGTCTAAGTCCGGTCGGAATGGATCTATACTCGCGGAATGCATCCTCCAGAGCGTTCCTCAATCTGTCGTTGCACTGGCTACTTACTGTGGCAACCCTATCATCCTCCTCTTCAACACCATGATTGGACCGCGGTAGAACTACATCAGTGGTTGACGCTGGTACCGCGGTTTGTGTCGGAGTTGGGACGATAATATGGTTGCTCAATACCTCTGAGCGCAGCCTATCAAGTGCGGCATCGTCCAACCTATGATTTCGTTGGATGACACGCACCTGATCCGACAGTCGCTGGGCCGATACGTTGACGGTTGGTTCCAGTACCTGAAACAGAGACAGCATCCTAACACGGTACGCAGTGAGGTTAGTTCCCCCCTCTGTAGCCCCGTAGTATGCGCGCATGACGTTCTCGTTTATACACTGAGTCCATTTCATGCGCTGCACACAACCACCGGCAGCGGGGACCCGACTCAGGGCCGGTTGGCCCCTAAGTCCCAAGCTCTTCGGTGGCCGGCCTCTCCCCGGCCGACGTACAGGTGTTGGCGACGTCGGCGGGGAAAAATACTCGTCACTCGAGCTCGACGCAACTGCCGCGGTCGGTGTCACATCGCTCACGGTGGGGCTGGGTACCGACGGCGACGAGGCGGAGCTGAGCGAAGAGTCCGGAGGTGGTAGGCGTGCGCGTCTCTTAGCTGCAGCACGAGTCAACATTTTTATATTTCATCGTTCCTTGAAAGTTGAAACACTTGACAGATGTCAATCCGGGAATTTTTTATAGGTATTTGTAATTCTATTATATTGTGGTCCATTTTGCTGAATTATTAAAATTCAATATTGTTATAAAGTGTTTTGATTATTTTGAGATAATTTATTATTATTATTATTATGCAAAACAATGTTGCAGTTAACAACACAGATATTTTCAGTAGGTTGAAGAACCATATTAGATGCAAAACCCAGTAAAATTGAAGGAACATTTTTTTTTTTAGAAAATTACACAGACATTGATACATAGACATAAAGGACCGACTGAAATTCTGTTAAAGAAATCCAGGAAGTAACAATTAAAATCAAACAAATGATATTTTTAAAAGACCATAATTTTTCTGACTTTTGCAAAACTGTGAACCGTGAAGCGAGTTGTACTTGAACAAAGGTGCGAAACAATTTAAAAACAAAGCCAACACAAAAAGAGCTGAGAACTACACAACAAAGAAAAACAGTCGTGCCACAAACGGGGAAAAGGACTGCAAAGTTATTAATTAACGTAATTCAGTTCGTCTCTATGTTAAACGAGCGATGTCGTTTGTGGATGATGGTGCCGGCCATCTGTTTCAGATCTCTCGTTAAATATTTTGGGAGATATAACGTGGTAAAATATGCTCGGGATTAATGACATTTGGCGTCGAGCAGCAGATGGACCGAACAAAGGCATTTTTTTTTTTATACGAAAAGCCAGTTTCAAGTAACGATCTTAATTAATATTGGTGTGGTATTTTTGCTAATGGCTTATAATTAAGTTATTAAGCTGCAGGATAAAGCAATATTTATTTATGGGTTCGTTGGTCCGGGCTGTCTTTTGTGGTTCATCACACATCACAGTCGTAACGTGTCGGTCGTCAGAAGCCCGAAATTCTGACAAGCAATGATACCATTAGGTACTGTATTACCCAGTAACTCGGTTGTGGTCAAACAGGCAATTATTCTATGTAAAATACTGGTGTCCAGCTGCATCCAGTTAGGTTAGGTTCCAGGACATGTTGCATGTTATGTTAATACAAGAGCTTTCACATAATCTATAATATAAAAATAAGTCGGGTTTTCCTTCCTGACGCTATAACTCCAGAACGCACGAACCGACTTCCACGGTTTTGCATTCGTTGGAAAGGTCTCGGGCTCCGTGAGCTTTGTAGCGTAGATAGGGTAGGTAGGGTAGGTAGGGTAGGGTAGGTAAGGTATGTAGGTAAGTTGGTAGGTAGAGTAGGTAGGTAGAGTAGGTAGGTAGGGTGGGTAGTGTAGAGGTTGGAAGATCCTCTACTAAGGGGGCTCAGTGGTAGAGCGTGTAATGTGTGTATTGGGTCTTTTCTACACTAAGAAAAGAAACACGGATGGACACACATGTATTATATTTTCACTTTTTATAACGAATACATCTGTCTAGCCCCGCTGCCAGACGTCAAGTCTAGAACATACAAAAAAACCTAACTATCTCATAAAATATTTGAAAGGTTCGAATGCCGTCAGATAATTTCCAGCCTTGTACAACATAAGGTTTTACTCTAAGGCTCTACAGTAGGTAGGGTGGGTAGGTAGGGTAGGTAAGGTAGGTATCATAGTTAAGACAGGGCAACGTTTGTCGGGTCAGCTAGTTTATAATAAGCATAGCATAATCAGCCTTTAATGTTCCCACTGCTGGGACACAAGCCTCCTATCTTCAGGAGGGAGTGGGCCCTAACCACGCGGGCCCAGTGCGGGTTGGTGTATGTCACATATCTTCGAATTTTTGGTTCTAGGACATGTCGGTGTCCTCACGATGTTTTCCATCATCGTTTTGAGAGCAGTGGTGATGAAATTATTAACACTAAATAAGGTGCCTGTCTGGGTTCTAACCCACGACCTAACTCAAACTCAAAGCATTTATTTCAAATAAACCAATTACAGGCACTTTTGAATTGTCAAGGGGTCGGTCAGTCAGAAAGATGAAGCTAGTTGCCCATTCCAAAGCAGTAGGTACCTATGGAGAAGAACGGGCAAGAAACTCCATGGACACTCTTTTAAATCAAAATATGTTTACAAAACTGTGTTACATCATTCATATTGAAATTACACGTGAGAACGATGCAGAACTTAATAAAAGCGTCCATGATTACAAGTTTAAAAAAAACAATTCAAAATTATTTTAATTTTAAAACAGCCGTGGCAGCTAAGAGGTGACCAGTCCCTACTGACGGCGCTCGTTCATGAACATGACACATGGATTAGCACCATTCAGCTCAACCATTTTGATGGGAGCTAAATGATCCAACATACGCATCACCATCAGTGAGACATTACAGGGAGCATGACATGCTCTCAGCCGCCAGGGCACATTCAGGTCAATGTAAGACGTACAACTCGTAAGTCGGGGCAGTTACCACTGGGCGCCACTACTCCAACACTGGGCCACCACTGCTCAACCATAAACGTAAACGAAGCAAAAGAAATATGTAAGGATTGTTGTAGATGGTTCTGTATCTAATGGATAGAGGGTATTTTTTTTTGAGGGTGGGAAATCATCAATTGACCGTTCTCGCTCTGGGTGGAGCGAAAAGGAGTGTCTGACTGTTACTGACTAAAACCTATCCATGTTCCTTCCTTAGCCCTTTATGTTCCGGGGCAGCGATAACCCTTTCGAACAATCCCACTTATGGATAGAGAGCATGAGTTTGCGTAGGTGTGTGAACAATCGATATTTTCACAAGTGAACATTCCTAAAGTTTACTAGTTGTCACGAGCCCTCAACAGTTAGGCTGTTACAATTTCCAATATAAATTCATCGTCGTGAACATAAACTAGGATCGTAAAGCAGGTAGATACAATTTCGACACTCGGCTAACTGTAGCAGTGCGGTTGTTACCTTCAGAAACGTTACCGTTTAGAGACCGGATTATTGTTAATAGTTGTCAGGTAGTTCCAAGTATATTGTTAGACGGAACTAGGTCGTTGTATTTAGGTTATTACAGGAACTGGAGTTTCGATTTGACATTCAGAACGCATACAATATTTTAGCAAAGATGGATATATTGTATAGTTTAGAGAACATGTCAGAATTGGATTTCAGGATGTGAAATGCGAAATGTTGTCTAAATAAATCTGTATTGAAACTAACTAACACAATGTGGATTTTGTGCAAGTGGCCTTTTTTTTTAAGGCTGGGAAATCATCCAATGACTGCTCCCGCTCTGGGTGGAGCGGAAGGGAGTGTCAGACTCTTACTGACTAAAACCCATCCATGTTCCTTCCGTAGCCCTTTATGTTCCGGGGTAGCGATAACCCTTTCGGACAATCCCGCTGACCCGGCAGGCTTGGCCCTGATGGGCCCCTTGATATGCTGACATCTCTTTGAGGCGCGCGTGGAACATATACGCGCCGTCCGGCACGGGTCTGGTGTTGATCGGACGGTGAGTCACCCATTACTCACCGTCCGCAGGCCCGCGCCTACGGTGGCCGGGAGTCGTCACGTGGCTCCCGACGCCCGGAGCGTCACCCGCGGCGGCTGGGATGGGAGGACCTTTCTCTCTCCCATCCCGCCACCTCCTTCGCGAGCATGACTCTTTCGCAGAAGGAGGTGAATGCCTCCCACTCCCTCTCGCCCCGGACCATGGCTTGCACCAGGGCCGGGCGCGAGAGGTCGCCGCCGCCGATCGCCTCTACGAGGACACGGCGGTGCTCCGCTCAAGCGGGGCAGGTTTGCACCGCATGCAGTGGTGACACCCGGGCGTTTCCTCCCGCCTGATGATGTGCAGGAATCTCCCGAAACATCCATGCCCGGTGAGGACCTGCGTCAGGCGGTAGGTGAGGGCGCCGTGACGCCTCTCTAGCCACTCCTCAAAGAGGGGCCTTACCGCCACTATGGTGGCGTGCCCTGCGCTGGGTTGCGACAGTCGCTGATTCCAGGCCGCCATGAGCAAGTGGCCTAAGGGTGTTATAGCAGTTACGAGGTTGACTTTACTATATGTTGAAATTTTTTGATTTTCGACAGGAAAACCTGCAAAGCTGATATCTAAACTATAATAATGCTTGTATCTAAATTATAGCAGTGATACCTAAGACTGCCCAGTGTTAGGTCTCGAGTACGAACCCCAGCCACACCTCTGACTTTTCGGATTCATGTGCGTATTTTATAATTATCACTTGCTTAACGGTGAACGAAAACATCGTGAGGAAACCGGCATACCAGAGATATTTCTCAACAGCATGTGAAGCTAAGTCAGAGGCTCATAGGCAGCTTAGAAACTCTGACATCAGGTTAGTCACAAACCATCGAAAAAGAAAGAAGATCGTCTTGTGTCACAGGAGTCGAAGCATACATTTAAACCATATAAGTCATGTTCTACCTGGCTGGACAGACATCATTTCTTATAACTTGACCTCATAGACAACTACTGGGTTCTATTGTGAATCTAAACCATCCAAGAACCCACTCAAACACACAAAAAATAGGTCCAGCCCTTTAGGACAGACCAGTGATATACAGGCGTACAGAAGAGTTATATCTTTATAAATATCCAGAAATATATAACGCTTTTACGTCACATTTTAAGCATTGCTACTTTCTGCGGCTGGAATCTATGTATATTGCGACACTATATAATTTTACGACTATTAGGAGCTGGCTGAGAGTAATAAGCGACAAAATGTTGTTTGTATGTTCGGTAATTAAGTGGTTAATAACGGATATTGAGGGAAAAATCACTCATGTCGAATTCTAGTCATATCCATGTTAATATTTAATTATTTGGAAATATCTCTGAGCAATTGACTCCGAAGTTCCAGCTAATTCAGTACTTATACACTACTATTGTAGGGTCTAGTTTGAATGCAAGCCACTTGTTATGCCTAAATAATTGAGGCCAGAACCGATAAACAAATGCTTTTGCAAATTAATTAAAAAGGCATATACTGACGAACAATCTACTAGGAGAAAATTTTTGTACCTACACTAGGTCACGTTTAAGACAGAAGTGTTTAAAACAGTTTTCAAAATACATTGTTGGGAACGCCTGCTTTCAGAGTTATACCACTGCATCCTTGAGAACTAGTTTATTTGTTACCGCGAGAGTGGACTTTTCCCTGGCGACCACTCTACTGCAATGGAGGTTGTAAAAGAAACACGTATAATGTTCACTGTTCATAATTTCAAGAAAATAAAGTTAAAGTGGTGAAAAGTTTCCGCACGTAAATACAAACACGTCACATAGCTAGCGGGAAATTTTGCTAATCATGTGTTTAATGAAGACGCAGATATAAACGGATTTCGAATTTTGAGTAACGAATTATGAATAACGTTGCCCAATTTGATTAAAATTACATTTTCCATGTTCGCAAACAAAACCTTAAAATAGAACAGAATTATTTTCATCATGTAGGTAAACTACTTATACCAATTGAGTATTTAAATGTAGTTTGATACGGTGAAATAATGGGCGGACTTACCGCTAAAACGATATTTTAAACACTACTTTTGGATGGATTTAAATAAAGAAGCAGAGTCAAATAAAAAAAAACTTACAACCAGTAAAACAATTACCTGGTTACAAAATAACAAATTCACCCATAGCAGGCTACTGAAAGAAGAAAGAGCAACTAATCCGCAAGATTACTTCAGTCTAAAGCGCAATATCTCTAATGAAAAGCTCTGCAGCAGCTAAGTGCAAAACGAATTCAAAACGATTGCAATCCCAGTTCACGATATAATAAACATTGCAAACGAGATACTAAGGACAATAAAATTCACTAGTGTTCACGAAGAAAATACTAGTAAGGCCTGGACGCAACAGTTTTATTTCGAGAGGAGAAAAAATCAGGTCGCGTAAACAATGGAAGCCGCAACAATTCTCTCTCCTTGGGTTGGCTTTATACATAATTTATTCGATGTTTAACGCTCTGCCTTTACGTAAATTGAATTCGGGTTCGGAATTTGGCCTCACGAATAATTTGTAATTGTTACCTAGCGAATTTTTGTTATCGATTGAAATGGTGGGAATTGTTTTATTCGCCTTTAGACTATTTGTAAGCTTGGATACCTACCTATAATCATTATTGTAAAATAAATTTGATTGGTTGGTAATTTTTCCCCGACCGCAAATTTTTCCAGAAAGCGTCAACGTTTTTACTTCTTTTTAAAAAATATATGAAAGTACGAATTAAAACAGCCCGTTGTGAGTACATTGTAGAAATCACAAAGGGTTAAATAACTCGTACAATGAAAAGCGGCAAACACCGTTGCGCTTGAGTTTTCCTTTCAAGCGACAATCTGAATTGTCTCAAACAAATTACATTTTAAAGAGCAAAGACGGCGACAATGTTTCGGGTTACTTCATTTATTTTAATTTTATACGTCGAGATAAGGTCCAGCCAAAATTTTTGCTACGGTTGGGGCTTGTTTTGCGTCCAGATAATATGACCATATCTGAATGTGAAAATAAACTTTGAAATACAGAAAAGGTTAGACTTAATATAAATTGTAGACCTAATGGTTAAAATATTACAAGCAATATACTATACTTTTAGGTTTGAGATATTTTTATCCTCATCTGAATATATGTAGTTCACTTAGAGAATATTAAAAAATAAACATTAGTCATCACGAAACCTAGACCTTTGTTCTGTAATTATTTTGTGGGTAGATAAAAACTGTGAATTTCACTGGATACACGAGGTCACAAAAGTACTCTTAAAAGGATATTGTATTTACCTAATGTTAAAAGCTGTAGAAGTACCAAATAAAAGGAAATCATTGAACCGTTTTATAGAAGATTTGAGAGAAGATGTCTAGTCTACGAAGCGTCCTTAACCAACCAAATTTCGTTTTCATCCTAAGTTTCAAATTACATATTTAATTTTCTTACTGTTAAAGGAAATTTGACGTTTACTGTTGCTGAAAGTGGAGCGTAACAGAACCGAGGGCGCTGGACCCGAATTATTAATGAGGGCGGCGCGTCTGCACAAGAGCTGCTTATTAAACGTTGCAGCAAGAAACAATAGTTTGTTAAGAGAACATGTGAGCGGAAACTCAATTTTGAATGTGCTTTGCATTTTATAGTTTGGAATTCGATTCAAACTTGGCTATTTTCGTTGCATTCGCTTCCCATTTATCTTGGATTAAGAGATCAAGAGTATAAGTTTTCGTCCTAACACGGTTTAATTCGGACGATGTTTTAGTTCGAGCAGAATTATAACATTTTATTAAAATTTGCTTCTTTTCAAAGGCTTTTCTCTTCAAAGTAAAGTCCCTAAAAGCATGTTTCAGGGTATCCAGACTTCTCAACTTGGCAAATCGATACGTCGAACACACACCCTACTTAGCATAACCATTCACTTTGAAATACAGTTATTGTGCGCGTGAGATCCGAAAACTTTTCTACCTTAATTTGTTTTTCCCACTTTTACAACTTACTTGGAACTTTCTGGAAGCCTGATTAAGTAGGACAAGTTTAACAAATAGCATTACCCAATCAATGGGCTGGGATTTTAAACGAGTTCTTTTACATTTAGGATTTCTTATTCGGATTATGTCCTTGGACTGCTAAGTCTCGGTTCTGGGATATAATTTTGAGAGAAGAATCAATGTAGGCGTTATCCAAGTTATTCAATGACAAATAATGATCAAAACGAATCCAAACACGACATATCTGATATTATTTTTATTGCAGGGTCAGAATTCCATTATCTTGCATAGCATGGTTATATAGCATACATAGTTGTTTCTAATTTCAGTGCACACGTATGTTTGAAAGTAAAGTAAATACCAGATCCTTACAGCAGCTAACAAAAGAGCGGATAACCATGGAAAGGCGGAACCAATTTTGATGAAACATGTCTAAAACCCACCGCTAAAAAAATCTGCTTTCAAATTAAAAAAAAACCCATCCAAATTTGTTCACTCGTTTAAGAGCTACGGTGCTACAGACAGACACACATACTCACAAAGTCGCCAACTTACAAACATTATAACACCC
Source organism: Hyppa rectilinea (assembly GCA_951799385.1). Classification (NCBI taxonomy): domain Eukaryota; kingdom Metazoa; phylum Arthropoda; class Insecta; order Lepidoptera; family Noctuidae; genus Hyppa; species Hyppa rectilinea. The sequence goes on along the minus strand of OX637312.1, from coordinate 14,374,855 downwards.
CTCTTTTTTCGTCGAGGGATAAAAAAGCCACAAATGGGTATAAGTACTGCATTCGAGCATAATGAAGTAGGAATCACTTATATTTTGAACTGAAAACCAGCCTGTTAAACAACGGCATTAATGTTTGTATTCATTTCAATTATCAAATAGGGAACAAAGCTCAAACTACATCAACATGCTTTTCACAAAATCGTTGTTGCAAATTAGTCTAATTTAGCTGTAGTCCGTTCACAAATGTCAATCTGATAAACTAATAAACTAGCCCGCACTATTAGGCCCAGTGAAAGGTTAAATTACATCTAAACTGAATTGAAATTCTGTGTACCGAGTGTAAAAGGGCTCGAACAAACTAAATTTGCTGAGTTAATCTTTTAGTCCTTCAGATACTTGGGCTATCTATGATTTATATAATCAGCAACGGCATTACACAAATTGATTTCTATTTACTTTTAAATGTGCTTAATAGGTAGATAATCGAATAAATTAATTGGAGATCTATCCTAGAGTTGAATTATTTCTTTGAATTTTATTTAACTTCAATTCTGGGTCGATGTTATTGAAACCTAAACGTTTACATTTCGAAGGAATTCGTAAAATATTAAAGGAATGAAAAGCTTTTCAATGTTAGTCCGTCTTTCAGGTCCCGTTTTCTTGTCCTTAGCTTTTTGAATACAAGTTGAGAACGAAGTCCAATACTGGTACATTGTAAGCCTTTACATACCTTGTAGGTACTGAAGAGATTTAAGGGTATTGAGGGCAGACCATCCTATTAAAGCAGTATTATTTCAATATAACAGTAGGGAATAGCTTCGTCTCAATCGCACAGAACGGACGGACGGTTCGGATTCAGACGGTTTTTTACGGACTTATCACTTGCTTAAAAATCGGTAAAGGAAAACATCGTGAGGAAACCAGCATGTCTGAGAGATATTTCTCAACAGCATGTGAAGGTAAGTCAGAGGCTCATGGGTAGCATAAAACTCTTGACACCAGGTTAGTCACTAACCAATCACACGAAAAGAAGAAGAAGTTTCGCACACTGAAGTAATATTGAAATAATACTGCAATAAGAAGTGGTGGTTCAGGTTCTGTAGAGGTTGATGGAATGTATAATGGGAAAATCACTAAGTTCATATTTAAATGCAAAAGGAGCTGGAAATCAGCCCGGAGAACTGACAATCGATTAAGATGTAAAATAAGTAGACTTAATTATATAAATAATTTTGACATTAAGTATACTAATATTATAAAGAGGTGGAGTTTAATATTCGGAACTATTCATCTAAATACAGACTTTCTTTCACAATTGCCTTTTTTTTTTTAAGGCTGGGAAATCATCCAATGACTGCTCCCGCTCTGGGTGGAGCGGAAGGGAGTGTCAGACTCTTACTGACTAAAACCCATCCATGTTCCTTCCGTAGCCCTTTATGTTCCGGGGTAGCGGTAACCCTTTCGGACAATCCCGCTTATTCACAATTGCCTTTTTTTTTTTTTTTTTTTTTTAAGGCTGGGAAATCATCCAATGACTGCTCCCGCTCTGGGTGGAGCGGAAGGGAGTGTCAGACTCTTACTGACTAAAACCCATCCATGTTCCTTCCGTAGCCCTTTATGTTCCGGGGTAGCGGTAACCCTTTCGGACAATCCCGCTTACCCGGCAGGCTTGGCCCTGAGGGGCCCCTTCATATGCTGACATCTCTTTGAGGCGCGCGTGGAACATATACGCGCCGTCCGGCACGGGTCTGGTGCTGATCGGACGGTGAGTCACCCATTACTCACCGTCCGCAGGCCCGCGCCTACGGTGGCCGGGAGTCGTCACGTGGCTCCCGACGCCCGGGGCGTCTCCTGCGGCGGCTGGGACGGGAGGACCTTTCTCTCTCCCATCCCGCCACCTCCTTCGCGAGCATAACTTTTTCGCAGAAGGAGGTGACTGCCTCCCACATTCACAATTGCCTTAAGATATATTTTAGGTTAAAACAAGAAATTTCTCGCGGACGAAGCCTACGCTAGTATTTATATAAATAGGAACGTCTTTTATTGATAGCCCCTACCGTACTGTAAGTGCGCGTAACGATTACAGTATCAACCTACGTAAGTAATAATAATGTGTTTATTAAAACTTAAATTTAAACATTTCATGTCCAACTCGTGCCTCTCCAACTATCTCCGAAGGTGAAGGTTAATAACTTTCACATAATAATGAGACCACCAAACTTTGACAAACACAAACAAAAGTTCGAGGAGAACCACGTAAGTCCCAAAACAAATGAAGGCCAGACAGTCATGGCCAGACTTCACCACTATCTTCGGATATTTGAACTAAAACCATGAACTGACACATTACAATTACGTTACTAAATTGATATTGGTGTATAGAGGAACTATTTACAAATACTTAATACATACAATAGGTGTTATTACTATTTATCTATACTAATATTATAAAGACGAAAGATTTGTATGTATGTTTGTAACAATAAACTCAAAAACTACTGAACGGATCTGGATGAAACTTGGCACAAAGATAGATTATAGTCTGGAATAGCATATAAGATTGATATCCCGGAAAATGTACGGTTCCCGTGGGATTCCTACACACACGCTGGCAATGCCCCTGGCAAAAGCTAGTAGATAATATACGCGACTGTCAATATAACACATCGAATTTTAAGTTCGCATTTGTAGGGCATATTTTCTGGCATACAAACCCATTCGACACTAGTCTTTTCTGAAACTTGGTGTACAATTCCTCTCAATACCCAATAAGGTACTATAAAGACTTTAAATATACAACAACCTTTTCTAGTAAGTTATTAGATCTGTTAAATAAATGATTTGATTTTTATTACAAGCTAAACGCTGTTTTGCAAGACGAAAAATTAAAAAAAAAATGTTTAGAATTAGATTTAGCTTAGCTGACAAAAAACCGAAGAGAATATGTTATTTCATTAATTACGCTATAAAAGCAAATTGTATTTATAATTTTTGTAATCATTGATGTACGATCCGGTACGGTAATAACGACTGGTTTGAAATAAACATACTTAGCATTTGTTTTCCCTAAAATAAGGTACAGAAGTTGACGTACGTCACCTTGTTTTTACCATGTCATTAAACAAATAAGTAGGTAGAGACATAAGGTAATTCAAGAGTAAATGTGTGTGGGAGCAAAGTCACAAAATAAGCCTGTGTAACACAAGAGCCAAGTTTATAAGTACGGATAACGTGTTATGACGACATCATGAATAAGATATTTGTTGTTTCACTGCTAGTGACATATAAACAGAGATTGTTTTTGACATGCGGGATACTTAAAAGGCTTACGGTAAAGGAAACATGAAGATTTTGAGGAATTTTGTAGAAGTATTTCCATTTTTTTCTAGATAACACGGCCAAGAAAAAACTGAATGCGATACCGGAGAATTAGGAGTTTGGCGTCTGAGAAGCCTCTAGAAAGGTCCTAATTCTGAATTACTTTTTCCTGTGGCCGTTTCGAGATTTGGAACAATGTTTGTGTTTAAAATTTGTGACACTCTCGCTCTTTTTTATATGGGACTGAATACTGTCATCGACTATGTAGGTATACCCTTCCGGGAATACAGACGCAACACGCGTATGTATTACATCTCTTTTATTCACAAAAGCAACGGTTTTTTGGAATAAAAATCGAAAAGACAAAAACAAAAGTATTATTCATACAGTTGGTTTCCTAGCAGGAAATTAAACAACCAATACGTACATAAATAACAGCAAGTGAGACTTTACACGCGCCATTACCTGAAACAAACAATAAAATATTATGTTATATTTTTCTCCTTTTATAAAATATAGGTACGGAATTACTGGGAACAATGTGTTGTTTTCAACAAGACAAACGTTAGGTACAGAGGCCAGCACATCAAGTTACCACAATCTGTCAAATTTCTTTGATAGTATTTCAACTTTATTGCAAAGACATAATGTTCATTTTTAATTGAGAAAATTTGACAGTTAGGGATAGCTTGATGTGCTGGCGTCTGTACATACTACAGTTGTACACGTGGTTCACTGTTAATCCTTCAGGGCGTGAAAGTGCTCATGATTATAAGCAACTGTCACTGTGAGACCAACTTTGAAATATCGAAAAAAGTATCGCCTGCTCCATACAATATTTACACAATGAAAATGTATAAAACGATGGTTTTCTCTCGTAGTGTAGTCTTAAAGTGAAAGTTGTTTATAATCATTAGTGAATTAAATATCGCCGTGAATAATAATTTATAACCGAAGGTACGAGCTTAGGGCTAACAGAAAGGACTAGCCCCCATTAACATAGAACTAGTTTAAGTGTGTGGAAAAGGAAGTATGAAAATTACGATAAATAGACATATGTGTTCAGATTGATAGTATTACATCGCATTGGTTTTTTCTTCAACTCATTTCAATTATTTTTTTATATTGAAAGAGACTTAGCTCTTTAATAGCCCAGTATGGGTACTTCAAATAATGATCAGTTTTCTTTTAACCTAGCACCCTAGTTCTCAGAAGAAAATAAAGTACGTAAAGTAAATTTTCGTATAACACCACGTACATCATACAAACAAAATGCTATATGAGAATCACCCATAGCCGTTACGTAAGACCTTATTGGCTAGAAAACTTTTCTGTCTCATATATCAGATGTCTTCATCGAGTGTATTTCCGCAAATACAGATACTAAACGTTAAGTACTACAGCAGTGTAATTTATTTCAGGATTAGTGGTGTACCAAGTTCCTTGAGAGGCGATTACGGTGGAGAACACGACCAAACTAGTTGTTATGTGTTGTCGATTTTTGCTTTGTTTCATTATTTATTTATTTATGCGTAGTTTCGATCAACATATACATACATTTATTTGCATTCTCTATCGTGTTTAAAGATCTTACAATGGCTTCAAGCTTAGGTACAATTGCGGACTTGTAAGGCGCATCGAAAAGTATGATACAATATGAATGATGTAACCATATTTTGTGTGTTAAAAGAGTGTCCGTGGAGTTTTTTTCCCGCTCTTCTCTTCTCTTACTGCTTTGGAATGGGCAAGCTTCATCTTTCTGAGTGACCGACCTCTTGACAAATCAAAAGTGCCTGTACCGTAATTGGTTTATATGAAATAAATGCTTTGAGTTTGAGTTTATGAAAATTAATTTTCAAAATAAAATTAGGAATCAATAACCAATCGTTATATATGTTTTTAACATCACCTATGTTGTCTTTATGATCATACTTTGAATCTGTAATAAGTTTGAATATCAAACGATTCATTATTGATTTTTTTTTTATCTTTATATAAAGAGCTTTTTCGCTACATGCGAATATGACACTCTGTAGTTATACAGATTCATTACTGATACAAGAAGAATGAGAAGGCAGACTAAGCTGATATTAATTAATTATTGTTACACTATCTAACAATAAGGCGATTAAACACGTAAAAGCGTTTTTTTTTTCTAAGTAATACCCACGTTAAGATATTTCACTAATACACAGTATTATTTTATTATATTAGACTGGAATTTGCGATATCGACAGAATAGACGGCCACCGCCTTCCCAACCTGCTATTCCTGTTGCATATTTATGAAGACGTAGCTATATATAACTAGACACGTGTATTACAGTACCTATTGATTCAGCCCACATCAACCCACTGCTAAGTACATGCCTCTTTTGATGTGCGGCAAACTTTGCAGTCTCCTGCCAGCCTCATCTATTACTGTCCAGACTGCCCACGCAACTAATTACAGTAGAAAACCTACGCGCGAATATTCCCAAGAATTTCTTACATAGCTAATTATAATTAAAAACAGTCTGTACCTACTTTTCTCGTTGAGAAAGAAAAATAAACGATTTCTATCAGCTGTTTGTTTTGCCAACCAAGCTGTGAAACACAAAGAAAAGGGAAAAAGATGCTGATGTTAAAAAAAAACTTGGGCAAGCAATCTGGCAGCGCATATTTGCAGTATCATTATTGATTTTTAACCCTCTCACAAACTCTCAGTCGTGGTCCTTTGGAAAACTTTGGTCAGCCAAACTTTTGTCCCAGGGCGCAGTATCGTAAATTCTGACAAGAGAAGAGCGGGTTACAAATATTTAACATGTGAGTTTTTAAATATTGATATTACATGCATCTTACAGAAATTAATTAAAGGTCTATTATGGTCAGCCGGAAAGGTTTGCAGGTTGTAGTCATACTGATCACTGTTTGGGCCGGTGATGTATTATATTAGACTTAGTAATTTTAATACATGACATACAATTTTAATAATGTTTTATAACATGTCGAGAACATTGCAACTCCTCTAGACCAGCGCAACCATTGGTGGATTTTGATACATACGTCATTTTTAAGAATTCACTATCATAGGTACTTATGACATGTTTAAAAAAAATCTGTAGGTAAAGCATACCGTATTTAATGATCGTCTTTAAATAATTTATGATTCATGTTATATTTTTAATCCGGTGTAAATCAAAATTTTATATGGGTGTATTCTTGAAATTAATAAAACTTGATTTTGAAAGCACTAAAGTGTTCTAGAACTCTGTTAAAGACACAGTAGCTTTGATGTTTGTCTCCAGACTACGAATTCACTTTAAGTAATCCTTGTCTTAGCACAGAGATTAATCAGACAGTTTATCTGGGACTCGACTATTTGTTCGCTGCGGCGTCTGGTTCGCTGAAGAGACTTTTCTATTATGCAGATAGAGCTGGCAAGCTCGAACACTACCAAGCCATATGTTTTCCCAAAAAACTGTCAGTTTACCAAAAGCTGTACGCGGCATCCGATTCCAATATGAAAAATTCGTGTCTGACTGCAGTCACTTCCGCGGAATGTTGCGCTTTGCATCGAAAAACCCTCCGTGCGCTGAATAAGTAAACCATTGCATTGTGGTGTCCGGTGCAACGTGGCCACACGTTAATGAGCACAGAATTGGGTCACAGAGTCACGGCGGAGTCAGCGCCCCCTCGCGGATTCATTAAAGTACCAGCTAAATCGCTGCATGGGAACGCTTATATTTTAGACGTGTATGGATTAATTTACAAAGTTGCGCGTGATAAATTTTAATGCGGTACGGGACGTCGTGATCTAACAATGGAAGTATTAAATGAAAACTGACGTTAAAACGGTAACACACAATCCAGACCCGACTTCGTCTCCGGAGTCAGGTTTTGATTGTGTGTTACGTTTTACCCGAGTTCTCGGGACTTTTATTTTAGTTGGGTATACCTGAACTAAAATAAAAGTCTCTGGCAGTTGGATTTGGATTGTGTGTTACGTTTTAGTATTTAAGCGAAGATAGTCTTTACAGCGATTTGCCCAGACGGATTTGAAGGCTATAAAGGCTGAAGTATCAATAAAGTTTATTGCACGATGCTGCACAATCGAGGACAAAGTGATACCAAAAAACACAAGACTCTTAATTGTGCTTCTCAGTTTTATTTCTACATAAAAACCCGGGATTACCTAGAATTACATCCCTGATCATACATATAAAATACCAGTCGTTACTGGCAAACATGCCAAAGATTTGTATAAAAGATAAAGATGGTTCTTGGCTCAGTGCTCTTTGCTTATACCCAAGAATACAAACACAAATATCTTGCTGATATAAGTTCGGAGATCCCGACCAGACTATCCGTAGGTACCTACTAGAAAAATAAAGGAAATTGCTTCTTCGATTTACATTCACCGAACCCAAACTAGAAATCTTGAGACAATCGATAAATTTGGATGTGCCCCGTTAACAACAAATACGTAAAGCGAGATGTCGCATTCAACAAAGAATTAATGTTGTCAATTCCAACGGATACTTCGAAGACAAAACTCTCATGAGATCGACTTCAAAAATCCGATCCCACATCAAATCCACCACTGTTTACGATAAAGTGAATTTATCTCAACAATAGACGGAATCCGTCGTCGTATGGTGCTGATAGATTCGATTCCATTAGATTCCAATATTTGAACATCCTCTTGCACTTCCGAAGTGTGAGCAGGAAATTGTATAGTAATAAATCTTTGAGCGGGCGAGTGTGACATTCTGTGTGAAGGTGTCTACTAAATGGTAGTGCGGAAGCAGTGATTCTAGGGAATTTGCCTCGGAGATAAATCGATTGCTACGGAAGTGAATGTTGTGTGTATTTGCCGGGGGACTTAACAAACGATTACACGTTATTTATTGCCCTGATATTTTCGGGTAAGCTTTCGTTTTGGGGTGTTTGTGGGATTGATAAAAATGTAAGCGTGACATATTTGTATGGATTGATCTGTTGGCATTTAGATGGGAAGGTACTTTCTGTTATCACTCCCGTGACTAGTGCTTTTTTAAAGTTGATTTTAATATACCGATATGATAAATTGGATACCTACTCTCATTTCAGCCCATACCATTATAATAAAACTCGATAAAAAGCCGTGTTATCCAATTACCAACATCCTAGAACTGGAATATGAATGAAAATAAATTAATAACTCTAGAAACCCACTACACGCGCGGCGTGTCTGTCGCAGGAAACAACGTTAACGATACGTAGGCCATGATATATTAAATTTTAACTACACCGCGCTAGCGATTTACAATATTACCTGGACGTAATTAAACACAATAAATTAATTAGTATTTTGTTAAGTGGATAAACGCTGAAAAATTCAATAAGTCTTTGGCCAGTAATTTATGTGTTCAGAATTTTAATAATATATCTGACCCAAGTGAGTTCTACGCCGAGTTCTTTTTACTATTGAATAAGCAATTTAATGACTCTTTTCCACTACAAACTAAAAGCATTTTCACAAAGTTTTTATTTAGCGATTGGGCGACTCCTGGTATTCGCAAAAGCAGGGCAAAACTTTTTGAACTTTATGGCCTCAAGCAACATACGAATAATACAAACTTTCATCAGTATGTTGCAAAATACTCTAAAACTTTTAAAAGTGTGTGCAAAATAGCTAAAGCTCTTTATATTAGCAATAAAATAAAATCAGCTGATGATAAAATAAAAACTACCTGGCAAATAATAAATAATGAAACAGGTAGGAAAAAGCAGCGTAATACTGAGTTTAATTTAGAGACTGCACATGGCCGCATCAACTCAGATATAGAAATAGCTCAGGAATTTGAAAACTTTTTTGCTAATATTCCTCTCAAAACTACTTCATCATTAAATTCCTCAGCCGCACTTTCTGCTGCCTTACTTAGAAAAAATGTAAAGGCATGCCCTTTAGAATTTACATTTCAGCATACAAACCCCCAGGCTGTTATAAAAGCTTTTAAAGATCTTAAAATCAAATCAACAGAAGATCTCTGGGGAATGTCTGTAAAAGTCTGTAGTTCTATTATCGATACCATTGCGCCCTATTTAGCTTTCATATTTAATTCTAGTGTGGACCAAGGAGTCTTTCCGGATCTAATGAAACACAGTAAAGTAGTGCCATTGTTCAAATCCGGTGATAGTAAAGAACCCAACAATTATAGGCCCGTGTCAATTCTGCCAGTTCTCAGTAAAGTGTTTGAAAAGTTGATGCTCAATCAAATGTTACGTCACTTTAATAAAAATTCCATCTTGCATGACCAACAGTTCGGTTTCACCAAAGGGCGTTGTACTACTGACGCTGGTGTCACCCTAATAAAGAACATTTTTAGCGCCTGGGAAGAAGCACAAGATGCCATTGGAATCTTTTGCGATCTCTCTAAGGCGTTCGATTGCGTAGAACATGAGACGCTTCTGCTGAAACTAGAGCACTATGGAATTAGAAATACAGCCCTTGATTTACTTAGATCATACCTGAAAGATAGAAAGGTTAAAGTTCAAGTAAATGGTGTTAACTCGCTGGGGTCGGAAATGACAATGGGCGTTCCTCAAGGTTCGATATTGGGTCCATTTCTCTTTTTAGTTTATATTAACGATTTACCCCAATTACTTCAAAATCAACCGAAGATGGTGTTATTTGCAGATGACACTTCATTAATCTTTAAAATTAATCGACGCTCACAAAATCTTGACGACGTGAATAACTCTATTCTTCAGGTCCAAGATTGGTTTACGGTAAATAATTTGGTACTAAATGAAAAAAAAACCAAATGCATTAGATTTACATTACCTAATGTTAAAAGTAGCGATTGTGACATCATATTGAACGGAGAAAAGCTGGAATTTATTAAGCAGACGGTTTTCCTGGGAATCACGCTAGACGACAAGTTGCAATGGGGTCCCCACATAACAACTCTTGCGGGACGGCTAAGCTCGGCCGCTTATGCTGTTAGAAAGATAAGGCAGTTAACAGACGTAGAAACCGCGCGTTTGGTCTATTTTAGTTACTTCCATAGTATTATGTCGTATGGCATTTTACTATGGGGTCGGGCTGCTGACATTGAATCCATTTTTATTTTGCAAAAGCGAGCGATCAGGGCTATTAACAATCTTCGTCGTCGCGAATCGCTTAGGGAACTATTTAAAAGGATTAATATTATGACAGTACCTTGCCAATTCATTTATCTAAATATTATGTATGTAAGAAAAAATAGACATCTTTTTAACAAAATAAGTGATAGGCATAATTTTAATACTAGAAATAAAGATAAAATAATTCAACCATTTTTTCGATTGTCAAAAGTACATACATCTTTTATGGGGTTCTGTGTTAAATGTTACAACAAAATACCTTGTGACATACTGCAATTAAATGAAAGAAAATTTAAAACTCATTAAAATTACACTTTGTAAACAAGCTTATTACAAATTAGAAGATTATATCAAAGATAAGGATGCTTGGAAACATGCTGGTCCTGCTCCACAGGACAATCTAGTGTCTAGACAAAATCAAACTGGTTGCTAAGTAAATTAGGTAATTTGTACCATATTATTTTATTATATTGGAATAACTTCTCACACATTGATTAATTTATTATTATTAACTTTTAGAATGTTTGTAAATATGTGAGCACCATGCACTTATGACATAATTAAGTTTACTTGCCACTGCTACATGTGTTTTTCTTTTCACCTTTTGTGATGTATTGTTTTTATTCTGGGTACATCGTCTTCACATATAATGTTATAATACATGTATACAAAACATTGTGAAACATTTTAAAAGAGTAACGGTGGAGTTTCTTGCCCATTCTTCTCCACACGAAACTACTTTTTGGAAGGGGCGACTAGAATCAGTTCTATTTCTTGTTCATTTTGACGTTCAAAAGTGCCATTCTTGTGCCTATTTGAAATAAATGTTTTGACTTTGACTTTGCTGGCTGTTATTTTAATAGAAAGGATTTTTCAAATAACTTACACTTGCAGAAGAGAAGACCGATGACGATGAATGCGGGGTGTATGCACTGATGAATTCATTATTCTAAATGTACACGTTTCTATTAGTTAGGCATAGGCGGCTCATTATACCGGCCCGGGTCGGAAAAAAACGTGTCAGTCCATAATTCCGTATTACAAATCCTAATATGTTATTAATGCGAAGGCAACTGTCTGTCTGTCTGTTACATTTTCACGGCTAAGCAGCTGAACGGATTTGGATGAATCTTGAATTCACTGGCACACGGAAAGATCAACCATAACCAATTTATCCCAGTTTTACATTCCTGTGGAATAATTTATAACGCGGTCGAAGCAGCAGGTAAAGGCTAATATTTTACTATGACAAACTTTCCTTCTTACTTCTCAAGGTATTCTAAAGCTGTTGGGGACAGCACGTACCAGGAGGTTCACACTGCGGAAGATCGAATAACTTTGAGATGCGTCATCAGTCAAGGAATGATGAAGAAGCCACATTTCTACCTGATTATGCAACTAATATAGTTTAAGTTACTTATGTCCATGCAATTAAGGGGTTACGAACCTTCACCTGGAAACCACAAAGGATGACCACAAAGCAAAAATGCCTAGTGAGAATCACTTCAATCTATGTTACTTCAAGATCTGTTTTCTTGCACTCAACTGACGCAAGAACATTTTATTTGCAGACAGTATAACGACGACGTGTTCATTAGTTCTCTTTTATATACAAATGTTGAACATCTCTGAAGACAACGGTTCCTGTGTTTAACTTCAGCAAAACTACAATTCCCTTGAGCGCTGCCTCTCTCTTTGTACAAAGTTTTACTGTAAATCATACAGTTAAATCTGATGTTTTCAAGTTGAAGAATGTTTGATCATAGTATTTTTTTAGGAGATCAACATGTGTTATTCCTGTATTATTTACGCAAGTATTTCGGGTTTGCCCGACCGGTTTTTAACTCGAATGGAGCTATTTGTAGTCATTGGTTTTCATCAACAATCAACATCTCTGAGTGAAGAAAATTAAGACTACATAGTTGTATTGGGTTCCTACCTGTAAAAACATATGTAAATGGTAATCTATACTAATATTATAAAGAGGTAAAATTTGTAAGTTTGTATGTAGGGGGTAATCTCCGGAACTAATGATCCGATTTCAAAAATTTTTTCACTGATAGAAAGCTACATTATTCCTGAGTGCTATAGGCTATAAATTATATTTATATTATACTTATTAGCCGAGCTATCGCAATTTTCGTCTGGCAAGTCGGAAAGAAGTACCTCCGAAAACAGAATTATTTGCATGCGCTGCCTAAACAGTTACAGTATATCGCAATTTTCCGCGGACGACGTCGCGGGCAGAAGCTAGTACTAAATAAATAAGCTCGGCACGTGGCAAAGCCCTATCTATTAGCGGAGCTTTTCTTTTGTTTGGTTTTTAAATATACGCTCACTGATGAAATGTTGAACAGTGAACATAGTAATTGTAAAGGATCGACGGTTTCTGGCTTTTTCTGAAAGTTGAACATGAATTGTTCGACGCATTAAGCAATTGGTCGCGCAATGCGTCGCAAGTGGCGCATAAAAATGCTCTTGTGTATCGGTTTATTTTTGACGATTTCAAAGTTTTATTACAAGACTAAAGGCTAGGTTAATTTTGTGGGAAAGATAATAATTATTAATTATGAGGTAATTGCAAACCTGTCATTTTTGCGACGAAATTTTAGCTTCATGGTTAAAGCTCTAGTTATTTTTAAAATCGTTTCACTTTGTGCATTTTGAAAACTTAGGTGCTTTATTTTAGCCTTCAAACAAAACGTGTGTTTTGTGTTACTTCGTGTTGAAAGAGAGACGTACTGAATAAGTAGATACTGTACAACTAGAGATGTCAGGCTCTACTTTGTAAACAGGTCATAGTCGAGGAGACTAACAAAAGTTGGTAACTTTATACCCTAATTTGATATAGGTGCTGAAATAAAATTAGGGCTGACAGAAATGTTCTTCACTGTTTAGATAAGTGAATCAGAACTAACTGAGTTATTGTTTCAAGCTAAGTACCAAGTTCAGGTATAAAGTTCGATTAATTTAGTATTTTGTTAAGCTAAGAGCTGTATTATTAATACTAAACTTTTTACAAACTACGACTCCCAAAATACAACTTAGGTGTTTTTGGTGGATATGATAATAACGATTGTATTTACGTAAATAGAAGTTTTACAAGTCAATCACATTTTAACCCATCAGATGTTCGCCTATTAGAAGCCGTTTGCTTATAAGAGGTCAACGATTGATACGGTTATATTTATTGTAGTTTCAAGAGATTTTTTTTTAAGAAGCTATAGGGTTAATACGACATTTGAGGGGTTAAGATCTAGATAAGGTCATCGTTTCCTAGCCTAATCGTAATCTGAGAAGAAAGGCCGGAACAAAAGTCCAGGCGTCTAACGCTCTTGATCAGATCATGTAAGAGTGTCGCTACCTTAGTTAAATACTATGTGTGCGTCCACACTGAATGCGCGGTGACTGGAGCCTAGGCGGGCGCGGCGAGCGGGGGCGTGCGGTGGCCACACTTAAGCGCGAGCTCTTGTAGCGGTTCGACGTATATCAGGTGTTGCAAACATGGACGAGGACCTGCTTTTTTTACTAGACAGTCCGATCCTGAGATGGGAGGTGTTGAACACTAGAGATGGTGTGCACGAAATTAATAAAAACAGAGGAATATCTGGTGAATTTTTAACTTATATGAAGAACTGAGATTATACCCTACAAAATTCTTTGCGTATACGCGAATGCCCATGTCAACGTTTGACTACATACTAAGTAAAATAGCCCCTAAAATCACCAAAGAAGATACCTACTAACTTTCGCAAAAGTATTAGACCTGAGGAGAAATTGTTCATAACTCTGAGGTAAAATAAAACAAGATTTTACTAAGTTTTGTAGTTTATAGTAGGTTTAGATTGAATGGCACTTATAAACAGTTCAGTATTTATTGACATTTTATTGACAAACAAGCACAGACGCGCATACGCCGAGCGACAAGACCAAACTGGTTTGTTACCCCCGCCACCCGCGCATTGGGTCGCTCGCTGACTAGGCCCGTAGTGCGGCCAGAATGCGCGGACAGGAGCGTTTGAAAACTACGCGCGCTGTGTCGCTCAGTCCCGTCGCACTAGGCTTCCGCCTTAGTCACTACAATATGGACGCAAAGGCGCGTTTCATATGTTTGATACTTCGCGCCCGTCGTCGCAACCGCGCCAGGCTCGCAGTGTGGACGCACACTATGAATCCTTACTAATATTATAAATTCGATAGTAACTACGTCAATCTGCCTGTCTGTTACCTTTTCACGCCTTTTTTTTTTTTTAAGGCTGGGAATTCATCCAATGACTGCTCCCGCTCTGGGTGGAGCGGAAGGGAGTGTCAGACTCTTACTGACTAAAACCCATCCATGTTCCTTCCGTAGCCCTTTATGTTCCGGGGTAGCGGTAACCCTTTCGGACAATCCCGCTTACCCGGCAGGCTTGGCCCTGAGGGGCACCTTTTCACGCCTAAGCCACAGAACGGATTTTGATAAAATTTGGCAGTTAGATAGATTGCATCCCGGTGGAAGGACTACTTTTCGTATAGAACCGAACTCCACGCGGACGGAGTCGCGGGCAAAAGCTAGTATCTATGAATATGAAACATCAGTACACATTATCGTTGAAAACTCTATCCACTAACAAAGAGCTACAACAAACCGAGTTTCGCCACTTAAGTTCTTAAGTAATCTGCACCAAAATTTTATCGCTGCAACACAAATTAAATACCAACTCTGAAAATCCTCATCATCTCCGAGATAATGTTTACGATGTTGCATGTCCCGTGTTCTGCTCGGAACTGAATCAAATTACTTTCGTGTTGACGCTGCTCGCAACTCGCTATATAATTGTGCTTCGTGAAATGTGAATTGTTCGTGCGGATGAGTTTTCTATTGTTCTCAAGCACTAAATAATCCGACAGACATTGGACAGTTTTTCGGAATATTAAAGTGTTCTGAGAAATTTACCAATTTTCCTTTCCATAAGAAACTTCTTCGGATTATAAAAAATATATATACACACATCAAAAGTGTCTAGGGATCAAGCATTTTTATGCGGATTTCTTGAGATTGAGATGTGGCTTTGTAATAAATTTATGATTTTATAAATTTATATGGATCCTTTTTGGTGCATTTCATAATTTGAAACAGGAACTGTCAATCAAATTCGAGTAAAAGATGAAAATCAGCTGTCAATATTTTCCCTATAAAAACATACAACGCATTGAAGACATTATTAGTGCTACTGTTTCCCTACTACTGATTAAAGCCAACGTTATTATGGAGCGGCGACGTCATTTAAGCAGGGAAGAAATGCTCAGAGCCGTGGGAATGATAGAAGCTGGTTCCCGGCAACGTACTGTGGCTTTAGCTCTGAATACAAGTCAGAGTGTTATCAGTCGACTTTGGACACGTTACCGAAGCACTGGTACCGTGGCTGAGCGCCATGAAGGACGGTATCGCTGCACCACACGGAGACAAGACCGATACATTCAAATCTTAACTCGAAGAGCTCCAACAATAACCGCCATGATGTTAGCCGTGAGGCTTCATCACTCTTCAGGGAACTTAATTAGCGACCAAACAGTCAGAAACCGCTTGCATGAAGTGAACCTTCATTCCCGAAGACCGCTACGGGTACCACCTATAGCAATGCACAATCGTAGGATTCGATATCAATGGGCTCTTGAACACAGAAATTGGGCAGAAGAACAATGGCGTTTCGTGTGCTTTTCTGATGAGTCTCGTTTTGGTATGAGACCGGATACAAGACGTATACGACACTGGAGAACCCCTGGACGCCAACAGCGATTAAAATCCTGCCAGGAAGTCCATCCTTATAGTGGTGGAACCATCATGGTATGGGCGGGTATTTGGATCGGCGGAAGAACTGAGTTGATTTGGATCAGAGGCAACCTCAACGCTCAAATTTATGCTGAGACGATTGTATCTGACGTCATCGTTCCTCTACAAGTGCAAATCGGTCCCTTATTTCAGTTAATGCATGATAATGCACGACCGCACACCGCAAGAGTTGTAAGACAGACTCTCGCCGCAGCTAACATCAATGTCCTGCCCTGGCCTGCTCAGTCGCCAGACTTGAACCCGATTGAGCATGCATGGGATATGCTACAGAGAAGAGCTCTGCCGAATATGGAGGGCAGTTGCAAGAAGACCTTTTTTTGTTGTTGCAACGAACATGGGCGGCCATTCCACAGCGTGATTTGGATGAACTCATTTTGAGTATGCCAAACCGATGTTCTTGTGTTGTTAGTGTTCGCGGTAGAAACACGGATTATTAATTGTTTAAGTTACCCAATAAAATTTTAAAGAAAACTGTTATTTCAGTCTTTTTTTCGAACTTTAATGTTAGTGGTTCAAATGTCAAAAATCCCTTTATTAGGAAAATGGCAAATTTCTTTATTAATGCAAAGGTGACTTGGTTTATCGTTACTGTGACAAACGAAAACACTTTATTTGATGAATCCTTAAAGAAAATTTAAATTAATATCAATCAAGAGAAAAGTTATTGCAAAAATATATGTTGATCCCTAGACACTTTTGATGTGTTTATATCGGTCTTGCCGTTCTGAATTGATGCGCCGACAATTAGCATTACATTTTTATTTCTATGGATCATCAACATCATCATCTGCCTAGCCTTTTCCCAACTATGTTGGGGTCGGCTTCCAGTCTAACCGGAAGCAGCAGAATACCAGTATTTTACATGGAGCGACTGCCTACCTGACCCCCACAACCCAGTAACTGGGCAATACGATACCCCTTGGTTAGACTGGCTGTCAGATTTTCGGGATTTCTATGGATGATTGTCTTTTATTACAATTATAATAGGAACGCAAAATCTCCATAACACAATATTTCATGCGATTAGACTTTAAACCTTTAGAAAATTTATATCCCGCTAGGTGTTCGGTAATAAAATATGGCGGAAATTTTGACCTCTCTGTGCCGCGACACGCGTTACGTCCGCATGAAAACTGGTGTCCGCAGTTGAGCTAGTTTTTGAGCCGGTCGAACTTTATCGTAGCTCCACACTCGCACCGCTGAGCTACGAGAGATATTGCGAGTTCCTAGACTGTCAAATTATCAATTACATTTCATAATCCGATAATATAGGAACTCGTTTTCCGAGGGTATTAGGGCCTATGCACACCACGTTTTTTAAACGCGCCGTCGATGCGCGTTTGTAGCGATACAGACGCGATACGCACGCAAGTCAAACGCAGCCTGTAGACCTTTACACACCTGACGCGCTTGTGTAGCGATACAGACGCGATGCAAACGCGCGTGTGTAGCGATACAGATGCGATACAGACGCGCGTGTGTAGCGATACAGACGAGATGCAAACGCGCGTGTGTAGCGATGCAAACGCGCGTGTGTATTAAATCAAATTCAAAAGACGTGCGGTGCATCAAATCGCTCGATTGCTACTAGTGTAGATTCACACTTCCCTTTCCCTCGTTGCGGGGGAAACCCCGTCCGTAGGGAAGGCGCGCGCGCTAGCGCTCGTATCGGTGTCGCGCGTTTGAATCGATACAGACGCGCCGGTGCCGCGCGTTTGTATCGATACAGACGCGCCGGTGCCGCGCGTTTGTATCGATACACACGCGCCGGTGCCGCGCGGTTGTATCGATACAAACGACAACAAACTGCTCTGCAGGATAAAAACGCGCCGGCGACGCGCGTTTAAAAAACGTGGTGTGCATAGGCCCTTAGATGTGCCAATTACCTTTTTATTTTAAAATGTTATAGTATTCACTTCATGTAATTCTATATTGCATGTTCTATGTTATTGGGCTTGGTTTCTGCACTTGGTTCTAGTTGGTTCAAGTGGACTATTGTACAGAGGATAACACGTCAAGCTACCCCAATATGTCAAATTTATTTGATAGATTTTTAAGTTTATTACAATAGGTTTAGGTTCATGTACAGACGCCAGCACATCAAGCTATCCCTAACTGTCAAATTTTCTCAATTAAAAATGAACCTTATGTCTTTGCAATAAAGTTGAAATACTATCAAAGAAATTTGACAGATTGTGGTAACTTGATGTGCTGGCCTCTGTACAATTGAGAATATTTGACAGTTTGGGGTAGCTTGATGTGCTGGCGTCTGTACGAGCGCCAAGGCGTCTGTGACCACCACCTCCCTCCAGAACTAGATTAGGTCTCCTGGTCTGTTTAGAACATCTCGGCGTGCTCCGAGGATAATTGTTCTGATCTGGGTGACGCACACGCATTCAAAGAGTACATGCGCAACTGTTTCCTCAGCCTTCAGGCATGCCCTGCACAGAAGACTGTTTGTTATGCCCAGGTATTGTGGTGAATTTTCTTTTAGCGAGCAGTGTATTATCACGGCAAGTCGTAATAAGCGCCTGGTTAGCCTACCGAGGTTTGAATAGGTAACTCATCGACAAAACCATACATACCTCATATGTATGTTGAATTACTTAAACATACCTTGTATTACCCTACCACGTAACATGATGAAGTTTGCAACATGTACAAGCTTACTGCGTGTAACTTCCGAGTTAACAGACTGATGGCAACATGGATAATCTTGAGTGGAAAGTTGTAAAGTCGATAGGATCGGGAGCAGCGTACGATTCAGTTCATACGTTTACTTAAATATCGAACTGGTGTTTGGAGTTCAACACTCTGCTTGTTCTTAGAGGAAACTTGATGAAGGGTTATGTTTGAAGTTTAATTTATGATTCAAAGGAATTATTTGGTTGTTACTTTTTGTGGCTGAAATATTTTGAATTAGTAAAAATTCGTTCACAATTCGTTGAATGACGGTTGGCGCAGTGGTTGAGCGATTGACTGCTGCACACTATGTCGCGGGTTTGATTCCCGCACGGAACATATATTTGTACGACCTGCAAGTATTTGTTACGAGTCTGGGTGTTTTTCTATCTATAATATGTATGTATTTACAAAAAAAATGTATATAAGTAGTATATCAGCCATCTCGTTACCATAACACAAGCATTGGGTTGCTTAGCTTGGGACGATATGGCGCTTTTGTTCCGTGCGGGAATCGAGCCCGCGACATGCTGCGCAGCAGTCAATCCCTCAACCGCTGCGCCAACCGTGTCGTCATGTCCAAGGATATTATTATTATTATTTTAATGATAAAACCAAAACATCAGAAAAAAGAATTTCTTATAAGAGAAATACTTGCAATCAGTAAATGAGACCAGATGTAGCATAACGCTCAATAAATCAATCCAATTGTCTAAATGTTGAAGGCAAACGCTTACAATAAGCAGACCTTTCCAACTCATCACACTTCTCGTTACTTCGGAAGAACTTTTAAGGGTCATCTTCCATTTCCTCGTTCATAATAACGCTGTTGCTTCTAATTATAATTATTATCCATTATAATATCGAGTTAGCAGCCCGTATCCGGGATATACAATCTAATTTAATTAACTTCATTTACATCACTTCTATCCGACCGACCGCGATATTTAACACTGTTAATTCCGTCTCCTAAAGATGGTACTTACACCATCAATTTCGTAATTGACGAAAATGATTTAAATATTTCAATCTGAAACATCAAATTTTCGATCTTCGTACACTCGATTAGTTTATAACTTTATCGACAATTTGACTAATTAGATCAACATAATATCTAATAATAAGTAGCGCTAACTGAGTCTATTATTAATAACTAAGTAATAAATCAAATAAAATGAATAATATGTATTTGTAAGAATATGGTACAATAATAATTATAGTTCTTTAAGGGCTGATTTTTTTATAGTCAGATAACTTTTATCTGAAGAATAAACATGACAGTGAGAAAGATTTTTTATGCAAAAGCCGACATTTTTATTTTTCAGGTAGTTATTAGGAGATTGAAAATCGGCCCTAAGCAGTAAATGGTCAAGGTGTGGTTCCCCGACACTAATCCACAAATGGAACAAAGGGAAATCTGGCAGTCAGTACACCATTGGTACTGATGGAGTCATTAAAACAATCCTACTGGAACAGTAAATGCATGCAACCAGAACTAAACGGGTACACGGTTAGCAAACGTATTTACTTATTCTGTTGCTTTAGGAGCATGCTATAACGTTGTTAGGGTTTGTTTAGGTGGAGCGGATAAAGGGAAATCGGAAATAAACTTTTGACAACACATTTTCAATTATTGACTTTACCGTTAAGATTGCATTGCACGGTTTACTTAACCAAACCAAATCAAACCATAGTAATTTAACATTAAATTATTTTAAGTCGAATTTTTAGAAAATACTGCCATGACAATTTACACCGTGTTATTTGGGCCTCAAGACTTCCAAGACTGAAGATATTACAGAAGGTAACCTAGCATAGCTACTGAAAGAATTAACATGCATTCGGATTACCTTTTCTGTTGTTCTTGCTATAGCTCAAACTCTCATTACGAATTATACAAGAGTTGTTGGTTATTAACAAGCACCTACGTGAAACAAGGAATGAAATTAGCCGTAAAAGAACTGGTGTAACCGACATAGCTTGCAGAGTAAGCAAACTGAAGTGGCAGTGGGTTGGCCATGTTTGTCGAAGGACCGATGTCTGGTAGAGCAGACGAATCCTGTAGACCGCGTATCGGCAAGCTTAGTGTGGGATGCCTTAGTTAGGTCGACCGATGACCTTAAGGTGGCTGGGGCAGACTGGATGCGGAAGGCGGAGAGCAGGGTGTTGTGGGGTAGCCTTTTTTTTTTTGAGGGTGGGAAATCATCAAATGACTCATCACGCTCTGGGTGGAGCGGAAGGGATTGTCAGACTTTTACTGACTAAAACCCATCCATGTTCTTCACTAAGCCCTTTATGTTCCGGGGTAGCGGTAACCATTTCGGCCTATCCCGCTTAGTTGTAGCGTAGCATGGGATACACATACAACCAGCAGTAGACTGCGATAGGCTAAGTTAAACAAACACCTAAGTTCGTGTGGGCACCCCAATCTATAGAGGTACAAAATTTCCCCTGTAGTCTCATTTGTTAACAGGAAATAATAGATTTTCGTCAAGTCATTGTTTTGTACGGACAGCTTTCTATATTGTTAGCTAATGACTCAGTGTTTTTATACTGAACCAAATTATGCGTTTGTAACTAAGAAATGAAGTAGACTATTGAAATTTTATATTTTTTATGCAGGTTCCACTAAGTAGGAACTATTCTGCCTAATCCATGGAGTCCAGGCGTGATGTTGTGAGATGACATTTTTGATTTGTTTAAATGTCACCGTACCTGTCTATGTTTTGAATCCGTTACGAATGAGTAAATACACGACTTGTGTAATGAGACACATTATTTGCTTTCGTTAATTAATATTTGCTCCTATGTTTGCGGCCTAATGGAAAGTTATAGTATCGATAAGTTCACTCCCATGGAAATTAATTGGAATAATTTGGCAAGGAGAGATATTTATGGGGACAGGTTGGGTAGTGACAGCTTCTGAGCTAAGATGGGAAATAAATTGCCGGAAAATTTGGCATTAGTAAATAGTTGGTTACCTTGAAGACCATTAGGTAAGTGGGTATGAATATAAGCGTCTTTTTGAAGTTTCATCAACAGTCTCCCAAATCTTTATATCTGACGAAGGGATTCGTTATCAGTGGGTCGCGTCATCGAAAATAACACTCACAAAAACTTCGTTAACACTTTTAATAACTTGCTAACTCGCACTGAATACAAAATAATCAAGGATGGCTCGATTAAGAACTAAGGAACGCGGGAAGTTTAGCGCGGAGTAACGAACGACCACTCAGACTGACGGACCGATTCAAAGTGTCTTTACTCAACTGTCACCGCACACTTGTGCCCCCCACTTACAGGTTAGCCAACCTACCTGTCAACGTCAACTGTCAATGTCAAATAGCTGATTATACTTCCGGTTCGACATTTGACTCGATTATTCGCTCGGTGTTGCCATTACTCCACACTAACAATCCCCAAGTTATTACTTGACATTCCGAAACGTAAGCTGTCAAATCTAACTACACAGTTTCTCTAGTGAGAGATAGATGGCGTTGCTCCAGATATTTGATATGCGTCAACGCTTCGACATATCTTTGTTGTTTAATAAGGCAACAAAAAACTAAGGAAGCTAGCATCTAAAACCGACTTGAGCAACGAGTAGCTAGTGAGCGACGCGGGAATACGTATGCACCAAACATTAGTCTCCAAGCGAGTGTTCTGCCCGTCAAGCGAGTGACGCTGTAGTCCCTTTGATAGCTTTTCTCACTACGACAAACTAGGAGAAAGAGAGATCTCGCCGGCATCGGGAAAAGTTAGCAATCAGCTATCAATGCAGGTGTCTCCTTTACCAACAAAGGACTTACAATATTTTGTAGGCAGGTGTCTCCTTTACCAACAAAGGACTTACAATATTTTGTGGGTTCCTTGAGCTAGAAAATCGTTGATAACAAGTAGCTTCTTCGTCGGCGGTAAGACAGATGCCATTAGTTAGTTCACTAACTTTCCTCAGGCGTAAATAAAAGAAAAGGGTGTTATCTAATAGGCACATATTTATTACGACGTCGATAAAACCCAACAGAGTCGGAAAATCATAAAGTATGCTTATATATTACATTACCATAAATATTTGGTCATAAAATACATTTTTTGAGAGTTAATGCTTCCCGTATCACAATATAAAAAGCCATACCATAAAAGTGTCTCGTTTTTTTTCTGGTGGACTACTTTACGACGGTTTGAATTTTAAATATTTATCACATTAGCGTCAGGCACACTTAATTTATACGCGAAATCAATTTTAGCGCATTTGAACTGCAGCATTTTTGTAATAAGTGGATTCGTAGCACACGTGCGGCCGGTGCAGTGATGCCAACTTCGGGGTTTTCTCCCTAAATTTTGGGAGAAAAAAATCTATACAGGAAGTTGTGTAGGGGGAAAATTTTTTGGGGGTTTTTATATGATATATTTTATATATTTATATGATATACTTTATATAGGATAAAGTTTTTTTTTAATTGCAGTAATCTCCATACTTGTGTTGTGATTTCTTCGATTTGATTACAAAAATGTTTATTATTAATTATAATATTTACTGTGGAACACTAACAATGTATCAACTACTCTGAATATATTTTTCCGTTGGCAACACTTTGAAATAACGGATGTGACATCATCGTTATTTCTAGGTGGGGCAAATGCCATTTGAAATTGTAAGCGGTAGTTCAGAGTCAGTTGTCGTTCGATCGCCAAACAGTGCAGTTGTGGATTGAGTAATAAAAAAGTATAAGTAATCAAGTAGTAGTTTTCTTTATACTTGTTTTCAACAAAAGTTTAAACAAAAATGTTTTTTTTATAAACTTTTACATTTCAAAGATATACTTGTGTCACGGTTGGGGAGTTTTAGTTTAAATTTAGTGGGTTTTAAAATTGCTTTATGGGGAAAGTTTTCAAACAGTCGGCAACACTGGGTCGGTGATGGCCACCGGCTACAGCAGTACCTACTCAACAACGCAGCAAGAGGCGACAACTACCCGTGGCTGTGTTCGGTGGCTCGGTTGCGCCGATCGATCTTAAGATACACAGTTTTATAACTTAAATGATTTAAGATTCAGTTTTTGCCGTAGGTCTATGTATTTTCGAAGATATTGTAATAGGATATGTTCCCTTATAACCGTCTTTCTGTTTTACAGGTCAACTCGCAGGCCCGTTCAGAGGTAAATTTGTTTTCGTTGCCTCCACAACCTGAGTAAAACATTCTCAGACATTTTCGCCTGACAACATCAAAGAACCAGACCATTTCCTTGTAATTACATGGTCCCTTGACTGGCACTTGATAGCACATGTATGGCATATTTTTTAGACTTGAGGGAAACGGTCCGTCTACGGGTCCTGAAAATAAGAATTAAATGGTGACTATTTCCTCCTTTTTTGTTATGATATTGTTAGCTGTAAGTCCTCCATCTACTAAATAAATAAATTGAATGATTCTAAGTATCGAAACATAAAACGTGAAATATCTACGTAGTAAAAAACAAAGTTGCAGTAGTATGGTTTTACTTCTTCTTTTCGTGTGGTTAGTGACTAACCTGCTGTCAGAGTTTTTATGCTGCCCATGGGCCTCAAACGCTTCACAAGCTGATGAGTAATATCTCTCAGACATGCTCGTTTCCTCACGATGTTTTCCTTCACCGATTTTTAAGCAAGTTTAACTTAAAAGACCATAACTAATTCAAACATACATATTCACCATAAAAATATTGGCCCTATCGAAGTTCGGAGACGAGCATTCAAAACATCTATATTAAAGAAAATTTCATCTTTTGACATTTCGACTTAGCCGAAAGGGTACGTGCCGCTAGTAAGATAGAAGACAGTCAGAAGGTCGATAATACTCTAATTAGATTCCAATTAATATTAAAATCTTAACTTTATTTATTATCGCGGGTTATTCTTTAACAATAAACCACCAACAAACTAAGAATATGATTGGAATTCTAGTTTCAATGCATGCTTCACTGTCTTGTTCAACATTTCCATGAGTGAATTTGAATTTTCATCTTCCGTTGCATATTAGGTACGCCGAAATGAAATTACATACCCGGCTATTGTACAGCCATTTTCTATGTAAAGTTACTTTACCATTCTTGGTGGGTGAGATAGGGACTTTTTATGTTATTGTTTAAAAGTTGATAAAGGAGACCGAAGTTGTTTGTTAGGCTTAAGGATATACACAAATAGAATACATACAAAATAAGCAATCCATTTGGTCTACAAGGATTTTATATAGAATATATATGTTTAATAAGATTATTTCTTGTGCAACTGTGACTAACTACCATGTGTTTATCTATTTCTATTAAAAGTACTTATTATATGTATATGTTACTACTCTGATGCTATTCAGGTTACCTCAGGCGTCCCTCAAGGTTCTATTCTTGGTCCTCTTTTATTTATTATCTTTATAAATAATATTGGTAATTGTTTTCGCAACTCAAAATTTTTGTTATATGCAGATGACCTTAAGGTATACAGACCCATTCGAAATATAGAGGATTGCTATCTCCTCCAAGAGGACTTGGACAGACTGACGGACTATTGTTACACAAGTAAGCTTCTTCTAAGCATTCCCAAGTGCAACTATATAAATTTTACCAAAAATAAAAACATTATTAGGTTTGTGTACTCCTTATGTAGCATCTCTCTGAATAAAGCTGACTCGGTACGTGACCTGGGTGTATTGCTTGATGCTAAAATCTGCTTGGATTTACACATAGAACAAATCATCAATAAAGCATACAAGATGTATGGGTTTATAATGAGATCAACCCACGACTTTAAACGGACCTCTTCGTACCTCTGCCTATATAAAACTCTAGTCCGCTCACAGCTTGAATACGCGGTGCCCATCTGGAACCCGTATTATAAAAAATATATAAATATGTTAGAGAATGTACAACGCAAATTCCTTCGTGTAATGTATTACAGATGTCACAGAATGTATTTGCCTTATCACCAATTGCTCGATAAATACAAACTTCTGACGCTCAGTTCCAGTCGCAAACAATTAGAAGCAATGACCTTGTATAATATTGTAAATGGCAAATTTGACTGTATCGACCTGAATAATGTACTGTGTTATGTTGTCCCTAGAACTGTTCAAAGACGCCAGGTGCGTGCAGGTACACTATTTGCAATAGGTACCTGCCGATCAAACACTGGTGAACGTTCACCAATTCGGCGAATGGCAGCATTATACAATAAAGAACTCGAACACATAGATATATTTACATGCTCCATGCAGAAGTTTCGCAGCCTTTTGTATGAGACACTTAAGCTCTTAGATTAATGTTAAGTCTTTTTTCTTTTTGTATTTGTAATGTTAAAAAAAAAAAAAAAGAAAAAAAAAATGTTTTCTGTCATGCATGAACAGCTTTTCCTAGCAATTTAATGGTTTACTCAGTGTTGTAATCTGTGAACAGCGTTGTGGGCTACATTATTATTTAAGTTATTTATATTATTATGTTGTTATATTCCATAATGTAGCTGTTTGTTGTTCCTATGAGCTAAAATAAAAAAATAAAAAAAATAAAATATATATTTACCACCATTTGTGAAAATTAAAAAAAAACAACTTACGTCCATCTTTCACATAGTCGTGTAAATAACTGGGGGTTATTTGAAATACGTTGATAGACAATAAACAAAGTAATGTGTGTAACGTCCGCATTGTCTAATCCAATTTCGCCTAAGACGGTCACGTGGTGCAAACATGTCGGCAACTCGGCATTGCAATCAAACGCGCTAGCATTTAGGGTTAGCAGACTTGCATTTCAACCTTATTCTATTTCATTTCCTGGACCTTTTTCAGTGAGTTTAAGATTAACACAGCATGCCTTCTCATTCTATTTATCTGTATCTCTCGTGTCCTCAGAGTTCAACCTCTATCAAGTCACGAGTACCTACCTATAGTCATTCACACAAATATTAATCGTGTATTTGGTTTTCCTCTATTATTACGTATAACATAATCTGTACTTATGTATTTCGTCTGTAGATAATAATTATGTCACCAACTGCCTAGCCTTTTCCCAAATATGTCTTTCAATTTACCCAGATGTAGTTGAGTACCAGTCATATTTTACAAGAAGCGAACACGATATCCAAAAAAGATGTATTAGAAAATCAAATAGATTAATGTAAACGAAATTATGTAAGAAATGGAATCGTCCTAAAAAAAATCTGCGGGGAAATATTTTATTGTAACAGAAAGAGACTCCACGAGTTAACATTTTACTCGTACTTCACAAACGAATGGCATCCAGGGACTACTTTCAACAAAACATTTTGTAACCCCTAAGTCCTACTTACGTGTAAAAAAGACAGGTGTTTTCAGCAAATATAAATCCGCATAATAGCATTTACTACAGCCTTGTTTTTGTAGGTATGTAAGCTTTGTTAAATAATACGAATGTACCTATCTTAATATTGACTCATTATTGCAGAGCTCGCCAACCCTGGCCGCAATCAGAAACAATCAAGCGTTATATTGATGTTGCCAGTTTTATTACCGCAATCTGTATGAATTTTAGATAAAGGAAGATTGCCATTTTATTGCCTGCCATATTTACACAGCTTGCATACAATACCGCTCAGTTTTCAATTCAAAAAACGATCTATCTTTTCGTTTTCAAGCTTTAGGAGGATTTATAACTTTTTTCCATTTGTATGTAACTTTTTTTGACCAGTGTTTCTTTGCTAAGCTCTTTTAATATTCGTTGGTATATTTTCTTTCTGGGTTATTATTTAAGCAGACAGTTGCGTGCTTTCTCAAGCTTTGTAGAAGAATAGAGCGTCGGTGCGCACTTCTAGTTTCTTAATTTTGTTGAATTTGTTTTGCTTGTTGGTTGAACATGAGCCAGCAAAACCAACATTGGATAACTCGGGATAATCCATAAACTTGCATCATACACGGGAGCTTACACGTGATTATTTTAAAATAGTAAATAAGAAGCTATTATTCAAAATGATTAAAATTACATTGACATTTAGCTGTATTGTTTTGAATCAATGTGATCGTCAAACAGCAATTTACAAGAACAATACATACAAAATTAAACCAAAACTCATTATTCGTTAACCGAAATCCGCGAATTTGCAGAGGAAAGTTTGAAAACGTACATTTCCAACAGAATATCAGATGAAATGTCAAATAAATGAGGACGGATACACGGATAGCGTTGATTAAACAGGATTCAAACATTACAGTTTCAAATTAGCCCGTGCGGGTAACAGTGCAATATGTGAATGTGGAATAAAGGATGTTTTGCCCAACTCGAATGGTTAAGCAAAAACCAACCGTAAAATGACGTAAATCGGATTAGCGTCGTGGATTCCAAAAAAATATAACACCAAAATACGAAATAATATTGAAAAAGTTCTAAATCATATATATATTTAACTCTAAAAAGATCCATCCAAGAAGATGAAGCGTGCGATATGGATACTGACATATAATCATAAGCTGAATCAATGGGTCAACAAAACTAACCTAGAAAGCTTGAAGAACTTGAAAAGTTTCTAATCGTACCAAACACATCTCAGAGATACCTACAGCAAAAACCACCACCGAACAAGACAAGAAATCCACAAGCCGTTTATCAAGGGCAACATGTTCAACAATTAATCAATACGACAGAATCTGGGCCCTTTGGCTGTCATGACAACAGCCATCTAAAAATAAATCGAACCTACAAATTAAATTGTACAAGCACTGATTGTGAGCCGAACGAATGTAGTGATTAAAAGTTTTCTTCTCGAACGTTTCAAGCTTTATTCCCCTTCCCCAGTTACCTGAAGTTGAAGGTAGAATATTTTCGCAGTTTATGAATAAATATAGTTATAACTTGGTTTTCACCGTCCGCCTACGTCGTGGCGGACCGTGACATCATACATTTGATACGGAGCTTGTTCTTTGTACCTAGAAGGTAGGATTCGCCAAATATACCTTCTCTTAGGAATATCAATTACTTGTTTGACGTTAGTTGGTAGAAGTTAGATTCACGCTGACTGCTTCCTTATTCGTAGTGGTTATTTGGTATAACTATCAACTAATTCAGCAATCAATAAACTTAAGCAGCTTTTAAGCCCAATTTAAAATCTAAAAGTTACCACGATCCAAATCGATCATTTGGTTTTAATTTTGCAAGTAATCATTTAGAAAGTAAAAAGTTAAAGGCTTCTGTAATATTACCCTTATCGAAGAGGTAGAAGTCCGTTGCCACCAGGCAGTTCAAGGATCATTAATTTTCATTCATATCGTTATAAGGGTCAGGCTTTGTTGTAATCGGCAGTAAATTTTGCATCGGTAGGTACACTTCAAAAATATGTACATTGTTAACCAAATATATGAGAAAATTATCAGGTTTAATGGTTACGGTTTTTTTCCTTTTGTTAGATTTAACGGCCGATATCAAAATAAAATAAATAAGTACCTTCATTCATGATATTGCGATTCTGGTCAAAGAAGATCCTAACATATGTAGAGTACTTCAAGAACGAATGAGTTAAGTGTTGCACTAATGCAGAACTGATGTGAGTGGGAAGTATAAAGTAATTAGTCCAATATATCATCGCACACGGAGTTTCTGTAATGTCCTCTGAAACTCCAGATATTAGTGCGAGTTACTCCCATATACGTAGATACGAAGTTTCATACGATATTGGCATTAGATGTGTAAAGCCCAAGGGCATCGAATAGGTACAAGTAAGACTGTTGAATCAACGGACAGACAATATGAATCTGTTTAAACTCAATCGAACGGAATACTGATAGGACATCATTGTGCAAATTATTGTGGATACACAAAACGGAACTGTGAATGTAACAAGACACACTCCAGGGAGCACTAAATGACAAGTGGGAAGAGTTACAAATTAAACGATTTACGAAAGACGAGTTTTAAATGAAGTTGGCTGAAAGATTGATGACGGAATTAAAACTTGTGAATACAAAGAAGCAACCGAAATCGGGAAGAGGGCATACGACGAAACTGAAGAATATGTTTCAGGTAATGAGGACAAAGAGGCAACACAGATGAACAGGCTTGAAACTAGTTAAGAAGTCTAGCTTTGAGAAGTAAATAAAGCGGTTAAGACTTCTTGATTTAGTTCAAAAACAACAATATTTTAACTTTCATGTCAGATAGGCAAGCTAGCCGAAATCAATATATAAATTGACAAACTGGAAAATAGCAGCTCTACAGCATATTTGAGTGAAGCACCGGGCACCCACATAACATGTAAATTGGCAACGAAATTTTTGAGACCACAAAGCTGCCCTTTAATGTCATGACAACGTACATAAACCTGGCAAGTTGTCAGATAATTTAATAACGAGCGGCCAGGCCAGCGGCGATGCTCGTAAAAGCAACAAGGTATGAAACTATTACCAACAGGCTAGCTATAATATTATTACTTGCCACCGAGTATTCTTTCAACATGATACGTTAATTGATAATGCGCTAAATTTTTAGGGTTCGCAAGAGAGTATTTATGTGTTAGCTTCTCTCGCACCTCGAGTACGCCCAGAGCTGATTCATCATCACTCTCTGCTCTATTATTTGCTTCGATCGTTCATGCACTTAGTAACAAAAACTCAACATGGTTTCTTTAGGCATTTCAAAATTTCTCAAGAGAAAATACAAGACCAAGCTAAGCGCGTCTCTATATTCAATCGGCACTTATTCATAAGCTGCATCTGTATAAAAATAGATGACGTTACTTTGGATCAAATATAAGCAATTGTGTTTATATTTCTTTATTCTAACTTCAAGTAAAATTATTTTTGCTTTAGTTTCACGTAGATGCACCTAAGACATTAAAGCATGCTTGTTTTTCGTTCCGTACCTCAAAAGAAAAAGAAAACGAAAACCTTTTAGAATCACTTCGTCCGTCCGTCTGTCAGCCTGTCAAACCTAGCAAAAGCGATGATTATGTGGAGACGATTTTTGCTGGATGGCTACTTGATGAGTACAGCTATTGAATTTGTTTGTTATTTCATAAATCTGATAGATTAAGGCTGTCCGATTAGGTAGCACTCCAGATTACACGATATAAGAAAAAAAAACAATACTAGATTTGGCAACCACTCGGTCATTGATTTATTTCGCGAAGTTTCCAGACGTACGTACTTACCTACGGCTGTCTGATTATAAATAATGTGATTGTCCGCATATTTTTTTCTGCTAGTCGTATGTCTTCGTTGCCGTGGTATTGTATCGATCTCTTTTCTGTATATTATTTCTTGTCTCATATAGGCGTTCAGAAGGTCTCCTGGGATTTACATGAAAGTGGTGAAGTCGGATTTCAACTTCGAGGCTCCAATAGGCAGGGCGACATGACAGCGCGATGCGACTCTAGTAGAAAAAATTGTCAGAAAACTTTATGAAATTTTTCTACCGATATCGTGTTGCACCCTCGAGTGACGCCTGTCTGCGGGATTGAAATCGATCGTCATCACGAAAATCAAGACAACAACAACAACGTCTAAAAATCTATGAAAAGATAGATATATCGACATAGTACAAGAAAAAAATTCAATATTAAACAAGGTATTACTAGTAAAGAAAGCAAAATAGAAATAAGGAAGAAAAATTACCGCGTCTAGGCAAACCTGACACTAATTACTAGAGCGAGAAACTTGCTATTTGTCTAACGCCAGAGAAACATCTTCTGTTATTCATAATACTGTATAAATTACAGATGTTTTTAGGATGAGGTAGGGCTAAATAACTGACCGTAATAGGATGGAATCGTGAGAATATCAAAATCAAGACGATAAATCGAGGAAACACACGACGAAATGGTTGTCATTACTTTTATAGAAGCTAGAGATGTTCCGCATCTAGATATTGGTGCATCAGTCCATAATTTAATAATAAAGGAGAAATCTACGTTATCTGTGAATTTTTTCAGATAGTCAAAGGAACCTGTCATTTTTTAAGACCTGTTAAAACTACAAAAATGCAGGGGAACAAGAAACAATACGATTTAAGTAAAAAAAATAAAGGGTGCTGTGGGTTCAAAGGAAAAGCTCGTAAAATACAGAAATAGGCACCGTTACTAAATGAATTTGTGAAAATGATTTCTTTCAGAAAGAGTTAATGGAATTTTATTCACTCCTGTTCTGAATTTCACGTCAAAATGAAATTACAAATACTGAAATTGCACGGTCCAAACAATTGAACAGAATCCATCTAAAATTACATTATTACTTTCTAGAATGTTCTGAAAAAGCCGTACACCGTAAAGTCAAATTCCTTTATATCTTAAGCCACTTTGCAGTATAATGACGTCATTTATCACACAAAGTGAAGTTTTGGCTCATATTTGCGAAAAGTTTTTATTGTATCTTGCCGTTTTCTTTCTTCTATTGTCATTTTAGAGTCGGCGAAAGTGATACGAGTTTGCCAAGAAATAGTCTTAGCTCTTACACGTTAAATAATTTGCAATAGAAACACCCTTTTACAGTAGCTCTGAACATAAATGTTAATATAAATGTTTGCGTAATTTATTAATGTGAAATCAGACTAATAAATTATAGTCTTCGTAATACGGTTACGCTGTCACTTTAATTAACCGAAATTATTTGGAGCGGGTGGGTTAGTTCAAACTGCTGTGTTCAGTAGAAACAAGCGTTTCATGGTTGGACAAAAGCGTTTTCAAGGTTGCAATTTGACAATTATTATCGTTTTGTTTTCAAATGGATCTTATGTTTCTTCTTTCGTGTAAAATTTACACGAAAGAATTCCACCAATGTAACTGAACGTGATCAGCACAAACACCCCGTCTATGGGCTGTCAATGTTTTAAATTTTCTGTGGTATATTGATACTGACAAGCCTTGAATGAAGTTTAGGTATGCTTTTAGCGTTCAGTTTCATTAGTGAATTGGCACTAAGCTGCAAAAGTAAAATATGGTGATACCAAGACTGATATACATAAGCGGGATTGTCCGAAAGGGTTACCGCTACCCCAGAACATAAAGGGCTACGGAAGGAACATGGATGGGTTTTAGTCAGTAAGAGTCTGACACTCCCTTCCGCTCCACCCAGAGCGGAGCCAGCCTTAAAAAAAAAAAGACTGATATACAACTATGTATTACATGGATGTAAAATATCAACATATTTTTTACCCACATTTGTGATTAAATAATTTTGTATTTGAATTTAAAACACGGAAGTAAGAGAACTTAGCAAAATTTCATTAGAAAGAGCTGCAAATACAGGGCAAAGAACTGGTATATTTTAACAATAAAAAGATAAGCAAAGGGAGATAAAGCAATGAAAAAAGAGGCTGTCAAAAGACTTGCCGTACTTCGTGACGTTGTAGAAGAAACATTTTCGGATTCGATCCAAATAACGTTTCATTATTTAATTTTGCTGAGGTTTTGAAACAGACTATAACTGTTTAACCAAAAACCCAGTTCTATATTTAAAATATTAATTGGTAATTGAACAGCAAAGGATTAATAAAAGGATCAAAGTATTATAAGACGACATCCGATGTTCATTAAACAACTCAGAAATGCGACTAAGTAAAGTAGTCTTTGAATTTATTTAAAGGATTTGGTGTTGTACTTGCTACACCAAAAATGTTTAATTAATGTGACAAGATTGCCAATGGAATTGATTCTAACCTGAAGTATGTGCCTACAAAGCAAGAAGTTCCCGTATCAGTTGAGTTTCATTCCAAGGGTAAACACAATACTATTGTAGTCTACAGGGAAAGTATACAATTTCATTCGCTGTGCACTACAATCTGTGCAACACAATCGTTTTGCAATCAATAGGAGTATTGGTACCGCTGACTTCAAGATGTCAGGTATTTTCCATTTCAGTATCTTTTTCAGCTTGCATACAATACGAATTGCAACATGAACATCTGGCGAAATACAAGCTTTTTAGGAACAGTTCTTTCAAACTATTCTAATAGCTGTATAAAGTTAAAGTGAAAATTTTCAGATATTCACTCATAAGTTGCAAACAGAATTTCAACAATTACATCTGAAATTCTGGCGAAATATATTTGGAATTTGTGTTTACAGTCTACTCAACAACCTGGTTATGACAATTCGATTAACCAACATTAAAATAAAGGAAATGTATGTCTGAGTGACGACTGCCGGAATTTTAATTTCCCGCGAGGGCACATACAGCTACATAAAATTTTCGCCTAGGACACGAATTTTACGTATATTCGTTGACCGTACCTTGGGAACTAATGTTTACAAATCGTACTTTCTCTCGAAAACTGTTCTAACACTGTAAATTGCACCCTAACTACGTAACACACTTTTAATCACAATCTGAATGATTTTGAAGGATATTGCTAATACATTATCTACAACGTAATAACGCAATTAATGCTGTTGAGCTGTTAAAATAAAATCCATTGCTACTGTAAAGTGTGTAACCCGGCGGTAAATAAAGTTTTGTGAGGAAGTGCGAAATATTGTTTTAAAGTACTCCGAAATCTACATCGATTTCTTTTATTTCACCAGATCAACTGACAGGACCAGCTTTAGGCTTTTCTATTCAGTTAAGTCCAGGTATTTTAAATGGCTGTTCTTTTCTTAAATGGTCATCATCATTGGTTAATGAGCCATTTAAAACATGATACATTTTATTCTAGCTGCAGAATAAGAGCTAAGCTTATAACTGACACTCCTTACAGCTCCCACAGGTACGATTGGCACGATAAAGCAATAGAAGCTGAACTGACTCGTTAAAATGGTGAAGAAAATATGTCTTCACGTACAATTCCTGACCACAATTCCCCACAAAGAGATGTTATGGCAGTTACATCTTTATGACACTAATACTACAAAAGCAAAAGTTTGTGAGTGTGTGTGTGTGTTTGTTTGTTCGTTACTTCTTCACGCAAACACTACTGAATGGATCTGGATGAAATTTGGCATAGCGAATGATTAAAACCTTAACATATAGGATATATAAGAATTGATATTATTCCGTTAATACCTTCCCGTGGGATAATTTTCGGGCGAAGCCGCGGGCAGAAGCTAGTTAAAGATAATAACATGAGATATGAGTACATAATCTTATGCATGGTAAAATCTGCTTTGTCAATTCCGCCGCCGTGGACTGATTCCGTTTAGAGGCTTCCTTCATGTGCCTCTTTGTGGCTATTGTATTCCATATTGTCAGATTACGCGATTCCTAAAGGAAGGGTTTCTGCTTTGTTGAGGACATACCCGCGTTCCGCTTGAAGGATTTAAGTTTTAGAAGTAGGTAAGTTTATTTTATGGCTAGCGACTTCTGCTAGCCATGGACTGTGGTTTGGTAGAATTAAGTACAGTCTGTAAAATCAATATCATCTATTTCAGTAAAGCCTTTTGTAACCACCCTACCAAATAAGTTCGTTAAAAACATTATTCATGCGTGCCAAGTGTTGGCATTTAATAACGGTGGGCTTTTCATATAATTTACTGAATTTGGTGAAGCCAAATTGTTATTCAGTAAATTATGTGAAAACTGACTAAGTTAGTTAAGGTATTATTTTGGGCGTCGTTATTTATATTAGTTTATACGACAATTTTGTATGAAATTGAGTTTGACGTAAATTAAGGCCTTACAGAATATGTTCATCTGCCACCTACCTGAAAATTTCAATAAACATCAACGTGAAGTCCGTTGCGCCGTTTTAGTAATAATATCCGCTTCTTTATTTTAATGGATTTTAGAAAATAAATACTCTTGATGATCAAATATTCATAATCATATTTCAAGTCCTTGCCTCTGAGATTTTATAAAAATTGACAGGTTCTGACACCCATTTCGCCATCTAATTTGTTTCCGTGAAGATTAAAAAATGGAAACGTCGCAAAAATATTCAATTGGTCAAAATGAATTTAATAAATGTATTAAAACGACACAAATTCGCGTAAAATTAGGTTGGGCTCGTCACGAATTCACGGCTGATTTTTTTGTTAACCTATATAATTGAGTTTTTGTGTTGGGTACTTAACATTTTTACAAAATGGAAGTTAAGAGGTTCTTGCCAATCGGATTAGGACCAAGATTCTATTTTAGAAGCCAAATCCAAAAAACTGGAAAAACACTAAGCTGTTAATAATTTTAAGTATGTTGAAAATACACAGCCAAAAAATAGAGTTTACACCTAGGCTGAAGTGGATACATACCTAATATGTATTATAACCTACCGACATTCTAGATTCACAAGTGTATGTGTGTGTGTGTGTAAACCTAAATATTTATTTAACATTATGTTTGTCGATACTTTTTTGCGCTTTTATATTTTCTAATGTTATTCGTGGATATTATCGTTTATACACGTAAAATGTATGAAAATAAATGAAGACGTTTTTAAATTTCCGTCCACGATAAAAATGCAAGTTCCATACAAGGACGTGGGTTGAAGTTTACGATAAAATGGTCACATTAGAAATGATAAGAGCGGACAATCTCTATTTAAAAAAAAACAAGGCTTATAGCGATTACTTTTGTATTATTAGGGAGGCTTACTTACATTACAAATTTAAATTGGTAACGGTAACAAAGGAAATATTTTGTCGTAAGATTCGAGTCTTTAAATATCATTCATTATGTTGTCAAGAACATTTGTTTGCAGAATTATTCCGATTCTGATATTACAGTACCTCTTACAAATATTTGCTGTTATATTTATTATAATTCAGGTGTTCCACGACCGTGGAGGTACCCCAACAATCTTTAACAAAAAATTGTAACGAGGCTTAAAGACGTGCTTTAACATTTTAATACGAAATTGATTATATCAGTGGCTAATTAAATTACTAGAAATCTGTAGTCTTTATAAACCACGGCGAAGACAAAGGGATGTTAGATTTTAAAAGTGTTTGTTTAAAGTAAAGCCTAGTAAAGTACTTGTAACTAAACTGAAACTTGTACTTGTACTGAAACAGTTCATATGTTATAAGGTATTTATGGTATACATGGCATACATGGAACAGCTGATTTTTTTTCGCGATTTCAGATTTGTTCCCGTAGTGAAAGTTGTTCATAATGATGAGTACATGAATGCAATTTCACCCTATACCGGGTCATTTTTCAATGACCGTCCAAATTTTCACTGGGTGTTCTACCCATGAATGTGAACAACTTTCACTATGGGACCAACTCTGAAATCCCGAAAAAAAAATCAGCTGTTTCATACAAAATATCAATACCTACTCGACTAAAATGTATGAAACAGCTGATTTTTTTTTCGTGATTTCAGAGTTGGTCCCGTAGTGAAAGTTGTTCATATTTATGGGTAGAACACCCTGCGAAAATTTGGACGGTCATTGAAAAATAACCCGGTATATGGGACTTCATTGACTACCAGCAGTATAGCTCATTCCATTAATCCATCCAAAGGTTGTCTTTAAAAGATCGCTTTTAGCGATAGGACCGCCCATTTTGTCACCCCTATAAAATGTTCTTCACTACATAGTATAAAGCAAAGTAGCTTCCCGCGTCCTAATGTCTGTATGTATGCTTAGATCCTTAAAATTATACATCGGATTTTGATGCAGTTTTTTTTAATAGATAGAGTGAGTCAAGAGGTAGGTTTATGTGTATAATAACATGCAATTTCTGTCATCCACGCGGGACGAAGCCGCGGGCAGAAGCTAGTAATTTATATCTGTAATTTGTAAGGTGTACAGACGCCAGCACATCAACCTAACTGTCAAATTTTCTCAATTAAAAATGAACCTTATGTCTTCGCAATAAAGTTGAAATACTATCAAAGAAATTTGACAGATTGTGGTAACTTGATGTGCTGGCCTCTGTACATAATAAAGAGTATTCTATTTATGTAGTAATAGAGTGTTATTACGAACTAGGATATTATCCAATAACACGGAACCAATATTCCAATAAAATAATCCACCAACATATCAGCCCCTAGAAGGAAAATATGAGCCACACATTTAATCCATTATTCATGATGAAGAAGCGGTTACTTATTAAATTAGCCAGCAACTTTCTGGAACACGCCATAGAATTATTAATGAAACCGAATACAGAATCCAAGAGGCGAGTCTGTGTGAATGAAATATCATCTATAAGTTGATTAACGTCTGTAATACTTTTGCTTATATTGAAGGCTTCCTGAGCCTTGGAACTGGCGAATTTGACCCTAACTTTTACTGATTTATTGATTATACAAGCTTCGCCTGCGTGGATGCCGGAAATTATCCTACGGGAACGTACTGTCGGGATAAAAGGTATCCTATGTGTTAATCCAGGATAGAAACTATCTGTGTGCCAAATTTCATCCAAATCCATACAGTAGTTTTCGCATGAACATCTTCACAAACTTTCACATTTATAATATTAATAGGATTGGATTGGGATTGGAGTAAGGAATTGATTCAATTACGAATTAAATATGAGTCGTTTCGTCACCAACAATTCGTGCCTCCTACATTCGTACTCTCAAAAAACTTTTTTACAAAAAATAAAACCGACTTCCAAAACAAACACTACAAAGTGACAAATAATTTTGATTTCGGAAGTCGGTGTCTTCGGTTTTGTATTTTCATTTTTTGCCACCGACTTCCGAAATCAAAATTATTTGTCACTTTGTAGTGTTTGTTTTGGAAGTCGGTTTTATTTTTTGTAAAAAAGTTTTTATTTTTCACTTTTTAGTTGTGGTACCTACCTACACAACCCCCCCCTCCCCCCCCCCCAAATTTTAATACCACTACCTTGTATGTAAATTACAGTGACAGGAACTTATTAGAACATCGTCCACATATACTGTAGGATTTTTTTTAGATTTTTGTTGATTTTTCAAAAACTGCTTATTCGATTTCGATAAAAAATTTATGGGACCATTTGGGAAGTATACCCTTTCCAACAAAAAAAGAATTTTTCAAATCGGTTGGCAAGCAACGGAGTTATGCGCGAACAAACATAAAAAAAAAAAAATACAAACATCCGAATTGAGAACCTCCTCCTTTTTGAAGTCGGTTAAAAACTAATTTAGATGTCACAGTTGCCATTGTCACACGCCCTTTTGAATTCATGGAAACGTTAAAAAAGGATTATTTTAGCTCTACGCCCTTTTTATACGCGTTTGATTTCAATGAAAGCTTCCCACAATTCCGTTTAAAGTTCACCGTTACAGGAGTTTTTACTTGACTTGCTGAGTTAAATTCGGAAACGTGAAATTTGGGGAAATACTCGTAAGTACACATTTGAAGAACCTAAATAAAATTTGTAATTTGTAATTTTGAAGGAGGCTTAATTAAGCGCCCACTCAGTTAACAAACAAAAGCGTTAGACCATGTTGATTATTTATGTTGCCAATAAGGAAAATATGAAACAATTTCATATTTGAGCATAAAACTACCGGCTATAAGTCCATCTTTACGCCATCCATCCTCATACGGTCAGAGCGGCTACCTAAATACATCAATCTCCTTACATTACGCTATAATATGTACTAAGTCCCCATCAATCAAGACCAGCTGCTATACAGTTTTGGTATTATATTAGAATGATATGATACGGTGAACTTAAAAGACGAGTTTCTAAATTCACGCGGAATATTGTTTGTCATCATGATAGGTTAGTAGGTAACCTATCGTTTCGTTTACGCATTTATCCTGATTAAACGTAGGTCTACAAGTCGCCTGTACGATATGCCAGAAGTCTTTCTTCTCAGTTTCTAAACCTACGCAGAAAAACTCTTGAGCATACATATTTTAGTCGTGTTTCCTCAAAAGCAACAGTATATTATTTACTTAGTTAGTACACGAGTGTCTCTAGGAAATAAGTATACAATTACCCACTAATAAGCTCTGGTTTACTTTTGTGTTCAAATGTAATTACTACATTAGTCGACGTAGACACATGGTCGGTCTCCTTTTATTTCGCTATTTTTCGTGTTCAACCTATTTCCGTTACCTAGTGTTACATTCCCCTCACGTTTCCGTAGTACCAGCCAATAATAAATAGCATTTCAAGGCCGGACGTGGCAAATACTTATAAAATATGTATTTGTACGAACAAAATATCTATCGCCATTAAACAGGCGTTTCATAAATCATTCGATTTGGTGTTAACGTCACGAACAGGGAGAGAATTTTGCCCTCGCGTGTATTAGGTTCGTTACAGGGCTTTATATATTTTTATCATCATCGTTCACGTCGAACGAAGAGCAATCGCAAGATGCAAATCTGTGTCATTGAAAATATGCTCTCCGCCATCGCGCGTCGAAGGCATCCACTTGTAATAAATTAGGTGCAGGTACCGTCACCTCGTGACTCGGTTTCACAAATCGTTCGCGTGTACGACCTATCAGGTCTGATAGCATCGATTACTTCGTAAGCAATTCTTTCTTTTGATGAGATCTTTAACCCATCAATCACGACGCCTTATATAAAATTCATGTGTTAATTCTTTATCTTAGAACGCGTTTAGTTAACTTGTAGATTTACCTACTTGAGAACTTACTTAACAAAAAATGGATTCAGTTACTTAATTAGGAGTAAATTCTACTGCATAAATAAACAGTACCTGTGAATGTGCGGCACAATACTCCGGCGTCGGTTGTCTGAACGGGCTGTGCACGGGGCACGAGGAATGCTGCGCGTGTTGCAGATGGTGGGCGTGCGCGTGCTGATGCGCGTGCGAATGATGCGCATGGGGGGGATGACGGTGTGCGAGCCGCGGCTGGGGCGCGTGCCTCGCACACAGGTGCGTTGCGCTGCCATGGTGCTCCGCAAGCGACAGCGTCGAGCAAGACGGCCGCCAGTAGCCACCCTCCTCCATGTCAGGCCCAGGGGGGCATCGCGCCGCGCCGCAGCACGCGCAGCGCCGCGTACACGTCAGCGCATGGCGGCGCGCCTCGTGCGGGCACCAGTCGTCGCGCTCGCGGCCCGACACCCTTTCCGATCAACGTAACCTTCTCCGCTAGCGTCTCCGCTGAGCGGACAACCGCCAGCCGCACATCCTCTCATTCGCACAAAAAAGCCAGAAGACTCGTCCAGCTTTTCCGAACGTATACGTTTATAATTACCACTCTTCGTTTAAATCACTTCACTTAGGTTTTCAATTGCGAGTAGTCCTTTCACCAGCTCTACATTTTAATGCAGCACGATTCTCGCAATAATATTCACAAGACTCCATCACTCAATTTAAATTCGGAATTCCACGACCTTTCCAAAAACAACTTTTGAAACTGTTATGATTACATTATTTTCAGTTAGACCAAGGAAGGAATTAGGGGAAGTTTACCAAATTTCTTAAACGATGCAAACAAAGACTGAGTTTCGTGCAGTTGCAAATTGCATAGAGAACGTAATAACTGCATTCCATGTAATGTTCACAATGGCTTAAGTTTGTCTTTTCAGTGCAGGAAGTAACCGCGGAGACCTGTTCCGGTTCGTGGGCAAACAATATTCGCCAGCCCGCTCCCTAAGTTTCTCTTCAAGCCGCATTCAGTTTCGATATCAAAACTTCTAGATTCAGCTAGTTCAACAAGAAAATTGTAAGCGGTGCCATTACTGTACTTAAGTTATAGGTTGGAGCTTATAAGCTCTTGAAGAAGTATATCCAGAAACTATTTTCAAAGGCAGGCAGGCAATACGGAATAAAAATTATATAAACTCGGCAATAAAGAAGAAGTAACAGTCCGAGACTGGAAACCAACTTAAATAAAGAAGAAACAATTCCACTAGTACTGCGTTGTGGCAATTCGCAATTATTTATGTGGAGCATACAGGTGTGCGGAATATAAAGCATTTATTCCGTAGCTGAAGCTGTACAAATGAGAATTTAGGCTGAGACTTGGCTCAGGCTTGTCGCGTCCCGGAGCTTAATAGTTACAAACTTCAGATCCGCTTTCCAACGGTGCCTTTACTTGAATAACGACGCGAAGAAGACAATAAAAGTTGATGATTTATCATAAAGTTGATGGATTCATTGCGTTGGAAAAATGAGGATATCAAATCACAAGATTGAATAAAGAAATATCAGTTACAAGCGATCACGGTTAACTTGAGTGGAAAATAAAAACCTTGGATATAATCAAATGAATTGAGTTTGTTAGGCACATTATTTGATTATTTTTTCCACAAATCTGGACAAAGAATACCGGTTGTAATAAAATACCCGGTGACATTAATTAAGTTAACAGAGTCCTAATATTCTCAGGTAGCGAATCTCGCCGCACACGTTTAAACAAGCAAGAAGATCATGTCACCTTTAAATATGTATCGAAGCAAGCAGTCGATTGCGCAGCACGTAGTTTACGCAGCAAATCGTTGTTACATCAGGTTCGGTCAATAAATAAGGGTCTCACGTACGCTGAAAGTGAGATAGTGGAATAATAGGGTACGGAGTTACGAGAGTCCCTCAGGCGGGCGACTTGCGAGCGGTAAGCCGCAGTTTAGGTCTTAGCGGCTGGTCGTACCTGACGAAACCAATTCCCTATTTGATATCACTCCCGAGGGCATGTAACCTTTACAAATAGATTGGAATCTTGTTTGTACTGTGAATTATTGAATTCGTTTATTTTCGTATAGGTAGGTACGCGTGTTGTTATTGGTGAAATTATAGAGGTTCTAACTTTTGTTTTCCTTCTAAGTTAGTAGTTAGTCCCGAATCAAATTGTAAGGTGACTTGATTCGGGACTAACACAAAATTAACAACAAACCGCCAGAAATACTAGACAGTTCAAAATGGACAACAGTTCCTGACAAATAGTTAAAGATAAAATTTTGAAGCTCGATTACTGAATAGCACCCTACATTTACAAGTAACTGGGT
This sequence comes from Hyppa rectilinea, assembly GCA_951799385.1. Lineage (NCBI taxonomy): Eukaryota > Metazoa > Arthropoda > Insecta > Lepidoptera > Noctuidae > Hyppa > Hyppa rectilinea. The sequence goes on along the minus strand of OX637312.1, from coordinate 14,332,138 downwards.
CACACGATACCTCTTAGTAATAAAGGTTGTCAGATTTTTGGGCTTCTGAATATCCGTGACGAATGTCAAAGGTCCACATATGACAGCCGGGACCAACGACTTACGTGGTTTCCGAGGTACGGAAGGTTTTCGGTATGTTAAGATGGTCAGGCATCCACGGACCAACCGCGGCAAGCGTACTTTAACCGGATCGATCGGCTCGTGCGGCTGTTATTTCTTAGCCAAGGTTTTTTTTTTAAATATTGTGAGTCGATTAGTTTAGCACAAACCTCAAAATCACATCTTTAAAATTCTAACGAACCGCACCAATGAAAAATCTTAAGCACAATGGTTTAGTGCACCCAGCATTAATTTCCCGCGAGACTGCAGGCATAAAATATTCAAGCCGTGCACAGGCGAAAGAATTCGCTGGCGGTGCACGTTTTTAATTGGAAAAAGAAAAAAATTAAAACACCAGCCTACGCGAGTATAGGCCGAGCTATAAATTAGTCAAGTTAGGAAACGCCAGTGAAGTGTTAACACATGAGAAAATTGAACCGACTGAAAACAACGGTTGAACCTTAGAATTTTAGGACAACACTGCGCCGACCAACCTATTACGACACGTCTAGCTCACCCCAGTTAGTGAATTTAATTGTATTCTGTAGTACACTTTGGGAGGACTCATGAATGTTTAAAACAATAGTCTATTGTACTGTTCCAATTAAAGCAATTAACCATATTCCAAAATTCTTGATGCAAAATTCGAACTGAAGTGTCGTCGGTGCTTCTGTAACAGACAGCCTTGACCCGAATGTGGTTCATTAAATTTCACTGCCTCGCTTATGCCAATTGCTGAATGACAATTAAAGAGAACCTTGGGAGTAACGGCTGACTGAAAACATTATTTTTTTTATTATGCTTATACTCATTTTATTAGGTCTTCAAACAACGACATCGGCGAAGGTAGGACACTAACGGTTATATTGTATAGGAAAAATATTCGATTTTGTTCATTTCTATTCTGAATTCTAATTGAAAAACATAGGAGTCTAAGTCCACAGAACAGTTCAATTCAATGTGCACAGTGATTGCTACTTAATATTCATTGATTCAACTGTAACAATAGCGACAGCTATGTGCATATACTCTAACTAAACTCGTTAATGATAATACGTGGAATTTGAAGGGTAAAGGATGATCTTGATTTAGTTTTAAAAATCACCATGTAGGCAAGTAGAACCAACTGGCAAGCTACGGTCCCGCCTGGACGTAAGTTTTGAATTTACTAAGGTTTAGTTTTAGCAGAAAAATCACAGACATTACAAGTCAAAAATGAGAAATTGTTTTGCTCTTTCTGGATGTAAATATCCACATTACAATAATGAATGTGTGTTATTATTAATATCTATGGAAACAAACATGTTTACAGAACTTCAGCTAGTTATTGCGAATGGCATAGGCTTTAGGTGAAATTGAAATCCAAAAGGTCTACGTGTTATTATTGATGTCTCTGTGAGCTTTTCTGATATATATTAAAACACGCTGTTATTCTGAACGGTATACAAATTAAATGCAGGAGAACTTCCAAAAAAGATAGGCAAACAAACGATGAGTATATGACATTGCCAATTAAACTTCACTGCCTAAACCACCGGAAAATTCCCTCAAGAGTTGCAGAGCAGCATGAATATGTACAAGTTGGGTGGGAAATCACTGCCAGAACTCGAAACAAATATAAGGCATACAGATCGCTGACTGCTGCAGTCAAGAATTGGGTCAGTGGGTCATCGGTTCGCAGTTGCTGTCATACAATGAGATATCTCTGCAGAGCCAACCGGGTTTTGCATCAGCTGTCCGTTGCCGAATTCCCCTGGCACGAGGATAGAGAGAAAATAAAAGTTTCGGCAGCTTGCTTCAAAACGATTAATATGAATTTTTCTTTTAAAAATGTCCACAACTGTCCGTGACGACAGCACTTTATTAATTTCAGTCACGGTTCCCTCCCCAATCTGGGCCGGTGAAAAATATCGCCACCGGCACAGCAGAACACGATAATGAAAATAAATCAGCGAAACGCCGCGTGCCTTTGCATCGTAAAACCTCGATACGTGCCCGGACCACTTCGGTGAGACGCGGAAAAACCGCAGTCACTATTCGTTTTTCGAGGGTTAAGTCAACAAGCTCTAATGGAAACATAATACGGGCATAAGTATGAGGTACCTTTATTTCGGGGTCGCGAAAGAGAAAATGATGCGGGAGGGCTTTTGTTTATTCTTTATTTGTTTTACCCCTGAAATGTGGGTTTCGTTGTAGTAGGTTCTTAGGTGGGCTTCAAAGGCATACAATCCTAAATATGAATTAAAGGTAGCAGTGCTTACTACATTTTTAAACCCTTACAGCACCCTGACTAACATGAAACATTTTAGGAAAAATAAAAAAATCTGAAAATAAAATAAATTTTGGCAATGGCCGTGATGTCCCATAAAAGCAATAACGGTACATATCACAGTAGGAATTAAAACGGCCATTCCCACTTGTGACACATAAAAAATAATAAAGCTCCTACAGGTACGCGGGTACTTTTATTTTTACAGCAATGCATAAAGTCACTTTATGTCGGTCGCGTATTGAAACGGGGTGTCACCTCAGGCGGTAGGGGAAATGGGTCATGGTCTATGGTACAGTTAGGTAAATGTACCATCAGCTGTAAAAAGATGACAATTGAATGACCCAGGGGACTACGCTCTGGAAGTTTCCGCTGACCACTCAAAGATTAAACACGAAAGGTTTGTTCCCTAGCTCTATATATTTTTTCATAATGATTTATTCAATATGACTGTATTATCACATGAGAAGCAGTAAATCCGAACGGTAAAGTCTTTATTTTATTCTTTAACAGCACTCATACTACATCCTATAACGAGACAAAGATATGCAGGGGTAACAACTTCACATCCATAATGATGTTATTATGCACGAAAATCGAGGCAATGAAGCAATTTATGCATCATACACCAAAGCTATTTCAGACAATAAGCAAATAGAATAGCTATTATTGCATGATAATTAAAAATTGCAGGATAACTTTACTGGAATGCCAAAAGCTAGTTAGGAAGTCTCACAACTAAGTTATGAATTTAACGAAGAAGAAGTGAAATTAGATTGTAAGATTTGATTGTTGATTTGAGAAAAGCGACTAAGAAACTAAGTTGTCGATAGAATGGTCAAGCTGAGATATCAATGTCATATTTATTATACTGGGCCCTAGAAAGACACCTGCACTAAAATGGACATAGTGAATCGGCAAACGCAGTCTCAGAAGTCCTCAGACTAGATTTAAGTAATTCAGTCTCTTTATCCTTACTAGTATTATAAATTCGAAAGTAATTCTGTCTGTCTGTCACCTGTTCTCGCCTAAATCACTGAACGGATTTCGATAAATTTTGGCAGAGATAGATTGCATCCCGGGGAAGGACATAGGTTACTTTTTGTCTCAAAAGAATCTACCGATATTGCGATATAACCCTCCACGCGGACAAAGTCGCGGACAAAAGCTAGTATTTAATAAATCGTGAAACCCCCTAACATCAGATATGCTTGCAGGTAACAACTAACAACACGGTTTTATACAACACGCAATTTAAATGCGGTGAAACGTAACAAAATAAATTAATAGACGAGTTGCATTTTTATCAGACAAGTTTTAATAAAGGTAAGAATAAATTCCCGAAATGAAAAAGAAGTGGATCAATTCTTGCAAAAGTAATAATCGAGAAAACAGATCAGTCCCAAAGATTATACTTTTAATTAGGGGGATTTGAGGAGTTTTTTGGCAGATAGAAATGAAAATTCTTTGGTTTTACCTATTGAGCGGCGCTTCTTCGTTTGCAAACTAAGCCAATTTAATCCTACAAACGGCTCACTCGCCCAAACTAAATCCTTTTCAATTTCTCGAACGCTAATCGCTTCGCCATAGCACTTGGTTGTGGCAAGCGAGCCGAGCGAACACGATGCTCTACAATACTGTTAAGAGATATTTACATTAGGGTTAAATTCGTAGAAGCTTTACAATAACAGCACTCATTCCTAATAACTAGGAAATATGAGAATTATCATTTATCGTCCAAACCAAAAGCCCTAAGGAAAAAGGATTCTATGACTTCATGAATTATTTTTCTAAACAGTATGATTTACAATAGTATACTTATAAAAAATGAATCCGTTTTATTGGATACACGTGTCGTCTTGAAATCCTAATGCTCTACAATACTGTTAAGAGATATTTACATTAGGGTTAAATTCGTAGAAGCTTTACAATAACAGCACTCATTCCTAATAACTAGGAAATATGAGAATTATCATTTGTCGTCCAAAAGCCCTAAGGAAAAAGGATTCTATGACTTCATGAATTATTTTTCTAAACAGTATGATTTACAATAGTATACTTATAAAAAATGAATCCGAACATTTTATTGGATACACGTGTCGTCTTGAAATCCTATTGACCCGCGACCCGTCAAAAGCTGGACGTTTCCTTAATCCTAGCAAAAAAGGATTTAAGCAAAGCCTTAACGGTACCACAGTCACACTTAACACCGAAATTTAGAAAATGAGAGGACTGAGACGGGTCAGCATTAGATTATACCTCGGAAACGTATCAACGAAAGCTCCCATGAAGAGGGTAACGAAATGAGGTTATACATTTGCGAGTCGAATTAAGTTTGCTGAGGAATTTTAATTTGAAAATTTTAAGTGCTCATTTTCGAATTAATTTAGAGCTTGTAATTACTGATTTCGGTGATAAAGTGCTGTAATATAAGATCGTTGAATCCATTTCATCAAGCAAGGTTAGACTTTGATAAGACTACTGCAAAAACAATGAACTAATTGAGAACGGTCTTTGAGAACTCATAAAAAGTAGTGTGTGGACCATAACAGTTAATGGTATTTAGATCAATGGCATTAATCAATATATAAAATCCAACAACTAATTTGACTTGTAATGAGTTATGCACCCGTCGGAAAAGGTGACCACCACAACATTTTCAACAAACAATAACCAATCACTTAAATCAATAACTTTTTCACCTCACAGGCTCGGAAAGAGTCTGTTTGTCATTCCAAATCTGAGCCGAAAATCGATTTTTGCTCTCTAGCGTGGAAAGAGTTTTTAAAATTCGAACCTTTTTATTTAATAATTTTCTATACTGCCACTACCTGCTACTGTCCACTGACAATGCATGACACGGTCTAAAATAAAATATTAAATAATACCGCTCACCTTAAAAACTTCCATCACAGTACAGAAATTAAATATTTTGCGGGGATATAATTGAAAAATTGGAATTAATGTTAATAAGTATTCCATTTGATTAAAAAAATCTGTGACGTCACATATGAATATGTCATAAAAATACTACCCTGTCAAATACCCAATTGTGTAGTAATTTAAGTTTAATTTTTTAAATAAAATAAATACTAATATAAATTATATTATTTAATCCTTTGCTTGGCAAAAATAAATATGTATTAAATTAAATTAGTTAGTTATTTGTATTAAATTAGTTTTTTTCTTTCATTCTCCTTAGAGGACAAGTAGGATATAGAACAAAATACAGGGTATTTAATTTTGGAGATATTCTATGTAACTCATAAGATACATTGCCAAGTATCTGTTATTTTCTTCACATGAGTCAATGTATCTGAGACGCTCGAACAAAATAAAACTCAACAACACCTGTTTTCTTGCACCTAGCAGTTTCCTCGCTGTAGTGAGGTGAAAAATTGTGTGTTGCGCTCGGCAGCAAAGCTTTTCTGCGTCTCGTACCTTTGAAACCTTCGTTACGCTCAGGATTCTATATTTGAACCACTCGCTTCGCTCATGGTTCAACCCTAGAATCCTTCGCTTACTCAGGTTTCAATAGAAGTACTCGCGCCAAAAATCAACTTTCCAGCCTTGCATAACAAATAACTATTTCATTTGAAAAAATAATTTTCAGGAATGCCCAAAAGGCATCTAATATAAACTAGGAGCGGGCTGACATGCCGGGATTACGGCAGTTAACAAGGACTTACAGGCGATCCCACTCGATATGTAGGCGATATACAAAGAGAGTACTAAATGTCAGTGGCTTGCCAACTATTAGATGTATCGTTCACATTTTGCGTGCTACACAGTTTTTTCTTTCTCAATTTGTTGTCTTTCATGACCAGAAATACTGAATACAGAAACTGTTTACTTAATAAATACTTAATAAAACCATAAAATATTTTGGGTGGGCACTAAACAAAAACCCATTTCAAAATATTTGAAAAACCTGCCCAGCAACAGCTTGTAACAATTGATAAAGCCACCCCTTTGTGTGATAAGCATGACAAAATGTACGTATTTTGAATACCAATTTTCAAGGTACATTTATCACTAGGTCCACCTACGCTTTTTGAAATAGTGAAGCATTTTTTCTTTTAATACTGTCATCTAAGTTCGTAGAAAGGGTGTTGAATGTTTCAAATGCGAAGAAAATCAAGGCAGTCCGAACAATACACGTGATTGGCGCGCACACTAATGTAGCTCACTGACATCGTCTACGCGGCGACCTCTAGACATCTCAGGTGACTACAGACGAATCGTACTTAGAAAATACATCACATTTCGCCGCGGCAACGAATGTAATTGCCATTTAACGAACAAAAAAACTACAAGAAGCTATCGCCGGTAGCGACAACGTTTGAATTGATGATGTTTTTGGAAAGGTCGATTTGATGATAGGCACTGGTTGAATCCAAATATTGTTTGCGTGTGTTGATGTGGTACGTTACTTACAATGTTGTAGTTTAGCACATAAAAATGCCACTATTTGGTTAGTTGTTGAGCGTAATATGAGCGGATAGCGCGTGGTGATTCCCGCTTGGCGCGACGTCGACTGGCAGTCGGCCGGGCGCTTCGGAGGCTGCGCGGACCTGCCTCCCCCGCCTTCATTCACTCCACTGTCGAGGCCCAGCTCAAAACAGCCGGACTTTTAATGCGGCATGTGCTCTTTTCACACAAAACAGAGGTCCAACTCGTGTCAGCATTAGAGATTCAAGATCAGCTAAAAAAGGATTTATGATATCGCAAGGTCTTAACGGTCGCTGCGTATAAGTGATTAGCTTGACAATTTGCTTGAATTTAAATATATCTAGACAAAAGACAGATAACTTTCATATTTCTCCTTTTAATAAATCGAGTTTTGGACAACAAAGAAACTATCCCGTAGCTACATAAACGAATTGCACGTAGAGATTAACGCGTTTATGCGCCAAGTAAATTACCCTCATCCTATCCTTAACCCAATTTCGTAAGTAAGGGAGTCATACATTTTACAGCTACGAATCAATTTCACTGCAGAAACAAAGAGAATTGGGTGAACTGGTGAAGAATTCATATGATGATACCTTTTAGACCAGACCAGACCTCAAATCTTGGAAAAAGCTTGTGTCTAATTTGGAAAGCCACATGTTTAGAAACTAAGAATTTAAACCTTAACATTAAGAAAACTTTTTATATAAGTAACATTAAATCGATTTCGCTGAAACGCTAGTAAATTCAATAAGTTGTGTTTACCAGGCAGAGTAATCAATAGATCTATCAGACAAACTAAATTTAGATCTGGATTCGTAATTTAAATAAACTCAGACTAAGTTTGCTAGAAAAATACAACGCTAATAATGAAATACTGTATGTACTTAAACCTTACATAGTGTTGTAAAACATTGAATGGATGAAAGACAACCCAAAAAGAACACTACAAGACATCATATACCTACCGACATCTGGCTATTTGGTTAAACAAACATAAAACATTACAGAGATCAGACCCAAGCATAGCAAAAACTATTGTGGAAAGACCAAAAGGAAAATGTATGAGGATGCGCTTCGCTTCTAAATAAATCAAATTTTCGTTGTTGCATCGTAACAGAGCAGCTATGCAAATTGGTGATACTATGTTTGATGTTCCGGGATCACCCGAAAGGGGAGCCGAGCTGGAAATAATTCAATTTTAGGACCGATCATACGAGCGGGCACTCTCTAACCAACCTCCGATTTATTCATAAATAAAACAACGAAACCGAACATGCTACTACACCGGGCGTTACGGCTAGGTTTCCGTGTGATTCGATCAAGAGCCCGTTGTGATGCTCAATTCTAACTGATCAGGAATAAATTCTATTTCAGCAGGAATATCCTATAATTTATTCTGACGCCCGTAACGTAGTGGAGTTTCCGTTGTTTTGGGATCCGAATATTGTAAGACACTGTGAAAGAGTGAATTATGCAGGAGAGTGAGTCCATTTTCTGCAAAGATTATGCTTGACTTGGGTGGAACAGTGGGGAGTTTGATGGTTAGCAATTGCATCCGAAAAGATAATAAAATGTAGTCGTTACGTTGTAAAAGATATATGTAGTCTTGCTTTGAAAAGCCTGCATTCAGAATTACTAAAAACCATATCTACATCAATGTACTAATTCTTCAGATAAATTGTTTCCCTTCAAGAGATAGCTCAGTGAATCAAGCATTGAGATGCGTGTGCGGAATGAGGTATGTAAAATCACTTACAAAGGAGGTTTATTTAAGCCTACAGAATTAATTAGCGAAATATGGAGATAACAAACAAGGAGAGGCTTTTCTCGGCAGCCTTCACCTGCCTGTCATTAAAATTTCCACTGTGATTTCTACCCGTCATATCATTTCTCGTTACGGTTTCCAATTTAGTGCGGGTTCCAAATTATTTTCTCACCTTAACACATTTTTCTTCACTATTTTGGCATTAAGAATGCCATTGAAAACAATGAAAATAAATTCATACATCAGCAATGTATTCGAAGAGTTTTTGTAGATCAATTTTGCCGATATCACAAATAACGTAAACGTTACAGAAAGATTAAAAAAAAAACTTTTACGTTGCTTTTATAAATACACTAGCTTCCGCCCGCGGCTTCGCCCGCATAATATGTCAACAAATTATACACATAAACCTTCCTCTTGAATCACTCTACCTATTACAAAAAACCGCATCAAAATCCGTTGCGTAATTTTAAAGATTTAAGCATACAGACAAACAAACAGACAAAAATAGCGACTTTGTTTTATACTATGTAGTGATATACTTGGACAAACTAGATATGCATCCAAATTTCCTCGTCGCAATTGCATTTGAAACGGTGGTACCGTTTTTGTTTGATTCGAGACCAACCGGAGCACGAACGCCGAATAGGATTATAAGGGGCACAGTTACCTTGACCCACATAGCCCGGAGACTAGCGGTTGACCCGTGATGCGCTTGTTACAATTGAAGGGAAATATTCTCCAGACGAGGACAGAATTTGAATGGCGGATACCTGGAGGAAGTGAATACCATAAAAACACTATTTATTGAAAATATAGCCCAAACAACCAAATAAAAAGCTTTTAATAGGACCGACCGTGGGCTATTTCTACAAAGTTAGGATAAGTACCTAGTTTTATTTCTAAAGTTGGCAAGCGAATACCCCCAGCATGGATAAATTCGTTAGAAAATTTCCAAGAAATTAGCAATTAAGCTCATTTCTACATCGGGAACTTAAATGAGATGTTACGAGTTTGCAGTAGTGCGATATTTTCAAGTAGATATGAAACGTAAAAACTTTAATAATATCGGGACCTATATATGTATGAACATATGAGTAGATGACACGAAAGTAATGGCCCAGAGAAAAAATAAAGGAGGGAAGCTGAAGGAAAAATATATTTTAATGCAGAATGCTCTCCGAGGTGGAAACTGTCATATTAATATTCATAGTGACCTTGGGACCTTCCCGCGTGGCGACATAATCTTTATTCAAACCACCCTAAAGTTAATACTCACTACTAAGCCGATTACCGGCATAACTAAAGCGTTTTCATTTATATGCGTTTTGACTTTGATTTGGATTATGTTCAATGGATTTTTATTCTATACCAACGAGTAAAAACATTATATGTTTTTAAAGACACGTTTGGATTACGAAGCTAAGATCCTTTATTTGTAACCTTATTACATGACCAAAGAAAAAAAATACAACCATGTTGTATATTTTGTAGTAAATAAATTTTCTACGGCATTAATTCAGCGTTTATACTTCTTCTGGCACACCCAACTTTCATTCGCAGATTCTTAAAGTACAAGAGCACACTATTGTTAAGAACTAGTGCAGTGTTCACATTTATTAGACTGAAAAATATTTTCAAACTGATATTAGCCATCTTTACTAATTAAGTACATGTATCTAAATGTGCTGTGGTCGGAGCAAAACCTTCACGGAAGTTTTTTCGAGCAGAGCTTTCAGGCTTTTTATAGAAGCAGTTTCACATACATCGCTTTATTAACGCCGTCTATGCGCGTTTAACGCACTGCCAACAAAATTTGTGCATAGTTTTCAAGTTTAAGGTTTTTCCTTACTCACGCCGACGACGCGGACTATACGAAACGCGCATCGAAGGCCTTGTAAAGACGTGTTTTCAGTTCCAGGAATCTTTGTATTAAAATGAAAATAAATATCGTCAAGCTTACCATCATAACAACATACATGCCTGTATTGTCTCGAAGGGTGAGGTGGAGTGTACTTATACACTCACATTGAGCCAGTTGTTAAAATCGTATGTATGTTATAGAACGCGAGCCAAACAGCTATTTAGTATTCGATTCTCAATTATTTATTGTGTTCCATAATGTTGGTAAAAACAGTTGGTACGCTTAGATTTAATGTACCTACTTAACAATTATAGACCCTGTCGGTGTCTATGAAAGGAGGTTTATTGTAATGGAGGGTAAAGCGCTTATTTGTGATTATTTTACTTATAAATGTGTTCTGGTAGGTGTATTTTAATGTTATTACTTCTTTTCTTTTATAATTTAAATTATTCAAAAATTCTCATAAAATCTCCATTTTATGGACAATTCTATATTTATTATGGACTAGAATTTATTATAAATAGAAAATAAGTTACTGTAATATGTGTGTATTTTATACACATTAATTCCTAGTTATTGATGACATTATATGTTTGTAAAATAGGTCCTGAGTTGGACCTACAACAGTTTTTGAAAAGAGTGACTTAAGTTGTTGATAAATATTATTAACTAGCTTCCGCCCGCGGCTTTGCCCGCATAATATGTCGACAAATTATACACATAAACCTTCCTCTTCAATAACTCTATCTATTAAAAAAACCGCATCAAAATCCGTTGCGTAGTTTTAAAGATTTAAGCATACATAGGGATAAAGGGACAGAGAAAGCGACTTTGTTTTATACTATGTAGTGAAGACTTAATTAATTATAGGTAATAAAAGTTATAAAGAAAGTTTGTGCTAAAATATTGAACGGATAGCTATAAAATAACGATAGGTTTATGAATTAGAGGCGACTGGCGCTATTGTGGAAGCCACACACGAAGTTACCTCGTAATAACCTGACTTCTCCATTGCGGCAACGGCTAACTTTTGTGGTAACGAAAGTGCGGTCTCATCCCTATGGTTATGTCAGGCATATTCAAAAGTTCAGTGAGCTATTTTAGCTTTTTTTTTTTTAAGGCTGGGAAATCATCCAATGACTGCTCCCGCTCTGGGTGGAGCGGAAGGGAGTGTCAGACTCTTACTGACTAAAACCCATCCATGTTCCTTCCATAGCCCTTTATGTTCCGGGGTAGCGGTAACCCTTTCGGACAATCCCGCTTACCCGGCAGGCTTGGTCCTGAGGGGCCCCTTCATATGCTGACATCTCTTTGAGGCGCGCGTGGAACATATACGCGCCGTGCGGCACGGGTCTGGTGCTGATCGGACGGTGAGTCACCCATTAGGTACTCACCGTCCGCAGGCTAGCTTGAAAGATAATTTTGGTTAATTACACCAAAGTGTCCCTCTCGCAGAGAGAAGGCCTGTGTCTCAGCAGTGGGAACATTATAAACTGATGATGTTATGTAAACCTAAATTATAATTTCGGCCAGTCTTTTATTGAAGAGTAATTGCTCTCATGCTGTAATTAGCTATCGTCTAAGTGCAAAAAGTCAACAGTAAAATAGAAAGCTGTAAAACATTTCAACTTTTAGTTCGTAGCTGGAAAGCTTGAAAAAAAAACATACGCGAAAAGAAAATTCCTAAAGTATTAGCGAGCTATTTATAAACCTGAGACAAGTATTCAAAGAAAACATTCTGTAAAAGGAATCTTCATTAAGGCTGGAGTATTAAAATACTTCTAGTTATAAAAAAGGCAGCCATTTTATCTGATTAAACCGGGGGTGTATGACCAAACAAACAAATTACGTCAACATGCAAGTACCTTGGTCGTATCTGAGTATAATAAAACCTACAATTTATTAACGACTTCGTTATTTTTTTTTTTGCAAATGGTTGTTATTAAGAGAGGCGACATCAACATGTAGACAATGCGGTACTTAGTTAAGAGTAAAGTAACGGACTAGTAGTCTTCAGATACAGGATTAAGTTTCATTACCTTTACAGAAGTCAACCAGATAGAAGTTCGTTATTGTTTTTTTAGTAACTACTGTGCCTACTTTGGTGTCATAAATTGGAGATTTCTCAAAATATCGTCTAACATACACTATTATCATAAGAGAGAGAGTGTTCGTGAATTCGAACCCAGGCAAGCACTTCGTCTGTTTAATTTCATCACCACTTGCTCTCAAAACGGTGAAGGAAAACATTATGAGTAAACCGGAGGACATGACCTTGAACCAAAAAATCGAAGACATGTGGCATCTTCTACCAACCCGCATGGGCCTGCGTGGTGGAATAAGCCTCACTCCCTCTCACAGATTGGAGGCCCGTGTCCCATCAGCGGGAACATTATAAGCAGATAATGCATCATAATAAAGTTTTTACCAGAATCGTGAGCTGAAAAGTAAAGCATAGCAAAAATAACGAAAACATACCTCATAAGAAAAGGGTGTATATGTCACCGTTAGATTGTAGAGATCGTTAGATTACAATCTATCTAGCGAGATTGTAAACTATCGATAGATTGTCAACCGTATCATTATGATTGCAATTTGACTCATTATTCTTCGCTATATTGTAATCTACCGAAGTGAAACCGTTAAATTACAATCTGAATAAAAATAACCTCTTATTTCCATATTTTTTTCTATATAATCTAGTCGTTTCTGGCACTCGCCGGCCGCTTCCGCGGCACCGCTCGCTTCGCTCGCTCGGCTCGTGCGTAGGTGGTCACAGTTTTAACCTAACGTAACCATTTTTTTAAACGTCCTACACACAACACAATTTGACCGCTTCCCATCGATAGATTACAATCATAATGATACGGTTCACAATCTATCGATAGTTTACAATCTTACTAGATAGATTGTAATATAACGATGTTTACAATCTTACGGTGATATATACACCACCCTATCTGTCTTTTAAAAGACATTGACAAAGTCAGAGCTTACAAAATTGTTTCCTTCACGTTCTGACGTGGTTATATTATACGTCACGTGCCCGTGACAATTGTATTGCGCAACGCATGAGGTGTTCAAAATACGGCAACATTAGCGGAATCTTTTAACATTAATACTGGGAGTGAATACCGTAAAGCTGTCTCGTTTTTGTGGGCGATGCATGAAATTTAAGAAAAGAAATAGCATATCAATTTGTTCAGCCTTTTCCCAACTATGTTGGGGTCTGCTTCCAGTCTAACCGAATTCAGCTGAATACCAGTATTTTAAATGGAGCGACTGCCGATGTGACCTCCACAACCCAGTCAGAAACTGTGTAATACGATACCCCTTGGTGAGACTTGCTGTCAGACTTTCGGGCTTCTGACTACCCATAACGACTGTCAAAGATCCACGAATGACAGCGGGACCAACGGCTTAACGTGCTTTCCGAGGCATGGAGGAGTCTCGATATGTAAAGATGGTCGCCCATCTACGGACTAACTCCGGCTAGCGTAGCTTAACCTGGTGGATCGATGCGTGCGGCTGTTATTACTTAGCCATGAGCTCCTCCGGGGAAAAAAATAGTAAATGAACATTAAATTAAGCGAAGAACAAATGCCAACGGTGTTTTGAAATGGTATCTAGTCTTCTTATCATCAGCTTTTAACAGTCCCCTGGGCTCTCCAAATCGCGCCGTTCAGCTCGATTCTCGGCAACTCTTATTCATCGGCTATCAGTCACCCTGCGAAGATCGTCACTCTTCCTAACCTGATGGCTTCTTACCTAGCGTTGGCCGAATCACGATCTCCACTCAAGAACAAGTCTACCCCGACGATCATTGGTTCTACGGCTAATATGGCTGGTCCATTGCCATTTCAGCTTGCTAATTCCGTGAGCTATGTCGACAACTTTGGTTCTTATTCTTCTAGGTGCTGAATATCTCATATTACCTAACACCGTAATGTATTCCGTTCATCAATACGAAGACAAAGGCATTCTAATCGATACTCAATAATTATAGGAATTGGTTCCGTATCACTGAATAACTTAATCACAATTAATTCTCGGACGTAGAAGTCAATTTACCGCCCGCTCTCATACACACCACGACCTCTAACGATGTTGGCGGTCCAACAACCAAGTTGCCCCATAAAAACGGAATATCAAATGAAAATTTCTTTCCGCTTGCTCGGTTTACTGCGGTCAACCCCGACTACGGGTGCAGTTTACAACACTTTTTTTTTTGTTTTGATACTCAGTAGGTATCATGACGGCCAGATATCTTAATTCATTAGGTACATTTTCGTTTAACTTTTTTGCTCGTACAACGTCGGTAAAAAGTTGTTACTAATGTCAGATACCGTACAAGCGTTATGAGAGCGAGATTAATAACGGAGAAGTAAAAACTACTAAGTAGCGAGATTAATAAATGTAGCCGAGACAAGGTGTTGTGGCTGAGAAACTATCCATTTCCTGCGACTTTACGTGCAGACACAATTCTAAGAGCAAAAAATTCAAGTTAATATTACTCACGTTTCAAGAAAAATATATATCAAAATAAGACATTTATCTAAAAAAATAAAATTCCCATAAGGGAAATTCATATTCACGATGTTTTTTCACGTGGAAACTCACTCGACGGCGCGAACAGGTGAATTATCATATTTATTGTTGGTCGTAAATCCATACATTATTCCTTGACTTAGGGCACCAGGCACCACTAAACCTTCTAATACAAAATATATGAGCTTTATCTAAAAATAGGTAAGTGCTAGAGGTAGCCATACCCAAAATTATCACTTACGAGCATAAACTAAATTTAATTTTAACAGTACTGGCCCGATACTGTTGCGACCTTTAATTAAAACAATTTGGGTTTAAATATAGACGCAAATACTTACCCTTATATAAGAGCGTAGGTAATTAAGTTTTTATGAAGAAACAATTACGCACAATCATTCAGAAAAATGTTTGTCATCTCTATTGAAGAAAACGGTCGTTTAGGTATTTGTGATAGTATTAAATTAAAAAGTAATACCTATAGACAATTCAGAAGCAGCAATTTTATAGAATACTTACTAGTTAAATGCCCTAGGGACTTAACTATTCCTAGAATTAAATTACAACTTTGTTAATGAGAATGGAATATTCGAAGTTTAATATAAAAACTAGTTAATATTGTTTTCTAAAATCATCGAATAATAATAATTATGTAAGCATTAATTATTACGCTTCTTTTTTTCAATATACCTAAGTGAGCTATTTATTTTTGTTTGGCAAGAACTGGGTACCTGTCAGTAAAAATCGATCATGATTTGCACATCTTAGCGCTACAACGATGTGTTATCACGACCAAAACAGTCCTTTGTTTTCCAAAAAAGTCTCTCTGACATAACACTACATGCGTCTCGTCTAAGAAGTCAGACGGTCCTACGGTCCTATAGCCTCGTATACATTTCACACCACCTTGCTTTTGTGGGTTTGCGGCATGTCCCCGACACTCGCGACCCTCATCAGTTTCTCTTCTGTCAGGGGGGGCCCGACGAATGAAACGCGAGCAGCGATAGCTAACGCGATACGCGATAATGTAATAAGAAAAAGTTGCTATGCTCGACGTAAGTGTAGTTGGCGTTTTTGTTACTTGGCTATGAAGAAGTATGACAGGTTTGTCAAAAGGGAAGGTGAAAGCGAATAACAGCTTAGCAAAATAGTTTAGGTATATATATGTAAGTATTCACGAGCGGCGAAAAGAACAGAAGTTTTTTCTATTTCGTTTCAAATAAAATAAATGCCCTCCTAATACTCTTCACGTACTAAATACTATTTTATATTTAGACATTCCTTAAGTCATTGACTGCCACGCATCAGACACAATAGAAAAACTATTGTTTGTCGGACACACGGTGGCCGCGTTGGCGTTCAACGTGTTAAATGATAATTGATTTTATTTCTGTAAATAGGTTTTGACAAACACGTTTACACGTTAATATATTTTTTTTAAACTAGATTAGGTCGGCGTTTTCTATTTGAATACTCGGAGAAGAAAGGCCGTAACAAACTCAGAAGTCATATTTTAAGTCTAGACACAATCTTGGTCTGATCACGTGAAAAACATGTAGGTTAAATATACCTAAAATATATAGGTACCTCATATTACTGATTTAAGGTTTTTAATTCGTGCACCAAATTAAAATTTTGTAAGAAGCTGTTGACCCGTTAAGAAAATTACATCATCATCTTCATTTTTAGCTCCATTCTAAGACCTATCGAGAATCTATTCTCAATAATCCCGTCTCTAACAAGCACCACAAAAGAAAAACGTTTAGTGCTCAGAGAACGACACTATTAAAGTAAATGTAGCGATAGACTTAGCTATAATAAAATTTTATCTAAATGCACCTTCATTAATCACATCAACGGTTTTTATTTTTTTGATGAACGTATAGAAGCGTATCTCTAGTGTAACAGATACAATATTCTACGCCAAGATCGTTAGGGTATGATTTAATTTGTGGTTTGTCGTCTCAGAATGTTTTCTTGCCAAACGGCTTTGTGTGTTCACAACATTATTTTGTCGAAAAAATCTGAATGTAAGTACACGCGTTATTGTAAACTCGCCATAATGAAAATTTGCCACAAGTAAAAAATATAGTAAACTTGCCACAGTGACAAAATAATTCACAACAGGTATAGTAAACTCGTCACAGGTAGGTCAAACTTGTTTTGGATGTACCGACAGTAAAACGATATTCGTTTAACATTATTGTTTAGTAAAAGTAATGTAGTTTCCGAATAAAGAAAAAGAAGAAAACTGTATAAAAAAATATGATCCATGGGCCATGTGGCCATGGCCATTAAACACTACTACTTCGTTTGTTATCGGTACTTTTAAAGCTGTGGCAAGTTTTCGTGAGACAGATAAGACTGTGGCGAGTTTACTATAATTTTTACTTGTGGCAAATTTTCACTATGGCGAGTTTACAATAAAAAAGTCCCAGATCTACTCATTAGCTATCATGGTCCCTGGCACAGGCAACTGAAGGATCACGGATGGGTTTTAGTAGGGATAGATAGATAGGAAGGATAACCAAAAAAATCGACTCATTAAAATCATTTTCCAATATTTGGATCAATATTCTAAACCACGTAGCGATTGATCTCTCAATTTTCTTGAGCCGAATGACGCAGAATATAGATGCAACTCACTTTCATATTACATCACTATTCAGGTGATGTTCAAACAAGCAACTGTTTGCTACAACAACTGCGAAAGCCGCTGTCGTTAATTCGATTTTGACCGTGAACAACAAACTACCACCTAATTTATTCAAGCCTCAACTTCCCCTTTAGATAATCTGACCCTAAACTAATAGGTGGCACCGGTGCTGCATACATAACGTCATTCATTAATCAATTATTCCTAGCGCTGCACAAACTTCGAGCAAAATTGAATGTTCACTATTACTAAGCAGCGCTAGTGTGAGCTTTATCTCTATAGCATTTGCTGTTCATTTGAATAATGTTCAGGTAAGAGGTTATAAAAATAAAGGCAGTCAGAGAGCAATTTGCTTAATGCGTTGTGCAATTCAACAAATGGCATTTGATAACTCGAATGCCAGTAATTCTTATAATCATATGGTTGAGATACGTTGAACGAAAGGATACTTCATGAAAATGTGACATTAATTCTCCGTGTGCCTTACTTCAGTCGTGTTTTGTTTATGGAAAACACTTATGTTACATGCAGTGAGAAGAAAAAAACATCGAACATTGCACCTCCAAAACTGCCCTACAAGAACAAACTTTAACAACGTACCTACCCTAAAGCTTCATAGTTTTTTCCAACCGAATAGATATCCGCAAACTACGTTTAAAATTAACTTATTAGTCTTTTTACAAGCATATAAGTAAACCTGTAACAAAAGGGTCAGTAAACCTGTAACAAAAGGGTTAGCCTCAGTTTATGTATGACACAATGTTTTAAGATAAAAAGGGTCCTTTTCATTTGTAAATACACTACCGAAAAAAGAACAAGTGACGATCATAAAACCCTATGGAAAGCTTCAGCTGTTCTCTGTATGTTTAACGGCCACTTCCAGTAATCGAACCTCAATCTAGATATTGGATCCGATTGTCAAACCCATCGGTCTTATTAAAAACGCAAACTCATTTCGTTATGCTACCAAAATTCAATAATTCTTCATTACCAAAATGCTTGATGATTTGAGCCACCCGCAGGTGCGTTTATCCAAGAGATACCCTGATTGAAAAGTACAAAAAAAAAACGTCAAAAAGAGGGGAAAATTGGGTGATTAATTATGTAAATCTGCGCCTCCATGTCACGAGAATGATGCATGAAAATGAGGCTGACAGACGTCTTAAATTAGATGTTTCAAA
This sequence comes from Hyppa rectilinea, assembly GCA_951799385.1. Classification (NCBI taxonomy): domain Eukaryota; kingdom Metazoa; phylum Arthropoda; class Insecta; order Lepidoptera; family Noctuidae; genus Hyppa; species Hyppa rectilinea. Next base: position 14,313,304 of record OX637312.1, on the reverse strand, counting down.
AACAATGATAGGCGCCGAAATAAGGACACGGTTTATTTATTCTCCTTCTGTTCTGCATTCCGAATAATTTTCTTGAGTAAGTTTAATTACAATTATTAACTTTTTTTTTGTTTGTCAAATTTTCAGAAAGGTAGTTATGGATTACTCAAACAAATTCTATTTTACCACCTTACAGTAAGTATTATTGTTATGGTCTTGCCTTTATCTTAATTACTAACTGAAGATAAAAAACGGACAAGTGCGAGTCGGACACGCGCATGACGGGTTCTATATCTATAAAAACGGCAAAAAAAAACACGTTTGCTGTGTGGGAGCCCCTTCAACATTTATTTTATTCTGTTTTTAGTATTTGTTGTTATAGCGGCAACGGAAAACATCATAGTTTGTGAAATTTCAACTGTCTAACTATCAGGGTTCATGAGATACAGCGGAAACATAGTAATAGGGACCCGTTTTACAATTACTACAAAATAATAAAGCAAGAATTCATCCGAGCCAGGTGGTTTAAAATGAAATAGTGTCTTTGCTTGCCGTTTGTATTAATCTAATCCTGGTCAGAGCTAGCGTAGTAACTCAACGAAAGTACCCGGGGATAACATAGCTGGCTCGGTACTTTACTACACCTGGGTATAAATCTGTTCGGATAAATCATTAAGATACCCGTGCTAACTAAAAAAGGATATTTTGCCATCATAAATGTACTACTGTCATAGTGTCTTTTAAGATACAGGCTAGTCCTAGTTTAAGAGATAGAGTCTACTATTGCATCATAATGTAAATATTACTTTTGAACAATTTATACAGTGCAAGTGCTATGTTTTTGTGAAAATAAATACTTTTATTATTATTATATTAAATCAAGGTATTGAAAAGTATTTAATCCGACGCAAATTAAGCCACCTTCGAAAAATAAAATCGTGAATTGAAAAGAGGGTCAAGCGACAGCTGGCTAATGCAACCTGCCGATATTCGATTAAGGTTATATTTTATCATTTCTTTTCATCCCACCTGTGTATTTTTCTATTATTTGCCTGGTTTAAATAAATAGTATTAATGGTGAGTAGTCATTATGCACACACAGCCAATGTTACTGCTATTTCAACAGATAAATAGGTAGAGAAACGTCGGAACATGGCTACTAGCCTTCCAAAATTCCTAAAATCAAATAAGCTTCAAATTCGTTTTGCTTGAAACAATTTCTAAACATCGCCATCGGTTTGCAAACTGGTGAAAATCGAGTAAGTAACCTAAAGGAGTATCCCAATAAATGTATTCAGAATGGTTAACCCTCTGAAGCCACTCCAACTTTTTGATGAATTATAAATGCAAATCGAAACGTCGTCGAAGAGGAAACGGAATTAGATTTTTAAGAAGTAAACTAACCGCAGTTGCGACCTACATTTTGCAGACTAAGGACCACAAGCGCTCAAAAGGCGAACATTGCGATGCAAGTGCTTCACTCATTACTTGAGAGCGAAAAGGACAGCTATAGCGAATGCATTAGGAGCAGTAAATTCTGAAAGTATTACAAGTATTTCTTCATTTAATGCAAGAGAGAAGAGGATGCAAAAATAGAAGAAAACATTTTGAGGTAGAATTCCATGAGAACGTGGAATTATAATAATACACCTAACTAATAATATTCTTACCTTAAAGTGCTTATAAATTCAGATAGTTGGATGATGCTTGTGAGGTGGAACAGTGGATTGCGTTGTTAAAGCAAAACGATTTCGAAGTAAACCCAAAGGTATTAAGATTGACCAACATGCGAGAGAGACAAATATGTAAGGGCGCCGGGCGTCCCAACAAATCGGTTCCATCAATCTGTTGATCGAATTACGATGTTAACGCCCCCTTTAATCACCGAGTGAACCTCTGCGAGGCCATTAATACCTCCAAAGCTGAGCCTCTAATCACCATGGGTTATTGGAGAAGCTGACTCTTCGTTTCTCATAGCAGGTAAGTTTTATGTGACATGTTTTACCTCTTCAAATTTGCTGTGACACGTAGTAATTATTTTGCATGTTAGGTATATTAATCATCTATCATCTACAGGTGTTTCAGATACTTACTACAATTTTAATTTCTATTGTTTTTTTTATATTTAAAAATTAAGTGTAACATATCATTTAAAACATCATAGTCAGGCAAATATGAAAAACAAAAGCAAAGCAATCTAGAAAGACGTTTTAAAGTGCAGCTTGAAATATGGCTCCCGGCTGGTCTTGCTTTTCTGACAGTTGGACATTTTTGTGAACTTTTTGTAAAATTTATGATTTTTAATCAAAACATTCATAATGTAAAACTTCAAAAGACAAAAATAAAAAAGTAACTCGAAAGGTTATTTCTAACTTGATAAGTTACAATCATATTTCAGTTGCAAAATTGCGGTTTATGACAAATGCTTAAAACCATGACGACCACGTGTATTAAACGCCATTAGGCAAATATGCAACCAATTAATTCTACCGTTTTGGACTCTATAGTGGTAATAATTCAAATGGAACAAATATTTGGGTACGTATGTTGTTATACTGAAGCGGATTTTAGTACAAATCACAGGCACATCGTACATTACACCCGGCATGCCGCAGCCGTGTGCACTGATGGCTTACGGCCTATACACAAGAATATTTATGTACGTATGCTTCATACCATGTGCGGTAACATCGCAAAATTTCGCGGAAGGAAAATTTCACGTACAAAATCTTTTGTTCTATATTTTTGCGAAGGCAAAAATTAAGTTCCATTTTAGCTAAGCGCGCAAAACCTGGGGTTACTGGAACAGAACAATGATGCAAATGAGACCAACCCCAGTAAATACAAAAAGGATAGCTAATGATGGAGAATATTTAACCCATTCGAATAATGATTAACATTGCGGCATTTTAGAAGAGTCGACGTTTCATTAAATATTTTGTTTGACGTGTTCAATAGTTTTACTACAAAGAATAAGTCGTACATTATAAACTGCAACAAATATTGTTATAACCGTAAAAGCCAATTTGATGAATAGTGGGGAAGCAATAAGTTTTCTGACAGGAACACAATCACACCGTTTACCAACAGTGACTTTCACTTTCCCGTGCACACGGTAGAAACGGGGGCAGCGGAGTGTTACAGTCAACCATAGAGTTGGATGAAAAATCTCTGCTCGGGATATTACCAGATATCGATATTTGACTATAAACATTTAAAAAGTCTGACCCTATGTACTGAAATAAATAGTGTAGATGTCTAACAGTACTGGAAAACTAAATAGCTTTTACTTATAATTATATAATTATAAAAATTAGATATAAGACGACAAATTCGATTAGATGACACCTCATTTACTTAGATGATTTCATAGTCAAACAGTCTGTTCATGACCGGATTAAGTTACAATATGTAGTATAATATCCAAATATAAAGTTTAAATTAAATGATGTTCAAGAAGGTTAGACTGATAATGGTGTTGATTGGTTTCATTTCAGTCAAATAATTTTATTGTTAATTGCTATTCCTAAAGTAAACAACAGCGACAGACCTATGAACATTATTTATAATTTGAAACGGATATTCAAGTACCTAAACTAGAGGCGATTTCATCATAATAAATTAAAATATACAAGGAAACGAGCGTCTTGGGGGACAATAAAGCATGCAGAGGACCACACGAACAATAGATCGTAAAACAAAAGACTCATTTCGCCAGGACGCCCTAGAGCATGCAATATCGATATATTTCTGTAGCCGTTGAGTTCGAAGGCCTGAATAGAGGCCCGTATGTTTGTCGAGACTGAATTGCGAGCGCCCCGGGCTCCAGGTCGTCTATGTTAACCGCGGACGCGAACTCTTTATGTGTTTGTAGACGATGATTTTTTTCTTCTAGCCGACAAATTGGAACGGAACAGGGGGGAAAACAATAAATAATATATTTCTCCAAACAATATATTGTTGTTTCGAATTGAATGTCAATAGAAATAACATTTGGAGAATAAGTTCTACAATATTGTAAAAATAATACCGGTAGAATCAAGTACGAACCGAACCTACTTCCCTGATCCTGCTTCAGAGGTATAATTAACAATCTCTACTAACAAGCAATTAGGATTACACAATCTATGTCACGGCTTCAGGTTCCCATGTTTAGTGAGTACGAACCCCTGTCAGCATATCCAATGAGCGCTATAACGGTATTTAATTTTCAATCTCTTTAGACTAAACTCGTTTACGTAAACTCCTTATAAGGAGTTTAAACGGAAAAATTAATGTCACCGTACCTGAGATGAGCTAATCCTTTTCGTTATCCATACTAATATTGTACATTCAAAAGTAGCTCTGTCTGTCTGTATGATATCTTTTCACGCTTAAACCAATGACATAAGCTACTTTTTGTCTCAATATCTCCCGATATTGCGTAATATCCAAACTCCACGCGGACGAAGCCGCGGGCAAAAGCTAGTGATGTAATAAATAATAATTCATAATCATCAGAAGCGAAGGTAAGATAATATTATATGATAAAGGTAATTTTGTTGCATAAATAGATCTAAAACTCATTTGCTAAAATGAATATGCATTTAATGAAGAGAAGGATAAAGTGCTTTGTGACGAACACCCACACTCTCTTATCCGCGACACACAACTAGGCTTCAAAATGCGTTAGATGTGGGTGTACCTTAATTATAACGTGTCGGCAATGTTGGGCGACTTGGGCTGGAAATTAGATATATTCCGTAATATATTTGGAATTGAAACTGACTTTTTGGATTCAATTAACGTCTGATAATAGTAAAATACCCCCGAATAAGTGTCAACAATCGAATCGAACCATGGGTATGTTGACGACCGAGTCGTTAAAATATAATAAAATCCTCTAAATCGATTTTGATAACGGGAGTGATTTAAAGTAATAGACTCCTGTAATGGTTTGCTTTTAACGTTTCACTATGGAATGGCAGCTCTATAATGAATATAAAATTGTCGTACTCACCGACCGGCGACTGATGGAAAACTTACCTGGAATTAACAAAAAGGTTTTATATTAAGACAGGAAATAACAAATTATAACGGAACTGAACATGAAATCGTTAAAAACTTAAAGAAAATACTGTTTTTGTAAGTAATTTTAACGTAAAGGTCACATCTTCATTTTAATGCCTACCTACACACTTTTAACATCTTTTATTTTAAGGTTAAATACGAAAAGATCTCATTTTGGAATCAACTTACCCCAGAATATTTAATTCACGCAGAAACTGAGGGAAAAGCTGTTCAATATGTTGATACCTACGCATTCGCAAAAGAGGACACATGCGTGAATTCAAATTATTTCGAAGGTAAGTTCTAGACGGAAAAAAGGACAGAAGACTGTTCTATTTTCCGCCTACCTTTTATTAAAAAGCCGACCAATCAAATGAAACCTCGAAAACTGTCCACTGACCCGGACATGAAACTTTCCAAAAGGAAGACGGAACTTTTGAATGAACCGGCATTACTGCGAGAGAGAAATCCTCTAAGCATGTTTCATTGCGCTATTTTCTACGCCTTTTTACTTTGTGGCGCAATATTTTTTTGTCGGGACTGAACATATTCTGGATACTCCATAGCGCTTTGGAAGCAAAAGCTGCTTTTCACGCCGCAAATAAAGGCTTGCAGGCTACAATCGTAATGAATATTGCAGATATTTTTTAAAAGAGAAACGCAAAGGGGCTACTATTTATTAAACTTAATGAAGATGTGAGTAGCGCAAGTGAATATTTAAGAACTGTAGATAAGGAAATGAATCGCAATAAGTCAGTACCAATAAACATTAACTCATGTAAAAATCACCAATGAAATCCATGAAATAAAAAAGTAACAAGAGAAAGGCAAAATTAATTTTCTCAAAATAATTAAACATCACAATCTACTTAGGAGACCTTTTCACGAGTATAATTACATTCAAATTATGGTAAACTTGGAGATAATAAAGTAGAAAGAGGAAAGGCGAAGAAACTTGAGTTTGCAGACCACAATACAATTTAAAATAACACCGTCTTTATGAATAAGCTTTTATACGGAGTCGTCTTAGAATCAAAAGGATTCGCTTTGTCACATTGCAAACAGTTGAGCTCAGAATGAGTTGGAAAATTAGTTCCTACATAGAGAGAAGTTAGGTTTTTTACGAACCTTTAAAGAATTTCTAAAAAATAAAATATTTAGTACTTTAGAAAAAAAACTTTTTTACAAAAAATAAAACCGACTTCCAAAACAAACACTACAAAGTGAAAAATAATTTTGATTTCGGAAGTCGGTGTCTTCGGTTTTGTATTTTCATTTTTTGCCACCGACTTCCGAAATCAAAATTATTTTTCACTTTGTAGTGTTTGTTTTGGAAGTCGGTTTTATTTTTTGTAAAAAAGTTTTTATTTTTCACTTTTTAGTTGTGGTACCTACACAATCCCCCCCCCCCCAATTTTAATACCACTACCTGGTATATAAATTACAGTGACAGGAAGTTATTAGAACATCGTCCACATATATTAAGTAGGATTTTTTTTAGATTTTTGTTGATTTTTCAAACACCGCTTATCCGATTTCGATAAAAATTTTATGGGACCATTTGGGAAGTATACCCTTTCCAACAAAAAAAGAATTTTTCAAATCGGTTGGCAAGCAACGGAGTTATGCGCGAACAAACATAAAAAAAAAAAAATACAAACATCCAAATTGAGAACCTCCTCCTTTTTGAAGTCGGTTAAAAACCGCCACACGCACAATGAAGGGCTCCAGATGTTTTTTGCGAAAAACAAACATACAATGTAGTTATTTGGTTCCGAAGTGCAATTTTGTTTTTGTGGTTATTGGTATTTTTAGTTAGTGATTTAATTTTCGCGTTCCACGGGTTTTCTGAGACCCTCTTCCCGGTCAAGCGGACGGACGGACAACGAACTGATCTTATAAAAGTTTTTATTTACGGAAACCCAAAAACTCCTGATTTTATTTTTCTTTTGGAGAAATGCCACCAACGATAGCCCCTATCTTCAAGTCCCAAAAATGAATTTTGGATTAGCATTTTTACCGGATTTAAAAAGTCATTGCTATGGGAAAATTTGCTGTTTTAAGATTGATAAGCTTGTAAAACTCAAATATTTACATAATCAAAATAAAGTAAAACGATCAGGTATTATTTTAGGCTTTCCTGGGTCTCGTTTAATCTATGAAGGCACATTGATATTACGATAACGTTCAAATTCTAATTAACTTCATTTTGATATATGAAAAAGATAAAGTCGCCCGAGTAATATGACACCCCAAATCAGATAATGATATCTTGAAAGATGAATAGACACCCCAAGTTAACGACGAGATATGGAATGGTGATTACTTACTTACAGAATTGGTTTAATTTACACATTCTACCGAGCACATACATTTTGATGTAAACACGAAGCAGTATTAGAGAATCAATATAGATGGCTTATATTTGCTCTTCACACGCCTATAATCCCGTGTCAAAGGAAGAGGCGGCGATCCCTGATATAAAGCTAATAACGTTATATTGGCAACTCCGAGCCTGTTTTATGGTAATACCTAATATTTTGTAAGTAACCCGGGCGAGAACGTTGTAGAAAACCTTATATTAATATTGGCATCCGCTGATAGAATATTGGTCAAAACAAAATTGAGCGGTGCGAGTATCGAGGTTAATTTAATTCGGTATGTAAATCGAGATTGAAATTACACTGATGTTAATCGAAATATTTAACATCAAATACAAATTTAATATTCAAATGTATTGTTCCGTTAATTAAAATGAATGGTGTATTTATTGCGTTGTTAGTAGTATCAAGCCTTTATTTTTCGCGAGATTGAGATTCAGTGTTTTGGGTTGTAAGTAGCTTACAATTCCGCGTCCAGACCTCATCGTTGTGTTGTATTGTGCCATCTAATGGCCTTGGAGCTTGTTCAGCTAATTGATCGATAATATAATTAAGCTAACACCAGCTCAATGCCTCCAGCGATTGTCCACAGAGACCTTTGATGACAGGTTTTGTTCCCAAATCAGGTATGGTTAATAATGCAATAGTGGTAAATAGAACATGGGATTTCAATCAGATTGTAACGTTCGTCAATCGTTGGTGACAGATGATTGAGGTTTCGTTAATGGGATCCGTTGTAGGTGTTAATAAATCTTTTGTTTAAAAAGGCGTTGGTTTCAAATCATCTGAGATTAATTTAATATAGTTTCTCCGTTCGAAGAATTGTTGAAACTATTTCTGTTTTAAAAATTCCCAGTTTCAGTTAAACTATCTCCAAAGAGTCGAGAATTTATCGCCTAAAGTGCTTAACTAGGTAAGTTTTACGGCGGTCTTAAAACAAAAACCGATACCGAGACAAAGTAACACTATTTTTCTTGAAGGTTTAAAACATAAGAAGGTGGGCGAAACTTGTGAAAAGGGACTCGTAATGCTTTCCAATCGATTTAGTTCTCCGTGCGTTAAGCTCCATACGCTGGATTTTTCAGATTTCAGCCAAAACGGTCGGAAGAATCCGTTTTTTTCACTTGGATGTTTTTAAACGACTGAAAATAGCGTGAGTCATTTCAACCGAGAAGACCGATCATTTTAAATGCAGAATAGTCGAACATGAGACGTTATGTGCCCAATTTTTTTATATGTAAGCAACCGTAGCTTATGATACAGAAGAATGAAAGTTTTATTCCTATTATAGCATCATACATTCACAGTTTTATCCCAAGTGAAAAAATATTTTCATCGCTCCCACCACGAACACCTTTTTAACCTAAGCACAAATAATATTTCTGTAAAGTTTAAAAAGCACCTGTAAGTACAAAAAACCCGTTGTTAGAAGAATTATTTTCAGGCTTCAATTACGACATTATACTCTTTGAGACCTTTCTAGGTCTTGTAATTAAAATTTTACGTACGAAAGCTCAGTTCTCAAAGGCATATGAACAAAGGAATCGAAAAAACCGGGTTTTGCATTACCAATCAAGGTAATATAAAGCCGGTCCTTTTCAAACTACAGAATATTTAAATCATGCGGTTTGATGTAAAACTTTTCAGTTTATTTGTAGAATAAGCACACTGTTATAAGAAACCAGAAGCCGCACTTAGTAAAATGAATAGTAGGAAGAAGAAACCTCTCACAAGAGACTAATATTTTATTTAATGAAGCAGAATAATGCGGTAAAGGCAAAATCCATCAGAACAAATTAAATTTAAACATCCCCAACCATTGCTAAGCAACATACAAAGTCAATAACCTAAATTATTAGCAAGAGTTGAAATCCAACGTAGTGAATGATCAGCAAACATCTGTACGTAACAAGTCAACTCGATTAACGAGCGGAACTTTTGCATCCAGGATTATACGAGCTTTCCCGTTAGCGACACGTGACTATATCGACAAAGAACTTTAAAATTTATAGGAGTTCGTTCAAATGGATAGTAGTTGGAAATAAACATGTATTTTTGGTTCATGAACAAAGTTTTGTTTTGAAGATTGGATTTTTCAAGATGTCGGGTTTGAGATTGTTTGTGTGCCAGTGCCAATATGCAATATAAGATTCGTTTCGATAAATGAATATAATGTCCTTGGGTGTGAAAAATCTTTGTTTACGACACAGCGACACACAGCAAGGCACTTCAAATCATAATTTATAATTTTAAGCCCGAATCAATATCTATTCAGTTTTAGAACTACCGACGAAAAACTTGCACCTATGTAGCAAAACAAAACTCTATTTAGTTACTACCAATTACATAACCCACAACGGCCACAACCAACTAAAATCTGTTCAAAACTTGAAAGGTACTGCAGAATTCCTATAGGTCCCTGCCTTAGCCACCATTACATACCGTCACATAGATGGCAACTTTTAAACATTTTAACACAGGACACATGAGCATACTAAAAGAAAAACATATACTCGACCAACCAAAACCCTACTTCTTAGTTACTATCAAGTGAATTACCCATAACCAGCTAAACTAGTTCAGAACTCGCACTGCGGAGTTGAGCAGTCAAGCCATCTAACTCACCCGTCCCTGTATTAGCCACCACCGCCATACATATAGGTAGCAACTTTAAAAATTGAATTTTCCTCCGACCCAGTTCACATTGTTCGGTTAATCAACGTTAATCTTGTTAGCGGTCGGCGCGTATCTCGCACAGTACATTTCTCATGGCGAGTCTAATAAAAATATTAATACCAACGTGTCTTCATCTGGGTTTTCTTGATTGTAATTAAACTGCTTGCGTGATAAGTCTTAATTGGCTATTTGACACGGTGAAAAATAAAATATGAAAACACATAGTAACAAGACCGCTCGTCTTAAAAACTTCCATCACCATGCAGAAATTAAATATTATGCGGGGATATAATTGTAACATTGGATTTAATGTTAGTAAGTATTCCATTTGATTCCAAAATTCTGTGACGTCACATTTCAATATTGCATACAAATCACGTACTACGTTTTGACAATTCATAAAAAGTCACGTTATCGACTACTCTGTCTATTAGTACATACTTACAGATTTTCTTAATTTCCGAGTCATGTTTAGTAAAAGCTTACAAAAAGATTTGAAATGCTTTTCTCGTCTGTATCTTTATAACAAGCGCCGGTATCCATTTATTTTCGTTTTTATTTCGTTCGAAAAGAATTCAAATCGGATTTGCATGTTAAATGTGAAGTTGCCGATTGGAAGATATTTCTTCCGTAAAATTATGAATTCGGCATTAAGGATGAGAGATATCACAATCATCCAAGCGCAGAGAATTGTCAAAAGGAATTTCTGGGAAACATGCAGATTAGTTTTGGTATGGGGAACAGAGATAATAAGATGGTATATTTCACGAGTGATAAAGAGAACAAAAATATGTGACAGAATGGCCTATACAGTCGTCGTCCTCGTCCTACATAATCGACCTATATTTGTGATAGTATTACATAAAAACATGTAAGCTAAGCCTAAAGCCCTACTAACAGAGTGCAAAATTCTGGAACGTTCATTGCCATTCAAGAATTTCATGCAAGTTTTTACACGCGTGCGATTTCCATAAAATGGCATACATTAACTGAATGCAAGTTTTCTCATTCAATAATTGAATGCAAGTTTTACCTCGTTTAAACAGAGTTGGGCGTCCTTGTAGTCTTGATGCAAATATTGCCCGTATTTGCGCTGCCAAATATTTTGTTCCATTTTATTGTATTTTTTATTCGATTGAGAAACACCCTCACCCCACTCCAATTCGAATTATACAAGAACTGTCATGCGAGAAATGATTTTATTCTACGTGTTGCGTACACCAGTTTTGAACGGTAACTAACTTGCCCTGATCGTGCCAATAATGTGTTAATTAGACGGTGCCAATAATTTTTTTATCCAATTTTAAGGTATGGCAATAAATAAATCAATAACCTAAACACCAACGACAACCTAAAAGACCGATGCCATAAGAAAGAAGCACTTGAAGTTATACAACAGACATAATACATATCGTAAGTTTTATTTAGTCAAACGATTCCAACGTTTATTTGGCTAGCAGTATACCTGATGCTATCTTCGAATACATTAGCTTTGTTGTAAAAGTTTCTGACAGTTTTACGTTCTTCTTTCCCGAAACCCATTTTCTTACGTACGAATAAAAGTATATCAAAACTACGATAATAGCTCCAAATAATAGTGCTGAACTTTACTAGTCTTCCTCCGTCTGTTATGATTTACTATTGTATGAACAGCGCAAGTCTGTTTTAGTCACTTCATTACCGGGAGCCTGCGTTTAACGAGCATCTCATGCAAATCGTTCTTTGCAGGACGAATTTCCTTTGCAATTAAAACCGTAGTTCCTATCACCATTCACCACCAAAGTTGCAGAACTGGTGTCACTATCGCTAAAACTCTTAAATTCTGATGCATGACCATCGAAATTGCCTTTGTATAGAGTCTCGTACTCAACATTTATCATGTCGAATCTAGAGTCCAAGTCCCTCTGCCGACATGTCCCGCGAACAAAGCTTCTTATTTAACGACGCTGTATTATTGAAGACTAGCTATTAACCCGCGCTATTTCATGCTATTTTCTTTTTATTACACTAAAACCGGTAGACTAGTTATAGCTGTTGAAGGGGGTTATGACAACGTATTTATTGTTGTTACTTATTTTTTTATAGTTCAAGTTCATTGTTAATACGTGATAACGAAGCATTTTTGTAGTATTATGGCATAGTAACAAAGGTGACGCAAACATTATCTTCGCTAGAACATTTTACACTGGATAGTTTCTAGTAAGTTTTCGTAGATCACTGGCTTTACTTTTCTAGCTGTCTGGGGGAAGTTGATGTTACAGAAGTATACATTAAGAGGCTGGAGGCTAGGCTATATTCGAGGATACGAAGCCATCGCCTAGGAAGCACCACATTAACCCGGATGCCAGTAAACACAGCATCAACGAAAATAGAACTACTGTCTCTAACATAATCTGCCACTTCCAGTTTAGGATTTTGACGTTGCAAACCCAACTCATCAACGCCACGGAGATAAGTATATCCGATATAAAGTAACGAAGCTCTGAAAAGAATTTAAGGATAGCAATCATCTTATGTTCCAATCAATGAAATCCAATGACAACCCGAAAAATCCAATAAGACCTCCCCAATCTTGAACCTTCAAATCAGTAACAGATACCTAACGAAGACAATGCTAACTGTAGGATCGAATATAAATTCAATCGCGTTTCAATTCATCTACTTTGGAACAATGACTGGGCTGTGATCCAATTAAAATTAGATTTTAGTTTGCTAGGAAACAATTAAGTGAGAGATGGCACTTTCCTATTGCTTCTGATACATAAGTTAAATTAAAATAAATTTATTGAAAGAGCCGAGAGGTAGTTTACGGTCAGAAGTTTACCAAAGGATTCCTTTGGAGTTGTCAGCTGATATTAGGTTCGGATTGCTATGTTGTTGCATTGGGATGATGAACAGGGTGTAAAGTTCACTCATAGTCTGTAGAAAAGGGAGGATCTTACGAACAGACGGGTGTTATGGTGGTACGTGGTGTTTTTAATGGCACCTCACAGTTAAACTAAGGGTTCGTGTGCTGCTAAACCGGACTTACCTGTAGGTGCCACTATAAAATTGCAGCCTCCAGCCAGTTCTTAGTAAAAACTTACAAACTAAGCGACTACACGCTAAGGACACCCCTGTGGGGTACGGACCTCGGCTTAGGACGTCGCTGGGAGAGGACAGCAAGGGACAGGCTGGATCGGATAAACGTTATGTCTGGTGTTGAGTGTGTTGTATATATAGTCGCGCGGTAAACTCTGCTTGCACGATGCAGGATTTTGCGTGACGTCAGTACGACGCGTAGTTCGTAATGGCAATGTAGATCTCGCTACATAGTCATAAACCTGACTTGTAAGACTTGATTAGTTTATGCATAAGGAACCTACAGTTGCTGACAAGAACTGTTTATCAGTAGTATACACTACGGATAAACAGTTCTTGATAAACAGAGGTCATCCGTAGATTCAATTCAGATAAAATACCTACTAAGGTTACCTAGTCGACTTCTTCCTGTAAAACGCTTGACGTTTGATAAGTTCTCCATCTTTTGTGAAAATCTAAGGAACAGTGACGATTTCCGACATCACAAAGAAACTCTTTCAATTCAAGTTCCACGATTCCAGCTGGCAAACTAATCTCAAAGTGCATTTGAGGCGAAGGCAAACGCAGTATCTGAGCTTAGGTCAGCATTCAGCCCGTTTGTGGCCCACAATCTAAAGTCGTTAGCGGTTGATTAATGAGTCGACGAGTGGGGATTATGCGCTAATTCCGCAAAAAAACATCCTATCTCAAATGAAAATAAGCGTCGTTTAGTTCAAGTCGGATTTTTTTTATTTCAAACTTTCAAAATTTTTACCCACAAAAAGTGAGTTTGTTCTCTATGCTTAATTTAAGGGATGGTGAGTGTTGGCTGAATATTAAACAGCTGAAATTAACTTCCTAATGAATTAAGTTGGTTTTATGTCAGTAATAAAACTTGCGTGGTTGTATTTTTAATTCTCACGAAGAGTTATTTGACTTCGCGTTGGATTTTTTATGACCGAGTGTCGTTGTTATAAAATCGAATGTTTTAGTCGAAAAATATTCCGATACTGTCATCCACTGGAACTAGAATTGCCCGAAATTTATTATATTTTTAGCGACAATCGGGAAACAGGCCCAAAATAATTGATTGATCGGCACCGTAGGCTGCAGAATGGGCATGTTTGAATAATTTACTGCAGTGTTCAAAATATTCTGCGGTATTCAAAATAAACAGACTAACGTGTAACAGTATGATCAAAATAGAATTGTTCTTCTAATAAATTATAAAACTATTCAATACTTATCTGGTCCTGAATAGAAATTGAATTTTTTTGTCTAGGTAATAAAGTAAGCAGATTCACAGTTTAACAGCAAGTTGGGAAGACATGAGTAGCTTAAATATTACCTAGATCTAGGTTACAGTATATTTTTAGTATATTGTTTGCAGTGCGCCCCAAACTAGACAGTTAGTCTGAGTCTGAATGCACTGACGTCAATGAGGGGAACTGCAATGGAGTTACGTCAGTCTATTCTAAAATGAATGTTATGCAACCAATAACTAAGTAAGTACCGGTAAAACGGGGTTACTTTGAGAGCTGGGGTGACTTTGATGATAGCTAAACTTGATATGTTTTTTCGGATTTATTGCGGGATACTTAACGCAGCCAAAATTTGGTTTGTTCTGATGGCCAGACTGACTGATCGGCCATATTTTGCCGAAGCGTCAACGAGTAGTCGTTGTCGGAACTTTAAAAAATTATTTGTTAAAGTTTAGTGTCGAAAAGGTCTAAAAGATTTGTCTGAATAACTTCAGTGGTACAGGCGTAGGTAAGTATTATTGTTTGATTTGTAGTTTTTCACTTTTTTTATTAAACGTTTCTTTAAGATTAAAAGCATGTTTGCATTTTTGGTTACGGTCGCCATTTTATTTTGTATGAACATTTTAAGTTCATCGGGGCTACATTGATAGGTTATAAGTGATAAGTGATTGGTTGTTTTAAGTGATAAAATACAATTGATCCCATTAGGTACTTTATTTTCTTAATTATTAATAAAAAATATTTGGTTTATCTCGTTTGTTAATATTGTAGTACCCATCATCAAATTCGCCCCTTGACTCAAAGTAACCCCAAAAATATTCAAATTGCAATATTACCTAAACTATTGTTTCCAAAATAAATATTTTTTTTTGTTTTTTTGTCGTTTTCCGGGTGTCTTTGCAATGAAATAAAAAAAAGAGGGGGTGACAAAGTAGCCCCATTATCAATTTAACTTTGATAAACAGGTTTTTATTTTTTTCCAAAAAAAGTATGGACTAATTTAAACTTTTTTGTTGCAATACTTAATTCACGTAATGAGTCTACACTGCAGTTTTTTTTTACATTTTTATCGTTGAAACTGCAAGCGTGGCATCAATTTCAAATTAAAAATTAATCAATGTCACCCCGTTTTACGGTACCTAGAATATCGCCAGTGAATCTTGGGCTATAATAGGACACTTCTTCATTCTGTCTAATTGAATATGTTTCTCACTTGTTTGACGATCTGTGCCATAACAAAAACTTTAAAAAATACTTTAGTTAGCCCCAAACTAGACAGTTATTCTGTGTCTGAATGGACTGACGTCAATGAGGGAAACTGCAATGAAGTAACGTCAGTCTATTTTAAAATGAATAATGCTATGCAATCAATAACTAGACGGGTGCCTAGTATATCGCCAGTGAATATTGGGCTATAATAGGATACTTCTTCATTCTGTCTAATTGAATATTTTACTCACAACAAAAACAATAAAACAAACCTGAGAAAGCTCCAAACTAGACGGATCGATTGCTTCTGAACAGGCTGACGTCAATGAGGGGAACTGCAATGAAACTACGTCAGTCTCTTTAAAAATGAATAATTGTACCTTGTAATTTTGGGTTACAATGAAACCAATAACTAGGCAGGTACCTACTTACCTAGTAGATCTACAGTAAATCCTGGGCAATAATATGACACTGCTTCATTCTGTCCTATTCAATATGTTACTCACGTGTTAAACGATCTGTGCCATAACAAAAACAATAGAAAAAACTTTAAAAATCTAGAGGAAATATTACCTTAAAATGTAACCCTGCATACGACCACGTGCCCACAAAACTGCAATTTTAAACCATAAAAAAGTAGTTTAGCACTGGGACGTACCCAGCACATTTCTCAACTCGTTCCTTTAATGCAACGGAGACATGAGAATCCAGCATATGACGCACTTCAAGACATATTTCTCGTGAACGTGTTACAACCAGATGCTACTTGGAATTTTTGAACATTATCCCACTCTCCTATTCTTTCGTCGCGAGCCCGATATGACAAACTTTAAGCAGTTCGTGAGAATGCAAAGTAGGGCTGCTTCCTAGCGATGCTTTCATGTTCTATCATGTACTACCTACATTTGAAGATGTATTGGAATTGTAGGAATATAAATCAAATATTGAACTGCGTTCTGAACAAAATTGTGCTATCCTTTCATTTTCACGAATAACATGATTACTTTCGTTTGAAAATTGGATGATTACCTTATACAAAGCTAGCGTTCCGAAAGCTTGTTGGCCGCCTTTCAATTCCGACAAACCTACAAACACGCCCCATTAATTTTCCGGAAAGAACTAGGTTAAGGAAAAACTGTAACTGTTCTATTTCGCGGAAGTGTACAAGACCGCACCATTTTTTGTTTGTTCTAATTGATCGAACTTTTTGGAACTAACGTATATTTTGAAAATGTATTGACGTATCTTAGTTGTAGAACTAATATCTAAGTGCCTAGAACTTATAACCTGCGTGTATGACCGTAAACGGAGCAAACAGAGCATGTAAGGAGAATGGCAGATCGCATACTGTAGTTTCCGCCTAATCCCCTTGTTAAGAATAACTAATATCTACTTTTTTAAGTGATGGCTAATTAGCTTCCAAATTCAACCAATAGGTCTACACAGCAAATCTATTACCAGCATCAATACGTCCTATCAATAAGTTCCGATTTCCAAATTACAGTTTCAAAGACATTAATGCCAAAAGCTCTTAAAACTTCGAATCGCTTGTTCAAATACATTTCTAACATCACACAAAATGGTTGGAATGGGTGAGCAAACATTTAATAACATCAAATAATAAGGCTCACAAACTTGATCCCATTCATTAAATGAAATAGGGTTGACACTTTCAAAAGTTTGCCGAGATAAATTATATTTGCGGGCGACGAGTGCAGTATACATTAATAATGTGTTAAGTTCGCGGGCAAGTGAGGATATGAAGGGTTGTGTTTGATACTTTATACGAGAAGCCATTTTTTTATTGAATAGGACAAAAACATTTAGCTTCGGATTATAACTAGGTAAGTATATTAATTCTCGATTATAACACCTACTAGATTCTAAAATCAGTCCGCCTAACCTTTTCCCAACTATGTTAGGATCGGCTTGATGGTTTCTAATCTAACTGGATGCAGCTGGATACCAGTATTTAACATGGAGCGACTGCATATCTGACCTTTAATACCCTGACCCTTAACCTACATGGAGCGACTGCATATCTGACCTTTACCTAATACCCTGACCCTTAACCCAATAACTGGGGATTGTGATACCCCTCGTAAGACTGGTTGTCAGACTTTCGGGCTTCTGACCCGAAACGACTGACAAATATCGGAGGACCAACGGTTTAGCGTATTTTGAGGCACAGAGGACTGTCGATATGTAATGGATAGTCACTTATCTACAGACCAACCGCAGCAAGCGAAGCTTAACCTGATCGATCGACCCTTGCGGCTGTTATTAGGGTAAGCTGGGTACGGTTGTGACAATTTTGGTTTGATCGCCTATAATTTTGTAAATTTACCAGTTATCTCGGAGAAAATCACTTTAATACTTAATTTGAATATTTATCTACCTAAAATTGTTAAAATATTGTCCCTAACTACGCTGTATTAGGCATAAGATCAAATTTAAAAAAAAAGGGAAAGTGTCACAACCGGCCACACCCCAAGGGCGGTTGTGACAGTGGTTGGGGTCGGTAGTGACAGGCATACAAAATACATCCAAATAGTTTGTAATGACTTTTATTGTTACAAATAATTAACTGAACACAACATAATCTTCTTCTAAACAAAGTTAACAATCACTTTATGGCAAAAAAGCAATCTGTGATCACTTCTCTTCTTAAAATTAATAAGGCACTGTAACATATAACAGTCTTCTTTATAATCAGTCAAAATGTTAGCTTAACTACTCTAAAATTTTAACAAAACTGTAACACAACAAAGAAAAAATAAACATTTATAAATGTACCAATCAACATACTGAGTCAGATTCAACATGTGACAAAAGTAATGGGGACTATCACCTGCGCACTCTACGCGAGACCAGGGCCTAAAACTAATATAGCACTGTACCATACATATAACAGTCTTTTTTAAAATCAGTCAAATTGTTAACTTAACTTAAAATTACTGTAGCTAACTGGAAAAAGTTTTACAAAATTTTAACAGAACTATAACACAACAAAGAAAAATTAAACATTTATAATTGTATCAATCAACATACTGAGATCTAGTCAGATTCATCACAGTGGTGACAAATATAATGGGGACTATCACCTGCGCACTCTACGTGAGACCAGAGGCCACATGTTCCTTGGCACTTGATCCATTTTTCGCCAGCCCTACTTTCAGAATATGCGGTTACACAAACCAGACAAAAATAATCTTCTTCATCGGATGACTGTTGTGAAGTCTTGTTTTTCTTACCATTGGTTTTTCCTTTGCCTTTACTATTTTGTTTTGGTTCAGTTAGGTTTTTCTTTACATGCTTAGCCTTCAAACGTTTTTCTTTTTCTTCATGCTCTTTCCTAACTGCCTCTTTCTCGGGTGTATCTGTGTAAATGGTTGACTTTTTTGTTCTAGCCCCTCTTGTTTTTCTTTGAGCAGCTTTCGGAAGAGGTCGAACAATTTCGGGCGAAAAAGCAGGCGGTGTGCCTGAGGATGATGCAGTCTGCTGAACCCGGATAATTTCAGGCAAAGAAGCAGGTGGCATGGCTGAGGTTGAAGCAGTCTGTGGAACCCGGACAATTTCAGGCAAAAAGGCAGGTGGCGGGGCTGAGGTTGAAGCAGTCTGTGGAACCCGGACTATTTCAGGCAAAGAAGCAGGTGGCGTGACTAAGGTTGTTGTTTCACTTATCTGAATTTGGTCAATACATGGAGTTGAAGATTCTCCCGATACAGAATCTGTAGGTGGCAACATTTGATTGTTGAGTCCAGGACTGTTATTAACAGAATTAGGAACGCACAGAGCGTTGATTGCACTAGATGGTCCTGCAGAAACGTTATCCTCAGTGTCAGGGTTTGGTCGATCCGTTACAAAAGATGGCGCAAAGTCAATTTCTTCGAATAAATTGCGATTAAACGGATAAATACCAGTTTTGATGAAACCTGCCTGAATGTTTGATTGTGTAAATGCCTGAGGCATAGCAGTCTTGACAACACCTGGTATGTCGTATATAGTCATGGTCTTGCCAGGGTGACTTCGCATCCATCCGTCACAAGCAGCATTTATGGCCTTTTTGAATGGTCCAAAGACAGATCGGTCTAATGGCTGCAGCTTGTGCGAGCAATGCGGAGGAAATGAAAGCAGAGTAATGCCATTCTCTTTGCAAAAATCCAGGGTATTGATATGGACATGAGAGGAATGATTGTCCAGCACTAATAAGACTTTATGTGTTGGAGAAGCATTAGAGAATTTCTTGAAGTGTTCGAGAAATACCAAGAATGAGACATCCTGCATCCAGCCTGAAGGATTTGCAGTTCCAATCGATCCCACTGGCCCGTCCCTAACAAAATGATCATGATAACGAACCCTCGGAAATATAAAAAAAGGAGGAATTGCGTTTCCCAAGGCATTGACTGCACAAGCAACTGTGACTAATGTGCCACGCTCCGCTGAAGTAACAGCTCCCACTTGCCGTATACCACGTCTTGCCACTACTTTATCAGGTCTTTGAACAGTAGTGACACCTGTCTCATCAATGTTATAAATATCCTGTGGCTCATATGCGTGTCTGTCCAACACAGTTTGTAAATTATTATAAAAAGCTTCCACATTTGTTTTGTTGAAACTTGTAGCTCTTGAAAGGCTTGTAGCCTGAGCTACGCGTACAGACAGTGACGGGTTTCTATTCATGAATGAACGGAACCATTCTTCACCAGCCATCTTATTCTCAACCCAAGTAGCAGGTCGCTTTATGTTGTATTTAGTTGTCAGTTCAAATGCCAGCTTCCGTACTTCTTTCGTAGAAAGGCCAAAATAAATGTCCGCGCAACGTGTAATATATTTTGACAGCTGCTGTTCTTGCTCGACAGAGAATACTTTATTATGAGCAACATACCCCATGCTGATGGTGCCTTCCTCTTGATTCTCGCCGGCTTTGTCGCGTTTGCGTAGGTATCGCAAGAGCGACATGCGATTAACTTCGTGTATTTCCGCAGCTCTCCGTAATGAAGTGCCGCGTTTCACCTCTTCGTAAGCATTTTCATATTTACTAATATCAGACAGGCCTCTCTCGGTCTTCCGCACGCGTTTTCTAGGCATCTAAAACAAAACAAAACAAAAAAACAATGTCACAACCGTACCCACAAAATTTGTCACAACCGTACCCAATGCATACTTTTGAAAACAAAAAATGACCATGACTGAGCAAAAAGATCTGCATTAAAAGTAATTACTCGTAAGTAACTGCTAATGTTCAAGTTATAACAAAAAAATATAAAAGGCAATCTATCTGTGTACAAATAACCGTAATTACAAAAAGAAATCGAACTAAAAAACTTACTTTTGACTGTCGAAAACCAATGTGGGCTCCTGCTTACGTTACCGTCGCACGCCGGCTGACGCAACACTGGGACACACGTTTAGACTTGCATGCCGCTTGTCTTTCCCCTTGCACCCCTCCCCGCGATCCGTATAGTTTCGCTGTTATAGCGACTGTCACTACCGTACCCTGGCACAATCGTACCCAGTTTACCCTACTTAGCAACAAGCATATTACTTACTAAACACTACAGATATAATTTTGCTGAGTATAAAAGATTGTTTTGTTGATTAGGTCAATGCTATATTTTCTTCTAAGAAAATCACATGGATACCTTGTTGTTGTAAGGATCCATAAGGCATTGGCAGCTTTATTAAAACTATAGCATCTCGTAGTTTTACAACAAATCACGGATGACCTAAAGAATGCCACTGAGGCCGCGATCAATTTGGCAACCTACTGGGCGCATTCTATAAAATAACATTTAAAAAAAAAGTACGACTCGAAAATAAGTAGAAGACAACAATTCAAGGCAGTTTTACTACTAATATAAATGCGAACCATGCGACCATTGACACCAGCTATCATAAACCTGCCTATTTTTTTCTCAAAATAACGTTTTTTTTTTTTTTTTTTTATCTTTTATACAAATTATCACAGGATTCAAATTAAATAGCAACCAAAAACCACTAAGGTTTAAACTTGTGCTATCATGAATAACGTGATCCCTAAATAACGTATATTAACTTTATAGATACTATCTAGTTACTTAAATATACTTATAAAGGCAAAACGAATGAAGAATAGGTACCCATATAAATCACAATCTCAAATATTATTTCGTTCGCGTATTGTAATTCAATTGAATGACCCATTCCGCGCGAACATCTGCTTAACAACACGGCGCAGATAATGTACTAACATTACATTATATCACGGTAATATATTTGGGTACTTTATCAAAGGAGGATTGAGGGAGCTTTACCTGCACTGAGAATACCATGTACAACCATTGAATGTATCCCTGTATTTTCTGTGTCCACTACAAAGAACGGAGGGGCTATTGGAAACATGACTGCGGTACAGAGGGACTATTGGAACTACGTTATAGGTACAGGCTGTAACCGAAAGGGTATATACATACAAAGGGATATGATACAGATCACCAAACTGAACAACTTTTACTATGGGATCAACTCCGAATAGTGAAAAAAAAAATCAGCTGTTCCCTACATTTCAACGAGTCACGTGACCAAAAATGTATAGAACAGCAGATTTTTCTTGCTTTCGGAGTTGGTCTCATTGTAAAAGTTGTTCAGTTTGGTAGTCTGCAGCATATGCTTTTGTATGTATTTACCGTTTCGGTTACACCTTGTATAGCGGAATGACGTCACTTCTAAGTTCTTACTCAAAAATACATAATATGTAACCTTCTTTTGTTTTCCTTGCTGATATCTGATCTACACTTACAAAGACTGACCTGCTGGGTGTAAAAGAAATCAAACCAAATAATTATTTATAAGCAAGACAAAAAGTCAAGAGTTTTGGGTCGCATCTATGTGGGCTCTTATCGTCAGTACCGAAGTCAATTACAGGCCAGCACATCAAGCTACCCCAATCTGTCAAATTTCTTTGATAGATTTGCAACGTTATTACAAAAACATAAGGTTTGTTTTCAATTAGGTAAATTTGACAGTTTGGGATAGCTTTATATGCTGGCGTCGATAATAAAATCAGAATCAAACAATTTGGATTCACAATCATGTTTACACAAGCATAGAATTTCATACTACAGTAAAAAACCACTTAATCCAAGTACCTAACTTCAGTGACATCTGACATACAGTTTTAGTTTAGGAAAGAAAACTAGTACCTATACTATTATAACCTGAAAACTTCCCACTTTTATTACCTTAAGTTTACAACATGGCGCCAGCACTCAGCTGTTCCACGACTTTTGAGCGATTTATCTCATCGTATAAATAAAAGCAACATTTCAAATTGTCTTGAGGAGCTCGTGGCTAAATACTAACAGCCGCACAGGTCGATCCATCAGGTTAAGTTACGCTTGCCGGCGTTGGTCGTGGATGGGTGAGCATATTTACATACCGAGACTCCTCCGTGCCTCACAAAGCACGTTAAGCCGGTGGTCCCGGCTGTCATTTGAGCATCTTTGACAGTCGTTACGGGTCGTCAGAAGCCCGAAAATCTGACAGCAAGTCTTACCAAGGGGTATCGTTATTGCCCAGATCCTGGGTTGTGGATGTCAGATAGGCAGTCGCTCCATGTAAAATACTGGTATTCAGCTGCATCCGGTTAGTCTGGAAGCCGACCCCAGCATAGTTGGGAAAAGACCATGATTTCAAATTGTCTTAGTTCAGCATTTATTTTTATATCGCAACTAGTTTTTAAAGTAAAAAAAGTCCCTGGAAACAGATACATAGAATAGTTTCTTGAATAGAAACTATTCAACGGTCGCAGCTGTGCTGTGCTGCAAAATCCTCTGCTATTTACAACTATAAATCCAAATCTAGCCAAATACCTCTCGCTTTTCGTTTTACGGACTGGCCACAGGGGAGACATACTCTTTTACACAATAAAATCTAGACTCAAACTAATATACAGGCGTGCGGACGCCATTCGGACGAACCAAAGAGACCGTAAGTGCATAGAGGTGTCAATAGAATAGATACGCGGGAGAATACAAACAAAAACAAGCTCTGAAAGTGCCCGGATCATGCCCCAGTTGCGTAAACTCGCTTTATTAAAAGGCTAGGACTCGGAAATTGAGAGTTAAGTTCGAGTTTTTTTTTACAAGTCCCGATAAACCGAGTGTAGAAAAACAATAGTTTATTATCTGCTTGTCTGTTTCAGCGAAGAAAATTAATTCAGCGTCATCGATTTTGCATAACTTGTTGTTCATCGGTAAAATTGCGTTGCTTGTTTAGTTATCCGAACAAAGTATGTAAATATAATTTCAACTTAGCAAACAAATAGTCTTCTATTTCCAAAAAATATTCACGAAATGTCTGCATTTTTCTTAAATACAAACACACTCTTTTTAATGAAACAGAAACGCAGACGAAACACGTTTCCCTCAATAATTTCAAAGTGGGTAGGTATACTTAATAGATTTTGCGTAAATTATCCAATATCTTACAGGTACATAATTTCAACTTAGCAAATAAATGGTTTTCTATTTCCAAAGACTGTTCGCGAAACATCTTCAAGTTTCTTAAACACAAACACACTCCTTTTAATGAAGCAGAAACGCAAACGAAACTCGTTTTCCTCCATACTTTAAAGCAGGTTATTTTGCGTAAATTATCCAATATCTTACAGGTATCGACTATATTCGATACTGCTGTAAAATTGTATGATGTTCTTTTATCACAACAAAGAAAAAGGAACCAATATTTAGATTCAGAGCCACGAACTAGACTTTTATATACCTACATTTCAGTACAGGCAGTCGTGCTACCATGAATTTTGAAGAACACAGTCTCGATTTTTTTTGTTGTATTTCGTACGAGAACAGTGTTACAAATGGCTGGTTTACTTTAAAATGCTGAAAGCCAGATACATTACATAGGATTTATTACTTACAGGGGGTCAAGATTTAACCACAACACATCTAAATGTTGCATTTTCGTGTACCTAATACCTTAGAAGCATGGTTCGTTCTGCAGTGGGATAAAGGACGACGAAAAGACGTAAATACATATTAATGACCCCGACACACTCTTTAGGGTGCGTATTCACCAGAGACGAAAACTAACCAATAACAACAATAGCTATTCAAGTGAAGTAATCCTATTAGTGGCTTTTTTCTTCACACACCGTCTAACTACCTCGCTCTCTGATGGATACGCACCCTTACTCCCGATTTTGATCTCATACATTCTCAGACATGCGGACATTCGCAAGATGGCGTCGGATGTTTCAAGTCTATTTCCCGTTTAAGTTTTTCAGCAGCATTCAATATTTTTATGGCAAAATCAAGGTGCCTGCCCAATCAAACAATTACTATAACGCAGCGAAAAAAAAAACACGAGGTGTCACCATTCTCGACCGCCCCATAATATTATTAAAAATACGTCCAAGTATACCATAAAGGGTAACACTATAAATACGAAAACCCTCGAAAATAAACGTAAAGTTTCATCCTCTACCCTCAAACCTTGTACAATGCATTTCCTATTCGCAGTGTCATCGTGAATAAGTAACACAAGACACCTATGAAGCTTGTCCGTCATTGTGAGTTATCGTGGTGACCCCACTAAAACATGCAGATGACGAGGTACGGTGTATACTGAACAGTATGAAACTTTTACAAGGGAAAGTAAATATTGTAAGGTACACGGTATGATTTGATACATTTATGTGTATGTATTCGTTTTGCACGTGCTGTGGTTTGGTATTTCTTTGGGAGGAACAGATACTTTTTTTATGTATTTTCGAAGCGTTTCTCGTATGAGGAGCTCGTGGCTAAGTACTAACAGCCGCACAGGTCGATCTATCAGGTTAAGCTCCGCTTGGGGTTGGCCGTGGATGGGTGACCATCTTTACATAACGAGACTCCTCTGTGTCTCAGCAAGCACGTTAAGCCGTTGGTCCCGGCTGTCATTTGTGCATCTTTGATAGTCGTTACGGGTCGTCAGAAGCCCAAAAATCTGACAGCCAGTCTTACCAAGGGGTATCGTATTGCCCAGTTACTGTGTTGTGGAGGTCAGATAGGCAGTTGCTCCATGTAAAATACCTGTATTCAGCTGCATCCGGTTAGACTGGAAGCCGACCCCAATATGGTTGAGATTTTTGCCGAGTTTCTTGTTTCCAAGTAGGTACAATACTCTTAGCAATATGGTTTTTAAGCCAGGTGCGTATAAGACGCACCTACCACCCACAGGGTAGTTTGCCCAAAAACATGTTAAAATATTATAAGTTTAGTCTAATCACCATACAAATAATTTTAGACGGACGAAGTGTAAAGTATGAACACGATCAACGGCGACGAATTTTATGCAGGAAAACATCGATCATATTCCAACCTGTTCCCTAAAAGTGTTGCATCAAAAATAGGTGTTCTAGAATGAAAGCGGTTCTGAATAAATATGGTTTACGACCATAAACAACAAACAAATCACCTTCCCAACAAAAGCAAGACATTCAATCTCAAAACCCGAAAACAAATTAAAGTTTTACAACAAACCAGTGCATAGTGTATCAAGTTTATCTACAAAATATGGACAACTCTATCATCTAGTCTATGGATAGTTACCTCCGGGACTCGTTGTTTATGCTCTCAAGTTATAAACAACGAAGGATATGGATATTGAATATTGTTTGAATAAGACCTTGTTGTGTATTCAGAACACGGTGTTCTAATAAAACTTTTGTAAGGGTCGTGGCAGACGTACTGATTTTAACATCTGTGATTTTGTCAGTTTTCGGAATCTGGATGCAGCGACTGAGAATTAAACCACGTTTTAAGGATGAGATGAGCAATTACAGCTTTAATCGCTTTTCAGAAGCGCTTTAACGAAAAACGACATATTGAAATCATGCAGCAAGGAAACAATTGGCTATTTGACACGGTCAAAAATAAAATATTAAATCCTTAGAGCATTTAACCTATGGAGATGGCAAGCGGCCAATCATCGAACAACTTTTTCTGCCACTTTTTGCGGGGGGCGAGGAAAACACATAGGTACAGCACACTTCTTAAATTTGACAACCACACACAGAGACATGCTTCCTATTGCTACAAACGCTCACAAAGAAATTATAGACACACAGTGAAAAAACACATACACATTGACAAATTTGTGCGTATCTATGCAATTGTCCTACGACAACAAACACAAACTACTAGTGTTGAGGCACACGGAATGAGTGGTATTTCATTTCATGAATGAACGAATAAAAAGTTGTTTTCTTTTTTTGGAAAAAATACGTTTAATGATTAGTGCCTGCGAAACTACGTAGGTAGCCGCCAGTAATCACAAAACAATTTATAGTGCTATAAAAAAGAACGATTGTATTTATTTTTATAGTCAATTTTTTTTTCTTATTTCTCAATAATATTATATTGATTGCATATCATTCTGCATTTAGGGTCGGCAATTCGGAATTCATACCCCATTCTTTAAAAAGGGCTTTCATTTATATACACGTGTCAAAAATTTGGGGGCAATATCAATACATATTATATAAAACAAAGTCGCTTTCTCTGTCCCTATATCCCTGTGTATGCTTATATCTTTAAAACTACGCAACAGATTTTGATGCGGGTTTTTGTAATAGATAGAGTGATTCAAGAGGAAGGTTTATGTGTATAATTTGTCGGCATATTTTGCGGGCGAAGCCACGGGCGGAAGCTAGTAAATAATAGAATAAGACAATCAATCAGATGTACTTTTATTATTTTGTTATGAATGGCAGTTTTACACGTCGGTTTTATTGTTTTGCAGTCCGGTGTTGCAAAGCTAAAGTCACATCATTTATGTCAAATAGGCACAAGAAAGGCACTTTTGAACGTGCTCACATTTTTACAAACATTCTAAAAGTTAATAATAATAAATCAATCAATGTGAGAGGTAAAGTTATTCCAAAATGTTAAAATATGTAGTATGGTACAACATTATAAATTATTTATTACCTAATTTACTAAGCAACCAGTTTGATTTTGTCTGGACACTAGATTGTCCTGTGGAGCAGGACCAGTATATTTCCAAGCATCCTTATCCTTTATATAATCCTCTAATTTGTTATAAGCTTGTTTACAAAGTATACTTTTAATATGAGTTTAAAATTTTCTGTCATTTGATTGCAATACAATTCTGTTATTTTGTTTTTCCGTGTGTACTTCACGTAGTAACATTTGTTGATATTTAGTACCATTTTGTTATCGTTACACCATCGACTTAACGCGTCGATATCGCTTTGAAGAAGTTCAGTATAGTCAATAGACTCGAAACTCTAGAGAATTTGAGATCGTCCGCGTATATACATATTACATTCCGAATATTTGAGGCAGTACTGGCGATTGTACTATGTTTTTTTAACAGCGTACCTACGCGGTCCGCGGTGGATTATTAGATTTCGACGTCATATTTAGCTATCTATTATAATTATTGTTTCATTTCAAATTTCATGAGCTATAAAAACTCACTACGAAACGAACAAACTATTATTCTTTTATTATCCTAAACATACAATGAAAATAATTTAAATCGACTTCCAAAGAACTTTTATAGTTATTTTCTTTTTATTTCAAGCTGACTTGTCCAGATACATACACAAAAAACTGGTTACTGAACCTATTTACTGAAAACATCATTTATTTGGCGAATCATTCATTCGCGTTGTCCCAGCACTATGCAAATCCTACCCCTGTACTACTTTAGCGCTACCTACGTACCAATGTATTTTTTCTATCGTTACGTCAATAACGATTACTTCGACATTGTACGTAATTAAAAATATTTTAATGTATAATTTATATTTACAAGTGATAGGAAACACCATGGTTTCGAAAATTTGAAGTGGCAGATCGCTTTTTGCACGAGGATACTGCACAATTAACCATTTCTTAGGAGGACTTCCTTGCGACACAATACGATACATAATGGCGGCGGTTGGCGAATGAACTAGTTTTATAGAACGTGTATGGCCGTATGACCAATCGGTCATGGCAGAGGGGTACGCTTAGCTATGCCATCTCCATAGGTTAAATGCTCTAAGATTAAATCACATTAAAAAAACCGCTCGTCTTAAAAACTTCCATTACCGTGCAGAAATCAAACATAACGCGAAAATATAATTGTAAAATTGCATTTAATCATTAAATGCAAAGAATCAATTGGACTACTTATTAGCATTAAATTTTAATGCTAATAAGTAGTCCAATTGATTCTTTAAATCTGTGACGAATACCCAATTTTGATACCGCGCTCGAATGCAGCGAGTCGTCACAACGCGATATCCAAGTAACCGCTGAAATGCGCGGTGTTGCTATCGCGACTCGTGACCGAACGCAGATACCTTTATTTTTTTTTGAGGTTCGGAAATCATCCAATGACTTCTCCCGCTATGGGTGGAGCGGAAGAGAGTGTCAGACTCTTAGCTTCCGGACAATCCCGCTTACCGACTATTAGTCCTTGGGATTACGCAGATACCTTGGTATCTAATCTTATATATATATAACTCTTCTGTGCGTGTGTATGTCACTGAACTCCTCCTAAACGGCTGGAACGATTTTAATGAAATTTATTGTGTGTGTTACAGTGGCTTTGAGGACGGTTTAGATTAAAAAAAAAAAAAAAAAAATTATAAGGCGGAACGAAGTTCGCAGGGACAGCTAGTATATACTACTCTGTCAAGAAAGTACCGGGAAAAGATCAATAATACACAAAATGTCTGTTATTCATCCAAATTTATTTTATCACCTTCAAAGTATGCTCCTTTAGAAACGATACACTTGCGCCAACGAATAATCCATTCATCAAAACATTTTTTAAACGCTGCTTCCGGAATTGAGATCAGTTCTCGCCGCGAATTCTCCTTTTTCGGTTTCGGTTCAGTTGGAAGGCGCCACTCCGAAGCTTGTTGACTAGTTGGCATGTCAAACTCGTAAACCCACGTCTCGTCACCAGTAACAATGCGTTTCATGAATGTTGGGTCCGAACTGACTCGTTCTAGCATGTCCTCAGCGACTTTCATGCGATTGAGTTTTTGGAGAAAATTCAGATCTTTTGGGACTAGCCGAGCAGCAACATGTTTCATACCCAAATGATTAGTTAAAATGGTACGGATCGACGTGAGATACAGAAAGTTCGGCGGCTATCTCTCTCAGAGTTGAATGGGGATTTTCAGTCACTATTTTCTTCACTTTTGCGATGTTAACTTCAGTTGCAGACGTTGACGGCCTACCAGAGCGAGGCAAATCTTCCATCACATCTCGACCGCTTTTGAACGCTTTGAACCACTCATAAGCACGAGTTTTTGATAAAGTCGATTCACCGTAAGCCTTCTGTAACATTTTCAGTGACTCCGAACACGAAATTCCATTGGCGATGCAAAATTTAAGACAAACTCTTTGTTCGATATTTTTGTCCATTATGAAATTCGCAATACACACTATATATGATATTACTAAAACCAGCACTGTATTTAATATAAATAACAGATGCAACTCAAACTCCGCACCAAAATGGAAAACAGTTGTGCCAATCTAACAACTACAAAAAAAACAAAAATTTGAATTTGGAACCATAAACAAATCATCCATTCCCGATACTTTTTTGACTGAATGTACATATAACAATACATAATGCAGTCATTTTGAAGTTGCAAAATCGCCGATCGCCGGTACTAAAAGTAGCATGTCTGGTAACACCCGAACAAAACTTTTGTAAGGGAAATGAAATATTTTGTAAATATACGTAAGGTCGATAAAATTGGTTCCATCTGTTCAGCGATTTTGCGGTGGACGTGATGTGGAGGAAAAGCGTGTGTTGTGCGAAGGTATTTATCGTTTATTTGAAGGTAGGATGTGAGGAGGACTTCTCTTTGTGAGGTTATTGAGGTGGTTGGCTATACTTTGCCGGGAAACAATCTTTGTATTGGATATCCTTAGGAGGGTGGATTGTCGTGTAATCGATGTTTGATAGCTGTAATTTGCCGATGCTGTGACTTTGTCAATCATTGGATTACCTAGTTGTTTTGTCGTGATTTTATCGTGATGAGTGAAAACATTTTTTTTTGTGATTGTACTACTCTGTTTATTATGTTGAAAAAAATTCAATAAACATTTGACACATCACACTAACATTATAAAGGCGAAAGTTTGTGCGTGCGTGAGTTCGTACGTTTGTCCGTCCTTCACGCTTAAACGGCTGAACGGATCTGTATGAAATTTAGCACATAGGTAGTTTATGACTTAGATTAACACACAGGATAATTTCGGACATCTACGCGGGCGAAGCCGCTGGCAACAGCTAGTTTTAAATATAATATATCACATAAACTAAAAAGTTTTATACGTAATCATCTCTATGTTCCCACTGCTGGGACACAGGCCTCCTCTCTATGTCAGGGAGTGGGCCGTAATCCACCGCGCGGGCCCAGTGCAGGTTGATAGATGTCACATGTCAATTTTTGGTTCTTTTCCTTGCGATGTTTTCCCCGTTTTGAGAGCATTGGAGATGAAATTAAATATACAAGTGCCTGGATGGGTGCTAAGTCACAACTTACAACTCGTAACTCGGATCCGATAACCACTGGATCAGTTTGAAACAAATATCTGAAAAAACGTGAGTGTCAAACGAATTAGACACGTTTTGAGTCTCGTCTACATTTTATTTTGTCCCATTTCGTAAGCCATAATGAATTAAAGCCGTTTTTAAAATATAAAAACGATCTGCAATGCTGATGCTTTTGACGATATGTTCAGGTGGCGCCCGAAAGAGCATTTAGGAATCGCCACACATAATATAACCTAACCTTGATAAACAATGAGCCAGCAGTCTCCTAGTTAAGCGAGATTGTCCGAAAGGGTTACCGCTACCCCGGAACATAAAGGGCTAAGGGAGGAACATGGACGGGTTTTAAGTCATTAAGAGTCTGATCAGGGAAATCATCCAATGACTTCTCCCGCTCCACCCAGAGCGGGAGAAGTCATTGGATGATTTCCCAGCCTTAAAAAAAAAGAAAAAAAAAGCAGTCTCCTGGTCTCTTGTATCGCCAACGCAGTACTACTACTGCGTTGGCGATACAAGAGACTAGGAGACTACCTACGTACAGCAGCGGTGGATGCCGGTGTATGTCACAGTAGTGTGGCCTCTTCCAAAGCTTGGCGACATCAATAGTGACATAGCTGGCGAAGTCGCTGGCGGCTCTTATCACGCCTACCGTGCTAGTATTGTGGTTGTCCACGCGTGGACATTATGCCACGAACGACGCGGCGAGTGCGCGCGCGCTGGCCTCCATTACATTACTTCAGCTTCAATGCTCATAGGAGCGGTCATTGTTTTATTTTACGGTGAATTTGCATTTATACGAATATAGTGAATACAGTCCACTATTATTTATCATCCAAGAACATTCACGACACAAACAGTAGTCGTATATCTCGCGCGTCAGTCGTTCTTTACCGCCACCACCCCCGATCCAGCTTGCCTTTTGCTGTCCCCCCCAGCGAAGCCCTAAGCCGAGGTCCGTACCCCACAGGAGGTGGGTTCCCTTAGCGTGAAGTCGCTTAGTTTGTAAGTTTTTCTAAGCCCTGGCTGGAGGCTACAATTCTTTGTGGCATTCACAGGCAAGTCCGGTTAAGCAGCATCTCGCAGTTAAACCATAGGGTTGTCTAAACCCTATAGTTGAACTGCGAGATGCTATTACCAAAAAAAAAAACTTGAGAGCTGTCAAAGGACACCCCGATAGAACGAAGTTCCTTTCGATTAATTAGTGAAGGAATTGTAATAAAATTTTATTTCTTTTAAGGTATAATAATAAAAAAAAATCTGATGTGAAATGGTGGTGCTGCTGAGCCCATCAATAGGAGCCCTTCGCAACCTTCTGAAGGTGTGTGAGCGGTATGCTGAGAGACATGGTCTGGTGTACAATGCGACCAAGAGTGAGTGTATGTTTTTCGGCCTGGATGATAAAATACGTCATGAAACTCCAGACATTTTCTTGAATGGTTCTCCTCTCACTAGAGTGAAAAAATTTAAATATCTAGGGCACATTGTCACCGATGATCTGAAGGACAACGAGGACATCGAACGTGAACGCAGATCGCTGGCTGTCCGGGGTAATATGTTGGTTCGCAGGTTTGCTCGTTGCTCAGCTAAGGTCAAGTTAGCATTATTCAAAGCCTATTGTCAATCATTCTACACGAGCAGCCTGTGGATTAATTATACAGCGCTCTGCGGGTACAATACAATAATGTCTTCAGAGTGTTGATGCGGTTGCCGCGGTTCTGCAGTGCTTCGGCGATGTTTGCTGAGGCGTGTTCGAATGACTTTTACGTAATAAGACGCAAGCATGTGTCGTCATTGTTAGGCAGAGTACGCGGCAGCAGCAACAGCATTCTGAAGATCATTTCTGACAAATACCAGTGTCCAATACACTCGCTCTGGGTGCGCATTGTGGTAGTGTCCCTACCACAATGCTCACCCAGAGCGAGTAAAGTAAATGTGTGTGTTGTACAGACGCCAGCACATGGAGCTATCCCTAACTGTCAAATTTTCTCAATTAAAAATGAACCTTATGTCTTTGCAATAAAGTTGAAATACTATCAAAGAAATTTGACAGATTGTGGTAACTTGATGTGCTGGCCTCTGTACCTAAGTGTGTTTTGTTTTGTTTTTGTGATTGACATTTTTGTGATTGAATTTTTGTAACCGTATAACATAATTTATAAGTTCCAATTGTTACTAACCAATGGATCATTGTTATCTGACATCAATAAATAAATTAAATTAAAATTAACCAATCAAAAAATATTGATGAAAAGGACATCATATTTTGCTCTAAAAAAAAAGTGTGGTTACAACTTTTGGTCTTAATTCCGTCTATCTCCCTTTCGCAACGCGCGATAAGGAACTTCGTTCCAAAAAAAATAATGTTTCCCGCCACTGACCTTGATATGCGGCATAGTGAGCAGCCTCCGGATCTCGTGGATGGCGGCGGCGGTGGCGGGCGTGGCGGCGGCCGGGCCGGGCCCCGCGTGGCGCAGACGGCCGGCCGCCTCCACGGCCTGGCGACACTTGAGGCGGCCCTCGGCGGCCGGCGCGCGCCCGCTCGTCACCACCACCGTGCTCGCGATGCGGTCGTAAATCTAGTGATCAAATATACAGGGTGGAATTTTGTAATGCCAGGTGGCATTATATCCTGCCGGGTAAGCGGGATTGTCCGAAAGGGTTACCGCTACCCCGGAACATAAAGGGCTACGGAAGGAACATGGATGGGTTTTAGTGAGTAAGAGTCTGACACTCCCTTCCGCTCCACACAGAGCGGGAGCAGTCATTGGATGATTTCCCAGCATTAAAAAAAAAAAAATAAGGTGGCATTACATGGTGGAAGGGAAAGTACTCTTAATACTGTAGATAGCAAATTTTACTCCTAAAACTTTCCTTTATTTTTGAATAGAAAGAAAACTGCATTCAAAGATTTTCAAAAATTCGCTTGCCACACCCGGGAATCGAACCAACTAAAATCTTTAAAAATGACACCCTGTACTTTTATTGCGTTGATCGTTAGGATCACTTATAAGGATGAAATCTTTCTAAGAAACTTGATAAATTAAATGAGAGGAAAACCATGAAATCTTAAAAGAAATATTTCTTTATTTAAAATCGGTGGAGGAGAACATCATCGTGAGGAAACCCGGCCGGAGAGATATTTCTCAACAGCATGCGAAGTTAAGTCAGAGGCCTTGGGCAGCAAAAAAAAACTCTGACACCAGGTAAGTCACTAACCACACGAAGAAGAACAGAAGAGGAATTAAGAATATGAGTTACTTAATTTTTGATGAGTACCTACTATACTTGAAGTACTCGTACATTATTATTATGTATCATCAATAGTTATCGCAGCACACTCCAAATGATGCCTTTTATGCGTTATTTCTTTGATACCGTGCGTTTACATTATGGCAATTTTCTTAAGTATCTCTAATTTTATTCAAATTAAACCAAATATTTTTTTAAATTAATTATAGAGCCTCTACCCTTGAGAAAAAATGGCGAATAGAATTTCGCCTCCATCTAGCTTATTTTGTTTTATGTCGTGAAGTTATACCGATATTTAATTTACAAAATAAACTATTTCATTTAATTATAAATATAATACAAGATATATTTTCTTCAAACTTGATACACAGGTCTAACGAGACGTTAGTGTTGACTAATGATGATCAAACTACCAGATACATAACATCATATTTACCCATACACTGCCATCAACATGTAAGCATGTTGAAGGCACTGAGATTGGAACAGCACAAAAATTAGTGCGGGACTAAGACACTAACATACATTGACATGATTTAATAACAACATTGACTTACACAATACCCGAGCGTTCTGATTCTTAGCAAAGGAAAATTTCTTTTTTTTTGGTAGATATGTATACCAAACTAGCTGACCCGACAGACGTTGTCCTGTCATAACTATGATACCTACCTTACCTACCCTACAAACCTCACGGAGCCCGAGACCTTTCCAACGAATGCAAAACCGTGGCAATCGGTTCGTGCGTTCTGAAGTTATAGCGTCAGGAAGGAAAACCCGACTTATTTTTATATTACAGATGAAGTTATTACGAAAAATAGTTTTGGTACAATGGGTTGATATTCGCTACTGTATGTCGAATTGTCATCAAAATCCGTTGTGTAGTTTTTAAGATACATACAGACATTAGGACACGGGAAGCGACTTTGCTTAAATACTATGTAGTGATATTGAGTTAGTTCTAACATTTAGCTTGCTTTGGAATAGGCTACTGGCTTCATCTCTCTGACTGACCCCTTTTTATTTTGAGGCTGGGTAATCATCAAAATCTATACTAATATTATAAAGAGGTAAAATTTGTAAGTTTGTATGTAGGGGGTAATCTCCGGAACTAATGATCCAATTTCCAAAAAAAATTTCACTGATAGAAAGCTACATTATTCCTGAGTGCTATAGGCTATAAATTATATTTATATCATACATATTAGCCGAGCTATCGCAATTTTCGTCTAGCAAATCGGAAAGAAATAACTCCGAAAACAGAAATATATGCAGTATTGCCGAGTATCCTAGGATATATTTAATGTGAAAACAAGAAATTTTTCGCGGACAAAGTCGCGGGCAGAAGCTAGTGAACTATAAAGTTAATCATCGGCAGTGATTGTGTTAAATTGTGATACTAAAACATGTAATTCTCTTATCTAGCTTACCTCCAAGAAAGCTCGAAGCTGCAGGTCATCAAGGACGCCTTGGAACAGATCGGGGTCCATCAGCATGGGACCATCTTGCAGCACTGCCACATCATCCAGGGACTCGACGATCATAGCTATCGCTGTTACAAACATTTTTTGTATAGAAATTAATATGAAAGAATATCCTACAAAATGTAAAGATTTAAAAAAAAGTAAGTATTTTACGTGAATTAGAAAATCGTTTTCGTTTTTAATAAAACATTAAATACTAATGCCATCTTTAGAAGAGTATAGATACTTAAATATTGTTATTTCATAAAGTGTTACTAGATGGCGCTTGCACAAGATAATGTTGTGTTTAAGTTAGCCCCATCTCGTGGCAAATATTGGTAATTACATATTCTAAGTGTCTGGTCCCGAAAACGCTCATACGGCGCTAGTAAATTTTCGAAAGACTAGATGGAGACACAATAAGAAGTTCATGGCTGTGGCTTCGAACTTACTCGTTTGATACGTGGAATTGTCAAAATCATTATTGTTGCGAAAGAGATCGAGTTATACAGGATGTAAAGCTTCGTAAGTCCTTAGCAACAATGACTAGGATCTTAATATGAAGTATGAAAGCACTAATTCCGTTCATTACGTTGCGAGAAAGGGATAGCACTATGTCCTAAAACACTTCCATTACTTTTACGCACACCAAAGAATTTTAACCCACACTGCCATGAACACAACCGTGTGTTTTCTGTTCTATCTCATAGTGCCCTGCACACAGATACGTGCTCAATACATTTTGATCCATTCTAAACCAGTGCCTTCAACACAGATATGTATTTATTGTCTATACATTTCAATGTGTGTTGAAGGCACTCAGTAGGGATTTTGGCGACACGTATGCGTGTTGAAGCTTAGAATAGCACCTGACAAATAATAGTGGTATAATATACGTTAAGGTGTAAGCGCCAGGATAGCTTGCGAAATTCCATTTGCATTCTTACTAATACAATTCTGTAATTACACATTTATTACGGTCACGAATCATATTTTACTGACACTAAGGCCCGGCGCCCTCTATCGGTGGGCATCGGTGCGGCTCGGTACAGCAGCTCGGGTGCCTTACGGGCGGCTTCGGGCGACTTCGGGCTGCCTCGGCAGCCGTAAGCATGGCTAAGGACGCCGAGGCTATCTTCGGGTAGCTCGGGGGGCATTTTCTCTTCTTCTTCAGCAAGATGAACAATGAGAACTAAGTCCCAATCTACCATTATAAATACACACGCCCAACTGTTTTCACGTAACGTTACGAGTGTTACGACTGCTCTGCGATGTTTCTGCCGCCCGAACTATTCTGAGGCTACCCAAAATCAGCTACAACGTCCTTAGATGTGCCTACGACTGCCGAGGCAGCTCTCAGGCACCCGAAGCCGCCGTAAGGCGCCCGAGCTGTACCGAGCCGCACTGATGGCCACCGATAGTGGGCCTAAGCTGCTAATTGCAAGACAATTTGAATTTCGCAAGCTACCTCAGCGCCTACCGCTGCCGCCTACCTAACCTTCATTTATCTTACCAGCTGATCCTGCCTCCTCCAACATGACAGCTCGCCTGGGCTGCTGCTCCTCGTCCTCCTCATCATCAGCGGACACTGTAGCCAAGATTACGCCGCGTTGACGGCGACGGGTGTTGAACTTCTTCAGTTCTTCCACAGTGCCAGACAGGTGGTTGCGGAGCTGCTTTTCACGGTCCTGTAGAGTATTATATTAATAATATTGAGTTAGTTCTAACATTTAGCTTGCTTTGTAATAGGCTACTAGCTTCATCTTTCTGTCTGACCGACCTCTTTTTTTTTTGAGGCTGAAATCATCAAATGAACTATATTTGTTCGTTAATTTTACTTACAATAAATTCAAAAGCCAATCTTTATAATGGCAGATTTCACCAATGAAACTAAACGATCAGCGTATAAACTACGTTTAAGAACCGTCATTGTCATTATTTTCTATGAAATATATACACTGACAGTTTTTGAGCGCATTTCCGATGTACTGATCGCGTTCTGTTTCATTGGAGAAATCAGCATTGAGCAAGATTGGGTGCTAAGTTATAGAAAAAGCGATAGAAGTTAAAGTATTCATAGGTGCTCTATTGCTGGCTGGCAACTTTACACTACTAATATTAAGGTTAATTATTCATTGTCATCAAATATCCTCTCTCTGACATCCTTAACCCTAAAATTGAGGTCAATAAACAACATACCTTTATCCAGCGATGATTGAGGACCTCCTGTATGGTGATTCTCTGCTGATGATCCACAGTTAACATTCGCTGCACCAGATCCTTAGCAGCGTCGCTGATGTCCTCCCAGAGGGGTGCGTCAAACTGCCAAAAAAAACAACATTGACTTACACAATACCCGTGCGTTTTGATTCTCAGTAATGGAAAATTCTTTTTTTTATGCAAAATTAAATTATTACAAAAAATAGTTAT
The DNA here is from genome assembly GCA_951799385.1 of Hyppa rectilinea. Classification (NCBI taxonomy): domain Eukaryota; kingdom Metazoa; phylum Arthropoda; class Insecta; order Lepidoptera; family Noctuidae; genus Hyppa; species Hyppa rectilinea. The sequence continues at coordinate 14,274,973 of OX637312.1, read as the reverse complement.
GATATAATGGATTGATATTCGCTACTCTATGTCTAAAAGCGATGCTGTGTCAGCAACATAAGAAGCAGAGAAAACCTAATGTCTGCAAACTCCGGTGTAGAGGATAATATATCCTCACTACTTTTGTTTAATTTAAGAATGGTAAATCATCAAATGATCCTGCTGTGGGTGGAGCGAAAAGGAGTGTCGGATTTTTACTGACTTAAACCCATCCATGTTCCTTCCTTAGCCCTATGTGTTCCGGGGCAGCGGTTACCCTAACCGAAAGTCCCTACGTTCAACACCACTTGCGGTTATATTGGCTCAAACACAATGTCAATGTCATTGCGTAATTAACGTTCTTGGGCAGTTCAATGCATTGACCCGTAACAACTGTCAAAGATGCGAGACACGGAGGAGTCTCGGTATGTACAGATGGTCACCCATCCACGGACAAACCCCAGCAAGCGTAGCTTAACCTGATGGATCGACCCGTGCGACTGTTATTACTTAGCTACGAGCTCCGCAAAGTAATCGTGGCCAAGCTCAGGGATATTGTTAGAATGTGATGGGGAGATAACAAGGTGAAACGACAAAAACGAAAAATTTAATATCATCTCACCCTCAAACGTCCTCGACATATAGCCTCGAAAAGCCGCTCTTTAGTCCCAGTGAAGGGCAGGTACCCGACCAGCAGGACGTGCAACAATATCCCTGCAGCCCACACATCGACTGGCTTGCCGTAGAGCTGGCTGGAGACCACCTCCGGGGCCATGTAGTGAGGAGTTCCGATGCGACCTGAAAATTCTTTAAGTTGAGGTTTGGTGTTTTATTTTATTCATCAAAGTTATGGTAAATTAGAGGTTAGAAAAAATCTGATGGTACCAATTTTGGGTGGTTAGGAAACGAACGTAACATTTCTGCCTTAGAAAAAAAATTCATAAGCTTTACAGAAGAGACAAATTCTTAGTGTTGAGTCGTATCAACGCGGTTGTAAAAGAAATGATAAATTGTTTAATCACCGAAAAAAAAATCTCACTGAACCTACTTTCCAAAACGGGTACCAATATATTTTTAAAGTATTTTAAAGTACAAATGGAGTGTTATGTCAACATCAAAATTTCACAGGGTTAAAACAATTTGGTGAAACAAAGCATTTTGTCCTTTATCCCATTTGACACAGAGTTTATTATTCAATGTTATTTTTTTTTTGTAAATACTTGCGACTGCGAAAATTGACGACTGTAGCTATATAGGATGAATTAGTGAGCTGATGATATTTTTAAAATAGGTTGATAATTTGATTATTTATAGGTATTTTTTTTAATGACAGAGAATGAGTATGCTTGTGTCGTTCCCTGACAATGTTTTCGTTACACAAAGAGTCTATCCCTTATATCGAAAAGATAGATTAACTCAATTAATGAAGTCGAGTTTATATGAAAGGGGATCGAACATTTTTTTTGTATGGAGACTGGCTTCGTTCAGATTCGCGATAATAGGTACCTATCAATCATAATGACATCAAACTCAAATAATGGAGATGAAAATCATCGCAGTAGCAAGTTTTCCGCCACCAAAAAATAAAAAAAACCTAAATAGTTTATTTTCAAGTGTGCTAAGGTGCATCAATAAGATTAATTCAAGGTTATGTGCAGAAAAAAATTTACTGCGTGTTTTACTGAGTTCTGCACCAGAAAATCAGTTTGTACAAAATATTGCCTCCATTGAATTATTTATTTTATTTACAAGCTCATTTAATGTCTCAATAACAATTTTATAAATAATTTAAAGCTTGTGTTAAGCATTGAGGACATTATATGGGTGAGTGACGTCATTTGTCACTTTTTAAAGCTACCATAAACTACGTGAAAGTAGTACTAGTGCAGTTCCATCGCCTCGATGTCTGGTCGATACACTGTGGTATAATTTTGAATTAACACGTAGGCAACAACGACACTAGAACGGGGAACGATGATCAAAAAGTGTTATGAACAAAAAGTGCCAATACGTAAAATCGGTTAATAATTATGGTGATTGGAAGCGACATGTCTGTCACATGAGACACATGGTGATATCACAGAATTAGAAGGTTGGTATATGTCAGAACAATGCGCGATAAGTTACTGGGTTCTAAATAATACTGGTAGATGAACATCCTTTGTTTCTTGATAGTTATAATCTGCTCATATGTGATAACGTGCATTACTATGAATCTTAAATGCGAGGTTAGGTTCCATATGTAAAATAAAATTAAATCTAGTGGCTTTTTGTTTTTGACGTTAGGAAATCATCAAATTACCTCTCCCGCTCTGGGTGGAGCGTAAGGGAGTGTGAGTCTATCCATGTTCCTTCTCTTTGTGTTCCAGGGTGGCGGTAACCCTTACAGACAATCCCGCTTAAGTGGCTGGACTTCGGTAGCCAAGTTAGAAACTAAGCGAAGTTTGTACGGCTGGAAAAATATCGCGGCGGGATTTTATCGTGCACTGGATTTGAGAATATAGAGTACATTCATGCGCGTCGAAAAACAACCAGTTGGATTTTCAACTCTCGGCACTAAGCCGTGAGTTCCAGTGCGCGGCAGAAATCGCCGTGGGAAAAAATTGACCATGCGAACGTGGGCTATAATAATACTCGCAAGCTCGATTCGTTCGTTTTTCTTGTTTTTAACTGCCAGTAAACTCGCGTGCAGTAATTTCTTTCCGCGGAATACCAGACACATGAAATATTTTACAGCTAAGAAAAATTTGGAGAAATTCAGACAGTTTCATATTCAATTGAATTGACACTGCACGCTTCTTTAAGCGGAGTGGCGTGTTAGCGCTATCTTATAATACCAACAGACGTCTGTCTGTGACTCTTACGAAACGTGAGGATTTCTATTCTCAAACTACTTAGTGCGAAATAACGTAACATCACGCCTGTATTGTCCAAAGGGTTCGGCAGAGGTGTATCTGTAGTACACTCACATTTCACCAGTTATGTTTAAGTCCCATGTAATAGGGGGCGAGCCTATTGCCAACAACCAGCAAATCAACATTAGGCTGTTTAGCTTGGGACTAAACGGCGTTGTGTGAAATATCTAAGGAAATATTATTATTATTATCAATCGGGCTGCTACTGAGCAATTCCAGAAGGAAAAACCTAATAAAACTTGGCCCTATCCTGGATTTGAGTTTAGGGTTTCACGCATAAAGTGAAATGATTTAAAAAATTCAAGTGTAAACATGCTACTCTCCGTTCGAATAGGCATCAATCAGCACAGCAGGCGGTAAAACAAATATAAGTCGTAACTGCTGCGGATTGAATTTGTTTTCAGCCAGCCTTCATTTTATTGAGACATTCACAGGCAAGCCCGGTTTAGCAGTAAACAACCTCCTTGGTTTAACTGCGAGATACTCATTAAATAAAAAAAAAGGTTTGAATTTGTTTTTGGAATACTGCCGAATCGAATGTGCCCGAACGATAAGTATGCCACGCCATAATACCGCGCATTGTTATTGACCCTATCCTCCTCTAATCCATGATAATATGACGTCACAGTGCTGATGGTGGAGGCACAATTATGTCCATGCAGTTAGGGCACGAGCTCCACGTCTTACCGTACTCGTCAGATCTGAGATACGCTTGGCCCTGAGGACCCATTAGCGGGCGAGAGTCCATCACCAGTTCTGTATAATACAACCTACTGTCATCAACGTGGCAAAAGAATGTACTAATTGCTAATAGCATAGACTTTTAAAATGTACAATGTGATCAGTTCGGTAGTATATATTTTTTAATCATCATTTAAAATTGCCTTAGGTCTCATAAGTCTTCTATAAGGTCCGGGATCCCAGGGTCCACCGACTCCCCGAGACATGTCAAAGACATTTTTCAAATAATACCGATTACGTGCCTTTTTTTGATCCGGGTGTAATATCCTCATGGATGTCTGACAGACCCCTCCGCAATTCGGAGCAGAGGGATCTGTCACACTCTTACTGACTAAATACCACCCCGGGTGTTCCCTCTCACACCTGCGCGGGGGGTGCGGGAACTCATGATACTTCCGCAACCCCCGGCTACGTAAATACGTGCCTATCATTACTTTTAGCGTTTTTAACTCATTTTAAAACTCGACGCCATACTTGGCACAATACAGCATGATACTCAACTAAGAAAGGATTTAAAAAAACAATTCCTTACCAGGTGGGGAGCGATTGGCACCCGTTGAGGGCATCTGGGCAGCGACGCCGAACCCTCCAAGTTTCACAGGCGCGCAGTTGTCGCGACCGGCCAGCAGGACACACTGCGGTCTGACGTCACGGTGCACGATGTCATTCTCGTGGCAGTAGCGAAGAGCTTCCAGGATCTGACGCATGTAGTGGCTGGAAAGAGAAAGAACATCTTAAAGGGGATGCGCTTAAGTCGAAATTGAAATTTTCTTGCAATTTGATAAAAGTAAGATTCGCGATCGTAACAAATATGTATTTACAGAATTAATGAAGAGAATCATCAAAACACTCTGAGTGAGAATGGACCTCAAATGTCATGATTTCAGTGCCAACTTGGGGTTCCTCCCTAAATTTAGGGAGAAAAAGTCTATACAGGAAGTTTTATAGGGGGAATAATTTTACGGGGGTATTTTTAGGGATAAAATGGTAATAGTGTTTTTTTTAATTGCACTCCCTCCATACTCCATACTTGTATTCAACAAAGGTTTATAAAAAAATGTTTTCTTTTTATAAACTTTTACATTTCAAAGATATTATTATACTTGTGTCACAGTTGAAGAGTTTTAGTTTGAATTTAGTGGGTTTTGAAATTGTTCTAGGGGGAAAGTTTTCAAACAGTTGGCAACACTGCATGATTTCACGAAATATTCATACACTAAGGTTTGAACACAACAATTTGAACAGTACTAAGACCGTGCGATGCAGGGGCGGGACAATCAATCAATCAATAAAAAACAATTAAAAAAAAACAACTCAGCCTATCGCAGTCCACTGCTGGACATGCCCTCCTATTAGGGTCATCGGTCCATCTAGCTGGGGGACAGGTCGTGAGTAGTGTAGAAATACTAAAACAACTCACCATGCAACAGCTTCACTGTAGACGAATCCGGCAGTGGCTCTGCGGACTACCTCAAAGCAGAGATCAGAGCCATCCATACTGAAAATTAAAAAAAAAATTGTTTAGTCTATTTACATTTTAGTTAGTAGTTAGTTAAGTTTAATTTTTATGAAAGACAACAATTAAAATTTTAATCTATCTGCCAGGGTCAGCTGCCAGTCTAAACGGAAGCTGAATACCAGTAGGTATTTTACATGGAGCGACTGCCTATCTGACCTCCACAACCAGTAACTGGGTAACACGATATCTTGGAAAGACTGGTTGTCAGACTTTAGGGTGACCCGTAGCAACTGTCACAGATCTACAAACGACAGCCGGGACCAGCGGCTTAATGTGCTTTTCGAGGCATGGAGAGTTCTTGGTACATAAAAACAGTCATCCATCCACGGATCAACCTCGGCAAGCGTAGCTTAACCTGATTGATCGACCCGTGCGGCTGTTATAGGGCACCCACAAGCCCTTGACATGACTTAATATTGAAAAAAAACCCAAGGTTTGTCAATATATTATTAGACGTATTTGCACATCGCGAACGAAAAATCAATGAATGATAAGTTATGTTATGTGAGTGTAGTTATGTGAGTGTCAAGTTATGTGAGTGTAGTGTGTTGTGTGAGTGTATTGTCAAGTCGTGTTTAAAAAAAACTTTGGGCCTATAAACTTCATCAGACTACACTAGCTACGGAGTACTTATTATTCAATAAACTAACTACTTTAATATTTCAATAAGACATATAACATAACATCAATTTTCTCTGAACAACCTGAATTCCCAGGTTGGTAAACATGTTATTGGGTTTTTCGACCTTGATTTTCTAAGTAGCTGTTAGTCTGGAATTATGCCTGGTGGGTAGGCACATTGGATTTTAACATAACTGGTTAGGTGCCATTGTACTAGGCACACCTCCACCCAGTCCTTGGGGAAAAACAGGTGTCTGATGATATGTGTTACATGTATCTGATGTATGTAATTATTAAAAATAAACGTACTATTCAAACACCATGTACAGCATTCCTTCGGAGCTGTATGTCTCCAGCAGCTCCACAATATGAGGATGCTTCAGCATGTGACATATTGTGGCTTCGCGTTTTAGATCTGAAAGCGTAGTAAACCGAATAGAATCAAAATAGATAAACTTTCAGCTTTGTTGGTACCCTAACCCTTCATTCAATTTAGGGATATAACCCAATTTCTAGTTTTCCCAGTTACCCCGGTCTACAGGTCCAATGAAGGGACAATTCATTTTGTGTAATTATTTTCTTGATAAAAACAAACACTTTCAGATAACATGTTGTGTAGAACTAATGGAATCAACAACTTTGTCCATGGGACCAACTCTGAAATATGAAAAATAATACATATCAGCTTTTCCATACATTTTGACGAATTATGCGGACATAAATGTAATGAACAGCTGATTTTTTTTCATGATTTCAGGTACAGTTCAGGTTTCATGTTCATGAGTATAGTACCCCCTGAAAGTAAGTCCCAATTTTAACCTAACACACTGTTTAATATTAATGTAAATAAATGACACATTAAACTACCTTTCTACGTATTTTCTGTTCCTTTTTTCTTGTCTGTTTTATGCGTACATAAGTCGTTAAATTACATTACATAATCTTACCTGCAGTACTAAGTCCGGGACTGGCAGTGAAGCGAGCCACATCAACAATCTTCACAGCAAACTGCTGGCCTGTTAGTCGGTGTACACAGCGACGGACCAGGCTGAATGGTCCCCTTGAATAAAATAATGTGAAATTACAATCTACACTAATACTAAAAAGAGAAAAGATTTGTACTTTTGTATGTTTGTAACTAATAAACTCTAAAATTACTGGACGGATTTCGAAATTCCTTTCATAGGCTATATTTATTTTGCGCCCGCGGCTTCGCCCGGTCTCTGTATTTACATTGCACCCATGCAAAGCTATGGTGGGTAGCTAGTTCATTAATATGTTGAACTATTTCCTTCACATTTTTATTTGTGGCATTTAAATTCAGTCTTAATGTATTCATGGCAGTGTAAGGGACACTGCCATAAACATGTAGTTATGTGTGTTCAAGGCACTGAGCTTAGAATAGCAAGTGAATAAAAAGTGGCAGTGTTTGTGTTAAAATTCGCTAAGAGTGACACTATTAGAGGAAGTAGAAGGATACAATACATACAATGGCACTTCAGACCATAAACAAATTCAAGTAGATGTGTTTTCAGTATGAGAAACTAATATATATACATACAGTATGTTTTCTCATAAAATACTACCTTGACAGACCATAAAAGGTATTAGGTATTATTTGTTCTAACAATGTTTCAGCTCTGGCATAAGATTAAATGTGTTTTAAAAACAATTGGAAGTTCTTGCAGACAATTAATCTTAACAAGAAAATTTATAGCTTTTTCCTGTTGAACATTGTAATTTAAAATCATTATAGTGTAATTTTTTTTGTTATTCTGGCATTTTTAACAATCTGTGTCCAGGCCTGTTCTTGAAACCACTGGTTGAATGTTTAACCACATCACTACATAGTATAAAACAAAGTCGCTTTCTCTGTCCTTATATCCCTATGTATGCTTAAATCTTTAAAACTACGCAACGGATTTTGATGCGTTTTTTTTTTATTAGATAGAGTGATTCAAGAGAAAGATTTTTGTGTAAAATTTGTCGACATATTTTGCGGGCGAAGCCGCGGGCGGAAGCTAGTTGCAAATAAAATTTATAAATACATAGTATACTAAAAGTCATAACATTTACTTCAAATAGGCATTAGGAGGACTTTTTAGATTCATCTGCCCTTTCCTTCCAGCCTTTTCCTAACTGTTGGGGTCGGCTTCCAGTCTAGCCGGATGCAGCTGAATACCAGTATTTTACATGGAGCGACTGCCTATCTGACCTCCACAACCCCATAACTGGGCAATACAATACCCCTTGTTTGTAATAGAAAAATTATGTTGCTTATGAATTGACATTTGGCCAAGATTTAACAACTCCTTAGAACTAGTGACAGAAAAATTGTTTATGATTCATATAAACTCTGATCAGACTTTTTTTAATGCTCAGTATACAGTGAAGCACAAAAATGCAGCTTTTTAGTGACGCTTTGTCATTAAATTAAAAGAAAAAAATACATACGCAAAAATTTTAAAAAAATTACAGTAAGGATAAGGTTTTTAGAGTAATTAGTCATTCCAGAGAATGTTTCTAGATCTAGTTTTTTTATTAAATTATTGTCTTAAAATTGAAATGCATTACAAACCTCAGAAGATCGAATTTGAACTTATAAGTAACTTTTTCTTTGAAAATATGAATTTATTGCTCTAATTAGATTTTTAAACATTTCTGCTTTCTGATAAATAATGCATTCTGATGGAAACCAAAAGAAAAATACAAATGGAAAATATTAGTTTGGTGTGCTTGAATTCAACAATGTTTGCAGGAAAAGTTCCCAGTTTCCCAGGTCAAGTGCACCATGGCGGAAAATAGACAATTACCGAGCGAGCGCGAATGCACATCGCAAATGTTCCACTTACACACGCAGTTAAATGCACTATTTACTTACCTGCCAATAACGTCGAACAGCTCGTACACATCGTCGAAAAGCACTTCGTCCTCAGCCATTTTTCACACAAACACAGATAACTATGTTTCAGAAAATATTAAAAAATATCATTTTAAACACAGTCTTCAACCCGCCTGGGCCGTGGTTACGCCCTGAGACTATCGCACGTTTTATGAAAACACTAAATATTAAATGAACACCCAATGATATTTCAGTAGGAAGTCTTGTACTTGAAGCTGTAGTAGGGTATTAATATCTGAGACCAGACGTAAAATGTTCATTTTACACAGTAAAATGATCTCATTTGCGAATTTTCCACTAAGACTTGTAAACGACACTATTGAAAAACACTAACAGTGCGAAAGATAGTAAATGAAACACAATAGGTGCAGATCAGTAAATATTAGCAAAAAGTGTAATTATTATAATAAACCCAATTTATTTCACAAAATATTTTTTTTATTTACTTTTGACATTCTGAGGGTTGCAAATGTCCTGAATGAAGTTAGTCGTCAGTGGCGGCCTGCGGGAGCCAAATTGTTGCCAGTACAAAAAAATAATCATGTTTTATTTTATTTATTCAGTGGCACTTTTTATTTTCTATGATAATATTGATATACGTGAGTAGATCGTTTGTTAATAATTCAATAAGTAGAAGAGCCAATTTCTCAGACAGACAGACTTGTCTAAGAACTCTTCGTATTTCACTTACCTAGCTCTTTAGTGGAATTGATGGCAGAATCTAGAAGTCGATTCTAGCTTAAAAACAGGAGTAATTAGGTGATACCCTGTAGAATAGTATAGTCTGTCATTTCTGCGTAGATTTTCAATTTCTTTTGAGCGCTCGTCTCTTTCAAATAAATTAAAACATATATTTATAAAAAGAATCACAGAAATGCGTGATTGCTCTTTATGAGCGAGTCACTTCAATAATTTAGTCTAACGTTCTTATTTTTTTTTATGAAGTGTATGTTGAGTATATTAGTATAATTATCATCCTGCCTCTGCTTGGGCGAGATAAATACCAAAAATAAGACGCCCTATTTCCCGAATGGTTGGGCAGAGGTGTGCCTATAGAACAAACACATTTCGTGAGTTATTTGTGTGCCGTGTAATATGGGAAGAACTTAATGCCATCAACTGGGTACCAATTCAGACTCAAGGCTGTTATTGACAAATTCTTGATTAAAACGCATTATCCCTCAGACTGTCGCATGCTGCCCAGCCCGGAAATTTAACCCAGCACCCCATGTAAGCAGTAGTGCTTGCAACCAGTCAACGAGGTAGTCAACTGATTTCTCAGAGAAGTGTGTCTACACTTGCATAAGCATGAAACCGGTTCTCGGCTTACATTCGCACTGATTTCTCGGATCTGGCAATGTTAAGTGCCGGCCGGGTAATATTAATTGTAAAAAAAATATTAACTCTTCCAACCCCACTGCGACATATAAAAACATAATAATTGAATTTCAATGCGGTAGAATTTTTGAACCACCATTAGGGCAGCACTAGTTGATCCGATGTTAACACCACAAAAACAGTTTTTTCAAAATTGATCACTTACATGTCAGAGCATTGTCAGCGCTATAAGCTATTCGGTGTAGCGAGTACCCAGCATAACCATTACCCATGTCTACTTTTACTACATTACAGATCAGAAGGGAAATGATTAACTTTGTATTGATTTGCCTAGTACATAATATTATATTATGTCGTGTTGATCTTCACTTACTATCTACCTACTACTTTGACCTTTGCTTTGAGCTAGCCTGACGTAGTAAAGAGTTTCAATAGAATATGACACCAGTTTGAAGTTTGATACCATTGATGACTGAATGTATATTTCAAATGTACAAAAAAATAAAATCTTCGGAGGTAATAATTTTATTACTGAGGTACATAATATATTTAATAAATAAAATATCATAGTCTTGTATTTTAATCATCCTTAACTCTTAACTCAAAATAACATTTTAATTTTCTTTCCAAAAATACTGAATGTCTCTTTTACATAGGTATGTGTACTAATTCCTATTAACATTATTTTTGTTTACACTATTAATTAAACACTTAAAAAACTTCTGAATCTCCATAATTAACAATACGATATAACTAACACATGACGTTTAGGACAACATACCACAAGATTTCTTAAAACTAATGTGACGTTTTTTAATTATTATAGATCCAACACAAATATTCCTTTTCAGTCAATACCTTCTGCTTGCAATAATGTTATCAGGCGTCACAGTTTATCGTAGTAGTATTAACTTTTCGTTTAAAATATTCACAGCCAGGAACATTCAAAGTGAGTTCTGAATCCGGCGTTTTTACTCGTGGTAATGAATTGACATTCACCTTATAACTGCATTGATAATCCAATTCATAAAGTTCAAACGTAGTTTGCTGTAAACAAAAAAAAAGGATTTTTTATTATATTTTTATTAACTCTTTATATTTTTTTTATAAAAAAATCGGATTTTACATGTGGCAACACTAAATTTTACCGCACTTTTTATTGCTCCTAACTTCATACTCGTTCCGTTTAAAAATAATGTAAAATTGCGCGTAAATCTAAATTAACAAAATAACATAGTTTTAGTAGTGTTTTGGATGAATTTAATCATTTTCAGGTTTCATTGACACAATATTACCTCGGTAGTAGCTGTTAGGCCTTCTTTGCGTAGTTTTTTCGGGTTATTACATTTAGTCGCTATCCAGTGGACGTAGTATCTGCAATATAATTTTAAACCTTTCATATTTGGAATAGGTGATGGGGTGATAGCATTTTTAACCGACTTCAAAAAGGAGGAGGTTCTCAATTCGGATGTTTGTATTTTTTTTTTTTTTATGTTTGTTCGCGCATAACTCTGTTGCTTGCCAACCGATTTGAAAAATTCTTTTTTTGTTGGAAAGGGTATACTTCCCAAATGGTCCCATAAATTTTTTATCGAAATCGAATAAGCGGTTTTTGAAAAATCAACAAAAATAACCTACTTAATATATGTGGACGATGTTCTAATAAGTTCCTGTCACTGTAATTTACATACCAGGTAGTGGTATTAAAATTTTTGGGGGGAGGAGGGGAAAACAAACACTACAAAGTGACAAATAATTTTGATTTCGGAAGTCGGTGGCAAAAAATTAAAATACAAAACCGAAGACACCGACTTCCGAAATCAAAATTATTTGTCACTTTGTAGTGTTTGTTTTGGAAGTCGGTTTTATTTTTTGTAAAAAAGTTTTTATTTTTCACTTTTTTTTATGTATGAACAGGTGCAACGATAAATCAAGAACACGTACCTACTCATTGGCAGTAGCAAGAAGATTAGCAGCAATTTATCTCGAGATTAGTAGGTACCTAAATATTAAAGTAATATAGATGAATAAACCTGTTGAAAAAAAAAAACAAATAGTTTCACATTACCTTCCGGGTTGCTCATACACGTTAGGAAGAGGTTGCCAAGCGATTCTGGCTTTTAATTTGTGGTTATACCAAACAATTTTATGTAAGCTGAGTCCTCTAATTTTTTTACTTTCGCGCCTTAGGAGCGGCTCTGGTGCGGGCTCTGAAATGTATTCAAAAGATTGGTATTTGCATTTTTGTCAATAAAGTGTCATGATGCATGGTGGTGGTGGGTTTTTACGATGCTAATAACTATACATAAGACGACGAGACTTCTGTAAAATATGACGTATTCAGCAATTTTACGCGAACTTTCTAACTTATTTTTGTAGGCTGCTCGCTTACTTCTGTGGATGTTGTGACTTCTGACACCATGTCATGATGCGTCGTCTCATATATAGTTACTCGCATCATAAAAACCTGTTCACGCATCATTAAAATGAGAGGATAGAAGGTGAGCCATCGCTTAAGAGCTCTTACACACGAGCGGCATGTTGCTAACGGCAGAGGCAACTGCATCCGTCGACACGTGTCGGCGACAACCGTCGACGCATCGACGGCAGCAGTCGACCTATAGCGACACTTGCAGTTGTAGCGTGCCGCGTCCGCCATTTTGTCAGACGACTGCAAATAGTTCAAGAGTCGCAAATTTGTAAAATGAGTGCCAATGACTAAATTGATATACCTCAATGCCATAGCGAGCCTTTTCTCAGCTGAAATACTGGTCCGCATGATGGTATCTTGGCGAGATATTGAACTTTTAAAAATAGCCGTTAGCTCATAAAAGAAGCAATGGACATTCGAAAATAATTGAAAAACTGTTGCTCGTTTCTTCGTAAAAGTGGATAGAGAGTGAAAAATGCCCATCTTGATCTCTATTGATTAATATTTCTTGAACCCACAATAAAGGTGTTTTTATTATTCGTTTGCGTCGGCGTCGACGAAGTAAAAGCAATAACATTGTTTCTTCTTTGGAATACATTTTACAACTGACTCTTATACTAAGAGAGCAGACGACGGCTGCCGCTGATCTTTAAAGTTGAAATGTCGACTGCTGCCGTCGACGCGTCAACGGACGGATCTCGCCGACGCGTGTCGACGGCTGCAGTTACCTCTGCCGTTGGCAGCATGCCGCTCGTGTGTAAGAGCTCTTATACGTAGACCTTCTAGCGATAAAACTACAAGGACCTGGATGAGTCCACATCCAGAATTAGGATGCTAAGGATCATGACAATGATGAACTCATGATTATGTGTTATGAAAGACCTTCAAATACACAAGGAAAAAAAAGCTGCCCAAGCTTTAAATATTTTTTATTTTTTGACTAGCTGCCTGCTGCCCGCGGTTTCGCCCGCGTGGTCCCTAACTCTTTTTCTAAAATAAAAGTAGCCTAAGTTACTCCTCATAACATCAGTTATCGTTCAGTGAACGTCCCGTCAATCGGTCCAGCCGTTTGGGAGATTAGCCGCAACATACAGGCAGACGACAAAAACTTTAAAAATAGATTTTTTGTTGATAAGTTTGTTATACTTTTTACTAAATTAAAAAGTATTACAAACTTTTGTAATGACAAAATACACGTACAATACGTGTATTTTGTCATTACAAACAGACTTGTAACTACAGATTTTATCACTTTTAGCTTTATTGGTGAAATTCGCATTTCCAAATATTTTTTTGTAGCCGTTGTCGGGTTTCTTCAGAATTCGGTAAGGCGACTAGATTTTAGTTACTAAGCCATGTTTGTCGTTGGATATTTGTACGATAACTCCGTTCTCCGCTTGAACCTCTTAAATTTGTAATTCGGCGGCGGAATGACTGTCTAAATTATTTAGATGGAGCGCCGGTACTGTATTGCATTACCTATTCTACTAGGTTTGTCTATTGGAGCACAGAATTGGGTCGTTGCTGACACGTTCCACGAAACAGGTTACATTTTGAGTCTAGCCAATTTTCCTGGGTTTCCAGGTACCTACACATTTGCAATGGATTTTCTAGTTATGCTTTGAGTTAATATTAGTGGGAACTCGATATATGATCGGAACGGTCTAAGCATTTGAGTGACTTTCAGACTTTAAAGAGTCACCCTTCGAAGCTTAGGTCGTTTGATTTGTTTGTTCTTAGAAAATTAAGACATTTAGCAGAAGAAAAGTTGTGTGGAAATCGGTTGTGATGGTATGTTGTCGAAAGAATTTGGAGTATGAATGTGGATGGCTATACAAGTCGAGGGAGACCAAAGAAACGATAGATGAATTGTGTGAAAGATGATATGGCTAGAAAGGGAGTGACTACCCAGATGACGACTCTAAAGAAGTATGGAAGAAAAAGACATATTGCGCCGACCCCATATAAATTGGGATAAGGGCAGGAGAATGATGAGCATAAGAAAATTCTGTATGTCAGCGGATTATTTCGTCGTATTTAGATTTGCTTGAGCAACATATAGGGTAGAACCTATGGGTTCAACAGCTGGAGTAGGTACTTATTAATTTCCAGTTTGTCACGATTCGTGTTCATTTTCCGTAACTATCTAATTATGCTCTTCGGGGAAAGCAGGCATGTTATGTTTCAGCGGGATTGTCTGAAAGGGTTACCGTTACCCCGGAACAAAGTGCTAAGGAAGGAACATGGATGGGTTTTAGTCAGTAAGAGTCTGATACTCCCTTCCGCTCCACCCAGAGCGGGAGGAGTCATTTGATGATTTCCTATCCTCAAAAAAAAGCTATGTTATGTTATGACATGTTACGCTTTGGACGCACGTCTCGACAGGAAGCAAAGATATGTTATAGTTACCAGATCTAGCTATACTCGTAGTGTTGTAGAAAATGGAAGCCTTGTCACTGCGCAGTTTGCCCAGACCGAATTGACTGATCGTTTGCACTTGTAGGAAATACATCGAGTTCGGTTGCAAGTCCTTTATTTCGATGTAGTTTTGGTCCTAAAAAAATAAAGTCAGTATAACAATTATTACGATCACAATTACCGCTTCACACAAATGCAGGGATTAAAATTCGTGACTGTACTTTGGGCACCGTTTGATGGTTGACGAGCACTGAATCCAGTTCTCCGCCCAAGCCTTTGACACGCCTACTCCAGAACACCTTGTATCTCATCACTGGCAAGTCTGAATGTGGCTCTTTCCATTCTAGTTTCACGGTGACCGTGCCTGAAACATTTGAAGATCTATTAGGTACATTCGAAAAAAACAAATGACGTACGTAGGAAGGTAGAACTGAGTATTTGAAAGGGTAGTCAATAAAGTTACTTTTTATGAACTGACAAAACGCGGAGTTTGTACGTGATGTGATTTGTATGAAATATAACAATGTGACGTCACAGATTTTTAGAGTCAAATGGAATACTTATTAGAATTAAATGCAATTTTACAATTTTATCTTTGCATTATATTTTATATCCGGTGATGGATGTTTTTAAGACGAGCGATCTTTTTTCCATGTGATTTCGTATTTTATTTTAGATCGTTTCAAATAGTTAATTGTTATTACAACATCCATTGCAAGATGATTTATAACGAAGATTCTAGATGTACAGAGGCCAGCACATCAAGTTACCACAATCTGTCAAATTTCTTTGATAGTATTTCAACTTTATTGCAAATGTATGGTTCATTTTTAATTTAGAAAATTTGACAGTTAGGGATAGCTTGGTGTGCTGGCGTCTGTACTTAGGAATTGGGTAAAGCTAATTTGTCTCGACCGGTGCTTACGTCAAATCTCGGCCATATTTAGGGTTATCGTCGTGTGCATTGTTCCACTACATTAAATATCCATTCTTGCGAAAGGAGTCCTTAAATTAAAATGCCAATAGTCCGGGGTCACGGCAGTAGATATACATAAGTAAACTGAGTTACGAAAATATATGTTCGCCCTAACCGAAGCAGTTTTGAATTCCTGAAGTAATTTTGAGGATCATTCATTTGTTTTACGGATATTTCATTCCGCTTTCTCCATCCTCTTCTGCGCACAGTGGGGGTTTCCGCCCATCCCTATATTTGCCGTCATCTTAATACAATTCGCTTCCTTCCTCACTATTTCCACACAATCCACCTATCTTATCTTTCTAGGGCTGTCACTTTCGATGCAGATGCAAAACAAAGAAGTGTTTTTTTTTGTACTGAATATGCAGACGTCAGCACATCAAGCTATCCCACACTGTAAAGTTTTCCCAAATGTAAATGAACCTTATGCTTTTGTAATAAAGTTGAAAAACTATCAAAGAAATTTGTCAGATTGTGTTAACTTGATGTGCTGGCCTCTGTACATGACAACAAACTTCGTGCAGGCCTACCCTTGAGTAATCAGCTAAAACCTGCCCATCCAAAAACTGATTTGTCTTATATCATTTTGTATATCTACCAACACCGTCTGGACCCACGTGGTGGAAGAGGCCTGTGTCCCAGCAGTGGGAACATTATAGGCTGATTATTTTATAACGTAACTTCCCCCAAGTCCCGACAACACACATTGATATTGTTTTAGTGTGAGTACATTACACGGAAAAAGCATGCTGTGCTATAAAGAATAAAGTTTATATTTAACTGACTGAGTTATCGATGGCGAATGTGTGCACTTGTTCGTAGTATTGTTTTGACGGAACTGTGTCTGCAATATTAGCGTTATGGAGGGGCAATCGTGGCTTCACCGGTATTCTATACATTTTGAACTCCACGCCATATCTCCTTCTTTATTATATCTATGGAAATTACACTTACCATTACTCTCTTTAACAGGACGAACTTTAAGTTTTTTTGGCGACGGTGGGGGACGAGGTCCTCGGCGAGGTGTGAACGCAGGACTAGGTGCTGAAAACCCTCGCGTGCCGGAAGAACTGACGGCAGCTACCCGGAACCGGTACCACCGACCCGGTTTCAGAGCGTTGCGTAGAGATACTTTAGTTCTGTAAATTGAAATAGCCTGTTTGTCTTTTATTTGTCTTGTCTTTTTTTTTTTTTTTGCCCAACTAAGATGGAGTCGGCTTCCAGTCTACCTGGAGCTGAGGTAGCTAAATACCAGTATTTTACGTGGCGGAAAACTTACTTACGGGGTAACAAGATGACCCTGTATGTGTTTAACAATTTGTAATGCTAAGGCTACATTGTTGCTTTAACGCGAACTACACTTCGCGCACTCTCTCTCGCACACCGCTCAACAATATTACAGAGAGCACGCATAATTTAGTTCGCGTTATCGCGACAATGTTGCCGTAGTATTCAATTCGAAAAGACGATGTTTAAAGTAACTGAGTAGCTAATAGTTCATCACAACAAAAAAATATAAGTAGGTACGTAGGTACTGCAGTTATCAACAAATGTTTCTATGTATATGTTGTTACGTATACGTCCATTGTCCAATGATTATTTTATGCAAAGTAATCAATTGAATGTGGCTACAATGAATATCATCATAACCTTCTTTATTATATCTATGATCATAACATAAGAAAGACAAAGCCTTCTTTATAAAATAGAAAGCCGTGGAAAATGTTTTGTGTTATTGTATTGTTTGAAACGGTTCCTTGTTGAGCAATTAGCAATATTCACTAGTTTGTATTGTCGGTACTAAAAACGCTCACAAAGAGACGGAGGAACATTTATTACTATCTTCTCGTGTGAACCAAATAAATAGTCGTAAGTTGTTGTAAAATTATAGACGTTTTCACTTCTGGGTTATTTGATGGCTCTATAATTGTTTTTTTTCTGTTTTGATGGTTGGTGGAGGCGCTCGTTGCTTAGTAATAATAGCCGCACAGTTCGATCCATCAGGTAAAGTTACGCTTGCCGGGGTTGGCCGTGGATGGGTGATCTTTACATACCGAGACTTCTTCGTGCCACGGAAAGCACGTTAAGCCGTTGGTCCCGGCTGTCATTTGTGCATCTTTGACAGACGGGTCGTCAGAAGCCCGAAAGCTGACATCCAGTCTTACCAAGGGTTATCGTATTACCCAGTTACTGGGTTGTGGGGGTCAGATAGGCAGTCGCTCCAAGCACTCCATGAAAAACACTGGTATTTTAGCTGCATCAGGTTAGACTAGAAGCCGACCACAACACAGTTGAGATAACGCTAGGCAGGTTGATTTTGGATGGTTGGTATTGAAGTTGTGAAAACTCTATGGACACTATTCTACCAGAATAATTTCACACTGTCGCGTGGCGGTCGACTATGTGAGTTATTTTTTAACCACTGTTAGTCAGGTTCTTTTTTCAAACAGCCGGAAATAGTAACCTGTGTCGTAAATATTTATGTGTACTAATTTACACGTCACAGTTGAACGAAGGCAGTAATTGGGCCAATATACAAAAACTCTTGTGCGTAACATTTTTATAGCAAAATTGGTGCTATTTATTGAACTGTTAGACTTTAATAACAATCGCTAGGTAAGTATTTGACTGTGATTTTGGTTCATAAAATCACGAGGTGTACAGTCACAAGCAAAAATATGTATACAGTTAGTTCATTTCAAAAGCAGTTTTCTCCTTTATTGTTGATTAAAATAGTATGTTTATGGACTTATGTGATTTTCTAATTCATAGGCTTACTGACCCTGTCGTATCTCAAAAGTTGAAATAGTTATTTTACGAGAAAATCGCTTGTGAATATTGCTAGGTGTATGCATATTGGTGCTCGTGACTGTACCTACCTACATTTGAAGAAAAGTCCGAGGCCCATGGGCAGCTTAAACACGGACACCAGGTTAGTCACGAACCACACGAAAAGAAGTAGAAGAAGACTACCTACATTTGGTACAACCATAATATTACTATCAACCTGGTTGATGTTGCCATAAATCTGACACAAATCTAGACACTTTGCTGCTACTGATAAATCCACATGCAAAAACCCAATATCACTTTGCCCGATCCGGAAATTGAAAGCAGGACCTCATGCTCACGAGTAGCGCTTGCGAACACAAGACCAACAAGGCAGTTAAATCCGATTCAGATTTTGGTTCAAATTGTGATATGTTGTGACTTGGTGCAATAAACTAGATTTTGTACATGCATAACAGAACACTCAATTACGTACTTTCTATTTCGTGCTAGCCTTACGTGATATCAATGAAATGGATACCTAATACCACCGTAACACCATTTTTTTCTTCTAGGACAATATCTAGCTAACATTTTATTGTGTCTTTGTGAATAGCGACTGTAGAATTATGTAGACATCTTGGAATATGCTGCATCTATTACTTTGGTACCTACAATTTGGGCTGATGCCTGCAGGTTCATATGCCACTTTGGATTTGAGACTAAGGGCGAATATTTCGCCAATTAATTTGGACACGATCAGCACATAAGCTCCGTTTAAGAGGTGTCAGTGTGTGTTTTTTATGTAATATTGAGACTGACGGCTCTTGAACGCGGTTTAGATGTGCTGATCGCATTCAAGTTTAATTGGTGAGATTGACACAAAGGGCACATTTTGCCAACGCAAAATGCGCCCTTAGTGTCAATTTAATAGTGTAAGAGCTGTCAGTTTCATTATTTTCTTGTAGTGTATAAGTTCTTAACATTGATTGTTTTCCCAAATAAAATAAAATCAATTGATTGTTGCCGAGATCAGACTGCGTTAGCCTTCTGATTTAAAAACCAAAATACGACATTGTTGTAAAAGAAAGAATATTTTCTTCTGTACTTACTTATTCGTTCTCAACAGTAAATTCCAGTCTCCTAATCTCATTTCCTCATACTTCGGTCCCAGATGGTGTTGTTCCTCTAACACGTAGAAG
This sequence comes from Hyppa rectilinea, assembly GCA_951799385.1. NCBI lineage: Eukaryota > Metazoa > Arthropoda > Insecta > Lepidoptera > Noctuidae > Hyppa > Hyppa rectilinea. The sequence goes on along the minus strand of OX637312.1, from coordinate 14,255,162 downwards.
ACTGGACCAGGAACCGCTCTCGCTGCGTCGCCCACGCCGTCAGACCATCTGATCACTACTGAACGTTTTCTTTCTTTTGGCTCTTCAATCGTGGGTAGAGCTGGGAGACCTGGAAAATGGAGACAGTATCAGATTGTATCTAGTTTGTTGCCTTTTCTTGGGTTTAAAATCAACTTTGTAACTACCGTATCCATAGTTATTTTTCTTTTGATACTGAAAACATGGAACCTGAGTTTGTTTACGTTTTCACGCTAAAACGGTGAAATTTCATCTAAATGAAATTTGGCACAAGAATAGAACACAATCCGGGCTAGGACATAAGGTACTTTTTGTCCTTTTTTAAGTATTTGGAGTCATTAAGTGTTTCCTCCCGCTGTGGGAGGAGCGGAAGGGAGTGTCACTCTTACTGAATAAAACCCATCCATGTTCCTTCCTTAGCCCTATGTATTCCGGGACAACGGCGATAACTCTTTCGGTAGCCTTCGGAATTATACCTTAACTCAAAATCATTTACCTGGGTTTTTACATAATTACTTACGTGCTTACGTGCTAACCTGAATCAGGCCTTGTTTGCAAGATTGATATCGCACGAATTGTTCCTACTTTGCATTGTTGAAGAATTATTATCAGACACCTGTAATTATTTCGATTTTTGTTAACTTGTCTGTTCGCCATGGTTGATTATTTGCTTAATGATTCGCAATAGGACAGATTCGACGACCTGAATCTTATTCACAGAAGTATTAGAAGAAGTAGATTTACCTGAAACAGTCAAAAGGTCGACAGGCTCGCTGCACGTCGACCCACAAGCGTGTCGGCAGCAGCGTTGCGTGCCGTCACATTGCGAGTCTGAGTTACATGCCTCCACACACGCCGCTTCCCACTTCGGCGTGTCGGATATAGGACACGTCCCTGGTTTCTTCTCGTTTGAACGGCATTGTGATTTGCACTGTGGATAAGATTTTTTCGTTAATACTGAAGTAGTTGATCTTATATCACGTAGAAAATGGCTGTGATCGATTGCCGATGTTTTCTCCGGAAACAGCTATCGATCTAGAATTATGTGCTAGAGTCAACTAGGTAAAACCTATTATTCATAGTTTTATTTTTACTATCTTTATTTTATTGACTTCGTTTCGGCACTACTACTACTACTTCTTGTCGGCTCTAAAATGACTTTAAAATAAAGGAAGAACGATGATGACAGACTTTTGTCCAAAAGATTATAAATAGGTACTGAGAGAGCTCATTGAGAAGGGCCATTTTGTTAAGGATACTTTGGATATTACACAGGGAATCATTACAATTAGGGCAGGAGGATGGTTATGAATCATACAGAGACAGAGCAATTAAACTTTATCAATTAATGAACATACATGGAATAAAGATGTCTCTATTTTAAGATCATGATCATGATTTGTCATAGGATACTAACAGTACTTTTAACTCAACGTATTCTAAGATCAGACATTGTTTGACAAGAACGATGAGATTTTGTTAATTTTTTCTGCCTTGTCTGGGTGTATTATACTATGCTGTAGTGCAGACTCAGGTCACGCCATATTGTGAATAGGGGCATTCATTTAGTAAAGTTCTGTTACTTCAAACTCATTAGTAGCTTCAGGTAATTAACGAGTACATCGTAGTTACAAAATAACAATTCCTTTGAAGTGCAGTGATTCATGGCTTGAATGTTAATTTCTATCGTTGTTATGTTGATTTTTCACTCTAAGTGTTAAGGACTAAAATCGTCTGTCACGCCTTAAGAGGTAGGTAATCAAAACGACGAGTTCTGGAGTGCTTTCTAAAATAGAATAATTTATTATCTTCAGTCAGAAAGAGGAAGTCATCAGCAAAACCATGCTTAGTAATGAGTTTGGCTTACGTTTTAAAGCTGTAATGTTACTTTCGGAGTTCATTTCAGTTATGTTCTCAGGAATTGTCTCAATGTTTAATGACTCTGATGAACTCTCGAGGTTTATTTTTAGTTTTATATCAAGTCGTAAAGAAACAAATTAAAAAAATTGTCTCGGATCAACTAGTGTTGACATAAGAAAAAATCTAGCTTAGGATTCAAGCTCGTTAACTCCCGACATACGACGCGATCAAAATGCGATTGTCTTTTGTCACTACAGTTGTCGCTCGCAATTTTTTACCCTGACACAAGCCCGTATAATTCCTTTTTGCGTTTCACAAATTAGCACGATGTGTCCTTTTTAGGCTAGAGCCTGTTGTGCTCTGGTTATATAACTAACCCTGGAGCCGCAGAACTTTGCTAACTACATTCGCTGCAATCTTGATTGTATTTCGTTTTACGTTCGTTTACTTTTTTTGTATCGTGTTTATGTCAGTTCCGCGAACTTGTTAAATCGTGATCGTTGGTAACAGCTATCTTTGCCAAGTTTTTTTTTGTTCTGTTGTAACGTAAACCATTGTCAGTTCCACGTGTAGAGTAGTTTTTTTTTGACTTAAGCATGCAATCGTTGGTGTTAAGATTTCTTTCATCAGCTCAGCACATTGAACTTCAGTGTTAGTGTACTGACATTTTCAAGTGTTTATTTCTGAGTAGCTACGAAGCAAACTGGGTTTTCCCTACCTCGTAAATAGTTGTTTTGATTGTATATTACTGATTTCTTTTTTGTAGTGTTTATCGATTGATCTAGATACGTGCAAATTGAATTTACTGCTTATTAATATGTATGTAATGGCTAGAATCTGGCTTCAGCACTTATTGGGTAAGAATTAGGTAGGTTCCTTTTTAGTGGACTTAGTGCAGTACTAATAAGCTATTTTCTTTATTGATTTGAATCAAGCAATTTGAATATTATTTGTATTTAATGACTGTTATTTTACTTTGTTATTTACCATTTTATGATTATAAAAAAATAAGGAGTAAATTACAGCTCCCTAAGTTCCGAACGCTAAAAAGTTAAATAGTCTAGGTCCTTTGAAACTTGCTGCTTAAAAGAAGATATCCACGTCATACTTTGCTACAAGGGATCTTTCATTCCTCAACAAACTTAGTAATTCCTTAAGATTGAGATTGTCAGTTTACCTTCAATACTATCGTTCAGCTTTGATGCTGCAGTTTTTATACACTAATTGTATATGTATGTATTGTAGCATTCTTAAACTGCCAAGATTTATAGCTAGGGGCTTAATTTGATTTGTCTCCTATAAGTGAAGAAATTCTACTACACCTACTTAATACCTTACGTCTTCCATTATCTAATAATGGTTTGTGCATATCTGTTGTCGGAGATCCTTAAGTAAATAAATGCAGTTTAGCTTCAGTATAAGGAGGAATTTCAGCAATGAAACAACGCAATCAGCATAGAAACCCCATTAAAGGCTGTCGTGTCAATATTTTTTGCGGGTATTGACTCTGCAATATTTTCTGTGGGATATTGACTCTCACAAGTCTTGAAAAAGGTTTAGATGTACAGACGCCAGCACATCAAGCTGGCCCTAACTGTCAAATTTTCTCAATTAAAAATGAACCTTATATCTCTGCAATAAAGTTGAAATACTATCAAAGAAATTTGATAGATTGTGGTAACTTGATGTGCTGGCCTCTGTACTGATCGCGTTCAGTTTAATCGGTAAAACTAACAAAAAAGTTTACACTCACCATAGGTTTAGCCTCCTTACTAATATCAATACACTTCAGATCACATCTGATCTTGTACAATGTGTTCGACTGCATTTTGGAATACCTCCGTGTCCTGGACAGGACCATCGGCATCAGCGACACCACCATCAATACCACAAACACTTTGAAATACATCTTTACAATCTTGTTTTTATCACTATTGGTCATACAGTCCTCTTGTTTAAGCCTTTAACATCTGAAAATTACGTTTGTCTTTTATTATTATGTCATAGATTATTTACGTCTCAGGGCCCGGGGTCCCTTTAGAAATCGTACGAGGGGCTGGTGTCAACTTGCCGGGGCCCGTTAGATGCTTTCAATTAAATAAGGTACCCAACTACGTTATCCTTGTACGCACTATGCAAATGCACTCAAGGACATCCCCCAGTTGGAGTAGGGCTATTGCAGGAAACAACAAAGACATTGGACTATTGGTTTTGGGGGCTAAAGTGGACTGGTTATATAGAGCTATGGAAGGACTATGGCCAATGCCTGATCGATATTTTGTTATAAACGGATAAAATGACTTATTGGCCTAGATATTTTTTCGTTTTTCCACTTTGTCGTCAAGTTTTATTACTTTAAAACCTATCTTTGGTTTATGTCAAAGTTTGTTATGTTTTCGGATAAGTACCAAAAAGGATATTATGAATGAAATTGGGTCTTTGTTCACCGGTAACAATTAAGTTTTTCGAAAAGACTTCTGCTCCGCCCAAAGTTAAATGAATTTGTTTAACTTCATCTTCAAACTGGGCGTATTTATATAACCTCGTGAGTAAATTACAATTTTTGATCAATGAAATCCTTTATAATTCGACTTATGAGATATTCTAGTACCTAAACATAAACAAGAACTTTTTGTTTTAGGAAAGAGTTATCGACATTTCCATATCCATAAAAAGAATAATACCTAAGTGTCCGCTTTAAAAAATGAATATAAATACACCAGCTTCCTTCCACCACTTTATTATTTAATGTTCTTGTAATGAGTTGATGCGTCAAGTGTATTAAAATTATGATATTAAATACCCTTAATGAATATAATCTAAAGCGGTAACTATTAACCGTACACACAACCGTTTGAAAGTTAATAATATGCAAACTAACTGCTCGCCACAATAAAACTTGAGGGAATTGTTTTCTTTTCAACCAGCCTGCTTTATATACAAAGTTCTACCCCCATGATAGTTTAATCAAAACAAAGCACCAACTGTTTGAAAAACAAATAAAATGCAATTAAACAATCGAGCTGTTCCCATCCAATTACCTTCGCTAAAACAAAACAAAGCACTATAATATCGATATCCACCTCAACAAATCGATCATTAATACGAGAATCGATTAGAACCGTAACATGTCGAGTCCTTCCGAACTTGTGTCATCGACCTCGGAGGTTTTTGGAAAATACATTTGCAGTTCGCGAGTGTATCGTTTGAAATGCGCGGTAACACTGGCGGTGCGCGCGCGCATACCCAGCCGATCCGTGCCTCGGCTTCATTAATACACATCGATGATGCTTTCCTGTGTCTGTACGCCGATGACGGAAGGCTGCTTTTACCGAGCCGGTTTCCTAATTAAAAAAATGTACGGCGTCTTCCTGGAGTACGCAGTTTGCTATTCGATCGTCGTCATTATGTCTACGTCTGTTTCGTGAATTGTAAATAGCCAGTGCTTTAATTGCACGTGCATCTAATTGAATGTTAAGTTGGACAAAAAATTGCACGCTATCTTCGACTTTAAATTATTTCATATAGCGCCTATATTAGGGTAAATTGGGATGATGAATGTCTGTGCTATGATAGTCTTTTACAACTGTTTTAATTCTGAATTAAATTTAGTTACCTACCTACTCATTCATAATTTTGCAGCAGTAATAAAAAATTTTGCTGAATTTAACCTCGTTTATGATCATCTGCCTGCCCCAAACCCATTGAACAGAATTAACCCTCGTTAGATTTTTTCTTTATATATAGAAGTAATATTTACTCGTATATAAACAAAAAAATCTACTTAATTCATTAATTTCTGAGAAATAGGCCCGTATTACAAAACCTCAGTCAAGACCCAAGCAGCAAAACTAGTTTTAACCAATCAAATGGCTTTAATTGAGACTCAAGCAATGCTTGAGTATTGAGTGAGGCATAAGAATAATTTAGTGGGAACCATTCAGATTAATAAAACTCTAAGTTTAATTCTCATCTCTCCTGAGGCAGCCTCACTCCGTATAATCTCAGACTTCTAAGAACCCCGGTTCAGGCAACTTCACCGAATCGAACGAAAACAATTGATTTAATTAGGCGTTCGTCTTTAAAAAGCTAATAAAACAAAATGGCGAGGATATATCGTTCACAAAGAAGCTGAGGAATCAACGACCGGTTGATTGCTCGGTGCGCTTGCGCCGGATGCCCTTCAAGAGCTTAATTAGAGTTGCAGTATATCTATAAGTAGGTACAGTTGAACGAGCTATTTGGTAATTGGGTAGCTAACTTACAAATTACTTTTAAATGCCAGTCACTCAATTATTTTGACATAAGCTAAAAGTTACCTGTTTTACGAAAACATTAAAAATTACTGTGACCTTAATAAAAACTTAATTACTATGCGTTAACTTCGTTCTTCATTTTTAGACTTTGTTCCAGACATAATCCATCAAATACAATTTTATACTTAAGACAGTTACCTCCAAATTGTTTTAACGGTTGAATTCTTAAATCAATGTCGAGTGTTACAAAATTTATGAAATTGGCATTTGTAATGATATCCTTGCATATCCTTGGAAAACCTATGTCCAATAAAGCGAAACAATCGTGACAAAGTCTTTTCAACAAATAAAAAAGATAAAACCTTGGTGTCGTGCCTTTTTGCAGAAAACTGTTTGCCAGATTATCACTTGCCAACCAACGTTTCGCCGATGTTTCATTTTAACAACTAACGATTAGCAAATTTTTGTATGACAACGTTTCATTTGGTAAAATTATTGTTAAGCTGATTATTATAATGACACAAAACGTTTGGGACATTTATCATTTGTCAACCATTTCACTAGGCCAGACAACTATTAGACGAATGACGTTTTGTCATTGTAACAGTTCCTAGTCTTGAACTTGCCTAAATCACATACATTTTTTTTAATAGGTAAGTATACAACAGAAGTCTAAGGTTACGATAGGTTAGGTTAGGTTAGAGTATGACAAACAACGCACGAGCCGAGCGAGCGAAGCGAGCGTGCCGCGGCAGCGGCCGGCGATGTGCCAAAAGCGAATCGCTTTTGTAATAGGAAACAGTTAAGTTAGGTTAGCTTACCCACATAATATTACATAATTATTAAACGAAACCCAACTAGATTTGGTAAACAATAAACAACTAAATGAATATTACGCAAACTTAAACATTCTGCTACTTAAAAGTTGGCATTTTAAAAAGTGTCATTATGAAAAGCAGACCAAACGTACAGTTGGTAACTGTGAGGTTGGGAATTAAAACAAAATTATATGATAAGTTGGCAAATGATTATTCGGCGAAATAAATTTTCCGAAACGTTGGTTGGCAAGTGAAAGTCTGGCAAACAATTTTCGGCGAAAAGGCAGAGAACCTTAAACCTTATAATACACGGTTTAATTTTAGTCGTTTTAATTGGTCACTGAAAAAATCTGCTGTTCAGTACATTTATGTTCGACTAACTCGTCAAAAACTCAAAATGTACACGCACAGCTGCTTTTTTCGCGATTTCAGGTTCAGTCCTATAGTAAAAGTTACTCGTTATAATGAGTAAAATAACCCCTTAAGGTGACATGCGACCCAAAAATGATGTTTTGACGCATTTAGGCTGCTCGCAAAATCAATTTTTGGCCTCAAAAACAACAAATTTTCAGTTTTTTTTTTCGTGATTATCAAAATTAAAGATGTTCTTTAGTGAATTATGAGGGCCAAAACACGATTGTCACAATTTGGCTCGATACAAAAAAATCGCAAAGTTTCCCCAAAATAGCATTTTTATACGCGTTTATGAAGAGAAAAACCAGTTTTATTCGATTGTTACTAGACTAATTTTAATAAAATTTCGTCTACACGTTCACTATTAACTACATTAGGGGATTATGGTCTTATTTTTTCATAAATAGAGCAAATTTATTTTTAAAAAGAAGTATTTATAAAAAGCGAGCAGTGAATTTGCGCGCGGACCGGCAATACCACGGCGCCCGCACCCCGTCAGTCGGCCGCAGCGCGCCTTAGAGAGCACCCGCGTACATCTTTATTGCGCCCGCTGTCGTCGACTATCTAAGAGAATATTGAAGCGTAAAGTGATACCTAAGCCACAAAAATGGTGAATAAATGTAATAAAGTATAAACGTAGTAAATAACAAATAAATAAATAATATCCTTGGACATTTCACTCAACGCCATATCGTCCCAAGCTAAGCAACCTAATGCTTGTTATGGTAACGAGATGGCTGATAAACTACTTATATACATTTTTTGTTGTGTGCGTTTCGACCGCGCGACCACGGCGTCATATTATGAAAAAAACCATGCCAAGATTTTGTCAAAATTTGTCAAAGTTGATTCCCAAAACCATACATTTGTCAAAGTTATGGTTAAAAAGTTATAAGGGTTTGAACGTGGCCGCGCCATCGAAACGCGGAGAACCGCGCGGCCACGGAGATCTCTAAAACTAAACGTTGCAGAGACCTGAAATTCAGGTAAATAACAGATTGAATTTGTAAAAAATTTGTAAAAATATAGAAAAAAATCCTAGGTCAATATTTTAGGAGCTATAAGACTAAAACTCCATGGCCGCGCCATTGAAACGGTGAATAACACCTTATCGCCGATATCTCGCTGAAAAAGCATCGCAGAGGTCTGAAGTTTTTTGTAAAACCTAGATTTGAATTTGTCAAAAACTGTAAAAACACTACAAAAAATCCTAGGTTTATGTTTCAGGAGCTGTAAGAGTAAAACCTCATGGCCGCGCCATTGAAACGGTGAAAAAACAGTTTATCGTCGATATCCATCGATCACTAATAAATTATTAGTGATCGATGTCGATATCTCACTGAAAAACCAACACAGAGGTCTGAAGTTTTTTGTAAAACCTAGATTTGAATTTGTCAAATCGTGTAAAAATGCACAAAAAAATCCTAGGTTAATATTTCAGGAGCTGTAGTACGGTATCGCGTAGAAATATGTCGTGATTATCTACCGAAGAAAGTAAGAGTAAAGCGAGTTTTTTTATTGTAAACAACACCTATTAATATGTAAAACTACCGATACCAGACAAAATGATTTTTTTTTTCGTTATTTGTAACTTTCAGTACGTTTTGAATATTTCGATAGGGTGACCATGGCTTTTTGTTTACGGAAAACTTTCCACCTATCGTTTTGAAAGTTATAGCTCAAGAATTCTAAATTAAATTCAAACGATAACATTCAAAAAACATGTATATATTTTTTTAAATCATATAAATCACATTATTTACTTATACTAAGACATAGTAAGTATTGCTTTTAAAGTCGCAAATCATAGATTAAATCACATTATTTACTTCTACTAAGACATAGTAAGTATTGCTTTCAAAGTCACAAATCACAGATTATTTACTTACACTAAGACATATATATATCAAAGTTATACATCACAGATAATTTACTTACACTGAGATTTTTATATTAATATGTCCTTAGGGCCAAGGACTTTTAAAAACATTGTCGAAATTATGGTATGCAAATAAAATAATGAATATGAAATCCTCAAAATAAAATTGTCATTTCTCAAACAAATACAATAAAATGAGGTATTCGCTAATATTTTTGAGATTTCGGTAAGTTTCTTGGCTATATAATAAAATCGTCAAAAATATAGTTTTTAGAATTTGGTCTGTCTGTTTATTTGTCCGGGATAAACACAAAAACTACTGCATAGTATTCATTTGAATTTTGCATTAAGCGGGTGAAACTGCGAGGAACAGTTAGTGATTTCTAAACCGATAGGTGGAAAGTTTTCTGTAAACAAAAAGCCATGGTCACCCTATTGAAATATTCAAGACGTATCAAAAGTTATAAAAACCGAAAAAAAAATCATTTTGCCTGGTTTTATATAGTTTTACATATTAATAGGTGTTGTTTACAATAAAAAACTCGCTTTACTCTTACTTTCTTCGGTAGATAATCACGACATATTTCTACGCGATACCGTACTACAGCTCCTGAAATTTTAAACCTAGGATTTTTTTGTGCATTTTTGCACTATTTGACAAATTCAAATCTAGGTTTTACAAAAAACCTCAGACCTCTGCGATGCTTTTTCAGCGAGATATCGGCGATAACGTGTTTTTCACCGTTTCAATGGCGCGGCCATGGAGTTTTAGTCTTATAGCTCCTAAAATATTAACCTAGGACTTTTTTGTGCATTTTTACACTATTTGACAAATTCAGATCAAGGTTTTACAAAAAACTTCAGACCTCTGCGAAGCTTTTTCAGCGAAATATCGGCGATAACGTATTCTTCACCGTTTCAATGGCGCGGCCATGGAGTTTTAGTCTTAAAGCTCCTAAAATATGGACCTGGGAATTTTTTCTATATTTTTACAATTTTTTTACAAATTCAATCTGTTATCTACCTGAATTTCAGGTCTCTGCAACGTTTAGTTTTAGAGATCTCCGTGGCCGCGCGGTTCTCCGCGTTTCGATGGCGCGGCCACGTTCAAACCCTTATAACTTTTTAACCCTAACTTTGACAAATTTATGGTTTTGGGAATCAACTTTGACAAATTTTGACAAAATCTTGGCATGGTTTTTTTTTTAATATGACGCTATGGTCGCGCGGTCGAAACGCACACTTTTTTGTTTTGTAAATACATACATATTATAGATAGAAAAACACCCAGACTCGTAATAAATACTTGCAGGTCGTACAAATATTTGTTCCGTGCGGGAATCGAACCCACGACATAGTGCGCCAGTAAGAATAAAGTTGAAAATCCTTCAAAGAAATTTGACAGATTAGGGTAGAATGGAATAGAATATTTTTGTTTGCGTTGGTAACAGACTATTCCGAACTAAAAATTTTCCAATTGAAACTGAACCTTATACGTTTGGAATAAAGTTGAAAATCCTTCAAAGAAATTTGACAGATTAGGGTAGAATGGAATAGAATATTTTTGTTTGCGTTGGTAACAGACTATTCCGAACTAAAAATTTTCCAATTGAAACTGAACCTTATATGTTTGGAATAAAGTTGAAAATCCTTCAAAGAAATTTGACAGATTAGGGTAGAATGGAATAGAATATTTTTATTTGCGTTGGTAACAGACTATTCCGAACTAAAAATTTTCCAATTGAAACTGAACCTTATAAGTTTGGAATAAAGTTGAAAATCCTTCAAAGAAATTTGACAGATTAGGGTAGAATGGAATTGAATATTTTTATTTGCGTTGATAACTTGATATCATCTGGACTGGACCTCTGTACATTACGACCGTGAAAGAATCATCAACATTGTTTCATTCGTTTTTGAGAAAATCGCGGACAGACAAACAACCAGTTTGTTTGTCTGTCCGCGATGTTCGAATTACATACATACATAGAGTTTGAAAACAGAACCTCCATTTTTTGAAGTCAATTAATAATGGGCGGAGATGTCCTGTTCAAATATTATTTATTGTTATAGTTATTCATTCTAAGGGGCCGCATTCTTTCTCGTAGGCACACTAGGCACGTTTCATTTATTTATTGCACCATATTAAAAAATATATAAATAAATAAATAGGTACATTCTCTATCTACTACACAACTAATACAAACTAGTTCTACAAGTTGCCGCTAGCTAGACAGTGGCGTGCGGCAGAGCGGGGGGCCCCGCGCGCCTCTCAGCCGCCCGCGTCTGCTTCACCCCCTCAATACCTACGTGACGACGATACCATGTCGCCTTAAGAGGATTAAAACAGGGCACGCCACGATAGTGGCGGTAAGGCCTCTCTTTGAGGAGTGGCTAGAGAGGCGTCACGGCGCCCTCACCTACCGCCTGACGCAGGTCCTCACCGGACATGGATGTTTCGGGAGGTTCCTGCACATCATCAGGCATGGTCCGGGGCGAGAGGGAGTGGGAGGCAGTCACCTCCTTCTGCGAAAAAGTTATGCTCGCGAAGGAGGTGGCGGGATGGGAGAGAGAAAGGTCCTCCCGTCCCAGCCGCCGCAGGAGACGCCCCGGGCGTCGGGAGCCACGTGACGACTCCCGGCCACCGTAGGCGCGGGCCCGCGGACGGTGAGTAACGGGTGACTCACCGTCCGATCAGCACCAGGCCCGTGCCGGACGGCGCGTATATGTTCCATGCGCGCCTCAAAGAGATGTCAGCTTATAAAGGGGCCCCTCAGGGCCAAGCCTGCCGGGTAAGCGGGATTGTCCGAAAGGGTTACCGCTACCCCGGAACATAAAGGGCTACGGAAGGAACATGGATGGGTTTTGGTCAGTAAGAGTCTGACACTCCCTTCCGCTCCACCCAGAGCGGGAGCAGTAATTGGATGATTTCCCAGGCTTAAAAAAAAAGGAGATTAAAACGACTAAAATGTAACCGTGTATATTTGGCAGAGTAATAAAAAGATGAGTATTTTAGCCTGCATACCAAACTATTTATTCGACTGTACACGATACTTATAGATATAGGTATAGTTCGTAGTGAGAATAAAAATATTCTCTAAGATCGATGCTGGGTAGTTAAATGAGATAATGAAGAACAGAAATAATTCATAGCCCGTAAATCAAACTGTAGTATTTCAGGAATAGAAAGGGGCCGGAGAGAAGTATAGGGTTATACAATTCTATGCTTTGTTGGCTTGTAGTAAAATAGATGATCATAATTTTTTTTTGTATTATTTATGGCATATCGCAGGTCTACCTAGGAGGTTGTCGGTTGCTTAAACGGACTTGCCTGTGGATGCCTCAATCAATTAAGTTCTCCAACTTGGGCTTAAAAACTGAGCGACTACAAGCTAAGGGCACCCTCTGTGGGGTACGGACTTGGGCTTAGGGCGTCGCTGGAAAAGGCAACAAGGGGACGGGCAAGAACAGATTAAGACAAGCTTTATTATTCAGAATTAATCTTTTATTTATGGATTGTTTCATCACTTTAGGAAAAGTTACTAACTTATTTACGTTGTTGACGAATAATTAATGTAGTGGATTTCATACAAATTGTATGAGATCGGAGAATTGGCTTTGTGGGCTACCGGTGGCCAGTATTTTTTAAATTTGGCATTCTAAGTACTTTTTAACCGACTTCTAAAAAAGGAGGAGGTTCTCAATTCGACTGTATATATATATTTTTTTTTTATGTTTGTTCGCGCATAACTCCGTTGCTTGCCAACCGATTTGAAAAATTATTTTTTTGTTGGAAAGGGTATACTTCCCAAATGGTCCCATAAAATTTTTATCAAAATCGGATAAGCGGTTTTTGAAAAATCAACAAAAATCTAAAAAAAATCCTACCTAATATATGTGGACGATGTTCTAATATGTTCCTGTCACTGTAATTTACATACCAGTGGTAGTGGTATTAAAATGGGGGGGGGGGGGGGTGGGTTGTGTAGGTGTACCACAACTAAAAAGTGTAGTTACAAAAAATAAAACCGACTTCCAAAAAAAACACTACAAAGTTAAAAATAATTTTGATTTCGGAAGTCGGTGGCAAAAAATGAAAATACAAAACCGAAGACACAGACTTCCGAAATCAAAATTATTTTTAACTTTGTAGTGTTTTTTTTGGAAGTTGGTTTTATTTTTTGTAAAAAAGTTTTTATTGTAAGCAACAACGTTTTTTTTATCAAGTTTCCATAAAAAGCAAATTCGAAAGTGGAATATCGTTACAACTTTATTGCGATTTACATACACACAATTATATAATATGTGTGAGGAGCTCGTGGCTAAGTAATAACAGCCACACGGTTTGATCCATCAGGTTAAGCTACGCTAGTCGAGGTTGGTCCTTGGATGGGTGACCATCTTGTCATAGCGAGACTCATCTGTGCCTCGGAAAGCACGTGAAGCCGTTGGGTCCTGCTCGCATTTGTAGATCTTTGACAGTCGCTAAGCCAGAAGCTCGAAATTCTGACAGCCAGTCTTACCAAGGGGTTTCGTATTACCCAGTTACTGACTGGGTTGTGGACGTCAGATAGGCAATCGCTCTATGTTGAATATTGGTACTTAGCTGCATCCGCCTAGACTGGAAGCCGACCCTAATATAGTTGAGAAAAGGCTAGGCAGATTGATTAGACAATATGTAAAGTTTTTAAATATGTAGTATAAATTGTACGGTTTTATATCTAAGTAATCACAGTTGCGTTCTTTTTCCTTAAAGGTTCGTAAAATCAAAATTCAAAGGAATACAAGGTATCAACATAAACAATGTTGATCAAAGGAGGTTTATTACTCGACCAGCATGACAAATAATGGCGGATACTTTCATTCTAGAAGGGATATGGAAATTCAAGATGTTTACGTGCCTACCGGTATCTGTGACTCAAGTTTTACAATCAACATAACATCTCTGTGGTGCAGCACCGTGTGGTGTTGTATAATTATATATATATTTCTCTTTAATGCAAGTAACAATGACTCATTGTGTTAGTAACAATTTTCCTTATTCCTATGTTAGTATTCCCATTCTAATCACTTAACCTAAAACCATGAATACATGTGAGTCACTGCCACACGCATATCACAGATGTGGACCGCTTGCAGCAGCGACTCACATATAGACAGTCGAGCCTGCTCGCCACACAGCGCAGGATGAAGTTGGGGCTGCCCCGCACGCGGCGCACCAAGGAGGCGCATCGCTTCCTCATCGTTGTATAAAAACAATCGACTCGAGCTTCAGCAAACATCCCTGACGCACTAGAGAAGCGGGGCAACCCCATCAACATCCTGAACGCGTTATTACTTGATATTACTACTATATTAATTATCACTTGCTTTAAAATCAGTGAAGGAAAACATTGTGAGGAAACTAGCATGTCTGAGAGATGTTTCTCAACAGCATATGAAGCTAAGTCAGAGGCCCATGGGCAGCTTAAAAAACTCTGACATCAGGTTAGTCACTAACCACACGAAAAGGAGAAGTGGTGCAGCTACAATAGGGCTGATGAATACCGATTTTTATAGTCCGTCAGCAAGATTGTTATAAAATCTAGACTGAAAAATTCCTGATAGTAAAATCCAGTAACACTGGATTCTTATTTATTTATACTTAAGAGTCGATGGAACATTACAAGCTACAACACATTTACGGTATGAGTCACATATTCTTTATTTTATGTTCCACTGGTTCCTGTTTAAACATTACATTAGGCAATAAATTGACTCTAGAAAAAAAAAACTATCTACAAACATTTATCCAAATATATGTATAAAATAGAAGTGTCTGTTTGTAATGAAGGAAAAAATAAAAACTTTTTAGTAAATACTAAAAAAAACATTAAATTTTTCGTCTATCTGTTTGTCTGGAACGGCTGGCCCAATTTTGATGGGACTTTCGCTGGTGTAAGGAGTAAATTAGGCTACGTTACTTTTAGACTAGCATTTGCCTACGACTTCGTCCGCGTGGAGTTTGATGATATCGCAATATTCATCCCCTATATCCCCCCTTTTTTTGAGGGTGGGGTGATATTGTTGAGAATAAAAGTCAGGATGCAATCTATCTCTCTGCTAAATTTTATCGAAATCCATTCAGTGGTTTAGGCATGAAAAGGTGATAGACAGATAGATAGACAGAGTTATGGATAAAAAAAAAAAATTAATTATAAAATATAATTATGATATATAATTAATAAAAAATATATTGGGATAAAGGCAGGAGAATGATGATGCCCACGCGGGCAAAGTCCTATTATAAAATATCATTGGAGATTCAGAACAACCCGAAGTAATTAAAGTAATGACTGAAACGACTGGCTTGTAAAGTTAACTGACATTAAAAGTACGTACCTATCTGCCTATACCTAAGATCTTTTTATAGCAAAACGTGCAAATAACGCTCAGTGGCTCAATTTCAACGTAAAAAAGTAATAAAACGCTGATATTTATTTATCAAAACGGTGCTTCGCCATTTACGCCGTAAAGATAATGTTATGGCTGCCATAAACTTGCTTGAGATAATTTGAAAGTCTTTAAAATCAATTTTTAAAATGTTTCACTTAAATGGCTTGTAATAAAAACTGTGAAGTGTGAGGCTTTATTAGTGTCGCGATGGCGAATGTGGTTAATTATTCAGATGGCCTGTTAAATTTGAGTTTTAAAAATACTCAATAAGTTACCCTGATCACTTCATCTTCTTCATAGCGTATCGACGGCAAAAAGTTGAAACATGTATGACTCAAAATTCAGCTACGCGAACTATTGATAATTTCCCATCCTTAAAAAAAAAAGCTATACGAATTCCGCTCATTGACAACCGTCCTAAATTGATCAGGATCAAGTTCCTTATGAAACAGTGAAGGAAAACATCATGAGGTAAAATGTTGGCATGTTCTAAAATCAAACATTCTGAGACATGTGCCATCTACGAACCCGCGGAAGACTCGAAGCGCAGAAACTTGTTTCCCTGCAGTGGTAACCTTACACGCTAATTATGAAGTTCCTCATAAATTTAATAATTTTGCAGAAGAACTTTGACACTAATTATCAAAGATCTTCAACTTGATTAGGAGTTACAATACCGTAAAATAGCTATTTCACATTATTGTATTCTGGCGACATCGAATTTAAATACCTTATATTATAATTATCTACTACCAACCAGATTTCAATTTAAATGTAGTTTCAATCTAGCTCAACGTTTTACGAAGCCACAAGATTAGATAAACGAACGAAACTTCAAGCTCAATTAGCAAAAACCATGCAATTATTCAAAACTAGGTAGAAAAACACTCCATTTCTTGTGTAACTTAATGATAAAACCTAGTTGTTAATCTACTAGTACAGTCAGGGAAATCAATTGTTGAGCAGATTGACACCTTACTTCAATTTGCCGTGTTACATTTCATACAACTGTCAACAAATGACCAGTGTCATTTAAATATACTATAGAGGCTTTTTTTTGAGGGTGGGAAATCATCAAATGACTCCTCCGCTCTGGGTGGAGCAGAAGGGAGTGTCAGACAATTACTGACTAAAACCCATCCATGTTCCTAACTTAGCCTTTGCGTTCCGGGGCAGCGGTAACCCTTTCGGCCAATCCCGCTATACTGTAGAGCAGGGATGTCCAATGTTGTTTTGTCAACTGCACACTTTGAGAATGAATTATTTTTAAGCGCCTAAGCCTCTATCCGCCTCCTCTATCCGAACCTGTTAAAAATTAGTCACCCGACTTTAATTTTGTTTACTGCTAAGAGGTTCAATATAACCGTAAAGCAGTAGGTACCATACATAATATGCGGATGAGGTTTTGAGAGCTGGCTAGTTATTTTTTAAATGAATTGGACCACGGAACTCTCAAAAGGTGATGTGCTCCAACTATTTTTAAAGTTTAAAACTGCCCCTAGTACAGGCCCATGGTCCAACTAATTGGACAGAGCAGTTGGACCACTGCCCCGGACTCTTATCTACAACCCCCTATTTTTTTTCTGGGTTTTGTACCGCCCCCCTTTAGGCCTGCAGCGCCCACAAGGGGGCGTTATCCCCCGCTTTGGGAAAGACTGCTGTAGAGGCTGGATAAGACTTTTGGAGAGAACACAGATTTAGAATTAGAAAAGAATAGAGAAGAGCTAGGGCAAGGGACAACAGCTATAATGAAATAAAATTTATTTTTATAAACAAAGTAAATCAAAGTACATCGTTTGATCTATATCAAGGATATTGTACTCTTCAGATGCTACAATATCTTCCTACGGACAATTTAGGTTGGTAGTCAATTAGCTTAACAATTAATTTCCCTGACTTTCCATAACATTTGGTTGTAACAG
This sequence comes from Hyppa rectilinea, assembly GCA_951799385.1. Lineage (NCBI taxonomy): Eukaryota > Metazoa > Arthropoda > Insecta > Lepidoptera > Noctuidae > Hyppa > Hyppa rectilinea. The sequence goes on along the minus strand of OX637312.1, from coordinate 14,237,560 downwards.
TTACGACTGTTATGCACGAAACAGCACTTGATGCATTGCGCAGGTGATTATATAACAACGAAAATTGGATTAACTGTTTTAATTTGTATCAGTTTAAATCTATGCATTGTTAATTTGTGCAAAATCGTTTAACGAACCAATTCTTCCTGTTTCAAAACACGGTTATGTACCCGCTATTACATCGATACCTAGGTTTTTTACCTGATTCGTAAAGAGATCGTGGCTTAGTAATAACAGCCGCACGGATCGATCCATCATGTTAAGCTACGCTTGCCGGGGTTGGTCCATGGATGGGTGACCATCTTTACATATCTCGACTCTTTCGTGTCGCGGTAAACACGTTTAGCCGTTAGTCCCGGCTGTCATTCGTGGATCTTTGACAATTGTTAGGGTAGTCAGAAGCCTGAAAGTCTGACACCTAGTCTAACTAACCAAGGGGTATCATATTACGCAGTTACTGACTGGGTTGTGGAGGTCAGATGCGCTCCATGTAAAATACTGGTATTCAGCTGCCCGGTTAGACTGGAAGCCGACACCAAACACAGTTGGGAAAAGGCTAGGCAGATTGGGTAAGATTCGTAAAAGGAATGATATGAAAGAGAAGGGTTTGAATGATACCCTGGCAGTTGACGGAGGAATGGTAGAAGAAAACGTGTTGCATCGAACTCAAGTAATATGAATTGTAAATATGTGAGCACCATGTACTTATGACATAATTATTTGGAGATTGTTCTACGCCCATACATAGTTCGCCCTGGAGCCAACAGCATAGAAAAAATCATTTTCTATTTGTAAACTGCCCTTAGTAGCCCATAAGAACAAAGTTTCTTGACGGACACTTTAGAGAAAAGATTTATTTAAAGAAAAGGAACAGATTTTGAGGTTATTTTTAATAAAAGAAAACTTAAGTAATTCCTTCTAAAATCGCTATTTCTGTTTTCTACAAAGCATTAAACTTCAAATACAGTAAAATATTACCGTAAATATAGTTGTATTATGCCTTTTAGGTACCTATAGTTATTATTTATTGGTTGAAGTTTACTTTAAGCGAAGTCCGTTATCCGTTGTCAAAATGCTAAGGTGTCGTTTAAGCAGATCACTGAATCAGTTATTCGAAGCCAGGTCACGTTGAAAGCAATCCAAATTGTAGTCCGCTAAACAGAAACAAAATCAAAAACGCCAAAAGAAATCGCCAAATAGGTAGTTATTCACAACAACACAACACAGCCACAGGCACCGACTGACGTAGTAACGTAGAGATGCTCTCTTGAAGATCAATCATTGTATATCGATTATCAATGACCACCTATTTAAACTGTGGTTTTAATTTAGTAGACCAAAATGACAGATCAATATGTCAAATGTAAATTAATTTGTTCCGTTTCAAACATAAACACGTTGTTGCTATGATTCTACTCCAATTAAATTAATGCTAAAATAAAATATTTTGTTCCCAACGAACAATGTGTAACGTTTTAGTTTGCGACATTTAAAAATAGAGTTTAAGTACTTAAAAAGTAAAAATATGGCTATTGAAGTCGTGAAATGGTTATGAGAACAATTCACTAGAGTTGCGTCGTAAATGACATTTCAATCGTTACATGAGAGATTTTCTGACAAGTGAAAAAACATAGTTCAATAGATGGCGTGGGTAAAAAATACGTTTTCGTTTTACTGGCTACTGATAACAAAAATAAGATCCGTAACGTAAAAAAGAAAGCTTATTTGATGTCAAAAACCTGAGACAGTGACGTATTTTTTACAAACGCCTCTTTTGAACTAATATTTTCTCATCCCTCATTCGACTAGTAAGTACATTTTGTGAGTTTGTTTTGTTCATTATATTTTCATCATAATCGTGCTAGGCCATATTCATCATAAGTTCCATTAAAATGTTCACGGAACTAATTCCATGAAAAAAATATGCATGAAAAACTTTTATGTTACACATTTTCAATGTTTTGAAAGTGATAAATATCGAACATCCATTATTTATCACTAGATAATATGGACATCGTCGTCGATATCGATATTTATATAATATGAGCGAGAGCGACACTGTCAAATCTTTTGTGACATTCACATTGACAATTCCTTGAAAGATGGCGAGTTCAGTTGGTAATAAAATCAATGAGGTCACCATAAAAAACCTATTAAGAATTAAACAGTGTCCGCTTGAATTTATTATTTTTAAAAAGCATATTATAATATAATTAAAATTAACGTACACGTCAAATGTTTGTTGGTTATAGGGCGGTACAGAACAATCTCCTTTACTTGCCACTGCTACATGTGTTTTTCTGTTCACCTTTTGTGGTGTATTGTTTTTATTCTGGGTGCATCGTCTTCACATATAATGTTATAATACATGTATACAAAACATTGTGAAACATTTTAAAATAGTAACGGTGGAGTTTCTTGCCCATTCTTCTCCACACGAAACTACCTTTTGGAAGGGGCGACTAGAATCAATTCTATTTCTTGTTCATTTTGACGTTCAAAAGTGCCATTCTTGTGCCTATTTGAAATAAATGTTTTGACTTTGACTTTGACTTTACGCGACAAGAGCAGAAAGAAAACTTGTAAAAAGAAAGTAAGTTTATTTGCGGCAACCATGACGTAAAGAAAGAAAACAAATAAAAAAGAACAAACTGAAGCTGTCACATCCACGCAACACGACCATCCATTATTTTGGGTCACACATGCTTAGCATTATGCTGAGACCTTATGCGGGACAGAGGGCCAGCGCTGGTTTTCAACGTATAAATTAGGGTTATTTTCTAAACTTTCAAAAGGTACCTGGTACAAACGCCACCACATCAAGCTATCCCAAACTGTCAAATATACCCAACTGAACATGAACCTTATTCTTTTGTGATAAAGTTAAAAATCTATCAAATATAATTTGACAGATAGGGGTAGCTTGATGTGCTGGCGTCTGTACATAATTACCAGCACCCTAATAAACTGCGTAACACACTATCCATCACAATCTGAGTGATTTTGAAGAATATTACTAATCCATTGCTTCATATGTTCGAAAAATTTGCCTGCTCAACAACGTAAATACGCAATGAATGTTGTTAAACTGTCAAAATGAAAGGCAATGACAGTTTGTAACGCAATTAACCCGCGGGAAAGTGACCATTAATTAATTCGTAAGCTTCTCCCAGTAGCTGTCTTTTCTACTTGAGAATCCTTTGTTCTTTATGTAATTTAAGATGTTTGCTAACCGTGACCACGCAATTTATTATGAGCTTGTTATAATAGAAAATTAAAGCGATTCTCAACAATTTTATATTACTCGCATTTGCGTAATTTTGGAACGAAATTTAACGCAGCTTGCGGTAAAAGATGTCTGGTAAAAATCGTCACGTAACAAAAAAGCGTTATATCTCCTCCTTGCGACTTTCTCTGTTTCGCTTTTTAGAAAATTCAACATGACGGCTTTTTTTTCTCTTTGGTTTAATTTCCTTGATTTTCGAGGCGAAAGAAACTTTGTTCTTGACGAGGTCGCCCGATCGCACATGACTTTATGACGTTATTTTAAATGATTAATGACTATAAAATAGATTTCGAATGAAATAATAAAATCTACGTCACTAAAATTACTGTAAAGCGTGTTGTGTTGAAATCATTTATTTTTCAGTAACACAAATACATTTTATAAATAAAAATCTCAGCAAAGACGGATGATCCCGAGATCCCGCTTACACATCAGTACCCTAAGTTCATCATCTGATAAGCTTAACAAATTAAAAGGCAAAATAAATAACAAATCAGAAAGGCTTACCTTCCATTGGCGCTTTTCGCAGCTTCGCAACGCTAGCGCTCATAACTAAGGCTTACCAACAAAATCCGTAGCGCTCAGGAAACCACGGCGAAGCAATAACAGTGTACTTGTGGTCTAAAATGCGGTTTACCTTAACTTTTTGGTGAAAATTTTCAGCTTTTAGTGGCTATAAATTTATTTTGTTTCCTAGATTTTCTTGGACCATTTCCCTGTAGAGCGAATGAAAGCTGGATTTTTTTTGATGGTGGGATATCACCAAATTTTACTGACCCCTCCCGCTCTGGGTGGAGCGGAAGGGGTGTCAGACTCTTTCTGACAACAACCGATCCATGTTCCTTCCTTAGCCCTCTATGTTCCGGGTTAGCGGTAACTCGTTCGGACAATCCCGCTTTAATTAATGAATGCTTTTGGGACATTTGTATGTGCAATTTGTGAAACCTACTTGCCCGAAGAGCTCCCAAAATATGTCAACGGCAACGGAATTGGGGCTATATTCTTTTGATACGGGTAGTTTAAACTGTTTTACCTTGCAGCTAATTATGTTACAATTATTTGACATAAGTTCTACTCTTGGTAATTTTTTTTTTGCAAAATATATTAGTAGGTCCTGGGTGCGGTTTCAGGTTCGGGCAAAGTGTTATTGGGGTTTTCTAACGAATATACTATATGTATACATATAACTGGCGAAATGTGGGTTTACCTACTTACTACGTAACTCTGCATAACCCTTCGGGAAGACAAGGCGTGATATTATGTGTATTAGCAGGTACGGCCACTCAATAGTGATTAAACCTTCTGTGTATAGAGGCCAGCACATCAACACAATATGTCCTTTGAAAGGTTTTCAACTTTATTTCAAGAGAGTAAGGTTCATTTCACCCCGGCAAGCGTAGCTTAACCTGATGGATCGACCTGTGTGGCAAATATATCGCTATATGGATATTTTTTTTGAAGGTGGCAAATCATCCTATGACCCTTCCCGAGAGGGAGTGTCAGATTCTTACTGACTAAAACCCATCACTAAAGGGAGAGGCGACGTCACAGATCGTCCAGATCACAAAAAAAAGACATACCCGAGGAGAAGGGTGACAAACCAACCATTATCAAGCATCTTAGGAGCTTGGTGAGTTTGAATGAATCTACATTTAATAAAAGGATATTACCAAAAAATATCATACACCATTATTTTGTTTCTATTGATTGGACGACCATTGTGTCATCCACCTTAATGTGCCTTTTTATAATATCAATAGATTCTTTATCATTAAAACGTTGTATTCAATCGTACTTCATAATGTTTCCAGGCCCGTAAAGAAAACGAGGAAGCCGAATTTGCGGCAACCCTCAAGACCTCAGTCTTGCAGATGCACATGGTACAAGAACTCGACGGTCATCAGGGAATCCTCTGAAGTCAACACAACGTTCGATGGTACCAACGCCAGACTTATCATCAGGAAGGTGTCATCTAAATACGTCGCCAACTACCTACATTTACCTTCCTAAGCCTTAGCGGTAACCCTTTCGGACAATCCTGCTATGAGGGATGATATATAGATATTGCGATCTAACCGAACTCTACGCGGAAGAAGGTGCGGGCAAAAGCTTGTATGAAGTAGACAGTGATATAAAAATAAAGACTCCTTGTTCATATAACTGGTTTCTTATCTCTTTACTCTCAAATAATTCATGGAGTAGGACACGGAATCCTCGTTACGTTTTAAGATAAGTTGCTTTTAAACCCTCACAACGCTATTATTAGTGATGCTTAAAAATGTGATAAAAATAAAAGGTCAAAGTTAAAATAAAAATTAAGTGGTATTGAATGGCATCCTAGACAGAGGTGAAATTATCCAAGTATTAACCTAATAAATGCTAATTTCAGCGATGAAACTGAACGCGATAAGCACGTTTTTAAACCGCTTTCAAGTCCTGTCAGTGTCAATATTTTTGGCGAAGTTGACACTGCCAGCTCTTAAACTGGGTTTAAAATGTGCTCATCTACTACAACGATGAAAGTGAGCGCTCAGGATGGATCTTTGAAAATTCATACTCGTCCTCTGCCTGCATTTTCTCAACTATATTGGGGTCGGCTTCCAGTCTTTCCAAATGTTACTGAATACAAGTATTTTACACTAGCACTTTGCCCGCGGCTTTGCTCCCGTGGTCTTTCCCGTGGGACCCGTTATTTTTCCCGGGATAAGAAGTAGCCTATGTTACTCCTAGAAAACTAAGCTTTCCAACGGTGAAAGAATTTTTAAAATCGGTCCAGTAGTTTTTGAGCCTATTCATTACAACCAAACAAACAAACAAAGTTTTCCTCTTTATAATATTAGTATACACATGAAGCGTCTGCCTATCTGACCTCCACAGTCTACGTACTGGGTAACACGTACGATACCCCCTTTTATTTAAGGCTGGGAAATCATCAAATGACTCCTCCCGCTCTGGGTGGAGCGGAAGGGAGTGTTAGAGTTTTACTGACTAAAACCCATCCATATTCCTTCTTTAGCCTTTGTGTTCTGGGGCAGCGGTAACCCTTTTGGACAGTTCCGCTATAATGTAGAGACTGGATAAGGCTTTTGGAGAGAACACTGATTTGGATTTAGAAAAGAATAAAGAAGAGAGACAGCTGCCAGTTTACGATACCCCTTGCTAAGACTCGTTGTCAGACATTTGACACTGACATTGACATTTGACATTTCACTTCCTGTAACGACTGTCAAAGAACTACGAATGACAGCCGGAACCAATGGCTTCATTCAATTCATTCCCAAAAGGGGTAAAACAGGGGATAAAAGTTTGTCTAGAAGTTATCGAATTAAACTTGAATTATTAAAGCTAATAATTTTTATTAGAAAACTCTCTTCATTAGCCAAGTTTCTTTCGTGTGACTTTTTATATCGAGTCTTATTCCTTACAATGAAATGTGACGTGCTTCACGTGTAAATTACCCTAATAGGTGTTTATTTCAAACACTTTCTTCTTAATTACGAGGCTTGGTTAAACGAAGTAATTAAACTCTGTTAATGTTAATTCATGTGGTCGTTTTCGTGTTTATTCTGTGTTTAAAACCAGGAACACGTACATAGAAGTGTGGAACTGTGTAATTACAAAGTATAACATTATGTAAAATATATAAACGGTGTAAGTTGCATGACAGTAAACGGTTACGCAATGTGTGGAGTGATTGTGTTTCGATTTATTATTAAATCGCACGTTAATATCGATGATCGAATAACCATTCATATATGTCAATAAAAACCGTGAAAAAAAAATTCGCTGTTCCCTACATTTTGACGAGTTAGGTATTTTTTTTTCGCGATTTCAATTTTGTTCCCATAGTGAAAGTTGTTTATAATGATGTGTACAATGATCCCTTAAAATAATGCCCATGTTTTCAATTTCACTCTGTTTAATATTTTTACTAACCTTTAATCCAAGAACGTTTTATCAACATAGTTTTTATTGGTTAATTAACTTTTCAATCAGACGAAGTTGCGAGCAAAGGCTATTAATTCTTTGGTATAAAATTATTCTGTAAAGGTCATGCTTGAATCGGAAATTAAAACGACAACATCCATGATACCGAATATTGGAATTTTTAAATGAATCTCGTTCCTTTGGCTCGAGACTGTTCTGAAGTCGTCTTTGGTGTTGGTGACATATTTTCTTAATTAATTTTATCTATCAATCTGCCTTGCCTTTTCCCAATCACGTTCGGGTAGGCTTCCAGTCCATCTAGACGCAGCTGAATACCAGTATTTTACATAGAGCGACTGCCTATCTGACCTCCACAATCCAGTAACTGGGTAATACGAAACCCCTTGGTAAGACTGGCTGTCAGTTTTTCGGGCTTCTGACGACCCGTAACGACTGTCAAAGATGCACAAATGACAGCTTTTATATTCATTTCATCTATCACGATGTTTAAAAGGTCATTAGCGCCACTAGCCTCTACATGTTGCGAACGTTTGCTAATTACTAGACGCTATAAGAAGGACACTATTTAATTAGTAAGACTAGGAGTTAATATCCTACATATAACCACGCCTTATATATAATTCATGTTATACATATCCAACAAATGTAGACATTGTACAGAGGCCAGCACATCAAGTTACCACAATCTGTCAAATTTCTTTGATAGTATTTCAACTTTATTGCAAAGCCATAAGGTTTGTTTTTAATTGAGAAAATTTGACAGTTAGGGATAGCTTGATGTGCTGGCGTCTGTACATAAAAAGGTACATTAGGCGTTGTTATTGCTAAAAGCGATCTTTTCAGTAACCATTTGCCGAAAATAGCGAACTAAAGCGACAAGTAATCAATAAATTATGATTCACTTCAATTTAGTTCAAATTAAGCTGTTGCATCCCAATATGTTGTATTTAGAATTATTGTCAATAATTTTCCTAAGTTTCAGTAATTTTCTGCAAATCGGTTTAAGGGATACGCCCTGAGGTAGATTCAATTTTTATTTTTTAACTTCGCGGGCTACCCTGTAGCTTTCCCCTTAACATCGATCATCCAAATTCGAGCGGACGCACCTACAAAACGATATTTTTGTGGCTTATTCCCGAAATCCCCCCTTAAATTCTTCCTTAGGGGGGATAAGTGGAATCTTAGAAAAAAGTCTTGAATTACCTACTGTTAATCCTACATAGAGGGCAAAATTGAAATCGAAAAAAAAAATGTCTGGAAATCCCCTCTGAGGATTTCTTACCTTTTACTTTTTTTCGAATAATTATTTACTTTTCTCTTAATTCTTAATATTTTTTACATGAAGTCTTATAAAGCCTTTTCATAATACTATTAAAAACGTTGTACATATATTCCTGTACGATGCAACGCAACAATCAGAGCACTTGAGTGGTAACCCGAGAGCTTCGTCATGGTCTCTTGGAAGGTAAACTAGTTTCGACACCAGCGTTACTTGTTACACTATATTTGCATGTAACGAGTATTATATTTATGCATTTATTGCTCCTTGCCCTTAATTTGAAAATTATACGTTTAGTTAAGAGGAAACTCTATTGGGCCTTTCTTCATACACACGCATTTCGCTGTTTTCTTCGTGGACTAGAGAAAACCCTTATACCCTATGCCCTAATCCTACACGCTTTTTTTTTTTTTTTAAGGCTGGGAAATCATCCAATGACTGCTCCCGCTCTGGGTGGAGCGGAAGGGAGTGTCAGGCTCTTACTGACTAAAACCCATCCATGTTCCTTCCGTAGCCCTTTATGTTCCGGGGTAGCGGTAACCCTTTCGGGCAATCCCGCTTACCCGGCAGGCTTGGCCCTGAGGGGCCCCTTCATATGCTGACATCTCTTTGAGGCGCGCGTGGAACATATACGCGCCGTACGGCACGGGTCTGGTGCTGATCGGACGGTGAGTCACCCATTACTCACCGTCCGCAGGCCCGCGCCTACGGTGGCCGGGAGTCGTCACGTGGCTCCCGACGCCCGGGGCGTCTCCTGCGGCGGCTGGGACGGGAGGACCTTTCTCTCTCCCATCCCGCCACCTCCTTCGCGAGCATAACTTTTTCGCAGAAGGAGGTGACTGCCTCCCACTCCCTCTCGCCCCGGACCATGGCTTGCACCAGGGCCGGGCGCGAGAGGTCGCCGCCGCCGATCGCCTCTACGAGGACACGGCGGTGCTCCGCCCATGCGGGGCAGGTTTGCACCGTGTGCTCTACCGTGTCCTCTGGGCGATCCTCGCAGTGGTGACACCCGGGCGTTTCCTCCCGCCTGATGATGTGCAGGAACCTCCCGAAACATCCATGTCCGGTGTGGACCTGCGTCAGGCGGTAGGTGAGGGCACCGTGACGCCTCTCTAGCCACTCCTCAAAGAGGGGCCTTACCGCCACTATCGTGGCGTGCCCTTAATCCTACACGCTAGCTTCAGCTTAAACGATAAATTTATCATATTTTATTGGTTAGCTACTATGGATACCGAATGGACGATGTTGTAAAATAAATGTCTAGATAGGCAATCTCATAAATCTTAGGAAAGAATTTATTGGCCTTAGAGAGCCAATACACAAATATACTATAGGTACCATGTATAAAGGTATCTTTAACATAAATCATTTGGCATCTAATAGTCATTTATCATAAACTTTACCAATTTTGCATCTTAAAACAACTTTTTTACAAATAAAAAAAAATGTGTGCGTGTACTAGCGTACACTCGTAAGAAGTGAAACTTCTTTATGACGTTATTTTTCAAAAAAAAATGTAACTACTCAAAACGGGCCGCAAAATACATTGGAGACATTTACCAATCCCTACTCCGCTGGAGAAAGTATACTTCGAATCACGCGTGGTAGGGATAAGAAGAAGATGGCGCGTAACGGAAAAATGTGACGCGTAACGAAAAAATGTGACGCGTAACGAAAAAATGTTACACTAAATTTTTTTCCAACCCCGATAAAGAAGTTTCACTTCAACAACCGACTTTCGAAAAGTCCAAGACACCGGAAGTCGGTGTCTTTGGGTTGTATATTTGGTATTTACCACCGACTTCCAAAATTAAAATTATTGTACAATTCCTGGTGTTTTTCCGAAAGCATATTGTTTTTTTATTTAAGTTCCTTTTTATTTTTTACTTTTGAGTTTTGGTACTTATCTACCCGACAGTCCCCACACAAATTCGTATCCACTACTACTAGACTTGCTATGTAATCAATAGTGACCTGAAGTACTAATATATCATCAAGATAAAAGGAGTGGATTGAAAACATATTACAGACTCTTACTCAAAAACTGTTCATACGAATTAAGTTGATAGGGGACCACCTCTCTCACTTACCAAACAAAAAAAAACGACATATTATTCAATTCATAATTGGCGGAGTATTAGTAACAAACATATAAAACAAAAACATACAGTCGAGAATTTCCTCCTTTTTATGAAGTTCGTTAAAAAGTAAACAAATTCTTTATGTCTGTTATCTTGTGGAACATGCATGAAAATCCTTCATTATTTTAAATCACATTTCAGATTCATCAATTCATACCAAATGTGTGCGCCAAAACAAAAGAACGCAGAAACAAATGCCATCGAACGAAACAGATGCATCGCCAACCTTGAACGGCTTGAACGATAACTAGCGTAAAATATTTCGTATTGTGTACTTATTCATTTGAAACAACCTATACAGCAATTCGCCATACCATCTGGGCAAGAGGCCCAGATATGGCGTTTGCCATACGTGATCAGCATTGCAGATCCACTCGGACACATTTTTTACTTTGCATGGCCCCTGACATAGATACCGCATTGTGTTAATGTTTATGTTTGGGTTTTGTCATCATTTTGGAATTACCCGGTAGACGTCATCACGTCAACACCAGTCATTGAAAAGGATTGGGGCTCTGTCTCAAATAGGGTACCAGCATTATGCTTAGCGATGGCTTTTTCGCATGTGACGCATAATTTTCCCTAAACTTGTTCTTTTGTGTTTGTGTTCTTTCTTTGCGTCACTTAAAAGTGTGTTTCTTTATATTTTTTTTCTTACCCATTCATTGGTTTAAATATTGTAGCTCCCGGCAAAACAAAATGCGGGCTGGACAAAAATATATTTGCCTCAATAACATAAGCGTCATCTACGTCTTATGTCCTTACAACAATGACTGAATTGTCAGTCATGGAAAAGTGACATTTTGTAACTTAATATTTTTGTGTCCCTATTTTTTTTTAGATCCCAGGATACTAAAACTGATTTTAACACTACAAAATACCACAGAAATAGTCCAGAATGTGGGAACGTTCTTCATTTTCAATACAATCATTCGAAGCGACAGAGGAAACGGTTAATCTACCTATGGATCTATTGTTGCATGCAGATATTGCGTGTTGCATTTGTATGTGGCCTTACCTTTAAGTAGGCAATAAGTAAAGCCTTAGCAAAAATGTTCTAATTAAAGGAAAAAACTATAAATACGTTCAGCAATGCTATCGACAGCATCGAATGCTAACTGTTGCGTTATGATATATTGCTTCCTGTGCCAATGTGCAAACGCGTATTGCACTTTTGTATGGCAGATTTTTCCTTTGATATTCATGGCTTTTATAACACAGATTTTGCTTCCTGTTTTCAAATATCCTTATTTTAATATCATTGTGCAAGTGAGTTTATATGTAGTTTTTGTTATTAATCGGACTTAACGTTCTTATTATGTCAATTTTTTTGTTGAAAGGCATCTCGCAGTTCAACCTAGGACGTTATATACTGCTTAACCGGCTTGCCTGTGGAATTTCGAATGCCTTAATAAATAAAGGCATAAAAACATAGATACATATTAAGCTACTTCACGCTAAGGGCACCCTATGTGGGGTACGGCACCGGTTTTAGGGCGTAGCTGGGGGAGGAGAGCAAGGGACAGACTGGTTCGAATGTTTGAGACCCAAGTCACATAAAATCGAGCTTTAATAGTTCGTTATTAAGAGGAGCTTGTAGCTCAATAATAACAGCCCCACGGTTCTACGAGACTCCTCAGTGCCTGGACAAGCACGTTAAGTTGTTGGCAGTTGTTAAGGGTAGTCGAAAGCCCAAATTTTGACAATAGACAAAAGTCTTAGCATTAATTATCGTGTTACCCAATACTAGACAGAGAGGCAGTGGTTCCATGTAAATTTAATACTGTTATACAGCTGCATCCGGTTTGACTGGACGCCGATCCCAACATTGTAGGTAAAAGGTTACACCTGGAGAGCTCTCCTCTCTAGGTAGCAAGTGTAAATCTGTAGATCGCGATGATCATACGTTAAGTAACTTCGTTGATCAGATACATGCCAAAGAAACAAATCCTAGATTGCGTGGAAGGAGATGTGAAAAGTAAGGATGTCAACACTTAAATGAGGGTCGACAGAAACAGAAAGAAGAAATAGATGGTAAACATAGCCGAACCCAAATAAAATGGAAGAGGACATGTAGATGATTATGTTATAGATGTATATGATAGTCGTTGTCGAATAACTAACAACAAAATTAAATATAAAATTAGGATACGGTTTTTAAACAGTAATAAATTGAATGACTAAAATAAAATTGTATTCAGTGTGCTAGCAATGCTGCTGAGCTCATAATTTTAAATAAAAATAGTAAAATAGCTGAACCAAGAAAATTTTACACTTATCTTACTAACAATTTTTAATTACGAGCTTTTTAATAAAACAATATTATTAACAGAATGTATATTACTCATTTACATCAATTTAGTTAAACAGTTCAAATTTTCGTTTTATTCTTCGAATTATCACAATTACAATTTATCTTATACATTATTTCATTTACGTTTATTTAATTATGGCAAGTGCCTATTGCGTATCAGGCTCTTACCATATATCCTATTTATTAACCTAATAAAAAATATCTAAATTAATTAGAGATATTTTTTAGTGGCGAATGCATTTGGATTTTTTTTAATACCATTACAGCTACTTTAAATTGTCGTACACAAAACGTAAAACAAACATAAATAATAATTATGGTAACATCACTTTCGGATTTATTTCATCATTTTTGAGACTTCTGTGTAGTTGTGTGAAATTAATGAGAAAGTATTTTTCCATCGAATACTGATTTTATTCTTGCAATGTATCATTTCAACATGCAAGTAAAATGCACATTACAATTTAGCTCAATCAAAGGTAAAGTTATCTAGTTTAATTTCTTTATGGTACAGAGGCCAGCACATCAAGCTACCCCAATCTGTCAAATTTCATTAATAGATTTTCAACTTTATTTCAAAACAATAAGGTTAATTTTCAATTGGTAACAAATACAGTTTGAGATACCTTGGTGTGCTAGCGTCTATGGCAGCTAGCGCTAGAGTGGCAGATTTATTTCTAAACTTATCTCAATAATTTCACAACCCCGTTAAACACAGTCAAATTCAAAATGTTTTTTATGATAATAACAAATAACGAATTACGCTTAATCATAGTAATGACTAAAGCAAATCCTATAAGCTAAGAAAGGCACAATCTCGAAAATTAAAGTTATTCCGCTTAAATAGTGCCGTGCTTTGAAATCTACTGCAAGGACATCAAAGCATTATTTTCATTCTATATTGGTGCATCAAAGTTAAATGTTAATTATAATATTAAATAATTAATTTTAAGATCGTCTCTAGCACCGTTAAGGAGAGTCCTTTTGTGGTAACAAAGGCAGATAAAAAGGTCCATCAGCAAAAGAACATGTGACGATTAAAATAAATGCGTAATGACAACCAGCACTCGCATTTGTGTTACATTAAATTCAGTAGCGCTATACTGTGAAAACGTAGCTGATGAGTTTAAAGAGAGCTGCCAATAGGGCCAATCCCTAGCATTGGGTGGAACGACAACTCTCTTTACCCCAGCTCCGCAGCAGAGATTTTTACCGAATCGGCCGACAGTGCATCGTCAATAATTAAGCGGATAAACTATTTGGAAAATTATTTCCCGGCGGCTGGGGCAGCAGGGGCTGCTGGAGCAGCCGGTGCTGCCGCTGCTGGGGCTGCTGCCGGTGCTGCTGCTGCTGGTGGCGCTGCCGCCGCTGGTGCAGCAGTAGTTGCAGCAGCGGCAGGGGCTCCTGCAGCAGTTGCGGGTGGTGAAACAGGCGCTGGTGTTGCATTTGGTGGTGGCGTAGCTGAACCACTGAATGGGTTCCAGATGAAGTTCCAAGAGCCACTTGGATTCGGAATCATGCTGAAGCCGCCTCCGTTTGGGGGAGCTGAAATTGTAATATTTTTTTTAATAATGTCTATCATCATAACATAACAAAAATGCTTCGTAATGCTGAAAGTGTCAAAAATCTTCACGTTCGGCAGTTGACTTGCTGATTGGATTTATACGACTAATTAAATCACCCTTTTTCAAATAATCAATTCTTTTTTAACGAAATTTCTTGTAATAACATGAATTGAGATGGTCCCTGAATAAATTGGTCGTCATAAGATACATATGACTCAGATAACATTACAAATGAATGCAGACGAAGAAAATTAAAATGATAATATAGCCATCAGAATAAATTGCATTAAAAACACTATGCTTGTCAATCATAAAACTTGAACTTGAATAGATGAGACCAAGGCTAAACAATATTACTTGGAAAATACTTATTGTTGGAAACTTACGACATTATAACTATTACTGATTTAAAAGTCTGTAGAGGAGCTCGTGCTCGCGTACTAACAGCCGCACAGGTCGATCTACCAGGTTAAGCTACGCTTGCCGGGGTTGGCCGTGGATGGGTGACCATCTTTACATACCGAGACTCCTCCATGCCTCGGAAATCACGTTAAGCCGTTGGTCCCGGCTGTCATTTGTGTATCTTTGACAGTCGTTACTGGTCGTCAGAAGCCCGAAAATCTGACAGCCAGTCTTACGAAAGGGTATCGTATTGCCCAGTTACTAGGTTGTAGAGGTCAGATAGACAGTCTCTCCATATTAAATACTGGTATTCAGCTGCATCCGGTTAGACTGGAAGCCGACCCCAACATAGTTGGGAAAAGGCTAGGCAGATGATGACCGATTTAAAAGTCTGTGCATTTAAAAAGTGTGACGCTGCTATTAGCTAAATTATATTAGGGAAATTATCAGTTAGTTATGCACTTTTCCTTGAATGATGTCAATGATGAAAACACGACTTGAAAATCTGTAAATAGACTACAAAACCATCTCCATAGATAGGGGTTTATGAACGATTCGGACCACAAGTGCATATGCGGAGTCTCTTAACATGATTAGGTAGTGGCCAACCTTCTATCTTGCTCTGAATCCCGTGTCAGCTGTGCACTTTTGGATACTATGACTGCGTCAGTAAACGGAGTTCACGTGGCATAAATTATGGGCTAAACATAATAAATACCAGTATTTTACGTAGCGATTGCCATACATACATTTTACATGTAGTATTGGGTAGTACGACACCCCTTCTTTCCAAGGGGTGTCGTACTACCCAATACTACATGTCTACATGTAAACCCGAAAGTCTGACAACCAGTCTTTACTGGTTGTCAGACTTTCGGGTTTCTGACGACCCGTCACAACGATCCACGGGTGTACAAATGACAGCCAAGACCAACAGCTTTTCGTGCTTTCCAAAGCAGGTCTTGGTATGTAAATAAACCCATCCATGGACCAACCTAGGCAAACGTAGCTTAACCTGATCGATCGACCCGAGCGGCTGTTATTACTAAGCCACAAGTGACTATATCTCAGTGAATATTACTACTCTGATATTGAAAAAAACTTTTTTACAAAAAATAAAACCGACTTCCAAAACAAACACTACAAAGTGAAAAATAATTTTGATTTCGGAAGTCGGTGTCTTCGGTTTTGTATTTTCATTTTTTGCCACCGACTTCCGAAATCAAAATTATTTTTCACTTTGTAGTGTTTGTTTTGGAAGTCGGTTTTATTTTTTGTAAAAAAGTTTTTATTTTTCACTTTTTAGTTGTGGTACCTACACAACCCCCCCCCCCCCCCCCCAAATTTTAATACCACTACCTGGTATGTAAATTACAGTGACAGGAACTTATTAGAACATCGTCCACATATATTAAGTAGGATTTTTTGTTGATTTTCCAAAAACCGCTTATCCGATTTCGATAAAATTTTTATGGGACCATTTGGGAAGTATACCCTTTCCAACAAAAAAAAAAATAATTTTTCAAATCGGTTGGCAAGCAACGAAGTTATGCGCGAATACACATACATACAACATAAAAAAAATACAAACATCCTCATTGTGAACCTCCTCCTTTTTGAAGTCGGTTAAAAATAGCCTTTACCATGAACTGAAAACAATTTAGTACTACCTATCTACACCCAAACTCTTGGTCTGCTATTAGTTGTTCTAGTTCGAAATCGTATAGTTAGTACCTACTTGCAATGACTATTACTTATACGGTCTTTAAACTTTAGCTTCAATTATAATAAGCAATGTATTAATTCCGCTCGTAATTTTCTTTAAGTTTCTAACATAAAGTAGTAGAATAAAGAAAAGGAAGTACCTATATGTACTTCATTTAAAATGCGAGCGTGCAAACTGCGATTATTGCCGACAAGTATGTGTAACGTTTATTACCAGTAATCCATCAATCACTCAAGCTTGATATTTTTTTTTGCATTTTAGTGGCTTTAGGTTGTCATGAAATTGGCCGTGTTCAAATGACCTGTTACTTCGTGAGCATTTTCGAGTTTTTTACGTTAAAGTAATCAAATCATGCGCGGGCCTACGGGCAGTGAGTAATGGGTAGGTCACCGTCCGATCAGGACCAGGCCCGTGCCGGACGGTGCGTGTTCCACGCGTGCCTCAAAGAAATGTCAGCATAAGTGAAGTGTGCCTGTTAGGGCCGTAGCCTGCCGGGTATGCGGGATTGGTCAAAAGGGTTACCACTATCCCGGAACATAAAGGGTTAAGGAAGGAAAATGGATGGGTTGTAAGAGTCTGACACTGAAGGGAGAAAAAAAAAGTTTTCTTATCATTTCACATAGTTTATAAAAAAGGGAAATTAAATGAAAAGAAATAATTTGTCTTGATGTGGACATGTGAGGAAGAAAGAGTGAAACGCATTTAACCCAAAGGGTTTTAGTGCAAAAAAAATTATGGATGGAGAGGGAGAGGGAGACCAAAGAAAAGATAAATAAATCGTGTTAGCGAATAAATTAAAGAAAGAGGAGTGAATCATAGACGGCTGACGGAGAGAATGGATGAAATAAACGAGTTGTTTCGACCGCAAGTAACAAGTAACAAAAGCTGAAAGATGATGATCTACATATAAAATTCGTCTTTGCGTAGGACAGATCCTAGTTCTCTGATTGCCAAAGTTACGATTATAAGGACCCCGTAATGAATTAAATATAACATGCTACGGCGCATCTTCATCATTCCATGTTCCATAAATCGTTAAAAGAATTGTAACTGGCCAGAAAATACATACATATCACCTTCATCGACCTACCTTCGAACTAGCTGGGTCATATTTTGAATTAAGAAGCGAATGATTTTAAATTTCCAGCTGTCAATTGAGAAGTAATTCTATCATTGGAGCTTGATGTCTTGTCTACGTCATTGTTACTATAACGATCCACAGTGGAACTGTTTACTCGCAGATGATATACCAAAAAGGTCCATCTAACTACTGATATTTCTATAGCAATAATAATGATATTATATTCAATAACGGTATAGAGTTACTGTATTAGGAAGATAATTTGCCGAATATTTAAGAAAAGCAAAGAAGTTAATAAAACGTAGTAGTTGCACTTACGGCCCATCATAAAATAATTAACTGATCCCGGTTGCATTCCAGGTGGTCCAGGCATTCCAGGTGGTACAGGCACCCCAGGGTTAGACAGGGCTGGTGGCATGGGAGTAGTTAAAGGTCTGGGCCGACGGGTGGGGCAGTCGTCGCACCAGGAGTCGAAGTAGTCCTCTGAGCTGATAGTGGTTGTTGTTGAACCATCGTCATCGTCACATAATAGGTCGCACCAAAATCGGTCCCCGAAGAAGGGCTAAAAGAAATTGATGGTTAAAATTACCACAAAAAAACCATGGTGAAAAATGAGTTCATCGAAGTTGATTGGAAGTCAAATCGAATTCAGAAAATTATAAAACCATCACGCTGATCAAGAAATTTTCATAATCTTATTATTCCAAAATTCATGAATAGAACTAAAATAATGTAATATGTAGGTGTTCATTATTTTAGGAATAATTCCGTAAAGCGTACTAATGATAAATTATAAATATTTGTGATAAATACTAACCTTAGCAGCAGATATTTGGAAGCACAGGAAAATCACAGAAAAATAGACACACGCTCGCACCTCACCCATGTTAGTGATGTTATCATGAAAAAATAGCGCTCAGTTCCTTTCATACTTATAACGAAGGCTTTGCGCAAGACGCCTGAATTACTAATACATTGCCACAGAATATATGCATTATTTTCAGTGGATATGCGTTAAGGACGATACATATTTGTTCAGTGCGAGGATATTTGTGTCATTGCTATATTTCTACTAAATTTCAAGAACATTAAGATTTGCATTTTTCAATTGAGGGATCGCTATAAAATTATTCAGCGCTTTTCCATTATTGTAGTCATTAAGATGACGCTCATCTTCTTTATTCAACTTTCATTATTCATGATCCAGATACATATTCAGCCCTCCCAAACCCTTGGAAGGCGTACGAGTGACCGAAGCCAATGCAAAGGCCTCAGAGACGTTTTTAATTAAATAGAGCACCAACTGATGATTCTCCATTTTCGCGTTTGCAATATGCAAGTGCAATCAAAGACAACCCGCGGATGATGTAGGACTATATTGTAGGATATGGAAAAAAATATTGGTTTTTGAGTTTGGCTGGCTAAGGTTATATAGGAATATAAAAGACTATGGCCTCTGCATGACCAATGTTTTATATAAAATACACAGTTATAATGGCAGAGGGTCACTTGCTTACTCAATAATGGACGGGAAAGTACGGTCTAAAACATAATAATCACTATCAATAAAACTGCCACTAAGCTAATCTTATTGAAATCTAGTTACGAGTTGCAAGACTTAACATCATATTATTTTACAAGACTATTGTAATAAAGTAAGTAATGTATATACAGGGTGGAATTTGTAATGCCACCTGAAGGGAAAGTACTCTTAATACTGTAGATAAAAAATTTGACTCAATGAATGTTTTCATTGAGTCAAATTTTTATTTTTTAATAGAAAGAAAAGAGCATTCAAAGATTTTCGAAAATTCGCTTGCCACACCGGGAATCGAACCGACTAAAATCTATAAAAAATAACAACCTGTATACCTGTACCATAGAATCAATTATAAGGATGAAATCTCTCTAACAAACTTGATAAATTGAATGATAATTATGGCCAAATCTGCTACATTAGCATTAACTACATCTGCGTTCTATCTACAACATCATCATACTGCATTACCGCGTTATGTTAAGCTCGACTTTCGAGTTCAAAGGTTTATACCTGTAGGACCATTGCAGTGGTTTGTAAGAAAGGTTTCAAAAAGTGGTTTCAGGATATAATATTCGATTTCCATCCATTCAAATAAAATATGTACTCAATTTACGACAAATTTTAAACCTTCAGTAGCTGTTCTTGTAAAGTATTTGACCAGATCCACTATTTTGCATATCTTAATAATTCGTACATCCATGTATCGAAAAAATTCTCATCGTTGTATTTACTCATTAAGCTTGATCAAACTGTGAATAAATATCGAATAGGCCGAAATAAGCATCTATAAGATTTCCACTAAGAACTTCATAACAAATCAATACTTCCAGATTCTATATAATCATATCCACGACTTTAGCCTTCGTTTGTGGAAATTCTTACTTAACAACTACAATGACGTTCGACTCATAAGACTGTTTTAATTTTGCTTGGCTATTATCAGCTCTATTAGACACGGTCAAGTTTGAATGTCATAACATGAATGTGCCCGTTTATTGTCCTGTGTATAGACTATAGACGTTTCCTCCGCTGCATACAAATTGCCTTGTAGAACAATGTGCATGCCCTATCAGTTCTCTGAAGGCATTCTCAACATTGAATTTGCAATAATCATTGAACTGTGAAACATTAAAATGTTTGTCCTTTTTGTTATTGGTATATGCACTATTAGGAATTATCGGTGCTCTACTTTGCGTGTTTGTTTTTGTTTCATGGTCAGTTAAAAAAAAATGATTCTTCGTTATTGCTAATGTCTGTATGGACCAAGTTACATACGTCATCGAGAATTTCCACAGATGGCGACGGCCACTTTGGACGGGAGTTGATGAAGGCAGTTTCTCTGCTTATCACGGTCCAGTGACCACAGTCTTCAGTAATGTGGGACTGATTGAAGAAGACTGTCTGTATTATCTTACCTACTTCTAGGGTTTGTACTGTAAACTTAGGGCAAATTTCACGGAAACTGAACGCGCTCAGCATATGAACTCCGTTTATGGGTCGTCAGTATTATTTTTATGAAATATTAACACTGATAAGTCTTTTTAACGCGGTTTAGGTGTGCTTATCGCGTTCAATTTCTTTGGTGAAATTGGCACTTAGTTTTTCTTATTTAGTTGGCATTTTTACCGGTAAGCATTTGTGATTGTGTTAATAACTTTAGTATTATTCAGTGCCTTGGAGGAATCATATCAGAAAACCTACTAGGGTTAATGGACTTTTAAAACGCCATAATACATTTAGCATAGACGACAATGCATAGCTCATTAACAGATTAGAATATTACGTGAGATATATAAGAATAGAATGGGTAAATATTAGAGCAGGTGTTTGAAGTAAAAGAAAAACCCATGTCCGAAAAGAGACTTTATTGTTTCATCACTTTGAAACCTTGCTTTACTTAGTATACCGTGTAATATACATATTATGAAATTTCTCAAGACATTCATTCTTACATAGTCAAGCTTTTATGGCACGTTATGGTATTATAAATTTTATTTAAAATAGTAGGTATATGTTTATAAAGCTGACATCACATGACAAGCGAAAGCGATTTTCTAAATCTATATAAGTGCGGCATTCACTTCTAAACCGCGTTCAAGAGTTGTCAGTGTCAAAATTGTTCACTGACAGCTCTTGAATGCAGATAAGAGGCGCTGAACGCGTTCAGTTCCGTTGGTGAAATTCGCCCTTAAGCTTTACGTAAGCATTATTGACTCGCTTCTCTGGAACTTTATACATTTCTTTCTATAGTTGTCATCTGATTGTGAACTTTATTCTTTACTCTAAGTTACTTAATGTCCAAAAGCTACTTTGTAGCTAACACCAGGCCTCTTCGGGACTTTGCTGCCGACTTCAACCAAGATCGGTGTGTAGTCGAATCTAGCTGGTTTAGTGGAACAGTCCTTGTGTGGTATCGGGAACACGTAGTTGACGTCCACATCGTATCTGGAAAGAAAAGTTACATCGAGAAAGATGAGATAGGGATTATTACGGTTCCGAAAACTCCAGGCGAGCAGTCTCACGCACAAATTCTTTCGCACTTGATGGACAACATCAAGAATATCGAGAAAGATTTGACTCAGAAAGTAAAGGCGAATAATTCGATGTACAGAAAGGGCCAAAAATTTTTGCACTTTTGAAACATGAATAGAAATAAAACTACAAATGTTATTTCATTGATATTTTTTTTTAATGAGCACCGTCTAGTTAACTTGCGTTGACTGTAATCATTTGGTTTCTTAACCTGCACAATATGAAACTGATATGGGTGCAGATTGAGGTCCAGATGCAAAATCCTCCGTAGACTAGTTCTTGGTATTGCCAGAGCCGCCGAACGCTTTCGCGTATATGATTCTGGATCGTTCCGTACGGATATTCCGACCTCTCGACTGTTCTTATCGTGACTAAAATTGCATGAAGTAACGCATAGTTTCCCACCACCCGCGCGCCTATCCCACAAACGGTTTTAAAAAAAAAATATAGTGTTGCTATTTGCAAAAAAATTTGGCCCAACCTTTATATTTATGTACTACTTTACAAAGCAGTAAGTTCTCATTACTAGTAATCACGTAGTTTCGTTCCTGAGTCCCTGAATATAACACGGTAAAACGTACTGACTAACTGTTTCATGTACCATTAACATAATGTCCCGCTTGGTCGTGAGAAAACGTTTTAATGAGCTTAGAATTGCTGATTGGTCGTTAATTAGTACTCATTGTGTTTTGCATGTTTGCGCACACAAATCGTTTATAAAATTAATAAGGTCTCAATTTTAAAGTTTAGTAAATCAGTTTACTGTCAAAAGGTAGAGTCGCTTTATTTCTAATCACGGAAAAAATTATTTCATTCTCTGTTGAAGTGACGACTCCATTGTTTAAATAAAAGACCAATTCCCGAGTGTTACGATTACCTTTATCGGTCATTAAATCTATAAAGGTACAGCATCTGTATATCTAAAGAGGAACCGTGACTGACTGACTGATCTATCAACACATAGCTCTAACCACTGAACGGATTTGGGCTGATAGTTATAATGACCTAGATGCTCGCTCTACTACACGAAGTCGCGGGAAGAAGCGGGAAGAACCTTTTAAAATAGGTACTCTGTGGCTTCATAAGTCAATACTCAATACTCAATACGTTTATTTGCATTCCACAATGTGAACTTATGTGGTAGGTACATTTTTAGTTTTAAGTCCCTTAACTAATCCCGTTTGGTTTTTCCTAGATGGAAGAATTGTTATGGTTTGTGATTAGGACCCCTTCAGCTAAATCAGGGATTCCCAAACTTATTTTGTCTACTGCCCACTTTGAGAATAAATTATTTTTTAACGCACCTATTTTTCACCTACTACACCACTATCTAAATGAAATTACAAATAGACCATCCCTTGAATCCAAGCTTGCAGTTTTCAGGAAAAAACTGTTTTTTTGTTGTTTTTCTGTCAGCCTTGACCATAATATTATACTGGTAGCAGATAATGCATGTATAGATTACAAAATCAGCATAATAACAAAAGAAACATACAGTTTAGTTCGAAGTTACGTGTTGCAATAAATCGTTGAATGAGAAGCTACAAAGGTATAATTAACATAAATAGCCATAATTGTTATTTATTTCTGATCCTATTCTATTTGTGATATATTTTTTAAACATTTTTATTCTATCATTGTTTGACTTGAATCGAAAACACCTGTCATCAAGTCAGTATAAGATAGATTATACGTCAGTAATTAAAAAAAAAATGTTCTATACATTTTCATTGCGTAGGTATTACACTTTTATAAGAAACACTGACCACTTCACCACCCTCCATTGACTGGTAAAGAATGCCTGAGGCACCAATTTGTTCCTCTTTTGAGAGTGAATAGTTTATATAAATAATCCTTGCTAATATTACAAATTCCAAAGTAACTCTTGTCTGTCTGTCTGTCACCTTTTCACGCCTAAACCACTGAACGGATTTCGATAAAATTTGGCAGAGAGATAGATTGAATTCCGGGGAAGGATATATAGGCTACTTTTTGTCTCAAAAATATCTCCCGATATTGCTATATAACTCCACGCGGACGAAATCGGAGGCAAAAGCTAAACAATAATAAAATATGCGTTATAAAAAATAATAAAAAAAGTACCTTTCGAGGAAATATTTTAAAGGAAACTGCTTGTTTACTTTCTTTTGTTTTGCACTATGTGAGATTTAAAGCCTCGCCAAAACTTATCCTTACAAACTGAAGAATAAGTAAAGTCTAAGTTATAGCCTAGGATCAGAACTACATCAGGGCCCAATACGGTTAATTTGAAAGGAGAGCTCTTTGGAAACTAGAACGTGATTGCCAATAAATAAAGGTTAAAAAGTTGCGAAATAAACGGGATATATTGGCCATTTGCTACAGCTGGTGCCGAAACCGATCGAGGATTGAGAAGGTTTCTATTCAAAAGTACTTTTATTTTCGTAGACAGCTGAGCAAATTCATGAAAGCGGTCCTTGAATTTTTATTCTCTGCAAATAAATATAAAATTGCAGACTACATTTTCATGTTTATCACACTTATTTTTTACCTCATAATCAGCCTATAATGTGTTCCCAGAGATGGGACACAGGCCTCCTCACATTGAGAGTGAATGGACCGGAGTACCTAATCCTCGTGGGCCTAGTAGGGGTTGGTAGATGTTCTAGAGTCTTTCAATTTTTGGTTATAAGCACAGATATAAATAGACATAGATAACGCAAGAGCAACTACTTCGCGTGCCTAGCTTACGTACAAAAATCGTAAGTGGTCACTTTCGCGCTCAGTCTGCATCGGTATACAGCGCTAGTCGGATCATCATACATCACTAAATAGTGCTTGTGAGTCATAATAGGTAGTCAAAAATGGCACGCTTAGTTTTCATACAGATCGTGATACTTGCGTTATCTATGTCTATCTGTATCTGTGGTTATAAGACATGCGGGTTTACTCACAATGGTTCCCTTCACCGTTTTGAGATCAAAGGTGATGCATGAAACAATTTACACAAAGTACAGCGCCTGTTTGAGTTCGAACCTTCGACCTACAACTCGTATAAATCATCACTGGGCTACCACTGCTCTTATTCATCACAATTTATTGCAGAACAGTTTTGATTGATTTGGTGAAGTTATAAAAATTAAAAATACCTACTTAGTGTCTTAGGACCTACTTAATGGGTGTGTAATGTTTGCTATAATAACAGATAGTCTAATTTCATATGACATAACTTACATATGGTATAATTTTCATATGCTATAAAAACATTTAACCTAATTTCGATCTAATGTTATATTTGATATAATTTTCATTTACTCTAATTTCATTTAGTATAACGTTCATTTTATATAATTTTCATTATGTATAATATTCATTTTTTATAACGTTCATTTGACCTAATGTTCTTTTGACCTAATTTTCATGTTTCATACAGTTCTAACCTAACTGAAATGGCACCTAAACAAACCTTAAAATATTCTATGCAACGTTGAGGGTGGGCTTGGTCGACGGAGCCCCGCCTCGCGGGGCTCCTACTTCTGGGTGGTTTATAAAAAAATAACCACGAAGGGGATGGCGGGGTCTATTCCTTCTAACCTAACCTGTCCGAGTCGGTGTGCCCTAAATTCCAGATTGTATCTAGTTTCTCCCGGTAACATTAGTTGAGGGTGGCAGGTGGAAGGATCTTTAGTAGATTTTCTTAATTATATTAAAAGTTACTTATGATTTTGAATATTATAGCAACTGAATATTATATTAATTGAATATTATTTCAAATGTGCATTATATAAACTGTTCATTATACCATATGAAATTAGGTAAAACGAAATTATATTAATAATTCATTATATCATTTGATCGTTATATTAAAAAAATATAATAACTGAAATTAGGTCTTATGATCATTAGAACTTTTGTTATTATGTCGATCGTTACACACCCCTACTTAATGACCCAGAAACGATTTAAGTACCAACATAGCGATCAATAGTTTCCTCACTAAACAGGCTGAGTTTTTACGATCCAAAATGAGCTGAAAGTCTGCTGCGTACAGATTTACATGCATTCTCTATATTCGTCGATCCTACGTACCGCACATAACATCACCCTTAAATATGTATACGTTTGAAAACCAAAATCCCTCATCCTCTTACCTCGGCAGCTTATCCCGTAAGTAAGCCATTACGTTCTTTGGCAGCGTCGTGGTCCGTGAGAGGACGAATGCACTCAAGTACCTCGCGCCTTCCATCTGTTCTGCACAATGCAGGAGGAGGGCCCAGGTTTTGTACTCCGTGTCTAGCACGTATGTGTTGTATATGCCGTCGTCTGGAAGAGGAAATGTAAATTATGTTATTTTGTTTAAAAGAGTGTCCATGGAGTTTCTTGCCCGTTCTTCTCCATAGGTACCTACTGCTTTGGAATGGGCAACTAGCTTCATCTCTTCTCTCTGACTGACCGACACCTTGACAATTCAAAAGTGCCTGTAATTGGTTTATTTGAAATAAATACTTTGAGTTTGAGTTTATGATAAGGTCTAAAGTGAAAAATGAATAGCGAGCGCTTTCATCCTAATAAAAATTTGGCTCTACCGTAGTTTCGGAATAATATGGATTTACAGTGGGATATCATAATTATGTACAGGGTTTTCCATAATAAGAGGTGTTATTTTGATATTCAAAGAAAAATGCAATTTTTTTATATAAATGATCGGCCCATTTGCACCTCTGTGGCTTCGTCAACAAGCAAAATTGTCGCATTTGCGATTTGGTTATGAAAAATTTCATAAAAAGGATATGGTCCTGTAAGCGTGGTCGTGGTGGTCATTTGCCTGATATTATTTTCCACAATTATCTTCCTCTTTAAAATGAAATAAACATCCGTACATTAAAAAATGGCATGTTTCTTAATCTATATCAAAATAACACCTCTTATTGGAAAACCCTGTATTATAGGCCTATTACATCATCACTACCACATCACTACATAGTATAAAACAAAATCGCTTCCTCTGTCCCTATATCCCTATGTATGCTTAAATCTTTAAAACTACGCAACGGATTTTGATGCGGTTTTTTTTAATAGATATAGTGATTGAGGAGGAAGGTTTATATGTATAATTTGTCGACATATTCGCACCTTTAGAATTAAAACGACACAATTCAAAAAAATCAAAAATTGAGTTATCGTCATAAAATGACTCAAAACGAAAATAGTGAAAATACTTTTTTATAATTTGCAGCACAAACAGTCACTGACGTAAATAATCACGAAATAATAGACCAAATAGTACGGAAGTGTTAAGAACTTTAAAACTTCTTTTGCTATTTCCCTAAAAGTCACTTTTTTGAGTTACGTCGTTTTCATTCTAAAGGTGCGATATTATGCGGGCGAAGCCGCGGGCGGAAGCTAGTATTTTATAAGATAAGTAGGACGCTCTACTATAATATAACAATGGCAAAAGAACCAGAGGTGTTTACCAAGAAAAATAGAACCAATTAAACGTTATAGATTTTTAAACAACTAACTTGTCAAATAAATTGTGCACTCTGACTAAGGAGTCAGTCATAACTAACTACATCATTTCAAAGGTTACGCCTGCTTTAATTCTAGATACAGTTAGAATAGAATCACTAACTCCCGACTTCACGCTAATAACTTCCAACAAAGGATAATGACTAACATCATCTCGCCACATTACACAGACATGTATGTCTTCTAGAAAGGCCACGACCACTGAGGGATTTATCTTAATTAATTGCCACGTGGTGGCTAAGAATAATGAGCGTCGTGTCGTATGAGGCGACCCAGGGATTATATTAAGAGGACGAACAGGAAAACTGCCCGAACAGGGATACTTGGCGAACCGTATTATCCTTAAGATATACATAAATTCATGTATGATTCATGTAGATATACGAGTACACAAACTGATTTTATGCAAAGGTTATAATCTTTTTTTTTCTACGCGTTTTTTTTATTCTTGTTGGGTGTTAATAAAATCTTGTAGCCAATCTAGAGTATTTAACGTGTCTCATATATCAAGGGGTTGTTGTACATTCGTCACAAACTAAATTCGTCACAATATATTAATTTTGTTTATTGTCAATTCGTCACATGGTTTTAATTCGCACCGATAGCAAAAAATCACAGTTTTGAAGTAAATGATTTAAATTGATAATTTTGGTTGCTATCACTACTCTAAGAATAAAATATTAGAAATGAGAATATGTGACGTATTTACACATAATTTTAATACGTGTGACGAATTTACATTCAATGTATGTATTTTTTTAAATATGACGAATTTACTTTGTGACGAATGTACAACTTTCCAATAGTTTTCTAGGTAAAAATGCATTGAAACAAAACGATATCAAGTTTGACTTTTCTTTTACTCTGGTTTCGAAATGCATAACTTGTTTTAAGGTTTGCAGACATTTATCCTTACATGTTCTCTCAGCATGAGTCCAATGCGCCGGTTGATTCAGGTCCACCCTCCAAGTTATATTACCAAGCAGGTTCTCTCCAAGGGGGTCATCAGCGAAACGGTACGTGAAGTTCATCGTCACTCCTGGAGTAAATTCTATTGAGCCATCTGAAAGAGAAGTCATTATGTATAGTCAATCATCATCATTATTTCAGCTGAAAGGAGTGCGCTGATGTACATAGCCTCTCTCAATAGTCACCAGATCGTCCGATGCTATGTTTCTCCCATTCAGATTCTGACGGACTTCACAAAGTTATCTGACCACATTGTGCATAAATATTAGTATAAATGGCAGCATCATCACTACAGTTTAGCTTTGTTTTAGTTAAATAACTTAATCATTAAGCTTTCCTTCTGAATATTGACTAATTAGACAAGTATGAACCAATGTGTTTCTTGAAGCAAAGACACGTTGACTTTAATGCACGTTAGAAAATAATTTTGCTAAAATTGGAACTCTTCTCAAAACAATGCAAGTGAAGTCCCATGTTGACATTGACGAAAATAAAATGTACTTAAATTAATGAATGGTTGAGTCATTTTTAATGAGCGGAACGTCCATAACGAATGGTGGCACTTTGTTTCAGTCATACAGATTTTAAAGAAAAAATAATATTTCATATATGAACCTGCGGTGGGAACGTGGTCGTCTTCGGTGAAAACTGCTTTCATACAGCTGTACGAAAGAGCCTCTTCAGCACTCGCATAATATTCCACTACGTACCAGTCACCCAGCATCTGTGAACGAAATTGAGCTTTATTTCTTCAGGTTCATATTTCAATTTGCAATGAGTGGTGTCCGCTTAATTTTGCGCCTAGCCTCAACTTATTATTACATTGGTGTTGCATGTATTTGCTATTAGTTTGAAGTTAGGCGTATAAAATTATTGAGAGGTTGCTATATGTAAGGTTTCTTAATTATCTCCAGATAATGATTCACCGATTCGTATTTATCTCAAAAGGTGTAACAAATTCTCCAAGCAACCATGTTTTAAGGCGCCCGCAGAAAAGCGCGACGCGATACCGGGACTCTATTCTGGTAGATGATTATCGTTTTCATAGAAATTGTTATACTAACTTCGCCTTGCGCCTGCCTGCGGTATCCTTTAGTAATAAAAGTACGTAGTCTTAGATAATTGCTGTACACGATAATTTAGTTATGTGTGCCTATAACGTACGCTGATGGTTAATCGCAGATGGATAAAACGTTGCTATTAAAATTATGTAAGGTTCATGTTCATGGACGGCTTAGGTACCTACCAAAAATTGTTCGAAACTCTATAGGGGTTAAGAATTTCCGTAGTAATAAGGCTTACTTTTCCACTTTGTAGTATGTATGTCCTGGATAGTTCCAGAATACGCACAACTCTTTTTAAAGCCTTCTGTAGAAGGAAGTAAGTAAATTAGTAGTGTCTGAGTGCGCTAGAAAGATGTACATGAGTGTATTAGGACTTCATACACTGCGCAACTAAACAAATTACCAGATCTGCTGAAAACAACGTTCTCACTCGCCAAATCGATTATGATAGAAGAAGAAAAAACATACCTTTAATGGGGTATTTGAAAGGGTAGTCAATAACGTTACTTTTTATGAACTGTCAAAACGCGGCATTTGTATGTGATTTGTATGAAATAATAGATTTTTAGACTCAAATGGAATACTTATTAGCATTAAACGCAATTTAACAATTATATCGTCGCATTATATTTAATTTCTGCACGGTGATGGAAGTTGTTATGACGAACGGGCTTTTTTCCATGTGATTTCATATTTTATTTTTGACCGATTCAAATACTCAATTGCGGCAAATATTATTCAACCCATTAGATGTTCGCCTATTAGAAGCCATTTGCTTATAAATACGATTATATTTATATTATATTTTTCTTATGAACCTATGGGGTTCATACGACATTTGAGGGGTCAAAGAAAGAACACAAAAACAAAAGAACAAGTTGGGGGAATATATGCGTCACATGCACGCAAAACGGTCATTGCTTAGCATAATGCTGCGACCCTATGCGAGACAAAGCCCCAGAGCTGTATTTAGCAACAGCTAACCGTGACCAAAACGTTGGCATTGAATTACCACAGCTTTTAACCCCCAACCGCGTTCACATTAAACCATCCATTTCAATAGCACACGAGAAAGTCCACATCTCATTTCTCCTTCAAATCACAAATCCGAACAATCCTATTACACAATAGATGTTATGAATTCATTAGAAAACATTATCCTTTTCAAATAGAAAGTGAAATTGTATAAGTAGCATCATTGAGTCATCAAATATTGACTTTCGAAGTATCCATAGCATTGTATTCATATGCTAATGCTTATTGAAATGTCAGTTCGGTTACACTTGCTGATATGACAGATCTTGTTCTTGTAACAATACGGCTTGTTACTGGTAGACATAATGGAGGTAATCTTCTTATGGTAGAGAGGAAATGTGAGTAGATAAAATATATACATATTGCATAGGTAGGGACTTTATTGTACCCACACAAAGATTGTAACAGAGCATTTTACACAGGTTAGCGGGATTGTCAGAAAGGGTTACGGCTGCCCGGAACACAAAGGGCTGAGGAAGGGAACGTGGATGGGTCTTAGTCGGTAAGAGTATGACACTCCCGCTCCATCCAGAGCGGCAGGGGTCATTCACCAACAAAAGAAAGAGCACTTTAAACAACGTTTATTTTTAGTTTACGCAAAAGGCAAAAATGGTTATTATACTCATTATTATAAACAAATTACAACTTGGTCCTTGGTTCTATTCCCGGGTCGGGCAGTTTTGTTTTTCCATCTGAACTTTCTCAGCAGAAGCTTGGAGTCTATGTATATTGGTGCCCAGTTGATGACATTATGCTCGCTCCCTTTTACATAAAGTCACAAACGTGACGAGACAAAAAAAAATGCTGTATCATACATTAACATAGACAAAATGCGACAAATCTTTCGCGTTTTCAGGATAAGTCATATACTAAAAGTTGTTCATAATGATGAATGTTGTAGATACATTATGTAAGTGTCATTAATTGAAAGTGATTCAAAGAGTACAATGGCGGTTATCTACCTGATAACTTTGGTGGATAGACAAACTTATGAAAGAGTGTATAAATATTGTAAATATAGTGCTGTTCCACAAACGATGGGACACTTTATCTCATGCCCTGTGTGTCCTGCCGTATGCACGTTACAGGAACTGACGCTATTGATGGCGCCAAACACGTAGCCGAATTCTGGGTTGAATACATTTCCCAAGATTGCCATCGACACGCTAAGAAGAAGAAAGTTTATTTCGATCCACTGTGGAATTTAGGAAACAATTGTTATAATCAGAGCAATAGATTTCTAATTGCGTTTACCTTTAGTTCCTTTTTAGCAATCTTGGAAAGAATGAGGGTACCAAAAAAGGTACAATAATCAAATTAAGCCCAAAAACTTTCTTTGCTCACTTTGATGAATAGCTCTCAACGAATCTACGGGCCTTTTTTCCCGTCAACTTGGCTCTCAAACAAGTCCTTCGTTATAAAACCTTCTTGATTTTACCTTTCTACGAAAACTATACTTACAATAACTTTATATAAAGGTATCAAAGTACTGTAGAGTCTAGGTTAAACCTTTGTTAGAAAGAACTGACAGCATTAAACCTTTCAAAATGATAGAATATTTTGATAGGTTTTTATAAAAAAGTTTTTTTAGTTGTGGTACCTACACAACCCACACCCCCCCCCCCTAAATTACAGTGACAGGAACTTATTAGAACATCGTCCACATATATAAAGTAGGATTTTATTTTTATTTTTATTGATTTTTCAAAAACCGCTTATCAGAGTTCGATAAAAATTTTATGGGACCATTTGGAAAGTATACCCTTTTCAACAAAAAAAGAATTTTTCAAATCGGTATGCGCGAACAAACATAAAAAAAAAATATACAGTCGAATTGAGAACCTCCTTCTTTTTTAGAAGTCGGTTAAAAAAGAAATATTAAGAGTCTATCAGTAGCCGTGCTAGACACGTGTATTTTTAAAAGTAGTATAATACAATAACTGCTGCTCCGTCCGTTTCTATTTGTAGGATAGAAATGCCCACAACACACTACCCGAGCCCTACCTCTGAGAGCTCTCTAAGTAAGCCCATCTGGTCTTCACAGTTCTACAAAAATATGTTCGGAGTCCTACGGATAATTAATTGAAACCTGAGCGCTTAATTGAGACCGTTCCTGAGGTAACTGCGCGGTGCGGGAGGGGTGATAGTGTTACTGCCGCGTTAGTTCCGCGTCGGAACTTGTATTCAAATCGAATTTTCGTAGTAAGTAGTAAAAGAATCCATCTTTCTTGTCTAAGTTGAATAAAAAAAACAACTGAAAATCTAAAATCGAATGTTGCACATATTTTAAAAGAAGAATTTCATACCATGTGAAAAAAGTTTCACACATAAATCTCAAATCATGAAAGTTCTATGTCAATTCGAAGTACCTAATACAATAAAACGGCAATTTCATACTTTAACCCCTATTATTTCAGGAATGGTCTCAGATAATGTGAATTTTATATTTAATACTTTTGGAGAAACTAATCTAAAGTAGTTAATTAAAATATTCAGAGCAGTGATGGCCCAGTAGTATCAGCCTCGACTTACGAGTTCGTGAGTTGGAACCCAAGCAGGCGCTTTACTTTGTGTATTTAATTTCATCACCACTGCTCTCAAAACGGTGAAGGAAAGCATGGTGAGGAAACCGGTATGTCCTAGAAACAAAACATCGAAGACATATGTGACATCCACCAACCCGCACTGGGCCCGCGTGGTGGATTATGGCTCACTGTGTCCCACCAGTGGAAACATTTCATTCGGAGGAAATCCGATGAACAATTAAATATTAATAACTAGCACTTTGCCCGCGGCTTCGCTCCCGTGGTCTTTCCCGTGGGACCCGTTATTTTGCCCGGGATAAAAAGTAGCCTATGTTACTCCTAGAAAACTAAGCTTTCCAACGGTGAAAGAATTTTTAAAATCGGTCCATTACTTTTTGAGCCTATTCATTACAACCAAACAAACAAACAAAGTTTTCCTCTTTATAATATTAAGTATAGATAGTAATTTATTATTATTATTATTATTAAAAAGTAAAGTGGCAGAATACAAGAATAAAACTTAGGAAAAAAAATTGGTAACATAATGTTAAATATGCACTAGGAATATACCTGTGTCGCAGGCGATAAAAATGCTTATTATAATTATTACAAGGAAAATTAGATTCTTAACAATATTTAATATAACATGTAAAATAAAGTGACAAAAATTTAAAATTAATTATCATAAAACTAAATTATAAATGATCTACTCAGGTTAAAGTGTATGATGCACAAATTAAACACGCGATTGTAATTTTTGCTTCGACAGCGATAGTCCGAGTGTTAGTATTATGTGTCCGAGTGTTGTTGTGTTATTAATTATTTATATTCAGCGAAATGGGAGAGAAACAAATCTCACTCACAAATCCAAACAGTAAATGTTTGAAAATTACACATCAAACAATATCAAAATTTATTCAGGCATAAATTGCGGATGAATGGACATCAAACAAACCCTTACTGTATTGAAACCAATCCACTGCAGGTAATATTCATTTTAGAATTACAGTGTGCTGTCAATCAATCTGACGAGCGTTTTCCCAACTATGTTGGGTCGGCTTCCAGTCTAACCGGATGCAGCGGAATACAAGTATTTTACGTGGAGCGACTGCCTATCTGACCTTCACAACCTAGTAACTGGGTAATACGATACAGTGTGCTGTATGTGCAATAATACATTGTGATTCGAGTTCGTTTTTCATTGAGTAAATTAACGGCGTTTCTTTATCTGTCCGTTTCCGCCACCTACGCGTATGTGGACCTGACCGACCATATCAAACTATTGCGATTGTATGGAACTAACGTTATATTATAGGTATTGTTTTCATACACTTATTATGCTTCTAAATCAACATCCGTCGCTAACCAAACCAACTGATCATAATTCTCTAAAAAATAAAGTTGTGCTACTACTGGTAAAATCGTCATAATTCATCATCTCATCATTCCAGTCTAACCGAATGCAGCTGAATACCAGTATTTATCGACATAATTATTGTTTTTTTACTGTCGAGTAGTTACGAGGGAACATAAGGACGGACATACAGGGTAAACTCATAACCCTCTTTCCTGGCTTTGCTGCAGTCGGGTAAAAACTTGAAACTCCTCTTAAGCCTAAATCACACTAATATTATAAAGGGAGTGAGTGTGTGTGTGAGTTTGTATTTTTGTCCGTCCTTCACGCTCAAACGGCTAAACGGATCTGTATGAAACTTGGCACAGGGGAAGTTTATGACCTGGATTAACACATAAGACTATACTTTCATCCCTGTAGTACGTTCCCTTGGGCATCCCCGTATGCCCAACATAGCCACGGGCGAAGCCGCTGGCAGCAGCTATTAGTTTATATGACCGTAATAAATACCTTCATTATTGGTGACAAAATCCTTATTCATTAAAAGGTACAAGGGTGATTGTTACCAACTACCTAATAGTTATCACTTATCAGGTACTTACTAAAAATTATAAAGCCGTAAGGCATTTGCACAACGATTTTTTTAAAACCTGCTTCTCACACTTATCAAATTCCTCTCGCAAAGCCTTGTGTTGATACTCAGTACGCTTTTTCCCGGATTAAAGCTCTTGTTGGCCTGTAAACAGAGATCTTTACACAAGTGATTGTAAAAAAGCCTTTGATCACGTTGTTCACAAAAGATTATCGATTACCTTGATTTTTTTTAAACGTAGAATTCTCGTATGTAATTGTTCTATGCAGATATCAGGCTGATAGACCGCTGGGATCTAACCCAAACACAGTTGGGAAAAGGCTGGGCAGATTGATTGTGAAATCATTACGTACTAGTTAATGAGGATTCCGTCCATTTGCTGTATTAAACAGTTCTTTATACCTAACTGTAGGTAATATTTATTTGTTTCACTCAAAATATAGGAAGCTCTCATATTTTACTCTCTCTACGCAAATATACGAAACAAAGTTTCTATTTGATCCGGTTTTCACTTTAATTTTCTCGGAACAGGACCGGCATATTATCACGCTCGTATTTCTCAACAGGACAATAAAGTAAATGGTGACTTTCAGCTAATTTATATTCAAGTTTATGCTCTGTTTTGTTACAGAACGAAGTATTCTGTAAGAGCGAATATGGCTTGAAGTGGTTAAGGAGTTTCATCAGCTCATATTTGTTAAGCCAGTTAACAGATACAACTTGTTGGGTACCATACTTTGTTAGAGGGGCTTTCTACTGTTTTTTTTTAAATTCACCTTGGGAATGTTTATTCGGAATTTATGTGAAATGTACATAAATGGCAACTAGTTATATATGTTCGAGCCGTTTGGGGTAAAACATTAGGCCCGTGGGGTCCGAGTGCTCATCCAGTATTTCGGGATATCGCCCAGCGGTTGGTCGACTCTACACGTGACCAGAGGGCTGGTAAATTTTTAGGCCAAAGAATCAGCATTGCCATCCAACGTGGCAACGGTGCCAGCCTTTTGGGCACATTTCCCACTGACAGCGATGGGGACGAATTTTTTGACGCCCTATTAGCTCTTCCCCTTTTTTACCACTTGTATGTACATAATTTATATATTTTTTAGTTTTAAGTTGTATATAGTAAGTAATTAATTCTTCATGTAATTTGATAATTGTTCACGTAAATAAATGGCAACTTATACCTAATTTATAAGTGCAATAATATAATAACCTACCCTAACTAAAACTATCGACAAAATAAAATATGGCGTCGAAAAATTCCTCCACAACGCTGTCAACTAATAAAATGATTTATCTAAGAGACTGGCGGTATTATCACCTTATATGACAATGTTTAGCCTCTAGTCAAGATAAAAGCCAGCTTTTATACGGGGAGAGTCATCCAGGACTTTCATAATACCTCCATTACCTACATAATTTTGTGTCTTAGGACTAAACCACAAAACTTGACGAACTAAATTGAAGAGTACTTAACATTTAAATTAGGTAACTAAATTGTTACAGTCAAGTAGTGGCAAAGTTCGCACCGTAACCAACTGTTGTAACTAGTTTAAGTAGTTATTGCAAACTATAACTTAGGACACGACTGTTTCTGTCCCGAATGTTCACCCTTTTGTGGCCGTATCAATTATGTTTCCTTCGTAAATGCCCTTACGTTAAAAGGGGTGTTCTACCGTAAGCGAGGTACCACATCCCATGGGTTATTTTAAGCAAGCATGTACTTCTAATTACTCATAAAATGTCCTACTTTTTCATAACTAGTTTCTGCACAAAATTAATCAAATCAACATCGATAAAAATGTCATTAATAAGAACATAATGAATATTTATGTTTCCATAATTAGAGAAGTAGCTTTTGATTTTAGTCGTGTTATTTTTTTTTATTAAGACTTAGGAATTTGCTGGAAAAAAAGCCTAACGTTTTCCGACGTGTTTAAAATGCGGCTTTCTTTGTACTCATATGCCCCTAAATAGCTTGTATATTATCGTTTAATACATTAGTAGACTACAAAAAACAATACTAGGGTATTTCCTATATATAACCCTTCAAAATTATGAAATTTTTCACTGAATTATGTAATCTGTGATAATAAAATATCGAATATTATGCATTTAAGTTTTACAAACCCGTGGCAGATCAAAATGCGGCACTGCTCTCACTTCAGGACACTTCCTTTTATCGACATACTTAGCCGATATTACTTGAACCAGCACTAAGCACATCACTAAATAGAACACTTTCGCCATGATTTGAAAATTATTTGTTTTTAATAAAACTTTTTACTGATTTATTTATTGATGTCCTTCAAAAATGTATTTAAGTTTAAAAATCACGGAATTTCGTTTAAACGTATTAGTGTAGCGAGTGTTGCTAACGCACTAACAAAAAGGGAATTGTTATCAATTTGTATGGGACACAAGTAAATGGGAATGCTGGCAGCATACCATTATCGCTATGACTCACTGTGTTTGTTATAAATATTTAATGGCGACCATCTTGTTTTTAGTTTTTTTTTTAAGTTTGAAGTTGTTTCGTTAATGGTATGATTAGAATTCCGGTAGTTAAGGAAATGGGATGTGAATTCGGAATATCGATATCGGTGATTTTTATGGGTCGTATTTTTTGTTTTGTTATTGACCATTAAAAGTATCACTTTCAAAAGAATGTTGTAACAGTAAGATGATACGATCCTCTATAGAAAAGATAATAAAACGGATGACGAGCTTAGAGGGATAATGAATGATTTATTTATTTGTGAAAATATAGGTACATACAAAATAGAGTCTCACTATATTCGACTTAATAGCCGTGCAAATATTTTAGTTTTACAGTCATGCTAGTTTTCATTAAATTAATTACATTAAATTAAAAATATCAAGTACATTAGTTTGTTACATTTGTTATAGTCAAGACAGTCAATTTTATTATATAAACAATGTCAATAAATATACGTTTTAAATAATTATGTCGTTATGTCAATTTGGAGTATAAATAGTCATCTATTGAATAAAAACATCTGTCACAAAGCCAATTGTATAGGTAGTGTTCTACTTAACTCTAAGTTATTCAAATTTCTTAATTTATCGGGTAGTTTATTATAAATTTTCACCGCCATGATGTAGCAATTTTTGTTACATAGCTATAGTCTACTTCGAGGCATTATTAAAGGTTTTTGTACTCGATAAAGGCTAAATCCTTCTGTAAAGTTAGTGATATCCGTGATATTTCAGGGGAATCCTTTCCTAACGTGGTTTACGTGAACGAACGTACACGAAACGTTTCAGGAATGTTTTGTTAGGTATGTAAGTAGTTAGGTAAGTAGGTAGCATGACCTTCTGAGCTTCGAGAAAATACAAATTATAGTTATGTTAGCTTAAAACGTGGAGCTCGCGGCCAAGTACTAATAGCCGCACAGGTCGATTCATCAGGTTAAGCTTCTCTTGTAGGGGTTGGCCGTGGATGGGTGGGCCGTTACATGGTGCAACACGTACTATTTAGTTGTCTGAAATTCCTGCTCAAATGGTCCTATTTTTGGTAAACTGTACTGTTACAAGATTAAATTTTTTTGGGTGTTAATAATGCGCGCTTTCCTTCACCTGGGTCAAATAAATTTATTTTCCTTCTTTCTTTGGTAGATTGTAGCCCACGGCCTCTTACAGAGAGGAGGCCAGTTTCCCAGTTGTGGGAACGATAATAGGCTGTTTAAGCTATGTTATGCCGTTAGGTTTATACAACATTACTTACGTTTTCTGAAATTTGTCGATCGTTATCAGGTTTTATGTTGATCAAAATATGATTCTCGGCCTTATTAATCATTCTATGTCTTAGAGCATTTAACCTATTCTATGTATTTATAAATCATAAGAATCATCAATAAAACTGTCTAAGTTAAAATTGTCTTCAAATGTCATGATATCATGAAATAGTCATTCCATAAGTTAATATTATTATGAACTTAGAAGGTAGCATTAATTATTACAATTCTATAAATAGGTACGTATTTGCTATAGCCGCGAATCATATTTTTAATCTGCAAATTGTAAAGAACGTAAGAAAATTTGTATTTCTCCTACAAATTACACAGATTATTTTTTTTAGAATATTTTGGTAGCCGGTGAAATTGAATGCTTATAACACTTTCAACTTAGTCTTTGGATGATGGCAGTAAGGCAGGTCCTTATTAAACGTGACCCGCGAGCCCTAGCCCGACGAGATACGCATTTAAATTAGGCAGAGGTTCTAACATTAGCCTGTCTGCCTCCTTACCTAGATAGACTAAAGACCTTAAGCTGGCTGGAATGCATACGAAAACGCGAGTATCTTGTCTATGGGTAACTTGGGGTAGGTTAGTTTATATTATTGTACCTAATATCAGTCCGTGGATGGGTGACCATCTTCACATACCTAGACTCGCCCATGCCTCGAAAAGCACGTTAGGCCGATTGTCCCGGCTGTCATTAGGGGATCTTCATTAGTCAGTAGGGTAGTCATTAGTCGTCAGAAGCCGCATAGTATGACAGCTAGTCTTACCAAGAAGTATCATATTACACAGTTACTGGGTTGTGGAGGTCAGATAGGCAGTCGCTCCATGTAAAATACTGGTATTCAGCTGCATCCGGTTAGACTGGAAGCCGACCCCAACATAGTTGGGAAATGGCTAGGCAGATGATGAGTTATGTCAGCTTATAAGTTTCATCTTACGGTACTAAACACGAGAAAACAATCTCAGATATTATACGTCAAATAAATGCAAAAAAG
Organism: Hyppa rectilinea; assembly: GCA_951799385.1. Lineage (NCBI taxonomy): Eukaryota > Metazoa > Arthropoda > Insecta > Lepidoptera > Noctuidae > Hyppa > Hyppa rectilinea. Next base: position 14,197,934 of record OX637312.1, on the reverse strand, counting down.
ATGTCTACTGTCAAAAAGAAGAATTATAGCTGTCATCAATCTAGGATGCCATAGATCGTAGAAATGCAGAGAAAATTAATTATATTTATTCAAAAAACGTTGAAAACACATTAATCAAAGAGTTCGTTATGATAATTATTCGAAATATGGAAATAAACGCCTGCAAAGAAAGCCTAAAATTTAAATTTTACTCTAGTCTAGATTTATAATTTAAAACTATAAGTAACCCAACATTATTAAGATCAAACTTAAGGTTTAAAATGGCTGTGATTTGACTAACGAGATGAAAGTTATTAGGGTTCCGTACCTCAAAAGGAAAAAACGGAACCCTTATAGGATCACTTTGTTGTCCGTCCGTCCATCTGTCAAGACCGTTTTTCTCAGGCACGCGTGGAGGTATCAAACTGAAATTTATATCTAATACTCAGGTCTACTGTCCCTTGGAGCTGTGAAAAAATCAAACTTCTAAGCCAAAGCAATCAAAAGATACAGCTGTTTATGCCGCAAATTTTCGAAACTCGCACGGGAATCAAAACCTACAGGGTACTTCCCGTGAACTTAGAATCTTGAAATTTGGTACAAAGTAACGTCTTACAGTGCAGATAAAGGAAACATTGCGAAAACCGTAAATTTTTAGTTACATCATATAATAAAAAAAAAAAGTTTTTTTTTTCAGAATATAAAAATACCATAACTATGACTCGATTCTCGTGATGGGTGAACTTTTACTTATATACCTACAGGTTTGTACGGAACCCTCGGTGTGCGAGTCCGACTCGCACTTGGCCGGTTTTTTTTTATCTAAGTTGGTATAGACGCCAGCACATAACGCTCACCCCAAGTGTCAAATATTCTCAATTGAACATGAACCCTATCATTTTGTAATACAGTTGAAAATCTAACAAAGAAATTTGACAGATTGGGGTAGCTGGATGCGCTGGCGACTGTAGTCACCTTTTACTTAAATATTTTTGCTAGAAACAATACGTTGTGTAGTTTAAGGGCAGATTTTACCATTAAAACTGAACGCGATCAGCACACGTAAACCGCGTTTAAGAGCTGTCAGTGTCCCCCCCCCGCTCTAGCTGGAGCAGAAGGGACTTTTACTGACTAACTGACTGCCAAGTTGGTTCAAACATGCTAAATACGAATCTACTTATTAAATGACCCCACTTTTAATATAAATATACAAGCTGCAGTCCAAGTCTTCACCCCGGGGACATAAAATAAAAGTAGCCTAAGTAACTCTGTGTAATATCAGCTACCTGTCAGTGAAAGTCCCGTCAAAATAGGTGGAGCCGTTTCGGAGGTTAGTCGAAACAAACAGGCGCACAGACTAACCTCTTAAAAAAAAGTTATTTTGTTTTAAGTACACAGTTTAGTAAACAGCTGTTAATTGGTCATTACAAACACTCACTTAAATTTTATCTATTTGTCCCTATAGATATTAATTTAAATAGATACCTACTTTATACATTTTAAAACAGAAATCTATGAACTTTAACATTTTAGTTTTACTAACAGAATTTCTTTGAATTCAACCACGTACAAGTAAATGAAAATGTAAGAAGCTTCTAGTTCACGGTCTGCACTATTGAATTTCCTTTGAAGAAGCTCTAGATAAATTCTGTACCAGGAAAAATCCAATACTTACCACACTATTTATTGGAATATTTCTTTCCTTTTACAAATCATATTTTGTATGTGATTGCTTAAGGGTAGTTCTTCGAAATTTGATTCTTCGACTGATTCATATGGTCAAAATTTAATTTCACTTTCAGCTCTGTAACACATGTTCATATGAAAATAGGTATACCAAATAACATATATTTGAATGAGGGACTCGTTTTTATAAAGTGATTTTCAAGATATCGACGTTCAAATATTTTGTGCCCAGATGAATCAGAATTTGTTACAGATGATGTACAGATGATGTAACAAATTCTGATTCATCTGGGCACAAAATATTACCCTAACCAAGCACAGATGAATCAGATGTTTACCTTCGTAACACCGGGATCTAAGCCAACCAGCCCCTCATCCACCTTCACGCTCGTTCGTTGCATGACTGGCTTCCCCCCGCGTGGGGATGCAGACTCTCATTACCATTACCAGACCAAGTATGGTCAAGCGCAGCTCATGCCACATAAATCAGTATTATACGCCGGACACTTCTTATTTACTTATTTATAAACACACTAACGTAGTTATAACTAATACACGTTTTTTTTGTAAGAGGACAATTCTTTTCCTTTCGATATAATTATTATTTATATTGATGTATCAAAGGGAAAATGCGACATCGACCATTTTGTTCCGGAAAATGGCAAACGGACGCGCTATATGAATCAGAAGAACATACTTCAAATATTTTTATTTTGTACCTAGACAGCAATTATTTAAAAAATATCATTTTTCCCAGTTAGAGGAAAAGCTAAACTGTACAAAAAAAAATTACATGCTGTTTTGTTAGTTGGTTAGAGAAATATACCCATAGAAATCGAAAATTTTGTCTCTGAAGAACTACCCTTAAGTAAGTATTCACAAAATCCCATGGACAAAAATATTAGATATAATTATGCCATTTTTCAGTACCATAAGGCGACTCTAAATGAACGGCAAAAGCGCGCTGCTGGATTTTGAACGCTTGATTGAGCAACGAAAGTTCAAAATCCAAAAGCTGTGTGCTTTTATTAAGGCTTCCATTTAGGCGTGGCCTCGTGTTAATGGAGGGTCTGTAAGATTCAAAGTCCTCCATACTGTAAAACCTAACGATTAAATCTTAGTCAAAACCACAATCGATAAGTATCGATTGTTAAATTAGCTATTTCCTGTATAATGTTGAATATCTTTTAAGTGGGAAGTTGAGCTAAACAATGACAAGTTTAGGCCAAACATATTCTAAAAACAGGTGTGGTAGAGAGAGCATTATGTATCGAACATTCCTATACATATAGTAGGTTGTGTCGAGGTATAGTCGCTCGCCTATAGATGACCTTTGAAAGTGGAGCTGTACTATTATTGTCCACGGTTAATATTGAATTTAGGTCAAATGTGTGTAATATCAGTTTCAGCCCTGTTGAGCAAATAAGGTTGTAAGGCTAGCGTAGATTGAGATGGGTCGCGTCGCAACGCAAGGTATGGCAAAAATTGTTCTTTCGTCTTTATTTTTGGGAAGGAAAGAATGCAAATAAATTTATTTGGTCCTGATCAACGCCATACAATGATTCCACTAAAACGAAAAAGAAAAAAAAAAGAAAAATTTTTGTATGATAATACGTTGTGCTGCGGTCTAAGCTCTAAAGTATAATATACATTGGGATGAAATTCTCTTATACCCCATACAAAATATTCTGGAACGTGACTACATTTTGTATAGGGGATTAAAATTTTTAAATTCAATCTGCCTAGCCTTTTCTCAACTATATGTTGGGGTTGGCTTCCAGTATTTTATATGGAGCGAATGCCTATCTGACTTCCATAACCCAGTCTCTAACTGGGTATTACGATATCCCTGAAACCACTGTCAAAGATCCATGAGTGACAGCCAGGACCAACGGCTTAACGTGCTTTCCGAGGCACGGAGGAGTCTCGATATCTAAAGATGGTCAACCATCCAAAGACTAACCTCCACAAGCGTAGCTTAACCTCATGAACCTATCCGTGCGGCTGTTATTACTTAGCCACAAGCTCCTCAAATCTGGGGCGACGCAAATATTTTATTGTAATTTTTGTTGTGCAAGCTATTCCAATATGTCTAGACCATCAAGAGGCACTCCTCCTCTGACATGGAAATTACTTATCAAGCAGCTAAACACTATTTTCCATCGTAATGATTGATGGGCAAAATTAACAGCCAATAAGAAAAGTGTTCCATTTTTAAACCATGCCAACATGCCAGCCGCCATGATTGAAACAATTTTGTATCGTTTCAATAATGAAATATGGGACCCAAAAAACTCGTTTTAATTATTTATTTGAGCCACATAGTACAGGTGTGACTTAAGACTGGTTATTTATAGGTATTAGCGAAATTTGGACCGTTATAACAACTTCTAGCTTGTTTTTGTAACCGAGATTAGATTCTTCGTTGTAGACTTTGCATACATATTAAAATTGTAATGTAGAATAGCAATTTTGTAGGAAAACAGTTGATGCAATTTTGTGATACCTATGGACGTGCTTCGATCGGAATTAAGTGGACATAGGAGATCATGCATACATGCATAGGTTATTAATTCCACAGTTAAGGGGTCAATATATTGGTTGTGTAGGTAGATCTTGAGAGATCTTGTTCTATACCTTTTTCTGGAGTGGGGCCTATTTCTATCTTTGACTTTATTTATCTAGTACTAGCTTCCGCCCGCGGCTTCGCCCGCATAATATGTCGAATCTTGAATCACTCTATCTATTAAAAAAAAACTGCATCAAAATCCGTTGCGCAGTTTTAAAGATTTAAGCATACATAGGGATAAAGGGACAAATAAAGCGACTTTGTTTTTTACTATGTAGTGATTTGGAAGGCTTACCTATATTGAAAAAATATTTTACTTTTTAGTTTTATTTCAATGTTAACCTCAATAAAATGCTTGGTAGCTCAACCAATCCACCTAGTCTTTGCCCAACTATGTTGGGGTTGGATTCCATTCTGGATGCAGCTGAATACCAGTATTTGACATGGAACTAGTGCCTATCTGACCTCCACAACCCAGTAACTGGGTAATACGATAACCCCTTGATAAGACTGGCTGTCAGACCTTCGGGCTTCTGGCGATCAGTAACCTATGTCCGAATAACAACCGGGACCAACGATTTAACGAGGAACGAGGAAAGCACGGTTCCGAGGCTCGGAGGAGTCTCGGCATGTAAAGACCACGACCAACCACGGACCAACCCTGGCTAGCGTAGCTTAACCCGTGCGGCTACTTTACTTAGTCACGAACTTCTTTAAATATAATGCTTATTAAAAAAGTACATTAAATTGTAAGTACAGTCGCCAGCACATCAAGTTAACACTGTAAAATGTTCTGAATCGATTTTGAACTTAAAATTCAACGGTTTTAGGTTTAAAATTATTTTGAGATATTTGAGTTGGGTATAACTTAATGCCTTGGCGACCGTACTTTAAAAGTTAATTTCGACAGCGCTGGTTGAGCGACTGCTTCCGGCCTCAGGTTGGGTATCCGCACCAAAACCGGAAAAATTTGTATGATCCATATAATTTATACCGAGTCTGAATACATAAATTAAACACCAATTGTGTTCTGTAGTGGTTAGCGAGAACAAAGCGTAAATATTTAAAATAAAATGTTATGTTCTATGTTATGGTTTGCGCAATCAGTCCTTCAGGCGGACCATTGTGCGTGAAAATAAAGTGTTATTCAATGAAAAGGTAAAAATAAAGGAAACGTCTTTTATTTAATGCAATAAAAGACTTTTCAGGTTCGTACGTGAAAACCGGATCCTTACAACGAGCTACGAGTACATAGATCTACTATTATTACCCATTAGCATTATGCTGAGATAGATGCCTTTTTGGTCTCGCACAAGTCTTTTTTGGATATAGCAACATATATTTTTTGTTTCATAATGTAAATTTTTAATAGGTTCGTGCTCCATCTATTTCCTACAGTGCACAGTGTTCCAAATAAAATATTTTTCTTTATTCCATCTTTACTATTAGTCTAGTTGTTGTCTAGTGAGGGTCCAGAGTAAGTAACCTCTATAAAACGCCTTCTCAAGGAGTTCTGCTTTCTCCAACATTTGATCGAACCGCCTTACAAGATTCATAAAGATTGGCCCGAGGCACTTTGTCATCATTCTTTATTATTCCAATATGTTTAATATTAGATAAATAAATGACTATGCATGGAATGCGTGCGAATCTAGATCAAATTCAGTATAACTTAAAGACAAAAACACAATTAATAGACAAAACTACAGTTTAGTCTAGAGTTAAAACATTTTTCCTTGTAGATCTCTGATAATCAATTTAGATTATGAGACTGTTTTGTAACAATTAGTTTGCAATGCATTGTCTTCAAAAAAAGTATATTCAAAGATAATTTTAATGAAACCTCAAAACGGATGGTTGACACTTCCCTTGATTCAAGGACTAGCTTTTACTTTGGCCGGAGGCTAAGCATTGTCATACATAACAATGCTGCCAGCCCTGGGGTACATGACCCCCGATCCAGCTGCCCCTTGCTGTCCTCCCCCAGCGACGCCCTAAGCCGAGTTCCGTACCCCACAGGGAGTGCCCTTAGTGTTTAGTCGCTTAGTTTGTAAGTTAGTCTTAGTTTTATTAAGTCCTGGCTGGAGGCTACAAATCTTTTGTGGCATCCACAGGCAAGCCCGGTTAAGCAGTAGACAACACTATGGTTGAACTGCGAGATGCCATATTAAAAAAAAAAAAAAAACTGGGGTACATGACCAGACGACTGCAATGCGGAGGAATTTTTCGACGCCAAATTTTAGGTTATTATCCTTTTATTTAGAGAAATATTGTTTTGATTGAAGTCTTCGCTTTAAAGTTCGTGTTTCCATTCAAAATTCATTTATCGTGATTTGTGACATTGAGAAGTGATTTATACGTTTTTCTAAATGTTAATGACCGAGTACATGTAGGTCGTATGCAAATTTCGCCAATAAGTGTGTCAGTGAGTTAGTAATTTTAGTATATAATTAAGATTATTCACCTTCAAATATGTAGTTTTATGGAAAGGTAAGAGTGTGATGATTAGTTATGAAATAGTTAAGGTGTCGGTACCTACCTAGGTACCTTTTATTTTTTAAGGGTGGAAATCAAATGACCCCTACCGCTTTGCGTGGAGCGGAGGGAGTGTCAGACTCTTACTGACTAAAACCAATCCATCCATTCCTTTATGTTCCGGGATAGTAATCCTTTCGGACAATCCCGCTGACCCCGGCAGTACCTAGGTACCTTCGATATGTTTAGTAAGTACCTACACGTATAAGTTCACCAACCGGCATTGGGCTCGCATGGTGCATCAGGCACTATTTTTAGTTGTCTAAATAGGTTGTTGTTGACGACACGGTTGGCGCAGTGGTTGAGCGATTGACTGCTGCGCAGCATGTCGCGGGTTCGATTCCCGCACGGAACAATTATTTGTATGACCTACAAGGTATTTGTTCCGGGTCTGGGTGTTTTTCTATGTATAATATGTATGTATTTAGAAAAAAAAAGTATGTACTTAAGTAGTTTATCAGCCACCTCGTTACCATAACACAAGCATTAGGTTACTTAGCTTGGGACTAAATGGTGTTGTGTGAAATGTCCAAGGATATTATTATTATTATTAAAAATTGCAAAGAACGTAAGAAAAGAATTCTCCCACTTACAACGTTTATATGTAGTTTTTTTGGAGGATTTTGGTAGCCGATGAAATGGAAAACTTTCCATCTTAGTCTTTGGATGATGGCAGTGGGGCAGGTCCTTATTAAACGTGACCCGCGAGCCCTAGCCCGACGAGATACGCATTTAAATTAGGTTCTAACATTGGCCTGTCTGCCTCCTTACCTAGATAGACTAAAGACCTTAAGCTGGCTGGTATCTTGTCTATGACAAAACTTGGGGTAGGTTAGTTTATATTATTGTACCTAATATCAGTCGTACTGGTTGATCCATCAGGTTAAGCTACGCTTGGATTGGTCCGTGGATGGGTGACCATCTACACATACCTAGACTCGTCTATGCCTCGAAAAGCACGTTAAGCCGATTGTCCCGGCTGTCATTAGGGGATCTTCATTAGTCAGTAGGGTAGTCATTAGTCGTCAGAAGGCGCATAGCTAGTCTTACCAAGGGGTATCATATGACCCAGTTACTGGGTTGTGGAGGTCAAATAGGGAGTCGTTCCGTGTAAAAGACAGGTATTCAGCTGCATCCGGTTAGACTAGAAGCCGATCCCAACATAGTTAGGAAAAGGGAGTTGATAGGTTGGTGAACCCCAAGTTAAATAAGATATTTAACGTAACTGGCGAAATATGAATGACAGCCTATTTCAGAGACTATACAATCGTGATTTTATGTTGAATTAGAAACTTTAAGCTGATGTGTCTTGTTAACGACTTACTGTCACACGCTTTTGCCAATAAAATATGTTAGTCGTTGTCGGAACTGTGACTCACGTTGATCTCGACCGGACCTATTGTGTCTTTGCATACCACGCATACCTTTGTTGCAAAATTCTTTGATTATTTTTGTGTAGCCTGTCGGCTTAAGAACTAAGATGGTTTATGCAGTGTCCTTAATGCAATAGGTATACCTACAAACTAAAAGTAAAATATAAATATTATGTAGATAAAGTTTTTTTTTTCTGAGGGTGGGAAATCATCCTCTCGCTCTGTGTGAAGCGGAAGGGAGTGTCAGACTCTTACTGACTAAAACCCATCCATGTTTGCGTTCCGGGACACAGTAACACTTTCAGATAATCCCGCTGACACGGCTTTTTTTCCCAGGTACAAGTATAAGGAAAAAAAGGAAAAGCTAAAATAAATTATTACTTTGTATATTTATCTAGTAATGCCAGTGTGATAAAGTAAGGTAGTAAGAATCTCAAAGTCTGATAACCGGTTTTAGGGGTTACCACGTTACCCAGTAACTGAATCGTAGAGGTAGGATAGGCAGTCGCTCTATGTAAAATACTGTTATTCAGCTGCATCCGGTTAAACTGGAAGCTGACTTCAACTTAGATAAAGGCTTGGTAGACGATCATGATGCAATGATGTATGTTTAGAATCGTGGTTTGGATTTAAAATGACGATAAACAACTATTAAATCTAGTTTCTGGCAACAATGATTATTCACAGCTTAACAAAATTAAATATCTCATCCATCGGATTCAACTTCTCACTCGTTCTTAATGGCATAAAATAGCTCCGGACATGTTTGAAGTTCCGTCAGAATCCGGAAAGAAACGGCCTACATAATAATACGTGTCGGTATATACAGAAAGTGTTTTTACTTTTCGTGGTCATTGTACAAGTTTTCACCGATTCGTCTCCTTATCACAAAGCGGTCAGGGGAGCGTTGATTTTGTTATTCATGATGCTACTTCAACATGCACATTTGCACTTCTGCCCGCGACTGTACGGAAAGGTTTAGAACTGGCAAAGCTCGTAAATTGTTTAGTTTTTGGGTTACAAATGTGTTTCTCTGCGGCAAAGTTCACGCGTGAACGATGAATGAACAGTTATGGCTAACAGTTCGTTGATTCTTTTTGCAGTTTAATATCAAGAAATAAATAAGTTTTCACATATTTGCTATGTTAATATCGAGCAGATGAAGCATTTACATAAATATTTGCTGGTTCCTAGTTTGTCTTATAATATTTTTTGTGTTTTATGTAATGGTACCCGCATGTTGTACGCCAATGACACAAATATGTGCCAAAATTTCGGTGCACTATAACACAAAAACACACAATTAATTCGTTAATTTTGTGTGTTTATAAATAATCTTATCTTAAAAATGTAAGCTCTCGTATGTAGGTAATTAATTGCATGAAGCAAATAAAAATATATAATGATGTTTATAAAGTCATGATTACAAAGAAGAAAGGAATTTATGGCATGCGCGTGCGTATTCGCTCTGGCGTTTAAAAGGCTAAGTATTTAAGCTATTGCAAAACTCATAATTTTCTCTCACACCTTAGCCAATTGAACTGAACTGACCCGAAAGTTTTCAATTCTTCTTCTTCTTCGTGTGGTTAGTGACTAACCTGGTGTCAGAGTTTCAATGCTGCCCATGGGCCTCTGACTTAGCATCACATGCTGTTGAGAAATATCTCTCAGGCATGCCGGTTTCCTCACGATGTTTTCCTTCACCGATTTTAAGCAAGTGACAATTATACAATACGCACATGAATCCGAAAAATCAGAGGTGCGTGCCTTGGGTTCGAACTCGAGACCTATGACTTGGCAGTCCGCTGGTCACACCACTAGGCTATCACTGCTTTCAATTGACTTAAAGTCAAAGTCAAATCAAACATATTAATCAACACCATATTACAAAACCTGCCAGCTCTATAAAAACAAAGTCTCGAAGCAACACCGCCGCAGAATCTCCAGCGAATCTAAATTAGTTTGTGCGCGAGGAATCACAATCGCAAACTTTTTGTACCTTCCCGTAGTAACCAGATCACGTTCCGGTGTTACTTGCACACTTTCCTAGCATTCCTCAGTACGTGAGACTTACCTCTTTAGGTGTTTCCAATAGTAATTGAGATTGGATGTTGAGTTATTTATTGGGGAAGAGTTTGATAAAGCGATTCGAACTTTTTGGTGGAGTGTGTACGATTTATTTTTAAGGTTAGGAATGCTATTGGGTTTTTTAAGAGATTAGTTCACCTTGACTTTATCCTCTGTGTGTCAAAGCTTATATAAGTTGTATTTGATATGTCATAACACTGGGTTATGAATGAGATCATATCAAAGAATCAACTGGCATAAGAATTATTTTTCAATTATCTTTTTTTTTGTTTCATTTTTCATACAAAATAATTCCACAAAGTCACGATTATTAATGGAAAACGCCTTTACGTGAAATATTATGACGACGTCGCTTTTTCTTAACTTTAATTATGAATGATTGGAATGAATGAAAATGAATTAGTCTTACTTATTTATCAATGAAACTTGTGTACCTACACTACACACATAGAGATAAGTTAATATGACTGATGATATCTTCGAAATTATGTATTTCTGGACAACATATTCTAGGACTTATTGTATTATTTTTACTTATAGAATATAACTCTAGAGTTATTACATTCAAAAAGCACGTTTTATGTGTATTTGGAGTACGTACCTATGTTATTTCTTAAGAAGAAAGGCATTCTAGTTGTATCTTTCTAGTTGTGAAACAAAACGTGGTCTGCTAAACGAACTGATTTTAAAAATGTCTCTTTTATTGTCCCTCAAAGTTAATAAAAAGTTTACATTTACAGTAAAGTATTGGGACAAAAAATAGTTACGAAGGTTGGCGTACCTACAGGTATGCCTTCAGTCTAATTGCATCGATGTTAGGGAAATTGTCGGCATCCATTTCACACCCCACTTGGTAGAGATTCGATTGGAAAATCGGGTCGTCGGCTTTAGGCCGGGTACACAAATATTGCCATGGGGAATTTTAATAGAAGTATTCGCGGTGCACGTCCCTTCGCTTGCCAATTTAATGTGGCGAACACCAGTTTTTGGGTCAGTAAACATCCCATGACCCTCTATTTTTCTAATGAGATGTGAATTTTGCTTTATAAGCTAATTAAATAGACTATTAGTATGAGTGTTTGCCATTTTATTTATTTATTTCTTTATCATTTTAATAATCTTAGTACAGACATCATACTTTGAAATACCTACATTATTTCTAAGATTTATACTGTACTTTACCAATTTATAATTTAATAAGGTCCTGGAAGGCGTACGAGGGGTCGAAGCCAAATCGCAGAGGTGAGATCATTCCAAATATTGATACTATTATTATATTAATTGAGAGGCCTATGGGCAGCATAGATACTCTGACACCAGGTTCGTCACTTACCACAAAAAGAAAGAAATAATTAATTTTTATTATTATTTTTTAAGTATAAATCTTCATCATAATCGGAACCCTTTTAAACCCACATGAACCAGTCCAATGATTTAATTTCTTCCTCCATATAAAAAGTTGACTGTAGGCATATAAACGATCTCATATACATTCAAATGTTCAAACTACAGTGGGTCAGGCCGAGAGTGAATCGAGAATTAGTAGTACAAGGCCGAATGACACTTTTGGAGGATTTTTTAGAAATTTCCTCGGATTGTGACTTCGATTGTAAGTCGAGTAAGATAAATGATAGTATTTTTTACTCAGTTTTGGAGAACTATTGAAAATTGTCTTAAGACCTTTGAGTTACCCAACTTATACCAAAAATTAAATTACTATATTTACTACCTAAATAACGATAGAAATCAAAACAAAAAGGACACTTATACCCGTATTACAGAACCTCACTCAATACTCATTACTTGAGACTCGATTAAAGTGATTTGATTGGTTGAAGCTAGTTTTAAGTAGTGCTGAGGTTTTGAGTGAGGTTTTGTAATATAGACCAAAGACGTCAAAGACCTTGTCTGCATCGTTGTTATCCGGAAAAGTGTCCAGAAGACTGGCAGCATTGCCACGTTGAATGGCAATGCTAATTCTTTGGCCAAAGAAAAGCCAGCCCTCTGGTCACGTGAAGTATCCACCAGTCGGCGAGAAAAGTCCTTTCCAAAATAAAATTAAATGAATATATTTACAATACACAACATTGCAGTAGGTTATAGGCGTCGTTTTCCTTGAACATGACAAAGCATTCATTAATTATTTTCACACGCAATCACCTATTCGACTCCTGATATGAAAGACGGAGTATGTGAAAAAAACAAACGCCGCCTACGGCGATAGATGGCCGTCATCCACACAAGTAAAAGCATCCGGGCAGCCAGCTACCAAGTTAATTCAGGTTAAGAAAACAACCAACCTAACTTGACCCTTACTTAAAACCATGTCGGACTTACGCAGGGGTCCGTGTAATCCGGTAATCTGATTGATTTTATATGTTAACGATGTTGTCCTGAACTTAGAAGACATAAAATGCTACTGAACCCGCTAAATGTGTTCGAATTAATATTCTATGACAATAATTTTGTACATTAACTTCGTGCGAGTTTTAAATACTTCATTAGATGGTAAAGATGGCAATATTATAACAATTGATAGAAAGTTCTTCGTTATTATGTGATTATAACTAATTACGTTTAATAATTCGTAATGAATATGCATGTGATGGTTTTGAATAAGCATCAATATTTGATAGTTTTATTATCTAAGTTTCTCAAACCGGTAATTCCTGCCTTATCTGTGTTTTCTTAGAACTCATTATTGGGTGATTATGTTATCGTCATCGAGTCCCTGATGTTGAGGGTTCAGAGTCTGATTTGAAAGTAATTTCTTCTCACACAGAGGAGCTCGTGTCTAAGTAATAACAGCCGTACGGATCAATCGATCCGCTTAAGCTACGCTTGCCGGGGTTGGTCTGTGGATGCGAGACCATCTTTAGATATTGAGACTCTCCCGTGCCCCGAAATGTACGTTAAACCGTTTTGGTCCCAGCTGACATTCGTGGATCTTTGACAGTCGTTAAGAGTAGTCAGAAGCCCGAAAGTCTGACAGCCAGTCTTAGACTGGAAACCAACCCCAACATAGTTGGAAAAGGCTAGGCAGATTGATTTTCCTCTCAAACAGTTGTTTATTAAGAATTCGTTGATCCTAGTTCTAGGGGATTGCAGTTAATATGTTATGCAATTTTGATTAAAGTTGGGATTTCAGTACTGAAACTATGATTTATAGAGTAAAATAGTTTAATAGACCTTCAACTGTGACTAATGAGACACAATTACTTTTTCTATTATTTTGAATCTCAGGAAGATTTAGTAACGGCTGAGAGGCTAATCAAGTGTTAGATTTTTGAGAAATCGGCATTCGAGGAAAAGAACCAGAGCCAACCACCATCTCAAAGAGCAGTAATATTTTAAATGTTTTTTTTTATATTTTAAAAGTTGGTACCTACTTATTAACCTAATAACTAAACTAACTATAAGATTGTAAGCATAATTAACAATAATCTGTAATTTATTCTACAAAGTACCAAGCGTATACTATATTAAAAAGGATAAGTACTTACATCCTAGTTATAACTCGAGATCTGCTGGACTTTTTCATGGTTTTTGTTTCGTTGGATTTGTCTCCGCCCTGAATAGCAGAATACATTTTTTTTATTTTTTTTTAGGTATGGTAGGTAGGTAAGTAGGGTAGGTAGGTAGGTAGGGTGGGTAGGTAGGGTAGGTAGGTAGGTAGGGTAGGTAGGGTAGGTAGGGTAGGTAGGGTAGGTAGAGTAGGTACGTAGGTAGGGTAGGTAGGGTAGGTAGGGTGGGTAGGTAGGGTGGGTAGGTAGGGCAGGTAGGTAGGGTGGGTAGGTAGGGTAGGTAGGTAGGATAGGTAGGTAGAGTAGGTAGGTAGGGTAGGTAGGTAGGGTAGGTAGGTAGGGTAGGTAGGTAGGGTAGGTAGGTAGGGTAGGTAGGTAGGGTAGGTAGGTAGGTAGATAGGTAGGGTAGGTAGGGTAGGTAGGGTAGGTAGGTAGGGTAGGTAGGTAGGGTAGGTAGGTAGGGTAGGTAGGTAGGGTAGGTAGGTAGGGTAGGTAGGTAGGGTAGGTAGGGTAGGTAGGGTAGGTAGGGTAGGTAGGTAAGGTGGGTAGGTAGGTAGGGTAGGTAGGTAAGTAGGGTAGGTAGGTAGGGTAGGTAGGGTTGGTAGGTAGGGTAGGTAGGGTAGGTAGGGTAGGTAGGGTAGGTAGGGTAGGTAGGGTAGGTAGGGTAGGTAGGGTAGGTAGGGTAGGTAGGGTAGGTAGGGTAGGTAGGGTAGGTAGGGTAGGTAGGGTAGGTAGGGTAGGTAGGGTAGGTAGGGTAGGTAGGGTAGGTAGGGTAGGTAGGGTAGGTAGGGTAGGTAGGGTAGGTAGGGTAGGTAGGGTAGGTAGGGTAGGTAGGGTAGGTAGGGTAGGTAGGGTAGGTAGGGTAGGTAGGGTAGGTAGGGTAGGTAGGGTAGGTAGGGTAGGTAGGGTAGGTAGGGTAGGTAGGGTAGGTAGGGTAGGTAGGGTAGGTAGGGTAGGTAGGGTAGGTAGGGTAGGTAGGGTAGGTAGGGTAGGTAGGGTAGGTAGGGTAGGTAGGGTAGGTAGGGTAGGTAGGGTAGGTAGGGTAGGTAGGGTAGGTAGGGTAGGTAGGGTAGGTAGGGTAGGTAGGGTAGGTAGGGTAGGTAGGGTAGGTAGGGTAGGTAGGGTAGGTAGGGTAGGTAGGGTAGGTAGGGTAGGTAGGGTAGGTAGGGTAGGTAGGGTAGGTAGGGTAGGTAGGGTAGGTAGGGTAGGTAGGGTAGGTAGGGTAGGTAGGGTAGGTAGGGTAGGTAGGGTAGGTAGGGTAGGTAGGGTAGGTAGGGTAGGTAGGGTAGGTAGGGTAGGTAGGGTAGGTAGGGTAGGTAGGGTAGGTAGGGTAGGTAGGGTAGGTAGGGTAGGTAGGGTAGGTAGGGTAGGTAGGGTAGGTAGGGTAGGTAGGGTAGGTAGGGTAGGTAGGGTAGGTAGGGTAGGTAGGGTAGGTAGGGTAGGTAGGGTAGGTAGGGTAGGTAGGGTAGGTAGGGTAGGTAGGGTAGGTAGGGTAGGTAGGGTAGGTAGGGTAGGTAGGGTAGGTAGGGTAGGTAGGGTAGGTAGGGTAGGTAGGGTAGGTAGGGTAGGTAGGGTAGGTAGGGTAGGTAGGGTAGGTAGGGTAGGTAGGGTAGGTAGGGTAGGTAGGGTAGGTAGGGTAGGTAGGGTAGGTAGGGTAGGTAGGGTAGGTAGGGTAGGTAGGGTAGGTAGGGTAGGTAGGGTAGGTAGGGTAGGTAGGGTAGGTAGGGTAGGTAGGGTAGGTAGGGTAGGTAGGGTAGGTAGGGTAGGTAGGGTAGGTAGGGTAGGTAGGGTAGGTAGGGTAGGTAGGGTAGGTAGGGTAGGTAGGGTAGGTAGGGTAGGTAGGGTAGGTAGGGTAGGTAGGGTAGGTAGGGTAGGTAGGGTAGGTAGGGTAGGTAGGGTAGGTAGGGTAGGTAGGGTAGGTAGGGTAGGTAGGGTAGGTAGGGTAGGTAGGGTAGGTAGGGTAGGTAGGGTAGGTAGGGTAGGTAGGGTAGGTAGGGTAGGTAGGGTAGGTAGGGTAGGTAGGGTAGGTAGGGTAGGTAGGGTAGGTAGGGTAGGTAGGGTAGGTAGGGTAGGTAGGGTAGGTAGGGTAGGTAGGGTAGGTAGGGTAGGTAGGGTAGGTAGGGTAGGTAGGGTAGGTAGGGTAGGTAGGGTAGGTAGGGTAGGTAGGGTAGGTAGGGTAGGTAGGGTAGGTAGGGTAGGTAGGGTAGGTAGGGTAGGTAGGGTAGGTAGGGTAGGTAGGGTAGGTAGGGTAGGTAGGGTAGGTAGGGTAGGTAGGGTAGGTAGGGTAGGTAGGGTAGGTAGGGTAGGTAGGGTAGGTAGGGTAGGTAGGGTAGGTAGGGTAGGTAGGGTAGGTAGGGTAGGTAGGGTAGGTAGGGTAGGTAGGGTAGGTAGGGTAGGTAGGGTAGGTAGGGTAGGTAGGGTAGGTAGGGTAGGTAGGGTAGGTAGGGTAGCTAGGGTAGCTAGGGTAGGTAGGGTAGGTAGGGTAGGTAGGGTAGGTAGGGTAGGTAGGGTAGGTAGGGTAGGTAGGGTAGGTAGGGTAGGTAGGGTAGGTAGGGTAGGTAGGGTAGGTAGGGTAGGTAGGGTAGGTAGGGTAGGTAGGGTAGGTAGGGTAGGTAGGGTAGGTAGGGTAGGTAGGGTAGGTAGGGTAGGTAGGGTAGGTAGGGTAGGTAGGGTAGGTAGGGTAGGTAGGGTAGGTAGGGTAGGTAGGGTAGGTAGGGTAGGTAGGGTAGGTAGGGTAGGTAGGGTAGGTAGCTAGGTAGGTAGGGTAGGTAGGTAGGGTAGGTATCACAGTTAAGACAGGACAACGTCTGTCGGGTCAGCTAGTTCTATATAAAGATGAGACATCTCTTCTCCTCTCCAGTTAACCCATTTCCACCGGAGCTTGGAAATGTGGAAATAACTAAATCTGCTTGGTTATTCAAAACACATCTCCTCTCGTCTCCGTTCTTCTCCGCTTTGGTGGAAACCGGGCCTAAGCGGGCCGAGCGACGGCGGACCCTCGCGAAGCGGGTAGCTAGTTCCACCTAATAACTTATTAGCAAGCGTGCCTTAAATGCTAATTACAGATATCGATCCCTTCGAGCAGAGTACATTGGTAGAGCAATTACGACGTTTGATTGATTCCGTTGTTTAATAATAGCTCACTGATCGATCAAAATGGTCAGAAACATTTCTAACAAAAGGTTAGGTAAGTGTTGTACCTATAGACCGTGGCATTGCGTGAGTAAAAAAACAATTAACTTCAAAGAAAACACTACAAGGTGAAAAATTTAATAACCTATACTAATATTATAAAGAGGAACGATTTGTATGCATGTTTGTAACGAATAAACTTTCTTTAATCCCGGAAAACTGTACGGTTCCCGTGGGATAATTTCCTGCATAAACGCGGGCGAAGCCGCTGGCAAAAACTAGTAACTTATACAGATAAAATTTACTTAATTTGAAAGCGTCATAAAATATTTATAATAACAATATTATGCAAAGGTATATTCCGTAGTCCATAAGGGTTCCTTGTTAACTACGAAACCCTAAAAACGGAGGAGAAATAATCAAATCATCTCAAATAAAAAAAAATCACATCAACAGGAAAAGTTTCCAAAGGGCAGGCAACATTGCCTCATTGTATGGCAATGCTGATTCTTTGACCAAAAAATAAGGCAGCCCTCTGGCCACGTGCAGAGTCGACCAACAGCTTGGTGATGTCTCGAAAAACACAGTGGGTAATCGAACCCCATGGCCCTAGTGTTTCCACCCCAAACGTCTCGAACGAAATATAAGGAGTTTAATTTCGGGAAGTTGGGGACAAAAGAAGCTTGGAGGAGACCTATGTCTAACAGTGGACGTCTTTAGACTGAAATTATTACGATGATGGCTTAGACAATGAAAAACCAAATTAATAAGAGAACCCGAGAAATAACGTCGGTATGAAATATTATATTTCTTTCTATAATTAATTGTTGTATGAAGCCTGGTGAACCGAGAGATTCTTTCTTTTAATTTAATTAACCATGCCAATGGGACGCCGCAAACGAACTTGACCAACTGCCCACATAAAGTATTTTTGTACACGTCTGGCCACAATAAAGGACCAGGTTGAGAATATTTTTATTTAAATGTTTTTTGTAGACTTTATTTTGTTTGGAATATAAACACCGATCGTTCGTAAATATAAACAAACGTAGCTTCCGTAAATGTAAATATACGCCTACATTCTTCTCTTTTATTGACGAATTATCTTGACGTTCTATGTCATGATAATTCAACAGCAAAACTGCGAATAAAAGAAACTCAGCCCACTATTCAACGGCCTAACTTCTAACCAGCCAATTGTCGTATAAACCATGCAATTTGTAACCATATAATTCCACCATTGTAATACACAAAAAACTACAAAAAAATTGCCTATTCACGTGTCAAACTTTGCAAACGTCTCTCGTCTCGAACGAAATATAAGGAGTTTAATTTCGGGAAGTTGGGGACAAAAGAAGCTTGGAGGAGACCTATGTCTAACAGTGGACGTCTTTAGACTGAAATTATTACGATGATGGCTTAGACAATGAAAAACCAAATTAATAAGAGAACCCGAGAAATAACGTCGGTATGAAATATTATATTTCTTTCTATAATTAATTGTTGTATGAAGCCTGGTGAAGCGAGAGATTCTTTCTTTTAATTTAATTAACCATGTCAATGGGACGCCGCAAACGAAATTGACCAACAGCCCACATAAAGTATTTTTGTACACGTCTGGCCACAATAAAGGACCAGGTTGAGAATATTTTTATTTAAATGTTTTTTGTAGACTTTATTTTGTTTGGAATATAAACACCGATCGTTCTTAAACATAAACAAACGTAGCTTCCGTAAATGTAAATATACGCCTACATTCTTCTCTTTTATTGACGAACTAGCTTCTGCCCGCGACTTCGTACGCGGACCCTGTTGCTTATGCCAGCGACAACGGGGTCGCCATTTATGTTATTTTTTATCATTTTTCCCATTTAAATCTTTTATCACACTGAGCTTTAGTTTTATTTCATTCCAACAACCACCAAAACATACAGTCCATTTGTCATCGTTTTTATTTTGGCAACCGCATTATTATATTCCCCACTTGTCTCTAGAGACCTAGAAGTCAATGCGTAGATACGGTTGGAACTCAAGCACAATTCTCTATCCGTGAACGTCTCCAACTCGCGAGACAATACATGACGTTCACGATCAGCGGTCAGTCGCACATCACGTGCCCCACTTGTCTCTAGAGACCTAGAAGTCGATGCGTAGATACGCTTGGAACTCAAGCGTAATTCTCTTTCCGTGAACGTCTCTGACTCGCGAGACAATACATGACGTTCACGATCAGCGGTCAGTCGCGCATCATATTCTTCACTGGTCTCTAGAGACCTAATGAATACGCTGAGAACGCAGGCGTGCTTCGCGACCCGAAGAGGTTTCCACGGAGCGAGTAGCAGCTTAATGTTCTCGAACAGCATCAAGTCTCTCCTGACGCTCTTCGGTAGATTCTTGGGATCTTATGATCCTCAATCTTTTAGTTCTCTTGGAATATTGGGAAAGATTTGACCTCTTTCTAGGCATGGTCATAGTTTCATTGTGAAGATACCTGATCAACAAAAATCTAAATTAAAATGACTGCTCCCCTGCGTTACCGGGTAGGCTACCGTGTCACGAAGATAAATGGAAAAGGAAATTAAACACTCAAACAACATAAGCCCGAAGGCATATTCATACGATAAAATAAAAAAATAAATAGGAGTTTTGGCCAGTAGAGTCAAATTTTCAATGATATACCATCGTCATCGAAAATCAGTCCTAAACTGTTAACGCCTTCACCGCGTGCAGGTACTCCCAGTTTATGTTATTTTATAGTTAAACAGTAAAATTAGTGATAGCTTTGATTTCCACATCAGATGTTCCTGATCTTCGATTTTTATAAGTCAACAGGAAATGCCTATCATATTGAACAACAAAGACGTCAAAGACGTCATTCCTATATGTGTTATGTTGTAGCTAGGCTCTTGGAGTTCCACAACAGGTGTTCCAGATCTTCGATTTTTATAAGTCAACAAGAAATGCCCATCAGACCGAACAACTTTTGCTAAGACGTCATTCCTATATATGTTATAGTGTAGCTAGGCTCTTGGAGTTCCACAACAGGTGTTCCAGATCTTCGATTTTTATAAGTCAACACAGAGTGCTCATCAGATTAAACAACTTGTGCTAAGACGTTATTCCTATATGTGTTATGGTGTAGCTAGGCTCTTGGAGTTCCACAACAGGTGTTCCAGATCTTCAATTTTTATAAGTCAACAGAGAGTGCTCATCAGATTGAACCACTTGTGCTAAGAACCTTATTCCTATATGTGTTATGGTGTAGCTAGGCTCTTGGACTTCCACAACAGGTGTTCCAGATCTTCAATTTTTATACGTCAACAGAGAGTGCTCATCAGGTTGAACAACTTTTGCTAAGACGTCATTCTTATATGTGTTATGGTGTAGCTAGGCTCTTGGAGTTCCACAACAGGTGTTCCAGATCTTCAATTTTTATACGTCAACAGAGAGTGCTCATCAGGCTGAACAACTTTTGCTAAGACGTCATTCCTATATATGTTATAGTGTAGCTAGGCTCTTGGAGTTCCACAACAGGTGTTCCAGATCTTCGATTTTTATAAGTCAACAGAGAGTGCTCATCATATTGAACAACTTGTGCTAAGACGTTATTCCTATATGTGTTAAGGTGTAGCTAGGCTCTTGGAGTTCCACAACAGGTGTTCCAGATCTTCAATTTTTATACGTCAACAGAGAGTGCTCATCAGGCTGAACAAATTTCGCTAAGACGTCATTCTTATATGTGTTATGGTGTAGCTAGGCTCTTGGAGTTCCACAACAGGTGTTCCAGATCTTCGATTTTTATAAGTCAACAGGAAATGCCCATCAGACCGAACAACTTTTGCTAAGACGTCATTCCTATATATGTTACAGTGTAGCTGGGCTCTTGGAGTTCCACATCAGGTGTTCCAGATCTTGAAATTTATTCTCTCAGCAGAAAATGCTAATCACGTGGAACAATTTTTGCTAAGGTATCATTTTTGTATCTCTTATAGTTAAGCTGGTCTGTTGCGGTTCTGCATCAGGTGTTCAAGTTTCCAAGATAAATTATAGCCTATATGTTGCCCAGACTTAATACCTATACAACAAAAAAAAATCATTCCAATCCGTCCAGTAGTTCCGAAGATTAGCGTGTACAAACAAACAGACAAACAGACAAACAGACATACAGACAAACAGACATACAGACAAACAGACATACAGACAAACAGACAAATTTTTTTTTTTGGATTCGTGCTCTATTACTGTTTCTAAACCCCCCTCAATTATTATTTTTTTAATATATTCAATGTACAGACACAGTTTTTTTACTGTTTTATTATATGTTACATAGATTATCTTGACGTTCTACGTCATGATAATTCAACAGCAAAACTGCGAATAAAAGAAACTCAGCCCACTATTCAACGGCCTAACTTCTAACCAGCCAAAAAATTGCCTATTCACGTGTCAAACTGTGCAAACGATATAATGTGATTTTATTTGATTGATGATGAGTAAAGACGGCAATATAGTAGTAGTACAATACAAAATTGTGATAGGCGATAATTATTGAAGCTGTGCAATCGCAACAGTAATTTTAATCGTAATTTGCCATCAATTCAAACACGGCTACTATTAATGACGCGAATTTGATACTGGATAATATTATACTATACCATTATCACTACCTATTAACCAAAATATAATGATCGTCATTTATCACTTGGTTTCGAAGAAAGGTTCCTTAATAATTTACTATGTATGTTTAATGGCCCGAAAAAGGTGAGATAATCCGACACGCTTGTTATTCTCATAATGTAGATAATACTTCCACTAATACAGAATGACATAAATAACATAATAATAAGAAAATATTTAATAAGTATTTACAAAAAAAATCACAAAAAAATTAATACAATTTAAGATTAAACTAAAGTTCAACTTGTTTATGGTAAAAATCTTTGGTTGGTCAATAATTCCGGCCACCACTGTACAAAAAGAAAACACGATTGACACTAGGGCGATGTTGGCATGCGTGCAAGAGGCTTTAATTAGCATTCTTCTCCAGCCGGTTAGTAATTATGTTTTGGACAAGTGTGGGCGGGCCCTACGGCGTCTTTCCGCTTTCCTATCTCATGTTTTTACAAAAATCTTGGCTTACGATAAGGCTTTGTCCGCATTTTAACTGTCAGAGATAATTGAATGTTGAGGAGCTTCTATTTTTTTCAAAGACTTGTTTTCTTAAGTGGGTTGTACTCGTGTTTATCTTAGGCGATTAAATTGGTCGTTTTTGGGTCAAGATTAAACTCCATCTCCAGGATAATTTAGAGATATACTCTTTTTTAGAAAATTGAAATTTACACAAAAATATTTATTTGTAGTAAAGTATTGGTGAAATGTTTTAAAGTCAGTAATTAAGTTTCCAAAAAATAGTCAGACATTTGACATGTAAAATGTCAGTAAATTTTTCCCAATTGAAAATACACCTTATGCTTTTGCAATATAGTTGAAAAACTGTCAAAGAAATTTGACAGATTAAGATAACTTGATGTGCTGGCCTCTGTACTTAGTAGGTAATGCTAGAGTCTAATATTTATGTAATGCTTCAAATGCTAGATTATTATTCCTTTCATACAAAGATGTTCGCCAATTAATCAAAGTTTAATCTAGAATACTAAACGTTACATAACGAAACCCTATGAAACTTTGTAAATTATACTATCAAAACTGTGTTAATCAAACATAAATTCTCTTGCGATCCCCGCCTCTGTTATGAGCGTCAATGTTGTTTCTGGAGAGTTCCGACCTACTTGATAACCATTTATTTGTAGTTAGAAATTAAAACAAACTAGAAAACTGCGGGTTAAACATACCGTCAGTAGAAAGTGTTTGTGAAGACCATTTTTAGGGTTCCGTACGCAAATCCGATAAGACTCCGTTGTCCGTCCGTCTCTGTCTGTCTGTCCGTCTATCACCAGGCTGAATTTCTCGAACGGTGATAGTTAGATAGTTGAAATTTTCACAAATGATGTATTTCTGTGGCCGCTACAACAACAAATACTAGAAAACAGAATACAATAAATATTTAAGAGTGCTCCGATACAACAAACGTGATTTTTTTGCCGTTTTAATAGATAATGGTACGGAACCCATCGTGCGTGAGTCCGACTCGCACTTGGCAGGTTTTTTTAATTGGTATGTACTGCAGCTTTTGGTTTTGACTTAGAACTATCCACTAGAGGTTCATTTGCATGAACTTAATTGACAGAGAGAGCATCGCCGGTCTCATTGAGTATGACAGTAGTTGCTGTCCTTCATTTAACTCTGAACTTACTCAGCATGTCAAGTGCTTTAGACTTTTACTAAGAAACTAAAGCACGTAAAGCTATTCAGAAAGGTACGCAAAATATAGTTTTTATCGTCATGTTCGCGAACGGCCGTCAGTAGGGACTAGCCATCTTTTAGCTGCCACGGATCTTTTAAAATTTAATTTAATTCTCGAATTGTTTTTGATTACTTTTTAAATGTGTTGTTACGGACGCTTTTTACGTTTTGTATCGTTGTCACATACGTATAATTTCAACACCTATTATATAACCCACCCATGTAACCAATATTTTGTAACCATAATCTGATTTAAAAGAGTGTCCATGGAGTTTTTTGCCCGTTCTTCTACATAGGTACCTACTGCTTTGGTATGGGCAACTAGCTTCATTTTTCTGACTGACCGACCCCTTGACAGATCAAAAGTGCCTGTAATTGGTTTATTTGAAATAAATGCTTTGAGTTTTGAGTTTTTTTTCTTTTTCTGCAGTCGTAGATGTTAATTGGATTGCTCGGATATGAATTGGCCCTTGGGACGTTCAAACAAGCTCATTTTCATTCTAATATCAGCGTTTAGCTAACACATTTTTAATTAGCTCTAGTCCTTTTGTAAACAGCAGTGAACATTACAGCTTCCAAACAACTGAAGCTAATCAATTACTCGGAGCAATATTAGCAGCTTGTTTTTATGTGAATGTTTGTTTACTAAGCTTAATGGATCTTGTGAATGAATGCTTTAAGATTACGTGTTTACTACATAATACATAGACTTAATGCGGCTGCTGTACTAAACAAAATAACGATATAATAGAAATCTAGCTGTATCGAGTAACATATCGACCCTTAAAGGCAAAAATTACCAAGCGACATGTTGGGCGATATTGAGTCGACACTATTTTAAGCTCATAATCTTTAAATGCCAGTTTGTTTAGTCTTTAAACAGCATTAGAATTCGTTGGAATTTAGTAGTTACGACAAATTGGTACGATTGTTTTCTAATGTCTCTTAAAATGCTCTCTTTATAATCTCTTTAAAGTTGCCAATATGTCGTTTGTTAAATATTGCCTGTCAAGCGTCCATATGCAACTTCATAAAGACGTAGCCACAGATGATGTTGAAACAAATCAACACAAATGTATAAGATTTGAATATATTACATGTGTAATGAATGAAGTAACTGGTTCACTTTCTTCTGTCGATTTTAAAACAGATTGAGATGAAAACGACGCTGGTGAGTATTCGTATCGATAACCTACCTAAGTACCTAAAAACTGATTCACTTTTTCTTCTCATAATTCAAAAACAAGATTAACTTTACTGCTCCAAAAATGGCCCGCGTTCAAAGCGTTACGCTATCGATAAATCAAAATAATGATTACCACCCAATTTTAAGATACGATAGGTACAGAGACCAGCATATCAAGTTACCCAAATCTGTCAAATCTCTGTGATAGTTATTCAACTTTATTACAAAAGCTTAAGGTTCATTTTCAATTGGGAAAATTTGACAGTTGGGGATAGCTTGATGGGCTGGCGTTGGTACGTACAACTATAGAGAGGTTTTCTAAAAGAAAGTGAATGATTTTGTTGTGAATACCTTAAAACTGGTTATGTGTAATGGGATCGCAATTTTTTGTGGCGGATACATTTAATCGAACTATTGATTACGCCGTGGCACGTTTATAATGATTAGTAGTTATGAACGTTTATAGCTCGTAAAGACACGGAATAAAGGCTTTAATCGAAAAATTAATATATGTAATGTTATGCCTCACTTGGTGCTAATTTAAATTCATTAATTTTAACAAGTATCAACATTTTCTTTAACAGCTTTAAAAGATATTGCGAAAATTTCTGCAGAATTTACAACTCCGAATTTAAATTGTTTAAATCAATAGTCATTGATTTTAAGGCTGAAAGGTAACACTTTTTTAACGTCAAAATGACATAAAGCCTCGAAAGTTCCCACCCTTCACCACTTCCTAGTGTTATGTATGGGAAGAAATGGCGCAACAAACTTCGTAACAGCACAGCTGACTATTTAGTTAGAAGAACTAGATTCTATACAATAAATAGTATAGAAAGTAATTATCAATACGAAACACAAAAATTTAAATGCAATTATTTGCCATTATGTCAGTAAGCAATTTAAACAAAAAAATCATTAAAATAAGATTGTTACTATTTGTTTTTACTAATCAGTAACACCTGTAATTTAATTACAAAAAAATGAGAATTGGAAGTGTATTATTGATCGAAGATTGGAAATCATTAAATTTTGCAAAGACAGAGAGAAAGTACCTATTATGAGTAATTACGCAACTTATGAAAAGACGTATTAGTGGTTTCGACTTGAACGAGTTTTAATCGATGACGGAGGCTAGTATTAAAAAAAAACAGAATTAAATTTAATAACAAATACACTTTGGAAAAGCAAAATACTGTTAGCCCATAAACAGCAGAACGAGGTGATCAAAACCACGCCCAGAGGGCAATGAACAGCATAAATGTTACCCAAATTCGACGACCACACAGCTTTAAAACTAGAATCAATAATCAATAAATCTAAAGAAAAACATCCTCAATATTGATGCCAAATCCTAAAGACAAGTTGAAAGATATCTAAAACATCACGGAACGCCGAACGTGGAAAATACATCTATAGGTGTGTTTCGAATATTCCGTGCGATATCCCAGAGAATATCCAATATTGTGTGTGGCGAACATGAGCTGCCCTCGTAAACGGATCATGTATGGGACCAATATTACACCGGCCTATTTGGCTAGTGGATCTGTGATATCGACGCTATAGTTCACACGTTCACGCACTCATTTGATTGGAGTCGGGTGGATCACACGACAAACTGGCTTTCTGTGTTCAAGAGCCCATTGATATCGAATCCTACGATTGTGCATTGCTATAGGTGGTACCCGTAGCGGTCTTCGGGAATGAAGGTTCACTTCATGCAAGCGGTTTCTGACTGTTTGGTCGCTAATTAAGTTCCCTGAAGAGTGATGAAGCCTCACGGCTAACATCATGGCGGTTATTGTTGGAGCTCTTCGAGTTAAGATTTGAATGTATCGGTCTTGTCTCCGTGTGGTGCAGCGATACCGTCCTTCATGGCGCTCAGCCACGGTACCAGTGCTTCGGTAACGTGTCCAAAGTCGACTGATAACACCTTTTTTTGTTGTTGCAACGAACATGGGCGGCCATTCCACAGCGTGATTTGGATGAACTCATTTTGAGTATGCCAAACCGATGTTCTTGTGTTGTTAGTGTTCGCGGTAGAAACACGGATTATTAATTGTTTAAGTTACCCAATAAAATTTTAAAGAAAACTGTTATTTCAGTCTTTTTTTCGAACTTTAATGTTAGTGGTTCAAATGTCAAAAATCCCTTTATTAGGAAAATGGCAAATTTCTTTATTAATGCAAAGGTGACTTGGTTTATCGTTACTGTGACAAACGAAAACACTTTATTTGATGAATCCTTAAAGAAAATTTAAATTAATATCAATCAAGAGAAAAGTTATTGCAAAAATATATGTTGATCCCTAGACACTTTTGATGTGTGTAGTTTCAGCTTTACGAAGATTAAAAAGATTAAGGACAAGTATTTAAAGATTTTATAATCCCACTAAATACTAATAATAATATAACAGATTATCCTAACCTTTGACTAAGCC
Source organism: Hyppa rectilinea (assembly GCA_951799385.1). NCBI lineage: Eukaryota > Metazoa > Arthropoda > Insecta > Lepidoptera > Noctuidae > Hyppa > Hyppa rectilinea. The sequence continues at coordinate 14,171,059 of OX637312.1, read as the reverse complement.
GTTTCCTTAACAACAGCTTCAGAGATTCCTAATTCATCACATAAGGCTAATCGACAGAGACGAGCGTCGAATGCTTAAATACGTGTAAATAAATAAAATTGCGCGTGGCTACAAAAATGTGTGTCAGTGTGTTGAGTGCAAGCGTCGTCCGGCTTCCATGGTACTAGGGTTGCTTGGATACCATGTTTTTTACCAACGGCTGAGTCTTTTTCCAACGCTACAGTATGGGATTGGGTGGCTATTTTGTGAAGAGTTTCATTTATAACATGAGAATTATTATTCGGTTCGTTGATATATCTTTTAGAGGCGGATTCATTAGAAATGTCATATTTCTTAGATTACTACTTTACTCCAGAGAAAAGGTTGTCAATTTTACCATTGATGTCAATAATGTTATTTGTCATCTCGCGTGTTACGCTCAATTAACAGTTGCATGGGTAGAAAAGGAAAATATTGAAGCCAAGCTAGTAGAAGATCGAAAAAAATAACAAATGAATAACTGATTCATTGCAGATCACTGAACAAGATAATGCGATGACAAATAATTTATTAGATGTTGCACGCACTTAGTTATTTTTTCATTCAAGTTCCGTTGCGACTTCCTACGCGCACCTACTCAACACTACACTACTACCTACTCCACGAACAGATGTAGAGTCTTGATTCTCACCTGCCGCGTTATTTGAACATTTACAAAATTATAATAAACAAAAAAACAACAACAACAAACAACAGCAACCACACAACAACACACAACATTATATTATTTAAATGTAGACTATTAGGAATTGTAAACACTGGTAAATAAACATTATTATTATTATTATTTATCCGTAAATATTATAAGCGGTACAAAACGTGCGTACGAAATTTCGATGCTCTTTTACAAGTAAAAGGTGTTTTTTATGTTGCGAAGTCGGGGATTAAATCCGTAATGGCGTTAATCCGTACCCGTTTTGTTCGCACATTACTGTCATTTATATTTGACAACTAGCTTCTGCCCGCGACTTCGTACGCGGATCCTGTTGCTTATGCCAGCGACAACGGGGTATTCAAAATCGAAGAGTTGAATCACGATCAGCGGTCAATCGCGCATCACGTTCCGCACTTGTCTCTAGAGACCTCGAAATCGATGTGTATATACGCTGAGAACTTAAGCGTAATTCTCTTTCCGTGAACGTCTCAGACTCGCGAGACAATGCATGACTTTCATGATCAGCGGTCAGTCGCGCATCATATTCTTCACTGGTCTCTAGAGACCTGGATGTATATGCGTAAATACGCTGAGAACGCGTGCGGTGGTAGATTCTTCGGATCTTATGATCTTTAATCTTTTAGCTCCTTTGGACCATTGGGAAAGATTTGACTTCTTTCTAGGCATTGTAATAGTTTTATGATAAAGACACCTGATCAATTAAAATCAAAGTGACTGCTCCCCAGTGTTATCGGGTAGGCTATCGTGTCACGAAGATACATGGAAAAGGAAATTAAACACTCAAATAAGCCCGAAGGCATATTTATTCGATAAAATAAAAAGAGTTTTGGCCAGTAGAGTCAAATTTTCAATGATATACCATCTTCATCGAAAATAAGTCCTAAACTGTTTCCGCCTTCACCGCGTGGAAGTACGCCCAGCTTATGTTATTTTATAATTATACAGTGAAATTATAGCTTTGATTTCCACATCAGATGTTTCTGATCTTTGATTTTTTAAGTCAATAGCAAATGACTATCAGACTGAACAACATTTGCTAAGACGTCATTCCTTTACATGTTATTTATTATTTATCCTTTATTTCAGGCATCGAAGGCCCATACAATAGAGTACATGTATAAAAATTATAACTATAAACTAATACATAATTTTAAAAATACCATAATAACTTAAAAACTACTGCAATCGTTGTGACGGCGTCGAGTTACGCTGCGAGGTGTCGCGTAGCCGGTCGCGGAAATGCCGATACAGCACACCTTTCGGCCAAAACTCTTCCTTGAGAAAGGTCACCAAATGGTGAGTTGGAATGCGCACAACGAACGACTTGAAATTAGTGCTATGGTGCGCCTCCAACTTCTCCACCCTCAAGGTCCAGTTGGTCTTCACCCGTATGTACTCTACGACGTCCTCAGCTTGCGTAGAGTGGTGTAAACGGGACACGTACAGCTGCGTCGTCGGCACTGCAGGACGTAGCAGCATGTTACATCCGGCCGGCGCCGTGCCGCACTGGTTGCGATAAGTAGGCTTCCTCTTCTTTCTCTCCACCTTGATGAAGCCGTCATCATCGCAAGTGTTCTTGGTCGGAACCTGATGTTCGTAGTCCATCACAGCGCCTTTCGTCACGCTCGATGCTGAGCGACTCTGCTTTCCCCCTTTTAGATTTACTGCTGGTCACAGGTGTTCCAGATCTTCAAATTTATTCTCTCAGCAGAAAATGGTTATCACGTGGAACAATTTTTGATATTGTACCATTTTTGTATCTGTTATAGTTTAACTGGTCTTTTGCGGTTCTGCACCAGATGTTCAAGTTTCCTAGATAAATTATAGCCTATTTGTTGCCCAGACTTAAAACCTACACAACCAAAAAAAAATCATTCAAATCCGTCCAGTTTCGATGATCAGCGTGTACAAACAAACAGACATACAAACATTCAGAATTTTTTTTTGTATTCGTGCTCTATTACTGTGTCTAAACCCCCCTCAATTTTTTTTTTTAATATATTCAACGTACAGACACAATTTTTTTTTACTGTTTTACTATATTATGTACAGATTTACAATTAAAAAAAAAATAAGAAAAAGAACCTAACTTACGAACCCTACAACATAAATAAATGAAATATACAAACAGTCAGTATTCAAGTGAATCGCAATAATCGAATGCAACTATTCGCCTATACTCTCCAGGATATGTGCGTTCGCTACGAATAACTGAATCCTTATGGCAGCGGCGCGTTTTTTGTTTTTTTGATAAGTGCATCTCGCAGTTCAACCATAGGCTTGTCTACTGCTTAACCGGACTTGCCTGTGGATGCCACAAAACAATTATACCCTCCAGCCAGGGCTTAAAATAAACTTACAAACTAAGCGACTACACGCTCAGGGCAACCCCTGTGGGGTACGGACCTCAGCTTAGGGCGTCACTGGGGGGAGGACAGCTAGGGACAGTTGGATCGGGGGTATTTAAAACTATTGGCTCAGCGGCAACGCGGGCTGGTTCTAGCACGGGTCGGGGGGATGGGGACGAACAGGGTCGTCGCGACAGGCGTCGACGGCGAGGACGGAACGACGGAAATCTGTGTCTATAGGGTTTCCTAACAGTGCTGATGGCCGGGTTACTCTCCTGGAGGAGAGTGGTGGCATCCTCGGGGCAATGAGGGTATGCCGTGGACGGCGCACTTTACTGATGTGGGATGGGGTGTATCGGGAGGCGGCCGCAATCAGGGGATTGCGGTGCTTTATAGCAGTGTCAAAGAAACGCTTCGAGAGGCGTTTCATAAGCTGCTGAACTGTGGGGACTTTAAAATCGACATGGAGGTCCATGTTACGGACATAGAAGGGAGCACCTGAAACCCTACGGAGGAAACGGTTCTGATGGCAGCGGCGCGGCTCTCAGCGCGCTTTATATAGCCACAGACGCGCAGGCGCGAGGCGTGTACGGACTCTGCTACAACCTAAACAAATGTTCGCCGTGATTCTTTAAATTGACATAACTTTTTTATTTATGAACCGATTGACATGAAATAAACACTAAATGTTAAGTGAAGCTTACTACAATATATTAGTGAAAACCGCATCTAAATCGAATAAGCCGTTTCTGATATTAGCGTGCACAAACACACAGACAAACAGACAAACAGACAAACCGACAAACCGACAAACAGACAAACAGACAAAAAAAAAATTAATTACAATTTCGGGTTCGGCATCCATATAATAACAACCCCTGCTACTTTTTTTAAATTTATTTCCATTGTACAGACACCACTTTTCTACAATTTTATTATATGTATATATATATATATAGATTATGTCGTTTAATGTCGGATGAGGCTTAGGATAACGAGTTGCCATCATCAAAATGGCTTAGAATATATTCTGGTGATTTTATTTTATTATCAATGTCCAGGATTCTGAGTAATTCACAATGGGTAAACTAGGTGAATAAGGAAATAAGACACTGCACAGACTGATAAACGACGGACGGATTGATGGATAGTATACTCAGATATTATAAGGTTTTAACCCATTTATGTACCTATTTTATTCATACTTCTCAATGTTTTGTGTGTTCCTGCTCTTTCAAGCACTTGCCATCTAATCTCTTCACCACCCTTGGTTGACTGTAACTGTAAATTTATTGTGTGCGAAAAGTTTTAATAAATAAATAGATAATATTATTAAAGATATCATCTGCCTAGCCTTTTCCCAACTATGTTGGGGTCGGCTTCCAGTCCAACCGGATGCAGCCAGCCAATACCAGTATTTTAGATGGAGCGACTGCCCATCTGACCTCCACAACCCAGTAACTGGGCAATAAGATACCCCTTGGTAAGCCTGGCTGTCAGATTTTCGGTCTTCTGTCGACCCTTAACGACTGTCAAAGATGCACAAATGACAGCCGGGACCAATGGCGTAACGTACTTTCCGAGGCACGGAGGGGTCTCGGTATGTAAAGATGGTCACCCATCCACGGCCAACCCCGGCAAGCGTAGCTTAACCTGGTGGATCGACCTGTGCGGTTGGTAGTACTTAGCCACGAGCTCCTAATGATTTGATAATAAGTCTGAACAGAGGTAATCTAATTAGATCCTTTGAATTTATGCATCGATACAAACCTTAAATGCTGGACTGGGCACTAGATGGGGTAAGAATTTAACTGCATTCAATGCTAATTGTTATTGTTTTAGTTGACTGTTTCTTGTTTCTACTATATCTTTGGTAGGTTATCATAAGTTACAGACAATCTCACGAGATCTTACAAATGTACAATCATGGGACCATAGTTTTATTTGTTTTTCTTTTCAACTTTTGTGGTGTATTATTTTTATTCTGGGTGCATCGTCTTCACATATAATTCATATAAGTAGAGGAAGACCAAAGAAACAATGGACGGATTGTGTGAAAGTCGAAATGGCTAGAAAAGGAGTGACTATCGAGATGACAACTAATAGAGAAGTATGGAAGAAAAATACATGTTGCGCCGTCCCATAATACATTGAGATAAGGGCAGGGGAATGATTTGACGTTCAAATGTGCCTTTCTTGTGCCTATTTGAAATAAATTATTTGAATTTGACATTCAGAGCTCACGCATGGAGGTGAACCATCAGTTATGCAATAACAGCCATTATGAGTTGGCACAACATATGTTTTCCGTTCGGTCCCATTCCCCGAACACATAGGTACTTCACGAACATCATGGTGGCTCTCAATTTTAAAATGTCAATTAACGTCGTAAATTTTTATCTTCCGTTCTTTGGATGCTGATTCAATTTCAGATAGCCATACATCTTTATATTTTTTAATTCATATATTGACGCTTGCTGAATGAGAAAATTGTTTTTAATTATGCTATTCGCTTTACGAACTGTGAAACGAAAGTGTACTGTTTTTGTTGTAAATCATTTTTTGTTTTCGCAACGGCTGTCGTTGGGTGGTCAATGTAGGGAACTTGATTAAAGGTCGACCTTACATGTAATATGGTCCATAATTTGGTTTTGGTTTAACTGATTAACATTCATTAAATTCATTTGGTTAGCTTGTAATTTCCTTGTTATAACTGCTTGTCATTTGTTTGTATTAAAGAAGTGGAATAGTACCTCAGATGATTGTACTGAAGCATGATGATACTTTTGCACGCATTATTCGTCATACAAAGAGAATGGTTATCAGTGTGACAATACATGTATAAGGAAACGTTTAGCATATCATATTCCTTGACAAAAATAACAGTTGGGACATAGACTTGTTCTCATTGGTGCTCTATTTTCTAATCTTGATCGCTTATATATATCTAGAACCACGTATCTGATTGTTAACACTATTCTAAATCTAAAATAATAAATAATTAAAATCTACCAAAATCAAACTAGATTTTGTTTCTTCATCATCGTCAGCCTAAAGCAATCCACAGATGGGATCAATTTCGTTTGAGATCTTGAAAATGTCCATTAGATTGTACGCACCAAACTTAGGTGTGGTAAGACATGCCCTTGTGAGTAGGTACAAACAAATTAACACATCTATCGAAAGTACCGCGTCATAAGTTATATTAAAAGGAACCCAGAATAAAGAATGTTCAAATAACCAAAACAAACAAAACACGCGTTTCGGTCACAGATAGCGAAAGCTCTTATTGACACGTTGGAAAGTAGCCGCACTTGGGAGACCTTACATTTTTTTAAGTTGCTCCGACAATCAACTCTCTTCCGTATTCTTGGAATGATAAAGACTTCAGGGATGGTAATCATAAGGTTGTTGTACAGCATCAGGCTGTAGGCGGACTTTATCGCCTATTGGACATTTAGGTTGAGTGCTCGTCAGTAAAATTCCCCGTACTTCTTCAGGTGCATCAATCTTTTTGTTTATCATTGAAGTTCCGACTTTTTTCTTATTCCCTTTCGCAATACCAAAGGCATGTGCAAAATTTTTATCGATGCAATCTTATTTAACTGTCTTCATTATTTAATTCGATTGGTTTTCTTCGTTTATGTCCGACATGTATTGTCATACAAGTGATTTCCGAACGCAGCATAATTTTCCATTACCATAAACTATTCACTCAATTTCTATTTGTCGACGCGACATTTTCATGCAAAATCAATGCGTACATTAACCTCTGTTTGTGCATTCGTACAATGAGTCTTTTATTTAGTTGTAGTAACATTGTAGCATCTGTTGTAATGGCTTGCAGTACAGAAAAATCTTCTTTCTTCCCTTTCGTTATGACTTATTCTTGATTGAGGCTTTCGATTCCTTGGGTCTTTGGATCTTCACTTGGTATTTTAACTTGGACATTGCAATTTGAATCTTAAACTGTTGAAGTTTAAGCTGGAAACTCTTTGTTTGTATTTGTATCAGTTAAGGCATCTGATATCCATCTAAGACTTTATATCGGCCACGAGACTTGTACTAAAACATAAGTTGGTCGCATCAACGTCGTTAATAAACCGGATCCTAGTTGGTGATTCACTGACGGATCACTTCAGATCAGTTCGTTTTATAGCTGATTTAACATGACACATAATGAATTGATATTGGGAAATGAAATCAAGAACATAGTGGAAAGTTTTATTAATTAATTTATCGATTGATCTATATAAGTCTTATTATTTTTTTCTTAATTGCTACGTTGTTTGAGCCCCAAAATCAGCATGTTATTTCCAGTGAAGTTTAAAAGCTACTGACGCAGAATATTCTATTACCTAGTTACTAACTGCAATTCCTTATTTGTACCTTCTTAACCTGATTGTTATGACTGTATTAAAGATCTTGAGATACAGTGATTGATATGAATGGTAAGCGAGCGGCTTTTAAAAGACTCGTTACAAAATGAATGGGTAGCGAGAAATTACCTTCTGTAGAAGTCTACATTCTACCCACCTATCTGTTCGAGTAGGCTCATGATGACAGCGGGATTGTCTGAATGGGTTAGCGCTACCTCGGAACATGAAGGACTAAGGAAGGAACATGTATGGGTTTTAGTCAGTAAGAGTCTGACACTCCGTTCCGGTCCACCCAGAGCAGAAAATCACATCAGATTTCCCAACCACAAAAAAGGCTCATGATGAGGTAAAGCATTTTGTTAAAAAGAAATATTGAAGAGGCTGACTCCCAAGAAATTTCCAGCAGAACGGTGTTCATATATAACATTTCTTTTAAAACATGTCTGTTTTTTGCTACAGCTGTTTATACATTATAACATCCGCACAGATACAACGAAGTTCACAGAATTCATTTAAGTTTCGTAACTTTACCAATTAACAAGTCTTCAGCCAATTTTCACTGTACTTGCATTGATTAAGAAAGTTTCGGTAGGTATCGGGTTAAAAGTTTACCAATACACCCAAGTATTCGCCTGCCATGGACAGCTGTTCTGTCTTTGTAACCAGAGGAACTTCGGGTTTCTTCAACTCACTTGAGGTATGGTAACCAAAAATTAAGGCTGGTTTAAATTGATCCAGAATTTTATCCCAGTGCTAGAATCATCACTCACTGGATCTAAACTGGACTAAAGTAAACACTTTTAAGTCCTACCATACCATAAAAGCAGTGATAGCCTAGTGGTGTGACCGTCGGACTGCCAAGTCATAGGTCTCGAGTTCAAACCCACGGCACGCATCTCTGGTTTTACGGATTTATGTGCGTATTGTATAATTACCACTTGCTTAAAAATCGTTGAACGAAAACATCGTGAGGAAACCAGCATGTCTGAGAGGTATTTCTCTACAGCATGTGAAGGTAAGTTAGAGGCCCATGGGCAGCATTAAATCTCAGACACCTGGTTAGTCACTAACCACACGAAAAGAAGAAGAAGTTCTACCATGCAGTGTCCACCTACTGATCAAGTCTACTGGCTTCAAACGCTGGATTGATATTGAGGTTCAACGTTAATCAGCTTAATAAACGTAACTAGCTTTTACCCTTGGTTTCACTCGCGTTAATTTAGAATTTGACAGTATATTTAATCAATTACGAGTATGATGCGAAAGACACGTGGCGCCATCTATTGGCATACGAATGTTATTGTTGCTTTCCTCGCGAACAATTTTTTTTCCGGATTAAAATGTACCCTTTTTTTGAGAGTGGGAAATCATCCAATGATGATCATCCCGCTCTGGGTGGAGCGGAAAGGAGTGTCAGACTTTTTCTGACTAAAACCTATCCATGTTCTTTCCGTAGCCCTTTATGTTTCGGGGTAGCAGTAACCCTTTCGGAATGGGAAACTATCAAGATAATCGGTTCAGTGCTTTTGGCGTTAAACGGTAACAAAAAAAATTAGTTTTCCATTTATAATTATAGGTATGTTTATATATTTGTGTCAATGAATAGAATCTGGAATGGAAAAGAGTAGTTTTCTTTTTGAGTAAGAAATTTTGGAGATTTGTATCTATCTTCTTTGTTTTTCGTTCGAACCCAAGGTTCTCTCGCAACCTCTGACTTTTCGGATTCATGTATTGTGAATTGTATAAGTATCACTTGCTTAAAAATGCATGCATGACAGATTTTTCTCAACAGAATGTGAAGCTAAGACAGAGGCCCATGGGCAGCTTAAAAACTCTGACACCAGGTTAGTCATTAACCAAAGGTTTGCAATCAATTGAGGTTACTCATGCGTGCGCGCAAGGTGTGGCATTCCATACAATCGACGAAATTCCGACGGATTACAGGACGTATTGTAATATCTGACAGCAATCGTAGCATTATTTTCCTTATCATAATTTATCTTGTTTTTTACAACTACTACTGACACTTAAAAGTAGCCTTTTTTATTAAACCTATTGGTTTTGTTCATTCACGATTAATAGCTCCGATTTGGTAAATTCCTGCACCGAGGTAATTGTTGGTCATGACTTTTTCAGATGTATTTAATGTGGGGCAATTTGTTGAGTCGGTCTAGCAATATAAAATGGAGAAAGACGGAATGAGTATTTAGGGCTACCATTCAGGGATGTTGTAGCTTTATATTAGTGAAAGAATTTTCGGAATCGAATCAGTAGGTAGTTCCAAAGATTACCTACCTCCTACATACAAACTTATAAACACATTTTAGGATTTACACAAGGCACCGCGCTCCGCCGGCAGGCGGTGAAGCGGATCTCAAGTCGCTTTGGTCTCTAAGGCGTGAAACACAGAAACGGCGTAAGGTGAAGGCGCGGCGCAGGCGCAAACATTTTGTATGGAAACGTTTAAAAGCGGCATCATGCCTATGTACAAAATGTACGTGCCTGTGCCGCGCCTTCACTTTACGCCGTCTCTGTGTGTTTCACGCCTAAGACATCCGTTGATGCCTAACACACGTACACCGCCCGACCGCGCGGTCGAGCGGTGCTCGTTTCTACCGCATACTGCTCCTACCACCCGGTCGAGCGGTGCCGTGAGTTAATCGCCTTATCTCTAGTAGTAAAATAAAAAAAATATCTTTATTTCGGACGAGTTACATCCATAGTGGGTTTGTAAGCAATGAATCTTATGTCTATGTTGGTAACCCTTAATATTTAGTTACAAGATGATTGTTCGAGATGCATCTACGAACTATCATTTAACATTGGAGAGTCGTATTTTCCTGCTATGGTCTTCAGGGCGGAGTAAAGATAAATAATAATACTTATATTGATTGAAAAATACAAAATGGTTAGTTTTTATTCCTAATAATTATAATTCGTTGGATGGTGATAATATAATGTAAATTCAATAAGTATTAGCACTCGAAATTCTTTCGTTCTTAGACGTGGGAATTAAAGTAAGATCCGCAAACTTTCCAAATATTACGTATTCAAATGGTATAGGCAGTAGAGACAAGCCATCTTTATACAACGTGGCGCTACAATGGTGACATTAATTTAACACACATATACGTTTTCACATTAAGCCGTTGGTCCCGGCTGTCATTTGTGCATCTTTGACAGTCGTTACGGGTCGTCAGAAGCCAAAAAATCTGACTACCAGTCTTACCAAGGGGTATCGTATTGCCCAGTTACTGGGTTGTGGAGGTCAGATCGGCAGTCGTTCCATGTAAAATACTGGTATTCAGCTGCATCCAGTTAAGATTGGAAGACCCTGGCATAGTTGGGAAAAGGCTAGACAGATGATGATACGTTTTCACATTTTCATTTCATGAAGACATTATATTTCCATTAAACGTTATTATTTAAGGATAGTTATATATAAAATGCTAGAAAATAGCATCTTAAAGCACTGTACTTTAAGAAATGTCGCGCAGTGGTCATTCGCCGGGGTCACGGATCATAACATTTACATCAATAAAATTAAAACGAATAAGCCATACTATTAGGATGAAACAACTGCAAAAAGTAGGCGAATTGATTTTATTATTTAGTTTGTTTGATTTTTTTTTTCTATTTGCGATTTACTTAAACCTATCGACTTTTAAATAATTAATGGGCACTACCTACCTACCCGTGTGTTACATAATGTCACCATTGTAGCGCCACGTTGTATTCAGCAATACAGTCAATGATACTTAAGACTCGGGTGTTGGTGTACCAAGAGACATAGCCTCGAAGGTTCACTCTTCAGATAGCGTATATCTCAAATTTTTTCTTCATATATTGTCATCGCAATGAATAATCATAATAATACCAGCTTATTATTGTCCCACTGCAGGGCAAAGGCTTCTTCTCGTACAGAGAAGTGGCGTGTGACGACGTGTATGCGATTCTATTGCATTAACATAATAGGTATAAAAAAATACATTTAAAAAAATGTGTCCTCATAATTTATAAAAATAATGGGGTATTTGAAAGGGTAGTCAATAACGTTACTTTTTATGAACTGTCAAAACGCGGCATTTGTACGTGATTTGTATGAAATATAACATTTTGACGTCACAGATTTTTAGACTCAAATGGAATACTTATTAGCATTAAATAAATGCAATTTAACAATTATATCGTCGCATTATATTTAATTTCTGCACGGTGATGGAAGTTTTTAAGACGAGCGGGCTTTTTTCACGTGATTTCATATTTTATTTTTGACCGATTCAAATACTCAATTGTCTAAGGGGCCTCTGCGTGTTGGCTTCGGCCCCTCGTATGCCTTCCAAAGGTCCGGGACCCCGACGTCCCGAGATATGTATGTCTATATGTGACAAATAATAAGAAAAAATAAATACATAAATAACGCCTTATATCCCCGAAGCGTATACCCACATATCACCCGTTATGTTTGAGTCCCATGTAATTGGGTCGAGCCTATTGCCATCAACCGGGCACAGATTCGGACGGCTATTGAGAAATCCCAGATGGACAAACCCAATAACACTAAACTAAGCGACCTGGACCTCATGTTTAGCAGTAGCGTTATGTACAGAGGCCAGCACATCAAGTTACCACAATCTGTCAATTTTCTTTGATAGTATTTCAACTTTATTGCAAAGACATAAGGTTCATTTTTAATTGAGAAAATTTGACAGTTAGGGACAGCTTGATGTGCTGGCGTCTGTACAGTGACTATTTGTAGGTCTGTCAATAATATCGCCTGGGTTAGGATACAATCCCTCCAATAAGTTTCATCCTATATTGATATTGAATCTTACTAAGTAAGTAAGTAAGTAATCATTTATTTGTACAGAATGTAGGTGTTTACAATTGGTGTTACAGATATATACAGAATCCTTGTACATTCTGCCTACTTAGGCATACAAACATTTATTAGCGACATTTGCTCACGATAGCCTTAAAACTAATATAACGTTAGTAACATAAATTGAGAAATTTACTAGAGGATTGCTTACACATAAAGGAATAGATGAACCCAATTTTGAGGAAAATTATAAACAATTCATTTATCATCATTCTCCTGCCCTTATCACAACTTATTTGGGGTCAGCGCAACATGTCGTTTTCTTCCATACTTCTCTATTAGTCGTCATCGCCATGTCATCTTTCACACGATCCAAAACAATTCTATCACAAAATTGCTGATTGATGTAAAATTGTATTAATACGTAGTCCGTGATGAATAGGAAAACGGTTCTCGGAAGAATTTGACGAAACGAAAAAAAAATCCAAATTTCGTTTCCCTATTTGAGGGGAGTGTAAACCTTTTGCATTATTCCGTACAGTTTCTCTATTGTGTGGTTGTACTATACACTTGACTTTGCTCACTTATGATAAGTGTGTTTCGGGCTTTATGCTGACTCCGGCGTAATCTTGGGTTAAGTGAAAATCGTTCGCACTTCGGTTCACTTGATAGTGATCCTTGTGTGTTATCATTTTGAGGATAATGTTAGGTGCTTTGAAGTTATGTTTTATCGTTATTATTTACTTATTTTATTTTACTTATATCTTGAATTGACATAGAGCGGCATTTTTATCAATGTCAGGGTAGATAGCATGATGATCGTCGGAGCAGTGCCAGTGGTCGCTCAGGCTTAGGAGTTAGGTTACTTTGGGTAAATAATTTAATCACTTTTTTTTGAGGGTGGGAAATCATCAAATGACTCCTCCTGGGTGGAGCGGAACGGAATGTCGGACACGTACTGATTAAAACCCATCCATGTTCCTTCCTTAGCCTTATATGTTCCGGGGTAGCGGTAACCCTTTCACATTGCTCTTACAATGTTGTATATAGTACTCATGCAAATGAACTACTTTGACTATGGAATTATACATGAAATCACGAAAAAAGAAATCAACTGTTCAGTACATATACATATGTTCGCATAATTCGTCAAAATGTATGGAACAGCTGATATTTTTTTCACATTTCAGAGTTGGTCCTATGAACAAGTTGCTGATATCATGAGTACTATACAACCTGAAAGTATGTCCCTCGTTTAACCTCACAGTATATATTTTTTGCACTGTAGGCTGATTATCCTTGAAAGGTTACCGCTACCCCGGAACATAAAGGGCTAAGGAAAGAACATGGATGGGTTTTAGTCAGTAAGAGTCTGACACTCCCTTCCGCTCCACTCAGAGCGGCAGAAGTCATTGGATGATTTCCCAGCCTTAAGAAAATTATTCTAGATATATTAGTATCGTAAAAAAGTTTGACTCGTATAAATCATGTTTGCAAGTGACGACGATTATGTATACGACGTATGATGGCAAGATCAAAACCAATTTCTTTCTACCTACCAACCAAACACGTATATGAGTTACCATCCTAAGGTCGACTTTCACTTGCACGTCATGAAACGATAAGGTGTGTTTTTCTACGTAGTAGTTAGATAATTTCAGCCTTCGTGAAGTTTAAATTGAGTGGGAAATTGATGTCAAAATTGATAATTGATTGATGAATTGATTGCCTTTTTTTTTGAGCCGGGGGGATAATCCTCTTGCATGTCCTCCGCCCTGGAAGGGGGGGGGGGTCTGCCAGACTCTTACTGACTAAAACCACCCCAGGTGTTCCCTCTCACACCTGCGCCGGGGGTCGCGGAAACCATAATTCTTCCGCAAGTCCCGGCTGAAAATTATACCAGCCTACCTAAAGCCATATTACGAAGTTGTCTATATCTGCCTAGGAAATGAACGTAAAGATACTTGTTCACATAACTTCAAATAAATATTAAAGACATGATTTCATGCGATCATTCACTGTTTATTCAAGTCTGTCGAGTCGAATAAAATATAGCAAGAATTCAATCATGGGTAGTGAAGCGTGAACGATCAATTTTGATACTTTCATCACGACGCTCACATACTCAGTATTTACGAATGAATGATCGGCAATTCGGTGTGAACTTTAAAATATATGTATTTGAGTTTATTCATAAAGTTAGTTCAATACAAAGGAACCTGAAAGTCAAAACGGGCAACACAACACTTTGACAATTTGATTTGATTTTAAATTCGAAGTATTCGAGGTAAACCGTAGGACAAATCTGACTTCACTACATAGTATAAAGCAAAGTAGCTTACCGCGTTTGTCCTAATGTCTGTATGTATGTATGCTTAGATCTTTAAAACTACACAACGGATTTTGATGCAGTTTTATATGTATAATATATAAGAATAACGAATTGTTTTACTAGGAATTTAACGCGTGTGGAGCCGCGGGAAAAAGCTAGTGTTCTATAACATAAGTTGTCATCAAGTCTGCCAACAGTGAATATAAGCTTTGCCAAACTGCGTCATAGAACTCTGTTCTATGATAGTCTGTAGGATATTTGAAGCGTATATTTATCAGTGTGTCTTCTATTTTCTATCTATAATGTTCTTAAGTACCTAAGACTACATTGGGACTGACCGAAGTACCACTAACTGTAACCACTGCTCCGGAACACATAGGGCTAAGCGAGGATTATGGATGGGTTTTGTTCCGTAAAAGTCTGACACTCCCTTCCGCTCCACCTACACCGGGAGGGGTCATTTGATGAATTCCTTTCCTTGAAAAAAATCAAGATGTTCTATGTTCGATCCACAGGTCGGGCAAAGTGCTATTGGATTTTTGAACCTGGAACTTCTCAGTAGCAGCCCAGAGTTTGGACTTGTGCCTGTTTGATAGCAATATATCCTGGAGTACAGCATAGGATGCTTTGTAGCCCGGAAAAAAAAACTGGTTCCCGTGGGATTGTTTCCGACATCCACGCGGGCGAAGCGAGTAGGTAATAATAACAATAAATAAATAAATGACTATATGTATACTTTTACTATAGGATCAAATCTGAATTCGCGAAAAAAAATCAGCTGTTCAGTACATTTTAACGAGTTAGGCGAACATAAATGTACTGAACAGTTGCTTTTTTTTCACGATTTCAGATTTGGTCCCATAGTAATAGTAGCTCGTTATAATGAGTACAATGACCCCTTAAGAGGTTTAAAACGACTTAAAATTAACCTTGTATAGATGTTATTTCTAGTTCCTTACCTCATTTATTACCTCCTTCCAAGGAAGGCAAGCGAAACCGAGTTCTAGGACTGAATTACACGAGTTTCACCGCTATAATGAAGGTTTGTACGTAATCAACATCAAATTGGACATGTTTCTATTTCACATAGCTCTACTGAATCTGTTGGATCATTTAGTATGAGACGGTAAACCTACTTAACATGCGATTATGCTTAAAAGCAAACATGTTCTTAGGCCTTCATGTGGTCGAGTTTTGATCGATTGGGTTCTATCCGTGTCGCGTTGGCCAATAGATTTATTTTATATCTTTTTATTGGCCAATAATTAGAAAACAAACTAGGCTGACAGATTCATTTAATTAAGAATTTTGTTCTGAATAGACTTGATTTAATTATTAACTGGAACGATCGTACCTGAATACATTTATTTAGTCCAATTAATTGATCATTTAGACAGGGAAATACGTCTTTTGGTATTGAGGCAGTTCTGAAATTGAAAGAGAAATTCGCAAAATGACATGACCGTGAGAAGTAAATAAATTAATCAATCGTTCGCGATTATCTTTTCGTCCTATTTACGAGTTGGCACTCGAGACTGATTGAGCTCGAAACTCGAGCAATAAAGTGGCAGTGATTTGTAAATAACGATGAACGTAAAGAAATAAGTGTAATAGCACTTGATAGGTAGTAGCAGGATAAATAGCGTGGTCTCCTAGAAAAGCATGTGTCGCATCCGGGGCGGCGGGCACGCGACGCGCGCACGCGCACTCTGAGACGTGACAAGTGCGATTGAAGAGAGTGTGCTGTTTGAAAATAATGTTTTTCATTCAGGTTGCTGTGGATCAATCGGTTAAAGTATAAGGCCTAGGTTTTTTTTCCGAAAAACATATTATTTTTGTAAAGTTCTCATTCAGTGATGTGTGATTTTCAATATGAACTCTTGTGCATGTGTAAATACTTGTTCCTTAAGTCTACTTCTATAGAACTATTAGAACAAATAAATCTGTAAAAATCTCTCCGTGAAAATGTAGGTGAGTTTAAAGTGAGCTATCAAAAGTGTCTATCCCTAGCATTAGCTTTTATTTTTATTTGTAGTCTTGTATAGTTCACTTTGTCTACATTTGTGACGCCTGCGCAGCATGTCGCGGGTTCGATTCCCGCACGGAACAAATATTTGTACGACCTGCAAGTATTTGTTACGGGTCTGGGTGTTTTTCTATCTATAATATGTATGTATTTACAAAAAAAAAATGTATATGAGCAGTTTATCAGCCATCTCGTTACCATAACACAAGTATTAGGTTGCTTAGCTTGGGACGATACGGCGTTGTGTGAAATGTTCAAAGATATTATTATATTATTATTATTATTTTAATTGCATAGTAATAATGATAATGAATGATAAAAGGAATTGCGGATACTCCTAATACAAGAAATTCCTTGCTTAAAAGGAGATCTCCAAAAATATGAATCTAAACGTAATTGAAATAAACATGTTTATTTTATTTTTTAGGTAGGACGATAGCTTTCATATATGGTTTCACGGTAAGATTTTTTACAGAATCGACAGCTGCTTAGTTCAAAGCTCGCACTCTCATCGGGCGCACGATAACATACGTACATACGTGTATCTGGCAGTGACAACAGCCCACTTGCGAGCATCCTACTCGCGACCTTGCCGACCGACATGCGACATGAGCGGAGATTTCACTTCCTCTAGACGAGCTTGAAAAAATTTCATCGAATGCGCTTTGATCTAGCGGAGGAAGTGTGTGAGATTGGTATGTTGAGATTTGTTGTTGAATTCTGTGTTTAGTAGTAACACCTGGCTATTTACTCTATTGCAGGCCAAAGGCCTCTTATCAGGGAAAGAACGAGCATTGATCACTACGCTTGCTCAAGACTAAAACCCATCCATGTTCCTTGGGTTTTAGTATCCATGTTCCTTAACCCTTAAATGCATGGAGTATCAAAACTGAAACACTAACTTCATAGCCAACTGTCAGCTATTAATTTTCCCGACGTCAAACTCAGTTATCAGTTTTGATACGCCATGCATTTAAGGGTTAAAGCGGGATTGTCTGAAAGGGTTACCGCTACCCTTGAACAAAGGGCTAAGGAAGGGACATAAAGATTTTTGGGTTTAAGTCAGTCTGACACTCCCTTCCACTCTACCCAGAGCGGGAGAAGTCATTGGATGATTTCCCACCCTAAAAAAAATAAATAAACAATGTTCCTTTCTTAACCCTTAATGTTCCGGGGAAGCGGTAACCCTTTCGGACAATCCCGCTTATTTATATTATTCTTTGTGTTAGTATAAAAATTGTTGGGTATACAATTTGCATATCACGTTCCCACGGTGGGCTACAGGCTTCCTCTTTGTGAGAGGTAGTGGGCTATAATCCACTAAGCGCGCTTTGATGTTTTTAAAGGAGCAAGTGTGCGA
The DNA here is from genome assembly GCA_951799385.1 of Hyppa rectilinea. NCBI lineage: Eukaryota > Metazoa > Arthropoda > Insecta > Lepidoptera > Noctuidae > Hyppa > Hyppa rectilinea. The sequence continues at coordinate 14,153,077 of OX637312.1, read as the reverse complement.
GATTATTTATATTGAAGTGCTGAGGTATGTTTCTACTACTGGGAAACAGGTCTCCTCTCTGCGAGGGCCATTATCCACCACGGTCCGTGGATATTGTGGTATAATACTATATATTGGCAAAAAGGTATTGTGGGTCCACAAAAACTTCCTGAGGTTCTGTACGTTGATGTTGAAAGCATTTTGTATGTTCCCAAAAACTTAGGACTTTTCAAAATAAGATGCGATTTCCGTAATATACACGTAGTAAACATGAAATTGTGATACCCAAATTTGTTTTTTTGTTTTTGTTTTTTCACTGAAGTTAATATCTACAAATAAAAAGAAGAAGTAAGCAGTATGAAGACTACAACTGAGACACGCCACACACCTAGTCAATATCTTTATACAGGAGGTATATTTTGGTTACAAAACTTCAGTAGGACCAACAGCGATAACATAGCCTCGCAGACCCACTGGTAGGACAAAATAGTAGGACCACGGGAAAACACCCAAAAAAACATTCAGTCGAATAAATTCAGAACTTTCTCCTTTTTTTGATGTCTGTTAAAAATGAACACATTTTGATCAACGCCGTTGAAGATATATGTTACCGTATGAATTTTCTATACTACTCGTAATATTATGAACGGAAAAAAATGATTGTTTGTTTGCATTTAATAGGCTCCGAAACTACTGAACCGATTTGAAAAATTCTTTCATTGTTGAGAAGCTACATTATCCCCAACTATATTATATTTTCAAAAAAATTAGAGATCCTTACTAAAACTCTAATAATGTAACAGTTGCCGACATTTCAGACATTTTCAGAAGCCGCGCGGGCAAGCTAGTCATTAATATGGTCGTGCTTTAGAAGCAAACGCAAAAAAAATGCTTGTTTTTATTAAAATGCTTATTTCTCACGATAATTTCTTTTTTTACAAGACAAGGCTTATAATAACCTCAACCCATAGGTAATCCTGCAATATCTACATCTTCGTTTGTTTGACAAACGTTGGAAAAGAAATTTTTGACAAACACACTATATCCGGTGAAAACATTTCCTCCGGCTTGTACAGACGCCAGCACATCAAGCTATCCCTAACTGTCAAATTTTCTCAATTAAAAATGAACCTTATACCTTTGCAATAAAGTTGAAATACTATCAAAGAAAATTGACAGATTGTGGTAACTTGATGTGCTGGCCTCTGTACTAGACGTGGGAAATTATGTTTATAACATAAATAATCGAGGAATTTCTTATCTGAGACTTTCGTTTTGAAACTAAGCTGTGTAAACACTTGGTAATGAGTTGAAGACTCACGGAGCGTTAAACGTTTAAGCGGGATTGTCCGAAAGGGTTACCGCTACCCCGTAACATAAAGGGCTAGGAAGAGAACATGGATGGGTTTTGGTCAGTAAGAGTCTGACACTCCTTTCCGCTCCACCTAAAGCGGAAGAAGACATTGGATGACTTCCCACCCTCAAAAAAAAAGCTGTGTAAGTAAACACTTGAAGTAATGAAAAGATGAAGACTCACATGATGCGCCTGAGCAAACTTATAAAATCACCTTTAATGACATTAGTTATTCAAAGAAACTTAAGTATCGAAACAGCACCTTAATTACGTAACTCAATCAATCAATCTGCCTAGCCTTTTCCCAACTATGTGCAGGTCAGCTTCCAGTCTAATCGGATGCAGCTGAATACCAGTATTTTACATGGAGCGACTGCCTATAGCAAATAAGAGTAACTCTGTTCTACGTTGTGCTGTAACTACTAATGTAGGTAATTATATGTTATATGTAAAAAGTTATATGTTCTTTCTCCAAACAAAGTGCCCTTCATAAAATCTAGGTAAGCTTATTGTGAAGGCGTAATGAAATGCAAACCAAATCTATTTAAAAGCTCGTATAAAAGTATTTGTAAAGGCCTACTTACAGAAACCAATCATATAACATTCATTATTAATGTAATCCCGGGATTTGCTAACTTCAATCCCGGGATTTTCTGCACCAGAAGTTTTCTGTAGGTTTGAAGAGCCTAGGTGAAACCTTATGTTGAACCTAGCTGGTTAGTTTTAACTGACTACATTCGAGCTTCCAAATACTGAGAATAGATTAAAAGTGAAGACGACAAATTTAAAATTATTTCATTTATTAAAAAAAAATCAGCTGTTCCATACATCATGCTCGCATAACTTTTCGAAATGTAGGGAACAGCAGATATTTTTTTTCCAGATTTCAGATTTGTTCCCATAGTGAAAGTTCTTCATAATGATGAGTACAATGAGCCCTTAAAATAACGCCCATGAATTCAATTTCACCCTGTATAGCCTTGGTTGCTATATAGGCGCGATGTTAATTTGTAAATTTTGTATTTGTAAACAAGTATCTAATAATTAACTAATCTTAATATTTTTTTTCTACTGGTTATGATATTACGAAAAATTCCTCCTATAAGTTGTATTGCGAGCACTATTCTGGTGCTCCGGTGTGAGGATCCCTCTATGACAGTACTGTATTCTGTAATTGACTATTTGAATGGGTAGTCAATAACGTTACTTTTTATGAACTGTCAAAACGCGGAATTTGTACGTGATTTGTATGAAATATAACAATGTGACGTCACAGATTTTTAGCATCAAATGGAATACCTAATAACATTAAATGCAATTTTCCAATTATATCTTCGCATAATATTTAATTTCTGTACGGTGATGGAAGTTTTTAAGACAAGCGGTCTTTTATCTTTTGTGATTTCATATTTTATTTTTGACCGTTTCAAATAGTCAATTGCAGACCATGCATACATTAATTATAATTTTATTACCAAACTATGATCCTATCTATTCTTCTTTCGTTTAATTATCATGACGCATATCTTATGATGTGTGGTCCACCAGTTTATTGTTTTTTAGTAACATATATGAAGAAAATAGACCTTATGAGTGTCGCGTGTAAGTACTTTAATACACGAATACACAATACATCCGATGCAGTTCGGGTAGTCACCCGCGACCACCTTGCTAATAATAATTATGTATTTTATACTGGCTAATACTTTACCACAATATTAGCTATGTATTCTCATACATATTATGCAAATGCATAAAACCTTTCTGTAGAAATTCAAGCTATATCCAGTGAGGTAATTTTCAGCCTACAAATTAATTGATGTTTGCTTTAGAAAAATATTTAATTGTATAATTATTGTCACAAGAATTACAACTGATTATTACTGTAAATTTATAATTATGTATATAATGTAAATAAACGCTAATTCTAATAATAAATAATATTTTGGCTGTGCAAATGTTGACCTTTTTACTGCATACTATTTATTTATTTTCGTGTGGTTAGTGACTAACCTGGTGTCTAAAGTTTTTATGCTGCCCATGGGCCTCTGACTTAGCTTCACACGCTGTTGAGAAATATCTCTCAGACTATAATATTATCGGTTTCTTCGCGATGTTTTCCTTCACCGATTTTTAAGCAAGTGATAATTATACAATACGCACATGAATCTGTATAATCAGAGGTGCGTGCCTTGGGTTCGAACTCAAGACCTGTGACTTGGCAGTCCAACAGTCACACCACTAGGCTATCACTGCTGCTGTTGCTGCTGCTATCACTGCATACTTGCATGCGTATATAAAGTCATAATAACATATGAGAGACGAATCTCACCGACCCTTGCTTCTCCCCAACCCTTGCTCGAGCCAGCCCGCGTTGCCGCTGAGCCAGTAGCTTTAAAAACCCCCGATCCAGCTGTCCCTTGCTGTCCCCCCCCAGCGACGCCCTAAGCCGAGGTCCGAACCCCGCAGGGGGTGCCCTTAGCGTGTAGTCGCTTAGTTTTGTAAGTTAGGTTTAGGTTTTATTAAGCCCTGGCTGGAGGCTACAATTCTTTTGTGGCAGCCACAGGCAAGCCCGGTTAAGCAGTAGACAACCCTTTGGTTGAACTGCGAGATGCCATTAACAAAAAAAAAAAATGAGAGATGAAGATGAATCATTTTTTTTTCGATAAACAATCATTGGAGAGTCTTCTAATGCTATTAAATATGTAGTTATTATATGGCTTATCATCATGGGATTGTCTATGCAATTAGAAACATACCTAAATGTATACCCATATATCGTATATCTTGTCGAACGCTTTGATGCTGGCCTTGTTCGTCGAATGGAGAATATATCTCTCTACTTGTATGTAATTCCGGAGGGAAATTATCTAACTTAGAGACCTTCTTTTATTAGCGGCTTCTTCAGAACGAATGATCTTGGCTTCGCCTCCCTTTTGGGAGAGACAAATAATTACTTATTCTACGACGACCTTTAAGGATTTATGTGCGTATTGTATATATTTAAATTATCACTTGCTTAAAAATCGGCGAAGGAAAACATCGTGAGGAAACCAGCATGTCTGTGAGATATTTCTCAATAGCATGTGAAGCTAAGTCAGAGACCCACGGGTAGCATTAAATCTCAGACCCCAGGTTAGTTACTAACTACACGAAAAGAAGAAGAAGACTTTTCAAGTTTATTCATTTCTGCTTTTTCCCATATATTTTAAGTGAATAAACGTGTTGAAAGTCGTAGTTTTAAGTAGATTCATAAAATTAATTAAACCGTCATTTGTTACCAATGAATTATATCATATTACGGAAAGTTACGAAATGTAACCGTTTCGCTGAATCACTAATTATATTCGAAATTAATATTTGAATTTGGGTGGCTTCGGTTTAGAACTGAGTAGATCTTGTACCTACTGTTGGTGTGAATGAAGTAGAATTCTTCAATTCATAAATAGAATTTGTATATATTTTGACAGATTAAAAAAAAAAGGTTTTGAAGGTGGATTCTGAATATCTCGGCTTTTTTTATGTTTGTTCCACGATTACTCAAAGACAGCTGGACCGATCAGGAAAGATCTTCTTTTGTTTAAAAGGTTGTAGGCACTTCTTAGGTTGAGTTAGGTACCATAAAACGTATTTTCTCATTCAGTCTATGTGGATGATGTTATAATAACTTCCTGTCACTGTTATTTACATAGCATGTAGTACTCGTAGTATGCGATTTTTTCTAAAAAAATAAAATTAACTAAAAAAACACTAGTACAATTTTTTACTAAAAATAAAATTAACTAAAAAAACAACAACCCACTTTGAAAAAAACCACTACGAAGTGAAAAATAAAATTAATTCCGGAAGTCGGTGGCAAAAAAAAACTCTAAAGCAGAACCACTGACTTTCAAAATAAAAACATTTTTACAATGTGAAAAATACCTATGTATTTCGTGCAGTTTTTTGGGCAAGAAGCAGACACTATGACACATCTTCACATAGTAGACTAGATCAACACTAGACGGTACGGCTCAGTTCAGTTATAAAGCAGAGCTTACACGACGGGTGGTCCGCGCCGGCCTAGATATCTACATCCAGCATATCACTAGCATAATACTGAGCTTCACGATCAATGACAACACTTCTGCTTCTAATTGAAATGGTTTTCTTATATTTTTTGACAAACCGAATGGATATGTATCATCAACACAAACAATGTAAATGAATAGGTACCAAAAATAAGAAGACGAAAAGTTGATTAGTTTGAAAAACCGTCAGAGATTAATGAAAGCTAAATTTAATTTTTTATTTCGGCTATTTTTTTTTGTATAGCATCTCACAGGTCAACCTAGAAGGTGGTCGGCTGCTTAACCGGACTTTCCTGTGGGCACTTCTAAAAATTGAGGCCTTTAGCCAGGGCATAAACTTATACAGGGTGTAACCGACAGTGTACATACATACAAAAGGATATATTACAGACGACTAAACTGAACAACTTTTACTACGGGACCAACTCCGAAAGCGTGAAAAAAAAATCATCTGCATTTCGACGAGTCACGCGAGCAAAAATGTATAGAACAACTGTTTTTTTTTGCGATTTCGGAGTTAGAATAGTTAGTAGTGTCCGACCGAAGGTGCAATTCTGGCCGAAGCCGAAGCCGATTAATCGGTATTCACCAAAACCTTCGGCCGAAGCCGAAGCCGAAGCCGAAGGTGTCATTGACCTTGAGAAATACGATAGTTAGTTACTTTGATCTCAGAATATACTAGATACATATTGTGAGAGCTTTAGAGATTTAGCCCAATAACGAGCCGAGTGACCAACATATACAAGTAGGTATCTAGTAAAATATTGTCTAAAATAAAAGTTTCAAATATACAATGTTAATTAAATATCTATTTACTTAAAGTAATTTTAACAAAAATAATCAAATAATCAATAAATAAAATAATTTGTAATAACAAATATGAAATATTTAAAAACAAAACACTTATTAGAATTTTAAGACGCGCTCTCAAACTTGTTATGACTCGTTTAGTTTATTAACTGCGATTCGTTTGGTCCGGTACGGCGGCGCGGCGAAACTCTGCTGCTCTGCACACTCTCCGTCTCGCTCTAGCATCGTTCAGTAAATTTCAAATTTTGACAACTAGCAAACCTTCGGCTTCGGCCAAACCTTCGGCAAATTTTTGGCCGAAGCCGAAGATTTGGCCGAAGGTGCTTTTTTGGCCGAAGGTGGCCGAAGCCGAAGCCGAAGCCGAAGCTTCGGTCGGACACTAATAGTTAGTGAGATTTTGTATGTACATATACAGGGTGTAATTTTTTAAGATTTTAGTCGATTCGATTCCCGGGTGTGGCAAGCGAATTTTTGAAAATCTTTGAATGCAGTTGTCTTTCTATTCAAAAATAAAGTAATGTTTTCTTTGAGTAAAATTTTCTATCTACAGTACTAAGAGTACTTTCCCTCCAGGTGGCATTACAAAATTCCACCCTGTATACCCTTTCAGTTACAACCTGTATACTAAGCGACTAAGACACCCCCTGTGGGGCACGGGACAGACTAAACCGGATTATTGTGGTTATCTGGACATCATCTTTGCTTTCATACCTCTAAGGTTGAAAGTCACTTGCACAGGATAAAACGACAAGGTCTAAAATTCGTCCGTATTACAGATATTTATAACTTTAATGAAGTTTCAATTAGGTAGTTTGGAGTTAAAGTTATCATAAAACAATTACTTTGAACAGAATCACGAATGCTATTATTGCTATTACGCGGAGACGACAATGACACGCGACGGCGCGGGCGCAATACAGTGGCGTTATGTACGATAGTACGTTATCGACTGTGAATGTGCAATGCTTCAACTGTCACGTATCAACGCACGCATGACGGGGATAGTTGCGCATACTGTACTGTTACAGTTTATAGGATAACAGATTTAAGTATGATTAAGTTTTTTTTTTGACACGAATTGCTTTGCTTTGCTTGCTTTATCATATCACTAACAATTGACTTAGCAAAATACATAAAGAATTAATTATTTACTATATACAACCTAAAACGACAAATATATCCATTATGTACAGGTGTTAAAAATATTCATCCCCATCGCTGTCAGTGAGAAATGTGCCCAAAAGGCTGGCAGCGTTGCCACGTTGGAGGGCAATGCTAGCTAGGAAGATGGGATGGCGCTAGGGTGTCGACACAGGTTGCATCCCACACCAAAGGCCTACCCAAGCAACTTCCAAAACATTATTAATAAGATTTTTGTATGTACAGAGGCCAGCACATCAAGTTACCACAATCTGTAAATTTTCTTTGATAGTATTTCAACTTTTTTGCGAAGACATAAGGTTCATTTTTAATTGAAAAAAATTGACAGTTAGGGACAGCTTGATGTGCTGGCGTCTGTACATTTTAAATAATTTTTTCACCACATTTTTTTTTTTGTCGTCTTCCAAATGTCTTCAATCTTTCGTAGATCTTTTGTTCTTTGTCTTACAGTGGAGCTAGACATCGTTTTCTCCTGCTGAGGTAACAAGAGGAAATACACAAGTATTCCAGCGCCCCGACTAGACACATAGTAGAGCACTGTGTGCTTTTAATCAATTTCTGATAGACCTCACGATCGCCCCTAGGGGGAAAAAGTAGGGATCGTTTCCTTACCAACGAATTTTCGTTTGAAAACCACAAACATATCTTTAAAAGTCGGGATAAGTAGGATGCTGTTTGGAATATTCAATGACGTTTGAAGAAAAACGTATTTACATATTTATGTATCTATACATATAATAAATTTGTAGAAAAGTGGTGTCTGTACAAAGGAAATATATAAAAAGAAAGTAGCAGGGGTTGTAATTATATCGATGCCGAACCCGATATTGTAATTAATTCTTTTTTGTCTGTTTGTCTGTTTGTGTGTTTGTCTGTGTGTTTGTGCACGCTAATATCAGAAACGGCTTATTCGATTTAGATACGGTTTTCACTAATATATTGTAGTAAGCTTCACTTAACATTTAGTGTTTATTTCATGTCAATCGGTTCATAAATAAAGTTAAGTTAGTAAAAAAAGTTATGTCAATTTAAAGAATCACGGCAAACATTTGTTAAGGTATATTCTATCAGAGTAGTACGTATACGCATCGCGCCTGCGCGTCCGTGGCTATATAAAGCGCGCTGAGAGCCGCGCCGCTGTTACCCCGATCCAGCTGTCCCTTGCTGTTCTCCCCCAGCGACGCCCTAAACCGAGGTCCATACCCCACAGGGGGTGCCCTTAGCGTGTAGTCGCTTAGTTTGTAAGTTTTTATAAGCCCTGGCTGGAGGCTACAATTCTTTTGTGGTATCCACAGGCAAGTCCGGTTAAGCAGTATACAACCCTATGGTTGAGCTGCGAGATGCCACTATCAAAAAAAAAAAACCTCGCTGCCATAAGGATTCAGTTATTCGTAGCGAACGCACGTATCCTGGAGAGTATAGGCGAATAGTGGCATTCGATTATTGCGATTCACTTGAATACTGACTGTTTGCATATTTCATTTTTTTATATTTTAGGGTTTTTAGGTTAGGTTCTTTTAATAAATTTTCCTTAAAATATATCTATAATAAAATAAAACAGTAAAAAAACTGTGTCTGTACATTGAATATATTAAAAAAATAATGATTCAATGGTTTAGAAACAGTAATAGAGCACGAATCCAAAAAAAAATCGGTCTGTTTGTCTGCATGTCTGTTTGTTTGTACACGCTAATCTTCGGAACTACTGGACGGTTTTGAATGATTTTTTTTTGTTGTGTAGGTATTTAGTCTGGGCAACAAAAAGACTATAATTTATATTGGAAACTTGAACACCTGATGCAGAACCGCAACTGACCAGCTAAACTATAAGAGATACAAAAATAATACCGTAGCAAAAATTGTTCCGCGTGATGAGCATTTTCTGCTGAGAGAATAAATTTGAAGATCTGGAACACCTGATGTGGAACTCCAAGAGCCCAGCTACACTATAACAGATATTGGAATGACCTCTTAGCAAAAGTTGTTCAGCCTGATGAGCACTCTCTGTTGACGCATAAAAATTTAAGATCTGGAGTACCTGTTGTGGAATTCCAAGAGCCCAGCTACACTATAACATATACAGAGTTGATACGACAGAGGGGCTTTTCTTTAAACACCTTATAAGAGGGACCATTTTAAAGCTCTGTACCAAAAATCAATTAAATAGGAGCAGTAGTTTAGTCGCAAATGTTTTTTTTAAGTTTTTGCCCCGTTTGAACACGACGATCTTTCCTAACAGCGCTCCGGCGTGCACGCGTCGGTGCCGCTGCGTTACAAGGTCAGTTTTTATTTACAAAGGGTGGTTGCGTCTTACTCTGATTTGTAAGCTATTTAGTTTGTTAGAAAAAATAAAAACCTCATTTTTTTTTATACCCTACCGAGTTAATACTAAACACGTATAGTATACGTAGTGTAATTTAATGCCCCTCTGTCATATCGACTCTGTATAGGAATGACGTCTTAGCAAAAGTTGTCCAATCCGATGAGCACTTTCTGTTGACTTATAAAAATCGACGTCTTAGCAAAAGTTGTTCGGTCTGATGGTCATTTCCTATTGACTTCTAAAAATCGAAAATCAGAAACATCTGATGTGGAAATCAAAGCTATCACTAATTTCACTGTATAATTATAAAATAACAAAAGCTGGGAGAACTTACACGCGGTGAAGGCGGTAACAGTTTAGGACTGATTTTCGCTGACGATGGTACAGACGCCAGCACATCAAGCTATCCCTAACTGTCAAATTTTCTCAATTAAAAATGAACCTTATGTCTTTGCAATAAAGTTGAAATACTATCAAAGAAATTTTACAGATTGTGGTAACTTGATGTGCTGGCCTCTGTACTTATATCATTGAAAATTTGACCCTGCTGGCCAAAACTCCCATTTATTTTTTTATTTTACCAAATAAATATGCCTTCGGACTTACGTTATTTTAGTGTTTAATTTCCTTTTCTATTTATCTTCGTGACACAGTAGCCTACCCGATAACGCCTGGGAGCAGTCCCTTAGATTTTAATTGATCACTTATATTCACAATAAAACTATAACCATGCCTAGAAAGAGGTCAAATCTTTCCCAATGTTCCAAAAGAGCTAAAAGATTGAAGATCATAAGATCCCAAGAATCTACCAAAGAGCGTCACGAGAGACTTGATGCTGTTTGAAAACATCCGGCTGCAACTCGCTCCGTGGAAACCTCTTCGGATCGCGAAGCACGCCTGCGTTCTCAGCGTATTTACGCATCTACATCCAGGTCTCTAGAGACCAGTGAAGAATATGATGCGCGACTGACCGCAGATCGTGCAAGTCATGCATTGTCTCGCGAATCGGAGACGTTCATGGATAGAGAATTACGCTTGAGTTCCAAGCGTTTCTACGCATCGAGTTCTAGGTCTCTAAAGACAAGTGGGGAACGTGATGCGTGACTGACCGCTGATCGTGATTCAGATCTTCGATTTTGACGACCCCGTTGTCGCTGGCATAAGCAACAGGATACGCGTACGAAGTCGCGGGCAGAAGCTAGTTTTAAATATGTTTGCAAATAATTTGTATATTAACCCGTTAAAGTTAACAGTTATGGTTTCACAAATATAAATATTCTAATAAAACAATAAATAATTCGTCAAATATTTATTTGTGTTAAAATGAAAAACAAAATAGCTATACTTCAGTTTAAAAAAGGACAACAAATCTTCATTTACAGAAATATCAATAAAGTTTAAATAGGTGAGCTTATCTGATATAAAGTTATTGGTTTTCAGACTTTCTGGCTTCTGATGACCCGTAACGACTGTCAAAGATCCACGAATGACAGCCGAGACAAACGGCTTCACGTGCTTGCCGAGACACGGAGGAGTCTCGATATGTAAAGATGGTCCATAAAGTTAATAAAGTTGCTCCACGAACCAACCCCGGCAAGCGTAACTTAACCCGATGAATCGCCCCGTGCGGCTGTTATTACTAAGCCATGAGCTCCTCATGATATCACGCATCGATCCTATAAAGATTTATAGCATCAATAAAAATTAATTTCTTAGAAAGATTTTAATATTGAAGTCTATTATAATGATCATAAATCACTCGTACCAAGTACGTACTAAGCAGAACATATCTTTTATGAGCCTCGGGATCTAGAGAAAGTGGTGTACGAGGTAACGACTCATAGCCACGATCCTTCGACCTCTAATAAATGTTGAAGTGATATATGTTTGTAGCTACGCACCATACCCGTACATAATTTTGAGTGAAAAGTTGCATTAGAAACCAGGATAAAGTCATATCTGTAGGAGACTAGCTCTCGTATTTTTATTACTGTTTTCTACATATAGTATATACTTTCTACGTTCTATGTTAGGGGTTGTGGTCAAATGACCCCAGAGCGGGAGGGGTCATTTGATGATTTTCGACCCTCAAAAAGAAGGGGGTGTGGTGAGTGGTGTTAAAAACATATGAGCTGTTCCATACATTTTATTGCGTTACGTGTGCATAAATGTGCAAAAAAAATATGAGCTGTTCGCTCATATTTTTTTCGCATTTTCAGGGTTCATCCTATAGAAAAAGTTGGTCGTAACGATGGGTACAACGCTCTCACGAAATTCTTAGGGTTAATTTTTTAACACCTTGTATATTCATTTTTGGTTGTATATCGTATAAGACCGTAGAAATAAATACGTTAGAAAAAAAACATTTGTGGAAGAAAGAAAACCAACACTTTCCTTTTCTTCATTTATCGATATTTTTCTTTAACTAATGCTGCACAGATAAAATATTAAAATAAGGAGTCGGATACACTTACGTTGCTTAACAAATATCTTTATTAAAATTACACTTATTTAAAATAACTCATTTATTCGGAATGACTGTTCTTGTCATTGAAAGGGCCATGTTCAGGATAACTAAGGCCCATTTTTGCTACAAAACTATTACTTACGACTCCAGCACTGTGTAAAAGTGATTGAAACTTTTTCTTAGATTCTTAGTTTAAAGTAATACTTTGGTTTTGATTAAGGTTCTTTATAAATAAGGGCCTTATAATTTCAACATACACTTTCAAAACAACTTGAAGGCACTACTTCTGCCTTCTTCTGTGCTGGCACAATAAAGATGGCTAGCGACACGCTAAGAAGGAAAATGTTTGGGACCTTTATGGACAACCCCAATTAATTTGTTGTTATTTGCAAAAACAATTCACTGCTGCCTGACGTAATTAACAAATCCTTTTTACGACAGCTGGGAAAGGTTGACCCATTTAGAGGCACCCAATCGATTTGAGTTTCAAAAGCAATTAAAAACTCTCTCCCGATAGGAATAACATGTGAAGGTTTATAGTTATGTATACTGACGTCTATCAAAAAAATAAACAAAACCTTATCTACTACACTATTAGTATGATTTATACAGAAAGTGAAAACAGCATGTGTATACTTCAAGATAACAATCAAAACAAAATCTAGGAATAAATCAATATCTAATAAGCATTGTCAAATTTCGTGTCGCATTCCTGCATAATGCCATCCAAATATAGCCAAGATTTTTTAAGGTGAACAAAAGAAACACATTATTTATTCACGAGTTTTAATAAAAATTTACATAATTTTCTAAAAATAATTTATTTAATGTTTGATTGTATACTTTGTATGTTCTATTGATGTTAAGTTATTTGTTTTAAACTGTGGGAGACTTGCGGTATTTGCATGAACGTTAATAGTATCATATCTGGCACAATCTGTTACCAAACCTCTGTGGCGTTCAAAATTGGAACGCACTTTTAATCTCGCCTTACGTAGTGATGATAACTCTAGGTTTTCCCGCCACTCTCGTTGCCCGCCTACTAGGTGACAGTAACAACCGGTGGAGAGGATTCGGGAACTCAGCTACCGACTAGTTGCTCTCTGACATCTGCGATTCTGTACTACCTAATTATATTTACTACCGGAGTGATTACTTAAGTGATTCAGAACTATCTACACAGTGTGAAACAGTTTCATTTCTCAATCCATGGAGTTGACGACCGACATCCACACTTGATCACAAACAAACCTTTAATTTACCAAACATTTTGAAAAGTTTTTAACATAAATTGTCACTGCGTTAATATTGCGACATTTTCAACGATATAATTGGGCTCCTATATTACGCACTTTTGCCTTCAACTCACTCAATTAGAACATTAAAATATGTCAAAACTAGCAGCTGCCCGCCCGTGTGGTCCCTAATTTATTTTCTGAAATAAAAGCCTTAGTTACTTCTTTTAACATCAGCTATCGATCAGTGAAAGTCCTGTCAAAATCGGTCCAGCCGTTTGGGAGTTTAACCGGAACAAACAGACAGACAAAATTAACAATAGATTTTTTGTAATAAGTACCTCAATGTCACTTTCGAATGCATTTAGTAAAAAGCTGTTATTTTGTCGTTAACACTTTAATTTTACTTTTATTTATTTGTATAGATAACGTTGATTATCTTGAGATATTTTGAAGCAATCATTTGAAAAATGTATCACTATTGGTCTTTTCTTTATTAAAACCTCCGTAGAAGCCTCACAATATTGCTACATGATTGAATGATGTTGTGAATAGTAGATTGAATACCGATTACTATATCGTACAAATGTATCTTGTCATGGTGATCGATCGTCTTTTGTTAAAGCCTCTCGGCTTATGTCATTGTGACTTCGTGTGGATTATTTATTTGCAATCATTTCGCGATTACTATTTGAGATAACTGCTGATAAAACTGTCTTAACATCTTCTTCGAGGATTTGTTGGTGAGTTTTATTAGGTGGCTAGGATGTATTAATTTGTCTTACTAGTGCACAAACCTTACTGGGTTGTGGAGGTCAGATAGGCAGTCACCCCATGTAAAATACTGGCATTCAGCTGCATCCGGTTAGACTGGAAGCCGACCCCAACATAGTTGGGAAAAGGCTAGGCAGAATGAATAGTGCACAAACCTTAAAAGGACAGAATCGATTATTTTTATTTTTACTTTTGCCCAATTAATTGTCAAACTTTCGGGCTTCTGACGACCCTTAACTACTGACCAAGTCTTAACGTACTTTATGAGGCACGGCGAGGTCTTGTTATGTAAAGATTTTTTTTTTTACTATTAACAACATGAATTGACACAAAAAGCTTAGCTAAAGTCAAGTTTGAATAGGAAACACCAAAATTCTTCATTCCATAAAATAATCAGTGGGAGACCAACATACAAGATAAATTGACTTCGAATTTTACACTGAATAAATAATAATCTTATCAATACATCATCTTAATTTGTTCTCAAGACATTACGTTATTAATAATGATTAGGTATAAAGAGTTTATTAATTTCACCTTTGTCCTAAACAATTCGACAATGAATCGACTTATTATTTTATTGTAATGGAAGAATGTAAAAAATGTAGGACATGTCTTTGTCTTCAAATTTCTTTTATAAAAAAAAAATCATTTATTTCGGATAACTAATTGATCCATAATTAATTAAGTACAATACATTTACAATTAAAATAAAATAAATAAATAAAATTAAATTAAAAATTAATATGAATTGAATTAAGTGTTATAAAAAAAAAAAGTATTATAAATTGTTATTATTATTATTATTATTTATTTATTTTACATGCCTACTGCAGCACTTCCTAATATAAGGGCAGTCCAATCGTCCAGCAATCATCACTAGGACAGCATTGGAGCTGACCCGCACCCTGCGCACCAATGACGCGCACTGCTTGCGCATTGTGGTGTGAAAACAGTCGGTGCGCGCCTCCGCAAACATGCCCGATGCACTGCAGAAGCGGGGCAGCCCCAATACCGCCCTGAACGCGTTGTTGTACTGGACGCGGAGGGCACTGTAACTCGCCTGAGTATAGCTAGCCCACAGGCTACACGTGTACAAAGAAGTGCAGTATGCTTTGAAAAGTGTGATCTTGACTTGATCAGGTGGGTTATAATACGGCCGTGTAACTACTCAACAGTTCAACACTGTCTAGTGTTATACTGGGAGCCTGATTCGATTTCAGTTGATCAACTGGTAATTCGAAACCAACTTGAATTACAAATTCAGTATTTATATAGTAAAAATCGTCGGAGGAGCTCGTGGCCAAGTAACAACAGACGCACGGATCACTCCATCAGGTAATCTTCAACGAAACCAGTAAAATTCGAATAGAACAAATAACAAAATAAAATCCTTATTTTCGTGAGAACTTATCTACCTCATCCGATTCAGCCTGTACCTTGCTGTCTTTCTCAAGCGATGTCCTAAACCGAGATCCGTACCCCACAGCAGGTGCCCTTAGTGTGTAGTCGCTTAGTTTGGTAGTTTTTAATCCTTGGCTGGAAGCCTTAATTTTATTGAGGCATCCACAGGCTAGGTTGAACTGCAAGGTGCAACTGCATGCACAAAAAGAGAACTTATTTACGTTGAATGGTTGTGAGCAAATTCAACTAATGCGTGTTCTACCACTAAATTAATTTTTACAAAAAAATTACATGTGTTTCGTCACTTTATAACGCGACACTAAACCATAGCTTACCAAGCAACGTCTAGGACGAATATATCAAAGTATTAGCCTCGGTTTAAATTATTAACGAGGCAAAATTTATCTCAAACTCGCGAGGAGAAAATGAATGGTGGATGATATTTTACACATGCTTATAAATCCAGAGATATCGAGATAATACTTCAGGCACTAAGCAGCTAAGCGATAAGTAGATGAAGTATCTTTTTTATAAAGGGATACTTGTATAAGTACGCAGTTTCCAATAGATCTATGAAGGAGCTAAGAAGATGAATAATAATATACCCGATTCCATATTTACATGTGAATTGATTGTCTATGTTGTGAATTGATTATCATCATCATCATCAGTAGCAGTCCACTGCTCGACTTGTTGCATGCCATAATGAGCCTATAATATTCCCATTGTTGGACTCCATGCTGGAGAATGCATGCAGAATCCAGCTGAGAGGCTAGCTGGATTCTCGGTAACCTCCATCCAGGTGGTATCAGTCACCCAGCGAAAATCGGCGCTCCACCTAGCCAGAGTCGCAGCCAGAGTAGCCTAGTATCTATGTAATACCTACACATAAATATAATTTCCCATAAATGCTATTACAAATAAATATTTCAAAAAGATGAGATGTTGTCTCTTAATAACAATATACTCAATTACTTAATAAGTACATAAAATATATTGTTAATACTGGCACAATAGGAAAAAGTAAAGCTCTCAATTATAATGATAATGCTGACAAAGACTGCAATAATGAATTCTCTTGTCATGAGAATTATACCCTACGAGTGCTCAATGTAGCCTATAAAATTGTCTAGTAGTTCAGTGGACGTCTATGGGCAAATATGGTCACTTTATGGTCCGTCAAAAGGACGGGTTTAATGAAAGGGACGATTCGACTAATAAACTAATGGAAATGAGCCTTCAACCCGTCAGAGCCTAATAAAATTATGGATCTAAATAGGCCGTGCTTTGTAGTGTTGAGAGCATAAGTGGATTATTTATGATAATTAATGAACATGAATATGAATTTACAGTTAAGATCCAAGAAGTCGATAATGAATAAGAAATCGAAGATAATGCAGATCGTATATAAATGACTCACTTAGTGTTTTAGATGCATCTGACAGTTTTATGTAACTACAAGCTGGTTTGTCAATCAGTCTGTGTAGCTAATCACACTGTTCAAATAGAAATATACCTGTTTAGAATCACAACTTTGCACGAAGGTACAATTTCTCTTTGCAAAATGCGCAGTGAGATGGGTGCACAGCCTAAAAATTGATATATAGTTGAATTGTTTCCGAAGAAATCGTCGTCGGCAGACAAGACGAATGTTGTAACGCGCACAGACGCAAACCGATTAGAGCCGAAACATCCCGAGATAAAGCGATCCCACACGATGACCTTACACACGTTTCATTCATCATCTTCGTACCAAGTTAATTCAGTCAGCTCAATCGGTTCGAAAATTTGGTATGTATGTAGGCAGACTTTCTCCGGGTGAAATGGGTGTGAGAGAGGGGGACGCGACCTTGTTAGAGGGAGGTTGGCTTGGCACCTGCGCAGTATCCACTTGTCACTCTCCCACCGCCGCGTGCGCACCGCCGCGTCCGAACAACCACGCGACTCCCGCGCACGTGCGCTTTACTTTTACAACTTTTTTTTTTTTTTTGAAAAAATCTGTGGAACGTTTTTGTGTGCGAACTGTGTTGTGTTTGGAACATTGCTTGACTTTTCGTTTGCTGTTTTCCGGTTTTGTGTGTTCGAAGACTACGGTATGTTTGTTGATGATAATTAATTAAGATAAAGTTATACAATTACAATCGTTATTATTATAACCAAAGGGTAGTGGGACTATGATTGTCCTTCCATCGTATTTAGGTGTATGTTCAACAGCCATTTCCTGGATGCTAATGAGTTCCTGAACCGAAAACTCCATCTACATTGGCCTGAATTTGAACCTGTGATCTCATGGACGACAGCTGCCATAGCAGCCCTTGGACCAATATGGTGTTAATTCTGTGACCAGTGCCCTACGACGACTTTCAATAACTTTATGCGAAATTGCCAAATAACCTACATTGTCTATGTATTGTTATACTTTGTGTAATATTATGCAAATGGCTCGGACTTGAAAGCACGAAGCACAAGTCAAAATATTCATAAGACAGAATTCACATAGCTCATTAAAGTATGGTATATGGAGGGCGGCGACCATTTGGACCCTATAACTGTTAAACTTTACGCTGTCAACACCTTTGTCAATGGCATTGTTTGATGATTTGTCCATACTAATAAACACAGGAATTTTACCAATAAAAACCTGTTAAATGATGTAATAATCGTCTTTTATAGCTAGCTTTATTGTGTTGCTTCCATAAATATGGAATTTTACTTTTGTGAAAAGATAACTTATGCCGATTTTGCATATAAAATTCTGAAATACCGTAATTTACATGACAGTTAATTAGGTCATGGATTGTACCATCTCTTCTGATATGATAATGAAGTCATTTACTCCTCTTCGTATCGACTAATCGTTACAATAATTATGAAACCAAAGAAAAGTAAGATTACAAAGAGACAAGTTACCTACAGGTGGAAAACTATATAAGTTTATGTGAAATTAGTCCAGTTAATCATTCAGTAGCAACGCCTTAACAACACCTGCAATCAAGCAAAATTCAACTTTTAGAATTTTCTAATGTCATAACTTCTATATTGCACACATCTTGCAAGGAAATTCGCTCGTCCGTTTATCGAGGATGACATCCTTCGTAGAGATTTCTTTCGTTGACCTAGTTCTTTTTACAATTTCTACATTTTTCATATTTCTAGTAAGAACATGAAATTCATTACTGTGCCATGTGATTTTCATAGCAGTTCCTGTCCAGCTCTGTTCAGGTTTTTGGTTGAAGGTATCATTAGGTAACTCATTATCACAAGATAATGAAATTTAAGCTGATGATGTAAACGTAATATCTAAAGTCTATAATTATAAATTAAATAACAGTAAATAAGATATTACGAACAATCGTTAACTAAGAAGGAAACTCGATGAGTATTAACAGTGGAAACTTCGCAACTCAAGCTCAATTATTGATTTCCAAAGTAAAGGCGATATTAATAACAAGTACGACGATAATCGTAGACAAACTTGTAGATAACTAGTCTATTGCAGAACTATCGATGTTAGCCGGCAAGTTGATATTGAAGATGAAAACTTTGCCTGAATACAGTTTTCCAAACAAAATTAATAATAGAATCACGGGCAAAGAAATAAAATAACGCGTTACGAAAATTGTACAGAACAACTAATGCTCTAGTATGGAATTATCGACTTTACACGAAAAGTTGATATTGACGATGAAAACATAGCTCGTATACATTTTTTTGAAAGAAAAGCGGACATTAGAATTGCATCCAAAGCAATACACAGTACCCATTAATAGAAGATAAACGCCAAAAGAATACACAGAGTCACAAAATTCGTACACAAACGCTAATCTGTTGCGAAACTTTGACCTTACCGGAGTATTACTCCAAGTCTAGACAAGGAACATATTAGTATTCTAAAAGGGGACAACAGTTTTCCAAAAGAAAGTAGATATAGTCATTAATCATAGAAACACAGGCAAAGGAATAAAACACAGTGTTACGCTAATCGTACACAAACTTGTGCTAGTCTGGTGCGGAACTGTAGTATTCAGAGCGGATCGCCGCCGATGTGGGCCGGTCAGGTGCCCGCCCTCTGACGGAAATCTCATTCTATGTTATGTTGTGGGCAGAGAAATTAGTCTTTGGAAGAGTTTTTAAGTTCCGTGATATTAAAAACCGTATATATCTTAAGATTAATATTTCTGTGTTGTAGTTTTTTCTAGGTGAATAGTAGTTTAATGATTTAGGAAATTTCATCAAGTGCTTTCTTCACAATTTTTTTACCGGTTGTGCAGATGATAATAGACAAGAATATTGCTATTGATTTTCTTTACATTCGGGTAAATGTGAATAAGCGTGAAATGTGTATAATGTGAAAAGGACTAAGGAAGGAACATGAATGGGTTTTAGTCAGTAAGAGTCTGATACTCTCTGCCGCTCCACCCACAGCGGGAGAAGTCATTGGAAGATTTCCCACCCTCATAAAAAAGGGTAAATGTGAAATGTTATAGAAGTGAGAAGGAGACAATGTGAAGATTAATTAACATGAATAACTGGACTCCTTTATGATAAAGAAGATTGGCGATGCACTATAAGAGATCAGAAGACCAGACAAGGCTTAATCATCTACACAAAAATGTGGGTCAAAACAAAAACAACAGTTTTAAAAATCTCTACGAATACAGAATCCAAACACAATGAATTCACAAACCGTATTAACAGCCATCTAATCGCATTATTTATTGAATCGCCGTCAACGGTATAGTACGGTTCCGTTTCACGCTTACGGGTTGCGTAAACACCGCAGACTGGTAGCACGCGATGCCACGACCTTGACACTGGCCACTAAAGCGTATACTCCAAAGCCATTAGGTCGTCTTTTGTTCAGAATTCAATTGGTTACCAATTTTGAAAGGTTTTAAAAATGCTGAGGCATGATAATGCTGTCATCGTGTAGCTCAAGCAACGGTTTTCTAGAAAAGCGGTGGCCGCTACATAGCGTCAGCAATTTACAGGCGAATGACGTCACTAAAACGTTATTTAAGAATGTAAGTTTGTATGTTTTCCTCTAGAGAGTGTTTTTTGACACCGTAAAGTGTAGGCCACTGGTATTTTAAGAAACTGTAGCTTCATGCTACACGACATACCGATAATGGTTTTTTAATTTTGATGATGATTTTTTGAATGCTACTTGTTAGTAGTTAGCACGGTCCGTTCCACTCTTATACGTTGTAAACAGTGAAGACTGGTAGCACGCGATTTGGCACGACCTTGACACTGGCCATTAAAGCGTGTCGTCTTTTGTTTTGGGATTCAATGACGTCCAATTTTGGAAGATTTCGTAACTGAGGAGGTGTTAGTATTGGCAGTAGCTTGACTATTTCAGGACCAACTTTTCGATTGGTTATTCAAGATTAATTTGTAATATCCTGATTTATAAGTATGTTCTTGGAGTTTCTTGTTCATTGTTCAACTTTCGACTAACTGACTGACTCCTTGACAAATCAAAGTGCCTGTAGATAATTTAATTGAAATAATTGATTTGAGTTTCAGTTTTAAGTAGCATTCAATCTGTAATTATTGACGGCAATAAATTTACTTTGTAAAAAGTTCTTTAGCAGAACGATTTTCTATCCTCTACAAATCATCCAAAAATGTATTTTCATCAGTATTTTTATTAAAATAACGCTTTAATTTATGTTAACATTATTAAAATATATGAGAGATCCTTTATCCCTTTTATCCAACGTGGAAAGTGCTTGCTCATTCATATTTTCCCCCTTTCAGTCGCCGACAAAAATAATGAGGTGCTTTTTACGAAATTATGTTCGCAATTTAGGATTGGTGTTACTTTATAACGAAGTTCGGTTCGTTTGGTGCTTGGATATTTACTTAAGCCAAATGGTTGGTGGCCAATGGTTTAATTAAGCCATTTTAAGTTTAAATTGGATTTTGTGAACAAGAAAATGTATGTATTCATTTTATGTAATTATATCTTTGAGACTAAAAACTTTCTCCACATATCAAAAGCTTTTTTGAGAAGATTATTTAATCTGTGGTTTGCTTATACATATATTATAATATTTGGAGTTTAGGGGCCAATTTCACCATTGAAACTGAACGCGATTAACAGCTGTCAGTATCATTCGTGGATCTTTGACAGTCGTTACGGGTAGTCAGAAGCCTGAAAAGTCTGACAGACAGTCTTACCAAGGCGTATCGTATTACCCAGTTACTGACTGGGTTGTGGAGGTCAGATGGGCAGTCGCTCCATGTAAAATACTGTCTTTCAGCTGCATCCGGTTAGACTGGAAGGTGACCTAACATAGCTGGGAAAGGCTAGGCAGTGATTGATTTTAGCATAAACATATTTATACTAATCAAACATTACACGGAAAATCTCTGTACCTTAACAATATAATCAAATAAGCGATCTCACAATTTCACTGCAAATGTCACGGTATATTTTACAGGTTCATTCGGTCATTCATTTTTTTTAGCTCAGTGAATATTTTACTTCGCCGTTCATTCAATCGATTACGCAGTGATTGTGACGAATCGTTTTACTCTACTTCTGCGTGTTAGCAAATTTGTATAATGTTTCTATTGAATAACATTGCAGGTAGTATACTTAGTGATGGTCGACTTAGTATTTGTCTAGTATTAGCTCAATAATTTGTGAATAATAGTAAAAGAGTCGTCGGTCTATTTAATTAATTAGAAAACTAGTATAGCTACTAAACTTCTTGTTCCTGTTTGCCTAGCTAACCATATTTTTTAAACCATGATACTTATTCTTCCAAAAATAAAATTGAGATAAATATACAATAATTTATCCAATTCTTCTGTACAATCTCGCATATAAAACTTTTAGACATATGTGAACCACAAATGCGTAGAACTCTACGTAATCATTTATATTCAGTAATCCACCATGCACCATGCAGTCTTAAGGACGTTTTCCATGAATTGCAGGTCACATGTCTTCGATTAGTTCTAAGACATGCTGGTTTCCTCACTTTATTTTTCTCCTTCGTTGTGAGAAGATTGGTGATGAAATTACGCAAAGTGAATCGCCTGTCTGGGTTTAAACCTACAACTCCCAAGTCGCAACCGTTAGCACTGGAACAGCACTGCTCTCTTAGTAAATACTGGGTGTAACCGAAAGGGTATATACATACAAAAGCATATGCTACCACCACCAAACAGAACAACTTATACTATGGGCCAACTCCGAAAAAATCAGCTGTTCCCTTCATTTCGACGAGTCACGTGACCAAAAATGGTAAGAACAGCAGATTTTTTTTTGCGATTTCGGAATTGGTCCCATAGTAAAAGTTGTTCAGTTTAGGGGTCTGTAGCATATGCTTTTGTTTGTATATACCCTTTCGGTTACATCCTGTATAGTTACTACACGAATTTTATTATGCTCTTAATCACTTGAGAGACGGCCTCGGAACATTAACAACTTCATACTTCACTCACGTTCAGCCGAGACAATCGACAACTTTGTCAAACAATGGGATATTAAGCATTGCCTTATATTCAGAGAAAGTTGTTTTCAAAATGTTGACTGAAAGTGTTCGTGAAAAATAAGTCGAAACGAGTCGAGAAGTGAAGGGAAGGGTGAGGACCACCGCTTTTTTATCTGATTAAAATAATTACGAAGTTTAAGTTGAGTTGTAATACTTTTTGGCAATTACGTAGATATATTTTTTTAATTTGCCAATAAGCTCGGCAAAATTTTGACAGCCAGGGATAGCTTGATGTGCTGGCGTCTATACATAAGGAGGCATGTTGATACTTGGTAGACATATTATCAAGATATAGGTGAATTGAATTGTAATTTGATTGACAAACTTTGGTAGAGGTAAATCAGTCATTTGATATAATTAATATTATCGTGGTTTACTTTGTTAGTTACGATATAATGATATAACGAACTAAGAGGGGCAACTACCTACCATTACAAAAAAAAAAAAAAACAAATTTATGCATAGAATATTTTACTATTTAATAACTTTAAAGTTGACATTTTAATTAAATAGTAAGTAATAATTTTTAATTTTATAATTTTATTTTTAGCTGTTTTAATAATTCAAATGTGTGAGTGTCATGTGCTATTGTAATAATATGGACTGTATTTATTACTGAAATAAATGAATTAATAATAATAAATAATTTACCTACCTAGTGTAGCTTAAATGTATCCTCTAAGTTTAGTCTTAATAATTTCAAGAACATTCGTTCAAATTTAATAATATATCTCTTTTAACTTTATGTATGTCACCGAAATGAGAACGAAGAAAAAAAAAGTTAAGTAAGTGTTTTGTATACCTACATAAATTAAAATTAGTCAAGCTATGAAAATCCTTATTCCTTTTATCAGAGCTTTGATCAATAATACAATCTCTTAAGTTATTTTGAAGTCAATTTTTAACGAAGCAACTTTAATAAGTTAATTCTGTTAAACAATTTAGGACTTTAAACTTTAAAAATAACTTAAATGAAATGTAGGTATCCTATTCTCGCTTGTTAGCGGGATTGTCCGAAACGGTTACCATTACCCCGGATCATAAAGGGTTAAGGAAGGAACATGGATGAGTTTTAGTCAGTAAGAGTCTGACACTCCCTTCCGCTCCACCCAGAGCGGGAAGGGTCATTTGATGCATTCCCACACTAAAAAAAAGGTATCCTTGCATCCAACAACACAACACATTAACAGTACTATTTCTAATCTTAAAACACATCACAAATACTTAAACGAAACTTAACACTACTAACCAGCATAATTACAATAAAGCACAGGCTCTCTAATTAAGTAAACAGGAAACGTCTCGTGCGTCGGTATTCGTTTAATCACAGTTTAATAGTTACGTTAATGGGTGAAACTCATCTCCGCGCTGACCGACCCATCTGTTTTTGTATAGTTCGTCTGCGTCCGCACTTTCCCCGTTTAGATACAGATTAATGGGGTACGATTTAAATTGGATATGTTTATCGTGATCTTTGAGGAGTACACGAGTTGGATTGGATGATATTTTAACTGATCAGCGAATGAGTATTAACTGTCCTCCGTCTAGAGTAGTCACAACTGCCCTGCTTTATCGATATATCTGGTTTTGTTTCTTTCTTTCAACTTGCCCCGTTCAGATACAAATTAAAAGGATACAATTATTTATTTACAATAATAACAACTTAAACTATACTTAAATTAAATGAGTATCTAACTAACTATATACAAATAAATACAAAACCAGAAAGGACACTTAGGCGTCGAAGTACTCATCCGCATCGCTGTCGTCCGGAAATGTGCCCAAAAGACTGGCAGCATTGCCAAGTTGATACAAATTGATTTGGATATGTTTTTCGTGGTCTTTAAGTAAGCATTACTATTCGATTTTAGTTTTTCAACCAGTTATCTTTAACTGAGTTGAGCGTCCAGAGTAGTAATAATATTACATCCTGTTTTTCAGCTTAAGGTCTTTAAAAGATTGACGAAACTATCATCTTTTCTGGTGCTGTGAATGCGATGTTGATTTAGGTTGAAATGTCAATGGGTCAGAAAATATAGTCTAATATAGTAAAAGTCTGTCCACTGATTAGTCAGTGGATAATTTTAAATTACCCCTTTCTAGGAAAAATCATTGAGCGATGAGAGATTTTGATTTTTTAAATAATAGGTAAACCCATATAAATATAGGTGTCGGGACTATCCTGCTATAAACCCAACATGGCACCCGTAATTAGCTACTGTACCCTAAAGGCTAGCTTTTTTGACAAAACTCTTGCATGTAAATGAATTCATCTACATATTTTGATACGGGTTACTCAAAGCTGCTATCTATTCGATTATTTCAGTCTACTAAAATTGCTCAGCGGATGCCCGCGAAATTTAAAAATTAGAAACAATTAATGATCACAATTCAAAAATTTGAATTTCGCGGGCTACGGCTAATATGTGTTTTTATACTACCATTTCTAATAGTTACTACACGCTATTATATTATTTATATTATATCAATTGATCGAACCCCAAATCACAGGGCTATGTCGACTTAATAACTGACCGCCATCTTTATATTCAATTCAACCGAACTTTCTCTAGTTAGAGACTGATTAATTGAATTCAATTTATTTGAATTTTATTTCGTCGTTATCTAAAGGGCTAAGGTTTCCTGCACGAACATGTTATGTCGGTTAATCGAATAATTACATCGATTATCTGTGAACTCCGAGATTTTTTAATCGATTAGACGTGGTGTAGTGGGTGGTTTGTTGGGTAGTTTGAGAAATATTATTCAATGGTATTTTCTAGTTTTTTTTTTATCTTAAACAATTATCTGTGTAGACAACAATATTTTACTAAGAAGAGATAAAACTAAGTTATTGTAAGGTTCGAGATGTACAGAGGCCAGCACATCAAGTTACCCCAATCTGTCAAATTTCTTTGATAGTTTTTCAACTTTTTTTTAAAAGAATAAGGTTGATTTAACATAGAGAAAAAACCAACAGTTAGTTTGTGGTAACTTGATGTGCTGGCGACTTTTTAATAAAAGTGGTGGCTTCGGTCAACTGAGAGCAAACATCTCATAAACAACAAGCCACACCCACATTTCTGCCTTCCCTTTGTATCCTAAACCTCTCAACCATAGACAAAACAACCGTAGATAACAATTTGAAAAATCTAAATGTTGCCAGTACAAACTAAGACACGGCCTTTTAATTTTTTTTTATATTACAGTTTCAATTCTACAAAGACGCTAATAGTCAAAACGAACAAAAAACCCATGATCACACCTTGTCTATTACATCATTCCACAAATCCCTAATGGAGAAACTAGTATAAGTTTTGTCTACATAATGTGGAACGTTCACACAAAGTTTTTGCCGCCGTGAGAAGACCGATTTAAATTAATTTCTATTTAATGTTGGGAGCCAACTTGTATTATATTTGTTGGTTGTAAAATGGAAAGTAGTAGAGCAACTGTTTAAGTTATTGATCTGCTAAGCAATTAAGTTATTTTTTACTGCTCCACGCTCGATTTCCTCGACGTAGTGATAATTGATGGTTGTCAAGCTTTGATTTAATACCTAGTACTTAAATGCTAGTGGCTTTTTGTTAGGAAGTATCTTGAGCTTTACGGAAAGGGTTATTCCGACATCATAATATATTACCATCATCTCTAGTCTCATCTAGGCTATTAACGGCACATTTTGGCACAGGATGATCAATTGATCGTCTATTGTTCACACAATTTAAAAATATTTAAAAATGACATATGATTAATATTGTCGCTCTTAGTATTTCAGGACTCGCTCTTGATTCGCTTGTTTTTTATGTAGCTTTATAATGTAACCTAGTTGATATACTAAATTTTATCCTGCTATTATCTTTGCATTTAATTTACTACATTTTTCATAGATTCGTCCTCAAAAACTAAATTAAATTATGGCCGCCCTCTGCAACATGACTAAGCCAACTTCGACGGCCCCAGGCAATCAGTTAGTAACTGTGTTTAAAAACTATTAATTTTCATCCAACGTGGCGATGAATAATTATTTTTAGGCGCGACTATGTCAATCCATAAGGTGCTAAGTTAACTGATTGGATGTTCAAGACTAATCGCAAAAAGAATGGGCCAAAGTAGCCATTGACTGGATTGTGAAGAACGGCGACGCGGTAGGCCCAGACGAACTTGACTCTTATCTGAAGTATTGGCCAAAGGTGGAACAGGACAGAGAAAATGGAAGGACGGAAGGGAGACCTTTGCACTGAGATATAACAGACTTATAATAATAATAATAATGCCCAAGGCTGGTTTGAAAGAGATATAAAAACAGAGGTACCACTAAACGGATGGTTTAATCAGATCATGTGCCTTGGTGGCTTGCCCCAGGGACGCCCTAAACTGAAATCCGTACCCCTTAGTGTGTAGTCGCTTAGTTCTTTAGGTTTTAAGCTCTGGCTGAAGGCCTTAATTAATTGAGTCGGGCAAGTCCGGCCATACCTCCTAGGTTGACCAGCGAGATGTCGTAGACAAAAAAAGAACTATACGGATGGATGCGAGAAGCTTCGAACAGGTAGAAGTGGTGGTGCCTGAGGGAAGCCTATGTCCAGCATTGGACGTCTTTCCACCGAATTGATGATGACGTAGCATAATACTGAATGACGCGATGTTTGTGTGCAAAGTTATGGCCCATAAAATTGACTGTCCGCAAATATTAAGCAATTTTAGATTCCGTGCCCCCTCCAGAATTTCTCGCAATCCTATAACGCCACTCTGCCCTCCCCAGAGAAGAACGGTTTTAGGTGCAAATTCTCCCTATGCGAGGTTCTGCAGGGTTGTGAATGATTGCAGTGATCGGATCGACCTCCACTTCGACAGTTTAGGCAAATTGAAAGCCAGTTTTTATAAGTATCTTCCCGAACTTTGAGTCTCTTGGCCCTGCATTATCTCGCTGGGTGAGTGAATTTAGGCTACATATTACATAAATATTGTACCATCTAGTTTTATTCGGTTTAGTTTGTTTTTGCTTGAATGTGTTTATCTTAATTTTGTTTTAATTCTAATGTCAAAGTAAGTTTTAAGTCTAATGAACTTATTAAGCTCTACTCAGTGTAACTTTATAATATAGTCTTTTACTTTATTTTTTCGTAAGTTACGACAACGTTTTCTGTGCATGCAGAGTTTACCTTACTTATAGATAAGTGATTGTTACACTTTATTCTTATTGTTTGCTTCTGTGTAATTTGATTGTACCAGTGTATACAATTGTTGGTGAACCTAATAAATAAATAAATAATATGAAGTTCTTAAGGATAAAGGGATACTTTTGTTAAGCAAAAAGAAAATTTGTTTATAAACTTTACGATAAACTTTACTAACGATTAGGATAATTCGCCGTAAATCTAACTAAACTCGGCTGAAATATGCCCAAAAATATGTAGATAAAAAGAGGACAAAACAGCTTCCAACACCTGGGGGACATTAAAATAAATGAATTATTCAGTGAAAAAAGAACTCGATATCCAGTAATTTTACAGTTAAGCTTACACCACGAGAGAATACTTTACTTTAACATTTTTTACATAGTTCTATTCTGCAACAGTAATAAATTCGTTCATTTACGTCACCCTGTAGCCTTAAAAGTAATAACCGAAAAAAAACAACACCTTGTATAATAAAATGAAGACGTCTAGCTAGAATGGAACCAGTATAGAGAAAGTTCATGTTGTCGGGGGTCATCTTGCTACGGACTCACATACCATTGGTGTTAATAGATTGTGTTTATAGGCGACCGGCGATGTATCACAATCATTTACATATAAAACTAACGATAATTTGTTGTACGATACATTTGGTATGATTAGAGGGTAGGTGTTAGAATTGGTAAATGGGTAGGTACATACTCAGTTGTGGGTTGAATGTATCAGTTTCAAGAATTAGTGTAGTATTTGCAGATGATAAAATGATGATTAATAGCGGATTGTAGCGATGAAACTAAACGCGATCAGATCTAAACCGCGATTAAGAACTGTCAGTGTCAATATTCCTTAGCAATTTTGACATTGCCAGCTCTTAAACTCTGTTTAGATGCGTTAAACGCGTTCACGTTTATTGGTAAAATTCATTATACGTTAAGGCACAATTTTGATTAAAGTGATTAAAAATGCCACAGTATACTCTGAAAGTACACTTCGATATTATTAAAGATGAGCAAGGCTATGCACTTGAACAAAATGGAAGAGACCTAAATCTCACTAAAATTGATTCGTAGTACCCAAAACCCGCTAAATCTGGTACAAATTCAAACATGTACAGAGGCCAGCACATCAAGTTACCACAATCTGTCAAATTTCTTTGATAGTATTCCAACTTTATTGCAAAGACATAAGGTTCATTTTTAATTGAGAAAATTTGACAGATGTGCTGGCGTCTGTACATATTTTCACTTATATTCACAGCTGATCTATGCTATAGTAATCTCACCATGATATCTAAGCTGAAGTGAGTGTAAAGTGAGCTGTCCTTCCACTTAACGCTAGGTATTGACGGCCTTCTTTAAACTCACTTCGAGTTCACGGTGAGATGTATACAGAGGCCAGCACATCAAGTTACCACAATCTGTCAAATTTCTTTGATAGTATTTCATCTTTATTGCAATGACATAAGGTTCATTTTTAATTGAGAAAATTTGACAGTTAGGGGTAGCTTGATGTGCTGGCGTTTGTACAGTCGGCTGATTCTGTGGCGTGAAGTTAGCTGTCATTCCACTATCGCTAAGAATTTACACTATTCACAGCTCACCTTAAACTCACTTCACATTCGTCATCACGGTGAGATTTTTACAGAATACCACTACAAAATAGCATATCAGATATCAACATATAAAAATAAGGTCAATTCACTCGTTATCGGCTCGTGTGAGAGCTATTAGTGGCAGACGCGGCGTCTCCGACCTTTATGTAAATTGTACCACATGATTCTCTCTTCCGTTATCGTGAGAATGCGAGATGATGTGTGTGAAATGGCCCTTATAGAGTATAGATTTTATTCTATTGTATTTTATTCACTTCAAAAGTGAGATGTTTTACGTAAAAACTAACCTAGCAAACAGATTTTTCAGTGTTTAGCACAAACTTTTTCAGCAAGATTATCCGAAAGGATTACCGCTACTCCGGAACATAAAGGGCTAAGGAAGGTACATGGATGGGTTTTAGTCAGAAAGAGTCTGGTACTCATTTAAGGGATTCCCACCCTCAAAAAAAAGCACTAGGTTTTGAAACTTTTGATGGTGTAACAGGTAAGATTAAAAGAATAAAAAAAAATACGCTAAGTTAAACAAACACAACTGGCAAAACTACATACCTAACACAAAAAAAGCATCATCAATTCGCACAAAAACACCATTTCACGGCGTACAATTCGTATTCAAATAAAAAATACACGTCAACAAAAAACACAATTCATCGAATTGAGATGTCCAATGAGTACCATCAATGTCCACACTAGAAAGGTTTTAAGCGGAACAGTGACAGCGAAAAAGAAAATAAAATAAGCCTTTTTTCGCGATGTCAACGTCAATACATTTCGTTTTCGACGTCATTCACGTTAATTGGAACGGAATAGTGTTGTGTGTGTGCGGTATTTATGTCGATAGATAAACTTGATCGATGTATCGAACAAAAAATGTGTAGATTATTGTACCGATTGTGCGTTGATGAGTCAGTTGACATTTTGACAGGTAGAATGTAAGGTGGGTACTCTAGTTTTGATCACATGAATTGAAATTGGTTTTGATTAAGTTGTATTTGAGAATTTAAGATCTTAATAATGCTCATGATTGCCAAAGATACTGTCTAGCATCAAACGTCATCAGCGTCTCGAAATACTATTGTTTAGTTTCATATCCAAACAACTCAGTGAAAACCCCTCATCGAAGCTCAGTTATATCTGACGCGTTGATTCTTATCCGACTCAATGAAAG
Source organism: Hyppa rectilinea (assembly GCA_951799385.1). Taxonomy (NCBI): domain Eukaryota; kingdom Metazoa; phylum Arthropoda; class Insecta; order Lepidoptera; family Noctuidae; genus Hyppa; species Hyppa rectilinea. The sequence goes on along the minus strand of OX637312.1, from coordinate 14,122,032 downwards.
TTCAATGTTAATGTTAACTAACTGGCAGCTTTGTTACGTCAGTGACTGAAAGGACAATCGGTTGCGTCCGGAACAGTGACGAAACGAGTCGAGCGCGGCGCGGGCGCAGGCCACTGACAGCGAAAGTGTTATAATTTGCTCACTGGCCTTTCGGCAGCCTTTGTTGATGTCAATGTCGGGGTTGAGTTTAAAAATACGTCAAATTTTGATGAATTATATTTCGTTTTCGTAAATATTTAAAGTAGATTCCAATTATGTACAGTTAATTTGATCATGCAATTAAGTAAAAGCAACAGTGACATATAATTGGATAATTTACTTTATCAACTTCAACTTATTATTAACACAGATAGTAAAATTATTACCGATATGCCTTAACATCAAAATGACGCTATTATAAATCAATTCCTACTTTCCTCAAAAAAGCGTAAACACAAAAAAGGCAGCACGTCAACCGCCTTCAAATTAAATCGAGTTTCTCGATACACGAAACTTCAAAAAAGGCGAACGTTTTTTTACTAAAGGTGCATGGGAACATATCTACAGCGAAAGCACGATTGGATCGAGCCTCTAATTGACATTTACAAACGATCTTTTGTTCGCCGCGCAACTATCGATATTTCGAACAATGTGTGCACGTCATTATTCATTGTTTGATTTTACTATCTTTTAATTATTCTATCGCTTCGCACTCGATTTCGCACGGAAGACGTATTACTAATTAATAGCAATAAAGCAGCAGATGAGTAAATTTTGCGTGATCGAAGCTTTTCTTCTGTCATTTGTTTTTGGGCATGCTTAATGAGTCGATCAATCAATCAACTCAGCCTACTGCATTTGTCATTACAGCTAGGATAAATTGTCCTACATTCGTCGTTGCGTCACTTCTTTAATGATTATATGCCTACTAGCGGTTTCCCGCGCCTCGGTAGAAAGTTATCTAAAATTTTTATTACAAACTTCCACCCCCTATTTCACCTCTTTACGGGAGAAGTTTTCTAAAATCCTTTCTTAGCTAACGTCTATTACTTACAATCTACCCCTGTGCCAAATTTTATCTCCGTAGGTCCTATAGCTTTTGAGATTTCGTGATTAATCCGTTACTGAATATGAATGACTGACCTTTCGCTATTAAGTATATTCAACGTTACATTTGTTAAGCAGAGAAAAACCTGAGTTCAAAACAAGCTATATTATTGGACCGATCAGACCAATTATTTAATTAACATTTCTAATAGCGTTTTCCGCTATCCTCAATGGCATTGGTCTTGCATGTTGTCAAGATTGCATAGTACTAGATATTGTATGGATACAATGTAATAAAAGTATTTTATTATGATTGCGCGTTACGCGTAATTTTTATAACTGTCAGTTCCGACAAAATGTGGTCGAAAAAGAAAAAGAAGCAATTGAATTTGGGATTACAATGTTTTGTAAACTTGATTTAACTACCTTCCTATGAGTAAAGTAATTTACGTTAGAACATAACATAACTTCAAGCCTGTATTGTCTGAAGGATTAGGCAGAGATGTACAGAGGCCAGCACATCAAGCGACCCCAAACTGTCAAATCAATTTATTCATTTTCAACTTTATCACAAAAGAATAAGGTTCATGTTCGATTGGGAATATTTGACAGTTTGGGAGAGCTTGTTGCCTGTACCTAATAGTGCACCCACATTGTGTGTGCTACCTATTGCCATCATTCGAGCACAAATCCAGACTATCTAATAACACTTTGCCTAACCTGGGAATCGAACACAGGACTCATACGCAGTAGTAGAGCTTGCTACCACTAGACCAACAAGGCAGTACAAATTAGTCAGTTTTAATTATGTAATGTCAACTCACTGGCAGGATTGCTTTTAGTGATTGGCTTTTAATGATGGAATAATTCCCGTAATATCGACTTAAAAATAAATATCATAATTTGTCCTCATTTTCATTACGAACTTTTATTTACGTTACCAGCATTCTTCTTATTACCAATTCATTTTAAGTAGTCTATTTATTTCCATTCTGATTCGAAACACCTTTAAATATTGAGTGACTGCTTCATTATAAGTATGTATGTTGTAATGTCATGTATCTCGTGTGCCCGCCCAATCGATTAAAAGCGAGCATGAGTTTGCGCCGGACTGCGGCGAGCTTTTGATAGTGATGTGCCAAATTTTATTCGTGTAAAACATCGATAGATACATTGAAAGTTTTTTTTTATATTCGACGGATTCTATAAATAAACTTGAAGTTTGTTTAGAAGATTCGCTAATTGGATTGTTAGCAAAACATTGAATTGATTTGAAGGTCGTTAAACTTTTTGAAATTGACTCTCTATTTGATGGTTATTATAATTACATGTAGAATCATTTGGGCCCTTTATGACTGCATATTTAATTTACCAATTAACAACTTGAAAGGGCTAAGTACTAACAGCTGCACAGGTCGATCCATCAGGTTAAGCTACGCTTGCCGGGGTTTAAGGTGGATGGATGACCATCTTTACATACCGGGACTCCTCCGAGCCTTGGAAAGCACGTTAATCCGATGGTCCCGGCTGTCATTTGTGCATCTTTGACAGTTGTTACGGGTCGTCAGAAGGCCGAAAATCTGACAGCCAGTCTTACCAAGGGGTATTCGCCCAGTTACTGGGTTGTTGAGGTCAGATAGGCAGTCGCTCCATGTAAAATACTCGTATTCAGCTGCATCCGATTAGACTGGAAGCCGACCCCAACATAGTTGGGAAAGGCTAGGCAGATGAACAACTTGAAAGGGTTTTGTACTGGGCTTTTGTATTCAAATCATTTCAATCAGGAGTTAATTGACATTAGTGTCTTCAGCGCTTTACAAAGCCATCAATCTAGAAGTCATACATTCTGGTCTTATCTCCGTACCTTCAATTCATTTCCCACGTCAAATTAAATGGAATGTCATCCGCTGATAGATAAGGTGCGTAACATTGATATCGATATTCACAGCGGTGGTCTTGTAAACATCGATACTCGGTATCACTAATTAGTAGCCGGTGAAAGTTACCGACCGACTGACCACAATCCGAGTCCGATGTTTCGGTTGTGTCGATTGTAGATCGATTCTACTTTCGTTTTTGACTACTCTTACTTACCGCTCACCGCGAGTCGATAGTATGATTTATTTCGTACTTACGTTACATAGTATAATTATACGTTTGGCTACGAATTTGTTACGGTCAGTCACTTGCTGCGCCGGGTTTTGTTTAATTAATTTTAGCTTACATTCATTAATAACTATCTGTGCTGGGCGTTGTAATTGAACTAAGAGTGCAAAGGTGCGGCATTGGGAAATTTCTTGTCGATAAAACTGGGATGAGTCAATTTAATCGATACATCTGTCCGAACACAATAAAGCAATTACCAACACTTTATCATTGTTAACAACTTCAAATATTTTGGTCGGGAAATATTTGAATAAACAAATTATGCCACAACTCTGATGCAAATAACAGCTTTTATGGATATGATTGATCATATAACTGTTCATAATAAATATGAAAAAGATTTAGTTAATCGGATATGAATACCAGTCAATTAAAGAGTCGACGAAAATAACCAAAACGCCCGTCGAGTTGATGAGTTCGGTGAGAAGCGACTGGTTGTGGTTAGGCTTTAAAAACAGCGAATAAAGCACAAATTATAAACTATTGATAATAATTTGTTTATTATTTCGATAATACCTTGGCGTTTTTATGTCGTCGTCATTATTAATAAGAGCTGAGAGCTGTGCGACTCGCTTATTTATTTCTTGCCTTTTCTACTTTATCGCTTCTACGAGATCTTCAACTATCAAGCCGATTATACCAGATTTCATCTACTGATGGGTACTTAATGTTTTATTTTACCGCCAGCGTAGTCAATCTAAGTAATCTCTGATGGTTGTTCGTCTAACACGTTGTTCAATCAAGTAAGAAGATAAACACCTTTAAATTAGACAACATAAACCGTTTTACGCCCTACTATCAACCAAAATCTCAATTACCGGCACTGTCAAATCCCATTCCCTCTTAAACCTCTCGTAAAACCGTTAAAACAGATTCAAATGCAGTTCACACTTCCATAAAACGTTCCAAGCTCGATATGTTTTTATCGTTCGCTTATTCTGAGGCCTAACAGTCTCGACGACGCTGACCTCTGGATGTGGGCCAGCGGGTCTTCAATGTGGGTTTATGATGCAGCCCCACAGGTTCTCAGCCGCTGTGGGTGCCTTCATTGTGTGGGGCAATTAACACTAACTGTCAACGTTTCCTAGGATTCCATGTGAACACTCCGTCAATAGGGATTGTTGTATTTAATTATTATGATTGTTTCTGTTGTTTGTTGTTGTAATAAGAACTGTATCTAGTTTGTCTAGTTGTTCATGTGTATGTTTATGAGCTTTGTAAGTTCTATCGGGATTTATATTTGCTTTACTTATATTAGTAGATTCGTTGCAAAATAGAATTTGCGATAATGTATTGTTTTCATTAGACGATACGGCTAGTTTGGACCAAAGTTCGTTCTAACTAACCTTGAAACTACTCAAGCTTTTACAAGTTACAATCAAGTTAGGTTAGGTTAGTTACGATACGGGAGAAGTAGAAAAAATATTGTATTATCGAGGGAATACTAGTATTTCTGCCAACAACAAACCTCAGAATAATGCTAAGGTAAACAAGAACTTTTACAAAAGTAAAATCTGTCGAGAAACTTGTGTGCCCAATAGTACGGGGTTCTCAGTCACGTAGGTAAATATTGATAACTTTCCAAGCAAATATTTAGTTTGCCGTAGCACACTTACTCAATATAATATCGCCAAGCTAATATGCCAATTAAAACACTCCAAGATAATTCTGGTTTTAGCGAAAGCAAAAGTACGAGATCGAGTGTCTTTGACCGCGAGGTTCGACTGACGAAATTGTAACTGAAAACTTAATATATAACTGTCTTTGTCGCACGCTTGATTGACGTGTATGTCTGTCTTTCTTTAAATCGTGACGCGCCTTTGACAGTTTGACATCAGATCCTCGAAATCCTAGAAGTGTCAGCGTCGGTGAAAGTGTAAATAAAGAGTTTTCGGTCGAGAGCGGTTCGTGATTTCAAAGGCACTTCAATTTGTTTTCCTTATATTTTTATTTATTTCCTTTCCTGTTTGGAAGTGCTACATTTTTGGGTAATTGGACGGATTCTTCGTTTCGTTCATTTATTTAGTTGCTTTCAAAATTTACGTACCTACTTACCGAAACGTATCGATTTTCTTTCTTTCCTATGATGTACTTATTGGCTTCCATATTAACACCAACTATCTTCTTCAGTTCATTGATCTACCTTGTTGTAATACTACAATCTTTTAATTCTGATTTGTAGTTATTATGGCCACTACCACATCAGTCATTCCAAGTTTACGGACTTCCGTAACAGAGACCAAACTAGTCTATAATATGGCCGTGTCATCTTAACTTCGACTGAAACTTTCATGCGCTAAGTTTTATGAGATAGTGTCGGAACGTGATCATTATGGTAACAACCTAACAGCCGTAACTTTAGCAGAACTGACGTTGATCAGTTTTAGAGTTCTGTATTTCTAGAAGTTATAATGTCAGGTTATATAAACATGACATTATACCTACGTTATGATTTAATCAGACAGATGTCCAACTGTCATAAATTATATACATATGTAATCAGCTATAGAAGGATAAACATAAACATGAATGACAGCCGGAACCAACGGCTTAACATGCTTTCCGAGGCACGGAGGAGTCTCAATATGTAAAGATGGTAACCCATCCACGGACCAACCCCGGAAAGCGTAGCTTAACCTGACGGCTTGATCCGTGTGGTTGTTATTACTTAGCCACGTATTATTAGTAGTTATCCCCCCCCAGCTAGGTCATAATCAGTAGTAGATATTAACTAGCTGCCATTCATGAATTTTGAAACATCGCCTCTATAAAGCTGTCCATAATATTCATGAGTGCTTTCACCGTCCCCTAAAACTAGCGAAGGGTTTATTTGACACGAGTAATTTTAATTTTACTCGCATAACAAGGAATAAGTCCATGATCTTTCATTCATTGAATAAATCTTCCAAATTCTTTTCACTATTGCTTTACCCTTCCGTTAAACCTTATTATTTCCTTAACATTATAAAACCAAATTGGTTATAATAGTTTTCATTAAGCGTATTGTTACATACTCCAACCTAAAGCTTTTAATCCGTACGAAACCTTTATTAATTTTCTCTGAACACGACCTCCCCAAATCTCTTGATTAATCTTGAATAATAAATCAATTCGAAATTGCTCGTACCGCCATCTGTAGGTAGGTAGGTAACTGAAAGTAAATCGCGACAATGTAAACTGAGATACAGTTTACATTGTCGCGATTTACTTTCAGTTTCGTTGTGTGCCCCTGCGCAGGTCAACGCTCGGTAAGTTCTAGTGCGCGATAGCGTACTTACTCAATGACGTTGTTTACTTTTAGTCTAAGACTTGTTGTGTCTAATTCGTCTAAGGCTTTTGAATAGATAGATCATGTGTGTGCGCAGTTTTGTTTGGATGGGAGATAGGTAAGTCGCTTTCGAATGCTTTGTGATTTTTATGCAAATATTTGGTATAGAGAAATGCGTAAAAGTTGACTGTACTTACATAGTCAATTTACTTTCATCGATTTGTTTGATTTTAAGATGGATTTCTGTATGAAATTCTTTATTTGAAATCCTATTCGATGTTTTTATAAGGAGTAAATATGGATTGAGATTTTAATTTGGCAAATCTAGCAGTACGGATAATAAGAACGTGACACAGTCTTAACACCTCAGACTACATAATAAAGAAACATACAATTTTGAAGTTTGAAATAAGTACAGACGCCAGCACATAAAGCTATCCCAAACTGACGAATATCTCCAATTAAACATGTACCTTATTTTTGTGAAATAAAGTTGAAAATCTATCAAAGAAATTTGACAGATTCAGGCAACTTGTGCTGACTGTACAAAATAAAACGAATCACACGTTACACAGGTCACACCCAGAACACAAGAGGCCATTCAACTCATTCCCATAGTAATACAACCCGATGCCATAGTAACTGATACCAACAATAAAGGGGGATACACAAAATTCTCTCACATAATAAATTCAACGAAGGGCTCGTGCTAATCGTGTCAAGTCCGTAGTGAAAGTAAGAGGTGGAGAGAGATTCACAGGCGGGCGCACGACTTCAATGATATCGGTTGGAGGTAATGATTGCCACGTGGTCCAGTGGTCATAACTTTCAGAGTAGTGTTTATGAGTACATAGGAACTGTTATGCCACGATTCGCAGGTAAAAAGGTCAAATAAAAAGGTTAACGGGATCAACAAGAGGAAATTCCTGTTTTCTTTTACGCCATTTGCTTAGGAGTGTTTATGAGTACACAAAAATTGTCATGCTATGATATGCAGGTAAAACGGTAGTGGAAAAATGAGTAACGGGATCAACAAGAGGCAATATCCGGTTTTCTTTTACGCCATTTCCTTATTGTTGTAACGTCCCGATTTATTATGCTATGGCTTTGACTTATTTGTTACGGAGAATCACTGACACCTAGGATAAAGTCACATACACCTAGTTCAGGAGTCAGGGAATTAAACTTATTGTGACCTAGTTATATGCTCTTCATTTTTGTTCTTGTACTGTGATGGTTTCTGGTGAAATAAAAAATTCATTAAAAAAAATATATTGAACAAAAAAATAAGCTTTGAATTTCGTAAAATAAAAAATTACGCTTGAAATCCTTGCTCAAAAATCTTATTGCGAAAAAATATATTTTGATCCTTTAGAATATAATAGAAATTTTCTCTATGCGACTCAAAAAAATTGTTGGTAGAACTTACAACCTTGAAAGAAGATTTAGAAGCCTGGAAAGATAAAATTACGGCCATATTCTTAACAAAAGGAATAATAGGCATTTCAAATATTTATATTGGCGAGAATGACAATCCATATTTAAAAACATTATCACCTTAGGCTTGGTCTAAAGCGGACAGTCGAATTTAATCTGTAGAAGTCTCACCTTGAAAACACCGTGAAGTGGTGTGACCGTCGGACTTGGGTTTGAACTTGAGAACTATGACTTGGCATAGTTCTCAAGTTCAAACCCAAGGCACGCACCTTTGACTTTTCTTTTATAATTATCAGTTTAAAAATCGGGGAACGAAAATAGCATGCGGAAACCGGCATGTCTGAGAGATATTTCTCAATAGCATGTGAAACTAAGTTAAAGGCCCATGGGCAGCATAAAAACACTTTGACACCAGATTAGTCACTAACCCCACGAAGAAGAAGAACGAAGGTGGCATTAGGTGGAACGACAACTCTGAAGTGAGTTGTCGTTCCATCCTCAGTCTTCCGGAGAGATTTTTACAGAATCAACCGACTGTAATGCTTGGTTGGACTTGATAGATTACCTACATCCTATACCGGCTCTTTTTGTCGTTGCAAGGATTACATTTTAAGAGGATTATCGCTTACAACATGTCACAATCAAGATATTTGACACGCAATTTAAAACAGGTGACACACCAGGAGGCAGTCAATTTGTCAGAAATAAGAAAGTTTGTTGCATCACTATAAAGAAGTGAATCATCCGGTAATAGATAATTTTGAACTGTCATTTGATCGTTTTTATGATGTCAGTTAGACATGACCGCGCCTATAAATGATTTAATAGGTTTCTTTTAATTATAATGTTCACACAGAGCTTTTAACATATAGGTAGTTAAATTAGATCAGTGAAATCTACTTGATTTGGCCAGATGTGCTCTAGAAAGAAAGTCGGAATTTGCTTTTATTTATTAAGACTTTTTGATAAATACATTCTTGTTATATGTATATATTTTTTTTAATATTGAGTAATATGATGCAAATGTTCTTAAGACGTTTGTGTGTACACAAAAGTACCCAAATAACTTTCCACATCATCAAGTTAAGTGAAACCTTTTCACTCATTTTCATTTAGCGACCCAATAAAAGTAAAACTGAACACTTTGTTTTCTCCAAAAACATAATACAGTATCATAAAGGAACATTAAAATTAAATTTTATCGCCACACCTTTTCAACTTGCGAGAATAACTCGTAACAACCGTGTAGCCATAAAAATAATGGATCGTTTTATTAATTGTTAATCTGCAAATAAACGGAGGCCGCGGCCGCAGTGAGAAACGTTTTGCAGTGATCCGCGAGGTGCAATAAAGCTCTGCCTTGGGCCCACCGCACCCTGTAATTATACAATGGACTCACTGCGACCGCATACTTTACAAGCGAAAATGCACCGCAAAAATTGTAAAGTGGCATGTACAAAGAGTTCCGGTAGTGTGCTTTAGTACTTTCTCCCGGTGCTCCCACGGCCCACTTGCCCCGAAAAGCAACTTGTTCAGCGGGAACGCCCAAAATTCGGTGATTAAAGTGGTGCGGTGTGCCTACGTCTTTACTTTCGCGAGCTCCGCCAATTAAGCGGCGGTGGTCGGCTGTGTTTTGTTTTAATAAAGTGCTAAATGAGATGTTTGAGATTGGACTACCTAGGCAGTTTGCAAGTTTATCTGTTAATTATCGGCTGTTATTTATGTACAGAGGCCAGCACATCAAGTTACCACAATCTGTCAAATTTCTTTGATATTGCAACTTTATTGCAAAGATATAAGGTTCATTTTCAATTGAGAACATTTGACAGTTAGGGACAGCTTGATGTGCTGGCGTCTGTACTATCAACAAATAAACGCTTTATTCAGACTCTATAAAGTGCCTACAAAATGAACTGCAAATACTAAAAGTATCCTAACTGGTTATAAAGTAACTGAGAATTGGAATACGATATCTTTCTCACACACTTATAAGAAGTACTTATTTCTTATAGCAAATCGTATTTGAGAAGCACAAACAATATAACATACGGAAAACAATAACCTTCTTGGACCTTAATTAAACATACCACGTTTCCGTAATAACATGCCTGAGATAGTTGGAGGGGACGAAACAAAACAAAACGGCATTCCCGATCAAGGAAAGACGGAACACAAACTTTCCCTTTTTAGTGAAGCGCAAGGGAAATAAGTAGGCAAGTTCCTTTCGCGAAGGCTTTACTGGCAACTTGACCTATTCACCCTTGAACCACAATTTCTAATGGAGGGAGATGGTTCATTATTTAAAATGTATAGTTACATGTTTGAGTTTCGAACGTCGGCAATCGAAAGTGGGCAGATCGAAGCACTGATAAGGATCCACTTTACTTTGATTTATGAACGACGTGAATTAAACATCGTCATGTACAGATGCAAATAAAGTGTTCCGAGTTTAGAAATTATTGATGGCATTTTGATGTAATGAGCGCGATCGCAATTATTTTGGCCGGATGGGTGTCAGAGCTGAAGTCTGCTGGGTCAGCCGGATTTTCCGGAAGGGTTCCCGCTACCCCGGAACATTAAGGGCTAAGGAAGGGACATGGATGGGTTTTAGTTAGTGAAAGTCTGACACTGCCTCCGGTCCACCCAGAGCGAGAGGGGTCATTTGATGATTTCCCACCCCCAAAAAAAGTGTTACGCAGTTAGGCTGCTGGAGCAACAACAAAGCGAAACAATTAATGAAGGTCAACGCCGGCTGTTGACCAGAATTTTGGGACTCTGTCTGGCATAGGTTTTAGTGCCATTATGTTAAGCAATGGCCATTTCGCATGAATGTGACGCATAATCTCTTCAACTTGTTACTTTATTCTTGAGATCTTTTGATGGATGTAGCTAACATATGGCAAATAATTTATTTTACCGTGTGTGTTTCGAAATGTTAATTACATCTCATACATGCAGGCTTTTGCTGGTTTGGCTCTATCATTCAAAGATACCAACATAGTGATACTGCACCATTTCAATTGTAAACCCTTATTCATCTGTGCCACTTCCTCATTGAACCCCTCTCAGAGATTTCACTTCGCACCACTAGAATAGATGATACAGTTTCTGCTGTCAAACAAACAGTTCTGCTGGGGAGTTTGTTGCGCCACTTCTGCCCAGCTAAAGCAATAGGAAGTGGTGATGGGCTGATCTGTCTTATGTAATTTTGACATAAAAAGTGCTGATTTTTAGCGTAGTTTGAATAAATTACGCTTGACTTTGATTTTTTGCGTCATGTTTTCCGCTAATGAACGTTTTTCCTTTTCTTTAACGAATAGAAAACGCTGTATAAACGAGGTAGTATTTTCTTTGTTATGATTGTTTTGCTAATTAGCAAATATTAATCAGCCATTTGATTTATAATAATATATAACCGGACAAGATAAATGGTTGTCCAAACCTAAAGTTTCTATTACATACCTAATTTAACATAAATCTGTAAAATCATAACTCATTACATTAACAGTGCACCCCGACTCTAATTAATCTCGCCATAACGAAGCGACCATCACTTTCTCATTCTCCACATATTATTATTAACACTTTAGTTAAGAATACACTTTATTATTATAATAATGAAAGTTATTCATGCTCAGTCATTCTAGAGAGAAAACTTGTAAAGATATCAGAAATAAAAGAAATTTTAAAACAAAGTAGACGGACATACGATTATTTTACGAAGAAAGTAGTGATTTGTATATAAAATTGGTGTTTGAATGTATTCCTCTAGTGCATGATAGTCTATACCGTTGTGTTATTGAGAATCCTGGAACTGCCACATTTCTACATAAAATAAAATACAGGGTGGAATTTGATTCATGGGCATTATATTAAGGGGTCATTGTACTTATCATTATGAACAACTCTCACTACGGAAACAAATCTGAAATGGCGAAAAAAATCAGCTGTTCCCTATATTTTGACGAGTTCATGAGAGCATTATGTATGGAAAAGCTGATGTTTTTTTCACGATTTTCGTATTTGTTCCCATATTCATGGAAGTTAAAGTACAGTTATCAGGCAGCAGCTAGTATGATATATAAATGGCTTAATTATATTTAAAAAGGACAAACTACATTCAAAACTAACGAATTGGGTATTTGAAAGGGTAGTCAATAACGTTACGTTTTATTAACTGTCAAAACGCGGAATTTGTACGTGATTCGTATGAAATATAACAATATGACGTCACAGATTTTTAGAATCAAATGGAATACTTATTAGCATTAAATCCAATTTAACAATTATATTTTCGCATAACATTTAATTTCTGTACGGTGATGGAAGTTTTTAAGACGAGCGGTCTTTGTTCTATGTGATTTCATATTTTATTTTTGACCGTTTCAAATAGTCCATTATACATAGTTTGTTCTTACACTTTCAGATTTCGTCAGTTAAGTCCCATAAAGTACCATTGTCCAATTAATTAAAGTAGGTAATTAACCAAAATTGCCCATTCTATTAAGCCATAATAGGTCTTGTTCCGACTTCATTATTGGAAAATAATTCACTTATTTCAGTCTTTTGAGTCTTAAATGGTTTTCCTGCTTCGTACAAAGTGCCCACCCTTAAAAAGTCCGTAACATGTTTTCCGGAATTTCCAAATTACTCTTGAAACTTTTTCGATTTCCTTATTAAAATGAAGCCGGGATCTGAAAGCCTTCTTTTTATGTAATTTTTTAACGATAGTTTAGAAAAAAATTAGGCTTACCCCACAGAGGTATTACATTACCCATTTACCTTCGTAAATGTAAGTCTGGAGCATCCTAGGTAATACTGGCAGTCAGCGTTGGTATCACAACGTTAAGAAGTATGTTTCCTATGGTATGAGGCTAATTCTAATATAATTCGAAATATGGCAAAGGATCGTCCATATTTAATAATTTATCAAGACCAAAATTAAACGTTTAACAAAATCCGAATTGTACTAATCACACTAATAAATATTATTACAAAGGCGAAAGTTTGTGAGTGAGTGTGTGTGTTAGTATGTTTGTTACGTCTTCCCGCTGAAACAGCTGAACGGATCTGGATTAAATTTGTAAACAAATAATTTAAAACCTGGATACACATACGGTTCCCGTGGGATAATTTCCAACCAAGTTCCAAGTCAAAGGTCTCGAGTTCGAAACCAAGGCACGCACCTCTGATTCTACGAATTCAAGTGCGTATTGTATAATTATCACTTGCTTAAAAATCGGTGAAGGAAAACATCGTGAGGAAACCAGCATGTCTGAGAGATATTTCTCAACAGCATGTGAAGCTAAGTCAGAGGCCCATGGGCAGCATAAAAACTCTGACACCAGGTTAGTCACTAACCACACGAGAAGAAGATTTCCAACATCCACGCGAACGAGGCCGCTGGCAGAAGCTAGTATTAAAAATGCAAAACTCGTAACTAATATGCCATACTATGTATATGTTCGTAGGTATGTAGATACCGTTCACAAAGAGACACTGTCGTGGAAACAAAATCACAATACGGCACCAGATACCGTCCCACATCGTTGGAAACTGTACCAAGTTGCTGACAAAGTGGGTCCATTATGGGAGCCTTGTGATGACGGGGGTTCATACCACGGCATCTCGCGATCTACCAGTCTAAATTGACCTATCATTGTACCTTACCTTTTCGTACAATGACAGGTCAACTTAAACTGGATTTATATATATCTTGATATGTACTAGCTATGAACATTGTATGAGATAATGGTACGATTGTTCAGTGTGTAGTTTGCCGTAAATGCTTCTGCTTCTATATTGTTATAAATAATGAGCAGTTATACGTCAACTTAATGCTTTAATTATTCTTAACCACTAACTAGCTTTTGGCAGCGACTATGCCCCCGTGTATATGGGAAATTATTCCATAGGGACCGTATATTTGTCAGGGTCAAAAGTAGCCTATGTGCTATTATAGACTATAATCTATCTCTGTGCCAAATTTTATTCAGAATCAGAGTATCTATTTGTTAAATAGGTATTTGCGTAAAGGTGGGTAAACATATTTGGGCGCTATATTTTGCTCTGAAGGCAAAAATATAATTAAAAACTAAATAAAACAAAAATAAACCAAAACATATTTTAAATTATAATTTTTAAATTCTGGAACAGTATAATAACATTTATCAATTAATAAACTCAAATAGGGTTTTTATACTATCGAGTATTTTTTTATACATTTTCGAAGCCGTTAAGTAGTTTTTGCGTGAAAACATAACAACCACCCATACAACCTCACAAACTTTCAAGTTTATAATTTAGTAGTATCTTTGGTACTAGCCAGGTGCCTAACAAAGACGGTTTCGTGTGTGGATATCATTTCACTACGTGTACCTACATTGTTTGAAGTATTCGTGGAGCTGCTCTGTATCTCACGTGTATATTTTACGTGACATTAGCATAAACCCTCTTGTCGCTATGTGAGAAAAATATTCAGCTGGCTTTGGTATATTTTGACTGAGAAATGGAGGAAAAATCTCAAGGAAATAGAAGTTTTCAACGATTGGGCTTTATTCACGAATGAATGCATAATTATGTTTATCATACGTATCTTTTCTTTTAAAGAAATATTTGATGAAATGTGGGTCTGACAAACTTTTTGTTGCTAAATATTTTTCAGTCTGCGAAAAAGTAGGTCACACAAATTATATCCTAGGTTCAAAATATAGGCAGACACGAACAGCTTCAAATAATATTATAACAATGCACTTTCCCGCATCAAGTGCTAAATGGTCATAAAACTTTGTTTAAACAAGAGTTTTTGAAAAATACTTGCTTTTAGATAGGTATTTGTAGAGAATAGATGTTTATTTACACAATAAAAATAGAAATATTGGCACTTTTAAGGCTACGCTATTCAAAAGGTGTCAATATAAATCTGTTACTTGGGGGTTGACCATATCAGACGTACCAAACAATAGTTTAACTTAGCTATCATCTTCACATCATCTTAGCGATCATCTATACTAATATTATAAAGAGGTTTTTTGTAATTCCAAAAATTCGTTTACTAATAATGGGAGCTACATTATCCTTGAGTGTCATAGACTAAGATTTTTTTTTAATCCACGCGGACGATGCTGCTGGCGAAGTGCTAGTGTCCTATATGAAAAATCAGCTGTTCCCTACTTTTTGATAAGTTACGCTTTTTCGCGATTTCAGTTTTGTCCCCATTGTAAAAGTTGTTCATAATGATGAGTACAACGACCCCTTAAAATATTGCCAACGAATTCAATTTCACCCTGTATAAAAGAGAAAACCGTGACTAATTGATCTATTAACACATAGCTCAAACCACTGCATGGATTGGACTGAAATTATGCTTAAAGATAGTTACAATAGGCATCCGCTATGCCACGAGATCAAAGTCACGTGCAGATCCTAGTTGTCTAAATTTCCCACGGTGTTTATTTTAAGCATTGTTTGAAGTAAAACTATCCACTAATATTTCGTATGTATTTGTTTACAGATGCGGCTACGACGGGGCTTGGCTATAGGCGTCCTGCTCATATTACACATGGTAAGGTTACATTGTTTTCTTATACGTAAATGTTCAGCCTGTCATATTCCCACTGCTGGGATTCTGGGCTGCTTTCTATGAGACGTAACTTGTGGGCCACGCCGGCCCAGTGCAAGTTAGAGGACGTGAACCTCGAATTTTTGTTCTAGGATTTATGCAGGTTTCCTTAAGAACGAGAAACAAATTGCGTAAAGACCGTACTAGAATTAATTTAAAAAAAATCTTAACAAAATCATCACTGATTCGTAAATCAAATTTAAATACACTCACTCAGATTCATAATTCGAATGTAAATACAGTTTCTTCAGAACGGGCTTAAAATAATTCGCATTTCTGCTAAGTAGATGGCGCCATTGGACCCATATTTGGGCCCAAAATAAACAACCGCTATTGGTGAGAATTAAAAAAAATACTAATGTA
Source organism: Hyppa rectilinea (assembly GCA_951799385.1). Lineage (NCBI taxonomy): Eukaryota > Metazoa > Arthropoda > Insecta > Lepidoptera > Noctuidae > Hyppa > Hyppa rectilinea. Next base: position 14,106,151 of record OX637312.1, on the reverse strand, counting down.
TTAATCTGATCACGTAGTCCTTATTAAATTAATTCAACCAATAGAGAGGTAGAAAGGCCTATTGTTTAATAAATAGTTATGAATAACAGGGGACCGTCTATTTGTTCATGCTAATTCTTATTGTTTGGGCGGGACGATACCTCCCACTAGCCAAATAGGTACCTACCTAATACATTTGACACCTATTTTCTTCACCAATTTAAGACAACGCATACATTTCAAAACTAAATCTGTTAAAATTTTCTTTGGTAAATTGTAGTAGGTATACATTTTTGTGCAATTGGTTGACAATTCACATTTGATTAAAAACCATTCAATAAATTTTTATTAAATGTGTTTTTTGTGGTATCGATAAAGTATGTGATAAGTGTATAATCGTTCGTAAATCGTTTTTAAATATAAATATGGTTGTACCTACACAAGTTTGAATAGAGATGTCACTAACACGACTCAATTTATCGATAAAAATGTAAACGTTATCGGATCGAGCGAACTCCATGCCTCGGCAGAGCGGTGCACAAATTGAATTTATCTGGAGCATTGCGGTTTTTTAAATTGTATCTGCGTGTGTGTATGTGCTGCCGGATTTCAGTTAAATCAAATCTGTTGTTTATGCTGACCCAATTAGCTAGACAACGCTATACTACGTAATGATGGACGATGCTCTAACTAATACAGTGTTGTAAGTATGTCTATCTGCGAAGCCTTTTCCCAGCTATGTTAGGGTCGGCTTGCAGTCTAACCGGATGCAGCTAAATACCAGTATTTTACATGGAGCGACTGCCTATCTGACCTCCACAACCCAGTAACTGGGCAATACGATACTCCTTGGCTGTCAAATTTACCGGCTTCTGACGACTCGTAACGACTGTCAAAGATGCACAAATGACAGCAAATGTTGTAGGTATGTCTGTTGAATAAATGGAATATTCTTACTGATATGATTATATTTTCTTTAAAAGATAGCTTAGCTAAGTAAAACAAATGAAGTCGTTTATTTTTTTTTTTTCTATACCTAATCGAGTTTCTCCACTTTCAGTCAGGACTTTAAGGTAACATACATAACATCACGCCTTGTTTCTGCGAAGGGTTGGACATAGGTGTGTTAGTAGTAAACCTACATTTCGCCAGTTACGTTTTTATTTCCAAGTAATAGGGGGCGAGCCTATTGCCATCAACCGGGCACAAATCCAGACACTGGACTGCTTCTGAAAAATTCCAGATAGTAAAACCCAATAACACTTTGCCCGACCTGGGAATCGAACCCAGGACTTCTCGGCAGTCACTTAAAATAAGAGTTATTTTAAAACTGCATTTATACAGTGAAATAAATTATTAATAAGTACCATTTCATCTAATTTCTTCATGCAAAAATCTTTAATTTTTCGAGGCAAGGGCAATGATTAGAAGGTACAAGAATTGCTCGCATCTATTGCATTAGTGCCCGGAATGGGGTAAGCAGAACTCATTACCATTTAGGCCTAGTCCGTAGTCCCACCAATGCTTATTAGTCCGTTCGAGTAGGTCAGTAAGATTAACGCTAATTTAAAACGGATTTTTTTTTAATTTAAAAGCCGTTCACTTGTACGAAGATTCTTTACATTCCTCATACCTATTTCTTCGAGTTCAACAAAAAGATATTATTATCTTTTAAGTTACACATTTCGTCATTTATCAATAACTAGGTTCTGCCCGCCGCTTCGTCCGCATGAATAACGGAAATTGCATGTAAACCTTCCTCTTGAATCACTCAATCACTATTAAAAAAAACTGCATCAAAATCCGTTGTGTGGTTTTATAGATCTAAGCATAGATACATACAGACATTAGGAATCCTAAAGTCGCTTCCCGCGTCTATCCTAAATTAGGATAGACGCGGGAAGCGACTTGACTTTGCTTTATACTATGTAGTGATAGAACTTTATCTTTATCATACACTTATAAAACCACAATATCTACTTCTTCTAAAATAAAATAAACAAAAAACGATCGAAGAATAAAATTATGTAAATCGTAGCGTGTGACTTGAGTCCATATTGTCCAGCTGTGCCCGACATAATGGAGACGAACATACATTTTGCGATTTAAAGAGGGTCTGTACTGATCCCTTGTAATCTTACTCAACAGACTCCCGTGTATATTATCCTGCTTACCAACAAAATCTTTTCTATTGTACGTAACCGCTATTCGTCTTCAACGGTCGATTTCAAATCGTACAGTCGAACAAGGAATTTGATATACAGGCAGATAACTTGCAACTACTTTTAGACAATGTTGTTAGTGTGAAATAAAACAATTGACTACTTAGTCAATTGTTTAAGATCACTCTCTTAGCATAATCAGCCCTAAGCGGAATTGTTCGAATGGGTTACCGCTACCCCGGAACATAAAGGGAACATGGAATTGAAGGAACATGGATGGGTTTTAGTTAGTAAGATTCTTACACTCCCTTCCGCTCCACCCAGAGCGGGATGAGTCATTTGATGATTTTCCAAACTAAAAAAAAACATAATCAGCCTATAATGTGACACAGGTCTCCTCTCCGTGAGAGGTCATAATCCACCACGCGGGCCAAGTACTGCTTGAGGGATATTCTCCTATGTATGACATAATGTAAAAAAAATTATAACGCACTCAATTAAAATGATTGCGGGCAGTGTACAGGGTGAAATGGAATAAGTGCACAGGCATTATTTTAAGGGGTCATTGTACTCATTAGGGAAAAACAAAAAAAAAACAGATTTTCCATGTGATTATGTCATTAACTCGTCAAAATGTAGGGAACAGCTGATTTTTTCTTCGTGACTTCAGATTTGTTCCCATAGTGAAAGTTGTTCATAATGATGAGTACAATGTCCCCTTAAAATAATGCTCTTGAATTAAATTTCATCTTGTATAGTAAAGGCAAATATTTCTGCCTGTATACCGTATAGCTTGTTAGACTGTACACAAGTTCATATAGATGATTAAACGTAAATTAACAGACCATGTAAGATTGGTGTGATTAAGATTTCTTCGGACCGCACCAACGGATCGGTACGCTTTTAAAAACGTAGAAAATTGCATGTATCCGTTACTTGAAAAATTACATTTCGTTGCTAATCCGCGATCGTAGGAAAGAATATCGCAGTTTTTTATCCAAAATTAAATAATTTATTCCACTGGTAAGTGGTTTGGTCTTTGTTCACATTCTTTACGTTGCTTAACCTTTTAACCGCCCCAGTTGGATTAATACGACAAATGTTTTCATGCCCGTGCCACAGTCGTGTTTATACGATTGGCAATCTATGTTCGGTTTTCATTTTTATGTAATTGCAAGAACATAATTATTCGTTTGAAAATAAAAATACTGGTATTCAGCTGCATCCGGTTAGAGAGGAAGTCGACCCCAACATAGTTGGGAAAAAGCTAGGCAGATGATGATGAATTATTCGTATGTAATAAAGTTTTTTTTTTAAGTGTTGGGCGCTGGGCAATTGATATAGACCAAGCGGCCAATATGTCAAATAAACATTTTACGCTAAGGCCACCTGGAATCTTCGAATTGAAATAAACATAATTTTGAAATTAAACACCCAAGTACTAATCTCAACTAATGAGACATTATCATGACGTTTTATGAGCCTGTTTCAGAGCGACTGCACGCGTGATTTGAATAATTAAATATTATATCTGCTCTAAGTAATCACAAACGAAAACAACAAAATAAACAAAACTCTCACCGAGTCGATATTCCGAAGGCATAATTGGGTATTTGAAAGGGTAGTCAATATAACGATACTTTTTATTAATTGTGAAAACGTGGAATTTGTACATGATTTGTATGAAAATAATAACAATGTTTCCATTTGATTCTAAAAGTCACAGATTTTTAGAATCAAATGGAATACTTATTAGCATTAAATGCAATTTTACAATTATATCTTCGCGTAATATTTAATTTCTGCACGGTGATGGAAGTTTTTAAGACGAGCGGTCTTTTTTCTATGTAATTTCATATTTTATTTTTGACCGTTACAAATAGTGTATTGTATTTTCTAAGCTCTAATCGCGGTATAAGTCAAATAGCCTATTGTATTTTCTAAGCTCTAATCGCGGCGTAAATGATGTAAGAGCCAGATTATTGCGGAAAGATTCGTGTCATGTTGTAGCGATAAAATATATTTGCAACATATTACATATTCCTAAAAAAAATTTCAGCTTCGCATTCGAGTTCACATGAATGATTCGCGGTGTGACAAATTGCAAAGCAAACTTTTGCTTTATCGCAACAATGTAGGCCTAGCATAAGAACCAAGAAATAATGCTATATACACATCTCGTGGCTAAGTAATAACAGCCACACGGATCGATCCATCAGGTTAAGTTACGCTTGCCGGGGTTGGTCTGTGGATGGATGACCATTGTCAGATATCAAGACTCCTCCATGTCTCGGAAAGCATGTTACGCCGTTGGTCCCGGCTGTCATTCGTGGATCTTTGGTAGTCGCTACGGGTAGTTCTGTCTACCGCCCCAAAGTCTGACAGCCAGTCTTACCAAGAGGTATCATAGTACCCAGTTAGTGACTGGGTTGTGGAGGTTAGATAGGCGGTTGATCCATGTAAAATACTGGTTTTCAGCTGCATCCGGTTAGACTGGAAGCCGACTCCAATATAGTTGGGAAAAGGCTAGGCAGATTGAAATGTAAACACATGTAGGAATATTAGATAAATAAACAGTGGAAAGCAGGTTTAATCTACCATCTTTAGCAACATAAACAAAATGGCTTCTAATACCCCACATCACCATGATACAAGTACGTTCGCACTTTATTTGATATCCTAACCACAGATTGGAGAAAAGAGAGAGACTAACTGACGAAGCGTTTCTCTCATTCTTTATTTTTTAATAAAACTCGGTGCACGCTTAACAAACCGACTAATTAACACAAATATATTAATTCGAATAGTAAACCGTATCGTAAAAGTGGAGCGCTCACAAGAAAGTATGCATTACGCTTTTGTGGGTTTGTGGTGAGCAGTACAATAGATAAAAATGCATAGGTACCTAATGAAAATAACCCTTCTCCGCAGTAGGGTACTTAAACCATAAGTAACTATCATGAAATATCGTTTTAAATTCGTGTTAATACTTTAAAACTTCTCCAATCTGAACTGGGTTCGCGTGGTGGATTACGGCTCATGCCCTCTTGAAAAGAGGATGGCTGTATCCCAGCAGTGGGAACATTATACAGGGTGAAACTGAATTCATGGACTTTATTTCAAGAGGTCGCAAAAATCAACTGTTCCCTACATTTTGACGAGCTATGCGAGCATATTGTATAGAATCGCGATTTTTGATCTGTGCACCCTTTAAAATAATGCCCAGGAATTCAATTTCACTGGCTGATTATTCTAAGGCAGACTCAGAAGTCTGAAGAAGTTATTGCAACAACTAAAAGAACTTAGATAATGATTCTGTTCAATCTCTATTGACTGTTTCTTTATAGTGATTTCAATTTATCTAAGCTGTTAACACATTCACTGCGTTACGGGAAGTATTTGGTTGTAATTGAGTTCTGCTCTGTGCGGCGGCTAGTTGTCCTTGTTTTGCACTCCGTGCGGGGGTGATTTTTCCAAGTATTCGTACTAGTAAAAAAGAGACGTCTATATTGCCGGTGTCCTTGCTTGAAGTGTATTAAAATTTACGAATAAAAATGTACGGGAATTATTTTTTCGTAACGCACAGAAAGGTAATTATTTTACAATAGTGCGATACGGGAAATATTTGGCCGTATCCTAAACCCCGTACCGCACAGAACGTGCGCGCGCGCGGAGCCTCAGTTAGTCGTAGTGCTGTGCCCAGTTAATAAGTTTTTACAGAACGCAATATTTTATATAAAAACAAAAATGGCTTTAGTAAAAATTATATTCATAACTGAATTAGATCTCAATATATATACTCAAAGTTCTTACTAGTCGGGATTATGCAGGATGAAAGAATTATTAAAGCTTATATCATTTCATGGTATGGTACTAGTACTGTTACTTTTTAGTTATTTTTTTCTGTTGATTAAATTATCGAGTGAAATAAATAATTGTGATAAATAAATTAGGGACTTTTTTTGTAATTTAGCTTTTATAAGTACCTAAAATAAATAATAATATAAAATAAGAATTTACTGTTTTTGTTAAAAAGTTAACATTAACATAGTTAATTACTTATTATTTTTGTTAAAAATAGTTTTTGTTGATTTTGTACCACCTAAATAAACAATAATAAATCTGAAACATAAAAATATTTTACTTACTACACCCCATCACTAGCAATATGTCTGTTGTATGCGCCACGACAAGTATTTTCCCGTAAAATCAACTATTTCCAAAAATACCTGTAACTTTTAAGATATTGCTTAGAACCCCGTGCGGCTGCAGCTGTGTATACACAAGGATGTAACCTATTGCCTGGTACAACAAAAAAAAACAGCTGTGGACTTTCCATGTCTCTGTGGAGGTTTAAAGTCAGGACTACGTACGGGAAAATAGATGTCGTAACGCATATCAGGCATTCTTGATACGGGAAGTATGTGACTTGTACAGCACTGGAAGTAAGTTTCTATCTAGCGCCGCCGCAGTGAATGTGTTAATGGATAATCTTCAGATTTAGGTCAAGGGGTGAAACGGTTCTCAAAATCAAGATCAACACATCTACTTAGAAAAAAATTGCAAAATTGAAACATAGAATCCATCTTGATTTTAAAATCAAATCCTTATAGGAAGATACATCTTTACCAAGTTTCGTTTTTCAAATTGGTTTTAAAATATGAAAGTATGTACATTTTAACAAGTAAAGCCACTCATTCACTAAGGGTGAATTTCACCATGCTCACCATCTAAACCACGTTAAAAAGACTTAAAAGTCCTGATCGCGTTCAGTTTTATTGGTGAAATACGCACTTATTGCTCGTACACATGAAGGGCACGCGTCATCGGCAGTCGTAGACCAGTCGCCGGCTCTGAGCACTGAATTAAATTCAATTCTCATCCTATAAACGAAGTGACAGGTAGGTTATAAACCAATAGATATTTCAGACGAGTAACTGACGAGCAATAACAAACCATTTACGACTTTTACGACTCGCGGTAACTCACATTTTTTCTGAATTTAATTCCCAGATCAGTGGAAAGTTAATTAAATTAATCGATTCCGTTTATGGCACATCACTAGCGACCGCCAAGAAATCACCGCATCGACTGTTTGCATTGCGTATTTTCACAAAAATTGCTATAATTTATATGCGCCGTTTAGTTAAATGCAAACAATTTTCTAATCGTTGGTCGTTTCAGTGATGTTTATGTATGGTAGAAGAATTTTCATCGGCTTTATAAATGGGAAAGCACTATTATTATCCCGCCAAAGTAGCCAATATGTTTGAACTGGATTTTTTTTATACAGTGAGGAACTTCAGAGACAGTGCTTCGTAATATTATAAATCTTTATAGAGTTTTTGAAAATTTAACTTAAATTCCTATTTAGAATAATTGTAGTTATATTTTTTGTTTTTTTTTTATTTTGCGTACCTTCATTTTTATAAAATTTTTGGCTCATGAGACTATGACTATGGTCTTCCTTAAAAAAAAAGAATTGTTTTTTTTTTTAAATTTCTAACTTTTATGCGTTGGGATTGAACATGTAACAGAAATGAAATGACTGAATACGTAACATTTCAGAAATATTCTGCAGTTTCTGATCAAACGTCGCAAATATTTTAAATAATAAACCTAACTTTAAAAACCCTTCACTATGAAAATCGGTACAGCACACGTATCATATCGGAAAACAGTCCCAGATAGAATCTAATACGGTCACCAGGTAGATCCCCCAAATATGGGCACACCGACCCACTGCGCTGACGGACGTAGCCAGTTCCGTCTATGTCCACTATTTACCTGTTTACCCTAAGAAAGGAAAGTAACAAGGCTACTGAACCTGATCACAAAACATACATTGTAAGAAAATGTTACCGTGGAGTGGTAATGTATCTTGAATGGATGTTTAACGCCCTTAATAAACACAGAATTTTGTCTTCATGAAAACTTACTGTATTGTGTTCAGGGAGCACAGATTTCAGTTGAAGTCTTTACAGTTTAAATATTACACAGTTAAAATTGAACTTCAAAAAATTTAGCATTGCTTAAAAAAAATTGTACTTTTGATTTTTGCCACAGACTAACGTAATTAAAATATTTTTTTTTGTAAGATTTTTTTTTTTTTTCACTTTTCCGTTTTGCTACTTACTTACCCCACAGTTCCCACACCGATTCGTATCCACTACTAAACTTGCTATGTAAACAACAGTGACCTGAAGTACTAATATATCATTAAGATAAAAAAAGTGGTATCGAGAGTACTATCGAAGCTAACTCAAAAACTGGTCAAACAAAGTTAATAAAACCCTAGCATACATAAAAAAAATCATCAAAATCAATTCATAATTGGCGGAGTAATTGTATCGTAACAAACGTCTGAGATGTTGGTTAAAAAAAATACATTCGAATTGAGAACCTCTTTTTTTTGAAGTCGGTTAAAAGGGTCTAGAAACTCACCATAGAACCCACCATACACAAACAGAATGAGTTACCCACAATTACAAAGTAAAATTAGAAATGGCCCTTGAAACAAGAAGTTCTGGTCATGATTTTAAAGATACACCACCGTAATGAAATGCACACTAGTCATGACGGCTTATGACAATAGACAGGTGTCGTGGAAAGAGTAAAAGCTGGCTTTCCCAATCGGTCGTTGTGCGACCTACAGCGTCGACACACATCGGACTTGAAATCCTGCTCAGTTTTGTAGCGGACGACAATTGGTTGTTTCACCCTATTAGTTACACGTTTGTTATGAGCTTTGTCGAAGTCTGAAATGGTTTTGGAAAATGTTTTTTTTTGGGTTTCAAAACGTTCGTCTTAAAGTTTTTTAGAGTAACCTAAATTGAAATGAAATCCATGAAAATAAATTGATTAAATATTCAATAATTCTACTAACATCTATTAACAGATTACTACTGATGAATAGGCGCTGATTTAAGAGAAAAAATGAATGGTAGAGTATTTAAAAAAATACTAAGCAAGGACACGATACAGGGAAGCTATTTCTTGATCAATATCAATACAAAGTAGATGTAGTAACTACATCATCATCTGCCTAGCCTTTTCCCAACTATGTTGGGGTCGGCTTCCAGTCGAACCGGATGCAACTGGATAGCAGTATTTTACATAGAACCACTGCAAATCTGACCTCCACAACCCAATACCTGGTTAATACGACACTCCTTGGTAAGACTGGTTGTCAGACTACATCCGGATCCATAAATAGGTATTCTATGATATTAAAATCAACTAAAAATATAAATAAATAGATAAGGTTTGAATACAAGCAGATAGAACTCTAATATCATTCCTTGGCCTATCTTTCAAAACAGAGGGAATCCTAGAATAACCTAACCTAAAAAAACCTAACATTCGTAAGTAAAAACAATATTCACCTAAATGTATTGAATTGACATTAAAGCTACCGAAAAACCTTATAACAATCCAATTGGAAGTCATTGTTGAAATAAGAAACGCTTTGAAAGCGAATGTCCACCGATTGCCACTTGTTTCAGCCCTCTGAACCGGAAGTTCATTTAAAGTCCTTTACAGCCCACTATCAACAAAATATCCATTAACTTCAATTATGCTTCCTACAAAGCAAGTTACCCAACAAACAAGCAAATCAGATCAAGAGCTCCGTGACTTAGCCACCGGAGACGAGAGGTGTTCAGTAATTTAATGAAAGTAAAATTAGTCCGTTGGGTTCAACGACCGGACTGACACACTGACTCGCCGCACCTAAGTCAGACCTGAATCACAATGCCTTATATGATGCGGGATCTACGCTCTCAGCAGCTTGTTGATTTCTTGAAGTTTTTTTTAATTTGTTTACTTATTGATATTTCCAATTTCTGTAAGACATATTAGAAATATCAATGAAGCGACAACAGGGTCGCCATAAATTATAATTTGGGTAAACCTCAAAAACGTTGAGTGGATTCTGTTTTCGATTAATTTGTTACTGTTATTAGGTATAGATAAAGATCGTTTTAGAAATAAGTATAGATTAGGTAAGTATGTCGCTTTGATCAATTAGCCTTTCAACCATCGATATTCTGCTAAACCGGATGTTAGTAGCCACGTATTGTAGCTGATGCAGACACGAGTATGTACTTATTTCTTCAGCCATTTACATACATAGAGACAGAACACACAATACAGATCCCGAAAGACACCAACCATTCATAATGATACGTACCAATGATGAATAACCTTTTCTATCATTACTAATGATGAGATTCAGATAAACCAATAAAACAAAATTCCTTAACATTAACTACACAATAACAAGATTACCACACACGTTAATAATTTATAATCCAATAAAAATCTCCCAACAACTTTCTCCTCACATTACGTAATGCGTATCAATCTTTTATAGAAGTGTCCGTGTTATCCCATTCAGAAATAATTGCTGGAATCACTTGGAGGCATAAGCCCTCGAATAAATCTTTATCGAAAAACATATCTAGAGACCAATACTTTCTAATTTCATAGCCAGAGGCAAAACAAATGAGAGTTGTAAAATTGTTGACGATCCAGCCAATAAAATGGTTGCTGTGGACGCGACACCCACTTTTTATAATTTTAATAACACAGCTTTCGATATTGAGGATAGCTGTTGTGGTGAGGAATGTAATTTTATAATTAATATATTTGTCTAAAGTAATCACCAGGTTTTAATTGATACACCGGGACTTGAAAGACAAATAGCACTTTTATCACACATTTTCATATAGCCAATCAAAACTGACTGGCACAAAAAGCAACTCTATTCAGAAAATAAGGCATTTACAATATATGTGCAAGTCTAAAAGAAAAAGAAAAGAATTCGGTGCCGCCCAATCGCTCACTGACTACATGATTTTCGCATTAAAAACGGCTAAAATATACAACCTAGAGACCCAAAACGCTAAAAGCCGCACCTAAATAAAATAGCAAAATTAAAAATCACAATTAAAAGGAGAAATTCTGTGCAGCCGGTTTGTCTAATTTCCGAAACCTGTTGGTATGGAAAACATTTGAAAACCGGAGCGACCCGATGATTTAAGAACGGGAACCAAATTTTGGTACAACTTTCACATATAACTATTTGTGGACCCAGGAAGTTGTATCACTAAACTTCTGACACTACAAGTTTTATGAGTAATTGGTGTTCGAATATGTAATTATGGAAGTTGGTTATTACGAGGCAAATTGGCAGAATTATTAATGTTAGCGAAAGTAATGAAAGGGATTCCGACGGCCTAATCTCTCCTTACAATCCTTGTCTGGTTTACACAAATTGCCCTTTACATTTTGATGAGGTTTAATAAATCCAGTTGGACATACTTATGGAGAGACGGCGAGACGACAGGAATCCGTTCAGTAGTTTGTCAAGTATTCTTTATTTTAATGGCCGTTCAATTTATGTCCATTCCGTCCGTAAAATGCACAATCATCTGCATTTCTTTGCTCATGACCTCGAACAACTGTTTAACTTGTCGCATAACCTTTGATGTATCGTAAAACGGTCAGTGTGTCGTATTAAATAACATTTTAAAATAATGCCTACTTTGTGTAGTGAAAGCTGGGCGTGAACGAGAAAAAAACAAGATATTTTCCGTGTCCGCATATGTTATGAGATTTGAGAAGCCCATTTACTTGTGGTTAACACGTCTACTAGTTTTGTTACGGTTTTCTTTATTTGGGTCGAAATGAAAAGTGATACTCCAAAAAGTCATCACTTTTCACGTCACAATTACACACCTTTTGCAACACGTAACGCTGTAGTAGATAACGTAAAGAAAGTGTAATAAAGATCAAAGATAATTGCCGAAAATACAATACACAAACAGAAATCTATTGACAATGAACGTCGCATGTTCAAAATAATGAGCGAGCAAGATAAAAATACGGATACATTTAAAGATATAAATCTTCGTTCAAGATAATTAATGAACGTTTTTAATAATTTTCAGAGCGGCACTCTTAGTGACCAATCTTCGAATGAAAGCGGCGGCGGTGGCGGAGGCGCCGGCCCCGATACCAGCAGTGCTGCTGAACCTTCGGGAGATCAGCTAGCGATGGAATCTTCAGAACGAGATACCCCGAGCCACGCATATAACGGACCTCCCCCGCCAGCACCGCCGCCACACAACCGGAGACAGAACCCACCGCATCATCAGGCACATCACCCTTTAGGTAAGGTGTAACCACCATAAATACCATTTTGATTTTAAAATTCCCTTCATTGACATTCAATTTCGCAATCTTTTTGAAGAGTTTTGTCCGATAATGTGAGCTTTTTACTCGGAATAAGAATTATTTAATGTACCTACATAAGTAACCAAATTTTATGTCAAGTTTCAGGTATGCCGCGAATCCCGAACCACCATCAGATCCATTCAAAGCCGTTCGCACTGGGACCTCCAGTGAATCATCACAAGAACGACGTTGGTCCTGGCTTCCGAGGACCACCGCCACCGCCCGCACCTCCTGCTGACTCCCAGACTGCCGCCAGCGACAAGGTCTTCAGCGGAGCTGGTGATGTCTGGCCAGCACCCGCACCTGACATGCCCAAAATTGTATCCCTAGACGTAAAATGCGAGAAGAACGCAATGAGAGTTTTCCTCAGTTTCGACAAACCATTCTTCGGTATCGTGTTCTCCAAGGGACACTACTCTAACCATCAGTGTGTACATCTCCCACCCAATCTAGGAAGAACTTCCGCCTCTTTCGAAATTGGTGCTCATGCTTGTGGCACCGCTGGCAGCGGAGACCCAAGGTATAGAGGAGACGTAGCAGCAGCTGGAACTTACTTTGAAAATGTCATAGTTATACAATACGACCCACAAGTACAGGAAGTATGGGATCAAGCAAGAAAGCTTAGGTGTACATGGCACGATCAATATGAAAAGGCAGTCACTTTCCGACCATTCCCTGTAGATATGCTGGATGTTGTACGAGCTGACTTCGCTGGTGACAATGTTGGTTGCTGGATGCAAATACAAGTTGGCAAAGGACCTTGGGCTTCTGAAGTATCTGGTCTGGTGAAGATTGGACAGACCATGACAATGGTTCTCGCGATCAAGGACGACGACGCGAAATTCGATATGTTAGTCCGAGATTGTGTTGCTCACGACGGTCAACGCGCTCCTATACAATTAGTCGATAGGCGAGGCTGTGTAACCCGACCAAAACTAATGTCTAGATTCACCAAGATCAAGAACTTCGGAGCCAGCGCTAGTGTATTATCATATGCTCACTTCCAAGCATTCAAGTTCCCTGACTCAATGGAGGTGCACTTCCAATGTACTATTCAGATTTGCAGATACAGATGTCCAGAACAGTGTTCAGATGGAAATCCTAATGTGATAGCTCCTCACGCTGAATACGGACCGCCACAAATAGACGCTTACCAACAAGTTGGTATTGAAGCTAGACGTGATGAGAGGAGAGTGAGGAGGCAACGACGAGCAACTTCCCCTGAGAAGGAAGTTGGCGTAAACAGAGTGATTCGTGTGGTGTCTGCGGGCGACTTAAATATGGATACTTCAGAAGAAAGCACTGCGCCTAAAGTGATTCCCACGCCGGGTCTCGTCTGTATGACTACCCCCGGATTTGCTGCAACATTGGGAGCTCTTCTCGCCACGTTATTATGTTCTTGTGCTGTATCAGCAGTTTTGTTCTTAAAGTTGCGACCGATCACGACCCTGAAGAAGAAGACGGCTGCCGTAACGACGATAGCCCGGCCGCACCCACCGACCGCGCATGTAATTTCAAAGAGTCGCTTCTACTCGTAACAGAGCGTGTTTAACGTAATTTGTACATATTAGTGTGATGAGACTGAAGTATATAGACCATGCCAATTATTTATTTGCGTGTTATATGAGTGCTCAAATGAATGTAGTTAATCTGGAGAAACTAATCTAGTATTAATTCAATTTATGTGTAGCTTATCAAACCGTTGAACTTCAGTTATATCGTATTGATTCCTATCTTAAGACAGTTGAGTTGACATTTAATTCAACCGTGTTTGTTTCAACTTTGTTGCTAACAACTGAAGAGTGGAGTTGTTGAATATTTCTTTAGTTGTTTTCATAATGTTAGAACAAATTATAAACACAAATTGTAGTATTAAAATATTGTAAGTACAATCTTCTGTTACCTCTTCTCGAATGTTCATTCGAAGTAGGGGCAACGGAAAATATATCATACGGAATATCAACTTAGGTGAACCGCTAGATTGTAATTTAAAATAACTTGTCATTAGTATTAATATATTTATTTTTAATTAAGTTTTAGTCATTATTACGAGTACGTATAGCGATTTATTTATTTTTATACCACCTGAGTACCTCTTCTTCTTATTTTATTGTTTTTCTTCGCATTATTATTAAAGGTTTATTGATTGTTACGATGGAATTTAAATGTTTCATATTAATTTATTTTATAAACGAGTTGAATAATTTAAATCGAGGATGTACCATATCAAATGTTTGATGAATTTTATAAAATTTGTAACAGTTGAAAAATTAAACTTTTATCAGGAAAATGTTGTAGTTTTATTTTGTAATTGAAATGAAGTTAAATGTATCAATAAAAAGAGGCTTAGTTTTAAATAGATAGTATTTGGTTTTATTAATATCGTTTTTATGATTTCTTTTAACAAAGAAGGAAAAAAAAAAAAGAAAGTCGATCGTCATTATTTCTTCTTCTTTTAGAACAGTGGCTTTATGGTGGGAATTTTCTCTTCCAAAATAAAACATACTTAATCCAAAAACATAACACGCTTCATGATCCATCTGTACTTTCGACATATAATTAATACCAAAGATTTAAATCGTTAGTCGCGTCGAAAGATGGTCGTGTTTCTGTATCGTTTTTGACTGATTTTCTTTTCTGACGTATACAATGTCGCAGCTGCCATGGAAACGGAGCTCACTCTTGTTAGTGTGGACACTTTTTACGTGACATAAGTACGGTGAGGTAGATCTAACAATTTAAATCTTTGATCTAGACTATTCTCATCCTCCATAGAAAAGGGAGTAACCTGCGACCAGATGGGTGTTGTATTCAATGGCCCGACGGTAGATGTCGGGATGTTGTATTTATGATAATTCCACGGACAATTCTGCTTGCGCGATGGAGAATTTTGAAAATTCCGTGATGTCTGTGTGATGCGTAGTTCACATGTGGCGTTCTAGATGTCGCCACATTGCCTAACGATATATTTCATGTAAAGCTTAATTTATGACAGTGTCTGGAAAGTACTTTATCAAGACATTTTAATATACTTTCGAAATGTAGGACTAAGCGAACAACAACCATAATTTCTTGGTATCACCTACAGGTCCCATCTCGCTCAGTTTAGTCTGTGTCGTATTTAATTTAACTATATTACGCTAGGTGGCGTTATACAGTGATGATCACAGTTTTTCTACATTTCTTCTGATAGACTCTCGATAGTATCGGGCATTCGCTTATAATCTTATGCCGTGTTCAGGCGCGAGTAATGTGTAATATTATAATTATTGTATCGTATTAAGTAGTCTGATGCGCAGCACGATCTCTTTTAACCATTTTTCATTATCCAATGTAGTTACAACAATTAAGAAAGAAAATAGAAACACAGATTTTCAAAATTTCTAGTCGAAATATATACGTTTCTAATCACTGAATATTTTCTATGCCCTATCCGTGTTTAATATAAGTACCGTGTGTATAGGCAGGTACGCGCAGAGTGGTGATGATGAGGTTATCATGTACGGAATCTAAACTTGGACAGGCCCCGTCAAGTCTGTGTGGTTGTTTCCACAAAAGACCATTTTGACACTAGTCAACATGGGCCTCGCTCACATGAAGTGACTTAACGCAATTTAATTGGACTTTAAGGCCTGGTGCACCATGGAGGCACGGCACGGCACGGGATCCTTCGGTATCACTCCATGCAAACGATGCAACCGCATTCTGACGGTGTTGCCGCGGTATCCTTAGGCATACCGCGACAACATTTGGCGTCATCATTCAATTTTCAACTTTATTTACATTCTGTTAAATTATATTTTTATTCGTCACCTAAAAATAACTTGCCATGCCGTACCTCCAATGGGCGCTGGGCCTAAAGAGACCCGAGTTTTATGGGTGTTTCTCCACACAAGAATTGATCACATAATTATAGTGTTTAATAAATCATATGATGTTTAATAATTAAATTATATTTAAGAAATTAAATTATATTTAAGAAATAAACATAATTTATCGTCATTAACCCCTCAAACGTCGTAAGAATCCCCAACGTTCATAAGCGAAAATGTCTTGAAACAACAATAAACATAACCGTATAAATCGTTGAGCTCTTATAAGCAAGCGGCTTCGGTGTTGGATATACGCCTATTAGAAGCCGTTACCTACATCACTAGATCGATTTATAAGACGATACACAATGCATTTTCAAACAAAATAAGTACTTACTTGTAAAACCGGCCACGGCGCGCACAGGCCAGCGAGGTATCAACATGGCGACGATATCAACAATTCATCATTCGTCCACATTGCATCCGAATCAAGTTTTTATCCAAGCTATTACTCTAATCACTAGCACTAGTAAACACTTAAGGCCGGTGAGAATATAGGCTTTCCAAGCTTTTGCGCATGTCCTCCCACTCAAAATCGCCTCCTGTCACCATTGAGTTCCTAAAAAAAACTCATTGCGCAGCCTTCTGCGTACAGTTCGAACCAGTCATATATCATCAGCTATATTGTTCATCACCTATCTGCTCAACTCATTAAATTGTTAAAACTTCAAACTTGTAAGTAAACTTAAAAACCAACAATAAAAGCATCCAATTTCGCAAGAACTTTACTAAGCTACGGCGGATTAAATAACGCGTCCAATTTCGAACAAAACTAGAAACTTATTAAAATGTCATTAAATTATAAAATTCAAAGAGCATGTGTGCGATTAGGTAACCCGAGACTCGTGAACTACCCTCAAGAACACTGACATCGGACTTGGGCGTGTTAGTGACTCATAGCGTCGTCACAATATAAATATGAACAGTATGGAAACTAGGCCTATTTGTTGAAATAACTACCTACGCTCCACTGCAGCATTAGGGTTGTTACTCTTAATGTTTTTGAAACTGAACTGTATTTATTAAAATATTTGTGTTCTCAAACAATCAAGTTGGAGTTAGTTATTTCAACTCGATTGTTGTTTCGATTGTTTACTAATAACATTTAAATAGGTAATCTCATGGCTTCGGTTAATACCAGTAAAAAAAGATTGTTTATAACACGGAACAGTTTAAAATCAATACACAACAACTTGTGAGCTTTAGCAATATGGCGTAACCTTTTACAAGTTTTGGAGTGAGCCGCGGAAAGACGGAAACGTTTTGTGCGATCCTTGTCGGAAGGACTTTCACTTCACATTTTTTTTAACTACCTCCACGCTCGGTCTCTTTTCTTTTAAATTCTTGCAAAGCGATGCATACATCAATGACGCCTTCGAATTCAAACTTCGGTTTTTTTTTTCAAATTGCACCGCTGCCTCACTTTAGGTTCGTAGTTTGACCAAAATTCAATTATGATAAAATAATAACTTTAATTACCAAGTGATCAGAACAAAATTTACTGTAAATCGTCATATTATACGAAATAGTCTAGACGTGCCAAAATAAATGCGGGTCGGGCATCCTTACTTATTTCTCCTACTTTACCACTGAGAAATTGCAAATCGCTTACTGTTTGATGCAGAACCTTTCCGCATCATGGTTCTGGCAGTAGGTTAAACCTTAAATACGATGGAAAACCTTGGGGTGAAAAGAATTTAATGATCCACAGACTTCAAAAAATAAACTATCAAAATAATATGTTTCAACATAATTTTTAATCCATTAAACAAATTAACAGGTGCTTACGCGTAAAACACATTTCGTCACCGCATCCATACAGTGAAACTTAAAACATTTTGTTCATAAGTTATAAATACTCCCCAGAATATTATTTATAAAAGAATTAGTGCCACAAGAGACTTTACACCAAAAAGTACCATAACCGCAGAAAATATTTCGAATAAAAATTAAATACAAATACATTTAATTAATTATAAAAAGTAAAATTGCACTTAGGGAGACAGTTTTCAAATGAAAACTCTATTCAACTTATATAATAATAGTTTTTCTATAATAAATGCAAGATTTTTGGGTGGTATGTCATATTTTATTATGGTTGCGAGATCGACAGTAAGCGCAGCTTGGTGTATTTTTACTGGTATGTTCTCATCGAAATATAGCAGTAAAATTTTTCTGCCCCTAATAATTTCGTCGATATTATGAACTTTTGCGTGCCCGCCTAAAGTTATGTTTACTAGAAAACGATTGCTGATACCCAATCTCAGTATAAAATCACTTTTTAGTAATCTCTAGCAATCAGTTCCCGTTTTGTAAAAGTACCAAGCAACCTATAATATTCGGAATTGCAACACTCCTTCAATAGCAAAAATATATTTATTAACTAGTCGATCTCTTAAACCATATCTCAATCTAGCTACAAAACTTAATTAAACCTATCTATTCATAGCAATTAAAAGATGGATACAATTAATATTGAGCAATATAAAAATAAATGCTTAAATAAATGCAAACAATTTTCATTTGAAATGAAGAATCTATTACTTAGAACTCATTGGTGTCTGAACAATCGTATGATACAGTAATATCGTTATCCTAGATCTGAAATAATGTAATATACAATTATATAAAATATCTTAATATCAACAGTTTTACCAACTTTAGATAGGAGACTAATAAAAATGTTTCGTTTAAAATTCTGCATATTATCAAAGTTGGTCTAACTGTTCTTTTACATCTAGGCCCTAGGCTAGAGTTATGAGTAGCCTACTACTCATAACAGTAAAGCATAGTAGTCAGCATAACTATAATTTGATTAAATGATACAAGATTAACTAGAAATAGAATTCCAATCATAACTTATTGGAAAACTGGCGTTATTATTATTGCAAAACTAATCAATAAAAAGTTTACGATTTACAAATAAGATTAACATTACATTTTATAAAAGACTTTGCAAAGTAAAATGAATGAAATAAAACTATATGAGGAATAAAATTAATTATTACAACAAATAAATAAAATCATAAACATTGAGCAGGTACCTACTGATGTAGTATGCCTAAAGCCTCAGAGGTTTCAGTACCCAGATAATAAAATAAATAACATTGATTCCGATAGCATCGAAATCAATGTTATTTTTAATCTAGGAGCTTCAATACACACGATATGTAATTATGCTAAAGTGGATGAAACTCCTAATCATACGAATTAACTAAACCTTATACTAATGGCATGACTCGACGTTTATTCTTATCCTCTAGACATTAAAGAACACTACAATGATAATAAGTTAGTCAATAAAAACGTAGAAAAATTCTGTACAACACTTAACGGTATACAAACGTATATTATTCACAAAAGTGAAAAAAATCAATATCAGGTTTCTCAGGACTTCGTCCGTAGCACGACCTAGCACCATTATTCAAGGCGATCTAGAAACATTAACTAACAACTAACATAAATTATAAGCATACTTCTAAATAATTTTCTGCGAGTCTACCATCTAATACATGGATGCAACTGACCATTCAATACCAATTAAGGGTAAAATTCTAAATTTTATCAGGTAGCTAACTCTAATTGGAAGAAATTGTGATTTCTTCAATATTATACACAAAGGGAAGAGCTATTAAATCAATGATATTTTAAGTAAAAAGAGATAGATGTGTACTCCCCGTCACTAGTCCCTTTTTTTTTAGGGTGGTAAATAATCAAATGACTTCTCCCGCTCTGGGCGGAGCGAAAGGGAGTGTCAGACGTTTACGGACTAAAACCCATCCATGTTCCTTCCTTAGCCCTCTAAGTTCCGGGGTAGCGGTAACCCTTTCGGACAAACCCGCAAGGTTCATTAGAAAACCAGCGTCAGACAGCATCTGTCTGGCATTTAATGCTTGCAATACAATAATGAACCCTTTTGGCGCAGCCGCGAGGCACACTCTGTTATTATTTAAACATTTTTTTTTGTTATTTGTATTTTGTGTTTCACCGACTGTGTCCAAATAAATGTTTTTTCTATCTTTCTTTATAGATTTAAAGGTACCACTAAAACTGGAGTAGATAGCATACCTGAGGGCCAACCACCATTATTTTAATATTGCCTCACATTGGAAAAGAGATGGACATATACTACCTGAATAACTTCGTCTGTTTATCACATTGAAGTTATATTAAAATTTAGCTAAAGCAACTTAATGCTTGTCTTTTTTCCGCTTTCCATAGTAACGTATGTGATAGTGTGCCATTGAAGATCGATCGATCGAAAACCTCTTTTTACTTACAATATCATTGTATAAAACACTATAAAATGAGGAGCTATGAAATAAAAATTGAATATTTAGCATCTAAAAACAGTCTTCGGTAGGATTTTGATTGGGAACATCCCAATTAACCGTCACGGGAGAGATGTGGGTGTGGTTGTGACCCGAGGAGTCTGAGAGCCATCCACGCGGCGAGGGAGTGTGACGCTGGTGCTGGAGACACTGGGATTGGTGGTTGGACTGCCATCCGAGAGCGAAGCTTCTGAAGCATGACTGCTGCAGCCAACGCCGCGCCTGCAGCAGCGCCGGCTGCCGAAGCGAATAAGGCACCAAAGCTGACTGCGCCCATACAAATTCCGTAGACGACCTGATGATAAAAAATAATTGAGAATAAAAATAATTTAATATGAACAGAAACCACAATTCATGGTGAAAATAAATTAGCTAGCCCAACTCTACAAACGTAATGGGTGTCGAATTGTCGTTATCTAAATATGATAAAACAAAAATAACGATGATCTGCTGATTTTTTTTCGATCCACGACCGCAAGTGTTTAATTTATTAGGTAGGTATTTTATTATGTTTAGAGATCAATCTCCGTGGAGTTTCGCTAGCTAGTTTAGTTTGACCTTGCATTAAAATACTTCTAGTACTTCAACTAGCTATTGATAAATTTAAAAATCTGAAAATAAATAATGATGTAATTAAACCAAAAACTTACCTCTTCACGAATCCGTCCACTAAACACAGTGACTGGCTCCGCCCTTGAAGGTCCGAAAGCCAAATCTGCCTCAGACACCACCTCATAAATTCCCGAAACACCAACATCAGCAGATCTTGCGTCGCGAACTGTTCGCCTTTTGCGCAGAGACCTGGGACCTGCTACAGCAGGACCTGGTGCCTTGGCTGGGACTACTCCATCACCAGAAGGTTCAGGGCTAATGTTCGTGCCAAGGTTTCGAGGTCCATGGGGGAAGCGGTCGCGATCGATGTTTGTGGGGCGGTCCTGGAAACAAAAGGAGAAAGATATTACATTCCGAGGTATTTATTATAAAGATTACTAGACTCTGGTGTTATTTTTTGAAATGGCATCTTGTGGTTCAACCAAATGGTTTTCTTGAATAGCAAAAAGGTTGTATTCTTGATTTGGTCGTTTCACTAGAATTACAAAATCTTTCGTAGTTACTAATAATTCGGTCTATTGCAATAAAGTACAAAACCGCTGTAACGATTTACGGAGAGTCGATCTTTCCAGTTCACCAGCGTCATATATTTAACACTTTTATTAACGTTTGTAGTTTTGATGGCGTTAATTCTAAGTACGAGCCACGAGAAGCTATAAATTATGTAAACAAACATCTTTTACTAAGTAAACATTTTATACTGCGAGATAATAATAAATTGACCATTTTCAATCGACATGAAATTTAGACGGGTTATATGAAAGTAACAACCTATTTAATTTAGTCGGATCATATTTTAACGACGCAAAGCGCTATCGTTTGTGTTTCTTGGTACCGGAACGCGTCCGTCGCAGGGATTGTAAACTATAGGGACGCCATTTTGAAATAAACGCGTCATTCGAGTTTCGAATGCGTACGAGTTTGTTTCACACAGAAATGGAAACATCTGAATCTGACGAATAATTATTCTTAAATAATATATGTTAATTAATATTTGTTACTTAATAATTTATTAAATCTTAAACAAATTCATTTTTTTTGTTGGTCCAAATGTTGTGAACTCCTGAACACTTGTTTACAAAATTTATAGCTTCTCATGACGCTTACTTTATACAGGGTGTAAGGGAAATCGATACGATGCCGGTAACCATGAATTCATTCAATTAAATAATTCAGAATCCTGTCTTAAATATATTAGCACTTTTCTTTAAACAGCAGATTTTTTTTAACAGTCACCCAGGGAGGTTTACAATCATGTACTTAATCCATGGTCATAGCTTCGCATGGATGTCCTTTCCACCCTATATACTTACAACGGTACAAAGCTCTTTTGGCTTGATACAATCATAACTAACATCGCTATCTTGTTTTTTCAATACAATTTCAGTGACAATTTCACAAATATCATTCAACCAACCTTATAAATGTCATTTACGTGTTAAAAGATACTATTTTACAAAATAGGACTTACAGTAAAAGGCCTAGCAAGTGCTTCAACGAGTTCTTCAACAGCAGACATGTGATCACTATCTGGTTCAATAACAGGCGCTGGAGCTCTTTGTGGTAGTGGAGCTGGTGCAAGAACAACGTCTCCTGATACTTCATCACCGAAGGCTTCTTCAAGAGGAAGACGGGCTTCATCTGATAGATCAAGGCCTCCATCTTCAGCTGATGAATCGCTGTAAATGTGTTTGTTCATTGTTAGATTATGTTTCACTGTGATGTGTTCGCGGACGAATGGAAGGCGATTATGTCAGAATGTCTAGTAAGTTTTTTGTCTAGTTTTACTTTTAGCTTATAAAAATACATTTTTTTTTTTAAAAGCAACTTCAATTTATAGTTCCACATTTTTTTTTCTTTTTAATGTATTAAAGTAATAAAATAAATAAATGTCATAGGGACTTTACATTGTAAGTATGCATTAATAGCTGAAATTCAATTTTCATAATAAGATAGAAAAATGAATAACTAAGATTTATAATTATTTGTTCCAAACGTTGATGAATATTAAAATTAAATATCCTTCATTGCTGCCTTCCAAGTGAGTGCTTTAAACTCTTTAAAGTTAACATAACATAACGTTAACAAGTATACATAAATGGTGGAATTGAAGAACCTGAGTGACTTGCACAGGCTTAGTTTCTTCACTGAATTTTGTTAAATAAAAATAAACTATTCGTAATGGCCTTCAAAAAGTATTCTTTGCTTTAAAAGAGTCCTGATATTAAAACAACTTATTAACAATCTTCGTTCCCTTACTTTATCTCATTGTGGTCTTGATGTGTCCTATCATCCTTCCTATCCAGAGCCCCATGTCTTTGTGGAGTCACTCCAGCCAACTGACAATGGTCCAGACAACCATGCCTACAGATCTCGACCTTGCATCTGATGTGAACGCTGAGGGCATCAGGGAACTTGAAGGCGTGGAAGAACGCGTAGGTTATAACAGTGGCTCGCTCGTCTACTGCTTTGGCTTTGAGGAATCTGGAAACGAATTCATTCAAGGTTTGATCAAGGCGTTTTGTTGGCATCATCATATAATACTGTACACACTTTTCCCAATTATATTGAATGCTCTAATTTTGCTTTTACTTATTGGTGCTACTAGTGATAATGTTAAGTATTTTAACCATAAAACAAGACGTAGATTTTCATTTTGTTTATGGTCTGAAGTTTATTTTGTTTTAATCGATGATCTTGAAGCTCATCACCAAAAACAAAATTATAATATTCGCAGAAATATGGATATCGATACTAAAATTATTTAAGATAAAAAAATGTAATTAGTCACACTAGAGCTTCAATAGGTAGATAAAAATATAATACATATAGATGTGTGCATTATGTTAAATGCAAATAAACGTATAACTTTCTTTATTTCTTTATATCCTTCCGTATTTTACAATATATTGAAATGTGTAGGTTTGTGTTCCTTGTTCATACCAAGTACAGTATGTTGACCTTCCGGCAAACCCAATTCCTCTAACAAACTTTCCAACAGCATACAGATGTTCAAACCTAGATAAGAGCTTCATACATTAGCGACGTACCTTGATATCATCTTAGGTCGTAGCACGCATCCATATTCATCTGACAGTTGAATCACATGGCCGGAGCCGTCCGACGCTGCACACGACTTCACTCTCATATCGAATTCACCTGGAAGATAAGAAGACATGTCCTTAGAAACTATTTAGTTACTTATTGGTGCTACTAGTGATAATGTTAGCTATTTTATTAGGTTTTCTGTAACGAGAATAATTCTCACTTTTAAATATATGGCGATATGGCACATATAACAATTGAGTATAAGAAGCGCTAATTTTTCCCTTTAAGTTTATCATAATTTTACTAGACTATTAATAAACATAAATTTTTAACTGAGAATTGATGAGAAAGACTACTTCAAACCAGTCATTAATTTTAATGATTAGCGGATTGTAGATAAACTGTATACGTTGTAAATTTGATATATGAATAAGTTACCACAGAGAACATACATATAATAGGAGGAACATATTTTAGAAACCATGTTGACCTAGTATTAACACTATCACGACATTAGACTATTGATACTGGACGGGGCGATAGATATGACCTCACGCTACCGACCGAGCTTTACGATAATATTCTGTCTGGAAAATTATGTGTTGCAGATACTAAAGTTATAGTACCAGACTGTTACTGTACCTACACCTAAGAACTTATCAAGGATAAAAATAACATTAAAGATGATAATAATAAACTTCCTGAAGAGAATAATGTGTTTAAAGTTCTCAAAGATCAGGTACAGCAGAATACAATACAAGTACCAATGAAGTATGAAAGTACCTTCAAGTACTTACAGAATATCTAAATGCAGAACCTTACCAGACGAGTAGGTACTTTACCACTTGCCTCGTACTTAGGGTACCTAACAATACCATAACCCAACACTCATAGCAGACGACAAACATACAAGTTCCTAATATTATTACACTTAAGTGGAGACTAAACAGCGAACATAAACAAAGATCGTTTAACTAAAAGGATGGGCAAACACTTTGCTAAGTAAACAGATATTCCATTAAACGAAGAAAGCTTTACACTTGCTCAAACCACACCTTGTAATATTTGTCATGTTTGGAGATTAGTGTATTTCCGGTAAAGTTCCTATAGTACTTATGTATATTTTTATTGCTAAACCTAACATATTCACACAATTAAAGATATGACTAAAGAATATATTAATTTCGTTGTGGAATGTGTACGTTTGGCTTTAAAGAAAGTAAAGACAGGAAACTGAGTAAACGACCTCACATAAAGAAAGGTAAAATCCGGGAGATGATAAAATATGAAAAGTAAAGCAGAAAAATTAAAAGGAGGGAAGGAGTTGATAAAATTAATGATAAAGTAGAATTAAATCTTTGTAAATTTCTCCAGATAAAAACAAATTTTATCAACAAGTTTAGGATTTCACATAGTATAGTCATACAACACACTTATACGCACTACTGGCACACACAAAATTGGAACGCAACTATACCGAAGAAATGAAGACAGAAAGTATCCGATCGTAAATAAATAAAAATGAAAACTATTATATGAGAATATAAAATCAGTATTGGAATGTACAATGAAAGAGTTCTAATAGCTATTAAACTTTTACGTTTAGAACCCTAGTCGGTCTAACAAAGAATTTACCAAATAAGCCGTGGAGATGTTAGATTAAAATGTGTTTAAAGCCCAAAAATGGTCATCAATTATTTTAGTCATCAATATTAACTATCGATTTTAAAATACAGTACCTAAAGAATGATGAAATACGTAGGAATTTTAAGGGAAATATGTATTATGTACTACACGCGAGTCTAGAAATCCAATTTCCTCTCAACAAAGAGGATGAAAGACGCACACGCAGATTTAACCACTTATAAAGTACAAGATCACTGTATTAAGACCATTAATCATTGTCAATTAGATAATAAAAACTCATAACGCACGAATGAGAACTGCTATTGATTCAATTGAGACGAAATTAATAGAGTTCCATTGTGAAATGAGCATTGTTCATTAGGAGGCTTGCGGGAAATTTAATGAAACGGACGTTTAAGCAACTGTAAATGTTAGATATAAAAATAGCAAAACTTTACCATAAGCATGTCGTGGTTAATATTCATGATGAAGCAAAAATAACATCTGTATCAAAATGTTCAGATACGGATTCCAATAAAGCAAACAAAATAGAATTTTATGAAGTACATGATGTGGCTTACTTTAATGATCTAAAATATAAAACAATGTGTAGGTGCAATATACTGAGACCGAGACGAAAGCTATTATAACGGCTATAAACATCAAAAGCCGTTCCTAAGTTATCTAAGCTAACGTAGGTGGCCACTTATATATGCCAAGTGGTGTCTGTCCAGTTAACCCTTGACCCAAGCAAGCCATCTCGCAAAGATATACGAGATAAAACATACATACCCACATAAAATTTAAATATCAAGTTAAATATAGGTGGAAAGGAATTCGATTCATTTAACTTTATATGTTTTGTACAACGGATTAATGTTTATCGGCGGAAGAACATGGAAGTTAATAGCTATTAACTGTTTAATCGTTTTCTGATAACCTATGAAAAGGGAACTAGCGTATTAATTTCATTACTGCGTTCTTACCGCATAGCCATCGGAAGAAACATAAAATGCGCAAAGACATCGCATGGATTTATAAAGTCTTTCTGATTTCACAAATTCGATTAAGTACAGTATAAAACTGAATCCTTGCAAGAAAATCCTCCAATTTTTGGCAGTATTTCTTTAATATTTCTTTTAGCCTCAACGTATTTTTCAAAATTTTATTACCATCGTATTCCTTTAAACCAAGCTATATTTGATCAACGCCACCTACAAGTTCTATAGGATCTATGTTTATATAATACACTCGCACGTCGTTTAAAAGTGATCCATGAGGTAGATCCAGTCCGGAGCCCCATAGTTGCAGGCCCGTTAAGCAAACTCATTCGTACATATTTGTCCAGTTCACTTTTTACAATTACCGGGTACCGTTAAGTCGTGTAAACACTGTCATTACCCTGCTAGCGATTTTACGAGTTTTCATGTTTTCTCGACTTACGTATGTTTGTGTGTTGGCGGAAGTTTGCGTTTGTTGTTTATTTATGTTTTGAGGCAGTTTGGGGAATATTTGGGTCCGAAAAGGGTAAAATTTGTCAAAGTCATAGTCAAATCATTAATTGCAAATAGGCACAAGAAAGTCACTTTTGAACAAGAAATAGAATTGACTGTCTGATTGAATGGCTGATTCTAGTCGCCCGTTCCAAAAGGTAGTTTCGTATGGAGAAGAATGGGCAAGAAACTCCACAGTTACTCTTTTAAAATATTTTTTATTCATAAACTATTAGACACTAGGTATTTTTTTAACGGTGTTGATATCCTTTAAGACTTTGTCACCTGTCTGCTACAACCTCGCAAAATTTTTAATGAATGCCACATTAATATACACTTTCACGTCACAGCTTACTAATATTTTTTCCTCGTCTTTATTGAGGTAAGTCTTAACTAGGTTTAAACGTTGACGTCATGCTCACAAAGCAATTATTAAAATATAGTAAAGTTCCATTATGCACCGTTATCGTATTATTTGATGAGATAAACTATCGCTTTATGAAGAGCGTGGGCGCAAGTGTTACTTTTATTAAAAGGCGTTACTGCAAATCAAATTGTTATTTAAGTATAGTTTGTGGCTAAGTAAAAACAAACGCCCTGGTCGACCCATCTGGTTAAGCTACCCTGACCGCGGTTGGTCCGTGGATGGATGACCATATTTACATACCAAGACCCCTCCGTGCCTCGGAAAGCAAGTTAGCCATTGGCCACAGCTGTGATTTATAGATCTTTGACAGTTGTTACGGCGTCAAAAGAACAAATATCTGGCAACTAGTCTTACCAAGGGGTATCGTGTTATCCAGTAACTTGGTTGTGGAGGTCAGATAGGCAGTCGCTCTATATCAAAATACTAATATTCAGCTGCATCTGGTAAGATTGGAAATCGACCCCAATATCGTTGCGAAATGGTTAGGTAGGTCGTGTAATTAAATGAATGGCAGGACGCTTTTTTTTTTTGAGGGTGGTAAATCATCAAAATGACTCCTCCGCTCTGGGTGGAGTGGAAGGGAATGTCAGACTCGTACTAACTAAAACTCATCCATGTACAGTAATCTTTTATTGACTACGCTTCACGCTGTTGTTAAATTAATTTTCAAAGTTGTACGCACGCTGTTAGTTTCTGTCTTCTAGGATTATAGTTTCCATTTAGTGGGACCACAAACGTGTGGTCCCACTAAATAGTTACAGCTAGTTAGCTGTAACTATTTCCTCATTAACAATTCCCACTACTTTTTAGTGGTTTGAAGACCTTTCTTTTACGCGTTCTAGGGTAAAAGACAAGAATTTTATATGGTTACAATTTTCAAAATGGCGGATGCAATATAAACAAGAACATATTTATTTTGACTGATTAACTCATTATCATCAGTCATCACAAAAGGTTTTTCATTAAAAACCTATACTAATATTATAAAGAGGAAAGATTTGATTGTTTGAATAGGCTCCGAAACTAGTGAACCGAGTTGAAAAAAAACTTCACTGTTGGGAAGCTACACTATCCCCGGTTGACAAAGGCTCTATTATACATTTAAAAAAATTAGGGATCCTTACTACAACTCCAATAATCTAACAATTTCTGACATCCAGCGGGCAGAAGCTAGTGAAAAATGAGCCGTAAAAGAAAGAATCAGAAATCAAGCCAGCGTCGGTGTTACCTTCTACATACATAAAACCCGTCTGCCTTCAAAGCAAGAGTGGACAACTGGCATTTTCTGGGACGATCGCTCCATTATAGACCTCATCCATCGCATTTTCGGGCGTGATCGAGGTCAAGGGCAGGCCCATTCTACTAAGGAAGGGGCCCGTTAGGGCCAAAGCCTGCCGGATAAGCGGGATCGTCGGCAAAGGAAGGAACATGGATGGGTTTGATCAGTAAGAGTCTGACACTCCCTTCCGCTCTAACCAGAGCGTGAGGAGTAATTTGTACATTTCCACTCCTCAAAAAAAAAAGGCCCATTCTATTTTTTTTTAATACTTGATGCATATCTTACTACGTCTTAGGTCAAGAATTGTTTAAGTTAACCTCTCTCTAACATAACATCACGCCTGTGATCCCCAAAGTATTAGGTAGTGGTGAAGGTGTTACACCTACATTTCGCCAATAATTATGAGGTTCAATAGCAATAGTGTCATCTACCAAGCACATATTCAAACTACGGACTGCTACTGACGAAGTAGTAAACCCACATTGCGCCAGTTATGTTTTAAGCCTCATATAAGGGGGCGACCCTATTGCCATCAACCGGGCACAAATCCAGACACCGGGCTGCTACTGAGAAATTCCAGATAAAAAACTCAATAACACTTTTCTCGAACAAGGAATCATGCTCAACAGTAGCGCTTGCGACCAACGAGCACACTTACTCAAAGTGTAAAATAAAATGTTCGCGTAAATATAACCCACTCTTCAAGCGCAGCTATTTTCACCGTGCGCTTTGCAGCATTAAAGTCTAACAGTAATTACTTCGTACAATATTTCAAGCTGTATATTGGTAATTAACAACGATACTAAGCGGTGCTTGTAAACCGTTTAGTCTGCTACTATTTCTGCCGTCATTATTTTAGTTGGTATTTAGAAGTACTAAGTTGCTTCTAAATACAGGGTGGCGGGGATATCGACGCGAAAACTGTAAGAATTCAACATTGGAAAAGGACGATGCCAGGATTTGTATGAACTCTGGTTACATCCTCCAATACCTACGTATAAGACATCGTTGGATAGGTATTTTTAAGCTGAACAAAAGATGCTAGGCACCTAGTTCCAAATCTTAGTCCGTTCAGAGTTATGCATTACTAAGCAATAGTTAATTTAATTTAAGCAATAGCTAATATTTATTGGGGATGGGTCCAAAAATTGCATCCTCGGTTGTCCCCTTTTTCTGTTTTGAGAGTGGGAAATCATCAAATGACCCCTCCCGGGTGGAGCGGAAAGGGGTGTTAGACTCTTTACTGACTTAAACTCATCCATGTTCCTTCCTTAGCTCTTTATGTTCCGGGGTAGCCGTAACCCTTTCAGACAATCCCGCTTTCCGTTGTCCCCTAAGCGAAGCAAATTGGCTTCGATTAATAAATAAATAATTGCAATACCTTCACGGTCAAACTATAAGTAACAGCTTATTTTATTTTTAATAAGCAACGAAAAATGGCAAACATGTTCAAACATGTTCAAAATGTCATTTTCAGGTCCACGGGGTCTCTTATTCCACGCATACCACCACACAGAGATGTCAGAACTAACTGATAAGGTCCGCTCTGGCCGATGCCATTCACTCGTCCTCCGGGACGAAGATCTCTTTGACTTGCATTAAGACCAGAGAGATTTTATCGACATTAAAGATTTTTGACTTATTTTCAGTTCTGATATTACAACATAAAAATAATTTGTAACTTGTAAAATTTCTAAATTAAAATCTTTGTAAGTGCACTTTATATTTTTCTCGATGTTAATTTTATTCATTGTTATGGAAATATTTGTACGCCGATTCTTTCGGCTAAACATGATTGGACTCGAAACGATGTAATATCTTGCATGCTCTTGTATGTATACAATGTTTAAACAAATGAAGCAATCTTATCTTATCTTATTTAGAAAATAAAAATGTATGGGAACTAAATAGAACGAATTTATGTTGAAATAAATACTTTGAGTTTTGAGTTTTTTAAATTTTATGGATTAGTTTATTTAAATACACATAAAACGTTTCCAAAAAGTTAATAGCGTCGTCGACTTTAATTTGTGAGAAGTTTATTTATTTTATAGCTTAGTTTATGCCCTTGTTATCATTTCATGAAATTATCATATTTGGACATAAACAAATCTTATGTATTTTTTACGACTGCGTCAATCGCGTTTTGGTACCAATTTTGGTAGGTTTTATTCGTCTTCATCACAGTTACAGTTAATCAGTCTAACTAACTAACTAAAGTCAGAACTAGTTAACAAATCATGTTTAGAACATATCCGGCAATCATTTTGTTATAAAGGTACCAAAACATAGTTTTAAACTGAGCTTAAGGTGAAAGCTTCAATATACCCCGCAAAATTCAAATTTTCTTTCGTTTTTTTTTGCAATTTACTAATCAGTATCCAGCTGTATGTTTAAGTGTAACAGTAAGTTTGTAAGTAACTTACTGTAATCATTAAAATCATCATTACAGGCCCATAATCCATCCCACCAAGTTCATGTTACCCTTTACAACTCTTTAAGTACAGATTACTCTACTGAATGACTATTTTATGATATCATGAGGAAACCGGCATGCCTGAGAAGTATTTCTCAACAGCATATGAAGCTAAGTCAGAACCCATGGGCAGCATACAAAATTTGACACCAAGTTGCTCACTTACCACACGAAAAAGAAGAAGAAGATGATTTCGTGCCGTTTTTGGTCAATTCTTACTTAGAAATTTATCGATGATTTTAATTGTATAAATACGCATTCGTTACGCTCCCGAATTAGTATTTAGACCAACATACAACCTGGCTCTAAACTGCAAATTGCAAAAAACAAAAAACAATTGGGCTGCCTTTGGGCATCCCCCTTTTTTGAGGGTCTGAGTGGAGCGAAAGGGAATGTCAGACTCTTACTGACTAAAACCCATCCATGTTCCTGCCTTAGTCCTTTATGTTCCGGGGTAGCGGTAACCCTTTCGCCTTTCGGACTATCCCGCTAACCCGGAAGGCTTCGGCCCTAACAGGCCGCTTTGAGGCAGCTTTTTTTTTTTAAGGCTGGGAAATCATCCAATGACTGCTCTCGCTCTGGGTGGAGCGGAAGGGAGTGTCAGACTCTTACTGACTAAAACCCATCCATGTTCCTTCCGTAGCCCTTTAGCTTAACATCTTAATTCGTCACCGTAAAACCATATTTGGATAAATGCCTTATACGCGTATAGGTTTACACTCCCACGCACCGAAACAACTAACGAGGCAAAGTTACACGCACCACGGAAATGACAGTAATAAAAAATTGATGAATAATATTAGAGAAAATAATTTTTGCGTTTAGAAAAGAAACAATAGGTAATTTTAAACACGGTTCCTTTATAAACTTGGGAGTAATTATAAACAAGAGGTGTGTGGTTATGAGCAAGTAACAGTATATGATTGTTATTTAGTTTTGACACGGTTTTGCGGAGTTTGCGTACACGCATTTGTCGAGGGAGTTTTTAGATGGAACCAAATTACGTTGCGTAGCTTTTGAGAAGTTTTTGGATGCCTTCATATTTGTGATGATGAAACCTTTACTTACACATCAAAAAATGTATGACAAACAACTTAACGTTAACCATTAAATTAAATTAATGTAATTAATTAAATTTTAACCAGCACCTTACAAGGAGCCTCGCCGAGAGACGTTAGAAATCGATGCCCAATCCCCCAAACGTCTGCCGCACCCTGGACACCTAGCACTCGGTAACGCAGAATCTAGATGACTGATCCTTTCACCATGATGGTACGAATCAGTAATTATCTAGACCCATCTCAAATGGTCATTTTAAGAGTTTTCCCGGTTAGAGACAATTCCCGGAACTTACTATAGAACTACTTAAATAACGACAAGCTGGAGTAGTTCCAGCCTGTCGTTATTTCAATCAATATATAGCAACATCAATAGTATTTAAGGAGGTGATACTCTAGTTTACTCCAGGAGCGATCAAATGTACAGACGCCAGCACATCAAGCTACCCCAAACTGTCAAATATTCCCAATTGAAAATAAACTTTATTATAAAGGAATCAGGTTGAAAATCTTTTAAAGAAACTTGACAAATGCTTGATGTGCTGGCGACTGTACAATCAATAAATAAAGCTTACCTCGATAATCGTTGATAGCAACCACCAGGGTTAGGGTGGATCCTAAAGGGACGATGCCGGATACTGGCGCCGCCCATGGACCCTTCCCTGCCTGGATCTCCATCCAACAGTCCACGTTGTCCCCTATAAAAAATTTAAAGGTGAACCACATGTTATGGGGCCTGTACAAAATAGATTAC
Organism: Hyppa rectilinea; assembly: GCA_951799385.1. NCBI lineage: Eukaryota > Metazoa > Arthropoda > Insecta > Lepidoptera > Noctuidae > Hyppa > Hyppa rectilinea. The sequence goes on along the minus strand of OX637312.1, from coordinate 14,072,795 downwards.
AAAAACCTTTACCTTGCAATTACAGAACTGGTCTTCCAAAGATGCATTGATTTTAGAAGGAAACACAGCTTCAAGTAATGCTGATGGTGGATTTGGATGATGGATTTGAGAGTATAATGTTCAAATAAACAGAAAATGTATACAAAAAAGTGACCTCGTCACTTGTCTGGTAGTTATTACCAAAGATGTGACGGATACACTACAAAAGCTAAAACTTTGTAGAAAGGTAATCTGAAAAAAGAGATCAGTGTTTAACCGACTTTGAAAAAAGGAGGAGGTTCTAAGTTTTTTCTTTTTTTGATGTATATTCACCGATTTCCCCGTTAATTGTGAACAGATTTTGAAATGAAAAGTCGATGACAAAAAGAAAGAAAATACAAAACCAAAATTAAACTAAATTAAAATTAAATTCATTTATTTCAGGTAACACCGACTACCAAAATTAAAATTATTATCACTTTCTAGTGTTTTTTTGGAAGCCGGTTTTTTTTTATAAAAAAGTTTTATAAAGTGAAAACTGTTCACTTGACTAAAGTTGCGGGCACAACCGAACTGATAAATAAAATTATTCCTCACCTCTGAAATCCAACTGCACGACATCCAAGTCTGCGATGACCATGGGTGGCTTGGAGGCAGTCTTCTCGTAATCATTGAACCACTCGCAGCGCAGTCTCTTCGCTTCGTCCCACACTTCAAGCAGGTCCTTGTCGTATTGCACCACCACTGTGTTCTCGTAGAACTGCCCGTGGAGGTCTGGAATAAGAGGATTTTGTCTTGAGATACGGACCACCTGGATCTGACAACCGAGACCTGACTGGAACTTAAATACCACATAGATTTATAGATTTTGAAAGAAACGGTTCTTTGTGAAGTGATTGTGCGTTGAAGAGGCGATATTATAGTCAAACTCTATGCAAGAGTGCGTAAATGCTGGCAGTTAATAATGAGTTGTAACGTAAACAATACGCAAACGAACGTTATTGTAATATTAAAAAAAAACATTGCTTGAGAATATCTATATACATATAATAAAACAGTAAAAAAACTGTGTCTGTACATTGAATATATTAAAAAAATAATTATTGAGGGGGGTTTAGAAAAAGTAATAGAGCACGAATCCAAAAAAAAAAATTGTCTGTTTGTCTGTATGTCTGTTTGTCTGTTTGTTTGTACACGCTAATCTTCGGAAGTACTGGACGGATTAGGATGATTTTTTTTTTGTTGTATAGGTATTAAGTCTAGGCAACATATAGGCTATAATTTATCTTGGAAACTTGAACACCTGATGCAGAACTGCAACAGACCAGCTAAACTACAAGAGATACAAAAATGATACCATAGCAAAAATTGTTCCACGTGATGAGCATTTTCTGTTGAGAGAATAAATTTGAAGATCGAAATTTGAAGTTCCAACACCTGATGTGGAACTCCAAGAGCCCAGCTACACTATAACATATATAGGAATGACGTCTTAGCAAAAGTTGTTCGGTCTGATGGGCATTTCCTGTTGAGTTATAAAAATCGAAGATCTGGAACACCTGTTGTGGAACTCCGAGAGCCTAACTACACTAGCTATGACGTCTTAGGAAAAATGATAAAAAATAACATAAATGGCGACCCCGTTGTCGCTGGCATAAGCAACACGGTCCGCGTACGAAGTCGCGGGCAGAAGCTAGTCTGTAATATTCTTGAACATATCTGTGAACAAGTCAACGAATCTACACAAAATACATTTAATTTTAAATCCTTATTATTGCTAGGGCTATACCTACGCGGATGTACTCACGCAAAAAGTGGAAGTCGCCCGAAGAACGCGGATCGTGCCAGTGGTCTGGGGTCGACACCACACAAGCAAAACTGACCCCTAAAGACTTCTAGTTAACTCCCTCAGAACAGCGATCCATTAGGACATTAATCTTCCAAGTTTACACGCATCTGACATATTCAGACTCTATGTCATACGGTTTAAAATCGTTTTCACATTGTCACCCGCAATACTTTTCACTAGAAGCACTTAAAGTCGAAATTACTACGTCATAGCTGGAAGGAAATACACTTGAAAGTAGTGGATTGAGGGATGGCGTCTTCGAGTCGGGTTTGTGAAGGAAAATGGACCTTACGTGCGGTGTTATGTGGTCCGGCGGGTGGCGATTCCGAGAAACAATGCGCGCGCAATGTTCGCAGAAGGAGCGGGACGCATGCGTCGTCCGTTACTCCACACTAGCCATAGTGGACGCGACTAGGAATCGGCATGAGAAAAACTCAGACTTTGTTGAAATGGGACCGATGTGCCGTAAAACTTGAATGCTGGCGATTTATTGCGAAATTGTTACGAATTACCGATAGTTACTAAGAATCTAAATGCGATACATGAGATTGGGTTTCACGATATATGGTGATCTATTACCGAGGAATTTTCTTACAATGTCTTGTTGTTCGAGTTAAATTAGCTGAACGACAAAGACACTGAATAGACTTTATAACGTTCAATAACATCCTGTAAACTATTCTCTAAGTTGGACAACACACTATTCAATATTATAGAGGACAATCCATTTTCGATTATATATCAATAGGAACCTTAACAAAGCAAAGAATTTCCGATCAATAACTGAATATGATTGGAACATGCAGGAGGTCGTAAAACGCAAGGCCCTAAATATTTCATAACAATTCGAAGTCGTAGAATCATTATGAGAAATATACCATTTAAGTACCGTTAAATACGAATTATAGAAAGTTCGATGACTGGTTAATTTAAAATTACATACATCTTAAGATCGCCTGATTAATTAAATTGATGCGGTCTCTTACAGAGTAACAATGACGACAGCCATAAAAGACCCAATAAGGTTGATAAGGTTGCAAGGTATAAAAATAAAAGTGTTTCCGTATTTTCCGCTTTAAGTTACCTTGATATTTCTAATGCGACGCCTGTTCTTTATCAATACATTACTGAAAAATGTATTATTTTGGAACAAATCCAACGATCCATGCATATCTCCAGATGGCTAGTTAACACTTCCCGTGACCCCAGGACTGGCGCTGTCAGCGATGCGGAGGATTTTTCGGCGCCATATTTTAGTTATATAAGTTTTATATATTTGGTCATAGTATGTATTTTTTAGTTTTTGAGTTGGATTGTATAAAGATGTTAGTAATTTCTATGACTGACTGACTGTCAGAAAAGCTGACAATATCATTTCAACCGTACAATTATTACACCCTCCTTTTTCTAGAGTTCGTTCTTTTAATTCTACAAATGCAATAAAATTTCCACCATCCTTATAAGTTCAGGATTACAATTACACATCACTCCATGAATTCCCTGCTCCTTCCATAACAAGTTGACACCGCTCTATATGACCTACAGGTTAAAATGCATCTATAAACATATTGCAATCTGTTTGATACCCACGTTAACAAGTGGGTGTTAAACTCGCACTTTCCGGAGATAACTTCGTCCTGTCCGAGACAGTATCGTTTGACAGTTTGAATAGTCGCCTGTCTCAGTTATGGTCCTTTGATCCGATAATGTCACTGTTATCCAATAGACTTCGTATTCAATGCAATAGGGATTGATATAGAGTTGGTCGCTGTTGTTATGGCTAGTTAGCCGTAACAGTTGGTTACTAACTAGTTAACTAACTAAACTAACTAGTTTCTATCTTATGATGATGACAACCAAATGCATATATACGTAATAGAATATAGAGAATACTGTTGGGAATTAATACAGAAAGCAGCTATAATGTTTTTATTTTTAGTTGTCTTCACTGAGTAAGCAACGTTATTTTCTCTACCATTTTGTTTCGTATCGTGAATTTGTCCGTGTTCATTCAGTTCATTGAAATTAACCCAAAATATCAACAAATTCAAATTTTAGAATACATTTAAATGTTGATTAGAATAATAAATGGCACTGGTCAAAAATAAATGTAATCGACTAACCGTCTAAACACTTGTGCAAAGAAATTAAAATAAGGCATCAAAGGACCAGAAAGCTAAAGTTAATAGCCTTGAACTGTACAACGATAAAGTCCTCCGAGCCGTGGCTTTTTGAACTACGGTGGATGGAGTTTGGCATTTGACGCCTTTTTTTTTTTTTTTTTTAAAAATGGCATCTCGCAGTTCAACCAAAGGGTTGTCTACTGCTTAACCGGGCTTGCCTGTGGCTGCCACAAAAGAATTGTAGCCTCCAGCCAGGGCTTAATAAAAACTAAAGCTAACTTACAAAACTAAGCGACTACACGCTAAGGGCACCCCCTGCGGGGTTCGGACCTCGGCTTAGGGCGTCGCTGGGGGGGGACAGCAAGGGACAGCTGGATCGGGGGTTTTTAAAACTACTGGCTCAGCGGCAACGCGGGCTGGCTCGAGCAAGGGTCGGGAGGGTGAGAGTGGACAGGGTCGTCGCGACGGGCCTCGACGGCGAGGACGGAACGACGGAAATTTGTATCTGTATGTTACTCTAACAGTGCTAGTAGCCGGGCTGCTCTCCTGGAGGAGAGTGGTGGCATCGTCAGGGGCAACGAGGGTATGCCGTGGACGGCGAACCTTACTGATGCGGGACGGGGTGTATCGGGAGGCGGCCGCAATCAGGGGATTGCGGTGTTTTATGGCAGTGTCAAAGAAACGCTTCGAGAGGCGTTTCATGAACTGCTGAACTGTGGGGAGTTTAAAATCTACATGAAGGTCCATGTTACGGACGTAAAAGGGAGCTCCTGAGACCTTACGGAGGAACCGGTTTTGAAGTGTCTGCATTCGATGCAGATACTTGGGTTTGGCGTGCGCGAAGACGACGCAAGCGTAAGTCATGATGGGGCGGATTACAGCCTTATAGAGACGCAGTTTGCACCGGAGTGACAATTTGCTGCGTTCTGTAAGCATGAATTGGAGCCTACCGAGAGCGAAAGCGGCCCGCGAACGGACCTGCTTTATGTGCTCTGCGAAACTGAGGTGCTGGTCGAGAGTGACACCCAGGTACTTGGCATGCTTCGCCCAAGGGATCGGCTTGCCGTACATGGTGATCGGATTAGGGGGGTTGGGGAGGGCCCTACGAATTCTCCTAAAGAGAACAGCCTGGCTTTTATCGGGGTTGACCTCGATTCTCCATTTCCGGAACCAAGCGCCGAGGACGTTGGCCGCGGTCTGGAGAGTCTGAGCTATAGCTGGCGGACTGGTCCCTGTGTAGTAAATGGCCGTGTCATCGGCGAATAACGCCAATTGGGCCTTTTTACTCTTGGGGATGTCGCTAGTGAACAGGGTAAAGATTAGGGGGGAGAGAACGGAGCCCTGGGGGACTCCGGCGCGAATCGGGTGGGGGGCGGAGAGAGCGCCCTCGATGCGGTAGCGGAAGGTGCGGTTCGACAAAAAGTCCCGTAAGATGAGCACGAGACGGTCGGGCACGCCGAGTTGGTATAGCTTATATATTAAGCCATTGTGCCAGACTTTGTCGAAAGCCTTCGCTATGTCGAAGAACAGGGCGCCAGTCATAGCGCCACGCTGGAAGCCGGCACTGATGTGCTCGACTATGCGGTGCGCTTGCTGGACGCACGAGTGTTGGGTACGGAACCCGAACTGCTCGTCCGGAATCAGGCTCTTCGCCTCGGCATAGTCCTTGAGACGCTTATAAATAAGCCTCTCGTAGATTTTGCCGAGCACGTTGAGCAGACTGATGGGGCGATAGCTGGTGGGGTCTGATTTGGGTTTGCCGGGTTTGGGGATACCTATAACAGAGGCCTCTTTCCAGGCTTGTGGGAACATGTTATTACTCATGGCGCCATTGAAGATGGCGGTCATGAGCATGATCAGTTGGGCGGGGAAGAGTTTGAATACCCTATTGGTAATTCCATCTGAGCCGGGGGCTTTACGAGCCTGAAGACCCTTGATGATGTCTTGCACCTCGTCAGGGGTGACGGGGGGCAGAGGATCATCTGGATCTTCGACGGGTGGGAGAGAGGCTCTACGTTCGACTTCGGCGTCGACTTTGGCGAGGTGCTTTGGGTCGACCGGAAGGGAACTGGGGGAGCATTGGGACTCGAGACTGTCGGCTAGGAGCTCGGCTTTTTCAGAGCTATCGAAAGCGATGCTCTTGTCAGGACGGATGAGTGGAGGGGTGGAAGATTCTTCGGGAGCGCGAAGCTTCCTCTGAAGGTTCCAGAAGGCATGGTGATTGGGCTCAAGTTCGCCGAGTAACTTGTCCCAGTTGTCCGAACGAGCTTCCGCAATGCGTTTCTTTACAGCACGCTGTAAATTGCGCATGTGGGCTTTGTTCGCATCGCAGGGGAAGGAGTCGTAGGCACGGATGGCTGCGTTCTTCTCGGTTATCAGCTCACGTACGTCAGCGGGTAGTTTCCAGCGGTGGTCTTCCACCACCGGGACTTCCCGTGAGCAATCCGTCAAAACGGATTGCACGTGTTCTGTAAACGAGGCGATCGCGCCGGTAGTGTCATCGACAGAGACAATGAGGTCAGGAATGGATTCCAGCTGAGGTGACAGAGTGTCGGATTTAAGCTTTTCGCTTACTTTCCTCCAGTCGGTCACCAACTGGGTGCGGGGCGGGTGGTCAGGGTCAAGCGGACCCCCCGTGTAGGGGGTGAGGTGCATGACGACGGGACGGTGGTCAGAGTTAAGCTCTTGTAGCGCCTCTAAAGATTGCAAACGAAGGTTCACATTCTTGAGGAGCGCTATGTCGAGGACATCGGGAGTTTGGTTAGGGTCGCCGGGATAGTGGGTGGGAGTCATCGGAGCGATGACGTCAAAGTTAAGGGAGGCCCCTAAGTTGAACAGTAATCTGCCTCTGGTAGAGGTGAGATTACTGTTCCAGGCGGGATGTTTGGCATTGAGGTCGCCCGCCAAGATGACGGAGTCGCTCAAGCCGAAGAGGAGTGAGAGGTCGGCGGCGATGGATAGATGATCCTCGCTACCGTTGGTCGGTGGGAAATAGCCGGAGATGATGGTGATCGGTTGATGACCGGTCATGGCGAGCCGACAGAGAGAGATCTCCAAGTGAGAGAGGAGAGGGGGGGGATCTAGCGGGATGCAATGGAGAGTCCTTCTGAAATAGATGAGGGTTCCGCCCTTGTGACAGCGTGACCGATCATTGCGAACTATGCGATAGTTGGCGATGTTCGGGTTGCGTATATGGGGCTTCAGAAAGGTCTCCTGAACTAATAGGACGTCAAGCTGATGGTCGCGGAGGAAGGCGGCGATCTCATCGCGTTGACTTTTAACGCCGTTAGCGTTAAAGAAACCTAGCTTGAGGGACCGGGGCTTTGTACATCTAGCACCTTTTGTAATATCCATAATTGATATTTAAAAGGTGAGGTTGGAGATGGCGCGCAGTACCCCGGGGTAGCTGTGGTATGCCATGAGGATTTTAATAGGGTCGCCCTTGGCGGCGTAGACCTGATCGGCCATCGCGATTGCCTCCGGGGTTTCGAACACTTGGTTCATAACCGCGAGGGTGTGGACGAGGATCTCCGTCGTGGTGGGCTTGATACCTGCTGGGGAGAGGGAAGGGACCTTTTTCGGAGCTGCCGAGGCAGGCTTCAAGGGGGCGGCGGGTGGAGTTGCCAAAAGGGCCACGGGGGAGGGGGTTAGCCCAGGGTTAACGGTAACCTTAGGCGCGGGGTTGGTAGCAGGGGGCTGAGAGATGGGGGCCGCGGTGACTGGAGCGTCGCTGCGGAATAAGTTGGCCCAGGGCATGGGTCGTTGGGGGCTGAGTCGCACTGGCAACTGCGCTGAGGGCACCTTGATGGTAGCCGAGGGGCTTTCCCTCTTCTGGCGATCGCTAGCGCGCTTCGCCAGTTTGGGGGAGGAAGCCTTGGGGGCTTTAGGGCAGCCACGGTAGTTGGCTGGGTGGCCAGATTGACCACACAGTACGCAGCTCGGGGGTTCGGTGCATAAAGCCCGATCCTTGGGGCGGGGACAGTCCGCTGTGCCATGGTCACCCAGACACTTGACGCACCTGGGGGTGGCGAAGCAGTTAGACTGCGCGTGACCATATAATTGGCAGCGATGGCACTGGCCAATTATATTAGTGCGGCGGGGTTTCTCAATAGAGATCCCCGATAGTGAACAGACCGACTTGATCTTGAAGATCGGGTGGTGCCCTTCTACAGGGTCACACACCACGAGGACCATGTCGTAGGCATGTCCGTGACGCGCCTTGTGAAGGCGGTGCACCGCTGAAACTGAGATGCCTTGGGCAGAGAGGTCATCTTTGATGTCCTCCGTAGGGATCTCCTTCGGGACTCGGCGGATGACTACGCGAGTCGGTGTCTCTTCCGGGAGAGAGTAGGTGTGGAACGAGTAGTTCCTCGTTCGCAGCATAGCGGTGAGCTCCCTGTAGTCCGCGGACGAGTGAACGGACACCTTGATGCCCTGTTGGGTTGATGTGGCGCTGGTGTACTGGATCTTACGATCCACGCACATCTTGGACACTTCGGTCCATTTGGCCTTGTCTTGGATAAAGACCGGAGGCGGGGGCTTTTGCTTCTTTCCAGAAGCGGAAGCGGGTTTCGCCTTACTGCCGCAGGGGCGGGGAGCCTGAGAAGGGGCAGGGGTGGGGGAGGATGAGGCCGCTACGGCCTTTTTGGCCTTGCTGGCCTGGGATGAAGACCCTTTCTTCCTCTTCCCTCCTTTTCCGACGACCTCGTAGTCGTCTTCCGAGGATGAGGAAGAGGCAGAGAGGGGGCCATCGTCGTCCGAGATCGGAGCGGACGTGTCCATGCTCTCCGGTAGAGCTTGGACTGGGGTGGTGGGGGCAGCCTTTGTCATTACCGGGACAATAGAGCCCAGTGCAGCTGCGGACGGAACAATAGAAGTGGCCGAGACAATGGGTCTCGCACTAATTGGGTTCGCGGAAGCGGGCTCAATTGTCGGTAATGACAATGGAGCCGGAATTCCGGCAAGCGGGTTTGAGCAAGCCGCTTGAATAAGGCCTTGATCGGCCGGCGGGGGCGAGAGCGGGCTGTCGAGCGCGTCGGTGAAGTCGGCGACTGCCGACGATGACGCGGTGGGACTGGCACGCAAAGCACGGGCGGAATGCTGGGCCACGAATTTCGGGTCCGGGAGCAATTCCGTAAGAAAATATTTGACCCATCTCGGGTCGTAGTCCGACATTGTCGGTAGGGAAAAATTAAAACCTAAATGCGAAAACACATGGCATTCGCACCTAACGGCCCTAGAACCTAATTCCCCGGGTGGATAGGCCCGGGGATGTGTAGCCTCCCTGTCGGGCGCAGACAGGGAGGTGAGTACCTATGGTGAGCCCTAAGCTTGTAAACCGTTCGCCAATCTTATTGTGCAAACGGGCCCTGACCGGGTCTAGTGCGAAGGGGTAGACACTCCCAACCGACACTAGGTGTGTTGCTGTGGACATTTGACGCCTAGTAAATGCGAGACTTTAATAGGCAACTAACCAGTCCAACAACACAACTGATGCCGTAAGGAACTAGAGTTTAACGCTGATAGAATTACAGCCATTCTAAGCTGAACTTGCCCTTGGCTTTTTTCAATTTTACATGTCAATTTGTTATTTCCGAAGCACTAAAATCAAAAGTGGCAAATGGAATGGTGGAACATTTCATTATGGCTAGAAATCAAAAGTTTTTTTTACTTGAAACGTCTCCTTACATTGTTGCTTCTTGTTTTCCATGTGAAAATGAAAGGTTTAACAGTTTTTGATGATCAACAAAATCAAATTTTCCATTTCTTTAAATGGCACTTTTAATTTCTCTTTTAAAACTCCATCTTCTAGCCATAAATGGTATCAATCATATCTAAAAAGCCCATAGCAGGAGTTCTGCCAAGCTCCCACAAATGAACAACCATTATAACGGTTGTTTGTGCTCATAAATGTCCACGTATCACAATTTTAGATGATTTACTAAAGGAATGAGTTACCGATCGTTTCTCTTCATTGGCGTGACGGATTCCGATTTTGCACTCAAGTGTAAACAAGCAATTAGTTATTGAAGTAGTGGGAATTACAAGCAAATTTCGTATTTTTCTTATAATCCTCATCTTCATGGTTTCTGGCCCCATGTTCTTCAGTAACATTAAAAGTATCTTCGTTATCTCCAGAAGTATGAGCATCAGGTTGACATATGTCAAACTTTTTTTTTAAGGCTGGGAAATCATCCAATGACTTCTCTCGCTCTGGGTGGAGCGGAAGGGAGTGTCAGACTCTTACTGACTAAAACCCATCCATGTTCCTTCCTTAGCCCTTTGTGATCCGGGGCAGCGGTAACCCTTTCGGACAATCCCGCTTAACATATATTAACCTGACCTGACCGGTTTCTATTAGCAATTCTATTAGTGCCAATGACAATATAATTACGTGATAAATGGAACGTGGTCTAGTCAATGATTCACTAAATACGAATAGACATCGTTTGAAATAAATCATTCAACGAAAAATAAAGATCTGAATAAACATTAAAAAGTTATCAAAACAATTCAAGCAATCGCTTTCAAGTTTTTAACATTCAAAAGCTTAATTGAAAAAGAAAGTAAACAGAGTCCTGTTAATGCATTGAAAGTAAAAGATCATTGCCATATGAAAGCAAAATTATTGCATTCAAACGGACATTTTTGTAACAAATAAAATTTATAGGGTCATAAATCTAAAATGCAAATAGAACAGTAGTTTTTTTAATTAAGATAGTGAACGCACTGAAAACGAATAGATTAAATTTTGAATGATTTTAAAGGCTTATTGGACGACTCGCACGAATTTAACTCGCACAAAACGTGCGAATCGACTCCTTTAAAAAATATTATTTTTTCTGTAGTCGATTCGCACAAAGTTTATTTAATGGGGTGCGAATCGACACCCTCACAAAAATGTAGTAGGCTATTCGCACACATTTCATTTTAAGGAATAAAAAAATAAAGTACAGTCGTATTCAGCCATCACTGAAATAAAACTAAAAAATAATCGAAGTTTAAATAACAGAATAACAGATATTTACTTGAAAGTAAGGAAAATCTGTATTATTTTTATATTATTTGTATTGATTTGTTTAGTACTTTTAATTTTAATACAGATATTTTTATTATAGATTGTGTTTTTATTATCTATCTATTACGAGTAAAACACATTTGACCTTACTACTTCTGTACTCAAGTGTACTTTATCTTAACTGCATTTCATAAAAAAAACATTATGTGTGCGAATAGCCTACTACATATTTGAGTAGGTGTCGATTCGCACCCCATTAATTGAACTTTGTGCGAATCGACTACAGAAAAAATAATATTTTTTAAAGGAGTCGATTCGCACGTTTTGTGCGAGTTAAATTCGTGCGAGTCGTCCAATAAGCCATTTTAAATACTGCTAGACTAGAATTAAAAGGTTATTAAGCACTGTCTTTTAATTTACAGATGCGAACAAACCAAAGAGTGTGTAACATTTACATGCAATATTTGCTAGCTTTATTTACCTGGCGTGAAAACTACCATGTACCTAAGCTTTAAAATATTCTTCACTTTCGCCTTGTGATGGCTTATCTATTTTTAGTGTAACATTATTTACAGAAAGTATGTTATTACTTACACTGGCCAAATTCTTTTACACATTAACCAATTTTTCACACAGTGCAGCGTTCTTCTTTATTTGTAGATATTTTTATCTCCTTGTTCGCGTCACGAATGTCAGTATTGGAATCGTAGGTTTAATGGAGTTTTAAACCAACCTTGTTTTTATTCACCCTCTTTGAGATTCCAAACCAAGATTTACTATTGGAACCGTTACGTACACACGACATAATGTATAGGACGAGCATAAAGAATCCCAGAACGATGTACGATAAATCGATTTGTTTAAACGATTTACTATATCGACTAATTGTTCGAGTTCGCATCATTAGGCATCGGATATATTTATTGATTTCACGCCACTCCTCACGGTCCATTTATAGTAAACCAACCGAGACGAGGTTTAATTACATTTACAGTGTGGATTTTGCCTTAACTTGTTATTTTTCTTTACTTTGGCATGGAACTTCGTGAAAAAAAGATCGTGGAATGACGGGTACCTATGCCTAAATTAAAAAGCAATTATTGCAATTTTACAAAAATAATTTACCATGATGAAATATTTGTACAAATTCTGTAAACTCATCATTGAAATATTCGAACTTTTGCGATGATTTATACTATAGAGATTGACGATTAATAAGTATAACTATTCATTTAAATAAAAATAAACCTCAAAAATTAATTAATAGCTAATTATATAATTACCTGGTTTAGTGCCACACTTGGCGTATGCGATCCGAAATGAGAAGTACGTCTGTCCCGTTGACGGCGGCACGTAGACACATCGCGGGTCACCGTGTTGACCTATGAACATATTAAATTGATGTTCAAATTGATGCTGTATGATAAAAAGATGGTAAAAAGAGACCGGATGAAACATTTGGAGAAATAGAAAAGTTTGAAGATGATGATTATTATCAATATGTAAGTGATGAAAATAAGGAAAGGTTAGATATCGCAAACGACCCTGTAATAGTAAATAATACCTAAACTAACTCCATAGTCTAAAAGGACCATTAAAGCATTGCTGAAACTATTACTGGATATAGAGAGAACGATAAGCGAGATTAAAAACAATATACATACAGGGTGGAATTTTGTAATGCCACCTGAAGGGAAAGTACTCTTAATACTGTAGATAGCAAATTTTACTCAAAGAAAACTTTCCTTTATTTTTGAATAGAAAGAAAACTGCATTCAAAGATTTTAAAAAATTCGCATTTTACACCCGGGAATCGAACCAACAAAATCTGTAAAATGACACCCTATACTTTTATTGCATTGATCGTTAGGATCAATTATAAGGATGAAATCTTTCTGAGAACCTTGATAAATTAAATGAAAGGAAAACCATGGAATCTGGACTTATAAATTCAATGAGTCAAGTTAAAGCTCTTTAAGTCAATTTATACAAATTATCATTGACGTGATTTATCCATTAAAATTACGAGTTGATATTTGGATTAGACGATTAAAGATTGGTACAAACAGTACAATCAGATGGCTTACGAGATCACCAGATCTCACCCCTTTACATATTTTTTGTGGGGATAATATTTCAAAAATCCAATTTTAATTAAATCTTATGCGAAAGTAAACGAGTTGAGAGTTAAGTTCAGAATACGATTTATAATGTTCACCACATGTTATTAAAGGTTACTAGAAATGAATTAGTTACATGAATACATTTGTGTATCCAAGAAAATGGAGCCCATTTCGAGCAACTAATTAGTTAGTTTACCATTTTTGGAAAATAATTTTAAGATGTCATGGTTTTCCTATCATTTAATTTATCAAGTTTGTTTTAGAGATTTCATCCTTATAATTGATCCTAACGATCGATGCAATAAAATGTACTTTTTGCAGATTTTAGTCGGTTCGATTCCCGGGTGTAGCAAGCGAATTTTTGGAAATCTTTGAATGCAGTTCTCTTTCTGTTGAAAAATAAAGGAATGTTTTCTTTGAGTAAAATGTTCCATCTACAGTATTAAGAGTAATTTCCCTCCAGGTGGTATTACAAAATTCCACCCTGTATATTCAAAGCCAAAATGTATCAAATTTTCTTGATATAGGTACTCAAATTCAATAACAGTAAATGATGAACAGATGTGCCAAAGATTCTACAGAAAAGCTCTAAACTCTATAGTTGTTTGTTTCATCCCTCGTTATCTATAAATGAATTGAATGTAGTATAATGAAAATGTGTAGTAAAACAAACGTCTATTTTCACAAACAAATAGAAAGCAAAGTACTGCAATTTAAGGCTCAGTTTATGTTAATTGCTAATTATGTGCTTGCACACACCTTAGCCACATTAATTGCAATATCGTTAGCAAGATAAACAGTACTAATGGGCTTGAAATAAAGTACTGCGATACAGTCTGTTTATGAGACTAGATTCGACACGAGGACAATCGATTCAAGTATTTAATCTTTTACTGGTAAGTGGTAATTCAATTGAATCGATTGATAATGAAACAGTAATTAATGATAAATCTACAAGTAAAACTGTCGATAAAGTTGTTAAACTACAATCAAATGATATGACTAAGAATAATGAGATAATCGAACAGTTAAAGACGTTGATAAATGATGAAGATCCACTAAATAATGCTGCACCAACAGAAGTATTTACGAACGTAGGTGATAAATATTTCAATAACTAAAAGTAGTAGATAGCAACACCCACGTTTTGACACCAATGCCATAGAATGCTAATGCTTTGTTGTTAAAATTCGTCATGAAAGTGCGAAATGTAGTCGTTTGTTGTAACAGATGGAAGGTACTGAGGGTTATACATTATTCATGATCGTACTTTTTCTATTTATTAATGCATATTAGTGTTGTTTTTTAAGCTTACAATAATTTAGTAGGCATTAGATAAATTGAATATTTCTAAAATCAATGTCAGCATTATCATGCCTAATATGAAGAAAAATTATGAAGTTACGAAAGTAGTTTTTTTTTTAACTCGAACATGCGCAAGACTTTGTGTAGAACTAAATGTTTATTTGAACAACGTCGGTACAATCAGGAGAAAAGATGTAAAAACAAATAAAAAGACCAAAGTATATGCAGACATCTATGTAGAGATCTAGACATGTTGTAAGTTGTAATTTCACTGTTATTTTTATCTTAGAGTAAGACTCAGTTTGCGTAACGGAAGCTTTAGCTGTCCATATCGTGTTTTACTACATTCTTTCTCGTTTTAATCTTGCAATAAAAGAAAATCAGAAGTGATATACTCTGGTTTAGTTGCTCCAATACTGGCAACTATTTCTTCCATTATATTTTGAAAAAAACTAATCAAAATTATTTTTCACTTTGTAGTGTTTTTTTTGGAAGTCGGTTTTATTTTTTGTAAAAAAGTTTTTATTTTTCACTTTTTAGTTGTGGTACCTACACAACCCCCCCCCCTCCATAATTTTAATACAACTACCTGGTATGTAAATTACAGTATTAGAACATCGTCCACATATATCAAGTAGGATTTTTTTTAGATTTTTGTTGATTTTCAAAAACCGCTTATCCGATTTCGATAAAATTTTTATGGGACCATTTGGGAAGTATACCCTATCCAACAAAAAAAGAATTTTTCAAATCGGTTGGCAAGCAACGGAGTTATGCGCGAACAAACATAAAAAAAAAAAAAATATACAGTCGAATTGAGAACCTCCTCCTTTTTTAGAAGTCGGTTAAAAACACGTTCTATTGCATTTTAAACATTATCTGTACTGTTTTATTAATTAATATTTTGTATTTTCTGTAGAGCTTAAGTGAAACCTCGTGAAACTTAAAGAGGCTGGTCGGTTAGAATATAACTGACAGCATACGACTTTTCAAAATAATGTACACGTTTTAATAGAGTAACGGTGGAGTTTCTTGCCCATTATTCTCCACACGAAACCTTTTGGAAGGGGCGACTAGAATCAATTCTATTTCTTGTTCATTTTGACGTTCAAAAGTGCCTTACTTGTGCTTATTTGAAATAAATGATTTGACTTTGGCTTTGAATAGAATAGTTTGATTGGTTTTTATAAAAAGAAAGGTTGATTCCGGCAGTAGCGGTGCTGCTTGACGCATTCGTTAAAAGAAATATTATTATATTTATAATTAATTCATGACCTGCTGCTCGTCTGTATATATTTTATAGGATAGAAGACCCTACAACACACTACACAAGCTCTATCACAGAGCCCCCTAAGTGAAGGTCCCTCTAACCTTCACAGTGCCATCGACAACAATTTACCGGTTCTCACTATCGCGTAAAACGAACAAATAAAACTGTCTACAGATATTATCAAAAAAAAAACTACGCATATCATCACAAATTACTATGTTACAATAAATTGAATTAAACAAAATCCAAGTACAGTATGTAACAGTATAACGTACTAAAAGCTCAGCAACTGGAGCGTGCGTTATTAATAATGCACTAAGTATGTATCCGTCATTATTGTGAGTGAAACCTTAGCAATTACCGCAACAATTAGTGGCGGTCTGAATACACCGGTTTCTAACATTTTCCTCGCGTATGTAGTCTGTGGCTATTTTGTAGTAGTAGCTGATTTTTGTGGCTTGTAGTGCTAATATATCTTCATTTTTTTGAGGGTCTTTAGTGTGTTGGTACGATGTAATTGTTTTGAGGTCCTATTTATTGTTCAGTTATTTCGATGTTTGTTAATTCTGCAGAATTCGATTCGATTTTTTTTCAGCTGTGTTAGATGCTACTTCTATTGCATTTGTTACAAAATATTTAGGAAAATTAGATATCCGTTCTTATTTTGTTTAAACGCTTCTCATTGTTACGTTGTAACAACTTTCTTCTTGGCGTGTAAAAATAAAAATTTTTTTTTTTCGTTGCAAAATCTGTTTCATCCTTTAAGGCAATTTCAGTTCAATTTAATTACTTATACTTTATTGGGTACTAAAAAGAAAATACTGCTTCGTGAACAAAACTGAGAAACTATAACATACCTTTTGACGAGACAATTCCTTCGAAGGGGTGAGAGAACGTGAGATGGACGTCCATGTGATCCTTCCCGCACATGACCTCTAGTGACTGTATGACTGGCATGCCATCAGGCCGTTCCATCGGCCATAACTCGCCTGCTCGCGCCCGCGTCTGTGAACAAATGGCATTTTGAGTAAAATGTGGGACGTTTTAACAATACGGAGATGAAACCCTGAAATCAATTGAGGAATGAGAATTGTTAAGCGGAATTTATTCCCTCTTGACATAAACATTAAAATTAAAATTTATTTATTTATATTTAATCTGAAAACGTAGGGCGGTGACCCCCAAACTAGGCATTTGCCTGTATCTTGGGGATCGGAACATTATCATTTTAATATTAAGATTTAGGAGGGATTACAAAATTGGTAAACATGTACTTAAATTAAGCTAAACTAAGAGAAATATTAAAAATACACACTATCATCAGCGTGAGATCAGGTAGGTAAGTTAGATAAATAAATAAAATTAATATTATATATTGCTGTTATCGTAACTAAATATAAAATCTAATAATCAATAGGAAACAAATTAATCAAAAAAATAATAATAATAATAGTACAAAAATGTAGAGTGTAAGTGTGAGTATGTGTTAGAGAGTGTATGTGGTTGGGTTTTTGTCTGTTGTGAACGTGAGTGTTAAGTGTGTATGTGTGTGTGTGTGTGTGTATGATGTTACTGATTGTGTTATGAGTAAATATGTTTTCTTAAAAAACTTAATTAATGAATGAAGATAAATTACAACAGCTAATAAATCAATGAGCTTTTTGTGAATGAGTTAAGTGTAATAAGATTTGTGTTCCGTGTATTCAAGAAAACTGTAATTAAAGCTAATAATCGATTGCAAAAACATGTCACGTAGCAAATTAACCTCACAATAGTACAAATAATAACTCTATCAATGGAATTAATTCAATATTTCCAATCGAGATCGTATTTCTCAATACGACAACAGTAGTAACACAATGATCATTTCATGACAAAACAATAACATTGAATTTTCCGTCTATGCCAATTAAAAGAGAGTAATTATTCGCTTCATAGATACCAGCTTCCAATGCCATCATCCTCACCTATCTTAAGACGTCGATCTAAATGTGATTTTTCTTTGACAAATTATTTGGGAGAAATGAATGTAACTTTGTATTTCCTGTACAGTTCCCAACGAACCGCGGACATGTTTGTAACGAGAGCTTTCCGCGAAAGAGAGCAGTGTAAACATAATAAATGGGCAAAGAATAATTTTTGTACGGTGGGTTTACGCCAAAATTGGATGATTGGCAACTTGGCGCACGCCGACGGATGCCAAAGAATTGGTGAAAGATAGGACAAATCGAAATAAGGTCATAATTATATTTATAAAAAATCTTGAACCCCATTCAGAACCAGGTAATAAAAAATAACATTTAAAGTAGCAAATAATTATGTAAATACTTTTTGTTGAACTCAAGAACTTAGTCTCATTTATTACATGTTAAATGAAATGATTTTCTCTGTCTATTTTAATAGATTTATTTAAAGGAGAATGAACAAAAGTGGTCCAAATATCCACCACTAACGAGACCTATGTTGACTTATAGTTCACTAAATAGAGAGTAACTTTCAGTATGACACAAAAAAATAATAATCTGTCAGTAAAAAGTTACGACTATATGAAAAATATTAAAATTTTAATTTTGTTTTACTTAACTATTTATTTAAATAACTTGTGAGTTTTAGTAAAACACGAATAAAGCTATTGTGTAGCATTCTTGCGTTTTATTTCTTCCGGGATTTTGACCAAAGTCTATTTCAGCGAGAACCTAACTTAGGACACCAAGCGGCATGACACGACATGCGTAGATTAGTTCAAAATTCCAATGGGCAGAATAATATTTACGATATTTCTCGCATAAAAAGGTAAAAAATATGACTTTTCACTCAGTCATAACTTTTTACCGACTGCATATTTTTGGTTGCGGTCCGGTTACAATGACTCAGTATTTAGTAGACTATTTTATTACATAGGTCTCGTTAGTGGTGGACATTTGGACCAAGCTCCATACATTTTTGGTCATTCTCCTGATATATTATTATCGGGCGTGAAACCAATACAAGTTTTTGCTAGTATTTAATGATTCATGACGTAATTTCAAATCGCAATCGCAATGAAAATAAATTAATAAATCTCATCTGTACATATGCTTTCTTTGACTAATCTATGTACAAAAACGATTTGATGAAACGCGAGCGCACGTTCCTGGAACGGCGCGGGCGCATTACGTTCCCACGCGTCAACAAGGAAGAAAACGAGGCAGAGAAATACATAAGAACGAAACAGACCATACCATTCAAATTTTGAAGTACTCTGTAATTTACATTTTTGGGTACCAAAACCTTTTTCAAAATTCGAATAAGAATTTTTAATTTAATTTGTGGTGGCTATGGTTTTACTTTATGCTACCTGTGGAACGGTTTATTACGATTTCATTTATGTTACGTGTGTTTATGTATTTATACACTGATTTGAAGAATTAAATTATATTATATTTCTCATAATGTGTCACGCCAACGTCAAAACCCTATGAGGATCGTTTAAATCAGGCTCTGATTTATATTTCTATGAATTTCTCCAGCAGTAAACGTCAATGATATTATTAATTGAACGCTGTCTCGATGACTTATAATTTATGCTTTTGCGGATATACGAGTAGGTACTATTTTCATATTAGTGAAAGTTAAGATAGAGTTCTATAAAATATTAATTTTAGAATAAATTATCTTTGTTTTCTATTTTCTTTCAGTGTCAATAAACCCAAAAAAGGAAATTTAATTTCCATTGACGAATGACACAAATTAACAGTTAAAAGGTTATCTACTTTATAGTATAGTGCAGACATAAATATAAGTTGTATTTTATGAATCATATAAATACTTTATCATTCTAGATCTTTCTCTAATTCATCAATCAATTCAGCCACATTCATTTTTCATCAATTCATTTTTTACGAGTAATGGCCTGCGAGAGCAAGCGTGAAAAAAATCTGCTGTTCCCTGCATTTCGACGAGTCACGTGACCAAAAATGTATAGAACAGCTGATTTTTTTTTGGGATTTCGGTGTTGGTCTCTAAGTAAAAGTTGATAAATGGTCTGAGTATATGCTTTTGTATGTATATACCCTTTTGGTTACTGCCTGTATAGGCCTGTCCCAGGTTACGCGACAATACCCTATCCTCCGCCTTCCGCATCCAGTCAATCCCGACCACCGTTTTAAAATCATCGTTCTATATTCAAATGTATACTCATAGAAACGTTGGAATTCCAAGCATTCCAATTCCAATCACGTCCGATTTAAATGAACTACAACTTCTAATCACGAAGAAGGCTTTTTTTTTCACGCAGTTTAACAGCCACCAAAGAGTCGGTAACCAGATAATAATGAAATTACTGGTTAGTATTTAATTGCGTTAATACGGGCTGCTTGTTTGAAAGTGGAACAACACGTGTCATGGTTCTATGGTAACATCGTAAATATTGAATATGAATTTAGTTTTGATGTGTGATGACACGGTAATAGGTTTTGTCTCCTTTACAGCCTATAGTGCAATAAAGGGAAGTCTATTTACGGGTGTTAATGACTTGGATACTTTGAAAAGGATGAGCAGCCAGTATTCCTTTCTCAATACTCAATCTTTATTTGCATTCCACAATGTGTACTTAGGTTGTAAGGTAGAAAATTGAGATCATTATGGACCCTGTCGGGCACAGCAAAAATAGTAGAAGAGAGGAAGCTTTAAATTAACTTACAAACCAATTAAATCTAATAATACCATAATAGGGATTCTTTATACCTACATAGGATTCTTTATATTTTTTATATTTTATCATTGAAATGAACACTTGTTTAAAAAAGATTAAAGTCGAACTGTTTGCACACCTTATTAAAATACCTACTCACACGCACAACGTACGAATTTTTAAGTGTTTTCATTTATTGTCGTATAGCCTCTCCACATAGTATAAACAGTAAAACGTAAACCGTTTCGAACCTAACAACATCTAAATAATAAGCTCCAATACATTCTAATAACCAGCGCACTCGTTAGTCGAAATCGTCCATCGTCAGAAGACATTAAGCGCGTTAGAGAAAATAATATGATCTCCGTAGATACCTACACACCGGTAATAATACCTCAGTGTTATAATCGCTGCATCCTTTGAGGTGCGTTCTAATGCGTGTGTTGTTAAGGCGTGTGCAGACGAGGTAGTCGGTTTCTGGATTAAAAAGACGTGGTAAATAATGATGATTAAAATGAGTCTGATCTGAGTGTTCATTGCAGCATTTCTCGTAAGGCTCGTAACGAAACAAGAACATTGCAAACAAGAAAGAAGGAAAAGATAGGAAGAAAAATGCGTTTATTGGCATTATAGCAAAACATTTAAATATACCTTAAAACTATATAAATTAGGAAACAATAATTATAATGTCAAAAGTAGTAAGACAAAATAAATATTAAAGATGGCGAAACGGTAGATATGTTGACTCAATCATTTTCAAAATCTTTTTGATGGTGTAATATTCTTCTTATCGTATGGTTAGTGACTAACCTGGTGTCAGAGTTTCTATGCTGCCCATGGGCCTCTGACTTAGCTTCACATGCGTCATCACGTGCTGTGTGATAATGTAATAAAAATTGAAAAACAGTATCAACATCACATGAAAAAGTTAATGATTACGATAAAGCTGGAAAAACCTTATAAGTGCCTATAATTAAGGAAGGTGTAGGAAGCAACAATTTGTCTGTACCTAATTGCAAAATTACTGACTGTACTTTCTGTGAAGAATCCCATAAAATTGCTAATCCATGTGAACATATAACAAATTCAATAAGTATCCAATATCATTTTATTGCTATTTCAATTTCATTCTTAATCGAATCGTAACTTGATACGTCATGAACAATATAATAATACGATGTGCACGTAGCTTAAGGATAATGGGATGAGATTTATCATGGAGGTATTCCTATTTTTTTTTAAAGGATAAATTATGATAATCCGATGGGGTCAGTTTTATTGTTACTCAGACTTTACAAGTTTTTTTCAATATCGTAATTTATTTTGTTGATTGATATCATAATTATAAACTAGCTGCGTCAGAGTCCCTGTCTATTTTTTTTCAGTAGAAAAAAACTTAAAGATTGTTACTTGTGTATGTGCTTGCGCACCCTGAGCTGCCCTGTTATCAAAGTTGCTGACTGGTCAATATAAACTTTACCATAAACATTGGCAGGCGCAGCTGTTCCAATATGTAGGAATAAAGGAGACTATGCTTACTAGAAATAATAATTTATTTTATTTTCTCCCCACAATACACATTGAGTACATATTTTTAGGGAACAGGAGGATACACTAAATATATTGCGGGAGCCTGGTGCCTAAACTAGGCTTGGGGTCTGTGTTTCAGGACACTAGGTCTCCACCCTTTAGGTTACATAACATTCCAAATCAGACAGTGGTCTCGAGTATTTAACAATTATTTATATTATTCTAAATCTATATAGTGTATGGAAGAAGAACAGATAAGTTACGCTGGCCCCATATAAATTAGGATAAATAGGGATGAGGCCAGATCTACCCTAATTGCGAATTAATTTAATAACTTTGTAAAATTATAATATGTATTATGTATAATTTAATTTACTTATCAGTAAAATTAGGAACGTAGTAATTTAATTTAATCTAAAACTTGCAATAAGGACACATAGTTGGGAAAAGGCTAGGCAGATTGATTGATCTGCAATAATACTTATGCAATTACATGTAGTCACTATGGGTTAAATGTATATGTATACGTATATGTACAATGCCTGAAATAAAATTATTTATGATTAATATTATTGCTATTAATCTGAATCTGAATGATTACGTCCCACTCTCTTTCGAAGAGAGGAGGCCTGTGTCCCAGCTGTGGGAACATTATGCTGAATGATTTTGAAGTATATTGCTAATCCATTGCTTCATATTATGCCCGAACTTGTCTACCCAACAACGTAAATAACGCAATGAATGTTGTTGAACTGTCTAAACTCATAACTTCTATTAGTGTGTCAAGCAATAACCCCGCTGTTCATATTCCGCCGCATGTTACAGGAGTCAAACACCAGAAAAGTGAATCAGTCACCTTTTTCAAGATACAACAAACACCTTGACGTGACGTATAACATTACCATAATAACAATACACGTCGCGGTCGACATAATTTCTATGTGGTACGAGAAAATCTCGTTAATTCAATTTGTTTTTCTATTATTCTCTAATGTTCAGTAGTTGGTTGTTGTTGCACACGCGACGGTGGCACGCACAAATCACTAGTGACGGGCTCGGTGACAATGAGGAAGAATATGAATACACGTTTTTTTTTCATGATATCGATATTTTTCATTCATTTTAACTGTCGGTTGTTTTAGTATTTAAAAAAAACTAACTAAATATGAAAATATCCGTTAGCATTTTTTTTTTTACAATATAATTTGATCCAATTCGCATTTAATTTTATCACTGACTGGCATTACCTTACAAACAATCAGATTAAAATTAGTTTTCTCCAAAAAAATATAACCCTGTAATCGGTAGACATGCCGAGACCATACAAAAACAAATCTTTATTTAAATTAAATTACATCATTAATCTTACAAGTGAATCTATATCGAAGTCTATTCGTTATTGACAAATTAAATTGTCACTATTAATGTTAGTGCGTGATTAGACGCAGCATCGTCGCGTGCAGACCATTACTGTAATGACGTGCTTATGTAGAAGATACCTGTTTGAGTAACCTGATTGTCTCACTCAGTTGCTTGCGGTAGAATATGTAGCAGTGCTTTGTGTTGTGTTGTAGTTGTTTTACATTTGACGTGCATTTTACTTAACAATTGGGAAGTAAAAACGGGAAAGGTTATACAAAACATAATTTTTCATCGAATTTTACTTTTATATAATTTTTTTTACATGTCAAAGAAGTACCGCTACTCGAATGTTAAATTTTACTGAGCTGTTACTTTTTGTTTTATCGTGTCTACAATATTGTTGTCCTAATAAAAAAAACAAGTAGCATAATAATGAATATTTGAACTAATTAAACCACAATCAGCCCGATGAGTAAACATAAATACGTGCGATAACATGTCTTAACAAAACACAAAACAATCGACTAATTACATCGTAACAACGCACATCACTAGTTTACAAACGGACGCGTGCACACTATTACAATAATGATGCGTCGTATCGTATAGAAAATATACAGCAATCAGTGCACAGCTGTTGGTATCGACTGTCATTATGGCAGAAATGTAGCATTAGTTACGCGTTTCTTTTAGTTTCACTGACGGCAAGCGGATTTTGCTCCTGGTGAAAAATTGCTCTCTATATTATAGTCAAAATGTATCAGTTTAAAAACAATAAATCTGTAATCTGCCTAGCTTTTTCCCAACTATGTCAGGGTCGGCTTCCAGTCTAACCGGATGCAGCTGAATACCAGTAGGAGCGACTGCCGATCTGACCTCCACAACCCAGTCATCAACTGGGTAATACGATACCCCTTGGTAAGACTTGGCTTCTGACTACCCGTAGCGACTGTCAAAGATCCAGGAATGACAGCCGGGACTAATAGTTTAACATGCTTTCCGCGGCCCGGAGGAGTCTCGATATGTAAAGATGGTCACCCATCTACGGACCAACCCCGGCAAGCGTAGCTTAAACTGACGGATCGACCCGTGCGGCTGTTATTACCACGAGCTCCTCAGTTTAATAATAATATCTACTGAATTAATTTAAAAATAGTTAGGTAAGATTAAGTTTAAGTTTATTTTAAAAGAACATGAATTACATTACATTATTATCATTAGGGTGTTTGATGGTTTCGAAATAGTTCATAAACGCTGTAATAATCGACTGGCATCGATATGCTAGTCGATTAGTAGCTCGCCATCACGAACATCAATAAAAGTTATGACTGAGAAAAAAACTAGCTTCACTGAACAACGAATACCTAAATCGATTAATTTCAACAGAGTGCCAAATCACAGACTCACAAATAGATAACATTAAATCATAGGCGAAAGCAATGTACAGAGCCAGCACATCAAGCTATCCCTAACTGTCAAATTTTCTCAATTAAAAATGAACCTTATGTTTTTGCGGCTTATTGGACGACTCGCACGAATTTAACTCGCACAAAACGTGCGAATCGACTCCTTTAAAAAATATTATTTTTTCTGTAGTCGATTAGCACAAAGTTTATTTAATGGGGTGCGACACAACACCTTCACAAATATGTAGTAGGCTATTCGCACACATAATGTTTTTTTTATGAAATGCAGTTAAGATAAAGTACACTTGAGTACAGAAGTAGTAAGGTCAAATGTGTTTTACTCGTAATAGATAGATAATAAAAACACAATCTAAAATATCTGTATTAAAATTAAAACTAAGTACTAAACAAATCAATACAAATAATGTAATAATAATACAGATTTTTCTTACTTTCAAGTAAATATCTGTTATTTAAACTTCGATTATTTTTTAGTTTTATTTCAGTGATGGCTGAATACGACTGTTCTTTAATTTTTTTATTCCTAAAAATGAAATGTGTGCGAATAGCCTACTACATTTTTGTGAGGGTGTCGATTCGCACGCCAATAAATAAAATTTGTGCGAATCGACTACAGAAAAAAATATATGTTTTAAAGGAGTCGATTCGCACGTTTTGTGCGAGTTAAATTCGTGCGAATCGTCCAATAAGCCGTTTTTGCAATAAAGTTGAAATACTATCAAAGAAATTTGACAGGTTGTGGTAACTTGATGTGCTGGCCTCTGTACAGTCGCCAGCACATCAAGTTACCCCAATCTGTCAAATTTCTTTGATAGTTTTTCAACTTTATAACAAAAGAGTAAGGTTCATTTTCAATTCGGAAAATTTACAGTTAGGGATAGCATGAAGTGATGGCTTCTGTACGAAATACGAAAAACATCAAAACGTCTTTCTGATAGAAAACAGGATTAAGATTATTAGTTGCAAATGTTGCAATGCAATGTATACCGACTCAAAAGTACCGCTAATAAAATCTCTCATCCCTTTAACCATTTCCTGTCCCATCATCAAAGTTATTACAAAAACAATTTTACCGTTTAATACCCTTTATTTTAATGTAATTCCAACGCAAATTGTCAGTTTGCGAGATAGCAGTTGACAGCTTAGCGATGGTATACCTATGACTACGTAAAATACGGTGTACCTTGCTTGGTTTACTTGATAATAAGTTCAAGAGGTTATGCCAAGACAAGTAATGATTAGTTTATTATTCATTTTTATCGTTTTACATTAGTCAGGGAAGAGTTTAATGGAGGAAATGGCTTAAAGAGTATCCTAGAATATTGTTTATTAAGACATTCAATGGATTATGGTACTTACTTAAAGTTTATTTGAATGTTCAGACGCAGACGCCAGTACATCAAGCTATGACCAAACTGTTAAATATTTCCAATTGAACATGAACCTTATAACTTTGCAATAAAGTTGAAAATCTATCAAATAAATTTGACAGATTGGGGTAGCTTGATGTGCTGGCCTCTGTAGGTTTTGAATAGATCCTTTTGTAGAAATTAATGCATTTATATTAAGCCCTATTCGTGACAAGGCATGGCTCAGCGGCTTATCGTTAACTGGCTTAGAAAGGTCATGAGTTCAATCACTCCTGGTGACCGTACTACGTGATGTTAAATAATTATAGAGTCACAATATAACAGAAGTCACAATTAATTGGAGTACGGGCTTAGATGGAATGTGTAGAAATTAAAACTATGTCAGCCATCAGACAACTGTATATGATAACATGAGTAGCTTTACAATAAATGTTTCTAAACAATAAATAATAGTGCTACATAAGGTCAATCATCTGAAAATTCATTTATGTACAGACGCCAGCACATCAAACTATTCCAAACTGTCAAAATTTCCCAATTGAAAATGAACCTTATGCATTTGTGATAAAGTTGAAAATTATCAAAGAAAATTGACAGATTGGGGTACCTTGATGTGCTGGCCTCTATACGTAAGAAAGTTAGCGAGCAAGTTCAACAAGTACTGACTCTGGTCGTGACGTAGATGAAGAGTACGATTGTGTTTCCAAAACTGAGCTCTTTTTTTTTGAATGGGCATCTCGCAGTTCTTCCTAGGAGGTTGTCTACTGTCTAACTGGGCTTGCGCTTGATGGCTCAACGATCCAATATAACACATCAAAACTTAATCAAGAGAACTGGCCTTTTCTTATAAGAATCGCCACACAACGTGACATTGCTGCCAGCCTTTTGGGCACTTATCCTGTTGACAGCGATGCTGACGAAATTTTTGATGCCCTATAATTCTTTTTCTTCTTCTCATTTAGCCTTAATCGACCAAATATTTGATGTAGGCCTCCTTTAATCCTCTGCACTTTCTTGTGTCTTGGGCAATTAGGGTCCTACGATTACCTATATATATTACCTCATTTTATATGCATGTGTGTACATATTATTGTTTTAAATCTGTTAGCTTATCTATACTAATGAGTTAGTATAGATAAGCTAACAGATATAACAGTTATGTTAGTTAACAGTACAGTTATAAAGAGATAAAGCTTGTGACGTTGTTAGGGTAATCTCTGGATATAATGAACCGATTTTGAAAATATTTTTTTTACCAATAGAAAGCCACGTTATTTGTGAGAGTCATAGGCTATATATTTTTTTTAATCCACGCGGAAGAAGTCGCGGGCGATGTGCTAGTATATTATATTACAAACTATTAAATCAACAACCATCAATGTTCACGAACTTCAAAGGTTCAACATTTTATTCCAAGTTCACACAAGCGATAATTGTCCTCTATAAAAAAACCGTTTCTAAAAAAGTTCCTAATCAACGATGAGGCCACTTTCACTGTCAACATTACTCATGTCTATTAGCATATATGAGAAAGACTTGTGTCATTCACTTTGACTTGGGTTGGGTCGAATATCCCAAGTATTTGGTCGTTACTACGCATTCTTGGCGGTGTCATTACTGTCAAAGAGTTTATATTAGTGATGAGATTGAGGGCCTTCATGTGCTGTCATGATTCTGTGGCTATTTTATAGTCCCACTGTACAGAGGCGAACACGTCAAGCTACCCCAATCTATCAAATTGCTTTGATTGTTTTTCAACTTTATCACAAAAGAATAAGGTTCATATTGAATTGGGAAAATTTGACAGTTTGGGATAGCTTGATGTGTTTGTGTCTGTACTTTAGATTAAAGTTTGATTAGTAAAAACAAATGAAGACCATTGAAGTCGATACCCATTGGTTACTTTTCAAATTAGTCGAGAACGATGACCAATAGTAGCGCGTACGCATTCATCACGCCCACATTTTCACAATTTCAAACGTATGAATCATTACTATTAGAGTACCTACTCATATTGTGTAGGTGACTTGCTACGTGATAATTAGGTCTGAATAAAAAATACACATAATTACGCCCCAAAAAAGGAACAATAAATATTAACCAGTCTAATTCTACAAGCGAAGACTTGTACTTGGCTTCCTTTTGACTATGTGTTCCTTACTATTACGTTTTAAAGCTGTAAATCTTCCATGTTTAGATAAATAAATAAAAAACAATCAAACATAATACGACTGTATTCTCCAAAGGCGTAGGCAGAGGTGTACCTATAGTAGACCCACGTGACGCCAGTAATGTATGAGTCCTTTGTAATAGGGATCGAGCCTATAGCCTTCAACCGGGCACAAGTACAGACTCACAGCTTATTGACAAATTCCAGATGGAAAAACCTACGTGTCATTAAGTTTTTTTTACATTACCTGACCTAGGAATCGAACCCAGCACCTCATGCGCAGCAGTAGCGCTTGCGACCACTAGACCAACGAGGCAGTCGAAACAATCAAAAAACTTATTAAACCTAAATTAAGTTGTGAAAAATAAGATAAGAAGTCGGTAGATGCGAAAAGAAAGCGATTTATGCGCATGAGTCATGATTAAATAAGGTTTAAATACGACCTGCCCACTGACTGGTCTCGGAATGCGACGCATGCGAATTTCTTCCGGAACAAGAGATTGTTAAGAAAACAACATATTATAACTGCGTTATAGCTTATTTTCTCGTATAAAGATTGTTTTAAAGATGTGGTAGAGAAATTATACGGCGTATGTAGAACTTTTATAGCCATAGTTAATCTTCTATCAAGAAATGAAAATAAAAGTTTTTTTTCGCTTTCTCATGCGGGTTTTCTGACTGCGATGGTTTAGAAGAACAGTTAGGTTGACGAGGTTTGTTTTATAGTTACAAAAACTCACTTAACTTCAGCAACTTTTTTAACATTAATGTTAATGCAGGATAGCTACTTTCGAGCAGCTACCAAAATGACATACAATATTCCCATTTCTGACTCAAAGTCCACACATGAACATCACGCCTTCTATCAGCAGCAGCAGAAGCAGTCCAAAGCAGAGGAGTGAGAGCATAAGCCTAGTGGTTTCTGCCCAGACCTACAAGTTTTAGGTCGTGAGTTAGAACCCCGGCCGGTATTTTACTTTGTGTATTTAATTTCATCACCATTGCTCTCAAAACGGTTAAGGAAAATATTGTGAGGAGACGCTCATGTTCTAGAACCAAAAAACCGAAAACATGTGACATCCGTCCTGGGCCCGCGTGGTGGATTATCGTCCACTTCCTCTCACCGAGAAGGGGCCAACGTCCTAGCAAAATCAATCTGCCTAGCCTTTTCCCAACGAAGTTGGGGTCGGCTTCCAGTCTAACTGGATGCAGCGAATACCAGTATTTTACATGGAACGACTGGCTGTCAGAATTTCAGGCTTCTGATTACCCGTAACGACTGTCATAATCCAGGAATGACAGCCGGAACCAACGGCTTAACGTGCGTTAATAAGGGGACTCATCCATGGACTAAGCCCGGCAAGCGTAGCTTAACCTGATAGATTGATCCGTGCGGCTGTAATTACTTAGCCACAAGCTCCTCATTACATAGTCACGAGCTCCAATGTCCCAGCAGTGGAACATTATAGGCTGATAATTTTAATTATGCCTACGTTTATGGCTCTAACAGATCAGTCTACATCCCAGAGGACACGGTAGAGCACACGGTGCAAACCTGCCCCGCTTGGGCGGAGCACCGCCGTGTCCTTGTAGAGGCGATCGGCGGCGGCGACCTCTCGCGCCCGGCCCTGGTGCAAGCCATGGTCCGGGGCGAGAGGGAGTGGGAGGCAGTCACCTCCTTCTGCGAAAAAGTCATGCTCGCGAAGGAGGTGGCGGGATGGGAGAGAGAAAGGTCCTCCCGTCCCAGCCGCCGCAGGAGACGCCCCGGGCGTCGGGAGCCACGTGACGACTCCCGGCCACCGTAGGCGCGGGCCTGCGGACGGTGAGTAATGGGTGACTCACCGTCCGATCAGCACCAGACCCGTGCCGTACGGCGCGTATATGTTCCACGCGCGCCTCAAAGAGATGTCAGCATATGAAGGGGCCCCTCAGGGCCAAGCCTGCCGGGTAAGCGGGATTGTCCGAAAGGGTTACCGCTACCCCGGAACATAAAGGGCTATGGAAGGAACATGGATGGGTTTTAGTCAGTAAGAGTCTGACACTCCCTTCCGCTCCACCCAGAGCGGGAGCAGTCATTGGATGATTTCCCAGCCTTAAAAAAAAAAAAAAAAAAAGATCAGTCTACATTCAGTCGCATCATTCGATCCTTCAATTTCTACAAATCTCAACGGGTCATAGTGCTTACCTACTTTTTATGGTAATATTATAAATTAAAACCAGTTTTGTGAAGCTGAGCCTCTAATGCGGCACATCTAACATCTAATGATTTATAATAAACGGAAATAAACGCCCATTCGGCATAGCAACAACGGAGAGAAGACTGGGAGACAAGTGAACGAATACAGTAGTACCGGTATCTTCGACGCCCAGACTAGATATAAGTATATACGATTCTTTACAATCCTTAGGCCGTTTGTCCACCTCCAGGTCAACAAGAACGGGATGACAGTGCCGAAGTAGCGATAATTTACTATAGCCGCGTGTCCACCGCACGTTGTCAACGGGATATCACGTTCGGTTCGAATGATTTCGGTTCTCGTTGACTGTGGCGGTGGGCAAACGCTGTAAGATTGAAATGTCACACGCACGTCATAAAACTTCAAGATCATTTTGGTTTAAGTGATATCTTCGGTAAATTTCAATTTACTGTAAGTTTTGGCCAAAGGTGGTGAAGAAATTACAAGTTCGACATAAAAATGGAAAACGAATGAATGAATAAGGGGCCCTTTTTTTGAGGCGTACATACAGGCGCGGGAGGACTGTCGCCTCCAGGCTTGTCGCCTCGCCCGAGATCGTGCGGTACCCCCGGATAAGCCTGATGAAGCTACCACCTTTTGGGGAGCGTTCAGGTAGTGGGCGGCTCGCCGCTGTAGTGAACGCGCCCACACTTAGGCCCCATACAGGGCCATGGACTGCACAATTAAGGGCCCTAAGTCGACAAGACTCAAAAGAGATTAAACTGTCAAACGTTGATATTTGCATATTGCGATCTTCACATAAGGACATACCTTCCATAGGTGGAAATCACACATTGCCATCGTAGCGTGCAATGACACTTAACTGAGTGTAATGTCAAACAGGGAAAACTACTTAAACAGCTGAGGAAAATTGATGTGGAAGGTGTAAATGCTTTACTTGGAAAGGCCTTAACAAGGGCCTATGACAAGCTTTGTCGATTGATTTGTTCCAGGACAGTAATCATGCTTTACGTGTGAAAATGAATGAACACTACCCATAGTAGGAGAGCCTTGTCAAGACACAGTCGATTTTAAGGCGATTTGTACTTATTTTCAACAGAAATGACATTTCAGTAGCATACAACAAACTAAGACATTTTACGCCCATAGTATAGCGTAATCAGCCTATAATGTTCCCATTACTGGGACGTAGGCCTCCTCTCAGTGAGAGGTAGTCGGTCATAATACACCATGCAGGCCCAGTACGGGATAGTGTCACATGTCTTTGTGAATTTTTTGTTCTAGGACGTCATGTCGGTTTCCTCACGATGTTTTCCTTCGCCGTTATGAGAGCAGTGGTGATGAAATTAAATACACAAAGTAAAGTTCCTGCCCGGGTTCAAACACGACCTACAACTAGGAAGTCAAGCCCGAAACTACAGGGCTGGGATAGTGTCACGTCTTCGAATTTTTAGTTCTAGGACATATCGGTTTCCTTACGATATTTTCCTTCGCCATTTTGAGAGCAGTGGTGATGAAATTAAATACACAAAGTAAAGTGGCTGCCTGGTTTGAAACTAACGACCTACAACTGAGGAGTTGAGCCCGATAGTACTGGGCCAGCACTGCTCATCATTTTACACACAGTTGTGCTGGTAGTATGACACATTTTCTAGATCCTAAGTTTATCTTATTGAAGAATAAAACGCCAATTACATTCGGTTTGTCTTTTATTGGCTTTGTTATACAGGATGAAATTGGAACAATGATGATGAGTACAATGACCCCTTAAAATAAATGCCCATGAATTTAATTTTTTTTTTAATTAAAATAAATGCCTGCAGCCTGTATATAACCGAAAGTTCACTTGGTCACGTATAGAGTGTAGTGGTACTTCTGTTCTATGTCCCATAGGTTTGCGCTGTGTATGCGCAAGTCGCGCCAAATCAAGTTATCACCTCGGCCACCTGCGAGCAGCTGTTAATCCTAAGTATTTGATGACGTCATCGAATTCTATACATTTTGACACACCTAAAGTTATCTATAAAATAATGAATGAAGTATTGTTATCTACCTACATACTATGTCATGTTGGTTGTTACTTGGGTAACCATTGTTTTCACTTTTTAATTTGCAAATTACAAATCTTGAAAGCGAAATATACTTGACGAGGGGAATTTTCATTTTACGTTAATTCAAGACTCGGAAGGTTGAAATTAGAATAGCCACTATATCCTTTACCTTACTTTGAAACTACACCAAAATGTGCAAGCTACACAATTGACTTGACACATAAAAAATCATACCAAAAAAAACCGCTCGTCTTAAAAACTTCCATCACCGTACATAAATTACATATTATGCGAAGATATAATTGTAAAATAACATTTATTGCTAATAAGTATTCCATTTGATTCTGAAAATCTGTGACGTCACTTTGATAAATTTCTTACAAATCACATTCAAATTCCACGTTTTGACAATTCATAAATAGAACCGTTATTGACTACCCTTCCAAATACCCAATGAATGTCCTAGATTTTTTTGTACAATCATCAAATTGTACTTATCTACACCACGCATAATACTCTAAATCAAGAATGTTGCCACAATTAATACCGGGTCTTACGTACTCGTGTGTGTATCAAGTTTTTTGGCACGAGTGTCGTCAGTACTACGGCCACTGACAGGTTCAATGGCATCGCACCAGGTGGGTATACACGAGGAAATAGAATTGTGGATGGTGCTGAGAGAATCTTACTACTTAAATACAGTGTGAATTTGAATTCATGGACAATAGTTTAAGGGGTCATTGTGTTTATCATTATGAACAACTTTTACTATGGGAACACACCTGGAATCGCGTAAAAAAGTCAGATATTCTCTACATTTTGACCAGTAATGCAAGCATAATGTATGAAACAGCGTGTATTATTGATCGAAGGGAACAGCTGATTGATACGTACGATAATGAATCAAGTACTGCAGATAAATGCCGGATAAAGATCCTTTTTAACTTCATAGGAATAGAATACTTTTCTTGTGATTTGGGAGTCTTCATTCAGAGTCAACATGCCGTAAGGGCTTAGGAAATACTCAGTATATAATTCATTATATTGAAGAGAAATTAATACCACATAATCAGAAACGTAGCTGTTAATACCAAGGTGATGACGCCTTTGGCATACAATCAATCCAGAGCACCGGGAAATACCGTTGGACCAGACAACGGCTGTTCAATTGGCTAATAAGCCTGTCTATATGCCTAAAGCAAAATTGACACGAGTAGGTCACAAGTAAGGACCAGGCGAAGCTACGTCTAGAATTAAAGTAGCCGATAGAAACAGTTCGTTGCGTGTATGGATTTTTAAGACTAACCGGGAAATGTTCACTCTTGTCACAAAATAATTCTTTCATTTCTCGGAATGAGCAAAATATTATTCATTCATTATTTCATTCAACAAACAAGCACCCATCATCTGCCTAGCTTTTTCCCAACTATGTTGGGGTCGGCTTTCAGTCTAACGCAGCTGAATACCCGTATTTTACAAGAAGCGACTATCTGACATCCACAACCCAGTAACTGGGCAATACGATACCCCTTGGTAAGGCTGTCAGATTTTCGGGCTTCTGACGACCCGTAACGACTGTCAAAGATGCACAAATGACAGCCGGGACCAACGGCTTAACGTGCTTTCCGAGGCACGGAGGAGCCTCGGTATGTAAAGATGGTCACCCATCCACGGCCACCCCGGCAAGCGTAGCTTAACCTGATGGATCGACCTGTGCGGCTGTTAGTACTTAGCCACGAGCTCCTATTACGCTATAAAACAAATTAAAACAAAGCTCATAATTTCTTCACTCTTGAACGTTCACTCGCATGGTCTTCATGCCACATCTAGTCACACTCTACATCCGTCGCTGTATCATAATGTTAATGATAGGTTTGGTCCATCCACCGATAGACATGTCATTTTCTCACCGCACTAATTGAATACAAGAGATAATTATTTTACTGTTAAACGACAAAAAATCGCGTGTCCGAACTGTTCTGATGTCGTGTGTGAATGGGACCGCTTATTGTTTGACGTTTGTTAATTATGAAACTGAGTAATTGATGGGATTAATGAATCGTTGTGTACAGAGGCCAGCACATCAAGTTACCACAATCTGTCAAATTTCTTTAATAGTATTTCAGCTTTATTGCAAAGACATAAGGTTCATTTTTAATTGAGAAAATTTGACAGTTAGGGATAGCTTGATGTGCTGGCGTCTGTACATGTGAGCATACGGAATTTTGTTCGCGGAATTCCGGACGGGAATCTTACCGTGAAAACTTTGATGAAGTGAGCAGACGGTCGATTCTGTATAAATGTCAAAGTGAATACTTAGGTGAAATGAACTGTTACACCTAATGCTAGGAATTGACGCTATCACGGTGAGAATTTTCAGAATAGCACTAGGTAATCTAATATATAAATTCTCGTGTCACAGTTTTCGTTGCCATACTCCTCCGAAACGGCTTGACCGATTTTGATGAAATTTTTTGTGCTTATCCGGTATCTATGAGAATCGGCCAACATCTATTTTTCATCCCCCTAAATGTTAGGGGTAGTCCACCCCTAAATTTTTTTTTGTAGGGTAGGTAGTGTAGGTAGGGTAGGTAGGGTAGGTAGGGTAGGTAGGGTAGGTAGGGTAGGTAGGGTAGGTAGGGTAGGTAGGTAGGGTAGGTAGGAAAGGTAAGAGGATAGCATAGTTAAGGCAGGACGACGTCTGCCGGGTCAGCTAGTAATAATATAATAATATCCTTTGGACATTTCACACAACGCCATATAGTCCCAAGCTAAACAACTTAATGCTTGTGTTATGGTAACGAGATGGCTGATAGACTACTTATATACATTTTTTTTTGTAAATACATACATATTAGGTATAGATAGAAAAACACCCAGACCCGTAACGTAACAAATACTTGCAGGTCGTACAAATATTTGTTCCGTGTGGGAATCGAGCCCGCGACATGCTGCGCAGCAGTCAATCGCTCAACCGCTGCGCCACCCGTGTCGTCAACTATTGCTAGTTCGCGTTTCCATCTATTGCTAGTGATTGACAATATTGACTGCTCACTTGAAACACGCGTCACCTATGTTTTCACAACATACTGTGTGACACTGTACACTGTGTGATAGATATCGGAATAGCACTACTGATTTCTGATAGGATATAGCTCATTGACGGAGCAAGAATCATTCTCGACGTCCGGATAGATACCAATCGTGTACAACGGAATTCTGATAAAATTCCTGGTCAACGAGACTTCCGGAACAGGCTTGTGCGTGAAATGGTATTTATTAGCGTTGATGAGTCAATAATGATAAAAGTTATATATAAAAGAGAACATTTCCAAGGCCATTTTATAGGCGACATTTTCTGTTATTTTGTAGGCAAATTGGATGTTTGTGTTAATTTTGATAATATCATGGAAAAGATGGGACATTATGATTATGGTAAATGAAAATTTTGTTTATATTTTACGTTTTTCAATTAGCATTTTTTTATGTAAGTATACTTTTAGAAATAAAACAAACAAAGTATATTTATGAAATATAAAATCAATGAAATGGAATAAATATCAACAGTCCCTTCGTTAATTCTGTTA
Organism: Hyppa rectilinea; assembly: GCA_951799385.1. Classification (NCBI taxonomy): domain Eukaryota; kingdom Metazoa; phylum Arthropoda; class Insecta; order Lepidoptera; family Noctuidae; genus Hyppa; species Hyppa rectilinea. The sequence goes on along the minus strand of OX637312.1, from coordinate 14,036,761 downwards.
AACAGGCAAATTACAATGACTTTGAAAAAACTCAAATCCGAGTATCATTTTAATTAAATACAATTATCATGATTTTAGCGAATGCTTTCCTCAAAGCACTTATCCCAAATGCTGCAATGAAACAGCATTTATTAAGAATTCTTAATGCAGTGAAAGTCTTTCAAAGAAGTAATCAATACGGATTTATTAAACAAAAGAGCTTTACTTTTCAACTATTGACCTCGTTGACGAAAGCCATGCGGATCGCGGGCCAGACCACCGAATTCTATCCACTTGTTTTTTTTTTTGTTAATGGCATCTCGCAGTTCAGCCAAAGGGTTGTCTACTGCTTAACCGGGCTTGCCTATCCACTTGTGTGAAGTAAAAGACTTAAATCGTTTTTTGCTTAATCCCTCCCACCATAGTCTGGTTTATCGAAGATGACCTCAACTAGACCCGGCTAAAAAGAACTGCTACTAAATGAGACAGAGTTCATAAATAAAATCCTTAACTTTACAACCACGGAATATAAGTATGAATCTCTATTCTGTTGACAACCACTACCCACGGCTGGTCTTAAAGCTTGATTACGATGTTTTCAGACGGATGAAGAAAGGCTCACAACAGATCGACGGTAAAGCTACGCTTGCCGCGGTTGGTCCGTGCATGGGTGACCATCTTTACATACCGAGACTCTTCTGTGCCTCGGAAAGCCTTTAAGCCGTTGCTTCCGGCTATTATTCGTGGATCTCTGACAGCTATTACGAGTATTCAGCAGCCAGAAGTCTAACAATCAGTCTTACCAAGCGGTACCAGACACTAGGTTGTCGAGTTCAGATTGGCAGTCGCTCTACTAAAAATCGTTGCTGCAACCGGTTAGACTGAAAGCCGAACACATCATGCATTATTGTGAAAGGGCTAAGCAGATGATGAGACAGTTCAAAAAGGTAAGAGGTTTAGCAAAATAAAACCATAAAACTCATGTAATCCAGTTCGTCATACCAAGGTAACATGAAGATAACGCGCTTAACATTCATCAGAAAGTACTGTAATCAATTAAGTCAGCAAACGACGTGAAAATATTTTAAGATGGTCCAGAATTCGGTGAATAAGCTGTTTGTATAAAATATTTGGAAGCCTGAGATCTAGGGACCATAACATTTTAACATCCAGTTTGAGATACCAGGAGAGCATAAAGATAAAGTGCTTTGCATTCATCAGACAGAGCCACAATCAATTGAGTGCGTTAACGACGCGAAATAATGTCAAGATGGCCAGGAATTCACCGAATATATAGTTTGTTAAATATATTTGGATGGTCTTAACGAGCCTTATTTGTTTAAAATGAATGCTGTATTTATACTAGTTACTTCAGATCAGTACTAAAGTTGGATGTGAAGCGCAAAAAGTTGTGTTAACACTTTTATGGTTTTGAAGTGGACTTCAAAACTGCAATCAATTAGATTGCATTATTTTATTTTTAATCTCTTTTTAGAATATTTTATCATTCATGTGGTTTGTGGTTTAAATTTATTTTTCTACATTATAACAACTTACACTATACTTAAATTAAATGACGATCTAACACTTAGGCGTCGAAGTACTCGTCCGCATCGCTGTCGTCCAGAAACGTGCCTAGAAGACTGGCAGCATCATCATCATTTTTAGAATCAAATTCAAACATGTACCTTCATATATCGATGTACGGTTTAATATTTAGAAAAAAACCCTAGGTAGAAAATTACGACATACCCATCAATCACGTTTTTACTGTACTTGATGACACAAGAGTCATTGAAATCATATTCAATCAACATTTCAAACGTATACACGAAAACGTAACCAATCAGTAGTAGCCATGTCCCGCCCCTATCATACCTGGTTTCCTACAAAGAATGGTCAAATTTTCAACACCAGCATGTACTCGACCAATTTCATCCAAATATCACAAGCTAAACGCACGTTTCAAACGTATAATTTCATGATTACCACTCTATTTCTTCTATTTATACCTCGCCGCCATACTATAGCCTATATTATGAGTTATAAATTACACGTTGGTGTTCGAACATCTGTCTTAGGCTTTTATCTATGTATTGGCTTGTAATGACGTACTAATTGTGGTTCCAAGAATGTCTCTTCATTCGAATTTTCTGAGCGATGATTTTTATTATGGGTTTCATCGGTCAATGATAGTTGGTTCAGTTGAGATTTGCCGCTAACTACGTGTTATTGAGAGAATATTGTTATTGTATTCGCTGGGACTATTATATGCGGCGATGGATGAACTTGCTTTGTTCTCTTCGACCTAAATTGCGTCATCAACACTTAATGTGGTAAATTGCGGGGAAGAAATTGTTGTTGCAGTTAAATTGTTTTAAAGACATTTTCGAATCGTGTGAACATTAATACATACCATCCAAATTTCCAACTTTTCGGGTGGATTTGTCAAAAAAAATCTTTAACACAAATCTTGTCCTGATAATTACAAATACAACAAAAAAACAGCCAAATCGGTCGAGCCATTCTCAAGTGATGTTCCAACATACATGTAGCAATTTTATTTTTATAGATTTAAACATAGGCAAAATTAAATGTATCTTAATTTAGCTAGTGGGTATTGTACTGATTTCCTACATACATAGTTTACAAAGTAACCTGTATTTAGAAAAAAACATTTAGGTAGGCACTCATTGATTAAATGCGGTAGAAGATCTGAACAAAATTTTTGAGAAAGCTTAAATTAAACTTGTTTTTTTTTGTCATCATCATCGTGCTACCATAAATTACACCTACAAGCCGAGCCTACTCCAATAAAATTAAAACAAATTAGCAGAGAGATACTTTTGATTGCTTTACAAACAAAGTTAATCGTAGTTTCAAGTGTAGGTGCTAGTGAGAACGTGGGAGGTATCTACTCGGTCAAGTGCCTTCAAGTATTATACGACCAGATGCTGTACAGACAAATGGTCAGCAAATTAAGCTATCGGTAACTGTCATTTTTTCCCAACTGAAAATGTACAATATCAAAAGTCATTTATTCAAACTAGGCTGAAAATTTTGAAGCAGCACTTTTTGAAGGTCAAAGTTACATAAGACAGTCCCCCAAAAAAGCACATCCTTCACCACTTCCTAGTGCTTTAGCTGGGAAGAAGAGGCGCAACAAACACTCCAGCAGCACAGCTGTCTGTTTAGTTGGAAGAACTTGACTCTACACATTTATCGTATGAGAAGTAATTAAAATTACGAAACACATCACATTAAAATCAATCATTTGCCACATGTCAGCTAGCACACGCCAATATAGCAATTAAAACGTTGAACCTTAAGCTTTTGTAATAAAGTTGAAAAACTGTAAAAGAAATTTGACAGATTGGGGTAAGTTGATGTGCTGGCCTCTGTAATTCATACATGCATACATAAACTCACACCTTCTTCCATGGGGGTAGGCAGGAGCGCCACCTGCTACGCTCTTTACACACTTCTATGTTCGTTTACGTTCATACATCATCAGTGGGCCTAGCCCTGATAATTCGTTATCTCAGCGATTCGGATTGTCAAGAACGCCATTTGTCAACGCATTTGTATGGGAATATTGATCGAGTTTCGTTACACAATTTGACATTGTCTAGCACTTAGCGATCGAAAACGATTGATCATGTGACATTTCGAAAGGTTATGCCAATTCCATACATTTCGGATTTATCTAAATTCGTTATCGTTAATGAAAACTTTGTCTAGGCTACCTGGTCACGCACGCTGGTTACGAATACTACGAACCGTCCTCCTAGGGTGTCTCCTGGCGTTTCCAGTCACTTACCTTGTAAATAACATGGTACCAATTATGTACAATTTTAACAAAATAATTTTAACCCATTAGATCTTCGACTATTAAAAGCCGTTTGATTATAAGAGCTCAACGATATTTACGGTTATATTTATTGTCGTTTCGAGAGAATTTTTCTTATGAACCTATGGGGTTCATACGACATTTGAGAGGTAAATAAGGATATACACAGATGTATTAGAATTTACTTTTAGACGTTTAGTGTGCAATAGCTTTATCTGATTTACACCTAAAATCTATTTTCGTATCTGTCTGTGTGACCACGGCTTAGGGAATGTGCATGTGCACATTCATTTTAAATAATGTTTTGCCAAGTCGTAGAAACCGTGCGAAGCTGGTGTGGGTTGTTCGAAAGGTCACCTCTCCATCTTTGTCCTTCCGACCATGTTATCATGGTATTAGGTTGGTAGATGATAAAGCTTATGGCCGCCATAGACGTTCAAGTAATTTGATCAAACAGGCTAGTTCAAACCGTTTGGTCAAATTGGCATGACTGTCTGTGGTAAAGTTTGATCAAATTTAATGAGAAATCAAATGGAAGGAAGAAATATGAATTTTCGTATTTTTATTTGACCAAACAGTTTGTTCAAACGGTTTGATTAAAATTTTGAGTGTGTGTGTTGCGAGCGCTCAGTTGTTACTACGGAAGTGTTCCCTTGCGGACGTGTTGTATTGCAATATGTCGAACTGCGATGTACTAGAAGAATTCATACTAATATATCGAAATGAAACCATATTATTATATGCGAATATTCGTCTCTTTTCATGAACCACTTTTTACACCTTTTGTGGGCCTTCAAAGCAGACACTAAACCAACAATTGCTAAAGCATCATCTGTAGACATTTTAAAGAAGCACTAACACTCTTCGCCCTCTTCGATACTGAACTGACACCGCTTCAAGTCTGCCTGATGGTGTGTGGTCGCTTGAAAGGTCATGCCAATTTGACCAAACTGTTTGAAATAGCCTGTTTGATCAAATTACTTGAACGTCTATGGCGGCCATTAGAGTCAGCTTGTTAAGATCGCAAATAAGTCGTTGAGTTGGGGTGACATGCCGTAAGCACCTTGTATCGACTAACATGGTATGAATCCGTCAGATTAGCTAACATGCTTCGCTGCACAATCGATAAACAGGAAAGGATGGTAAAAGCATAACCCTGACAAGGTGTCACCATCATCCTCCTTCATTAGTTCAATGATTTTGTATGTATGTGTGCATGCAGTACATGATGTAATGTGAATAAAGTGCCGAAGATATTTATACTCCTTGTATATTAGCGAGTGCAGTTTAAAAATAGAACCAAAATTGCGCAAGAAAAGAGAGGCTAGGCTACCTCGTTGGTCTACTGGTCGCAAGCGGGACTGATGTGCATGAGGTCATGGGTTCGATTCCCGGGTCGAGCAAAGTGTTGTTGGGTTTTCCTTCTAGAATTCTCAGTAACAGCCTTTTTTTTTGTAAGGCTGGGAAATCATCCAATGACTTCTCCCGCTCTGGGTGGAGCGGAAGAGAGTGTCAGACTCTTACTGACTAAAACCCATCCATATTCCTTCCGTAGCCCTTTAAGTTCCGGGGTAGCGGTTACCCTTTCGGACAATCCCGCTTACCCGGCACGCTTGGCCCTGAGAGGCCCCTTCATATGCTGACATCTCTTTGAGGCGCGCGTGGAACATATACGCGCCGTCCGGCACGGGCCTGGTGCTGATCGGACGGTGAGTCACCCATTACTTACCGTCCGCAGGCCCGCGCCTACGGTGGCCTGGAGTCGTCACGTGGCTTCAGTAACAGCCTGGAGTCTGGATTTGAGCCCGGTTGATGGCAATAGGGTCGCCCCCTATTACATGGGACTTAATCATAACTGGCGAAATGTGGTTGTACTTACTATAGATGTACCTCTGCTTAACCGATCGGGCAATACAGGCGTGATGTTATGTCTTAAGTAAAGAGAGAGACGTTACCTTTAATTTACCCATTAGATGTTCGCTAATTAGAAACCGTTTGCTAATAAGAGCTCAACGATTTATACGGTTGTATTTATCGTCGTTTCGAGATAATTTTTCTTATGAACTTATAGGGTTACCAATCAAGGACCGTACTAAAAGGTCTGAAATAGCCAACTGCGAGGAAACGTGTTAATCAAATTCCAATATGAGGAGTTGTCTTAGAACCACAATTACACGCTGATTATTGTACCGGTAACTTCTTTCATTTACAAATCTACCATTTAAGATTTATGTTTTATTGATGTTCTTTGATTATTATACATATTATTTCTGTACATATTATTATGAATATTTAGCTTTTAAATGTAAATATGATTATATTTCTTGTAACTACTAAAACAAATAAATAATCTACCATTTATGAAAGTTATCGCGAAATTTAACAGAAGCGACGCCATGGACTGGGTAGAAGTATTTAATACACCCACGTTTGCCAATTATATCAAAGTCCTAGAAGGAAGCCAGTATCCGAGTATAAATCCTGACTCCACACTGTTACCAAGAAGTGCTTAAATGCTTCTATTACTGGAAGTTTATTTCATTAACTGCTGACTGCTTCGTTTGTCTAGCGGTTGCAAGCGCTACTAGTGAGCATCATCATCATCATTCTCCTGCCCTTATCCCAATTTATTTGGGGTCGACGCAACATGTCTCTTTCTTCCATACTTCTCTTAGTCGTCATCTCGGTAGTTACTCCCTTCCTAGCCATATCATCCCTCACACAATCCATCCATCGTTTCTTTGGTCGGGCAAAGTATTATGGGGTTTTTAAATCCACCTTACGCATTGATTTCTACAAATCAACATAACTTTGCCTCCTGGAGTCGCTTTTTTGAGCGTTTTCAGCGTTATTAATTATAAATAGGCCCCCTACTGCCGTGTGACAAGTTATATTGACAAAAAACGAAATTGATTTTCGTTCTATAAGACTTGTGAAATTTTTTCATACATTTTGTTCTAAATTCTATATATCAAATCTATTTCTCAATATTATCAAATCCAATAGTTTCAATAGACCACTTACCTGCCTTGCGGTACTCCAGTGCGCGTTCAGCTTGCTCGGGTCCCGTTCGGTAGTCGTAATAATAGCGTTTACTTACCTTTCATATCAAAATTGACGTTTTTCCTGTAAAAGTCAAATTTTTTGCTCTGGCAACACCGTTTCCCCCACCTTAGATCGCTAGCGCGCGCCGAGACGCGTCTCCCGACACCACTCCCGTGCGTCTAGCCCCTATAGAACTCCTATTATTCGCAAAATAAGAAAAAAATTGGTTTATTTCAGTACCCCGGAGTCTGGATTTGTGACCAGTTGATGGCACTATTGCCATCAACTCGGACTAGCTCGCCCCTATTACATGGGACTCAAAACATGACTGGTAAAGTGGGAGTACTATTGGTACACTTCTACTCAACCCGTTTGCGAAACAAGGCGTGATGTTATGTGTTTGTATTCCATTAACAATTATTTGTGCAATTTTCAATAGTTTTTGCGATGTCATACAAATGTATGTCGGAAAGGACGTTATGATAGGTTAGTGAAATGAGACGTGAAGATGAATGACTAAGCGGGATTGTCGGAAAGGGTTACCGCTACCCTAGAACATAAAGGGCTAAGGAAGGAACATGGATGGTTTTTTGTCAGCAAGAGTCTGACACTCCCTTCCGCTCCACCTAGATCAGACGGCTTAATTTGATGATTTCCCACCCTCAAAAAAAATAATGATGAATGACAGACGTGAAGCATGAATGAGTGACAGGGACGAATGTACGAATATTCAAGGAGTGAAAGAGATAGTGAAGGAATGTTTTAAATGAAGAATAGTCAGTAGACAAGAGAATTAAGACGAAAGACGTTACATTGCAAAGACGGAAATAAAATACAAAAAATTAGGAAGACATCAGCGATTTCATTTAAAAAATATAAAGCTTATCCCACATGTATTTATAAGTCTGCCTGAAATTGCTGGATCTAAATATAAATGTTCAAGTGAGCGGCCACTTTTATCTAATTCTCGTAAAGTAGAACGATCTAGTTGAATGAATCAATAAATATGTTACAATTGATCGTCAGTCACCATTACAAGCAAACATTGTAAGATGAAGGAAATTTCAGCAGAACTTGAATACCTACCTATTTACAATCAATCTACAACTTGTGTATATTGCAGAGATTTAATTAATTCTTCTTCTTCTTCGTGTGGTTAGTGACTAACGTTTTTTTTTTAAGGCTGGGAAATCATCCAATGACTTCTCCCGCTCTGGGTGGAGCGGAAGGGAGTGTCAGACTCTTACTGACTAAAACCCATCCATGATCCTTCCGTAGCCCTTTATGTTCCGGGGAAGCGGTAACCCTTTCGGACAATCCCGCTTATAGTGACTAACCTGGTGTCAGAGTTTTTATGGTACCCACGGGCCTCTGACTTAGCTTCACAAGCTGTTGGGAAATATCTCTTAGGCATGCCGGTTTCCTCACGATGTTTTCTTTCACCATTTTTTAAGCAAGTGATGATTACACAATACATGAATCCGAAAAGTCAGAGGTGCGTGCCTTGACTTCGAACTCGAGACCTAAGACTTGGCAGTCGGACGGTCTCACCACTAGGCTATCACTGCCTGCCGTCAATTAATTCAGATTTGAGAAGTTCAGTTTCATTGGTGAAATTTCGCCCTAAGTAATCATTTTCCTGCCCTTATCCTTATAAGTAACAGTCTAAAATCTGATATATGATTTACATTTGCAGCGTTTTAAATATAAGTTTGGTAACTCTTTCAAAATCTCTTCGATTATTGTATCAAATATTGAAAATTAAAAATACAATCATATTAAAATTAACAATATTAAAAAGTTAAAAGTAGTATATGTCCCGCTATCCTAAAGACGATTAGCAATAGAACCTCCTAGGTAGAACTGCAAGATGCCATACAAAAAAATAAACACTATCCTGACGACGCAGCTGTACGTGTCAAGCAATACATCGCCGACCCAACGTAGCTCAAATAGATTTAAGTTTGATTAATATTGTATTTGTTTAATGTTTGTATATTTAATTTGAGTATTTTCTTTATGGGCCTTAGTTGCTTAATAATAAAGAATTATTATTATTATCATACATACCATAGAGAATAACAACTTCCTGTATTTTCCCGCACAAAAGCAATATCAATTTGTTAGACGATCCATGTTAAAAGCTATAATTACAAATTACACTGCGGGTGGTAAGTATGAAATATTTACATATATACATCATAAATAGGAAGGAAGGTACTAAATGGATAAATTTATTAAGAGCCGAGCCGACGATCCATCAAAGTGCTCGCATGAAGTATCAATGGCGTAACTGTCATTTGATAGTTGAATGGATGTTTTATAGAAGCTTGTATATTTTTCACCCATTATACATACCTGTCATATCGTATACCGAGCTCTTATTATAGCAGTATTATATTTTAAGTGGCTAAGTACTTACAGCCGCACAGGTCGATTCATCAGGTTAAGCTAAGCTTGCCGGGGCCGTGGATGGGTGACCATCTTTACATACCGAGACTCCTCCGTGTCTCGGAAAGCACGTTAAGCCGTTGGTTCCGGCTGTCATTTGTGCATCTTTGACAGTCGTCACGGGTCGTCAGAAGCCCGAAAATCTGACAGCCTTACCAAGGGGTATCGTATTGCCCAGTTCCTTTTTTTTTTTTTTTTTAGGCTGGGAAATCATCCAATGACTGCTCCCGCTCTGGGTGGAGCGGAAGGGAGTGTCAGACTCTTACTGACTAAAACCCATCCATGTTCCTTCCGTAGCCCTTTATGTTCCGGGGTAGCGGTAACCCTTTCGGACAATCCCGCTTACCCGGCAGGCTTAGCCCTGAGGGGCCCCTTCATATGCTGACATCTCTTTGAGGCGCGCGTGGAACATATACGCGCCGTACGGCACGGGTCTGGTGCTGATCGGACGGTGAGTCACCCATTACTCACCGTCCGCAGGCCCGCGCCTACGGTGGCCGGGAGTCGTCACGTGGCTCCCGACGCCCGGAGCGTCTCCCGCGGCGGCTGGGACGGGAGGACCTTTCTCTCTCCCATCCGGCCACCTCCTTTGCGAGCATAACTTTTTCGCAGAAGGAGGTGACTGCCTCCCACTCCCTCTCGCCCCGGACCATGGCTTGCACCAGGGCCGGGCGCGAGAGGTCGCCGCCGCCGATCGCCTCTACGAGGACACGGCGGTGCTCCGCCCAAGCGGGGCAGGTTTGCACCGTGTGCTCTACCGTGTCCTCTGGGCGATCCTCGCAGTGGTGACACCCGGGCGTTTCCTCCCGCCTGATGATGTGCAGGAACCTCCCGAAACAGCCATGTCCGGTGAGGACCTGCGTCAGGCGGAAGGTGAGGGCGCCGTGACGCCTCTCTAGCCTTACCGCCACTATCGTGGCGTGCCCTTTGCCCAGTTCCTGGGTTGTTGATGTCAGATGGGCAGTCGCTTCTTGTAAAATACTGGTATTCAGCTGCGTTAGACTGGAAGCCGACCCCAACATAGTTGGGAAAAGGCTAGGCAGATGATGGGTGCTTGTTTGTTGAATCAAATAATGAATGAATAATATTTTGCTCATTCCGAGAAATGAAAGAATTATTTTGTGACAAGAGTGAACATTTCCCGGTTAGTCTTAAAAATCCATACACGCAACGAACTGTTTCTATCGGCTACTTTAATTCTAGACGTCGCTTCGCCTGGTCCTTACTTGTGACCTACTCGTGTCAATTTTGCTTTAGGCATATAGACAGGCTTATTAGCCAATTGAACAGCCGTTGTCTTTCCCCGCTTTTATTTGTGCATCTTTGAAAGTCGTTACGGGTCGTCAGAAGCCCGAAAATCTGACAGCCAGTCTTACCAAGGGGTATCGTATTGCCCAGTTACTGGATTGTGGAGGTCAGATAGGCAGTCGCTCCATGTAAAATACTGGTATTCAGCTGCATCCCGTTAGACTGGAAACCGCGACCCCAACATAGTTGGGAAAAGGCTAGGCTGGCTGGGTGATGATACTATTAAAAATTCATATTTAATTTAAATTGGGATTGTTATAAATTATGTTTAAAACTTTCTGCTAGTTAAATGTGATTCAAACCAGAGTTAGATTTCGTCATTAAAATGTTTACACGTTTGACACTATATCAATAAATGAATGAAATGATATCGTAAACGAAACGGCATATGTTTTAGAGGTCCGTAACTACGGCAATAAATTAACACATTGACACATCACAGCGGAACATTTAAATATGATGGAAATTATAATAGAAATCCGGTCTATCATCCTAATTAAGCCTACGCCATTAGCCGTTAAGATAACAAAACGGATAGCTATAAACGGCGAGTGAAGCCGCATGTACGGCTAGTGCGAGAACCGAGATAACATCGTGACAGAAAGGAAAGCTTAGACTCACGAACAATTAGTGTCAATTCACACTTGACGGTACCACTCTCGGTGCGTTGTCGATGGTTTTTTAGAACTCAATTTGAAATGTTTTGATGTTAGTGCGGTGGCTACTGAATTAATTTTTGTTTTTTTTTGCGGTAACGAACAAAACAATACCTTTATCAGCATTTCTGGTGTTAGTCCTCTTTATAAGAATAAAAGCATTTTGTCTGTGGTCGTATTTAAATCCGGAAAAAAGATAACATTCTTTTAGCGTAGTTTATCATTGGTCCTGTTTTTTTTTTTTCGGTTCGAAGATCCAGAATTTGAAGGCTTGCTGCCAATCTGTCAATCATTACCGATTATTCCTTAATTAGATTTTTTTTTTTTAAATACGATAGTGAATTTTTCTTGAAGAAACACGGACGCATGTAGTGTGAAAAAAGCCTTATGTGAAAGAAGAACTTACGCTATACAAGATGACTATCAAATGCTTAGTCATTACTTAAGTGTATAGCACCGTACATTGTAATTTTTTTTATCAGGCTGTACCTACTTACTTAGTTAAACAAACATATCAATCAATATGTTTTATGATGTTTATGAAACTGTATATAAAATGTAGGCAGACAAATATGTTGCGTTAATATCTATTTTAAATCAACTAAACTGTGTTTCGAGTTAGTAGAAAACTAAAAAAAAATACCTATATGAGACCTGTATGGGAATTTCATGACATATGTATTTTAGGAGTCCTATACTCAGGAGTGCGTGGAACATGTCTGCCAATGATGATAATAACATAGAACTCCCTAGAACGGCAGCCATACCATAAAACGCATTTAAGAGATTATATCATAAGATGGTCAGTCCGTATCCTTTGCACATAACACTCGAGATCTTTAAAACGCCAAATAAAGTGATCATAACCATAATATCGGATGTTTATTGCAATCGACGATAATAAGGAAGCCTTAGTTTAGCAGTGATAGGTCTACAGCCACTAAAAACATGATAGTCGTTCCTGCAAAATGTATGTCGTACTGTACCTACACTAAAAGTTTAGTTGCCCGTCTACCCGGGTCATAACAGTTTTATTACACTACTTTAAAAGTGCAACATATAAAAATTGTACTTGACGTGCGTTAATTATGAAGGTATTATATTAAACCTCATCTATTGTCTTTTAAGTAATTTATTTTCCATAAAACTTTTCCCATTAATAGATAAGCTAGTACAAAAGGCGATAAATTAAACTTAATTAATAATTATGATGGGTGACGTGTTTATGAGTCGTAATATTACTGATATAAGCAGACAATAGGCCTGGAGGCGTTGGGGTTTGTTGTCTATCCAGGAGGTCGAGAGTTCAAGTTCCGTGAGTTACGGGGAACTTTATCCTAGTGAAATAAACTAATAAGCTGCGGTTACTATTGGCAGAAATACTTGTGAAACTTTAGCATAATTATAATAACAATAATAACCTTGCACATTTCACACAACGCCATATAGTCCCAGGCTAAGCAACCTAATGCTTGTGTTATGGTAACGAGATGGCTGATAAACTACTTATATACATTTTTTTTTGTAAATACATACAAATATTATAGATAGAAAAACACGTAGACTCGGAACAAATACTTGCAGGTCGTACAAATATTTGTTCCGTGCAGGAATCGAACCCGCGACATGCTGCGCAGCAGTCAATCGCTCAAGCGCTACGCCAACCGTGTCGTCGCAATTATGAAAAGGTACTGTAGGTTGGATTAAAATCTAATACCTAACCTCCACGTTCATACTCAACCCTCTACACACACTTTAGGAATGTAAAATCACATCAATGCCACCTCACGTTTCTACGATAATGCGCTCGCTTCGACCGGCGCGTGCGCACATCTTCAAAAACCGGCTCCGTATTACTTTCGATAGTAAAACCTATGTGACAAGATTCATTGTCGAAGTATACCGACCGTTAGCATTCCACGACGAGGCGTCATACACTCCGTAAGATCTGCATATTCAACAGAATCCACGGATAGGCAAATTTTGTGACCGTTACGATTCCGTCATTCCGATCACGCGTCCCCCTCTTATTGTTCGCTAGACTGTTTAATCTTTTATTCATTGGAAATGCAGTGCGTGCAACTGCAGGTCCTGCTTCATAACAAGCCTTTAAACTAGAAACCTCGTAAAGAAACCACTTCTAGGATGCACGTGAAGAAAGCTGAAGGCACTGCCAAGTTAATTTTGAATAGGTACAGTTAATTGAGGAGAAATATCGCCAATAAATTCATTAATAATAAATTCTCCGTTACTTCTATTTTTTTCTCACGACATCATGTCATAAAATGTTCGCCTTTTCCTAAACATGATTATAAAGATCGTCGTGGGCGGTTCAAAACTACCTGCCCATCACTAAACCTACTGACTACTACCGACCAACCTCAAAGTTCATCCATTCTAGTCGAACACAGAAATTCGCAAATAAATTCAAGCAACCGGTCTAATTAACTCATTTAGCAGAAGTCAATTAACACTTCAATAAAAATCAGCTGTGGGTAGGTACTATAATTATCTCATTTGATATAAAAGAAATTAATCGATCACGTCGACGAATCGCTGTTTCAATTTGCGGGATGGAAACTACTGGTATTGTAACTATGTCGTTAGGTAATTAGTTGTAGACTTGCAGATAATTGAGGTGATCGTAGGTGGGGTACAATGGGTCACATGTCGGGTTCACACGGCTTTCACAAACCATTACGTGTGAGGCAGGACGTGTAGTAAGAGTAACGGACGTTTGACGGCGATGTGACGCAGGCGCAGGGCTGGCTAAGGATGCAGCTTTGGCGGGAATATCTTTGTGATTTAAATAAAAGACACAAGGGATATTCTTTTTTTATATAGGTTCATGAAAAAATTGATTCTAGTTGCCTCTTCCAAAATTTAGTTTTGTTTGGAGAAGAATGGGCAAGAACCTTTATGGCTACTCTTTTAAAATATTTTGTGTATATAAAAAAATTGTATTATATTAAAAAAATATTCGATATTGTTGAAGGTCTTTTTCAGGAACATTGAGTTGTTACTAGTAAAATTACCTATTCTCACGTCAAAAAAACATTAAAACAAAGCTTCACGTAATATTTCCAAGTATTTGTTTGATTGTCAGAAAATAAAAAATAAACTGAGCGATTTTTGAAGTGACAGAGTGAAATCCTCGGGCTATCATAATTGTTCCATTGACAGAAGTTTAAAACTAGAAGAAGAGTATTTTCACTATTTGACAAATATCCAACACTAGACCAAAGTGATGCAATTCCTCTTGTTATTAATCATTCCTCTTGATTCTTCACTTTCATATGCAAAGATTTTCAAAATTAGAATAGAAGGGAATAGAATACTCTTTATGATGTAAAAAGCATAATCAGCCAGTAGCATTCCCGCTGCTGGGACTAATTATGTACAGCATAAAAATTAACAGATATTAGAACATGGCGGTCTTATAGCTAAAAGCGATTTTATCATTAAACCTTATGTACCCACTAAGCAATTATATAAATTTCTTAACCAACCATCACTAGCTTATTACAGAAAGTCTTTAGTCATGACTTTTATCATCAGTCAACGTGTCGACATTTCCCCCTATCTCTGGGCTGCCATCTTGAGTATCTCGACCGATCTTGACCTAAGTCTCTTCAACAGTGCTTTGATATTAATTCAACAGCTTATCTGATCAATCATCGAATTTCTCATTAATTACTTTAAACATTTTAGCCGCTGGTTTATTTGTGAGCTTTTTTTTTGACGCTCATTTTTTTCTGTACAGTCAATTTGATGTTTGGCAAATAAAAAAATTTTTTTTGGATATATTTTATTTTTTCGAGATTTCGTTGTCAGTGGTGCAAATAAAACTAATGACGAATGATACGAAACCACACAATATCGGCATTGATGAATTGGAATGAGAAATCGAACAAGAAAACCGGCACAACCTGTCAATTTAAATATTATGTATAGGTAATTTAAATATGACTTGGGAAACGTCAATAAACACGGAATTTCGGAGTAAACTCAATAAGCCCTTCATTTTGACTGTCAAAAAGAATGTTATTCTAACTATAATTCATGAGAAAGTCTTTAACGATATACACCTAGCCTACAAAAAGATCAATAATGATTGTAAGTCATTCAGTCATTTAAATAGCTGCAATAACTCACGCTTACCTATTTCAATATATTATAATAAGTTTTTATAAGCAGGTGTTAAAAATTCTTATATGGAATGTCGTATATTTTCATCTGGTAACATTATTTCTCGGCTGTCATCCCTAGCGGTTAACGAGACGGAAATATAATTATAATTAGTGTGAAACCGCTTATCGATAGGGAAAACATTTAGCATAAATTCCATGGGTTTAAAGGTGGCTAAATTACATTAGAGGTGCAGCAAAAGCTACTAATAATTATATTAATAATTAACCTGTTCCTGAAGGTAACATTTACGCTCAGACCAGCGAATTTCCATCGGTTTTTTTTAAATTTGCAGGTGACTGTTGAGTTATATTCTGATCAAAATATGATTCGCGGCCGAAGCAAGTACGTATTTACAGAACTCATCATCTGCCTAGCTATTTTCCAACTATGTTGGGGTCAGCTTCCAGTCTAACCGGATGAAGCTGAATACCGGTATTTTACATGGAGCGACTGCCTATCTGACCTCCACAACCCAGTAACTGGGCAATACGATGCCCCTTGATAAGACTGTTTGTCAGATTTCAGGGCTTCTGACGACCCGTAACGACTGTCAAAAATGCACAAATGACAGCCGGGACCACCGGCTTTTTTTTTTTTTTAGGCTGGGAAATCATCCAATGACTGCTCCCACTCTGGGTGGAGCGGAAGGGAGTGTCAGACTCTTACTGACTAAAACTCATCCATGTTCCTTCCGTAGCCCTTTATGTTCCGGGGTAGCGGTAACCCTTTCGGACAATCCCGCTTACCCGGCAGGCTTGGCCCTGAGGGGCCCCTTCATATGCTGACATCTCTTTGAGGCGCGCGTGGAACATATACGCGCCGTACGGCACGGGTCTGGTGCTGATCGGACGGTGAGTCACCCATTACTCACCGTCCGCAGGCCCGCGCCTACGGTGGCCGGGAGTCGTCACGTGGCTCCCGACGCCCGGGGCGTCTCCTGCGGTGGCTGGGACGGGAAGACCTTTCTCTCTCCCATCCTGCCACCTCCTTCGCGAGCATAACTTTTTCGCAGAAGGAGGTGACTGCCTCCCACTCCCTCTCGCCCCGGACCATGGCTTGCACCAGGGCCGGGCGCGAGTGGTCGCCGCCACCGATCGCCTCTACGAGGACACGGCGGTGCTCCGCCCATGCGGGGCAGGTTTGCATCGTGTGCTCTACCGTGTCCGCTGGGCGATCCTCGCAGTGGTGACACCCGGGCGTTTCCTCCCGCCTGATGATGTGCAGGAACCTCCCGAAACATCCATGTCCGGGTACCACCGGCTTAACGTGCTTTCCGAGCCACGGAGAAGTCTCGGTATGTAAAGATGGTCACCAATCCACGGCCAACCCCCGCAAGCGTGGCTTGAACTGATGGTCCGACCTATGCGGCTGTTAGTACTTAGCCACGAAGCTCCTCACGTATTTACAGAACTGTAATTATTAAAATCACCGATAAAACTGCAAACCCTACAGAATGACAATTTCATGAAATCACTACATAGGTACATCCTGACACTGACCTGCCGATTGCAACAAGACTACGCTGGTGCATCCTCCATAAACACGATTAGGAACTAATAAGGCTTAAATTCTAAAAACCCGTACTCTTTTGTACTCAACTGACAGATTGATGTACGGAACGTTTTCTCTCATCAGACGGAGTTTATCTATTAACACTTAAGAATTTTCCAGAGATAATTAAGTATATAAATTAGTAGGTAACAAAGATTTATTATCATTTAAAACAAAGTGCTTCTTCTAACTCGACAAGTCTCTCATATTCATTATTATAGGTAGTAAGTAAAAGCATTAAATTAGCCTGTAGCATAAAGGCTCAGCAGATAGCCGCGACGCTATCTTAGTAGAACAATTTCTATGAAAATTTCAAAAAATTCTTCTACTAAGATAGCGTCGCATCGTGGCGTCCCGCATGTCTGCGGGAGCCCTAACTTACTTTAGTACTGATAGTACATAATACAGTAAATTTTACATCACCTGCAAGAATCAGACTACTATCTACCAACTCGCACTGGGCCCGCATGGTAGATAACAGCCCACTCCCTCTACAAACGAGCAGGCCTATGTCCTAGCAGTTACAGAACATTATAAGCAGATTACGCTTATTCTTATTTACCCATATAATCAGCCTATAATGTTCCCTGCTGGGACACAGGCCTGCTCTCTAAGAGGGAGAGTCGGCCATAATCGTTCCGCGGTTGGCGGATGTCACATGTCTTCGAATTTTTGGTTCTAGGAGTATGTCCTAGAACCAAAAGTTTCCTCATGATCTAAGACATACCAGTTTCCTCACGATGTTTTCCTTCACCGTTTTGAGAACAGTGGTGATGAGATGAAATACACAAAGTAAAGCGCCTGCTTGGGTTCGAACTCACGACCTACAATTCGTAAGTCGAGGCCGATACCATTGCTCTATATATTATCACTGCTCTTATTTACCCGACACACACAAAAGGAGTAGCCCTACCAACTAGGCTGTATTGAGTTAAGTACCTTCCGTGTTAAGGTTGCAATTCTGTGGTTGCAGCTGATACGAGCTCATTACAGACCGTTATGTGTTATCGTTGACGGCTAGTCGGACTCAAATTCTATTGTTTCGTTTAATTTTAGAACCGTGTGGTTTTTGCGAGCTGAAAATGAAAGACGGCTGAAAGGTGCGTGTCTTGTTGGTGATGGGGTGTCTACAATGTCTGTTGTTGCAAAGAACGAGAATATGCAAGACGTAATTGAAATTACGAAAAATTGGATGCGCAAAAGTAGTCCGCGATATTCAAATTTTCTTGCGATTTTTGCGATTTTCAGGTTAGTGTCAAGTTGTATCTCAATCAAAATACGGTACGCGACCGTGACGAATACAGGGTGGAATCCCCATCGACGTAAAGCCGGTTACCATGAATTTAGTAGGTACATGCTTTTAGACCGCCCACGCCCGCGTTGAAATATTTCGTTGTTAATAAAAAAAAACACTTTTTTCAATAACTACGCAGTGAAAATGAATGGAACAGTATTTCTTTTTTAAATAATCAACGAATAAGTTTGAAGCAGGGAGATCAAAAACCAACATAAGGAGTGTCTACTCATCATTTTGAACAACTTTGACTAGGTTACTGACACCAAAATCATGAAAAAAAATCAGCATAGCATTTTGTAGCATAACATTTTGTCGAGTTGTGTGAACATTAAAATGTATGGAGCAGCTGGTTTTTCAGGGTTGGTCTTATACTGAAAGTCAATAGTGATGAGTACAAAGACCATGAACGAAAAAAAAACAGCTGTTCCCTACATTTTGACAAGCTATGCCAGCATAATGCGTGGAACAGCTGATTTTTTACATACATAACATAGTAAAAGTTGTTCATAATGAGGAGTACAATGACCCCTTCAAATATCGCCCATGAGTTCAATTTCACCCTGTATAGGTAATGGCTATACTTACTAAAGTTAATGGGATCGCCTATAAAATGAATCAATACCTGTCAAAGATGCTAGTAAAATCAACATTTGAAATATCATCAAGCAATAAGATAATTGGCCAAGTGCTTGTCGGACCACGTACAGAGGCCAGGACATAAAGTTACACCCCAATCTGTCAAATTTCTTTGATAGTATTTCAACTTTATTACAAAAGGATAAGGTTCATTTTCAATTGGGAAAATTTGCCAGTTTTGGAAGATGTACTGGCGTCTGTACAATGAAGAGTTCCGTAGTTGGAATAAGTTAACTTTTAAAACTTTATTTTAAAGGGAACATTTTAAAATACAAAAAAAATAAAATTAGTATCTATTTACGTTATATTAAGTGACATTAAAATTCTTTAAGTTCTATAGCCTGCAAAAGCTCTATGAATGGTTGGAATTAGAATTAATGGAGTAAATAGTAATTATCCATTTAGCGTTATTACTTAGAATCCGGAACGCATGGTACTGATAGAAAAATCATATAAATAATAATTAAATTCTAAAAACCAATGCGAGCCTATATTGAATAATTAAATGCATAACTAAAAACCACGGCTTCATTCAAATAATAAAACCGATTAATCAAGTTATTTACATAGTTCAATTATTTTTTTTATTCTGGCAAACATGTTTGTAAGATTCACAGAAATAACCAAAAAAAATAAAAAACTCATTTAATAAACTCTATGCTTAATTGATGATTCGAGGATCAATTGTCACTAAGCGACAATCTAATCGACAAACAAGCAAAAGGACAAACATACCAATTGAAAATTAATTGAGCCGCGCTTCTACTTCTGCGAACAGTACTAACTCTATCCGTTTGTTTTTACAAACTTGGTCCAGTTGCCGTGCGATATGTCCGCTATGTGTGTCGCCGGACGCGCATGCGACGACACCGCGTCAAATGGAGCGGACACAGAACACAGCTACCCGGCTGAATGAGAAAGTCACGATCTTACGTTCTGTTGTACGCAGTGTTGAGACAACGGCATTCGGCCGACGAAGACCGTCGACCTCGCCAAGGACGGCGTTTCGATTCTGCTTACTCAATGCTCTAGTAGGTCGGGGTTTTGTCGTAAACGGAGCTTTGACGAAGCTTCTAAGATTTAAATTTGACTTTGGAATAAATTTATGTTTTTTTTTAACAAATTGAAATAGATGATATTATTATACAACAAAAATTGCTACAGCGTGATTGTGATGACACAATCACAACGTAAATCAAACCAATTTTGTAAACTTATAAAACGGTAACGTCTTTACCAACTTGTAACGAAAAAAAAATGATCACCTCAAACTAGGGCAAGAATGTTACATTTACACAAACAATTTTGAGGTTCTAAACGGCAAATATGTAGCTCAAATTGGTACCGAGAATTTAAGAGTCTTTCGTAAGAAAAACTGTTCCCAATACATCATACTTTGTATACAAATACTTAATGCGCCGATTAAACAGTCGTTAACCAATTTAGTTACATACAGTAACGAGTGCTATATTCAATTGAACATCAATCAATAACAATCTCCAATCAGAATCGAACACTATAAAAAATAAATTATTTAGTTTTAATATCGTTCACAATTTGTTCCAATCTTATTTTTTATTACGGCATTTTAAATTCAATAATTATTTCTCACGCTTCAAAAAGAAAATGAAAGCGTGATATCAACTATACGTGTATTCTTTTATCGATATATATTTATCTCGAATAAAACGAGTCATTTGGATACTATTCTGCGATTCTGGATGAAAGAAGATTTCTAACGAATGTATAGTCTAGACAGGCAAACGTAAAATAATATGACATAGTGAGACCAATGTCATGTCTCTCTAATGTTAATTTTATTAAAGAGCTGTTAATAGGTGATATTTTAAACAGTATTTGAAAGATTTTGAAAGCGTCTATCATGTGCTGCATCATATTAGAAACATTAAAGATTTACTCAAATCTTGTCTTGCTATTTGCCACAAAACTTGAATCTTTCTTTTATTTTATTATCCAAACTTGTACGCAAAATACGCGCATTGACGTGGAGTTGCGGAAACCATCTACCCACGTTACCAATCATTCAGAATTTTAAACCAAATACTTATTGATAAAGTATTGAGTTACTTACTTTTTTTTGAAGGTAGGAAATCACTAAATGACCCCACCCATTGTGGGTAGAGCGGAAGGTTGTTTTTTGAGGGTGGGAAATCACCAAATGACCCCTCCCGTAGTCGGTAGAACGGAAGGGAGTATCAGACTTTTACTGACTAAAACCTATCTATGTTTCTTCCTTAGCCCTTTATGTTCTGGGGTAGCGGTAACCGCGTGGCCTCAATAAAATTCGCCTAAATACAAAAAACTATGTAACATTACAAAGTAAGAAGTTGTAAGAAGCTCTATTGTAAAATTTTAGCTTCCTGTACACATTGAGGTAGCGCACAAGACTTGAAACTTTGTAACCCAAAGAAATTCTGTGCTGAGAAGTTGTTTTTCAAATTCTTCCTAACATCCATTATGTTGCATTTGTTCCCAGCGTTACTTCAAAGAATAGCCCTTGACATGAGTCGTAAAATACAATTGCAAGAGACCTCGGTGCCTCAAAGTGTCTCCGTCCATTACAGTTTATGTGAGAAGGGTTCAAAGTGCTGTTCACACTAGTGCCTGGATTCAAACGAATTCAGGAAAACTCTAAAAACCCTTGTCTTTTTGAGGGATATTTAAGGAAATGTTTTTTTTTCATGAGATTGAAACGTTTAGGGTAAGCTTTAGTTCATGATGAAGTTGACATCAATTGAAAAACGAAAAAAATAAATTGAGTCAAACAAAAAATTCACTTGACTCAATCATTATAAATAGTACTTAGACACGCTTTAGCACATATGCACAAAGGAATCGCATAAGCATGTTTTTTTATATAATATTTAAAATTACTCACATTCGTTAAGGCTAAAATTAGCAATAAAACTGTTGACTTTCTTATATGTGACGCAACATCTGATGCCATTTTGGACCTGAAAAGAAAAAGACAGTTGTTAATAAACTCACATTTATGACTGATTTCACCAATGAAACTGAACACGATCAACACATCTAAACTGCGTTTATAAGCTGTCAGTGACAACTTTTGAACAATGACAGGTCTTGAACGCCGTTTAGATATACTGATCTGATCGTGTTCAGTTTCAATGGTGAAATTGGCACTTATACATTCACACCTAAAGAAAGACCACAACCTATCAATGAATTTCAAACACTAAACTGAGGCAATGATACAGACATCATTTTAGATATAACCGTAAAAATATCAAACAAGATTTAGTGTGAAACTTAAATCTGGTAGTCTATGAAAGTAACGATGACCAGGCGACCATAAGTTACAAGAGTAACGGTGAACTGAAAGAAATGGCTAACATAAACGTGGTATCAACGATCAACTAAACCAGTCACAGTAAGCACACGAAAGTCACATTTAAATCGAATTTATTTCGCCATTTAATCTCACTAACATCGCACCGATAATTGTACGAGCAATCGGGAGTAGAACTCACGATCTTAGAATCCTTTCTCTGAACTTTTGGTCTTGGCCATTATTCTCCTTGTCACTTTGGTAGTTGTGCAACTACCACTATTAATTAGGTTTTAAGGCAGGTTCAAAGATTAAGACTACTATTTGCTAATGGCTGAATGGGAAAGATGCCTGTGTATTATAAGTATTTAGTACCTACGTCAGTCAGATAAAACAAAAAACATTTTTCATATAAAAAACTTTAGGAAGTCCGTAAGTCGCGCTTCTGAGGTAACAAACATACCTCTTCCTTTTTTGAAAGTAAAAAAAAACATGTAAATGTGTCATGAAAGGAAAAATAGACATGTATTTGTTATTTTATCATATTAACAAAAAAATCTTAGTTTATCTACACATGAAAGTTGGGGAGTAGGGGCTCGCTACGTCACAAGTAAGAATAAAATCTAATTACGCGTGACGTCATGCCAAATTTAACTAAATAACGTAATAATTCTCCAATATTTTTTAAGAACCTAGCTAACTTAAAAAACAATAGACATCATCCCATCCCCATCCCTATCAGAAATGCTAGTATTTATAGACGAATAGAGGTGTCTTTTACACGTGCCCGAATTAAAGGTTCATAATTTGTAGATGTTTAAAATTCCTAATTTAAAAAGCTCCATTTACTTATGCATTTATGTAATTGCAGTATGCCAGTACTTAAATGAATTTATGAGAAAAACATAAATCACTTGTTTGTTTGTCCCAAAAACCATCGAGTAAACTACATAAAGAAAGTTTTTGATCGCCACATTTTGACCATAATGAACGGATTAAAATTAGATGCGCATGTGATATATGCCCAAAACTAAGACAACAGAATCGCTGCTTTCCCATTTTGACATTTAAAAAAAATCATAAACATTTGAGTGGTAATGTGTTTCAAACGGAACGTATAGTTCGCAGGAGCGACAAGAGAATTTATATAATTTACATAAGTGAAAATATATGAATAAGCTAAGTGTCTAAACTAGTTTTTAGACGAAGCCGCTTGTGTTGACGATGGCACAATTTGCTTTCACGTAGAAAACGATGGCGGTCAATGCCGGCGACGGATAATCTGCCACATTTGTCGCTTTATATCTACGAAGAATATTGTTATTAGGCCTGATAGTGACAGGTTTAGACTTAGCGCGATGTCGGTATTTAATGCAAAAGGTGATAAGATTATTGTTTCTCTTTGAAAAGGAAACACAGTACTGGTTTATTTAGATATTATTCTTTCTTTCTTTTTCGTGTGGTTAATGACTAACCTGGTGTCAGAGTTTATGTTGCCTATGGGCCTCTGACAAAGCTTGACATGCAAAGTCAAAGTCAAAGATTTATTTTCCGATAAATATGGTTACAAAAGTTCTTACAATGGTAGCATAATAGTAGCTTAACATATTCAATCATAAGATAATGACCAAAATGCTGTTGAGAAACATCTCTCAGGCGTGCTGGTTTCTTCGCGATGTTTTCTTTTACCGTTTTTTAAGCAATTGATAATTATACAATACGCATATGAATCCGAGAAGTCAGAGGTGCCTTGGGTTCGGAATCGAGACCTAAGAGCGGTTCTGCACTACATCCGATCTGAATCCGAGAAATGTCGGTCTGAAGTTGCTGTAGTACTATTTCGCTCAAAAGAACATTCCTAATTCGAATTGAACTCGGAACTCGAATTCGGGTGTAGTGCGAAATAGCTTTAAGACTTGACAGTCCAACATTCACACCACTACGATATCACTGCTCTTAGGATATACCGAATTTTGTTGAAATCAATCAACGCGATAAAAGATAATGGACTATTAAGATTTATTGGATATTTTCAGACAAAAATACGTAATTAATGACTTTGTCTGCCGAGAGATAATTATCGAAATGTTGGAAGCGGATCTGTTGTAATAACATTAAATGTAAGATAAGCTTTCTTTTTATATACAGAATCTCGTCCAGTAAACGCCGGAGTCAGATCAAATTCTTGATATGTCTCATTTCTTATGTTTAATGACTGAAGTATATGACTTTCTGGTTTTATAACACGACAGTTTTATTATGGCTAGACGTTTTACTTAACCTCGTCTAATTTACAATGATTTATTTATTTCGAATATACAGAAAAAAAAACATCATTATTTATGTATTTGCAAAAGCTGAATCTAATTAACAACTTTACAAAAAAAACACACACATTACGTCAAATATGTTTAAGTCCCATATGATTGGGTGCGAGCCTATTGCTATAAAACTGCTGCTGAGAAATTCAAGGTGGAAAATACCCAATAACACTTGCCCGACCCGGCAATCAAACCCAAGACCTCATGCTCAGCAATAGTGCTAGCAACCACTAGACCATTGAAACAGTCATTTGTACTAGTACAGACGCCAGCACATCAAGCTATCCCTAACTGTCAAATTTTCTCAATTAAAAATGAACCTTATGTCTTTGCAATAAAGTTGAAATACTATCAAAGAAATTTGACAGATTGTGGTAACTTGATGTGCTGGCCTCTGTACAAACGCAAATCATTTGTTTTTAAATCAATATGCAGTCTTGCCAAGCGGATCTTAATAACCGCATTATAAATTAATGTAACTTGTATTAACTTTCTTTTACTCATTCACTGTAACACCCATGTGATACGGTCGAGCCTATAGCCATAAACCTGCTACTGAGAAATTCCAGGTGGAAATACCCAATAACAATTTGCCCGACCCGGGAATCGAGCCCAAGACCATATGCTCAGCAAATAGGGCTAGCGACCATAAGGCCAATGAAACAGTCATTTGTATAAACGCAGATCATTTGTTTTTAAATCAAAATGCAGTCTTGCCAAGCGGATCTTAATAACCAGATTATAGATTAATGTAACTTATATTACCTTTCTTTCCTTCATTCACGGTAAGACCCATGTGATAAATAAATAAATCTATACTAATATTATAAACAGGTAAAATTTGTAACTTTGTAAGTTTGTATGTAGGGGGTAATCTCCGGAAATAATGATTCAATTTCAAAAAATTTTAACTGATAGAAAGCTACATTATTCCTGAGTGCTATAGGCTATAAATTATATTTATATCATACATATTAGCCGAGCTATCGCAATTTTCGTCTAGCAAGTCGGAAAAAAATACCTCTGAAAACAGAATTATTTGCATGCGCTGCCTAAACAGTTACAGTATATCGCAATTTTCCGCGGACGAAGTCGCGGGTCGAATAGGTGTCGTGAGCGTGAAGTGAGTTGTCATTCCACCTATTGCTAGGAATTGACACCATTGACAGCTCACCTTAAACTCACTTCACCTAAGTCTTCACGGTAAGATTTTTACAAAATACCACTACTGTACTAGTACAAACACAGATCATTTGTTTTTAAATAAAAATCTTGCCAAGCGGATCTAACCGCATTATAAATTAATGCAACTTGTATTAACTTCCTTTTCTTCATTCACGGCCAATGTCAGCGTTGTATAACATCATGTTCGGAGGTCGTTATACAAAAATATACATACATGTTATTGATGTATTTGCATATCGGATGCGATGTGTGGATCATGTGTGAACTGTCGATGATTATCTTTAAAAGATTTACAATATCGAAGATTTTTTTCTTTGGTGAAGAGTTAATTAAAGGTTATGGTGAAATTGGGTAGATTTCCTATTTATATATATAAATCTTTAAGTCGTAAAATTAGGCTACTTCCTACTTAGGGCGTTTCTCAACAGCATGTGAAGCTAAGTCAGTCAAAGGCCCATGATCAGCATAACAACTCTGACACCAGGTTAGTCACTAATCACACGAAAATAAGAAGAAAGGCGTGATGGGCGACATTTATTTGGTTGGTGTTAGCAAGAGGGATAATAAAATTATACCTGTGTATTAACTATTTTAACTTCGTGAGGAAACCGGCATGCCTGAGAGATATTTCTCAGCATGTCAAGCTACGTCAGAAGCCCATGAGCAGCATAAAAACTCTGACACCAGGTTAGTCACTAACCACACGTAGAAAGAAAGAACTATTTTCTCAAACTTAGGTACTTATATTTCCAGCTGAAAGCTTCCGTAGACGGTGCGATAAAACTCTAGCAGAACAATGCCTATGAAAACTTCATGGAAATTCTTCTACCAAAATCCCATCGAAGCGTCGCGTCACGCCTATCTGCGGGAGCCATGAAGGGTAAGCTAATAATATTAATTAACACATTGGCCTTACACCTCTGATTAACACCTTAACGTGTATACAGTGTACCTCCCATAAATCAACAGAAACACTTGGAAACGGCAATTAAAAAACTCTTTTTCAACAACAGATAAAGTACACATTTAAAATTCAATTAGAAACACATCTGTCGCCATTAATTGTAAATTCCATTACATCAAGATATATTGAGAATTTGAGAAATTAAAACTATTAATTATTTCTCGCCCTGCGGAACCATGACTGTCAATTACACAGATTTATTACAAGGAGATAATACTTCAATAATTGGGAGTCCCTATAATTTATGGACAACAGTAATATATAGTTCCACATGTGAAGTTAGACTTTTCATATATGGTCACACTGTCACACGAAATAATAAGGTATGGTCGACACAGGTTAGATTATACTGTTACCGGTGACTCAAAAGTTGTATGGAAATTGGTTGTCATGGTGTGGGCATGTTATGCGGACGGCAGCAAAGTTTTGAGTATGAATTTGGATAGTTATACAAGCAGAGGAATACCAAAGAAACGATGGATGGTCTGTGTGAAAGATGATATGGCTAGCAAGGGAGTGACTATTGTGATGACGACTAATAGAGAAGTATTGAAGAATAAGACATGTTGCGCCGACCCCAAATAAATTGGGATAGGTAAGGGCAGGAGAATGATGATAATAATGATGGAAACTGGAAAGATTGAATTATACCTTCCACAAGACCTACAACTAAAAGATTGAATCACGTCTTTAGAACAGCAACGATTTACTCAACATCCCATTTTAGGTAAACAGACCGCCTGCAACATATAGAAATAATCTCTAATCAAACGAAAGCAAATCATAGTTACTCTGTTTATGGCCAAACAAACTCGAGCTAAACTTGAGACTGACAGCACAAAGTAAGAGTTAGCATAATAAACGGGTGTCCATAGAATAATGTCTTCATTGGCCGGCACTCGTTATGGCAGAATTTCCGCAATCGACCGCGAAGTTAGCTACAGTACGAATTTCCATCTGTCACAATGTAGCGCAACGTTGAACAACTTTGAACATAGCATATTGAACGATGTACTTAATGAGACAGCTTCCGATCAGCTAAGGCTTACATAATCAGCCTATAATGTTCCCACTGCTGGGAGACATGCCTCTTTCTAAGAGAGGGAGTGAGCCAGAATTCAGAAGGCCCGGTGCGGGTTGGAGGAAGTCACACGTCTTAGAATTTTTGATTCTAGGACATGCCAGTTTCCTCAAGATATTTTCCTTCACCGTTTTGAGAGCAGTGGTGATGAAACTAAATACACATAGTAAAGGGCCTGCTTCGGTTCAAACTCACGACTCATTCGTAAGTTGAGGCCGATACTGGACTACTGCTCTAGGTATAAGCTTAACAAGAGCTAATTAAATCAAATTGTGATGAAAGGTGCGCAATATAATGTATGTATTTTTTGATAATGATGTGGTTGATTTTTTACTAAACCAGGCCTGAGACAATAAGCGGGATTATCCGAAAGGGTTACCGCTACCTCGGAAAATAAAGGGCTAAGGAAGGAACATGGATGAGTTTTAGTCAGTAAAAGTCTGACACTCCCTTCTGCTCTACCCAGAGTGGGACAAGTCATTGGATGATATCCCAGCTTTAAAAAAAAAGGCCTGAGACAAAACTCGTAACATCACACCTTGTTAGGCAGGGTGCACACATGACCGTTTCACTCACATTTCGCCAGTTACGTTTAGGTTCCATATGTTATATGGTCGACCCTATTGCCATCAACCGGGCACAAATCCAGACTCCTAATGGAAAACCCAATAACACTTTGCCCGACCAGGAAATCGAATCCAGAACCTCACACTCAGCATTAGCGCTTACGGTCACTAGACCAACGAGTCAGTCAAAATAGCCAAAGGCCTGAGAAAAAAGAGTAATTATTATTAAACGCTGAAACCAGATAGTCTTGTAAAAATCTAGGAAGGAATAATCCTAATAATGTATTACAACCTCAACCTATTTAACTGTCACTAACAAAATGAAAATTATTGATCCTATGTAGCGCATTCATAGAAGTAGATTTAATTAACAGCTCCGTAATATGGTACGACGGAAACGTCACATGCATTTTCAACTTCATGACCATGCGAAATCTCAACGTCCTACCTTTGGACACAAGCCCGGACTTGGAGGCCCAGGGCCCCTAGGCACTTTGTATTTTAGACCCTCCCCCTACATCTCAAGGTCATTTTGTGAATTTAGCAATAGTTAAAATGTTGGTAGTTTAAAACAAAAACAGGAGTTGCTTTATATCGGTTTATGCGAAAATCGAAATTAAACCAGAGAAACGGTCGAAAAATTTAACATTCCTCGTCAGGCAAGCAAGGATGGAGTAGCTGGATGAGTGGGGCCCCTAAGTTGTTAACAAGGCCCCGAGGCCTAGGCGGAAATTCATGGCTGTTTGGTGCTTACTGCGATCTGGATATTTAAATTTATATATATAAAATATGCACTACCGTCAACACTAATACCTAGGTACTGTTTACTCATAACTAGACTGACATACAGAAAATGCATGACAAGTAATTACAAGCCGGTGTAACAGGCGGCCACACAAATACTGCGAGGGTCCCAATCGTTTCCGCGACATTATAATAAGTATAGCCCGTTATTGTAAGTGATGGTTATATCAAATATCAGTGTTCTTGGCAAATAGATGGTGTGCTTGGCAAATAGTTGGTATACATGGCAAATAGCTTTGGCCAACATGCGAGGCTAACGGTTAGAGTGCGTTTCGTCTATGAGATGTTCAAATATTTGAAGAGCGTGTGTTTGTCTGCGTATTGGGTTTATCCTGTTCGCTTTTTTTATGAATTAATGAGTAGATTAAGATATGTTTTCTTTTTTTTAGGTAAAACTAAAAGAAAGTGGCAAAACAGCTTCATTTTTATTTTTAGTCTTTGTATGCAATAAACTTTATATGTAACTAGCTCTTGCCCACGACTTCGTCCGCGTGGAGTTCGATTATATCGCAATATTCATCCCCTATACCCCCCCCCCCCTTTTAGAGACATTTTTGGGGCAAAAAGTAGCCTATGTCCTTCTCCAGGATGCAATCTATCTCCCGGCAAAATTTTATCGAAAACCGTTCAGTGGTTTAGGCGTGAAAAGGTGACAGACAGACAGACAGACACACACAGTTACTTTCGAATTTTGTTTTGTAATTTAGTATGGATTAAGTATACGGACACTAATATACAGTGTGGCACATTACAAAATGAGTACATCATCACACAACCTAAATGATACACATAGCTGTAGAAAATTTCCTCCCATCCAATTTTCAAAAAGCACCATCCATTACATTTTTTCTCGAAACGAAAGTGCGTCATCATGCCAACGTACGCATGCGTGCTGTGATGGAGACCGAGTCGCACGCGCCGACTCGATTAGATCTCAATATCGAATACATCGATCCGATTTCCCCTAATAATAATACGAGCACTGAAATGTACTAGTATGTGATTGCGCGTGACATCGATATTAAAATCGTGGAATTTGAAATGACGCTTTACATAAATCGTGGCACATAAGTTGTCTTGTTTTTGTTGTCTTTGCGGCGTGAGTACTAAATATTCAGTGTTAGTAGGGTAGATGTTGTTTATGGAATAGAAATGAGAAAAGAATATATTTT
Source organism: Hyppa rectilinea (assembly GCA_951799385.1). Taxonomy (NCBI): domain Eukaryota; kingdom Metazoa; phylum Arthropoda; class Insecta; order Lepidoptera; family Noctuidae; genus Hyppa; species Hyppa rectilinea. The sequence continues at coordinate 14,006,394 of OX637312.1, read as the reverse complement.
TTCGCATTTTTTGAACCGGGGAATTGACCATAAATTGTAAAATTATCTTCAGCCTGCCACATAAAGTTGCCCAAAACAATTGCACGGAAGACAAAGCTGTAAAAATATTAAATTTCTTTACACTAAGCTTTATAAAAACATTTTTAACCGGTTATTTCTGGTCAAAGAATATCCTACATTCATTAAACAAGTCAGTTTAATATTGACATCGAACAAACATCCTAATTTATTGACCAAAGAGGCCAAAAACTTCTTCAACGAACTTAAACACAATACTGGCTGCACACACCTCACCTCACCTCAAAATATTTTTTTAATGTATTAAATGTTTAGGGCGATAATTTATCCACTGGTAATAATAATATGTAATATCCAGCGCCTTAATAACTGGGTTGTTCCACAATGTATAAGAGTGAAGGCCGCACCGGGTTTTTGTATAAATTATTATTTATACAGTTTTGGGGGCAGAGAGCCAACCTTATCGCGGTTGTGGCTCTTTTGAGAGCCGCGGTGATTTAGGGTTCATTGAGCATTGAAAAAGTGCAAGGATGTGGAACATCCAAGTCACAAATAATTAATGAGCATATCTTTATACAAATATATATAATTCTTCTGTACGTGTATATGTCACCGAACTCCTCCTAAACGGTTTATATGTGTTTGAAAGGATGGTTTAGATTCACATTTAGACCCGATAGGTGGCGCTGCAGTTTTAGGAAACATGACAACGCCTGTCCGATCAGCCAGTTTTTTATAGATTCCAAATCTGAATTCAATAGATACAAAACGAGTTTCTAAGCTTAAATTGTGTATGATTCTTTAGGTTAGGTACTTATATGTATCGTATAAACGTATCTTACGTTTTATGCAGAGATTTCATATAACAAAAAATATTTAAAATACAGGACAAACCGTTGCACCAACTAACATAACTGACCTACTTACCTACTACAACCAGTGCGATCAGACCTTAGACCTTGTATGCAGTTCCCATGGTAAACATCGAGATACCATCTACGAGCCGTATCTCAGTGAAATATATCGGTAATTGGCATTATAAGGGGAAAATTGTCTCGATAAGTCACTTACCTATGAAGTAGTTATTAAAATTGTATGCATACCAATTAAGTTATGCACAGTTTAAGGTGCGTACAGTAATCAATGCTCTATTAGTGCAGCCATTTGGTGTTAGTGTGGTTTAAACAGCGGAATATCTAGATAATTATCGGAAAGTTTTGAAAATTTTCGCTCTTCGCCACTTCGTTTCGAAAACTTTCTATGTAATATTACCAAATAACTAGACTAAAGGATTCAAACGGAATTATTCAAAGGAATACAAGTAGGAATTAAAAAAAAAACTTATAATTTACACAAAATTGAATACCAAACTGACAATAAGAAGCCGATCAGTAAAAACAGAAAAAAGGTAATCATATCAAAACATGTGTGAAATAATATTTTTTCAGTAAAAAAAAATAAATTAAAACCTTTTTCATTTTCAATTGCGATCTAAAAAACATATCATCAGCACAAAAATTACATAATATGTATGTATAATATTATTATCAATTACTTACGGAACCCAGACAAATTGCCATGGTAACAGACGCGCCCGTTTTTATAACCTCTTCCTTGAATTATTAAGTTCGGTCAGTGGAATGTGGGACGTTTTCATCAATCAAATTTACATGAACGCCGAAGCGATATAAGGCGGTTCATTCACTGGATGATGTGGATGCCACTTGTTGCAACTTTATGTGTCAGGCAATTTATTAGATTCAATTAAATTTATTCGATTGTTCTAGCTTGATAACGGCCAATGCGAGTTCGTGGATGTCACATGTCTTCGATGTTTTGGTTCTTGGTCCCTCACGATGTTTTCTTTTACCGTTTTGAGAGCAGTGGTGATTTAATTGACTACACAAAGTACCCCCAGCCTGCGTCGGTTCGAACTTAGACAGGGCCGAACCACTGGTCCACCGATCCTAACATCATCATCATTCTCCTGCCCTTATTCCAATTTATTTCGGGTCGGCACAACATGACTTCTTATTCCATACTTCTCTATTAGTCGTCATCTCGGTAGTCACTCCCTTCCTAGCCATATCATCTCTCACACAATCCATCCATCGTTTTCTTCTAACATAACACTAATTAAATAGAGCACCTACCTACTAAACCTAATAAAACTGCTAATTTGACATAATAAAATACAGTAGGTACGAACTAACCTAACGGGTTATTATCATACGGACGCCCACCATGTAAAAACTTAAACATTTTACCCACACACAGATCATAAGTCCCTGTATTATCCCACATAAATATAAAGTGCACCATCATGCGGTTGAACTAATTTATAATTGATTTAATTGCAAAACAAGCTGCATGCATCGTTGCATGCGACAGGGATATGCATCCAAGTGTGTGAACGGCCTAACCACACCACCCCGATAGGGTTGACCGCAACACGTGCTCCGAACATATTAATTATTCTTCAGATAAATCTAAATATGGAATACGAATATGGAATTTGTCACAGAGGTAGATTATGAGTAGGATTCGTCAATTAAGAAATCTTCGTTAGAAATAAAATTGAGTCGGTAGAGATTTTGGTCGAATAAATTATTAAGCAGTAAAAAAACATCTTTATATGTAGTTTGAGGCGTAAATTTACTTCTATTTAAAGGTAATAAGCCTAAAGCTTTCAAGGAAATATTAAAGTTTAATGGATTTTAGGAAACTCCACCCCTAAAGGGGTGCAATAGAGGATGGTGAAGGTGCCTTACCATAAAACTGCGATGCGCGTCGATGTGAATTCACAAATCACAAAATTATCGATTTTATTGAGCGTCGAGCTCGCAGAACTTTACGATGCGGTGTCGCATCGCAGTTTTGTGTACAAGCCCTATGACAATAGACACCCTATTCAACATAAAAAATAAAATTGTTGACATTAATATTACATCACGCCATGTCTCCCCGAAGGATTAGACAGAGGTGTACCCACAGTAGGTACACCCACACTCCGCCAGTTATGATTAAGTCCCATATAATAAGGGGGCGAGCCTGTTGCCATCATCCAGGCACAAATCGTGACTCAGGGAGAAATTCCTGATGTAAAAACCCTATAACACATTGCCCTACCAGGGAATCCAGCACCTCATGGTCAGAAGTAGCGCTTACGACCATTTGACCTACGAAGCAGTCAAGGAGATAAATATATTTGGTAGGTATTGTTTCTTTACATAGGCGTTGACAACTTTTGTCCGTGGACCATAAGAGTACGTCATATTACTTAATGTTAGTTAGTAAAGCGAATGCATATACCTACATATACATACTAGCTTTTACTCGCGACTTCGTGTGCGTGGAGTTCGGTAATATCGCAATATCGGGAGATATTTTTGATGCAATCTATCTCTCTGATAAATTTTATCGAAATTGTTCTGTGGTTTAGGCGTGAAAAGCTGACGGACAGACAGACAGAGTTACTTTCGAATTTATTATATTATAGTAAGGATAATGAATATCGGCTGAGCTATCGCAAATTTATTTCCTGACGCCACACCATAATATCTTGTTCTGTACAAATGTCCATCCAACATTAAACAGCTAAAGACGATTCCTACTTCGAAACCAGCGAGACATATTTTGTGAGAACAAAGTCATGAAACACCCCACAGTGCAACTGTAAAGCGGGGAACATGACATCGTAAAAGCACTAGACATTATGAAGAAATTGACTATTTAAGAGGGTAGTCAATAATGTTACTTTTTATGAACTGTCAATACGCGGAATTTGTACGTGATTTGTATGAAATATAACAATGTGACGTCACAGATTTTTTGAATTGAAATTTTATATTTTACTAGCTGCTCCCGTACGGTTTCCTATTGGTCGTAGCATGATGTTACTTAACCTATAGCTTTCCTCAAAAATGGACTATCCAACACAAAAAGAATTTCAATTTTCATTTCGGACCAGTAGTTCCAGAGATTAGAGCGTTCAAACAAACAAACTCTTCAGCTTTATAATATTAGTATAGATTTTTGACCGTTTCAAATAGTCAATTGTAGTTATGCGCACGGGATCGTGCCAACGGGCCTCCCGCAGTTGGATACGGGGCATGATGTCGTATCATACGAGATTGCTAACTTAAGACGCCCTGCGGCGGTATTCTAAGGATGAAGGCAGACAGAATAGAGGTACTGTGACTAAGTAGTCATGATACTGGATGTTTGTATGATGAAAAATATGGAGACAAGCGGCGACTTGACAATTATTAACAGCTTTAATGGAAGTTATCAATATTGATGTGTGAACTACTTGTGTATGTAAGTACTCTAAAAAGTCAAAATTTAAGTTTTATTTGTAAAGGTGTAAAAATGGGTGTTATAAATAAAACTGGTACAGAGATCTCTATGTGATTTGCCGTTAACGGTGTACAAATATCAAATAGATATTACAATAATAGTAACAGTTTTTTTTTAGTTAAATGACAAGCCAATCAAAAATAAATTGTATACTAGAACAAAGTTAACAATATTGTAACCAAAATTTAGCATTGTACATTTTAATATAGGTATGTATTTAATTATGACAGTGTCTACATAATATGTTTCATAACAAAATTTGAGCTAAATCTATTCGTCAAAAATAAAGTAAAGATGAAGACACTACACGCAGTAAGCTCTTACTACAAAATGATTTAGTATGTAGGTATAAATAAAATGCTAATAGATGATAATAAGCATTTAACCTATGGAGATGGCATAGCTAAGCGTACCCCTCTGCCATGACCGATTGGTCATACGGCCATACACGTTCTATAAAACTAGTTCATTCGCCAACCGCCGCCATTATGTATCGTATTGTGTCGCAAGGAAGTCCTCCTAAGAAATGGTTAATTGTGCAGTATCCTCGTGCAAAAAGCGATCTGCTACTTCAAATTTTCGAAACCATGGTGTTTCCTATCACTTGTAAATATAAATTATACATTAAAATATTTTTAATTACGTACAATGTCGAAGTAATCGTTATTGACGTAACGATAGAAAAAATACATTGGTACGTAGGTAGCGCTAAAGTAGTACAGGGGTAGGATTTGCATAGTGCTGGGACAACGCGAATGAATGATTTGCCAATTAAATGATTTTTCAGTCAATAGGCTCAGTAACCAGTTTTTTGTGTATGTATGTTTGACCAGTCAGCTTGAAATAAAAAAAAATAACTGTAAAAGTTCTTTGGAAGTCGATTTAAATTATTTTCATTGTATGTTTAGGATAATAAAAGAATAATTGTTTGTTCGTTTCGTAGTGAGTTTTTGTAGCTCATGCAATTTGAAAAACAATCAATAATTATAATAGATAGCTAAATATGACGTCGAAATCTAATAATCCACCGCGGACCGTGTAGGTACGCTGTTAAAAAACGTAGTACAATCGCCAGCACTGCCTCAAATATTCGGAATGTAATATGTACATACGCGGACGATCTCAATTTCTCTAGAGTTTCGAGTTGTAACGATAACAAAATGGTATTAAATATCAACAAATGTTACTACGTGAAGTACACACGGAAAAACAAAATAACAGAATTGTATTGCAATTAAATGACAGAAAATTTTAAACTCATATTAAAAGTATACTTTGTAAACAAGCTTATAACAAATTAGAGGATTATTTATAGGATAAGGATGCTTGGAAACATACTGGTCCTGCTCCACAGGACACTCTAGTGTCCAGACAAAATCAAACTGGTTGCTTAGTAAATTAGGTAATAAATAATGTATAATGTTGTACCATACTACATATTTTAACATTTTGGAATAACTTTACCTCTCACATTGATTGATTTATTATTATTAATTTTTAGAATGTTTGTAAATATGTGAGCATATTCAAAAGTGCCTTTCTTGTGCCTATTTGACATAAATGATGTGACTTTAACTTTGACATCATTCAGCTTTGCAAGTTTGCAACACCGGACTGCAAAACAATAAAACGGACGTGTAAAACTGTCATTCATAACAAAATAATAAAAGTACATCTGATTGATTGTCTTATTCTATTATTTACTAGCTTCCGCCCGCGGCTTCGCCCGCAAAATATGATTATACACATAAACCTTTCTCTTGAATCACTCTATCTAATAAAAAAACCGCATCAAAATCCGTTGCGTAGTTTTAAAGATTTAAGCATACATAGGGATATAGGGACAGAGAAAGCGACCTTGTTTAATACTATGTAGTGATATTGTCCCCTTTCTTACTTTTTGACGTGTATATAAATTGAAAGCCCGTTTTAAAGAATGGGGTATGAATTCCGAATTGCCGACCCTAAATGCAGAATGATACGCAATCAATATAATATTATTTAGAAATAAGAAAAAAAAATGACTATAAAAATAAATACAATCGTTCTTTTTTTTTAGCACCTTTAAAATGTTTTGTGATTACTGGCGGCTACCTACGTAGTTTCGCAGGCACTAATCATTAAACGTATTTTTTCCAAGAATAGAAAACAGTTCATTCATTCATGCAATGAAATACCACTCATTCGTTGTGCCTCGACACTAGTAGTTTGTGTTTGTTGTCGTAGGACAATTGCATAGATACGCACAAATTTGTCAATGTGTATGTGTTTTTTTACTGTGTGTCTAGAATTTCTTTGTGAGTGTTTGTAGCAATAGGAAGCATGTCTCTGTGTGTGGTTGTCAAATTTAAGTAGTGTGCTGTATGTGTTTTCCTCGCCCCCCGCAAAAAGTGGCAGAAAAAGTTGTTCGATGATTCGCCGCTTGCCATCTCCATAGGTTATATATAATGCTCTAAGTATAAATAGCATAAGTAACATCTAAAATTTACGTTGCAAATCGTCTCAGAGAAAGACCCATTCTGTGTGAACAAGGCTTTATTTTCACTAAACTGATTAACTGATCTGCACTAGCCGGGGGCCCTTGTTTTAATTGAGTTAATTAATGACCAATCATTCTGCAACTGAATACTACATTTAATTTTACACGTGAAATAAATTACTCAAAATGTTTGATATTAAAGTAGATGTAGAATTCCTACAGCTTGGGGTTTCGTAATCACAATCCAAGGATTTTAAATGAAATTCTTAATCCATTATTTCATATGTTTGAAAAATTCGTCTCTTCTACAACGTAAATAACGCAATGAACGTAGCTGAACTGTCAAAATGAGAGGCTTTGCGATCAAATTGTCATTGTGTGTGAACTGAAACCTGTCTGTGTATTTAATTCTCTTACTACTTGTACATGTAGGGTAGACCGGGGCCAGTTGACTAATTTTTGATTTTATGTGAAACTGTTAATTGGTTATAATACATATAGCTTTATGAGTTTTGATATTTAATTAATAACACTTTAAACTATATATGTATGTGAAGAAAGTTGAGAATACTTTAATCTACATGACTTTATCAATAATTTTACAACACCTCCTCCTTATGGTCTACCTACCCCTTATCCGGGGTAAATTGACTATACCCTAGGGGCTGGTTGACCTACCCAGTGATTGACAAGATAAATGTCTTAATTATTTATTTAATGTAAATAAAAAGTAGAAAAATAAATACAAGACGGTTTTATTAAAATATTTATTGTGTTATTGCAAAACATCTAACAAAAAAACCTCCTTTGGTTCAACTTAAACAATTAAACTTTCAATAAAAGTAACAATCAGTCTTAAAATATAATTTCTATGATTTCCCTCGGTATTATGGCACGGTTCGTCTTCCTAATGTTTGTCCTCATGGCTCTGTAATGAAAAAACAATAACAAGAATAACTAACACTTGCTTTTATTTCCAACTAAAATGAATGGAGTTGGTTGACCAACTAGTCAACTAGCCCCACAGCCAAAAAGTCAACCAACCCCAGACGCCATTTTCATGTTTAAACTTGCACCCACAAAAAAGGAATAATTATTTCGAGAAAAAACACTAATACACACCAAATAGAAGTACAAAAGAATTTGTAACAGTCATATTAAATGTTGTATTAACAAGACACATGGTGTAGGAATGAAAAATATGTGAAATGAAATATTTACTTACGTGGTATGATTTTTGAAAATTCGGCACAGCTCCTGCCTTACGTGCAACCGCGCCCGTGCGCCACGGGACACTTGCGGGCACGCGGGAGGTGTGTCGCCTACGCGATCGGATGATGCAATAGTCGTACATAGTGAGAATTATTATTCGTTAGTCTACCTACCCCCATAGGCAACCAGCCCCGGTCTGCCCATTTAATACTTTAATTTTCTTGTGTACTTTTTTTAGGGTTGTGAAATCATTTAATGACACCACCTGCTTTGGGTGGAGCGAAAGAGAGTGTCAGACAATTCCAATCCATATTCCTTCCTTAGCCCTTTATGTTCCGGGATAGCGGAACCCCTTCGTACAATCCCGCTGATCCTCTTGTGTACTTGGGACTACCTACACACTACACTTTGCTACACTATAATTACGGCTAAATGTAGCAGCATTATGTAGCATTATCTGCCTAGACTTTTCCCAACTTTGTTGGGGTCGGCTTCCAGTCTAACCGGATGTAGCTGAATACCAGTATTTTACATGGAGTGACTGCCTATCTGATCTCCACAACACAGTAACTGGGCAATACGATACCCCTTGGCGAGACTGAATGTCAGATTTTCGGGCTTCTGACGACCCGCATTCTGTTATACATGACTATTTAGTCCCCCATATCACTTCTCCGTAGTGATTTACCAATAAAGTGTCTAGGTGATCTTGTTTCTTATCTACACAAGCGAAAGTTTACAAGCAGGTGACGATAAAACGGTACTAAACAACAGAACTATACAAAATTACCTATCTATTACAGCTGAACTAATTCCACTTAGTATCCGTTTCAAACACGCTGTATCTACTAATAAGGCAGTGTAATAAAGATAGAGAACACATTTACAATTAATCTAATTGATTCACATTGAAAGATTATTTTCAATTGGTTAATTAGTTTTATGTTTATACTCAGAACCATGTCGGATTATTTCTAGTCGATTACAACATCCTGTGGCTAGACTATCATTGCGTTTATTTTACTTGTCGGATTAGATACTTACTCGATTTAATATCGTAAAGACTGCTTAATGAAAAACATAAAATTGAAATCGGGTTTATGATATCTCCTCTTACACGGGTCTTAAAAATATAACTGGCGAAATAAGGGTGTATTATAGGCACACTAATGCCTTGCCGTCAGGGAAATACACGTTGTATGTATTTTATGACAGAGAAACTACAATAACATGGCGCGCCTCTCCAAGTTACTGATTAAATATTTGTAGTCACATCCTTCCGAAACAATTTGTTATTATTATATTTAGTTGTAAGTATTTGTCGTCAGTAGCAGACTGGCACCAACATGCGTTGTAAATCTTGGTGGCGTTTTGTAATTACTTTCACATATACTCTCAACGTTTTGAATTTTGGAGCCGCGGGCCATGTTATCGTAGTTTGTCTCTACACGGCTAGCTTTTTCGCGAGGCTTCTCTCCTGCGGGATTTTTTCGGGTCTGTATGAACAAAAACCCGTCGATTCGATGTTGTATGAAGACGGACATACCGACAAACGCACTTCCGATTTTTTATTATACCTACGAATAATTTGACGGCACTCCTGTCATTCTACAGCATATTTCGTTCTAGCTTTGATCAGCATGCACATCCCAAATTCTGCCAATAGCTGTCTTGATACGATACCTAATTACATTTTCACCTTACATAAACATAATCAGCCTATAACATTCCCACTGCCGGGCCACAGGCCTCCTCTCTAAGAGAGGGAGTAGGCCATAATCCAGCGTAAAAGCAGTGCGGGTTGGCGGATGTAACATGTCTTCGAATTTTAGGCTCTAGGACATGCTGGTGCCCTCACGATGTTTTCCTTTACCGTTTGGGAGCAGTGGTGATGAAATTAAATACACAAAGAAAAGCGCCTACTTGGGCTCGAACTCGCGACCTACAACTCGTAAGTCAAGGCCGATACCTCTAGGCCACCACCGCTAATAATCACTACATACCATAAAGCAAAGTCGCCTCCCGCGTCCTAATATCTGTATATATGTATGCTTAGATCTTTAAAACTACACTATGGAAATTGATGCAGCTTTTTAATAGATAAAGTGATTCAAGAGGAAGGTTTATATGTATAATATCCAATTGCAATTTGCAATTTCCGTCATCCACGCGGACGAAGCCGCGGGCAGAAGCTGGTTAATTCTAAAGGCACCACCCCATTCTAACTCGTAACTATCTCCGCAGGTGTTAGTAATCCACAGGTGTATGCTTTCACCTATCCAGTAGTAATATCCCTTTAGCGAGACGTTCGTGAGAAAGGATGGAGAGTTCCTATTCTAAAGCTACTACTGCGAACTCACCGGCATACTTCAACGGCAGTAATTATTGTTGACTGTTGTAATTACGAGTAAACTGTGTGCTTGTATCCGTCGTGTGCCTGACTGTCAATAGTTTACGGTCAGTGTGTGATTTCCCGTGGGTGTTAGACACACTTTTATAACTCTAACTAGTATGTTAATTACATAAAACATTACATTTAAAAGAGTGTCCGTGGAGTTTCTTGTCCGTTCTTCTCCACTGGTACCTACTGCTTTGGAATGGCTACCACTACTTGACTAAGCCTTTTCCCAACTATGTTGGGGCGGCTTCCAGTCTAACCGGATGCAGCTTAATACCAGTATTTTACATGGCTTACATGGCAACCCAGTAACTAGGCAATACGATACCCCTTGGTAAGACTGGCTGTCAGATTTTCGGGCTTCTGACGACCCGTAACGACTGTCAAAGATGCACAAATGACAGCCGGGACCAACGGACAATTTGCTTTGTAGCTCCGTCTCACATGGGGTCGTGCGCGGATTCGACGCATATTTCCCCACAACTTGTATTTTTTATTGCTTTTTGTTTACTGCATTATGTTTGCCGCAAATAAACCTATTTTCTTTTTACCATATTGGCGTGACGTATTCGTAAGCTACGGTCCTCCGCCTGGACAGAACCGGCCTGCGCCCGATGACGGGGACCATCACGGGACACTGCTCATTAAACAAACACTTCTACACAATAGACTTAACGGACAGTCCTCTGTGCAGGGCCTGCATGGAGGCTGAGGAAACCGTCGCACGTACTCTTTTAGTCTTTGCGTCACACTGATCAGGACACTCTCGGAACACCCAGATCATTCATAGATGTACTACACAGGCCAGGACACCCGATCAACTTCTGGAGAGAGGTGGGCTGGCTGGAATAACCACCAAAGGCCGCCATGGAACACGCACAATGGTCCGCCTTAGGACTGAGTGTGGAAACCAAAACCTCAAGCTAAGATAAGAAGAAGCTACGGTCCCTAAAGAATATTACTTTTTTTTGTATACAAAATCACACGCCATTGCTAATGAAGATAAAGATCAATAACTTCTTTGACACTTACCAGCCCCCGTATTTCCGACGACTAGTGTTCTTTGGTCGCCAAACGATCATCGTCCACAATAACTCACTGACATGTATTCACAACACAATTGTCACCGTCTGTCCCTCGAGTCGAAGTATACAGCGTCACTGCACATAATATCTATTTATGTATTCACTGCACACGGTCCGAATGGGATTGGTTTACCTGTAACAATAATTAATACTTTGTTAGATATAAGTATACATATATCATAGTATACATACATCTTTAGATATCAAGACTCCTCCGTGCCTCAGGAAGGACGTTAAGCGGTTGCTTCAGACAGTCATTCGTGGATCTTTGACAGTCGTTACGGGTAGTCAGAAGCCCGAAAGTCTGACAGCCAGTCTTATCTCCAAAGAAACACCCGAAGTAAATTCGATAGCTAAATTAAAAATTAAACGAATTGCTACGAACTCGACAACAGAGCATTTCTTAGCCGGACATTGTGCCATCTCAGACTGAAATATTAGTAATAAGTTACTTGGCGCCAACAGATAAAAAGCATGGCGCTAAAGAAAAGTGGGTAACTTTGTCATCCTTGAAGAAGATGCACTGTCTATTGTTTGTAGTCGGTTTACTGAGCTGAACACTTATGCAAATTATATCCTGAAAAACAATACGTACGCGAGGCAGCAATACACAATGGTGCATGGTAATAGTTATCTTGAGAGCATCCCCACAAGGGTTACTTTTGAATAACGATTTGGTAAGGTTAATAATCATATTATTTGCCAAATTATCGCTCAGTGGCTCACCGCACTTACTCGAATAGGTTTCGTTTTCAACACAAGAAAACATCGTTCTTTGTTCAAAAATAATCGACAATTCATCCTACAATGCTAAACTAACTTTTAAGATGAGAATCATCAACTTTTTAATAGCGGTACCAGCTACAACTGTGTGTAATACAATAGTTTTCGATATAACTTTCTAATTCTCAGGAAATCGATATAAGGTAAACAAAAATATATTGATATCGATTATCGATTGACCGAATTCGTGAGAGAATCTCGTTTTGTTGAAAGTTTGTTGATTATGGAACTCGAGATAAAAATATCGATTTGTTTATTGGGTGCTGTGACATATTGGTGTGGTGATTAATTTGAACTAACGCACGCGATCAAAGTTATTTAGTTGACTAGCCATTTAAATAAAGAAATAATAGGAAATAGTTTAGATTCAGTGTACCTACGTATCCACCGATATACCCCAGTTTTAATTTCTTTAGGTTCCCAATTGAACATGAACCTTATGCTTTTGTTATAAAGTTGAAAATCTATCAAAGAAATTTGACAGATTGGGGTAACTTGATGTGCTGGCCTCTGTACATAATTAAGAATATTTTATAAGTAGGTACAGTACCGGCGATAAATATTACACATCGACCTCTGTGACTGACCTCATAAAGGTTTCCCTCTTTTTCCTAAAGATGCCATGTACAACTTTAAAGTATTGTAACAACTGTGTATTGTAGGTGTTAACAACTCTAAATATATATTTTAAACATTTTGAACATATTGACATAGCCGATTGTCGCTTTCCAGAGGTCGATGTGAAATATTTTTCGCCGGGTGCTGTACCCGTCTAGTCTGAATGTCAAAAAGCCCTTAAGACAAAGCGAGCATCACTTTGTACTCAGAAATGCAGCAAAACTTCCAGAACATTCCCGTTCTCCAGCTACAGAAGGAATGCTGTAAGGGTGACGTACTCATTACGAGAGAATGTACGAACATTAGCGCCAAACACGTTAATATGTTGTAAGTGGGTAACAATGGCCCATTCAGACATTTTTGTACAACGGTAGGAAGGGAACGGTTAGTAACAAGACGGGCCTTAGGAACAGTGCGAAAAAGTGCTTAAGTATCTGTACAGTCACGACCACCAATATGTATACACTGAACTACTTTAAAAAGTGATTTTCTCCTTCTGCATTTGTTGTAATTTTATGTTGTTATGGACATAGTATTTGGGAACCCATACTAATCTCTCCTTCTTTTTGTATGGTTAGTGACTAACCTGGCGTCAGAGTTTGTATGCAGCCCATAGGCCTCTGACTTAGCTTCACATGCTGTTGAGAAATATCTCTCTACTAATATGAAATATGTTCTATTATCACAAAGTTATCGTTATTCCACGAGAAAATCGCTTTTGAATGTTTGTAAGTGTATAAATATTGGTGCCCGTCACTGTACTGCACTTTTAAGAGCTGCATACAATGTAAGTAGTTAGAAGATATTAACCCGTGTTCAAAAAATCGAAACCCACAGCATACCTGTGGATCAAAACAAACATGAACTATGCTCCACACATAGCCCCGTCACGAAGACACACTTGATGAATCGATATTTGATAAACATATCCAGTGTAGTGCATCTCTCTTCTATCTACTCGTATATAAATAAATAAAATGAAATGCTGTTCGTTGGTAGGTACAGAGGCCAGCACATCAAGTTACCACAATCTGTCAAATTTCTTTGATAGTATTTCAACTTTATTGCAAAAACATAAGGTTCATTTTTAATTGAGAAAATTTGACAGTTAGGGATAGCTTGATGTGCTGGCGTCTGTACATCACTAGAGAACGCGGTTGGACCAATTTGGCTATTAGTTGTTTTATTAGTGTTCGTAATAGTCCGGTTACAAGGTTTGCTTTTTATACAGGGCGCGAAAAACTGTTCCATAGATTGTACTCGCATAACTCGTCAAAGGTAGGCAACAGCTGATTTTTTTTTTCGCGGTATCTGATTTGGTCCATAGCGAAAGATGTTCATAATAAGGAGTATAATAAGCCTTAAAATAATGCTCATGAATTCAATTTCACCCTGTATACGGGATTTTTGTATGAATTATTGAAATTTGAACAGGACAAATTCTGCCGTTCAGCTACCCCATAAAACCTCTACGAATGATGAAGGAAAATTCTATTAGTCAACCATGGGTCAACCATGCAGCCAATTTAGCTGAATTGCTAATAAATAATCATATCAGCCAGGAATGTGTGCAAGTTGCCCATTACTCACTTGAAGGTAATAAGCTCAGTGACTTATTGTTAGGAACGGCTTACTTCAATGCTGTTGGGTACATGGGGTGCACCTTTCGACCATTCACACGCCAGTCCTCAATTTAATATTTCAATTGCTCATTACTCATTTCCCTTGCCGGGTAAGCGGGATTGTCTGAAAGGGTTACCGCTACCCCGGCACATAAAGGGCTAAGGAAGGAACGTGGATGGGTTTTAGTCAGTAAGAGTCTGACATTCCCTTCTGCTCCTTACAGAGCGGGAGGAGTCATTTGATAATTTCCCATCCTCAAAAAAAAAAAATTTGACATCCACTTTACGTCATCTCATTTTATCGATACTCAAAAGATCGAACATTCAAAAAATGCTGCTGTCATCTGGCAGCCTCTCGTACAGTGCGAAAGAACGCGACCGTGCCATGTGTACGATAACGGGACACGTGTGACGACAACACTACGGTACGCTCTGACTTACATACGGGATAACACGACTTTTGTAGTGTTGCTCGCACTACAAAAGTCGTGATATCCCTGAATTTGTACCATCTCTATAAGAAACTGATGTAGTGGGTACAAATTGGTAAAGATTTGCAAAGGGATCACGCGTGACGCCACGAACTTTGAAGAAAGCTCAAACAACGTGGCGCTTCAATGGTGACAAAGTCTCAAAAATCAAAAGTATATACATACTTTTTTGATTTTACTTACTTTTCAGAAGAATACAAAACAACATTGAACATTGAACATGTGTTATTCCAGACTATAATCAATCTCTGTGCCAAATTTCATCAGTTTATCAGTTTTCGCGTAAAATGTATCCAACATCCATACATCCACGCATCCTCATCAACATTCAAGAAGATTAAGGAAGCCGAAAAGAATCGTGATAAAGGTAGAGCCTTATTAGATTCTTCTCGTCGCTAGGGGAATGTTTGTATACTAAAGTTTTTAAGTTCTTTCGCTAGAAGAATGTCTGTATACTCATGTTTTTAAATACTTTGCCAACTTTATCTACACAAGCGTAGGCTTTCGTGTACTTTTACTCACGGCTATTCACGGGTATCGTAAAAGCAACTTGAAGGCCCTTTTTCGGTTACTGTTGTGTAAGTTCCTATCTAGGAGTGTCAATTACAAGTCAGAGGGTAAATGGCCATGACCACCATTCTTGGTACATGGACTAGTGACACTTACTTACAGGTAAGTACTGCTGCGTAAATAGTATTTAGCCGGTCTCCTTGTTTGTCGGGAAATACTTGAAACGAGAAAATTATAAGCCTAAAATGGCCTTATACTAGGCTTTAAAATAAAATACTACTCACTGGCTGAACTCGTAATATTGTTATTAAGCGGTTGGTTCTAAATTATGGTAATATGTTATCCCATAATTA
Source organism: Hyppa rectilinea (assembly GCA_951799385.1). NCBI lineage: Eukaryota > Metazoa > Arthropoda > Insecta > Lepidoptera > Noctuidae > Hyppa > Hyppa rectilinea. Next base: position 13,990,466 of record OX637312.1, on the reverse strand, counting down.
TGATGCTTTTTGGTTTGAGGTTGGGAAATCATCACTCCTCCCGCTCTAGGTGTAGCGGAAGGGAGTGTCAGATTTATACTGACTAAAACCCATCCATGTTCCTTCCTTATACCTTTATGTTCCGAGGTACTGGTAACCCTTTCGGACAATCCCGCTTACCCATCTAATATGATGATTAAAGGCCTAATTTCAATAAGAAATGCGGACAGCAAAAATGTTGATGCGTGAACATTTTCCGGCGAGTGAGTCCACAAGAGAAAATTACTCTAACTACAAAATATTTTTATTATATTAACAGAAATAATGGTTTCTGAGCACACAGTAATAAACTGTATACATTGCCCCAGTCCCCAATGTCTTAGCGTGAAATATATTCATACGTTCCACACAGATTCTTACAATCGGTCAAAAACAAACATGCCATTATACACTCTAAATACATCAGCATAGAGACTATATTACCACGTACATTTTAAATTTTTATTATGTTACTAGAATTTCTCCGTTCAACTACGGTTACTAGACGGAGTCGCGGTTAATTTATGAAGAGATCTACGCTTGATTTCCCGTATAATTAACTTATTTCTGAAGCCAATAAATTGCACATTTAATAAGCTTAAAATATTTAATTATAGGTTTTATTTCACACGTGGATTTCCGTGGCCGTCATAGTAATGACTTCATTGGCAGTGGCGGCCTTAGGGGGTGGCGAACTGTGCCATCGCCCAGGGCCTCGCGCTTGGGGGGGGCCTCGCGCTACAACCCAAACTAATATTTAATTTTTTTTTTTTAAATCTATCTAGTCTAAATTAATACTACATTGTGTAACTTCAGCGAGGGTTTTTAATGAACCGAGGTTCGTAATTTCGCTACCGTCCGTGATACCAATGTTTTATATCATACTTGCGAAGAATCAGCTCAGAAAAATAAAAATATATAAATAAAGCCAAAAATACTTCTTCAGACAGAGAATTAGCCTTTTTGTCATTTCTCCATAGAATAAATTTTTCGTGAGCGGTCAAATATCTTTCTCTGGATTTATCCGGTAATAGGTTTTCACTGACCAATTTTGCCGCGTTAACTATTTCGGGCGGTGGGTGTACGAGCAATTTCGTCACTAGATGAAGACGATGACATATTTAAATCAGACGTTTTCACTGATTGAAAATGACAAAATGTACAAAAAATACTCGTAAAATGGCGCGTTTTGCATTTTCATATATTTTTTTTTCAAAATTTGTCAAAGGTAAACTTCCTTGTACAGCCAACTGACTGTGCATTTTATATTCTTTTTTTTTCTCTCATTGAAAATGACAAAATGTACAAAAAATACTCGTGAAATGGCGCGTTTTGCATTTTCATAATTATATTTTTTTTTTCAAAATTTGTCAAAGGTAAACTTCCTTGTACAGCCAACTGACTGTGCATTTAATTTAATTCTTTTTTTTCAAATATGAAAAAAACATTTGATTTTTAAGTAGGTAAATTAATTTAAATCACATATGAAATTACGTGATGAATGATTCGATGACACAAGATCGACTTTCAGCCCTTGCTATTCTTTCGATCGAAAATGACGTTGCTCATTCATTAGGTATAATATTATTCTGCTTTAATTAAAGATTTTAGTCTTAAGAAAAGTCGCAAGCATCAGTTTTAAAATTTATCATTTTTATATTTGTTAATTTTGTGATTCTTTAAATATAAATAATTGTAAAATTCAAATTTTATTTGTTTAACTTTAGCATTTCTCCTCAAACATGACATTTAGCTAAATCAAAAAACCATACCTACTTTCGCAACACATACTTTTCACGAAGGATAAAGGGCCTCGCATAGACCTGCCGCACGTAGCCTCGCAATGGCTAGGGCCGCCGCTGTTCATTGGGATAGGCTCAGCTTACGAATGCCACTCGTATCTAATTCACTTTGGGTTTTAAAGCGCTATCATTCAGCGCTTTCAAGTTCAATCACAAGTTTATAAAAGCGAATTTCACCATTTGTAACCTATTATTAGACGAGAACAACTACCGACAAACTGTTATGCAGTTTGCCAGACTATAGGTAACATATTGTGAAACAGATTTTGAATAAATAAATATATATATATATATTCCATAGAAAATGACACTGACAGCTCTTAAACGTGGTTTATGCGCTCTAAAAGTATTTGTAAGTGCCTAACAGGAGTAAATTCTAGCAATATAATAACCAATTGTGGCATGCTATCAGATTCAACGTTAGGATTAGGAACATCAAGGTTATACAAGAGGAGAGAAGCTATTGTGTTAAAGTACCGTGATTGTATCTCTAAGGATTCGACGAATATTATTTATGAATAGCTACTGCCAAAATACCCATTGAACTTTTCATAGCTAAGATTTCCATCTATATAAAAGTTTTTCTTATAAATAAACCATACCACAAGTATCTTGTATTAAACTCCCACATCAAACAGTATGTGCTTTCACCTCTAGACCATTAGATGTCAGCCAGTCATTGTTTAAAATGATGTGGTTGCAACAACCAAGGATGTAGAAAGCTGTGGTGTAGTCTTGAAGTTTGTAAAAACATAAACAACGTTCATAAATTCATGTTATAGACTACAAGCTTCGGCCTGCGGCTTGATACGCGAAGAAATTCTTGTTCTATCTTTAAAAATACAGATAGTGTTATCGAACAACGTTTAAAAAACGTAACTTAAAAAAAAGAACCCCAATACTTACAAAAAAAAATCGTTCGAATTTTAAATTTAATACGCCTAATATGTGCTGAACTACCCGTATTCTGGTTGGACACAAGTTTTGTTGCACCATAATAATATTTGGCGATATTATACCTTCCCATTAGTGAGAGAATTTTCAAAATCGGATCATTAGTTCTTTTTGAGTTTCGAAATTTCGAAACATTTTTGAGTTTTTATGTAGACATACAAACTCAAAAATTTTATTACCTTTGTAAAGTTGGTTGGTTGGTATTGCACACCAAGACCATTAGCCCAGCCAGAATGGTTTTAATGCCTCTGAACTGAATACGAGGTTTTTTAGCTGCTTTGCACGGGTGTATTTCGTTACTAAGTACAATTTTTAGAAATGTGCGTTTTGTTTGTGCAGAATACACATTTTTTTCTTTCTTTCCTAGAATAAGTCTCACAGATAGAGATGTCCGTATGATCGAGGAAGCCCCGATAAGAATCGCAAAAAGATATGCCCCGGGTGAGGATCGAACTCACGACCTTAAGATTATGAGACTTACGCGCTGCCTACTGCGCTACCGAGGCTGGTGACGTGTCAGCCAAAATTAACCTGTGCTCGTAGCCAAAATAAATTTAGATGAGGGCAGGAAGATGAGGCAACTCTTTTTTTTTGTACCGGGGTTGAAATCCTCAGTGATGTCCACGGCCCTGGGGGGGAGGCAAAGGGGTCTAGAATCTGACTGACTAAGTACCATCCCGAGTGTTTCCTCTCACACCTGCGGGGGTCAAGGGAACACGTGATACTTCCGTAAATCCCGGCTGTGAATGAAACAACCTGGCCCAGCATTGGAGTCTATGATAAAATAAACATAACATTACGCCTGCATTCCTCGAAGGGTTAGCAGAGGTACACCTAAACTACGTACATGCCATTCTTTTTTGACGCTGGGAAATCCTGAAATGACTTCTCCGGCTCTGGGTGGAGCGGAAGAGAGTGTCAGACTCTTACTGACTAAAACCCATACATTTTCCTTCCTTAGCCCTTTATGTTCCGGGGTAGCGGTAACCCTTTCGGACATGCCCGCTTAACGTCCATGCCCTAACTGTAATATTCCTTTAAAACCAACTCCAAGAAGTGTTTTTGACGCCCAACTGTGACAACGATCTTATATTACGAGCTTATGTATCAGCATTAAACTTCATACGCATATTTACGAAGCTAATGTTATAAGTTATCCCCGATTTATATGTTAAATATTTTATGTAATAATATCGTAAAGACTCGTAAACCTTGCATTAAAATTCCTTCATAGATCCAGTGTGATGTTATGGTGGTCCGCTAGTGCGGCTAGCGTAGCCTTATAAACTGTATTTAGATCTAAATTATCCAAATGATGTCTGTATTCTTGAATATAGAAGTAAACAGTCCACTATTATTCATATTATGAGATTATTAAAACAGCATGGGACGACTGTATTTACCCGTTTTACTCCCTCAGTTATGAACATTACGAATCCCCCGTTATCTTCAGTTTCGTTCGAGTTTGTTTTGACATTTCTTCTCAAGGATCAGTTGCTAGGAACGCCATCTAGTAATACAATTTGAATTTAACAAAATTGACGTGTAAAAGAGTTCTAAAAGATCGTAGGTATTAGAAAAAACAATAAGGTTTCATTTTATTTCACTGCGTCACAACGCAAATAGGTAAGTCCATTGTGATATTAGATCAATGGGTATGTCAACGTTTGGTGATAAAAATCGATATTGATGAGTTCAGATAGAGATATAAGAAACAGGGTAGTTTACTCATCCTCCATAGACAAGCTAGGATCCTCCAACCAGACATGTGTGTGTCTGGCTATAGGTGCCCGACGAATGATGACGGGATATTGTATATTGATATTGTTGTTGCTAGTCGCGCGGCAAACTCTGCTTGCGCGATGCAGGATTTTGCTTGACGTCAGTGTGACGCGAAGTTCATATATGGTTGATGATTCGATGATCAACATTACACGCACACAGTGTCGGAGTTATATTGTAATTATCTAGTAATAAATTCATATTCAACTTGTTCATTCCATTGATCGACACTCAACAGACTCTAGTAATAAACCTTTTTTTTTTGAGGGTGGGTAATCATCCAATGATTTCTCCCGCTCTGGGTGGAGCGGAAGGGAGTATCAGACTCTTACTGACTAAAACCCAACCATATTCCTTCCTTAGCCCTTTATGTTCCGGTGTAGCGGTAACCCTTTCGGACAATCCCGGTAATTACCCAGACTTAAACAAACATAATTATTATTAGGAAATGCTAAAAAACTGTCGATTTCCAATTCTCAATAATTAACTAACTCCTCAGCACGCGCCACTAGTGTGAGAACGACAAGCTAACATACCACGAGCGCATAAAGTAAATGACAATCGGAAACGATATATCTCTTCGGATGGCGATGGATAAAACATAGAAACTTTGAATGAACTAACATTAGCCATTATACATTAACTCATGCATTTCTCACGCAAGTTTATGTTAAACTTAACGGGACTTGAAGAATAACATAATCTTACATGATTTTTTTAAATTAAGAATGACAGGAAACATGCCATAACATAATTAAAACAATAACAAACCTTGTTTGGAAAATTACTCGCACAATAAAAATTACTCGTTTAACTAAACCAAAGAGTTTTTTTTTTGGAAACAATAGCCTTATTCTGTCTAAAGAATTAATTGAATCCCTCTACTTATTATAAGAACACATTTACAACAGTGGACTAGTCGGTCATATGATCACTTGAAAAGGTCTTTTAATATTGTACCAAACACTTTCAGTAACACTTTATTCCTAAACTTATTTTTTGGGAGTTCATGAATGAACCTTAACAACATATCAATAATTTTAATTATGCAACTTGTGCTGAAACACATCGTTGATCTAGTGGTCGCAGGCCTAAAATGTAGTGGTCAGCTACTGCTGAGTATGAGAGCCGGGGTTCGATCCCCGGGTCGGGCAGTGTTATTGGATTTTTCTATCTGGGATTTCTCAGTAGCATCCCGGAGTTTGAATTTGTACCCGGTGGATCGCAATAGGGTCGCCGCCTATTGAATGGGACTGAATTATAACTTACGAAATGCGGGTGCATTGTAGGTACACCTCCGCCTAGTCGTTGTGGGATCGTAAAGAATGTTTGTACTTCGGCCCATCCACTACATAAAATGGCAATTGATCGCAATAGGTCTAATTTTGACGGCTTATTGGACGACTCGCACGAATTTAACTCGCACAAAACGTGCGAATCGACTCCTTTAAAAAATATTATTTTTTCTGTAGTCGATTCGCACATACTTTATTTATTGGCCTGCAAATCGACACCCTCACAAAAATGTAGTAGGCTATTCGCTCCCCATTAAATAAACTTTGTGCGAATCGACTACAGAAAAAATTATATTTTTTAAAAGAGTCGATTCGCACGTTTTGTGCGAGTTAAATTCGTGCGAGTCGTCCAATAAGCCATTTTGACAGTTCACGTTCATTGCGCTATTTACGTTGTTGAGTAGAAGAATTTTTCAAACTAATGAAGCAATGCATTATCAATATAATATCTGTGAAGTTCTTGAAACTTCAAATTCCACCGCAAATTACTACCAAATAATCCGTATAGAGTATCTATATTACGAGGGCGGGTCAATAAGTCCGTGACTTTTGGAATAAAACACAGATTTTTTGATAAATAAATCATTTTATTTTTCAACGTAGTCTCCCTTGAGCTCTATACACTTTGTCCAACGCTTCTCCAATTTTTTTATCCCTTCCAAAAAATATGATTTGTCGAGGTCCTCAAAATAGGCCTTTGTTTGCGAGATGACTTCATCATTGGAGTCAAATCTTTTTCCACCAAGCCATTTCTTCAGGTTTGGGAACAAGAAGTAGTCACTCGGAGCCAAATCTAGGAATAGGGCGGATGAGGGAGCAATTCATAGCCCAATTCATGGATTTTTGCCATGGCAACTGCACATGTGTGCACCCTTGCATTGTCTTGGTGGAAAAGAACTTTTTTCTTGGCCAAATGAGGTCGGTTTTTTTTTCAAATCGTCATTGAATCGGTCCAATAAGTTGGCATAATATTCCCCATTGATTGTTCTTCCCTTTTGAAGGTAGTCAATGTGGATTATCCCGCGTGCATCCCAAAAAACAGTCGCCATAACTTTATTGGCTGACAAACCCACCTTGGCCTTCTTTGGCGCCGATTCACCCTTAGAAACCCACTGTTTTGACTGTTGTTTGGTCTCTGGTGTGTTGTGATGGATCCATGTTTCGTCCACGGTTACAAAACGGCGCAAAAATAAATATTTTTTCTTTCTTTTTCTTTCTTTCTTTCAAAAACTCCTCCATATTGCGATTAAACAACGCCAAACCTTCCTGTGAAGTTGTTACACGATTGCGTTTGTGGTCGACTGTGAGCAAACGCGGCACCCATCTTGCGGAAAGCTTTCTCATGCCCAAGTGATCATTCAAAATTGAAACCACTGAGCCATGCGAGATCCCTACGGTTTCCACAATCTCTTGCACTTTCAATCTTCGGTCGGCCAACACCATATCGTGAATTTTTTCGATTGTTTCGGGTGAAGAGACCTCAACTGGGCGTCCAGGACGTTCGGCATCTTCAGTGCTTGTACGGCCACAACGAAATTCAGTAAACCACTTTTTTACCATTGAAATCGATGGTGCAGAGTCCCCATAGTATTTATCAAGCTTAGCTTTGGTCTCGGTAATGGTTTTTTTTCGCAAAAAATAATGCTTAATAAGCACACGAAATTCACTTTTTTCCATTTTTTCCTCAATTTACTGGGTAGTCTGGTAAAGATAGCTGTCAAACACAAACTAACTGACGCAGCAAGTTCAAATTTTGACAGGAGTCAACTGACAGATGCCTGTTGACAGGAGTAGTGTTGCTTTTTCATTAAAGAGGTTAGAACTTCAAAAAGTCACGGACTTATTGACCCGCCCTCGTATTTAAAACTAATTCTTAATATCCTGACGCACTCCACCATCAAACTAATAATCACTTTCTTAAACCTTCTAAATAACTAAAACCACAAAGATCAATCAGAAATACCCATCAACTATACAATTACACCTAATTCGTAAATCACGAATCGCTTTCAAAGATATAAATTATAATAATAAAATTCCATTACGAACTATATCAATAAACGTTTTGTATCACGAACTGCGTATCGATATCTTTGTGAGATATCCATTACCTGTTTTACACGATTACATTGTCTATTGTGTTAACTAAAACAGTAAAGTACATGTTATTCGTAAAACAAACAGTATTGTTTTGAATTTAGAGCAGTAAGTTCGTTATAATCTTGTTCCATTTCATTTGATTGCGATCGTTCCTGCGGGCGTATGCGCAAGTATATGCAAAGTATTACAGAGAAGACAAGTGATATTTATGGTAATAATAAAGTAAGTATTGATTTTAGAAGTAATTACCTTAAGCCGGTACGCGGTAGTGCAGTGGCGCCAGTCGTTAATGTCTAAGAAAGGATATGTAAGTAGTAGTGTAAGTAATTGCTGGAATATATTTAAGCTAGTCTATTTGTCTGAGTGTAGTCTCGAGACCACCAAACGTATCAGTTTAATGGATTTTATAGAGTTTATTAACTGCCTTAATTACACACAGGAAAGGTTAAAATACCAGGCGTTCTATTCTATAAATTTCTCACCGTGAAAACTGAGGTGAAGTGAGATTAAAGTGAGCTGTGTAAGTAATTGCTGGAATATATTTAAGCTAAAGAGTATATGTCTGAGTGAAGTCTCGAGACCACCAAACGTACCTATCAGTTTAATGGATTTTATAGAGTTTATTAACTGCCTTGTTTACTCACAGGAAAGGTTAAAATACTAGGCGTTCTATTCTGTAATTTTTTTTTTAAACTGAGGTGAAGTGAGATTAAAGTGAGCTGTCATTTCCCGCGATGCTAGGAATTGACACTATTGACAGCTCACTTAACGCTTACTTCACTTTAGTTTTCACATTGAGAATTTACAGAATAGTTCAGCTGCTTAGATATAAATATTTAATCAAATATAGTCTTTATTTTCTAAAATTATTTTAGGTTGGATTTAGAATACTTACTAAACAAAACAACCGCTTCTTTCGCAACATAGCAACTAAAGACTTCGGTAACCAAATATGCAAAATCCGTTTCAAGTGTCAATGCCACATACTCAAAGTTATATTCACCCCGTAATCGAAAACTATAGAGATGCAAAAAACCTAGCCTACTTATTTTTTGCCATTTGCACCGTCTATACACTTAATCTTTTAAGTACATACCGCTCATTGATTATGATTACTACACACGATAATTACGGTGTGTGGATATTTACGAATCATTCCGGGCCAAGCTTAACATGTTCAACAATAGTTTGTAGACCGCCTTAGGGTAAGTAGATGGAATAGATTGAACTGTGATTGTACGAAACTACCCTAAGGGAGCGGAAGTTGTGGTATTTATTAGGCAGAAGATAATGGATGATCCGTTAATTACGACTGTTATGGCTTATGAACTCGGTAAATAGATTCGAATCTGTATGTTAATCGTCTTTTATGTGTTTATGGGAGACCACACTGGCAGTATCTTCGGTTAGATCAGACAAGATGTTTCAATTCAACATTAATTCTGAGTAGGTACTGCTGAAAAGTTGCTTTGTGAATATTCTGTCACTTCCCTACGGCAATTTACATTTTATTCATAACAATTTAGGGAATAACGTAGAAATATATACCTATTTAGGAAAACTGAACTTTAATTACAGACCAAAACGTGTAAACGTGGCAAAAAGTAGTTTAGACTACATAGAATCGGTACAAAAAGATTTGCATGTTAAGAGAGAAAGGTCCTCCCGGCCCAGCCGCCGCAGGAGACACGACGTCGGGAGCCACGCGACGACTCCTGGCCACCGTAGGCGCGGGCCTGGGGACTGTGAGTAATGGGTGACTCACCGTCCGATCAGCCCCAGGCCCGTGCCGGACGGCGCGTATATGTTCCACGCGCGCCTCAAAGAGATGTCAGCATATGAAGGGGCCCCTCTGGGCCAAGCCTGCCGGGTAAGCGGGATTGTCCGAAAGGGTTACCGCTACCCCGGAACATAAAGGGCTACGGAAAGAACATGGATGGGTTTTAGTCAGTAAGAGTCTGACACTCCCTTCCGCTCCAACCAGAGCGGGTCGGGAACAAATTGTCGATTACTAGATTGTCTTTTTTTTTTTCAACGGTTTTAGGATAGCGTAGCGAAAGTTAAGAGGGTAACAACCTATATTAATAGTTGTAGTTTATGACGACACGGTTGGCGCAGTGGTTGAGCGATTGACTTCTGCGCACTATGTCGCGGGTTCGATTCCCGCACGGAACAAATATTTGTACGACCTGCAAGTAATTGTTACGAGTCTGGGTGTTTTCTATCTATAATGTATATGTATTTACAAAAAAAATGTATATAAGTATATGGTAACGAGATGGCTGGTAAACCCAGCCATCTCGTTACCATAACACAAGCATTAGGTTGCTTAGCTTGGGACGATATGCCGTTGTGTGAAATGTCCAAGGATATTATTATTATTAGTTTTATTCTTTGTTTATGGAAATGGCATAGCATTTATAATGTTGCCACTCCCGGGACACACACATCCTCTTCGAGAGGGAGCGGGCTGTAATCTAACACGCAGGTCCAATGCGGGCAGGTAGATGTCACATGTCTTCGAGCTATTGGTTAGACATGATTGTTTCCTAACGATGCTTTCCTTCAGCGTTTTCAGAGCAGTGGTGATGACATTATTTATACAAAGTAAAGTGTCTACTTGGATGCGAACGCACGACCTACAACTCGTAAGTCGGTGCCGCTACCATTGGGCCACCACTGCTCTTGCATGGAAATGGTATGTAAAGAGAGAAATTACATGTATTTGCAATATAGTATGTAAAGAGAGAAATTACATGTATTTGCAATATAGCGCAACAAGAAAGCCGCGGCGAAAATAATAATAATAGTGGAAGTAAGAAAGAGTCAGTGGCATTGTCCGAAATGGCTACTGCTGCCCCGAAACACAATGGGCTAAAGAAGAAACATGGATTGAAACTGGGTAAAAGAAAGCTACAGATATTCTATACCCGAAGTTTCATTAGAAAATAACACACAAATTATCATAAAAAAAATGAAAATGCGATTTACAGATTTCAAGCCCAGACTACATTTTTGTGGGTTTTAGTCAGTAAGAGTCTGACACTCCCTTCCGCTACACCCAGATCGGGAGCAGTCATTGGATGATTTCCCAGGCTTAAAAAAAAACCTACATTTTTGTCTGTACCTACGATACCAATATTCAGGTTTCAATTGACTAAAAATAGATATGACATCACTAGCCTAGTACCGTCAGCAAAAAAGTAGTTGTAAAACCGCATAAAAAACGCAATTACTTTTATTAATATTTATTGCTTTTTGTAATCAAATCAGTGTTGGTTGACTAATAGTAAAATGTATTACTAACTAACACTATAACTGAGATTTCCACTACCCACACATTCAAAAACGTAATTTACTTACACATTACAGTAAAATTTCGTTAATAAAACTGTAGAAAAAAATATTTAATCATCATATCTCATTGTGTTTTTTTTTTTCATCACACACCTGGGCGTAGGTGTCGCTTATCTTTGATAAACCATAATTTTATAAACATAGAGATCAATTTTGAATAACTAGAGCATTATTAAGTTTCGTTACAAGAGCTTTGAGGCACAATCATCAGCCATAACCGGTTTAAATGACCTCTGTTACTGCTCGAATTAAAGTTCTTCCAACTTTCGTTAAGAAGATCGAGAGGTCTCCTTATACTGGTCATGTTAACACCTTGAGGTTTTAATAGTAGTAACTTGTATGACATTGAACCTGTCTATTTAGGACATAATGATTTGCAATAGGTTGCGAGAAGTGTTATTATTCTATGGTAAATACATTTTGGGCTGTTTTAATTTCAAGCAAGTTAAGCACTTCTTCGATCTTTCGACTTTCAAATTCGATCTTTGACAGAAGGTTCAGGGAGTCAGAAGCCCGAAAGTCTGAAAACCAGTCTTACCAAGGATTATTGTGTCACCCAGTAGTCAGATAGGCAGCCAATCCTTGTAAAATACAGGTATTCAGCTGCTCGAATGCTGCTGAAGAATTTGTTTCCAGTCTAAATGGAAGCAAATTCTTCAAAGAATCTTTGACAGGCTCTCGGCATGTAACTTATCTGGCAGGTAAATTATAATAGCACATGTTATAATCAGTTTAAATATTGCGTATTGGATCTTGATATACGGAGTATTGAGAAATTCTACATGGAGAAAAGCCAAAAACAAGGAGGGTGAAGAAGAAGAAAAGCATGAACGACACCAATAACGAATTGTTACTAATATCTCTGCTCAGCCACTACCAAGCTTCCAGTCTTACCGGATGTAGCTGAATACAATGCACCTTTGTATTATTTAGTTACTGGATTGTGAATAGGCAGTTGCTCCATGTAGAACACTGGTATTCAGCAGTAAGACTGGTTGTCAGACTTGGGTTTCTGACGATCCGTAACGACTGCCAAAAACTTAACTGGCTTAACGTGCTTTCCGAAGCACGGAAGAGTCACGATATGTAAAGATGGTCACCCATCCACAAACCAACCCCGGCAAGCGTAGCTTAACCTGATAGATGAACCCGTGCGGCTATTATTACTTAGCCACGAGCTCCTATAGCGAACTATAAATAATATCAAATGAATATTGTTATAACAAGCCATTGCTAACTGATGGACCATGAAACGTCGTCGGCCCGCAGCTAGAATTCGTCGCAGTTATTATTATAAACAGATAATAATTGTTAACTATTAAAAGTGTCACCGCTGTTAATTTATTGTTGGTAGTTTACGCTTTAATTAACTGTGACAATATTCATGAAGAGGAAACAATTAACTATTATAGTATAAACAGTTATTTCGTGGCTAAGTAATAACAGCCGCACGGACCAATCCATCAGGTTAAGCTATGCTTGCCGGGGTTGGTCCGTGGATGGGTGACCATCTTTACATAGGTATCGAGACTCCTCCGTGCCTCGGAAAACACGTTAAGCCGTTGGTCCCGGCTGTCATTCGTGGATCTTTGACAGTCGTCACGGATAGTCAGAAGTCTGAAAGTCTGACAGCCAGTCTTACCAAGGGGTATGATATTACTAAGTTACTGACTAGGTTGTGGAGGTCAGATAGGCAGTCGCTTCATGTAAAATACTGGGTTTTCAGCTGCATCCGGTTAGACTAGAAGCCGACCCCAACATAGTTGAGAAAAAGCTAGGCAGATTAATTGAGTATAGACAGTTATTACAAGGTTTTTACCTATTTATGTAACTATTTTATTAATAAGTCCCAATGTTTCGTATGTGCCTACCACAGTGCCTACTCTTTGAAGTAGCTACCATCTAATCTCTTCACTACCCTTGGTTGACTGGTGGAGAATGCCTAAAGCATAAAGTCCGCCTTTGTACCTTTATTGTGTGCGAAAAGTTTATAGAAATAAATAATACATAAATAAATGTTTTAAATGCCGCAAGAATCTATTGGATGCTGGAAGTACAAAACCGGTTGAATTGGGGGTGCTTGGGAGAGGTCTATGTCCAGCAGTGAATGTCTTTCAGCTAATACGATTGTTTACCTAGCCTTATCCCAACACTCAGCTTCAAATCTAACCGGATACAGCAGAAGACCAGTACTTCATATGGAGCGACTGCGTTACTGACTCCACATTACGTTACTGGATAACATGATATCCCATGAAACTAAATATCAGCAGAAAAATTGTTTAAATAAACTTTTTAAATTAACAACTTTTAGTTTTTTTGTCTAAGAAGGGAGTGACTACCGATATGACGACTAATAGAGAAGTTTGGAAGAAAAAGACATGTTGCGCCGACCCCAAATAAATTATGGGATAAGGGCAGGAGAATGATGATGAACATTAAGTTTTCCCGCGTCCCCTTTAAAATTTATCCAAACAATCGTTTTATTATAATTTTAAATATATACGTCATCTTTCATTCTAATAAATATTCCGTTGAAATAATAATATATGAGTTTAGCTTATTTTTAATTAAGAACAATGATTACTTTTCCCACTGCAGTATGTTGCCAATGATTGATTTCCACGTCATTAAGAAGACAAAGTTTCAATTAAAATATTAATGATTTTCAATTTATTATTCTAAGCTTTGTTAATTTTGATTAATTTCTTAATTAAGATGCGCTGGAGGCAAATGAATGAAGCGAAGCCAGGCAAGTTTGGTGCCATAAATAGCGGAGGCGGAAAAACGTATTTCACTTTTTTTTAATACATCATTTTATGGTGGTGTAATATTCAAATCATCAAAGTATGTACACAACAGGTGTTAAAAAAATAACTCTAAGAATTTCGTGGAAGCATTGTACTCATCGTTACGAACAACTTTTACTATGGGTTGAACCCTGTAATCGCGAAATGTAGGAGCTGTTCCATACATTTTATTGAGTTATCAACCAACATGTCTGAGAGATATTTCTCAACAGCATGTGATGCTAAGTCAGAGGCCCATGGGCAGCAATAAAACTCTGGCACCAGGTTAGTTACTAACCACACGAAAAGAAGAAGAACTGTATGGATAGCTCATACTTTTTAGCGATTACAGGGTTCAATCCCATAGTATTTACTAACTACCCAAACATATCAAAGGGCAAATTAGACCAATAAAACTGAACGCGATCAGCGAAATTAAACCGCGTTCGAGTGCTTCTTTCTTTTTCTTTTCAATATCGAATAGGTAGAGAACATTATACAGTTGTTTCAATATGCTACAATTAGAGCTACCCTATTTCATATATTTTTCGTAAACTTTTGCAGTTCGCAGAAGTATTACTAATTAAAGCAGTATGGTCCTACTGTTAGTATCGTATTTCCCAGTTACTGGGTTGTGGTGGTCAGATAGGCAGTCGCTCCATTTAAAATAATGGTATACAGCTGCATCCAGTTAGACATGAAGCCAACCTCATAGTTGGGAAAAGGCTAGGCAGATGATGAGTCCTACTGTTAAGATTAGGACCTCTATTAATTCCTCCAAACATTCTCACATTCTAAAAGATGTCGAATGTCACATATCACACAAGCACAAGATTCCACCGGAACCAAACGATAAACGAAGTCACGACAAAGCGCAGTAGCGTTGAAAGTACGCGACATAATGTCACATTTATTTCACAACATGCCCCAATCGATCATGCGGGAACATTCGAACTTAAAGCATTGTTTTACAGTTATAAAGCGAATACATAATTCATGTGTGCCCAAAATATGGGCGTATTTCTTGTGAATTGTGAATGTTTGACATGACAATTCCCATTTTATCGGTCTCGATTTGTAATTTGGTGGTTGACTGCGGTAGGGATTTACTTTTTACTGAGACAGTAGGTTTTTTCTTAAAACCAGCATTAACTGTTAAATGCTCTGATTACTAATGATGGTGATTATTATTTAACTTTAATTACAACGGTTACAAACCAATTAAAATTATTAAAGACACATAGACATACAAATTGTAAATAGATAGAATAAATAAACGAATGATGTAATCAAATATAATAAGAAATAATTATTTTCTTTATAAATTAATGATATAATAAAAAAAAATACCATCTACATATTTTTTTTAACGTAAGTTTGATAAAAGCGCTCTTCCTCTCCCTCTCACCTAATTTTTAATTTTGCTGTGCCCAACAGGGTCCATAATTGATTCTTTTATTGTATTTTACCACCTGTATAGCTACATTATGAATTGCAATAAATAATTTAAATTGAATTGAATTGAAAATAAAAAATAAAAATTCAGATAGAAAGACAAGACAGAACTTTGTAATACTTTTACAAATCACAGAACATCTGACATGCCGAACAAATTTTCGCCCATTTATCCGCAAACAGATCGTCTGCTGTATTCGAATCCATGAGACGATTGTGTGCAGCCAGAGTGCGAGGTGCTGTGGACTTAGCAGGTGCAACAGAGCGATATGGGGAACATCAAACAATCTGTGCTTTCTGCTACTTGTCTGGGACAAAGAAGCAACCTAGCACAGCATGTAAATTAGGCGTGTCAATAGTGCCATGGAGCATCTTGCAGGATATGGTTATAATGAATATAAATCAGCAGGGTTGTCCGAAAGAGTTACCGCTACCCCGGAACATTAAGGGCTTAGGAAGGAACAGGGATTGGTTTTAGTCAGCAAGAGTCTGACACTTCCTGCCGCTCTACCTAGAGCTGGGGGTCATTTGATGATGACCCATTGACGAACATTTTATGTCGATCAATAAAAAAAAAGGTTATGGTACCCATGTTACACCCACCAAAGCAAGCCAGGACTTACCTCATGAATTTTAATAGTAATAAAAGTTTTTATGTCTGAATCACCGCTTTATTTCAAAGGACACTTTACTGTTAATAGTACTATACTACACTGAAGTTTTGAATACGTAGGTCACCAGTAAAACAAATTAGTCACAGCATTTAGTCACACACAAATCCTTTGTTTAACACAAAAAAAAATTGCACAATACAACAGAACATGTTGAACAAAACTGTTGTTAAAACAAATTATTTACCTCCGAGACGGCATAACAATTGTGTAGTAATAATACAGAGTACTCCATTGGTTAATGAGAGCAATGTTGCATTAATGTTCGAAGAAAATCAGAACAATTGTTTATAAGATCATTCTGCCGTTATATTTTTAATTTCAAATGTCTTGGTTCGCTGGTCTTTTGGCTTATGCGTGGAATAGAGGCGGCATGGAAGGTTTTTTTAATAATGTTTCGGTACCTTAAAAGTAGGATTGTTATGCGTGGATGTGACGCATATTTTCTCAAAATTTATTTTTTTGCGTCATGTTAATCTTTCTCTCTTTGTTTTTATTGTGTATTTACTTTCTGTTTTCCTTTTTATATATATTACTTCTTCTTTCTTTCTTTTCTTTTTATGCGTTCATTTAGCGTATGTCAAGATTTTATTTCATGATTTTAAGCAAGGAAGTAATTTACCAAGTAGGTACCAATATTGGAAAAAATTCGGCACTCATCGTGATTGATCAAGTTTAGTCAGGCAACTGTTATCATGATAGCTATTAAGCATTTGATTTGATAATTAGCTGTTTTCATAGTTAATTAGGTACTATAATTCATTGAAGTAGTTTACCCTTTTTCATTTTGTAAATCGCGTGACAAAATCTTATAATGACATCACCACACGCTAAAAAGCTAAAAAAAAGCCAATTCTTCTTCATCCAGACCGTGAATTGCAATTTATCGTCATTAGCAATAAAGGTGGGTTCATTAACTCGTTCACACAGAAAAACCTTTGAAATCGTCGGCAGCTTTTTCTAGATTTCGTGTTTACGCGTTCAATTCATTACTATTGTATTAACTAGTGACGTTTATAAATTACTTATACTGTGCTTGTTAGGTCGTTCGATTTTCTCTTCCAATATAAAATGCAGCAAATAGGTATGATTTATAACTGCCTTGTTGGTCTAGTAGTCGTAAGCGCTACTGCTGCGCGTAAGGTCTTGGGTTCGATTCCCGTGTCGGCCAAAGTGTTATTGGGTTTTTCCAACTGGGTTTTTGCAGTAGCATCCGGGATTTAAACATAACTGGTGAAATGTGGTGATGATATTATGTTTATGTTATCGTTACGAAATCTGACGCCAAGTATAAAAGTATAAATTTAAAATGCTGGCAACATTACTGGTGTTTGTATTAGAATATTTTCCAAATAAATAACAGTCAATGTTTCTATGACTGGTAGGATTTCCATACGTATGCGCCTGCGCCTGATCGGTATGCCTGCTTTACAGATAAACAAAACAAGAAGGGTGTATGCAAATACATCCAGAAACAGATAACAGACATGGTAATGCGTAGATTTGTCGTAAATTCCTTTATCAGATTATTTTGACGCAATAAAGCATGTGACATATTTGACCCGTGTCGCATCTACGCGTTCTCTAGTTACACCATCGTACGGTACATTTGTCGTACACCTTGCGACTTGCGTGTATCATACCGCGATTAGTCGTACAACACGTTTTACGCGACAAATTCAACGGATTTGACGATTTGTTTTGCGACACATTGTTACAGTTTGTCTTATTAGTGATGGTCGTTATGTTGTAGAAATAGTTTTTTTATTACTTTAGTAATGCGTTATCTGAAAGTAGGTTTTTAATGACGCTGTGTGCGTGTGTGTGTTGGTGATAATGTATCAACAAAAAAACTTAAGTAAATTAATAGAATTTCGCGTCAGATTTGTCTATTAATCTTCTTAGCCTATTCCCTACTATGTTGGGGTAGGCTTCCAGTCTAACCGGATGCAGTTGAAAACCAGTATTTAACATGCAGCTACCGCTTCTTTTACCAGTAACTGGGTAATACGATACCCCTTGGTCGGACTGGCTGTCAGACTTTCAGGCTTCTGAACCCGTAACGACTGTCAAGATCCATGAATGCCAGCCGGATCAACGGCTTCACGTATTTTCCGTGACACGAAAGAGGCTCCGTATAGAAAGATGGGCACCCATCCACGGACCAACCCAGGCAAGGGTAGCTTAAGCTGATAGATAGACCCGTGCGGCTGCTATTAACTGAGCCACGAGCTCATCTGTCTGTCTGATAGCAGATTTGTATTGCATGTAATATTTAGTTAGATCGTAGGTGCTTTGGTTGAGAGGAACAAATCATTTTTATAGTTATGGTGTGTTGACGTTTTTGTGGTTGTTATAATACACAAACATACTATATATTTACTATAACATATACCTATAATATATAATTGTATATGTAAATACATACAAGGAAGAGGTGAGGTGACTCTACGCTATTATTTTGAAAATAACTCTACAATTTCCGTTTAGTGCATACCTACTGATAGCCCTCCTGATAGCAAGAGAAAGCGCATTCCAAAGAAGAATGGACTGAATATGAAAGGAAGAATGAACAAATTCACAAGTATGATAAAATTTAGAACGCTGCTTAAGAGAGAGATTGAGATTTGTAATTATTCAAAAATATTTATAAGTCAAATGCAGCGTGAAACTTCAATATAGATTTACACGATTTCATCATGCATGAGTAGACACCGAAACGAGTGAAACTATGCAAATGTAATCACTAATCATCCACGATCTTGTTTGTAGTGACTCTGAACAGTGAGCACAAAATTGCGATCGAGATCAATTATCTGAATTTTCATGATGATAAAGCTATTAATACGTTGAACGCCAACGCGGTCACCGTGTGTCCGACAAACAATAGTTTTTTCACCTCACAGGCTCGGAAAGAGTCTGTTTGTCATTCGAAATCTGAGCCGAAAATCGATTTTTGCTCTCTAGCGTGGAAAGAGTTTTTAAAATTCGAACCTTTCTTTTTAATAATTTTCTATACTGCCAGTCCACTGAAAATGCATGACACGGTCTAAAATAAAATATTAAATAATACCGCTCACCTTAAAAACTTCCATCACAGTCCAGAAATTAAATATTTTGCGAGGATATAATTGTAAAATTGGAATTAATGTTAATAAGTATTCCATTTGATTAAAAAAATCTGTGACGTCACATTTAAATATGCCATAAAAATACTACCCTGTCAAATATCCAATTGTGTAGTAATTTAAGTTCCATTTTTTAAATAAAATAAATACTAATATAATACTTATGTTATTTAATCCTATGTTTGGCAAAAATAAATAAGTATGTATTTAATAAATTAGTTTTTTTCTTTCATTCTCCTTAGAGGACAAGTAGGATATAGAACAAAACACAGGTTATTTAATTTTGGAGATATTCTATGTAACTCATAAGATACATTGCCATGTATCTGTTATTTTCTTCACATGAGTCAATGTATCTGAGACGCTCGAACAAAATAAAACTCAACAACACCTGTTTTCTTGCACCTAGCAGTTTCCTCGCTGTAGTGAGGTGAAAAATTGTGTGTTGCGCTCGGCAGCAAAGCTTTTCTGCGTCTCGTACCTTTGAAACCTTCGTTACGCTCAGGATTCTATATTTGAACCACTCGCTTCGCTCATGGTTCAACCCTAGAATCCCTCGCTTACTCAGGTTTCAATAGAAGTACTCGCGCCAAAAATCAACTTTCCAGCCTTGCATAACAAATAACTATTCTATTGTGTCTGCTGCGTGGCAGTCAATGACTTAATGTACACAAAATTAACTACATAATAAATAAAACTGAATAAGTGGAACTAAAGAAATTAAAGAATAATCATTTATCTAGATTCCGGATTAGACGTGGAAAATTAAAGAATTTTAGGTTCACTAGCAGAAAGAATGGTAATCGTTGTTTGCAAAAGTCACAATAAAGGCACCCCAATTCTTATCTCCAATGCTGAATGCTGGACAGCGCATTTGGAAGCCCCTATCTCCTATAGTGAGGAAACCGGCCATGCTTATGAGATATTATTTCTCACCAGCATGTGAAGCTATGAGGCCCATAGGCAGCATAAACACTCTGACACCAGGATAGTCACTAACCACACGAAGAAGAAGATTTTACCGCTCCCAAAAGATTATGTTTTTTAACTCCAAGAAAACCAAATAACAAGACCAAAATTCGATAATTCAATTAAACCTTCCATCCAAACATGACGAGTGTTTTAACTCAAACCCAAGAACAGTGAGTTTAAAAAACTAATTACTAATTAGCGACTAATTTCCCAACTTCATTAAGGATTAGAAAAAAACCCCACTAACCTATTAATCAAAGAAACACTCGTAACACATACAACACGTGTCTTGTTCAAGTATAATGCCTAACTAATTATTCTCGTGTACCGCTAGTTTCGGACCGCACGTCTCATTGCGAACAGTAGCGGTTTCTGTACGAGAAACGATGCTGTGAAATGTTTACTTGCTTCAACGTGCTTTACTCTGATGTGTCGCTTAATGTTGGACGGTGTTTTAAATATGTTTTTGATGGGTTTATCCGGAGTAAATTGTGTGGACGGCGAGACCGTTTTAATGTATAACAACGATAGCGAAATGCTTTAAGCACAAACATTTTTGGGTTAGTTGTAAACAGTATGTAAAACCATAAATGTTGCATGTTGTGTTAGCCTTTAAGTAATTGTTGCACTTATAAATGCACTATTATGAAATTATTTTTAATGTATTGTGTAAACAATTGTTGGCTAACCTAAATAAATAAATAAATAAAATAAATAAATAAACTGCTTGCTTTAAAAAAATCTCTGAACTGGATTTCAAAAACAGCAACAGTTGTGCTATTCTGTAAAAATCTCACTGTGACAACTTAAGTGAAGTGAGTTTAAAGTGAGCTGTAAATAGTGTCAATACCTAGCAGTAGGTGGAACGACCGCTCACTTCACCTAACTTTTCATGGGACTTAAACGTAACTGGCGAAATGTGGGCATTTACTAATAGGTATTAGGTAGAGCCTACTTCTGACGGGGCAGAGGTATATGTACAGACGCCAGCACATCAAGCTATCCCTAACTGTCAAATTTTCTCAATTAAAAATGAACCTTATGTCTTTGCGATAAAGTTGAAATACTATCAAAGAAATTTGACAGATTGTGGTAACTTGATGTGCTGGCCTCTGTACCTACAAAGGCTACACCTCTGCTTTACCCTTCGAGGAAACCAAGCGTAATGTTATGTTTTTATCTTCAAAAATATAAAACTTCTTTACTCTCGTGTCTGAAAGTGTCAAACCAAATCTTTTACTCTCTCTGACAAACCCAATTCTCAAATCGAAGGTGTCAAACAATAATAATCCAAAGACTTATAACACAGTAACTGTTTCTTACGAGGATATGGCCGGGCCACCGAAGCGTAAGCCCCATTTAGAGGAGAGAGCGCGGCGATGAGCAGTATAACATTAATAAATTAATCATGATTTTATGGAATTCCGCTAGCTCGAAGCGGCACCGCAATAGTTAGGGGCCCGCGATTGGTTATAATTTAATACTTTGTGATTTTACGACACGTTTTTTTTATAGAAAGCGAAGATGTTTATGAAAATATGTAAATTCGAATTGTCAATTTTTAATCAGAAGTAAACATTTTTTGGCTAGAAAATGTAAATATGCATTATTTATTTTTAATGTGTTTCTGAATGTCATTCGTAAATTCGATATTATTAAAGAAATCTAATTTAGGTCAATATTTTTTGACTAGAAAATGTGAATAAATTCATGTCTTTTTTTAATGTGTTTCTGAATGTCATTCCTAACTTAGGTATTTTTAAAGAAATCTAAATCAGGTCGTACGGTACCGTTTTCTGATACAAAATACTGTTCTTAAAAAGTTAGACTCAAAAAGTCAAAATGAATACTATGCACACGTTTCAACATTCCTACTTCTCTATTAGGTTAAGACTTTACTAGGTAACGCGACATCACTTGAAATTGAAACTGATATTTATTTATTTATTGTGCACAATTTATTACCTTGAGTATAGTGTTGACATTATAATAATATGTATAAGCCCGCCAGTAACAATCACAATACTCCAGGTACTAAGAAACACTGTATTACAGTGTATTATGTTGTAGTACTATTAAAAACATACGGATCCCATCAATTATTTACTACTGACTGACTTCGCAAGCGAGTGAGAGTTCGAAGACTAGCTTTTGTTAGCAGCAACATTTGTAGTTTACCTACGTTTTTTATGTTAACATTGTAATTATGAAACATGAAATTAGTAGAATATTTTTGTATTCTGAGCTTAAAACTTTCAATTTATATATACCGCAGACAGAAATAATTTACATCACCACTGCTCTCAAAACGGTGAAGGAAAACATCGTGAGGAAACTGACATGTCCTAGAACCAGAAATTCGAAGGCATCCACCAACACGCACTGAGCCCGCGTGGTGGCCCACTCCCTCTCTGTCTTTAAGAGGTAGGGTCTGTGTCCTAGCAATGGGAACATTATAGGCTGATTATGTACAGAGGCCAGCACATCAAGCTATCCCTAACTGTCAAATTTTCTCAATCTATACTAATACTAGCTGTACCTGCGAACTTCGTTCCGCCTTGTAATTTTTTTTTAATTTTTTTTTTTTAAATCTAAACCATCCTCAAAGCCACTGTAACACACACAACAAATTTCATTAAAATCGGTCCAGCCGTTTAGGAGGAGTTCAGTGACATACACACGCACAGAAGAATTATATATATAAGATTATAAAGCTGAAGAGTTTGTTTGTTTGTTTGAACGCGCTAATCTCAGGAACTACCGGTGCGAATTGAAAAATTCTTTTTGTGTTGGATAGTCCATTTATCGAGGAACGCTATAGGCTATGTAACATCACGCTACGACTAAAAGGAGCCGAACAGCGGGTGAAACCGCGCGTGAGCAGCTAGTTAAAAATAAACCTTATGTCTTTGCAATAAAGTTGAAATACTATCAAAGAAATTTGACAGATTGTAGTAACTTGATGTGCTGGCCTCTGTACATTTTATTAAACCTAGACAGAATGAATCAATACAATTAAGGAATTCACATAAATCGGATAAGTGGTTTCTGAGTTATAATGCCATTAACAGATTGGCTGACAGATGTTGCGTTTTATTATTGCGGTAAAGTGCCAAAAGCAGGCATTAATCATTATAAAATTACTGAAGTGTAAAAGCGAGACGAAGCTATTCAGAACGAGCTTTATTTTATATAGCTCCATCTCTTTCCCATTAAAAGTAATATTAGAATGCTATAAGAGGTCGGCCCCTGGTTAGACTGGGTTTCTCAATACTGACGTTCGATGGGCTACGTGAAATCAGTAAAGTATCTATAATCTATACTATCCCACTATATCCTTATCGACTAGAAATATTTTACAGCATGGTAAAATAAAGCTTTAATTAGAACCAAGAATTCACTTTTAGGTAAAAGCATTAATCTCTGAGAAGCAGTAAAGTGTCTATTAACGATTAGTGCAATAAAATGAGGTAATGAACAACTACTCTGTAGAAATCATACAATCTCATCAAAAACCGCGTGTGTGGTCTCGTGGATAAATCCAGCAATTTTCATCAGTCTAGGCATGCCATAAATCAGGAAGGTTATTATGAAATTTTAATAAGCTAAGTTTTCCCCAAACTGGGACCTTTGACAGCTTTTTCTGTTAGTCATCATCTTCAGTTTTACTTACTATTAATAGTATCAATGAAAAAAACGGCGAAATGCTAGTCCGACTCACCTAAGAAGGTTCGGTATCACAGTACCTATCTACAATTTGTAACAGAGTTTAAAAATACTTTATAAAAAAAACTTTATATTTTATATTATTTGTTGTTATCGCGGCCATATTAGTATATACCTAGCTAAAGTAAACATTTTAAATGTCTACCTATACCGTTCAAAGATACAGCCCTGGGTCAGACGGACAGTTGGACAGCGATCTCAGTAGGTAATAGGGTCCCGTTGGCCCCTTTGGGTACGGTATCCTAAAAATATCGGTGTATTCAGAAAAAAGAAACATAAATTGATGATATTAAAAACTTACATAAACCAATATAAATATCATGAAGGTTTCATCGACACGCAAGTTTTTTTAACAAGTTTATGAATTAAAACAATTATAAAATGATTGAACCTTTTAAGTTTTTGATAAAAAATTATAATTCTGTAAATGGGTCCAGTACATATAGGTAACATACTTATCATAGACCAGTGCCTATACATATAACTATAAGACTTCTACGCAGTAAGAAAAGGCTTTTTTTTTTTTTTAAGGCTGGGAAATCATCCAATGACTGCTCCCGCTCTGGGTGGAGCGGAAGGGAGTGTCAGACTCTTACTGACTAAAACCCATCCATGTTCCTTCCGTAGCCCTTTATGTTCCGGGGTAGCGGTAACCCTTTCGGACAATCCCGCTTACCCGGCAGGCTTGGCCCTGAGGGGCCC
This sequence comes from Hyppa rectilinea, assembly GCA_951799385.1. Classification (NCBI taxonomy): domain Eukaryota; kingdom Metazoa; phylum Arthropoda; class Insecta; order Lepidoptera; family Noctuidae; genus Hyppa; species Hyppa rectilinea. The sequence continues at coordinate 13,965,715 of OX637312.1, read as the reverse complement.
CTTCATATGCTGACATCTCTTTGAGGCGCGCGTGGAACATATACGCGCCGTACGGCACGGGTCTGGTGCTGATCGGACGGTGAGTCACCCATTACTCACCGTCCGCAGGCCCGCGCCTACGGTGGCCGGGAGTCGTCACGTGGCTCCCGACGCCCGGGGCGTCTCCTGCGGCGGCTGGGACGGGAGGACCTTTCTCTCTCCCATCCCGCCACCTCCTTCGCGAGCATGACTTTTTCGCAGAAGGAGGTGACTGCCTCCCACTCCCTCTCGCCACGGACCATGGCTTGCACCAGGGCCGGGCGCGAGAGGTCGCCGCCGCCGATCGCCTCTACGAGGACACGGCGGTGCTCTGCCCATGCTGGGCAGGTTTGCACCGTGTGCTCTACCGTGTCCTCTGGGCGATCCTCGCAGTGGTGACACCCGGGCGTTTCCTCCCGCCTGATGATGTGCAGGAACCTCCCGAAACATCCATGTCCGGTGAGGACCTGCGTCAGGCGGTAGGTGAGGGCGCCGTGACGCCTCTCTAGCCACTCCTCAAAGAGGGGCCTTACCGCCACTATCGTGGCGTGCCCTGCGCTGGGTTGCGACAGTCGCTGATTCCAGGCCGCGATGAGATCGCGCCGGAGGTCCGTCCGCTCCGCCGCAATTTGCTGCGGAAACGGAGTTTCCCCCCGGCTTAGTACCTCCGCGCGCCACTCGAACAGGCGCGCGAGGACTATCGCCTCCAGATCCCACGGCGGCAGTCCGGCAAGGAGGCTTGCCGCCTCGCCCGAGATCGTGCGGTACCCCCGGATAAGCCGTATGGCTACCACCTTTTGGGGCGCGTTCAGATAATGGGCGGCTCGCCGCCGCAGTGAACGCGCCCACACCGGGGCCCCGTAAAGGGCCATGGACCGCACGACTCCCGCGTAAAGCCTCCGGCAGGAGGCGTTTGGCCCCCTCAAATTGGGCAAGAGCCGCTTGAGGGCGGCCCCAGTCCGTTCCAGCTTGGGGGCCAAACGTCGGAAATGCTCCACGAAATTCCATCGGCTGTCGAGGACCAGACCCAGGTATTTCATCGTGGTCTCGACGCCGATGTGAACCCCTCCTACCGTAAGTTGGGATCCCGATGGTGGCCTATTCCGAGGCCCATGAAAGGACATGGCCTCGGATTTGTGCAAAGCCACCTCGAGACCCAACTGCCGGATCCTCTCAACGACTGTCGCAACCCCGCGTGTCATCGCGTCGGCCGCCGCCTGATGCGACCTCCCCTGCGCCAGGACCAGCGTGTCGTCAGCGTAGCAAACTACGCTGACGCCGTCAGGGAGGTCGGCCCGCAGCACCCAGTCGTAACCGATGTCCCACAGGAACGGCCCCAGAACCGATCCCTGCGGGACACCGCACGACATCTCCCGCCGGTTCCATTCCCCATCGCGACCGGGGTAGATGACGGCTCTGTCCGTCAAGTACGCCCCGACTATTCGACGGAGGTAGGTCGGCACCCGGTGATACCGGAGTGCTTCCCTAATGCAACTCCAGGGCAGGGTGTTGAAGGCGTTGGCGATGTCGAGTGACACCGCCACGACGACCCTACCCTGGGACACCGCGTCCCCCGTCGTGAGGGCTCTAACGCGCATGATGGCGTCCACCGTTGAGCGCCCCTTGCGGAAGCCAAACTGGCAGTCCGCAAGGTCCGGCCCCGTCCTTCCAAGGTGCCCGACGAGGCGGCCCGCAATAATTCTCTCGAAGAGTTTGCCGACCTCGTCGAGCGGAGTAAGAAAAGGCTAAGAAACATTTATTTTGCATATATATTTCGTGCTCAGTTTTATACCTATTACGTACAGTCGCCAGAACATCAAGTTATAACAAACTGTCAAATTTCTCCATATGATTTTAAACCTTAAAACGTTGGTAGTTGAGTTCAAAATCGATTGCAACAATTTTACCGTTTGTGGTAACTTGATGTGCTGCCGACTGTACCTGAACGGTAATTACAGGGATATTATCAATGTTACATGTTTATTCTTCTACCGTTTGTTTGTTTGTACACCGTGAGTGAAGTAGGTAGGTACGCTGAATTAATTTTGAAATTTTGTTTCGTGTTTAAGAGTCGAGAAAACCTTTAACTGGGCTCTTATGCATAAACAAATGAATGTTTTGGGATGTAGCACTTTGGTTTACATACCATGTAACTTGTTCTACGGCCCGATTTCACCCTCTACTGGGCACGCCTCCCCTTACATATGCCAATGGGGATATGCCCCTGTCCTTATCCCCCACGGTCCTGTGCCTGGTCTCAACAAGGTTTCACCCCACATAGCAACAATGTCGTCTACCCAGCTCACTATTTAAGCTCCGGTTCCACGGCCAGCTATTTCACAGGCTAGACCGCGCCAGACCAGGCTGTGGAAACCGTCTGATGAAACCAAAAGGTGACCTGTCGCGGTCGTCGCCCGACCAATTCATCTGGAGTCGGTACATTGAAAGGCGCGGCGTGCGACAAGCCACCATATGCTTCATCAAATACGTTGGTTCCTACGGCCTGTCAGCCTGGCCCAGCGTGGTCTAGCCTGCGAGAAAGCGGCTTGTGAGGCCCCAACATTAAAAATTTGAAGTTATCATAGTTAAGTACGTTGGTATACAATCATGAGGCCGCAATCAGTAATCTAATAAAACAAGGGCAGGTACTAAATCTCGAACAGTAGCACAAATTAGAGGTAGGACAAAATTTGAATAATCCCAACATTCTTCGATGTGAAAACTTAAATCAATAATATAATATAGAAAGCTGAATATAGATAAGTACTTATTTGACTAATAAATTCCATTTCACACGCTTGATATAATAGTTTTCACTGCGTGGAATTTGGGAAAAGAGTGTGCTTGAAACGGCTGATTGCTATTATCGAGAATTTGGATTAACCTATACACTGCCATGAACACAGCTGTGTATTTACTGTTCTATCTCACAGTGCCCTGAACACATGTGTGTTCAGATTTCAAAATATATTGAGCACGTATGTACGTGCTCAATATATTTTGTTCCATTCTAAACCAGTGCCTTCCACACAAATGCGTGTTTATTGTCAATACAACTAACTAATTGTATATACTTTGGAATGCGTGTTGAAGGGACTTAGTAGGGATTTTGGCGACACCTATGCGTGATGAAGGCACTGAGCTTAGAATAGCACCTGCCAAAAAGTAGTGGCAGTGTATGCGTATGTTACTATTGGGTGGCAAACAGATAGGTACCTACGTGTTCGCTACCCAATAATAACATTCATATGAACTTCGGCAAAAGGTACCGCAGAAACATCGTCGTTGCCTTGTTTTCGCCACAAAGATTTTATACCCTCTGCTTGCTTTGCCAGTAACCATAGAAATATGTATGTCGTAACGTCTTGTTTGACCTTCCCTTATTGAGGACAAGTTCTAGGTGTTTTTACTATTAATACATAATTTTGTATCCCTTTAGGGTGACGGTCGTTTTGACGAATCGCGCCCGCGTCATGCCATTTGAATGTATTATAAGTACAAAGTACAAACACTCATCCATTGTACATGCCCAACCCTACTTTCTATATTTTTATTGGATTGAACTCATATAAATAACAATTACTGTATTAAGAATATAATTAAGTTTATCTAATTTAAGCACGAAAACAAGCCCATTTCACGCACTTAACTTTTTACACATAAGATATAATGTTACTACGGAATAGCGGCATGTAAGTAACCGAAATGTAATTAAATAATTATGAGTTTAAATAATTACAGGCTAACTCATTAGATTCATATCTAATCTAATTTCCGAGCCGTTATTTGGGGCACCTGCTTAGATTTTTTGCTGGTGATTATTTTAAGAATAATTTTATTTATTCTTATGTTTAGCCATTGACCAATCTAAGCGGGATTGTCCGAAAGGGTTATCGCTACCCCAGAACATAAAGGGCTACGGAAGGAACATGTATGGGTTTTAGTCAGTAAGAATCAGATACTCCCTTCCACTCCACCCGGAGCGGGAGAAGGCATTGGCTGATTTCCCACCCTCAAAAAAAAAGCCTGACCACTCAGAGCCGAATTCAGAGCTGGATGTCCACCCATCCCAACAAATTTTCAATCATCAGAAATAGGGATGTACTGGTACTTAAGTTAATCTTATTTTTTAACTATCTTCGCACGTTTGCTATGTCGATACTATCATGCAGGCGAAACCACAGACAAAAGCTTATAAACCTTCCTTTTGAATCACTCTACAAATTCAGTTCCATTTTTTTATTTATCTGGTAGATAATTAGTTCCTATTCGGACACTGTGAAACAGAAACTTAGTTAAAGGCTCGCGCAACAAGACTTCTAAATGGTCAACGTACCGTATAGTCAAAGTCAAAGTCAAAGTCAAATCATTTATTTCAAATAGGCACAAGTAAGGCACTTTTGAACGTCAAAATGAACAAGAAATAGAATTGATTCTAGTCGCCCCTTCCAAAAGGTAGTTTCGTGTGGAGAAGAATGGGCAAGAAACTCCACGGTTACTCTTTTATCCGTTATACTTATACTAATCTAGCACTTCACCCGCGACTTCGTCTGCGCGGATTTCCCTGTTAATATATGCATGATATAAGTATAATTGAAAGATATCCAATAGCACCCACGCATACTGCAGCTTTCTGCCAGAGAAAAAAAAATAGAATTGGATCATCCTTGCCGGAGATTACCCCTACATACAAACTTTACCTCTTTATATTACTAGTACAGACTAAGTGAACGTCCGCAAAATACGCGCATTGACGTGGAGTTGCGGAGACCAGCCCGTATTACCATTTACCTATCATCTATGTAGAGATGTTGAATCAATTAGCATTATAACAAGTCAAGTTTAATCAACAAGTAATTAAAAACGAGACTTTATCTACTAGAAACTGGGGCCCGACACCTCAGAAGTAGTATGAAACCGATGGAGCTATACGTCTTCTACAGCTGCATCTCATTCGCATGCTGAAGTAATATTAAATTAATACTGCTAGTGGTTTAGGCCCAGCCAAGAGTAAACATAATACCTGACTGGTCTAGGCTAAACAAGTTAAACAGATATCTAATACCACAATCTTCGCTTTTCAATCGGTTGATTAATTCAATGAACAGTTCGATCGATTATTTCAATAGATTATGTGAATCGATTGAGCCGTTTTCCGCTCTTTCAAGTAAATTGTGCATTTTTTAACTTTGGCATTCCTTTTGTGGATGGTCATGTATTTGTGAAATTGAATGTGTGTTGTGTTGTGATTGCCCCCAACGACCCAGAATGTGGCATTTATCCAGTTGCCCTTTTTTATACATACAATAGACAGTAGATCAGTCAGTCTACTCAATGTTTGAGCTGGATGGTGCTGATCTACACGTCATGCTCGGGTACGGACGCCGTAAGTTGAGGCTGGTCATCTCTTAACTGCTAAGGCTTTAATGTAATATTTTTTAATTTATAATATAAGAAGCAGCAAGAGTAATGTACCCAGGATTTTGTAACATTTTGATTTAAAAGAGGGAGAAGGCAGTGGTGACCCAGTGGTATCGGCCTCGACTTACGATTTGTAGGTCGTGAGTTCGAACCCAAGCAGGCGCTTTACTTTGTGTTTTAATTTCATCGCCACTGCTCTCTAAACGGTGAAGGAAAACATCGTGAGGAAACCGGCATTTCCTGGAACAACAAAATTCGACGGCATGTGACATCCGCCAACCCGCACTGGGCCAGCGTGGTGGATTATGGCCCACTCCCTCTCTTAGAGAGGAGGCCTGTGTCCTAGCAGTTGGAACATTATAGGCTGATTATGTATAAAAGTGTTGGTGAAGAAAAATAATACCTATAAGAAATCCAGGACCACTGTGAACAAGCCACTGCTTTTCGGTTCTCTGTTTATTATTTATTTATTTATCTGTTTTTTAGTTTTACATACGCTTATACAAGCACACAATTAGACCTCGGGGGTCTATCCTAGCATGCCATGGCCTGGGATTAGATCAACGCGCTATAAACATCTAGGTAACAATCGAGTTGATGTAGTGTTCTTTTAGCTTACACTTTATTTTTTTGCTATTCATTGAGTCTCTAAGATCTACAGGTAAGTATTTGGTTAAGTAAATTGGGAAGCTTTAGTGTGAAAGATCAAATAGGATAGCGTTTATTGAACGTGTATTTGTTGTATAAACCGTAGTGTTAGTGGAGCTTTATGTAATGTATTTAAGGTTTAAGCTTGAAAATATCAATTGACTTTATTTATTTACTAGCTTCCGCCCGCGGCTTCGCCCGCATAATATTTCGACAAATTATACACATAAACCTTCCTCTTCAATCACTCTATCTATTAAAAAAAACCGCATCAAAATCCGTTGCGTAGTTATAAAGATTTAAGCATACATAGGGATATAGGGACAGAGAAAGCGACTTTGTTTCATACTATGTAGTGATTAAGCACAGAATTGCACAGATGAGGACTTAATAAAGCTTCATAGAGCTTTTAACATAATTTAAAATCCCTAAAGAGGTGTACCTCCCAGATTTCGAAAGTTATGTTTAAGCCCCTTTTAATAAGGGAGCCCCGACTCCGGACTCCTACAGAGAAATTCATTAATTATGGATTGAAAAACCCAATAACACTTTGGGTAACCTGGAAATCGAGCCTAGGATCTAATCCAATCTGTCAAATTTCTTTGATAGTTTTTTCTTTTGATAGTTCATTTCCAATTGGGAAAATGTGACAGTTTGGAATAGCTTGATGTGCTGGCGTTTGTACTTTCAGGGAACTATGTCATATGTGGTGACCGGTGTAATTCCCATGAGTAGGTCACGCAACTATATAAGTAGGGCATTTATAGGCTTGAATGAATCTTATCTTAGCATAATATCTATCTACGAGACCAAAAAAAAAAAAAAATCTCGCGATCGTCTGTTTCACAAGACAGTGAAACAATTACAACGTTTCTCCCATTCCCAGATCAACAAATTATCGCGATTAACATGATCATAATTACGATCAGTAGCTCGTACATAACAACTGGTTCGCATTGTATTTCCCATGTTCTAAACTTGTGTACAAAATACAGCTACCGCTGACACGGACCCACTGCGCATGCGTGGCGCGTTGATGTCTTTTGTATGCGCCTACAAACAACCATGTATTTCAACTCGGCCTTATCTTTTATCGTTTACAAAATGTAGCTTTCCGCCGCGAAATACGAACGTCTGAACAATTTCGTATTCTTCGCCGGTACATAAATTTGAATAACGCTTCGCGTGTTTTGAGAACTGAGAAGAGAATGTGGAACAGCTTAATTGGTCCTAATAACAAATGCATCGCAGATTTTATGCACTTCGGATTCGATGAAAGTTTAGCCGAATTGTTGAAACATTCCGATTTTTTTTTTCTGCACCAAAGAAAATGCTAACACACTGACACACTTAAAAGAGAAGCGAAAAGCGGATTTTCACCGTTGCGAACGTTCAAAACACGTTATTGTGCCAATTGGTAACGCATTACTGAATTATCACACTGAAACCAAAACATAACCCAAATACTGATCCCCAAAACTCGTGACAGTAAAAAAGTTGTATAAAAAACTTACCTATAAGAATTTTCGTTTAATTCCGGGCGGTAAGGGGTTAACACAACACAGTTTTATATATAGAACAACAGATTAGGGTTGCGCCACGCACGTGTCTATGGGATGTCGATAGTAAGCGGTGTGATCGCGACGTGTGGTCGGAGCGAGGGCCGCGGGAGACTGGCGCGCCGCCGCGTCTGCGCGCACCTGCCGCCCGACCCCCGCACTAGTGACAGGTGGAACGGCACCTCGATATCGATACGACGGAACCGTGGAGAAAATCGTGGCATAGTAGCAGGTAACTGCCCAAATTAGCCATAGGGGTTAATACAAACTGTTCTGAAATGTACTCTAACTTTGTTGCTGGGTTTACCGTTCACTTTGCACGTCATCACGACAAGGATTCTTCTAGGAAAAAGTATTTAACTCGGTGATTTAATACTCAGTGGTCATGCATAATGCCGAGTCATCGATGAAAGTAATTGTTCTTATTATTTTGGAGGACAGAATTATACCACTGGCGACCGGACCAAACACATCATCAGATCTCATCTGAAACTCGTCAAGTGTCGTTAACTATACTACACCGGAATCGATGTATACACATCGATTCCGGTGTAGTATAGTTAGTAGCGCACGCCAAATAATTCGGACGGAGTTCCCAGAGACGTTGCGATCATGCAATAATTTTCAGTCGTTAGAATGATAGACAGACGCGGATGTAGTATCTGCGTGTCTCAACGCGATAAACTCAAAACTACCGAACGGATTTTTAAACAGTTTTCATCTAAGGAGTTATTCGTGAGAATGGTTTAAGTGTAGATATAATTCATTAAAGTATTGTGAAGATAGGCTCTAACTAACTAATAACTTGCGAGTATTTCATATCGTTATACGATAATTATAAAATACTCGCAAGTAGGATGGACTTCACTTACAGTTTTAATCTAACCCTAAGATTGAAAGAATTTTAGGCATATATACTCTGCTACCCGGGGCGGGTTACTAGTACTACTTAAATAAGATTGTTCAGTCGAAGATATCGAATCTTAAAACCCTTAAGATTAAGGACTTCCATACCATGGAGAAGCCAAATTAAACAAACGAACGTGCTTCACGAATGAGTACTTTAACAATAGTAGGCTATCAAATTCAAATATCGAAACAAAACATCGACACAGCCCATCACTACCCATACGTAAGCAACGTACTGATCAAATTAATTACCGTCTCATCTCGACTCCGCAACGCTCTCGATCAAAAACTATCACCTTTCTCTTTTATACTCCCTCCAAATCATATGCCCGTCTCTTTCTTTATAAAAAAAATGCTTAGATTCTTCGGCGGCAGCGCGTGCTGAATGTGAAACTGTAAGTTTCACCTGTGGCTTGAATGAATCGGTAGATGCAGGTAATGACTAGTGTTTAAGAAACTAAGTAGGTCGGCTTGCTAAGTGGTGGGATTAGCTAGCTGTATCCGAGAGATTACGATTTAAAACCATAAAAAAAGAAGATACTAAATTATCGAAATATTTGTCTATGAGATTAAAAATAATAAAGGTACTACACTACTTCAGAAACTACAGGACATTTCGGGTGATTGATGATTCAAAAATAAGAAGATGGAAATATTAAATAATAGTTTACTTTAAAAAAATTGAGTCCCTACATGTAACATAAAAAATAAACTTTCTTCAGGAATTTTCTGTCTCCTTGTATCTGTAAATAAATACAAAAGAAATACATCAGACAATTATTATAATATAGTTAAGTTTTTAATTGGATTTCAAATTTTATTGCAAGGATAGGATTCTACATAATATGCTAGTTTAAAAATAATCAAACAGCAATATTTTTTCAAGTTCAGTGCCCATGGCTCCTCAGGGCCAAGCCTGCCGGGTAAGCGGGATTGTCCGAAAGGGTTACCGCTACCCCGGAACATAAAGGGCTACGGAAGGAACATGGATGGGTTTTGATTTCCGACTTAAAAAAAAAAAAAGTGCCCATGGCTAAGTAAGAGGGGTTTGTGACTATGTAATTAAGTAACAGTCACACGGGTTGATCTGATGATGAATTAACTGGCAGATAATTAAAATTCTGCTAGTTCACTATGTGAAGATCAAAGATGAACAGAATTTGAAAGCGCAAAGCATTGCTAGAAAGAGGTGGAGGACTACCGAGATGACAAGTAATAGAGAGGTGTCTAGAATGAGACATGTTGCACGGACTCCAAATAAATTTGGATTTGGAAGGATTTAAATAACAATGGTGAAAATTCTGCATATTTCTGGATTTATCAGAATATTTGAATTATTGAATAACCAGAGGTAGTGAAACCTTCCACCAGAAGCCATTTTCATTACAATCTTTACTTACTTGCAAGCTATACATGTATAGAAAACAGTCTGTCCTTCATCAGCCGACCTTAGCTGCAGGGTAGCATAAGACATTCTATCATTGCCACACTTTGGACATCTTCTCTCAACAACGGGACCCTCCGGACCGTCAGTATTTAGTATATTTTCATGCGTCACCACAGAAACCGTGTTAAAATTAATTGTGTAGTTGAATTTTAGGTCGCTGAAGTCTGGAAAAGAAAGTTACTTATTTTATACAAATAACTATATATTTTTTTGTATGCATGTGTTAATGTAATAAATAAATAAACCTATTTTAATTTTTTCTTTCTATCATAAAACATTATAAGCTAAGCATAGAATGTTTTATGATCCTTTATTATGTTTGAAAATCTATTTGGTACTTTTACAGTTTATCACATTTAGAAAACAATGTGGCATGGGAAATCTAAGTCCGCCGTTTCTTATTTTCTTATGATAAGTAGAGATAAAATGCCTTGAAAAACATAATGTAACTCTTAGTTCTTAAAATATCTGAACACCAATAATCTGTTTCAGAAAATTGGTTCATTGTTCTACTTCTCATAGTTATAAGTATAGTAATAACAAGTAGGTAACATAAAATTAAGATTAATTTATGAACTTACTCTCAGCATCAAAAGAGGCTTTACAAGCGTAGCACCTAACTGATCCAAACTCTTGTAGCAGAGGCAAAATGGAGCCACATCGGGCGCAAAATGCCGTGCTGCTTGAAAACGGACCTGTGTCTGCCATAATCTGAAAAAGATAAGTAATTTTTTTTTGTATAACATCTCGCAGTTCAATCAAGGAGTTTGTCTACTGCTTAACTGGGCTAAAAGTAACTTATTAAGTATTCGTGATCTATGCAGCCATTGGAAACAAAGCTTGTGGGAGGCATACGTACAATAGTGGATGACTTTCGGCTGAACTAATAGTTCATAGGTTTTTAACTACCTAATACCAAAATGCAAAGACAAATTTTTCTAATTGAGATTGGCCGAGAAAACCTTATAAAGTTACAGTGATGTGACCAATTCCGGGCTAATACAGGCGTTAAATCCACGTGAATTGTGTTAGATTATCACAAACGAGCCTGTACAATAAGTTTACACATAAAAATAACCACGAAACCCATTGCAAATATGTGTATAGCCGTTCAAAAAAACTTACTAGTTTATCAAACGCACTGTGTACTCATTTGAAATGTAATAATTATTTTAGAGAAATGTGTGCTACTGCTATATTTTGATTTTTCGACAGATTCTACTATTTTTCATTCTCTGTTATCTGTCAATGTCAAACTCAAGATGACAGTTTGTTTAGTGTTACCTTTGCACACGGTATTTATTTTACGCGCCGTCTCGTGCTTTATGTCAAAATAATATGCAGAAAACGCGCGTATTTTGAATTTTGTTGGGATTTACTTTTTAATTTATTTATTTTGCGGAGAAAACAAGGTCTTATAACATTATTATAATATAAGAATCGCGTATCGTTTTTGAAAGTACTGGTTTGGAACCTCAATAAAACTCTTAAGGTGTGCCGTGAAAATCAAATCTTACGGTTTTTTTTACAATTTGCAGGTCATTATTAAGTACATAGGTATTTACAGAATTATAATCAATAAAATCCTTGTTCATGAAGAACTTTTTCGTGCAATGATGACCATTGAGGCAATTCTAACTAAAGAGTAGTATTGATAATTCCAATTCTTAAACTGATCTGCAAATTGAAGGCAAATTGCAAAAAACTTTTTAATTATTTTTTTATTATTTATTAAGAATTTTTATTTTAGCGGCTAGCTTACCCGTCTTGAATTCGTGTCTTTTCACTATTTCTAGACTAGCATTTTGAGGTTCTTTTCTCTATTTTTTTAACCCATCTCGAGATAAAGTGCGCGTGTGAATGGCTGGATGTCTGTATCAGTTCGCGCCAGGTGACCGAATCAAATGCTAGCTAACTTTGAAAAAAAAATATAGGGACAACTCCCTGTTTAATAAACTATTCAATAGAGTGTTATTAATTTTAAATAATTAATATCTCATCCTCCTTGTCATTGTAGCTATATCAAGTTAAAAGTTATAATCATTTCAAAATTTTACGGGGAATACGACGGCACCGGGTTTTGAAATAATAAAAATCCATCGACTCATTACGTTATTTGTACAAATAAACTGGAAATGGAAAAATAACATGGACAACATAGAACACTCCCCCCTCTCCCCCTCCTTATGCATTATTGCATTCATAGGTGTTAACCTATGTACACATGAATGCAATAAATTTGAGTTTGAGTAATTTAGATGTTTTAAGGACCTTTGGTCACGTGAAGAGTCGGCCAACCGCTTGGCTTTGGTCACGTGAAGAGTCGGCCAACCGCTTGGCGATTTATAATATATGTAAGACTTACTTTGAATAGAACCCTCGGTTGGCGATACCGACACGCACCTTCTTCTTTTAAAAATACCATTGTCAAAATCAAAAACCGTTTACTCAAATTATACTTACAGTAACTACGTTTTTATTACAAATATTATAATTGTTACATACTAAAACAATTACTTAATATATACAACCTAATAATTATACTTAGAATCTAATTAGACTTAGAATCAGCACTTTGTGACTGACTTAAAATATAATAAAAAAACCATTTCTTAATATTTTAATTTTCTTTTTTTTTGGAACTTGTACCATTGCTGAGCCAGGATATCACCTGAAAAAATTATGAAAGGATAGTGAGTTCATCACATCACATTTATAGCAATAATTTATAATTAACACAATAAAATAAAAAAATGTAGGTATGTACCTATGTATTAAAATAACTTTTATTATTATTTATTTTTTTACTTTATTATTTTATTCTTACTGTTTCTAGGAAATGTTATGTCTACCTCTGTGCTACATGAATTTCCTGATTCTAAATGTATAAAAAAACAAAAAAGCTCAAACATTATGAAAAGTTATAAAATAAAGAATATTAAAAACGGCAAAAACAAATAGGTTCTCAAAGAATAGTTGCATGACACTGGCACGAAAACATTGTCTACAAATATTGTCTTTTTAATCAGACTGTGGCGGTCATTAGGGTAATAAATTTATTCATTTCACTTACCAATCCCACCGTAATCACAAACTTCAGCAAACTGCGAGAGGTTTTTACTCGCCAAAGCAGTTACCACATACTCAATTACTTAGGCAACCTTGTTTCTATTATTGTGTTCCCATGTTTGGCTAAAAAAAAACATTAATAGAAATTAATTATAGTTCATGCTAATTTTCAATTTCTAATCTATGGAGACATGTTTCATCAATGATAAAAGTTCAAGTTGGTAATTTATCAAACAAATACTTACATCTTATTTCTAGTAACCTTACAGAGACCTGTATAAATTTTTTATCCTCACAAAATACATAATAAACGAAATGGTCAATTAAATAAAACATTCAAAATTGAAAATAAACAAAATGTTTTTTTTTTTATGTTGTAACTTGTGAGGATAAAAAGTTTATGCAGCTCTCAGTAACGGTTTGGACTTGCTTTAATGTAAATAAAGCATTATTTTTCTCTTCAGTAGACAACCCTTTTCTGGTGCACTGTTTTATTAGCACCCTCATAATATCTTTAACTGTTGGATCCATTATATCAGTCACCTTTTTAAAGGATTTTGTCTTGTACAAATTTACTTTTCTAGCAGTTTTGTTGCAGTGTTTTAATTGTGTTCGTGATTTGTTGGCAGGTATGGTAGAATTTGGTGACCGCATTTTAACTTTTTTTTGTTGATCTTTTATATTTGTTTTGTTGTTGTCAACACACCTGTTTTGGACTTTCAAGTTTTGTGCGGAAGGAACAATAGAAGTAATTAGTCCATCTGTAAATAAAAATCAACAAAATATTACTGTTTATGCAAATTGTGAAACAAAAAATGCCAAATGCAACTCCAGCTTTTTATTGTTTTTTTTACCTATTGTGATTGGGTTTACTGTGGCTTCATTTATACAGCCTGATGTTAAAGGCATGTCATCAGTCCATGTTGTGAAATAATCCGCAAGATTTGTGTTTTAAGTAGTAATGTCTGCTTCTTCATCAGTCTCCTTATATTCTTTATTTTCAATCTTCTTATTTTCTTCATTTAGATGCTCATTATTTGATTCACTTTCATATACCTTAATCGCTTTATATTCATTATCTTTATTTTCTTTTTTTTCATTCACCTTAATTACAGCATCAATTCCTAGAAATTAAAAAAAATATTTTAAATGAGAATTAGTACAAAACAGAAAACATGCAAAACATTAGCAAGCGAACAAAATTATAAACAAAATATTATCTTTATTACCAATATTTTTGTTCAGTTTTGAAATCAAGTCTTTCAATTAGACAATAGTATTGGCTTACCAGCTATTATTCTTTCATTTTTCCATGTTACACAGTAATTATGATCCTGATGTTTACTTTTTCTAGTATATGTATGATCAGTAACCACAGTATCTGGAAAGAAATACATTAAACCTACAATTAAGATAATACAGTAAATATAATGTGTATACTTATTCATTTTGTCCACACTGCTATGTAAGCCAGCTTGAAATGTTCTTCTTTCAGAACAAAACTTTTATCACTGTAAAATGAACAAATCTGTGGGATTTACATTAAAATGTGGACCAAACAAAAGGATGCAGTGCTTGTTTAGTAAAAAAAAAAAACGAGCTGGAAGCTTCCCAGTTCAAAACTCTTATAGCTTTACTTTATTTTTTATAGACCGCTAATGTTAATTGAATGTCAGCTGTCAAAAAATAATAAACACGGTGGTTGCAAGTGGCTGAATGTTACATGTTACATGATGCACTTAGCTTACTCAATACAATAATTTGTGGGTATTTTATGATTACTTCAATATAATAATTTTCGTCTTAATGTTCCTAATTTTCTTACCTGTGTCGTATAGGGTTTCAGGGGAGCCCCTGCTGATTTCGCTATCAGAAAATAGTGTAGGATAGGCATCAAAACGAAGACGAGTCATCGCATTAGTTGAGACGATGAACTTCTTTTCAAAATGTTTTTGACATACAAAACGCCTGCGAAGTTCCTCTGCAGTCTTGTTTCGTAATTCTTCATTTTTAATACTATGTAACCATTTTTGAAGTCCTATCTCACGCCTGGGAAATTGATATAATTTTACATCCTTTCGTTTACTAGTACAATTCGCAATACAGCAACTGCGGAACATACTGGATAAGTTATGGAAAACAATGGCTATGACTATAATAATAACTCTAGGTAGCTTAAATACTGTATAATCCCATCCCCCGGCATCCAAAAAAGTACTCAGCGCCAGGTAGGGGGCATCGCTATCATCGAAATAATCGATGTCTGTCCGCCCGCCCCAAAGAGTATAGTAATATAGATGGGCCCGCCCCAGGCAGGTGTCACTGACAATGATTTTTTTTTTTTTTTTAATTTACCCCGAAGGGAATAATAGTACCACAGATCATAAACATAATTCACCGACTATTATTTTTATAGAAGGTTTTAGAATAATCAGACGGTCTCGATTTGAATCTCATTATTGACTGTGTTATGACATTATTATGATTTTATCATTTATCACAGTAATATGGAAATCGTATTATAATGCTGTGGTATAATTTTTATAGGTTTATTTGACAACCGAGCTTAAATTATCTGTGGTATTGAGCGTCGTGACTCGTGACATTCGTGAGCGTCAAACAAAATATAGATTCTTGACAAAGACAAGTGACAAGTAACAAACAAAATGTCAATCAATCTTAAGTTGCTACCGAAGTCTTCCGTTTATTAAAATAAGCAGCAATCTCGAATTTGATTTACATTAACTGCAGCCTAAATTGTAATTTAGCTCTTCACTTACAGCGTCTTTAACAGAAAGGTCAGTAAAATACATCAAACTCCCAACAACAGCGAGCAGCCGGTGTCGCAATAACAACAACAACGTATTATAGCGCTACAGCAAAAATAACAAAAACATTACCTACAGTTCTACTTTAAATGCATATTTTCTAATACACAACGCTATAATGTTCCATAATATATGTCACTTAATTCACCTTTTAGTAACTTTATAGATTTACAAACGAATAAAATAATTATAGAGCACCTAATGTGTTTCCAGAGGTTACAAATTTTACAATGGATGAATCTATGGAGTCATTGGCTCAACCCGACCTCGGCTACGTTCCATCGATACCACCTAGCCAGCCAATGGAAACTGCACCAGCATTAACCACAATGGCCCCATCATCGGGTCCTCAAAGCGGAAGACATGAGGAGTTCTCTGTGGAAAAGGTTCTGGATCGAAGAATTAAGAATGGCAAGGTCGAATTCTTATTAAAATGGAAAGGCTATTCTCAGTGAGTGGTTTTTGTTATTAGCAAATTTGTATAGAAAATAAATCATTTTGTGTGGTTCTAAACTGTACCTTATGATTGAGTGCAGTCACTGCTATGCTGTGACTAACATTGGAAAAAGGAATTGTCAATTATCCAAGTAATTAACACTGTCTAAAAAAGAATGACAACGAAATAGAAAGATAAACGAAAACATCAATAAAAAAGAAAGAAAAACAAAAACATTGTATTTGCAGCACACATGATGCACTGAAAGAACACAAACAAACAAGCCAGGGGCTAGCTAGGTTCCCAGAACATAAAGGGCTAAGGAAGGATCATGGAAGGGTTTTAGTCAGTATGAGTCTGACACTCCCTTCTGCTTCACCCAGAGCGGGAGCAGTCAATTGATGTTTTCCCACCCTAAAAAAAGGGAATATAATGCCCAGATTGGCACAAAACTGCTATTGCTTACCATAAAATCTTTCTACTATTCACTTCACTTAAACATCAATCTCATCTATAAGTTTTCTTGAAATGTGCAGACACTGACAGACACACAGACACACTTTGTACTATTCACCTTGAATAGAACGAAGCAATGCCTTGAGTCACAATTTAAGTGATTAAGACGTTAGACCAGTAGTTTCCAAACTTATTTTGTCTTTGAGAATAAATAATATTTTTGCGCCCCCATTTTTTCACATACATAAAAACCACTATCTAGATGGAATTCCAAATCGCCTCCTAGGACTCTACACAACATCCTCATTTTTTTTCTGGGTCTCTTAATGCTCCCTTTTAGCCTGCAGTGCCCACTTTGGTAGAGGCTGCATCAGGCTAATGTCTAAATTATGGAATTAATTATATCCATCTAATTTCAGTGATGACAATACATGGGAGCCAGAGGATAATCTCGATTGTCCGGAGCTTATATCTGCATATGAGGAAGCTCGCATGAAACGGGAGAAGGAGGAGGCAGTCACTGCAGCTGCCGCTGCCGCTGCTGCTGCTGCCGCCGCCGCTGCAGCTGCTGCTGCCGCCGCTGCCGCTGCTGCTGCCGCGACCCCTGATCCTATAGAGGAGACTTTGGCTAGCCGTAAGAGGAGCAGGAGAGGAGATAAGAAGAAAAAGAATGAAGTAAGTTTTTAACCCCTTTATTTATTTATTTATTTATTTATAACATAAAACGGCCAAGGCCAATTACATTAGTTACACGTTATACGCCAACAGTTTTTGCATTGTCTGCTGCGTGGCAATCAATAGTCTAATCACATTACATAAATGTAGTAACTATATTTATGTATACAGTAATTCAACAGTCATACGCTTATCTCACAGTACTCCAAACATACTGACAAGATCTTCTTCCATTCATCCGCGAACACATCACAGTCAGGCTTAGCATCCAAGAGAGCGTTGAGCGCAGAAAGTGTGCGAGGGACAGGAGACTGGGCTCGAGCGACGGTTCGAATTCGAGGCACAGCGAACAATCTGTGGCTCCTGTTACGGTTATAATTTATTGGAGCAAAAAGATGGAACAATTCGTCGTGCAATTCTGGAGCATCTGTTTTTCCTTGAAGGATCTTACGAAAATTTATGATTTGGTCATTTTTGACCCTTGAAGTGACCGAGACACAATAGAAGTTTTATTGTTATTACATCTATAGGCGGTCAGTGTCCTGCAAAGTGTTAACACGACAGACGCCAACATGGTCACCGTGTGTCCGCGAACAATAGTTTTTCTATTGTGTCTGCTGCATGGCAGTCAATGACTTATGTAAGCATTTGTCTCTTCATTACATGTGAATTTAAACTCCAGATAATCTAGATTGTCTTCTGGCTGCCTTGTAAAGTTATCACAGAAACCATGTGAAGATTATTAACATGATTATTTACTAGTCTGGAATCTAAATATAGACATACAGCCTAATTATCAAACAAGGTTTATCTTTAGGCCCAGTTTTAAATCATTTTTTTTTTATTTCAAACTGCCTATCAACTAATTTAAGTACTAATTAAAAAAAAAAATACCTCATACTTAAGTTTAAATCGTAGATTGTATTCAAACCTTTACCATGCTCAGAATAAAAGTCAAAATACTATGGCTTGAGGTTTGTTTTAGTAGTAAGATAGTTTAAGGAAGTTTTGTTTTGGTAAAGCCAAAACAAATGCAATGTAGTTATAGCTTATAACTTAACTGACATGGCTGTACCGCGCACGTACCTGCCGTCCCGCCCTGCGCTTCGCCGCGCATTCTGGGAGTGTTTCCAGATGTACAAGGATGCGTAGCGACGAATATGCGAAGAACTAACCAATAAAAACACTAGTTTAGCTCAATCTATGAAACTGAAGTGATCCTATTGGTATTTTTTTTCCTCTCGCACCGCCCAGCTACCTCACAGATCCCTGCTGGATAAGCAGTCTTATCCGCGAATAGTAGACTACCATAACCAGTGCAATTGTTCTCCAGGTGTTACAAGAGATCGAAAAACCACGTGGTCTAGCGCGAGGCTTATCACCAGAGAAGATTCTGGCTGGTCAGCTGTTCCATGGCTCATTGTTCTTTTTGGTCAAATGGTAAGACATACTTTTTTCTTCCAAAAACTAGCAACCCCTATATCTTCTCACGATTTTGGACGTGACAAAACAAATGCACATAACACTGCATGGTTGTTAGTTACTTCCTCACTAGACCACTACAAGGCAGAACCATGCCTTTTCTCTAAAAACGTAAGAAATATAATGATTTCGCGGTCTACCTTGTCGCATCAAACTTTTTTTTTTGAGGATCGGAAATATTTGGAGAATTCCGACCCTCAAAAAAAGAAAAGTGATTTGACAACGTAGACCGCGAAATATAATAATATAGTAATAATAATAATCGTTTATTTTATAAAAAGGGACATATTTACAATAATAATATCTTAACAAGTAGAGCACACTTGCTTATTTGCCTGAACTGGGTTGAACCTGTGTTTCAGACTAAACAGTACAATATAATTATGTATATATATTTTATATTTGAATGTCAGATACTTACTGACTAAAACCCATCCATCTTCCTTCTTTAGCCCCTTTTATGTTCCGGGGTAGCGGTCACCCTTTTAGACAATTCCGCTGACCGGCGCCTCCCTCTTAAACTTTTAATTTCTTACAGGCGTGGTTGCACAGACTTCGATGTGGTGCCTGGCCATGAGTTGGGGGAAGCCTACCCTGACTTTGTGATCAACTACTATGAATCATGTGCTCCGTTCAGCGTCAGACACAAGATTGGGAAGATTATGAGGATTGCTCCAGAGGTAAGTGTCTAAGGTTCAAGATTGCTTGCAAATAATTTTGTAGTTAAGGTATTTTATCAAAGGCTCCTACAATACAGTACAGTAAAAATAGACTTCGGCTGCCATTTAAAAAACTATAATTATTTAAGAAAAATGTATACTGCATGTTGATTATTATTTAAAATCATTTACCAAATTGTTTGCAAGACCTACGGGTGACAATGATTAAAACAATACTTTTCAAATTATTACTATTTAAAAATATTATACCATAAAGAAATATTTAGAAGACAAATTACAGGATCTATTGACTGATCCTGTAAATTGTAAGGTAGATTAATTGACATAGCAATGTCACACCTGCAAATGTAATAACGCACTCAGCAGAGTGTGAATAGATTTGCACGCCTTATGATGACAGGAAATGCTTAAACTAATTTACTGTAACACTATGTACCTACCCTATACACACGGTAGAGCACACGGTGCAAACCTGCCCCGCATGGGCGGAGCACCGCCGTGTCCTCGTAGAGGCGATCGGCGGCGGCGACCTCTCGCGCCCGGCCCTGGTGCAAGCCATGGTCCGGGGCGAGAGGGAGTGGGAGGCAGTCACCTCCTTCTGCGAAAAAGTTATGCTCGCGAAGGAGGTGGTGGGATGGGAGAGACAAAGGTCCTCCCGTCCCAGCCGCCGTAGGAGACGCCCCGGGCGTCGGGAGCCACGTGACGACTCCCGGCCACCGTAGGCGCGGGCCTGGGGACGGTGAGTAATGGGTGACTCACCGTCCGATCAGCACCAGACCCGTGCCGGACGGCGCGTATATGTTCCACGCGCGCCTCAAAGAGATGAAAAAAAAAAAAAAAAGTGGTGTAATATTTATATCCGAGCAATACAGGGTTTTGAGCCTAAACCAAAAACAGAACTCTCTATTTCGGTTTCTCCTCTACATAGTTTCGGTTTTCTCCGCGCTAAACGATTCAGCTTCGTTAGAAAACGCAATTTTTAATCCATACGGAACAAGTTGCGATTGAACGTCAAAGTGATCGCTGAAAGGTGTGGTTTTGCTATCGCGACAAAAAGCATAGTCGCTAAGATGCATTAGCAAGTATAGACATTAATAGTTTAGTCAATAAAATTACAGAGTAATTTAGTAACTAATTAAGTCTGAACATCAAAAGTCGAGTCAATCCATTTTTTTAGCCGAAACTGAACCTTCAGTCGGACAGTATTATGTCTAAATTTTGTAAAATTACTTTATAAAATTCTATTAATCTCATTCGTGATGTTTCTTTACCAGTTACCATCAGCCGCACCGCCAGTAGCTGAGCCAATGGACGTTTCTGGAGACTTGCAAAATATCCCCACTGATCGTTAGTATCTACATTTATTTAATTAATTATTGTATTGTAATACAAAGCTGTGGGAGAGACCTGAACCCAGCAGTGGGGCAATACAGATTGAACAGATAAATTATTATTATTCATTTATTTATTTATTCAAAATCTGTTTCATAAATATGTTACATAAAGTCTGCAGAACCGCATAACTAATTTAAAAAAAAAATCAGACTCATTCCATTTAGTGTTACCATAATACCATATACGTTTAAAAAGAAACTAAGTAAGTATATGAATGACAATGTAAAATTTAAAAATGTTTTGCCTTTCTTTTTTCGATTGTCTAGTATTTATTGTTGTCCCTTTTTCGAACGCTGCTTGCTGTTAACTTGCCCATAGACATCTTATTATTTTCTCTTTAGCAGCTGAAGAGACACCACAGTTACAGCTCCCAACAGACGCCGAGTCACAGCCAAGCGAAGTGGCGGTCAACTGACCATCGTTTTACAACGCTAGTAGTACTGACTACTGAGTGAGCAACTATTGAAGAAGTGCAAGAGACTATTTAGTGAACTAGGCGTATTTTATATTGTAAGACGTTTACGTTTTCATACAGAAAAGCAGGAAATATAGCTCTTAAGACGAATAGAAAGTTCGCCTCGAGTTTTTTTTTTATCAATTAACATACAGTTTATTTTTAATACCGATAGATAGCGCTGTAATTTAATAATAATTTTGTAGCTTGGCGTGGAGGGCACGCGAGTGCGGTTATGCTCTGGCGTTCAAAAGGTAAACATAAATATAAAATATTATTATTATTATAAGATTTAAATGGATATGTTTCTTTTTTAATACATCAATTGTGTTTTAAAATGAATCGGATCGAAAAATCGAATCGGTTTCTTTGTATGGTTCGTATCAATACGTACTTATTTTAGATTTTTGTTAGAGTTTTTAATTCTTTAGGAGGAAATCCTTATGAAAACGTGTTTTTTTTTCTAATATTCTATTGGTTTGGTTTGTACATTTAAGAAATATTATGTATGTAAATGTAAATGAAATAAATAAAAATTCACATAATGTAAATACACCCGAATCTATACTTGCGTGCCGAAAAATCCATCCCGTTCTCTTTGATTTGAAACAAGATAATTCAAAGAGTTTAGCTAACAATAACCTAATTATATTTTGTCCAGTAAAACGGGGTGTATGGGGATGCAAAGGTGAATCGGAACGAAACTTTATAATAGATTTAAGGCATTGACTGCCACGCAGCAGACACAATAGAAAAACTATTGTTTGTCGGACACACGGTGACCGCGTTGGCGTTCAACGTGTTAAACGTTAAAATAATATAGTTGTTTGGCAACAAGGACACCAGAATCGTTCAATATAATACAGTAAACATATAAGAGTCCTTTTTGCTCGCAAACTTTATTATTTCAGTGTTAAAATCCCTTTAAAACTTTCGTCTCGAATCACCCCATTTTACGGTAGTGAAATATTTTTTTTGCACGCAAGTGTATTTGGTATACATGCAAATATTTGTTTGTCCACTTCACTTCCCATATTAATTTTTATAGTCCGTAATAACTTTTAAGCTTATGGCATACTTAAGAGAATAATGTATATGAAAATTTCATGCTTATAACATTGTTTAGTTGTGAGTTAGCTGTCTGTATACCAAATAGCTGGGTTAATTGTACCTACTTATAAAATATATATACATTTAATTTAAATAATATTGTTTATTAAATAAGGCGTCAGTTTATGTGTATGTATTCGCCTAAAGTAAAAATAATAAGTTATAATAGAGCTGTACCGTACTGTACGAGAATTTTTGAAAATATATATAAAAAATTATATGAGTTATTTCCTCAGAGGTAGGTAATGTTCTAGCCCATAAAAATAAATTTTATTAACACTCGACATTGGTTTACGATATTGCTTTATATCGCTTCATCCAAATATCTGGAAATTATTTAAGTTTAAAAATATAAAATAAAAGAGAAAATCAAATTTCAAAAGCATTTATTTATTTTTCAATATAATCTTATATTAATCCCTGTAACATAAAACGAGTATAAAACTTACAAACAAATATCGACTTAAAGCTATTTTTTATAGAGTATCAAATACTTTGGCATATCATCGGTTGGTATGTTTAACATTTCAAATGTATGAATTGAATATTTTACGAATCTAATCGAATGTCCACGAATCGTAATGAAGTAGCTAGAAGGTGTATCTTAAAAATTTAGTTTTCACGGACGGTGACATATCAAATTGTGCCCGTTACGTCAAGCATATTATTTCTTCCTCGCTTTTATTCCCTTTATCCTCTACAGTGATGCTAAGTCAGAGGCCCATGGGCAGCATTAAAACTCTGACACCAGGTTAGTTACTAACCACACGAAAAGAAGAGAAGTGAGAATTTTAATTGTACCTTCTAGTACCTAGTAAATACAGATAGTATTAAGATTAAATATTACTAGTATCAAAACCACTAGACACTATTTAATAGGCATCTTTATGTCAGTATGCTATTTTCAAGTACATATTATTATTTTGTTTTATTTAATTGAACAACGAAACAAGTGAATTGAAAAGTACTATCATATCACACTAATATTATAAAGGCGAAATTTTGTATGTGTGTTTGTATGTTTGTCCGTCCTTCACGCTCAAACGGCTGAATGGATCTGGATTAACATGATTCGAGGAAAACTGTTTTATTTTCGTTTTGTCTGTAGGTACTTTCCTATTTAGTCTCGATATAAAGGGAACAAACGCGTAAACATCAGTATTTTTCACAATAATAACCTTATGACTCGACGTAAAGGGAACATCACATAATTATATAGGTTTCGATATAACATGGCTAGGTAATACTTTGGCTCATCACAGGCTAGTCGATTGCATGTTACGTTTTCATTAGGTAAAACAGATACATACATTTTAAATGCAAACAATTTAATACATCATCAAACTTGGGACATATCAATCCAGTCTCTCGACGTGAGATTTGTTGAGGAAAGGTGAGATTGACGCTAAGTCTTCGCAGTCTGGGATCATCTTGCCCTTGAACGTGATGCAGGATTGCGCGCAGAGAGGTCCGTCGAACCAGGCTCCCAGTGTCTTCTTGCATTGTGCACAGTTCTCGATGCAAATTGACATGGGATCGTAGCCCGTTGCTATGGGGAAGATGATAAAAAAAATGTGTTAGTATTTTGAAATATTAAAAGTAGATAAAGAAGGCAAAAGTATTAGTAGTCGATTTTTTGTATTAATGGCTGGAACGAACTAATGAATGAATTTACAATAATATACCTAATACCAGGAACAGTCGCATGTGCGAGATTGTCCGAAAGGGTTACCCCTGCCTCGGAACACAAAGGTCTTTTTTTTAAGGCTGGGAAATCATCCTATGACATTTCACGCTCTGGGTGGAGCGGAAGGGAGTGTCAAACTCTCACTGACTAAAACCCATCCATGTTCCTTCCTTAGCCCTTTATGTTCCGGGGTAGCGGTAACCCTTTCGGACAATCCCGCTTACAACACAAGGGTCTAAGGAAGGAACATGGATGGGTTTTAGTCAGTCAGGGTCAATTCATACTAGAGCAGAATCGAAGCGTGAAATTCTTCACAAGAGACTTCTGTTTCTGCGTCACCTGTTCAGCATATCAAGTGCAACATGATAGGAAATTCATTAAAAAATATATATTTTGTGTCGATTGATGCGTCATTTTGTTTGCGACACCAAGCATATTTTATCCCAAAAAATAAATAAGATGAACATAGAGTAATAAAATGACATTACCCAACACAGCTGATCACCGCGTGACCGCACTGCCTATCATACTAGAAAAACAACCGCTTGCTACCCTCACTTGCAATTTCCCACCCGGCGAGTACAGTCAAACGGGACGAAACTTCAAAATGGAATGTTAAGAGATTGAAATAATATACTTAGTTTATGGCCAAAAAGGACTTGTAATGTGTTTACTGTAGGTATTATAATTAACAATTAAGGGCCCTTGTTGGCCACAAACTATAATATTTCAATGTTAAAATCCCTTTTAAAGTTTCGTCCCGATTGACCCCTGCGTCCCTATTCACCCCGTTTGATGGTATTACACACTTTGCTGTCCCTTACTCGACGAGCATCCCAGCTGTTTCTTTCATAACTAGAAGGTTTTTTAAGGATAGTCGTTATCCATTTGCTTTCGTGGTGTGTCGTCAATAACGCAATGAGTTGTCGAATTTACAAAATTAAATAAATTACAATTACCCCGCCTAAAAAGCGAACATTTTTCACGTGCCCAATGCGCTCGCGTCACTCAAATCCCCAAATTAGCAACGATGGATCCTTAGTCAAATAAACGTTCGTAATCATGTTTACTCCATCACTTCTTGCCTTTATATCTGGCGGATATGTATGCTTAGTTGCTTTAGCAAATTAATTAACTTTGCAAGTGGATGAATGATTGTGACGGATATTGCCTAGTTATGAACGGCATTGAACAATAGGTACCTATTGTGTCAACATGCCAACTACGTCTCACACTGACGTCACGCAAAATCCTGCATCGTGCAAGCACAGTTTACTGCGCGACTAGCATATACTTATACAACATCCCGACATCAATCGGTTGGTCAGTAGCCCTTTTTTACGAATCATGAGACCCTGTTTCTCATACCTAAATATAATTAGTATGAAGCACTAACATCTATGTTTGGGGGTCTACCTCCGTAATCAGCCTTCTCTGCACATTGGCTATTTACTTCGACCTACGCGCTAAGATCGTGGAAGGATCATAAGGTGTGCATGCCCCATGAAACCTATCTAGGGAACCTGCATCAGATCGGCGACGTGCAAACCCTAGCATACTACATAGTCGAGTGAAGACTTTACCATATCAACATAACCTGAATTTCCTGCTTAAACGACGTCATTCGCGATTTCGTGAACCTCGGACAGCATATTAATATTTTTTAAGTTTGTACAACCGCTGACAATTGCAGCAGACTACTTTTCACCTTTATGCCCTTAGTAACAAAGTTGAAAAGTGGTCCACCGCCAGTGTCCGCGATGGTACAATATGCAAGTAAATAGGTACCTGTTGACTCGCTTACTTTTAGTAATTTGCAGTTCAGTGACCATTTTACCTACCTACGAAAAGCCGACGTCAAAGCAGCAGGAATTCGGAAGTGTAAAAAGCTCCTTCATCGCAGCTTAATTTCTAAAAGAATAAGAGCTCAAGTGCTTAAGCATATTATATTAATCCAAACTGGGCACTAGAGACTCGTTAACGCATTTTAAACTTAGTAGTTGACTGCAGATGTGAGGAAATGAAACGCTGAAATGTCCCTGAGGAACGATGGGAACTTTTAAGATGGGGTTGAATTTGAAATTTTGTTTGAATAGAATCGAAGTTACCTTACTTCAGGATGATTGTCAACTCCTCTATGATTTTCATAAAACATAAAACGAGAATGGATGGAATGTAAATCTGAAAACATGCTATCTTGTGCCGCTCTCGTGCTAAGTTTGATTTAGTTTGTAAATGTAAAGTCTTACGTCCTTTTGTGTTCTTCTTTAAATACCAATACTACCTATCTGTCTACTAAATATCATCAAGATCAATTTGGCAGTTCAGCCGTGAAAACATCCCAAACAGACAGACATTTCGTCTACAATCAGTGTGGGTTTTCTTTCGCAATTTTCTCACCATTTTGTTGCCTCTAATAAAATAATGTCCATATTATAACACGGTCTAAATGCCCGATTGTTGTTACGGGGTCAAGTGTAAGCGGCTAAGGTGAAATTGCGTAATTTCGGCGAAAGTGAGGTGTCCAAATTGTGGATTGAGGTCATTGTCTCACTGCGATCGGACACTGAATATATCAGAATACCTACATCTTTTAGCTTATGAGACGAGAATGTATAAACAAGACGGTTAAAAAATACGTCTCAAAACTTTAGCGATTGTAGATGATTTTCTGTAAAGCGTGTTCTGAAGTTGTTCTAACTTTGAAATCATTTAAGAAATTCTTTTGATAAATATGTGTTGTTGTTTTAATAAATATTTGTTTGAAAAATGTAGTTACAGACCGATTCAAGCTTTGTGACGGCTTGGAACATGAGAAGAGTCCCTGCGCAGTAACAAATTGATGAGGCTGCGAGAGTGAGGGATGGGGTATTGCGCAACGAGTAGGTAACTCACTTCAGAGCCGCCATAAACTTTGAAGCACACTATACTTGAAGGATACAGTATCTACGTACCCATGACTAGGAAAGTAGGGTGAAACTTTTTAATTTTTCGCGGAGTAAAGTTTCTTTTTCTAGTTTCAGCATCTTTTTTTTCTTTTGTTTAAGCTTACTGAGAGCGAAAACTGTAAAGCTAGTAAAAATTAGGTCAATATTTTAGGGGGACTTTCAAATTATTCTCGGTCACTATACAGACTCAAAATTGCTCCCTTCCTCCTAAATTATACCTAACAAGGTTGCTGTTATAAAATATTGAGTTAACTTTGTAACTAAGCTTTGCGAAAAGTATTAAAAGTACAGAAATATTTTCTTTAACAAAGAAATGTAAGTTTCGCATCTCTCATTGAATAATTTTCATTATAGAAAGCTCTACGTTTTTGCTAATTAGACGTTCGTTGGACGCAAGACGAAGACGAGATGAAATATTAAATTTGGAATACGGTTTATGATGATTAGGTTTTGTTCCGTGAGCAATGCAGCAAGGAATTCATAAATGGCTTTGAACGACGAATGCAGCAGTATTAAATACAAGCCAGGTGCCCAATAGAATTCTCAATTTCATAAACTGTCGCACTTCCATTAAAACTTTGACCCTTATCTATTAAATTCTATATTGTCTATGGGAGGAATTTTTAGAAATCTTTCGTTAGTGTTCTTCTGTCCTTAATTAAGAAGGGATCTCTTGTGCAAAATTTTACGCTGCTAAGATTTTTAACTTAGACATCAATCTTTTCTTAACATCTAATGGTAGGGTGTTTCCTTGTACAGGCAGAGCTATTTCTACCTACCAATGCGCGCGATGCCTGTCCGCAGAACCATTACAAAATCTCGGGTGGAATGTAGAATGTTAAACAGATTTAAGATTGTTCAAACACAAAGACAATATTTAAAACATGTTCGACAAGCACTAGTTTGGTTTTTATCGATGTTGTCCTTGTGAATTTAAAGTTAGCACGTGTGTGGTGTTAAATCATTTTAAGTGGTCAGATTTCGTAAGATTGGTTTGGATGGATTCGGATAAAATACATCTTAGACGTATTGTTATTTTTTAAATCAACGGCCTCCTTTGAGATGTAATTTTTTCTCGACTTTGATTGAATTCAAAACTTGTTTCTATAACAAAAGCTGAAATAGACATTCCCGCGATTTTTCTATTACTTAAATAGTTTTTGCTTTCTATTTGTCCTAAATAATTGTGTACTTACCTAATCCATAACACCATAAACCATATAGAGGGACACGAAGGCACACACACATAGATGAGATTAACAGTCTTTTAGCGAAGACCGTTAGATTAGAAGATTGTTAGTCCCATCTCTAAGAGGAGCAGCGTTTGTTTCAGTCATCATGGTATTTACTAAGGGCTTGACCTGCCCAATTACTTAATTGATGGTAAATTCAGTTCTATTGTTTAGGTAGGAAACAACTTAATTATGTTATTTTATGTGCCCTTTAAGGTTTCGTTGCTATAACTACTTAGTGTATTTCAGGATTTTTACGAGCAGAGAGTATTTTGATTTTTCGGAATATAATTAGTTAGACTAGAAATTGTCGGAAAAATAAATGCGGTTACATTTAAGGCCAGCGAAAGGGTTGATCGACCAATTTTTATGCATTTAATTCGATCAAAAGGAACTTTGGTAAGTTTTTATGGCATACACCTGACTCAAAACTCTGTTTTAAAGCATCTTTTACCACAAAATTGGAAAATGGAAATTACCAAATCTGTTTGCTTTTTTAAACGTGAACACAAAAACGACTCGTGCAAACATTTTCGTGAGAAAAAAAATGTCGAGTCTTGCGGCTTGCGAAATGCTACGAGTAGCCGTATTTAGAATCGAGATAATACACCCCGCATACAAAGTATGAGGAAAAATAAATAATATACTAGACGAGACAAAGTGGGAAGATTGAAGTTTTTTTCGCGAACATAAAAAGGGTTGCCGCACAGTGATGGAGGATGGATATTTTTTATGCATGCTTATGACCCTAAATACTTCAGTTTTTAGGCATGACATAACTTCAAGCCTTGTTTCCTCGACGGTTTGAGCAGAGGTATACCAATCATACATCCACATTTCGCCAGGTCTTTCCGCCTATTATAATCAACCGGGCAAAAATCCAGACTAGCCTTGAGAAATTCCATATAGAAAACCCAATAACTTATTTCTACTTTTATTAAAATAAGTCGAATTCCACAAAATAATGTAGAAAATAAAATCAGGCGCAACTCTGTTGAGTAGGTATTCTATCTAACATAGGTTAGGCTTTGGCTTTAGAGATTCAATCGAATAACATTCGGCTCATTTTATTTATTTAGCCCAGCAAACACTAAAAAAGTTAAAATTAATTTTCACTTTGTAGAAGTCGATGACAAAAACCGAAAAAACAAAACCAATTTTCACTTTATAGTGTTTTTTTTTACATTTAAACTTGTCTTAGGTTTGTATAATACAATAGTTATTTGTTATGCAAGGCTGGAAAGTTGATTTTTGGCGCGAGTACTTCTATTGTCTAACTTCCTGGAGTAACGAAGGTTTCAAAGGTACGAGACGCAGAAAAGCTTTGCTGCCGAGCGCAACACACAATTTTTCACCTCACTACAGCGAGGAAACTGCTAGGTGCAAGAAAACAGGTGTTGTTGAGTATTTTATAGTTATTTTGTTCGAGCGTCTCAGATACATTGACTCATGTGAAGAAAATAACAGATACTTGGCAATGCATCTTATGAGTTACATAGAATATTTCCAAAATTAAATACCAAAGTTAAATTTTGTTCTATATTCTACTTGTCCTCTAAGGAGAATGAAAGAAAAAAACTAATTTAATACAAATAACTTACTAATTTAATTTAATACATATTTATTTTTGCCAAGCAAAGGATTAAATAACATATTATATTAGTATTTAATTAAATTTAAAAAATTAAACTTAAATTACTACACAATTGGGTATTTGACAGGGTAGTATATTTATGGCTTATTCAAATGTGACGTCACAGATTTTTTTAATCAAATGGAATACTTATTAACATTAATTCCAATTTTACAATTATATCCTCGCAAAATATTTAATTTCTGTACTGTGATGGAAGTTTTTAAGGTGAGCGGTATTATTTAATATTTTATTTTAGACCGTGTCATGCATTTTCAGTGGACTGGCAGTATAGAAAATTATTAAATAGAAAGGTTCGAATTTTAAAAACTCTTTCCACGCTAGAGAGCAAAAATCGATTTTCGGCTCAGATTTCGAATGACAAACAGACTCTTTCCGAGCCTGTGAGGTGAAAATAAAATTATTGTTAGATAAGACTTAGCTGGAAATATTTTGTGTAAGAATGACTTGAGTTCGCGCTTTTTACGTTGTTTTGCCCCTAACAATAATTTTCATATATCATATCTCGATATTACTATGCGCCACAATAATGCGCTTTAGGTCAACATAGCTTAAGGTACAGCCCAAGCATAGGTCAAGATCATCATCTGCCTAGCCTTTTCACAATTATGTTGGGGTCGGCTCCCAGTCTAACCGGATGCTGCTGAATACCAGTATTTCACATGGAGCGACTGCCTGTGTCAGAGAGGCAGTCGCTCCCAACCCAGTAACTGGGCAATACGATACCCCTGGGTAAGACTGGCTGTCAGATTTTCGGGCTTCTGACGACCCATAACGGCTGTCAAAAATGCACAAATGACAGCCGGGACCAACGGCTTAACGTGCTTTCCGAGGTATAAGCATAGGCCAAGATAAAGCTTTAAAATAAGGTATGACTAATCATTGTCTGCCGTGTAAAGATATTCCATGGTAAAGTTCCCAATGTCTTTTATGGATTAAAAGGCTGACACTTTTACCAAAGAAATACTTTCGGCACGCATAAAGTAACTTTCGTCATTTTCAAATTTCGATAATTTTGATATCGACAACTTTATTACATTACCGTAATCGACATCCACCTGTTGGATGATAGCGACTGCATGACGCACCAACATCACGAACGCGAACGACAGCGCGACTTCTAACAACTTCATGATGACTTTTTGTCAAGTAAATCAGTTGCCCTACGGAAATGTTCTAAATATTTCTTGCAAATAACAGTTATATAGGTAAACATTCCGATGCAAACAAATCGATTTGTTTGGATCAGAACCTATATTATCATAATAAATGCTTAGCGTTATTAAATTAGTTTGGACGTGAAGCATGCGTGAAGTCCTTACTGATTTTATCCACGGCTTCGCCCGCTTTTAGGGCGCTGTGATGGCCCAAAGGTAACAGCTCTGATATAAGAGTTGTAGGTCGTGGGTTCGAATCCAGCCAGGCGCTTTTAATTTGTATAAATAATTTAATCACCATTGTTCTCAAAATGCTGAAGGAAAACATCGTGAAGAAGTGAAAATGTCAATCACCAATCCGCACTGGGCCTGCGTGGTAAATTGCATCCCACTCTTCCCCACCTTCCTCTCAAAGAGAGTAGGCCTGCGTCCCAGCAGTGGGACATTAATATAGTGTAATCAATATCAAACCAGAGACGAATTATCTTAACTCTATATTTTGGAAGCGCCCCCAATAGGACTCGAACACACGAACCTCCGCTCCGACTCGGTACTGTGGGTCCCATTGGACCCCAGTAATACGGCATATTGTGCAATATAAATTTATTACCTATGTATATACATATTTATTTTGCTACCAATTAAATCTTATGAATGTGATTTAATTATGAGAGTTGTATAGAAATTTCGCCATTAAATCTTTCATATTCAGAGCGCAAGTTCATTAATCGATGATAACCATTTTGATGACAGTGGTGGTCGAGGCTGAAAAAATATAAAAAATTAAGGATTTCCTCCTATTAAGGAACATCCAAACCACAATATGGGCTGTGTATATTGTGTATAATACTATATTCAAATAATTGACAAACACATCCATTTTTGAACTTCAATCAGTGTTAGTAATGAAGTTTTTTTGATAATCAAAGGTGCGTGTTTACATTTTTACTTCTCACAATAACACACACACATGTACTTAGATACGATTTAAAAACTGCCAAATATATTCAAAATATTATGAACAACAAGAACATGCCCAGATCTTTACGTAATATAAAAACACAGGTCCACCAACAACACTTATCTACATTATTCATTACTACCAAACTACTATGTTCAAAATCACTGACCACTTTGTTTCTTTTTTTGTAACGTGCGAAAAGGATTACCTGTGCAAAACGATTTTTTTTAAATTTCGATCGACTCGAATAATTAATATGACGAATGTCAAAAATCAATGCTTAGAAATTTAAATAAAATAGTTTTAAGTAGTTATTAAGTAAAAGAGAAATTGTAAATAAATAGTAATTTATTTTTTATACTTTTCTCGTGTTTAGCCGTGTTTCGAATATTATATTGAAACTGCGTTTATAGACCAGACCTATGATGACCATAGGACCATTTGGATTTCGCTCCGAATTATATTTAAATTTAAATTCTGAATGCGTTCGCTGTTCCGTTTTTTAATATCTTGGACAATCAAAATATATTGTGGATTTAATTTTTGATATTTTCTGACAGTTTCGTACAGAATACCTACCCAGAATACGTTATTTACGTAGGCTTAGCCAAATTTTGTTTGGCATGGCATAAATTAATTCTTTACAATTATTGGGTATTCCGCCAACACTTGTACATATTTTCAAAATATTTTCTCGAAAATAGATTATTGAACAAAAACTCAGTGTCTTTTTTAGTACCTAATCACAATTAGCAAACTGACGTCTGCCGTTTTAAATAAACTATTTTACAACATAGAAAATCTGCAGAAAATTACAAGTCTTCAAGACTTGTAATTTATTAATATTTGCAGATCTTAAAATGAAATCCCAAGCAGCTTGATTGTGCAAATTCGTTAAAATATAAATTGATTCTACGAGGGTGTAACAGACGGACAAAGAGACAGACCAAGACGAAATTATAAGGAATCCTACGTAGACCTTAAAAACTTTTTAAAAACTCGCGAGAAGACGGTTCCGTACGTTGATATGTTCTCCCGTATATTGCAACTCCAAATGCAAATCTGTACGCTCTACATTGAGAAATTTACCATGTAATTTATTGACCATAGGCTTCTTAGGTATTTCCTGGAATCTATAATTAAAGAACTATTTTCTGTATTTATGAAGACTGATCCTTATGGGTTTATTTGTTCATTCGGACTTACGGAACCCTTATTACACCTCTATTCACAATGTAGGTAAGTGACCTACTTGAATAAATATTTATAAAAATTTATGAAAATATACCAAAGAGTTTTTAATGTTTCTACAAAATTAAAAAAAATATATAAGGTGTTTATAAATTTACTCTAAGAATTTCGTGGGAGCATTGTACTCATCGTTATATTGCGTGTATAGATTAAGTCGAATGCAACTTTAAAATCGAAATACCAGTCTCTTAGCGCGCTATGGTGCGAGCTATGGTCAGTGTCTTTTGAGAGAATAAAATCAGAAATGAAATTATCCAAAAATCCGAAACGTTCGTATGTTGTGACGCAGCCTGGGAGAGACCTATGTCCAGCAGTGGACAGCGATATGCTAACCTAACCTTTTTTTTTTTGATTCGGGGGAAAATCATGTATGTCCCCCGCCCCGGGGAGGGCGGAGGGGTCTGGCAGACTCTTACTGACTAAATACCATCCCGGGTGTTCCCTCTCACACCTGCGCCGGGGGTCGCGGGAACTGAAAATACTTCCGCAACCCTCGTTGGTGCCGGCCCGCCACTGCGGGCCTCGTCTCGGTCGAGGGGGAGTGAGGTGTACGACACTCCCCTCGATGCTAACCTAACCTAACCTAACACAGTTCAAGAGCAACTATAATAAACCAAGAGCACATAATAATATGTATATCGAATAAAGGCCATGGACTTTCTATCAGCGATAACGATAAAAGTCCGCGTGTTTGTTGCACTATTATCACACGGGAAATGTATTTTTTCTCGGGATAAAATGTAACCTATGTGCTATTCCAGACTACTATCAATCTCTGTGCCAAACTTCATCCAGATCCGTGCAATAGGTACTTTTTGCGTGTAAGAGTAACAAATATCCATACATTCATACATCCTCATAAAGTTACACGGTTATAATAAACTAAGAAATAATAATAAAAAAATATTTTTTTAGTAGAGCTATGAATTGAAAAAAAAATTAAAGATATTTTTCAATGCGGTCTGGTTAAACATTTTGATTGTGACGTAAAAGCTTGTCATAAAAATTTAGGTAAAATTTAAAGTTACGTCATAACTCTCCGTGGGGGTAATTACGTAACAAAATTCAATTACAATGACAATTTCACTAGCGAACAAAACGACGGACACATGTGTGTTATCCGACATATTCAAGCTAATCTTATTACAAGTGAAGCAATTTATAATTGCCACCAATCAATCAAATCAGTTCAACCCGATCGATTTGCATCGGATAATTAAAATAATTATGTAGAACATTTCACTAGCTAAGCAGCATTACTGTTTTTTTTTATTACGCAGTTATTGCAAGTCGCACTGTTGACCACATTCGTGATGCTGGCGTCTCATGGAGCTGCTAACAACCAGAGGTCAAGGCAAAACATTGGTAATAGTAAAGTACATTTATAGTATTACTAGCTTCCGCCCGCGACTTCGCCCGCATAATACTTCGACAAATTATACACATAAACCTTCCTTACGTCGACAAATTATACACATAAACCTTCCTCTTGAATCACTCTATCTATTAAAAAAAACTGCATCAAAATCCGATGTGTAGTTTTAAAGAAGAAGATCTAAGCATACATACAGACATTAGGACCCGGGAAGCGACTTTGCTTTATACTATGTAGTGATTCAGAGCACTGATGGCCCAGTGGTAACTGCCCCGACTGAAGAGTTGTAGATCGTGGGCTCAAACCCAAGCAGGCGCTTTACTTTGTGTAAATAATTTCATCACCACTGCTCTCTAAACGGTGAAGGGAAACATCGTGAGGAAACCGGCATGTCGTAGGTGTATTATTGATCGAAGCGTAGTACCAATTATATTCGAAGACATGTGAGATCCACCAACCCGCACTGGGCCTACGTGGTGGAAAAGCCACTCCCTCTCGAAGAAATAAAGCATGTGTTCCAGCAGTGGGAACATTATAGGCTTGATTATTATTGTATTATTAATTATCACTTGCTTAAAAATCGGTGAAGGAAAACATCGTGAGGAAACCGGCATGCTGGAGAGATATTTCTCAACAGCATGTGATGCTAAGTCAGAGGCCCATGGGCAGCATAAAAACTCTGACACCAGGTTAGTCACTAACCACACGATAAAAAGAAGATTATTGAAAATACCTCAAAATTCAAAATAACGTAACTATGAGTGAACTTTTACTACTGTACCCTAAAAGTACGTATAAATAAATTGACATTGTACCTCTTTGTATCTAATTTACCTTCTCAAATAAATTTGCTAATAATTTCGAAATGTACGGTTTATAAAATTATTTCAATTAACAATTTCTTGTATATAATAAAATAAAATAAAGAATCAGTACAATAAAAAACAAACAACAAAGTAGGGTGTCTGAGGCAGGTGTAGAAACAAGATATTATTAATTGAAATAATTTTATAAATCGTACATTTCGAAATTATTTGCAAATTTTAATTAGCTTTTAAATAGTGGATTAAAAACGTGTTATCTCAGCTAATTCAAAAAATGTTCAAACAAAGTTAATAAAAATTTTTAAGGGACCACCTCTGAAGTATGACCTACCCAAACAATAGAGAATCATCAAAATCAATTCATAAATGGCGGAGTAATCGCGTGACAAACATACGAAAAAAAAACTTAGTCGGATTGAGAACCTCCTCGTTTTTTTGAAGTCTGGTAAGAATATTCCCAAAGTATGTTGCTCTGAGAATATTTTTCAAGTTGGTTACTTCTCTTAAAAATCATATAATATATTTAAATAATATCATTCATTAGTTGTCTTGTGACCGAATTTGAATCAGCAGTTTTAATTCAATTTTATGCAAAAGCAGTATTAAAAACCTATAAAGTATGCAACTGCACTAAACATTGATAAGACCTAAGCGCATGTGAGGCTGACAGTCAGCGTTGTACTTTTGTAGATCTAATCTGCTTAAAACCCCACTGTGTAAACTAAGATAAAGTGAGCTGTTATTCTGTCTAATTGACAATATTGACAGCTGTCTTCACCTAAGTTTCACGCTGATATTTTTACAGAATGACCCGGCTGCAACAGTAGTGCTATTCTGTAAAAATCTCACCGTGCAAATGTGGGTGAAGTGAGTTTAAAGTGACATGACAATAGTGTCAATCTCTAGCATTAGGTGGAACGACAGACGACTAATTTTTCATGGTGAGATTTTTACAGAATCGCCCGGCAGCACTCGTCTAAATTACGGACGGTCTATCAACAGGAAAAAGGAATCAAGTAAGTACTAAGGTGCTGACGTGGTACTTACCAATGGCAGGGTTGCAGGCGACATGTCCGATGTTGGCGAGAAACGCGATGGTGACGAAGACAACGAAAGCAGCGGTGATCTTGCCGGCCATTATGTGATCTGGAAATATATGATCATATTAATTGTAACCAGTTCATGTGGGATACAGTATGTATGTGGTATTCCCGATCAGACGATGCTCTATGGCTCATCTTCTCCAGGGTCCCTTGTGCCCATACACCTCACGAAAAAAAAATACCTCAACCAACTAAGCAAGTAAGTACGACAACGTGGACATCACCTTGGGTCAAAGTCAAAGTCAAATCATTTATTTCAAATAGGCACAAGTAAGGCACTTTTGAACGTCAAAAAGAACAAGAAAAAGAATTGATTCTAGTCGCCCCTTCCAAAAGGTAATTTCGTGTGGAGAAGAATGGGCAAGTAAGTCCACCGTTACTCTTTTAAAATGTTTTGTCTACATGAAACTGGAGAAACGATGGATCGATTGTGTGAAAGATGATATACCTACCTAGTTAAAAGGGGGTAATACTGAGAATATGGTGATGTATGACAGCCTGGTTCCTCGCCCATGCACCCCAAACCCAAAAGGATGATGATGATATATTTTAGTCTAATGACAATCTTTAACTCTTTACCAGGACTATACCAGACTTTTTTAAAACTAGCCTGGCCTTTAATTATTGAAAAAACTACCCGTTTTTTTTTACATCTATACTATACTATATACCTACTATATAATAATATTACAAAGAGGTAAAATTTGTAAGTTTGTAAGTTTGTATGTAGGGGGTAATCGCCGGAACGAATGATCCAATTTAAAAAAAAAAATCACTGATAGAAAGCTACATTATTCCTGAGTGCTATAAATTATATTTATATCGTACATATTAGCCGAGCTATCGCAATTTTCGTCTAGC
Organism: Hyppa rectilinea; assembly: GCA_951799385.1. Lineage (NCBI taxonomy): Eukaryota > Metazoa > Arthropoda > Insecta > Lepidoptera > Noctuidae > Hyppa > Hyppa rectilinea. The sequence continues at coordinate 13,928,075 of OX637312.1, read as the reverse complement.
AAGTCGGAGAGAAATACCTCCGAAAACAGAATTATTTGCATGCGCTGCCTAAACAGTTGTTTAAAATTGAAAGCAATGTCTGGAATAGCATAATATAAGCTATCCCGGAAAAATTTACGGTTCCCGTGGGCTAAATTCCTACATACACGCGGGCGAAGCCGCTGGCAAAAGCTAGTTTGAAATATTAGTAATGAATGGTCCGAAACAATTTAATGATGCTGCTTAATTTACACTATTTACAGGTTAAGTAAAATCATCAAGGTTTAATGGAAAACCGCCACCCATATTAACTTATTTCTTTATGCATTTAAAAAAAAAATGTCATAATTATAACCGCAATAATTAATTGAAAAAAAAAATTACAAAAGCTTCATGAAAGCTAATTAACATTACGCAACGTTATCTTCAAATGTTTTGAAAGTTAATTAAAGTGGTCAAGGAAGCTACTCAGAGCTGTATAATTTCAAAACATTTTCAGAAAAATTTCGAACCGACCTGTTTTTGCCATTTAGCTTTCCTATTTCACTGTGTAAGTACCTAATTAATTAATTACCATTTACTTACTTGGAAATATCAACCTTACTGTTCCTACGACACATAGACATGAACACACACATCGCGAACTCACCTCATTCACAAATCACGGAAAAACTTCGATATTTGGGAAAAATGTTTCACGGGGCACAACACTAACTATGCTCATTTCGTCGCAACGACAATACCGCAACAACACAAACAAACTTGAAACGATCACCGTACGTATTAATGTATTATATTAAACGGAAAATTCTGGCCAACGACCGCTTGTAAATGGAACTTGTTTAAATATGTAACCACTTAACTATGGCTGTAAGTAGGGTGGGGCGAAGCGCGTGTGCTCAAGGGATATCCCAGGAAACGGATCTGTGCTGTACCTTTGCGAAAGACGAAAGTTCTAAGTAGGAAGTCTTCATGACTCTACGATGATCTTAATGTGGACTGTGATAGTCTGATTTGTGAGAAAAAAAAATTTGTTGCTTCATATTTTTGGATGAGAGGCAGAAAGTTTGGAATAATATTGTCAATCAACGATGGTTTAAAATATAAGGTACGTATTGAATATTATTTGCATAAAAATAGAGCTTTTAGTATAGCAGTATCATTTTAGGTAGCATCTCCCACATATCTAATGCTGCGTTATCGCAAGCAAAATGTCATTTGGCAATACCTGACTGTCACTATCTCAGTGATTTGTTGATTGCCTTGCAGTTTTTTTATTCGTCGCCTAACGAATCATCTATTTTAGTAAATTAATAATTTGAAATAACAAACAAAACTTCTAGAAGATAAATGTCGTTTTAAAGTTTAAATCACAATTGATAGATTTATTCTAGCTCCGTGACGTTCACTGGTTGGACTTTTAAACAGGTTTAAAGGCATAACAACAAAGAAAAAAAGGACATTATTACCTCAACTATTTTAATAAATATTTATATGATCCAAACTGGTTGCAATTTATATGTATATTAGCATTTCTTCCGCATAAATACAAACTCCTATTTTTACGTGTCAATGCACAATGGCACGTCAGTATTAAATTTTCTTTGCCTAAAACTTCACCACTTCCCCGGCATCGTCGTTGGCATCTAAAGCCCAGCGCTCATTGACGGCACAGCATGGCAAGGTATTTTTAGGCGAACATTGAAATTTCAACTTTACTTCCATAACATTAAGTTATATTTTAATTCGTCGCCTAAGAATTCCTTGCCATGTCGTATACTGCCGTACCTTCGAGGTAGCTCCAATTTGCGGGGTTGTTGTGCATCTTTCCACTTGGGTTCTGAGGCTGTCCAGAGAATTCCAAGTGGGCCACGGAAGGTGGTACTCTACGGGATGATAGGTACTCACTTAGTAGGTATTCAGAGGAGCAAGGATATCCTTTAAAATTCTATTAGAAAAACCTTTCCCAAAGCGGGCGATAACGCTTCCTTGTGGGCGCTGCAGGCCCAAAGGAGTCAGTAAGAGACCCAGAAAAGAATGGGGGCGTTGTGTAGAGCCTTAAGGGATGATTTGTAATTTCATCTAGATAGTGGTTATTCAGTAGGTGAAAAAATGGGAGCGCTAAAACATAATTTATCCTCAAAGTGGGCAGTAGACAAAATCATTTTGGGAACCCTTGTATTAGAAGAAACGCCAAACGGCCAAGGTCATTGGCAATCCGCACACGGGATTTATGTAACATTTAAAGTGGCCCAAGGCGTGGTATTCGATTGACAACGAAACTATTGCTAGAATTCCTACAAGGAAAGTATGAATCATTGTTGCGTAAAGTGAATGGTTACGTTTTCCTATTTGTATGACCGTCTAGGATAGGCGCACACGCTGATGAATTTGTAGAAGGTGTGCCTGCTGAATGTCATAAAAAGAATTTTGAAATCGCTTTTCCATAAATCAAAATAAGTTATCATTTAGTTTTAAATAAATAATAATTAATTCACCATAAATAACTTCTACAAACAGGTCTATAACGGGCGTCATTTACCGGTATAGAACTATGCAATATTATTTTCGGAGCATGTCCACGCTATGCTGTCTGAACAAAGCTGCTTGCCTTCAGCGGTAGCCCGGGGCGCCAGAATGTTTGTACTACGTGGATGATACTTTTGGGGCTATTCAATAATCGTATAGTGACTTATTCGTGGAATTAATTCGGCTTATGAAATTATTTGGGGTTGGAAGACTGATTGTTTGCGGTCCTGAGTGGGATAGTTGGTTAAGCTTTGGTTAGGTGACATTTAAGAGTAATGTTTGTGATGTGATTTTAAAGAAGGAGTTTTGTTAGAGTGACGCTCTGAACAGTTTTATAGAAATGTATTTATAAATAATCTTCTAAAAAAAATTAATTCAAAATAAATTTATTCACAGACAATCATCTCAAAATGAGAACCAACTTGTCTAACGTAAACGTGTTGACTTTTTTCGGCAAGTGTTCTGACGTTGCAGAATAAACCAACATTTGGGACAAAAGCATTTTACTTCCGCGCCGACGAACAAAAGTCAAATGTAAATAACCTCTAGACACGGTTCGTGTACTAAGTAGCTGATAGGCACCGATAATATCGTTACCAGATTTACATAGCTCCTTAAATGTGGCGAGAATTAAACACGTGCTCAATTACGAGGCAATGGAAATTGTCTAGATGAAAATTAACTTTGTATGTACGCTGCGCCTTTTAGGAAGCGGATCTCGTTATCACACGATCGGTTTAAATCTCAATTACTGTTAATACAACTTCCTAAACTTAAAATTATGAATTCTCGATCCTGCCGGATACCAAATATCGTGATTGATGCTCTAATGTTCGAAACTTAAAAAAAAAAAATGTTTCCGCATATGAAATCATGCTGACAACACGTTCTGTATTTAAAATGGATGACGTCTAAAACGGGATTAGGGTATGATAATTTCGAGTCTATTTTGCGGTTGCTACTGCCTACACACCTTTTTGGTCTATATATGTTTAACATAAGGATGTAAGAAAATATCCGCAGTGCAGATTTGTCGATGATGCTATGCCATCAATAACTAATATAATTATTTGGAGAAGGAAAATTTTTAAGATATGAGTCAGATTCTCGACGTAGTTTATAGCCAAAAATGGAAGACAACTTTGACTGTTTTCGGGATTTGTTTCTGTTTGTTTCAACAGCTTTAAGTTGCAAGACAGATAGATAGTTATACCATAGACTCTGGAAGTCGAACTTGAAAGTTAAAACAATTTAGATTGACAAGGCGAAAATTAAGTCACAACCACATCAAATTGAGCAGGATGTGAACCTTCTCAAAGCTTTCGAAAAACCACTTGCATTATCAGCTCAGGAATGTTTAGCAGGTAAGCGGGATTGTCCGAAAGGGTTACCGCTATCCCGGAACATAAAGGGCTACGGAAGGAACACGGATGGGTTTTAGTCAGTAAGAGTCTGACACTCCCTTCCGCTCCACCCAGAGCGGGAGCAGTCATTGGATGATTTCCCAGCCTTAAAAAAAAAAAAAAAAAAGGAGTGTTTAGCAATAGTTGCAACTTTAGAAAGAGGGTCAGAAAAATACAATTGGGACTCAGATCTCATTAAGAAAAAGTAAATACAATTTACAAAGAAAGTCCACGAGGAAAATAAAATAGATGAAAAATACTTATTGTTTAAACAAAAAAAACGGGAAAAATTAACAAGCAAACGAATTTTCACAGTACAAATACTTACTTGGTAGATTTTCTGGAAGGGTAGATGAAGAAGAAGAAGTAGACAGTTGAATGTGAAGACTGATCCTGTTTCCCCAGCTTTTATACTAAAACTAAAGTAGCTAGCCTAACCAACCAAGTCGGGAGACAACGGGACACGTCCATTATCTATATGGAACTCATAATTAGATTGGGCCAATGTGTTCGATGTTGTTCGGAAGAAGTTTGGGCAGTTGAGGTTGTATTGTGGGAAAGTTGGCATACTTTTTTTTTGCTGTTTTCGCTGACAATATCTTGGAAATTCTTGCGGTATTGCTTAGCTATTACATCTTTCTTGAATGCATTTAGTAAGAATAAGCGGATTTAACATTTTGAGCGCCATTGTCATATACTACTTTAGTGTGGGTTTATATAGATATCATAAAAATTGAAACTCTCGTACGTATTTAATGACATGAAACAAATTAAAAGACACCATGGATTTTATATGGGAAATTCTCGATAACAAGAAAAAATAAATTTCACGCGCGTAAGCTCTGGCGTTCAGAAGGTTGACAATCAGTCAAAGAACTGAAATACTTACGCCGAACAGTTCAATAAACCACAAAGTGTTATACATTCAGTCAAAAAAGTATCGGGAATGGATGATTTGTTTATGGTTCCAAATTCAAATTTTTGGTTTTTTTGTAGTTGTTAGATTAGCACAACTGTTTTCCATTTTGGCGCGGAGTTTGAGTTGCATCTGTTATTTATATTAAATACAGTGCTGGTTTTAGTAATATCATATTTATTGTGTATTGCGAATTTCATAATGGACAAAAATATCGAACAAAGAGTTTGTCTTAAATTTTGCATCGCCAATGGAATTTCGTGTACGGAGTCACTGAAAATGTTACAGAAGGCTTACGGTGAATCGACTTTATCAAAAACTCGTGCTTATGAGTGGTTCAAAGCGTTCAAAAGCGGTCGAGATGTGATGGAAGATTTGCCTCGCTCTGGTAGGCCGTCAACGTCTGCAACTGAAGTTAACATCGCAAAAGTGAAGAAAATAGTGACTGAAAATCCCCATTCAACTCTGAGAGAGATAGCCGCCGAACTTTCTGTATCTCACGAGTCGATCCGTACCATTTTAACTAATCATTTGGGTATGAAACATGTTGCTGCTCGGCTAGTCCCAAAAGATCTGAATTTTCTCCAAAAACTCAATCGCATGAAAGTCGCTGAGGACATGCTAGAACGAGTCAGTTCGGACCCAACATTCATGAAACGCATTGTTACTGGTGACGAGACGTGGGTTTACGAGTTTGACATGCAAACTAGTCAACAAGCTTCGGAGTGGCGCCTTCTGAACCGAAACCGAAAAAGGAGAATTCGCGGCGAGAACTGAACTCAATTCCGGAAGCAGCGTTTAAAAAATGTTTTGATGAATAGATTATTCGTTGGCGCAAGTGTATCGTTTCTAAAGGAGCATACTTTGAAGGTGATAAAATAAATTTGGATGAATAACAGACATTTTGTGTATTATTGATCATTTCCCGGTACTTTCTTGACAGAGTAGTATTGCACTCTGTTTCTTAACTGCGGTATACAATAAGACTGGAGCAACTGATGACTTGCATAGTCTGCTTAGAGGCTGCAACTTTTATTGTTGCTTGAACTTATGGCATACCACAGGCAATGATACTGAGTTCTCTGCTCTTCTTGAATTTGAAGGGCAAGTCAGGCGATCGCCTTATATTTGAAAGATATAATGTAACATCACGCCTGTCTTTCCCGAAGGGTTAGGCAGAGGCGTACCTGTAGGTCACCCGTTAATAACCAGTTATGTTTAAATCCCATGTAATAGGGGGCAAGCCTATCACAATCAACTGGGCACAAATCCAAACTCTGGGCTTCTTAAAAATTCCGGCTGGCAATTTCCAATTTTTGTCTTCACCCGCAAATAACTTGAAAACCATCATATTCCAAAAAAAATATCACCCCAAACCAAACTTTTTAAAAAAAAAAATTTAAAATGAATTACTTCCTAAATAAAAAAAAAGTTTCCCTTGGGATGCGACTGGACACCACCCACGACACAAATCCTAATGTACTTACATAAAAAATAATTGCAATAAAATAGTAATATTTGTAATCGTTTACTAGTTTTTTTTAATATTTTATACAGTATTTTTCCTAAACTGGAATTACATTTATTATTTACATAATTACCCACCAATTCAAAATATTTTTATAAAACAATAAAAAACTTACTTGAAAAAATTGTGCCCCATCGGCATCAGGAACAGGGTCAGGGCTGAGAGGAACCTTTCACTATGCGTGCCGTGTCCTGCTTCGTAGGAGTACTGCTTTCTCAATCAAGCCCTTGAGCAGCCGCGCAATGAGAGCCTCCTGAGGTGTTGGTCAAGGCTCTCCGCTATTAAGCCATTAACGATAACGATTATCGGTACAACTATTGCATGTCGACAACCTGGATTGCTAAGTCAAGATGCTTGATTTTATTATATCTCTCTCAACGGAACAAATATTTGTACGACCTGCAAGTATTTGTTCCGGGTCTGGGTGTTTTTCTATCTATAATATGTAATACGCATTTACAAAAAAAATAATGTAAAGTAGTAGAAGTAAGTAAGTAAGTAGTTTATCACCTATCTCGTTACCATAACAGAAGCATTAGGTTGCTTAGCTTGAGACTATATGGCGTTGTGTGAAATGTCCAAGGATATTATTATTATTATTTACGAGATCCTCGTCATGAAGGACAGAGATATCAACATTCATTGCTCGGGTCTCTTCGTTGATCTGGCGGCACCACCACAATATCAGCCTACATTAGTCCTAGCAGTGATAATACAAAAAAAATATCTGCTGTTCCCTACATTTAGACGAGTTGTGCGAGCAAATGTATGGAAAAGTTGATTTTCTTTTCGCGATTTCAGATATGTTACCATAGTTAAAATTTGTTCATAATGATGAGTACAATGACCCCTAAAATGATGCCTAGGAATTCAATTTCACTCTGTAGATCGATCCTAGTACAATGTGGCGTAACAATTCTGTAGGTGGATAATCCTAGCTACTAGATTGTATCAGTGCAAGTACTCGCCTACAGCAAGACGCGAACAACCGGAGACAATATGGCGGATTGCTACACTTGGACGTTGGCGTGCCATTATTATTATTAACTAAAACTGACATCAAACATGAACATGTTGGCAATCAGCCAAGATATTCGTATTCTGTAGACGGACTCCAACAATCGATCATCGTTTACCTACAATTTTGAGGCCAGTCACTTCCGAACCGCAACATAATGCCCTATCATGAACCTCATCGGAAGTAAATGTCGAGTCTAAAAATACGACAAGAAATAAACAGAAAGTAAGACTTTCAGTGTAAAAATAAGGGCACGCTGTTGACAAAGGATCTGGTATCCGGTAATTATCTGATAGATTACTTAAGTTTCCGATTTCGAAGTTTTCGAAAAGCTAATTTGAGTTTGTTGACTGTTGAAAATTCGTAGATACGATGCTTTGTGGATTAACTTTAAATAATGGCCTATTCGACACGGTAAAAATAAAATATGAAATCACATAGAAAAAAAAACCGATCGTCTTAAAAACTTCCATCACCGTACATACATAAATTAAATAGGTATTATGCGACGATATATTGTAAAATTGCATGTAATGCTAATAAGTATTCCATTAGATTCTAAAAATCTGTGACGTCACTATTATATTTCATACAAATTGACATTTCATTAAAAGTAACGTAATTGACTACCCTTTCAAATACCTAATTTGAACGTCGCTTGGTCTTGAGTTTTGGTAGTACGAAAGAAATCAGAGTAATTAAATAATGACGAAACTTTATGTGTTATTTTATAGAGGACTCTGGCTCCTGCAACACAGTTATAACTAGCGCAGGTGGTGTAGTATTTTTATTGTGGCTACATCGTCTTCACATATAATTTTATAAATCATGTACATATATAGAACATTGTAAAACATTTTAAAAGAGTAACGGTGAAGTTTCTTGCCAATTCTTCTCCACACGAAACTAACCTTTTGGAAGGGGCGACTAGAATTTTATAGACATTTCATAGAATTGTTCATGTAACTTATCCCTTAATAGGGCATGGGCAAACTGTGGGTGTTTGAAACAAAAACGCAGTCAATTTGGCATTATGCATATAAAGTGTTGTAGGATTATAAATTATTTGATTCCCAATAGTTTCAGTTTTTTCAGGAAAACTTGTGGGTAAATAATTCCTCTTGCCCATGTAGATCATCACATGTGGGAAATTATTTCCCTACATATTGGAAATATATTTCATACACATCCTATATAGGGGCAAAAAAGTTTACAACCAAAAATTGATGTGGGAATAATGTTCATCTTGCCCTATTAAGGGTTATACTTGTTACAGCAAAGGTGGTTTCGCCATAGCACGACGTCTAGAATCAATTCTACTTCTAGTTCATTTTGACATTCAAAAGTGCCTTTCTGTAATAAATGTTTTGACTTTGCAGGAGTCAGAGAATTTTATCATTTCAAACTCAAACTTAAAGTATTTATTTCAAATAAACCAATTACAGGCACTTTTGAATTGTCAAGGTGTTGGTCAGTCAGAGAGATGAAGCTAGTTGCCCATTCCAAAGCAGTAGGTACCTATGGAGAAGAACGGGCAAGAAACTCCATGGACACTCTTTTAAACAAAATATGGTTACAAAATATTGGTTATATAGTTAGATCATATTATTATTATTATACATGTGAGAACGATGCAGAACGGTGAAAGCATCCGATATAAAATAATGTAAAAAAAAAGTTCAAAAATTAAATTAAAACAAGCCATGGCCGCTAATAGATGACCAGTCTCTACCGACAGTGCCCGTTCACGAACATGACGCATGGATTAGCACCATTCAGGTCAACCATTTTGAAGGGAGCTAAATGATCCAACACACACGCCACCATCAGCGAGACATTAAAATTTGAAGAATAAGAATTTGTTGTACAACTTGTTTTATGTCATTACAATTAATATATTTTTTATTGTTAGCGTGTCTTTTTTTTATTTTGCAAAAGGTAGGTGTTAGGCTTCCGATTGAAAATCAAAAACAATTTTTGAATCTTTATTTGCACTAATCACAGAAAAGTTATTTAAAGTTAAATCGTAATAATAAAGTTTATGTCGTAAATTATAAAGTGTCTTATAAACTCGTAAATAGACTATGAATTACAATCAATGTACAAGAGTAAAAAGTAGATAGTAGCTGCTGTTAACAAAATAATTTAAAACGAAATTACATTTCAATAGTTAAATATGATTTCCTGTAGGTGGTAGAACCATGTTATTAATTTGGAAAAGATTCAAACAAAAAAAAATAGTATAGTAAGATACCGGTATCAACCCACACTAGGTCTCTGTGGTGGATAACAGCCCACTCCCTCTAGAAGAGAACTAGAGTAAAGATGCCATATCCCAGCAGTGGGACCATTATAGGTTGAATATGCTAAAGCACCAGTGCACTTCACAATGCTAATAAAACACTTCGGTCATTATTCAAACATGGACGTAATACCGAATCACAGACGGAAAACCAAGTACAAAATTAACATTTTAACACCCGGATTAACGAAGTTTATTTATACAGAGAAAACAATTATTTCGACATACTAAAAAAACACGTGCAATTTTGCCATTTTTGTTCAATAAATTTTGATATAGTCGAATTATTATTTCACTGGTGTAAAATGGCAGATCCTAGCTGACACCTAGTTAAATGATCATATTCAGTTACTACGGTTCGATTACGTAACGATTTAGTTTAAGCGATTTATATTAAGTGTAAAATCTAGAACATACTTGCAGCGTGTGACCTGTCAGTTTCTTCCATTGAATTAATAAATTCGAACATAAACATTCTATTAATTTTATTTAACATCCCTCCACTTGCGGTACTTCATCAGCCATGCTAGCAAGAATTAAATTCTTGTCAGTGCCCGTTGGTTTCTTCGGTTCTAGAGCAGCTCTCATTTCTAGGGCTCGGGTGTCAGTCTCCAAAGACTGGTTCTTGTCGTTCAAATCGATGGCTATTTTGATGGAAGCTGCTTCTAAAGCGTTGTATGTTGCCCTGGAAATGGGATTAAATGGGACTGTTTTTACATGGTCTTTTTTCCAAATACAAAGGGGTGAAGTCAACGAATAATTACAACGCAGGGAAAGTTCAGAATAATGCACCGAATACCTATGTATTCGGTGCATTATTCTGAACTTTCCCTGCGTTGTAATTATTCGTTGTTACTATTAACATCGCGTTGATGTCTCTTCCACCCTGTATATACATAGTAACATCGCGTTGATGTCTCTTCCACCCTGTATAATACATTCGTTTGTTTCAGATAAACGATTTATTATTTCAGTCGATACATCATTTATAACTTCAGGTAGAAGTGGAGACTATCACATAGTAGGGATGTTGACTATCTTTTTTTAATTAGTCCGAAAGCGAGATTATTAAAAAGTATTAGGCACGGAATTTTTCTTTTTTTACGTAATCCAAAGATTACGTCTTTATGATAAATTTTTTGATTAAAATGTGGCCATGAAGTCACGAGTATCTAGTTTTTATACGTACTTGTGACGTAGTGAGCCCTACTCCCCATCTTTAATGCGTTTTATCTCAGTCATTTTCTATTAACAAGATAAAGCAAAAAATACGTGTCAATTATTTTTTTATTATCTGATTGACGGACTACATTTAACTTCTTTTTTTTACCTAGGCATCCCTTTTATAAATCAAAGCCCATCCCCCCTCGCCGCGTCTGTCTGGTTGACGTTGAAAAGCCTTACAAATAAATATTATTATGTGGACAGACGTATCAAATTGACTAGACATTTCTTAAGTGCTGCGACGTTTTCACAGTTGAATATGTCAAGTGCCAAACATTTATCATGATAAGTTATAGTTTCTAAAGAATATCTTAATATGTCTTTTTTTAGTCCCTCGGGGGTAATAATAAGTACCTTAACCAATACCAAGCTTTCTAACTCAAAATATTGCTTGTTTTAAAAACAAGTCGCCACTTTTTTAACATATTCAGTAAATTTAACGTCAGATAATTCTACTATCAATAGATCTTTTTTTTTTATCCGGGGTGGCAAATCCTCACAGATTGTACTCCACCCTGAGAGGCGAAGGTGTCTGTCAGACTCTTACTGACTAAAGACCACCCCGGTGTTCCCTATTACACCTGCGCCGGGGGTCGCGGAACGAGCAATACTTCCACAACTCTCGGCTAAGAAGTCCTGATGTACCTACGGGAGGCAACACACGCCCCCAAGTCCATCGACTATCGATAGGCTTTCCACCAAAACTACTCAAACTTACTTGGCACAGTCCAATTTCTCCTGCAACTGACGAATAGTCTCCCTGAGACTTCGGACCTCTTCCTTCAGTCCTGTATCCGCCTCATCAGCTGCTAGTTCATACCCTGGACGGTAACCTCGCGTCTCTAAGCGGGTTTCAGCCACTTTCAGCGCGTTTACTTTATCGGCAAACTGTTCGCCCATAGTTTTCAGTTCCGTTGCTAGTTTGTCCATGTTTTCTTCCATCTGAGGAAAAAAGTGAAATATTTTTGTAAGATTTCCGAAAAATGGTAGTCGAACACTAGGTTTTTGTAAAGTAGTAACTAGATTCTGACCGCGTGGATGTCGTAAATTATACGAGAACGGACTACTGAGATAAAAGTATCATAACATAAACTATAATAATATGATGTGCCAAACTTTATCCATATCCGTTCATCCGTTCTGGCTTGATTTAGTAACATACAATATCCAAACATCTAAATATCTTAACAAAGTTTCACATTTATAATCACGAAAAACATCTTGAGGAAACTATGCATGTCTGAGAGATATTTCCCAACAGCATGTAAAGCTAAGTCAGAGTCAGAGGCCCATGGGCAGCATAAAACTCTGACACCAGGTTAGTCACTAACCACACGAAAATAAGAAGACATTTATAATAGTTGGTAGCTACTGTTTAATTTCATGCTATGGTTGATCACTAAAGGCAATAAACCAACAACAAACTTGACTCATACGAATCTCGATAAACCTACAAAATCCTTTAGACATTTGGACTTGATGACAAAGAGTTTGTTTGCAGACTAACCCTTAATATCATGTAACAGGATTGAGAAACTTCCTACTTTTATTTTTCTTATTCTGGACCTAACTATATGAATAAAGTTTTGCGGAGCTAATATGTTCGGACGGCAATATCAGGTTCCTAAGTTACCCAATTGTTACAGGCAAAGTATGTAGGTAGAAAAAATATAGTGCTACTTTTGTAGGGTAAATTCTTTCAGTACATTCAGGTCACATTAACTCTTTCAGTAGAAAACTTTACGTTCCACTTTTATTCGACAATTACCCCATCTAACATATATTGAAATGTAACTTGCAAAATAGTAAAGTACCATACCCAACACCTTCCCTTCCCTTTACCTAATTTTTGAAGGGTTTCAGGCATAATGTTGCTGTAGTTTGTTGATTCAACAAACTGCAAGCAAGGGGCACGAGGGCCATTGAAATATTAAGTATTTTAAGGCATTAGAAGTCTCCCTATTACAAGGTGCTATTCACAGCCGAATTCGAATATTGAAAAAGGTTTAAAATTTACTTCAGAGGTCTGTCGTTACAATTTCAAAAAAAAATATGGAAATTGCACTGACGGACGAGGTTAAATGCTGGTTGCCTCTTTCTTGAAAGTCAAAGTCAAATCATTTATGTCAAAAAGGCACTAGAAAAGCATTTTTGAACATCAAAATGAACAAGAAATAGAATTGGAGGATGGGGAGTAACCTTCGTCCTATAATAGGTGAGCTACTGTCGCTACCTTATGCCTTTTAACATACCTTCATCTTCTGCCAATCCAGTTCGTTTCTAGCCCTCTGCGTATCATAGATGCGTCTGCGCAGCATGTAATTAGTGACGTCAGTTTGAGCTCTTAAGGCATTTCTAGCACGACCTCGAGCCACGAAGAGTGACTCACGAAGACGTAAAGTATCTTGAAGTTCGTTGATTGCCATCTGTTTTGTTGCTTCACATTTGTCTAGCCATTGCTGGTTGGTTATCATTCTAGAAGAGATAATATTATTATTACAGTAAAAGGTTGCAGCAGTGATAGCCTAGTGGTATGACCGTCGGACTGCCAAGTCTTAGGTCTCGAGTTGGAACCCAAGGCACGCACCTCTGACTTTTCAGATTCATGTGCGTATTGTATAATTACTCGGCGAAACTCTTCGGTTAAATTAACTTCATATATGTTAGAGCCTCAAAGACATTTCTTTCAAAGCAACTTTGCATCTCGCCTGTTACAACAAAGTGCGCTTAGTTGTAGACTGGTAGATACAATACCAGGCTAGTTTTGAACCAGAAATTTGCTTACTAACATTTTCCATCAGTAAAAACCTCTAGTTTTTTTCTGTAGTTTTCTTCATAAACATTTATTTAAGTGTTATTAAATAAAGTAGTTCAAAACTCAACTCGGTAAGTAGTGCAGAAAAGCATCAACACTTAGCGAACTAAGTGCCATTTAGGTGCCAACGCCTATACAAGAAAAAACACATAATGAGAGGCAAAGTAGCATCGCTTAGAGACTCCTCATATCTTGTGTTATTAATGAGACTAGAATGTTGAGCCTTTTAACTCAGGCCCAGGTGCAACAAGACACGGGGGAGTATCATAACTTCTAACAAATTTAATTGTTTAGAAGTACCAAGTTTAAAGTTCCTCCGTTGTTTTCAAGGGGACTGTTTGTAAGTTATCTTGGCTCAGTTTGCTTGGTTAGAAGTAATTATGTATAGATGCTATTAGAGTAACTAAGCTAATGATTATGTTACCATGAGACTCAGTTCCAAAGATATTAGAAAGAAATGAGAAAATCAAAATAAGTAAAAAACACGAGTTTTCCAAGCGGGTTAAAATAGTTCACAAATCGAAGGATAAAAGAATAAACTATATCAACAATATGTGTATTCATCAGGCAATCGTCATTGTTCAACGTTAGTTGATCTGCTCAAAGCACATCACTATCTTGTCGTAAATAAAGTATCGTTCTGTGATTTTCTTTGCTTAGATCCCTCTCTTGCAAACAATCACATTATTGGTTTTTTTTTTGTTCTATTATCCTACTCTATTCCACTGCTAAGCTAAGGCCTAGCCCAGATCCTTCAAGGCATCCTTTTCTAGGAGTCACTTCGAAACAACCGCGCGCTAGGCCGTCTCGCCACCCTGCACCCTTTCCCCAGGCGGTCACTGTGCCTTCGGCTGACTAGTATTGTACCAAGTACATATATTTAAAACGATCTAAGCACATTATTTTACTTTTTTTTTAAAGATGTATCTACATAACAAAGAGCATTCTATTCTAGGCCTGGATATAATTTTGACGGTACAAGTTCTATTTGGGCATCTAAAAACATTATGTCGTATGCTATCTAAGGCGTCAAACACACAGAAACGGCGTAAGGTGAAGGCGCGGCACAGGCGCACACATTTTGTATGAAAACGATTAGAAGCGGCATCATGCCTGTGTACAAAATGTACGTGCCTTTGCCGCGCCTTTTCTGTGTGTTTCACGCCTAAGTAGGGTTCCATTTAATTCATTATTTTATGAACTTCTTTAACTTAATCAAAAGTTTGACTTATCCGTATCATGACATTTTGTCCCCGAGGCATCCTGACTTGGACAACTCGATCCGAAGTTATCTCAAGTTGGAGTTGTTGGGGTCGAGTTGTTGGGGTCAAGTTGTTAGGGTCGAGTTGTTAGGGTAGAGTTTTCGGGGTCGAGTTGTCGGGGTCAACATGTCGCGGATAGAGTTATCCTGGTCTAGTTACCTGGGGTCGACTTGTCATGGGGTCGAGTTGTTTTCAAATCGGCTTATTATACTTCATTGAATTATTTTTAGTTCATAATTAACAAAAAGACTCGCTTACCTCTTGGGAGTTTTCAAGGAGTCAGTCTTATAGGTGATATTGGCACAGTCCTTGTCCAAGTTCAACATGTCCTTATCAATCTGAAGTGCTTCGTTCTTATCATTCAAATCTAATTGGAGTTTGAACTTCACCACCTCCAACTTGTTGATTTTTTCCCAAGCGGATTGGCATCTGTCTATTAGCATTTTTTTGTTGCTTTCTGTTACACAGAGTTCCTGAAATTATTTTATTATTATTGTTTGTACATTTTTACAGACCGATGAAACCAGCATGCCGGGGCCGGGCGCGAGAGGTCGCCGCCAATCGACTCTACGAGGACAAACCGGCCTGGCCCATTATACCTGAGAGATATTCTCAACAGCGTGTGAAGCTAAGTCAGAGGCCCATGGTCAGCATAAAAACTCTGACACCAGGTCAGTCACTAACGTCACGAAAGAAGATGTCTTTCTTTCCAAGGTAGTTCTGTATGCCTGCCTGTATAGAACCTTCAAAATATGAAATACAAACGACAGCGAAATTCCTGTTTGTCCAACTGCAGCAAATACGTATTGTAACTAGTTAAGCCAAGCACACAGCTGCCAGCTAATTGGGCTGACAAGTGGACTTAACAATCAGCAAATAATGTAGGCACCTATTGTATTTCAACCTTAGTATTTAGCACACAATGCTCGTGGAAAATCTCCGATGTTAATGTCTTGAGTCTAGAAATTTATACCTAGAGATTACAAGGGTAATATTTTTGAAGATGTCAATAGCATCGTTAATTTCTTTTGTTTGAGGAGTTGACTTCCAGGGAAAATAGGCCAATATAACATCTCTTCCCAGTCGGTCAACGTTAATATGGCAAAATTGGAATCCTTACTAAAACTCCAATAATGTAACAATTTCCGAAATCCACGCGGTCGAAGCCGGGGGCAGATGCTAGTATTTTATAAGATTTGATTTATTTATTGACTAGCTTCTGCCCGCGACTTCGTACGCGTATCCTGTTGCTTATGCCAGCGACAAAGGGGTCGTCAAAATCAAAGATCTGAATCACGATCAGCAGTCAGTCGCGCATCACGTTCCCCACTTGTCTCTAGAGACCTAGAAGTCGATGCGTAGATACGCTTGGAACTCAAGCGTAATTCTCTATCCGTGAACGTCTCCGATTCGCGAGACAATGCATGACTTGCACGATCAGCGGTCAGTCGCGTATCACGTTCCCCACTTGTCTCTAGAGACCTAGAACTCGATGCGTAGATACGCTTGGAACTCAAGCGTAATTCTCTATCCATGAACGTCTCCGATTCGCGAGACAAAGCATAACTTGCACGATCAGCGGTCAGTCGCGCATCATATTCTTCACTGGTCTCTTAGAGACCTGGATGTAGATGTGTAAATACGCTGAGAAGGCAGGCGTGCTTCGCGATCCGAAGAGGTTTCCACGGAGCGAGTTGCAGCCGGATGTTTTCGAACAGCATCAAGTTTCTCGTGACGCTCTTTCGTAGATTCTTGGGATCTTATGGTCTTCAATCTTTTAGCTCTTTTGGAACATTGGGAAAGATTTGACCTCTTTCTAGGCATGGTTATAGTTATATTGTAAATATAAGTGATCAAATTAAAATCTAAGGGACTGCTCCCCTGCGTTATCGGGTAGGCTACTGTCACGAAGATAAATAGAAAAGGAAATTAAACACTCAAATAACATAATTCCGAAGGCATATTTAGTTGGTAAAATAAAAAAATAAATTGGAGTTTTGGCCAGCAGAGTCAAATTTTCAATGATATAAGTAGATACCATAGTCAGCGAAAATCAGTCCTAAACTGTTACCGCCTTCACCGCGTGGAAATACTCCCAGCTTATGTTACTTTATAATTATACATTGAAATGAGTGATAGCTTTGATTTCCACATCAGATGTTTCTGATCTTCGATTTTTTTAAGTCAATAGGAAATGACCATCAGACCGAACAACTTTTGCTAAGACGTCATTCCTATATGTGTTATACGTGTAGCTGGGCTCTTGGAGTTCTACAACAGGTGTTCCAGATCTTCGATTTTTATAAATCAACAGAAAGTGCTCATCAGATTGGACAACTTTTGCTAAGACGTCATTCCTATATATGTTATAGTGTAGCTGGGCTCTTGGAATTCCACAACAGGTGTTCCAGATCTTAAATTTTTATACGTCAACAGAAAGTGCTTATCAGGCTGAACAACTTTTGCTAAGACGTCATTCCAATATCTGTTATAGTGTAGCTGGGCTCTTGGAGTTCCACATCAGGTGTTCCAGATCTTCAAATTTATTCTCTCAGCAGAAAATGCTCATCACGCGGAACAATTTTTGCTACGGTATTATTTTTGTATCTCTTATAGTTTAGCTGGTCAGTTGCGGTTCTGCATCAGGTGTTCAAGTTTCCAAGATAAATTATAGTCTATTTGTTGCCTAGACTTAATACCTACAGAACAAACAAAAAATCATTCAAATCCGTCCAGTAGTTCCGAAGATTAGCGTGTACAAACAAACAGACATACAAACAAACAGACCGAATTTTTTTTTGGACCCCCCTCAATCATTATTTTTTAATATATTCAATGTACAGACACAGTTTTTTTACCGTTTTATTATAGATAGATTTAGAAAAAGAACCTAACCTACAAACCCTTTTTTTTTTTTTTTTTAAGGCTGGGAAATCATCCAATGACTGCTCCCGCTCTGGGTGGAGCGGAAGGGAGTGTCAGACTCTTACTGACTAAAACCCATCCATGTTCCTTCCGTAGCCCTTTATGTTCCGGGGTAGCGGTAACCCTTTCGGACAATCCCGTTTACCCGGCAGGCTTGGCCCTGAGGGGCCCCTTCATATGCTGACATCTCTTTGAGGCGCGCGTGGAACATATACGCGCCGTACGGCACGGGTCTGGTGCTGATCGGACGGTTTGTCACCCATTACTCACCGTCCGCAGGCCCGCGCCTACGAACCTACAAACCCTAAAATATAAATAAATGAAATATGCAAACAGTCAGTATTCAAGTGAATCGCAATAATCGAATGCAACTATACGCCTATACTCTCCAGGATACGTGCGTTCGCTACGAATAACTGAATTCTTACGGCAGCGGCGTGTTTTTCTTTTTTGAAAATAGCATCTTGCAGTTCAACCATAGGGTTGTATACTGCTTAACCGGACTTGCATGTGGATGCCACAAAAGAATTGTAGCCTCCAGGCAGGGCTTATAAAAACTTACAAACTAAGCGACTACACGCTAAGGGCACCCCCCCTGTGGGGTACTGACCTCGGCTTAGGGCGTCGCTGGGGCAGGACAGCAAGGGACAGCTGTATCGGGGGTAACAGCGGCGCAGCTCTCAGCGCGCTTTATATAGCCACGGACGCGCAGGCGCGATGCGTATAATACTCTGATAGAATACCTTAACAAATGTTTGCCGTGATTCTTTAAATTGACATAACTTTTTTATTTATGAACCGATTGACATGAAATGTTAAGTGAAGCATACTACAATATATAAGTGAAAACCGTATCTAAATCGTATAAGCCGTTTCTGATATTAGCGTGCACAAACCCACAGACAAACAGACAAAAAAAATTAATTACAATTTCGGGTTCAGCATCGATGTAATAACAACCCCTGCTACTTTTTTTTTTATATATTTCTATTGTACAGACACCACTTTTCTAAAAATTTATTATATGTATAGAAGATTTACACAGAGTCTCCTCTGGATAAATGGGGTAGGTTATAATTAACTAGCGACCCGCTGTTGCTTCGCACGGTTTTTTGACAGTTCAAGGATGGGAAATCATCAACTGGTTCCCCCCCCCCCCCTGTGGGTGGAGCGGAAGGGAGTGTCAGACTCTTACTGACTCAAACCCAATCCTGTTCCTTCCATAGCGTTCTTTATGTGTTCTGGGGTAGCGGTAATCCTTTCGGACTATCCCGCTGAACGTTACTTATCAACTTGACAAAACATTCAGATTTGTTTATTAGATGTAAGTTTTAAATGTATTATTCATTGTGTGAATACCTTGCGGAATAAATTCTATAAATAATGGTGAAAACCTGGCTTCAAGAACTACTAACTATTTTCGAAGTACAAAGCGCAGACACGAAAAGCGACAATTATGTATATAAGGTCGAAATTGCGAAAAAAATATAAGCGGTTCCATACATTTTATTGAGTTTCGTGTGCATAAATGTATGGAACAGCTCATATTTTTTTCGTGATTTCTAGGTTGATCCCATAGTAAAAGTTGTTCGTAACGACGAGAGTACAATGCTCCCACGAAATTCTTACAGGTAATTTTTTAACACATCATTATATAATGGATGAAATTATCTACTTTACCTTTTTCAGTTCAGTATCAGCGTGATCGTAAGTCAATTCCGCGCTTCTCCTTCCATCTCTGTTAGACAGACATTCCGAGCAGACAAGCAGAGGGAGATTCAGCTGTTCCAACTCCCTCTCTGTTGAAGCCTTCTCTTCTTTAAGGCCGGCCATCTCGCGGTCCAGAAGATCAAGCAGATCCTGGAGTGTAGACCTCCATTGTTCGATCTCATAGACTCTGGAATTTAAAAAAAATGAAAAATATAATATATTGCAATTTATATTGACGTGTTCTTGTTCCTAAGTTACAAAGGTCCCTTTGTCACTTAGGAACAACATCACGTCAATTTTATTTTAATTTTTTTCTTAATAGGATGATATAAAAACCAACTGTTTTTGCTGACATTAATATACAGATTAAATTGGTATTCCTTCCTTCCTTTAATTTACTTTTTTTCATTTCCCAGTATTTAGTCACGAAATATTTTCTCAAAACTCCTCAGTATAGTAAGTACTTTTTAAAAATTATGTGATAATCGAATTAATTAACCTTGAGCTGACTTCAAAGCTATCGAACATTAAATTACCCTCACCTGGCGCTAAGGCGGTTGTTGTTGTGATAGCTGTCCCAGTTTGTCTTGATGTGGGTCTCGTTGCGAAGCTGGTGCGCGCTGTGGCGTAGGTCGAACGCATCTGCTCGTCGGGTGTCGGACGAAACCTGTTGTTAGAAATTTAATTTAAAATAGGTATACCTAATCTGTTCCAAAAGGAATCGTAAAAAGTATCCTATTCAGGTTCTCTGTTCAATTATTATGAAATCACTCAAAGGAATAAGTATCTAACACATAAATCTGTATTTAGAACAAAAATAGAAATTAACCTCAATCACTAATAAATAACATCTGTATGGTAATATTCAATGAATAATTCGGGTTTAGGTATTCAAATCAAACTAAAACGGTCAAATTGTAAGTTGCACTACAAGCCGGTATAGAATACCCAGGTAGGTACGTGTTTTGATTAATTTGTTTACGTTTTCCTCAGCGATTTTTTGAACAGATCGTAGTTGGTTTGTGGAAATTGTGACGCTCTTTGATCATCGAGTTTAGGGATCCTATTAACGCTTTTTGGGCACAAACATACTTTAAAAGTACTTAAAAATACCTTTGCTTCAATTTAATAGGTACCCCCCCCACGTAAAGAGTTTTAATAGATTCAACGTTGCTTACATATTTTCGAACTTTCGACTTTAGTAAGTAGTTCGGGTATCAACAATAGCCAATAGTTCACCCTTGAGTACTCTCAAAGCATAATGTGAGCCAGATTTTAGTTTCGAATAAATATTAACGCCATACTTGAGAACCGTAAGCTTGCATAGTTTCGACTTACAATACTATCAACCCACTCAACAAACAAGTTCTATGAATGTTGCTTCGAGAGCCAAGGGTAAGGATATGGCCAGTTATAAATGTGTAGCCTCCGTCCCTCCTCATGTTAAGCTGTCACGCTAACGTTGTTCTTCACCCCAAAACTTTGACACAGGGAAATTGTGGAACTAAGGATGACTTGTAAAAGCAATCGGTCATCAGAGCCGGCCCTACTCCCTCGTTTCCTGGTAAAAAGCGCGGTTGTATGTTAGTAATGTAACAAGAGTCGTCATACAGTATGTGTGACGCCTATCAATGTTTTCATAGCAATATTTTGCGTCTGTGCGTTATGATGATTCTTGTTTTGAAAAGGGAAAATGTTTATGCAGGATCATTTAAATTATTACACAGCTCTACCGAATTTTTTTTTTTTTGTTGCCCTGTTTATCTTCGCATATTTTTACGTTTTCAAGTGCCCAGATTACAAATATATTTATGAAAGTTCACAATATGCTCGTATTTTTATGATTTTGACCTTTCTTATCTTATAATCTGTTATTTTGTTTTTTGATTTTTGTAATGTAAAAAAAACAGAGCAAATCTTACAAAATTATTGATAGTTTCATGAATTGTGTGCTTAAATAGTAGACCCCAAAATCGTTTTCATATCTAGGGCAACAAAACGAATGTAGACCCGTGTTGTGTTATACGAGGACTTCGAAATTGATGCAATGTCAAACACCTGTCAATCAATACATAGGATCTATGGATAGGTATTGTTTGGAACTTTGGATTTGGATCAATGAAAAGTTGGAACATACCTCCAACGGACTTTATCGATAGATATTTGATTGTTCATGAATATTGGTAGGCTCTCCAGACAGTTTCGAGTGCCGTAGAGGTAGAGACATTATAAAACTTTTTTAATTTATGTAACCAACTGCCATGAAATATTAGATCGAAGAGATTGTGTTTATGAAATGTTCGTAATAGGTTAATGGTAGGAGCTTCTATAAAAGCGATTCCTGTGAATTATTAGTGTTGTGTTTTGGGAATATTATAGATCCTCTCCGAATTAAATGAATTTGGTTCGATTAGCAATACAACATGAGTGATGTAACCCAGTTTTTGTAAACATATTTTGATTTGAAAGAGTGTCCATGGAGTTTCTTGCCCGTTCTTCTCCATAGGTACCTACTGCTTTGGAATGGGCAACTAGCTTCATCTTTCTGACTGACCGACCTCTTTTTTTTTTTTTTTTTAAGGCTGGGACATGACAATTCAAAAGTGCCTGTAATTGGTTTATTTGAAATAAATGCTTTGAGTTTGAGTTTGAATAGGTATACCCGCCTGTTTGAATTGTAGGTACTTCTAGGAATCAATTGGATACATCGTTAAACCTCCTTAATTATACTATTATTGTAATTTTACACGTAAAATAACATGATGTTAAGTACGTTTAACGTAAATTACGTACGTATTTATAATGTTAGAAATAATTAACGATTTCACCGACCCAATCGTTATTTCGAAATAAACTAGTTATTTCACTATAAATACAAAGCAATGTATTTATTTAGCAACCAATTACATTGAAGATATAATTCTAAATGCAGTAACTTTGACATTGTTTACACAATAACACTATTTAGTCAGTATTTATCTAACCTCTATAAAGCATACAAAATCGCTCCCCGCCGTCTGTCCGTCTTTCTTTAAAGTATTTTCTTTAATTGGGACTATTTGGCAGTTTGGGGTAGCCTGGTGTGCTGGCGTCTGTACGTAGTACCGTCGGTACCTACTTATGTAAACTTGAGTCGTTGGTAAAACTTAACGTTTCGTTATAATATAAAGAACCAGCTAATTGGTGTCAAAAATGTTCACTCAGACACTGTGACCATAATTCTAGCTTTTATTTTGTCAGTGCCTCAACATTTCTGGGGAGAACTCAAATAAAGTTTATAACTGGGGCTACGCTGTAATTTGTTACTCATTATTGCTCCAGTGTGATGAGAGAGATAAATGGAGATCAACAGGATGAATAGCACTATCACTTTTTTACAACGCAACAATATTATGACTATCAAGTCATAGTATCCGTCCCGTATACGCATTATCTACTCGGCAAAATATTTTTTAAATAATCGTTAGGCACACCAGGAAATAATAGGGATTAAAAAAGTGATAGTGTTATTCTTCCGGTCATAATGGTACATTGTAGGGCATTGATGCTATCAATATCTGACGCGCTCGAGTATATTGTTTATGCAACAGTATTTTTTTACATATCATTTGAAAATCTATTGCCACTTCCCCGACCGATGAAAAGGTATACATCTATATAAACAAAAATCAATTGCTGTTCGTTAGGGTCGCTAAAACTCGAGAACGGCTGGGCCGATTTAGCTGATTTTGGTGTTGAAATGTTTGTCGTAGTCCAGGGAAGGTTTAAGAGGAGAAAAGTCAGATGGGTAGGTAGTGTAGGTAGGTAAGGTAGGTAGGTAGAACAAGAGGACAACAAGACAACGTCTGTCGGGTCAGCTAGTTATATAATTATTTTTGTCTTTTTATCATCTAAGCTTTGCAACACAATAGGTATGACGCTCGAGTCAATCCTCATTTAGCATCGTGGGCTTTGCTACTATATGCTAAGGACAGAAAAGAAGATTCAATAGAAAACTTATTTCCATACCTGCAAGCCGTATAGTCGCGCATCCCAATCGGCCAAACTAAGATGCGGTAAGGGCTTCTCAAACGTCACAACGGATTGCATTTTTATTTATTTATATCATTCAGTAGGTAAAAGATTGAAAATAATTTATAAAATTTGAATAAAAGCATCAGGACTGCCAACGTGTACGTCAAAATTAGGTCGTGGCGAACTCATAGCAGTGTTCGAATTTTAAAATAGTTTGTCTTTTATTTGCGGCCAGTCCATAAGCAAAAACAATAAACGAATAGATTTAAACCTTTTGTTCAAATTTTATCATTTTTAAAATTCACTGCATTTTTATTTGGATACCTTAGAGCATGCTCTAAGTTGGATACCTACAGTTCTCTCTCTTTTATTTTTTTTTTCTTTATTTTTTTTATTTACGCTTCAATGTTTTAATTGGTATATTGAACGTCTGCTAGATGACATGTGGCAAATAATTCACTTAATGTGATGTGTTTCGTTATGTTAAATTATTCTCTTCTAGTTTGAATTAATAGTTTTGATTTTGATTTCATGCTACCTTTTGCATTTTACCTACAAGCTATGTAAAAGTAGGTACCGAGATCCAATTTTTTATTAAAATGTTTAAGTACATTTTTCGCAAATGTGGTAAAACTCACGGAAACTGACACAGAGTAATCATTGTTAAGTACGGTATAAAGCAAGATTCCTCACATAACCACAAGAGATTTTCTTAACAAACAATTATACTAAAAGCCTCAGATCCCCTAAAGCCACATATGCAGACTACGCAATCACATTATCGAGTTAACAACATTGTAATTTCAAAGGTAAACCGCTTCGTAATAACAATTTGAACAACCGGAATCTCCAATTCACAAGGCCTAATGCCCAATGAGAATCCTTTAAGGATTTTTTATAGGGAATAAAGAACTTGTTTGAGCGGTAAAGGGTGCAAAAAGAGTACAAGGCGTAATGCTGATTACAAGTTTTGTATCGTAGCTTTGAAGCACTTTTTTTATACTCTTTGTTCCGTCTATGCTCAAGACAAGTCAAGTAAAACCTGCATAGGTAAACAGAGGTCCCAGCAGGAACGCGTGTCGCAAACTTAACACAAATTCGATTTTTGAATTGAAAATAGAATTATCCTATTCTATGTTCCTTAGCCGTTTGAGAGCGGTGGTGATGAAATAATTCAAACTCAAACTCCAACTCACAGCATTCATTTCAAATAAGTAAATCAATTACAGGCACTTTTGAATTGTCAAGGGGTCGATCAGTCAGAAAAATGAAGCTAGTTGCCTATTCCAAAGCAGTAGGTACCTATGGAGAAGAACGAGCTAGAAACTCTATGTACTCTTTTAAATCAAAATATGGTTTCATAAAATTTACTCAAAGACAAGTGAGTTTCAAGATTCAAACCTACGACCACTGGGCCACCGCTGCGGTAAACATCGCGAGGAAAGTGGTATGTCCTAGAACTTTTTAGAGTTTTGTGTGTTTGTCTGTATCCATACTAATATTATAAATGCGAAAGTAACTCTGTCTGTCTGTCTGTTACCTTTTCACGCCTAAACCACCCAACCGATTTTGCTGAAATTTGGTATGTAGATAGTTTGCATTCATGAGAAGGACAAAGGCATATTTTTTTTTTTTTTTTTAGGTAGGGTAGGTAGGGTAGGTAGGGTAGGTAGGGTAGGTAGGGTAGGTAGGGTAGGTAGGGTAGGTAGGGTAGGTAGGGTAGGTAGGGTAGGTAGGGTAGGTAGGGTAGGTAGGGTAGGTAGGGTAGGTAGGGTAGGTAGGGTAGGTAGGGTAGGTAGGGTAGGTAGGGTAGGTAGGGTAGGTAGGGTAGGTAGGGTAGGTAGGGTAGGTAGGGTGGGTAGGTAGGGTAGGTAGGGTAGGTAGGGTAGGTAGGGTAGGTAGGGTAGGTAGGGTAGGTAGGGTAGGTAGGGTAGGTAGGGTAGGTAGGGTAGGTAGGGTAGGTAGGGTAGATAGGGTAGGTAGGGTAGGTAGGGTAGGTAGGGTAGGTAGGGTAGGTAGGGTAGGTAGGGTAGGTAGGGTAGGTAGGGTAGGTAAGGTAGGTATCATAGTTAAGACAGGACAACGTCTGTCGGGTCAGCTAGTATATGTATAAAATGAAACCGTGACTGACTGACTGATCTATCAACACATAGCTCGAACCATTGAAAGGATGGAGCTGATATTTTGCCTACAAATAGTAATAATCTCGTAGGCATCCGCTATTCTACATGAACGAAATTGCGAGTAGAATCTAGTACGTAATTAACCTGAAATTTCCAAGCAAATTAAATCTTCTTTCTTTTTCGTGTGGTAAGTAATTAACTTGGTGTCAGAGTTTCTAAGCTGCCCATGGGCCTCTGACTTAGCTTCACATGCTGTTGAGAAATATCTCTTAGACTTGCTGGTTTTCTCACGATGTTTTCCTTCACCGTTTTATAAGCAAGTGATAACCCAAATCCAATACAATACTATTTCAGTTCAACATAAGTATCTACAGTTAAATGAATCAAACAGCAAATCAGTACACAGTTAAATCACTCATTACAATATGAACTTGTTTGTAACCAAGACTTATGGCCGCATGACTTGTGAACTCGTTATTTAGTTATGTGTGTCAATTCAGTTCGTTCAACGTTTGTTTAATTAATTTATACTGAGATGTGCGGTTTACAACGCAATGGGAAGTTATCCTGACGCGGTTTGCGATTTGTTGAACGCAACGTTCGTACTTTTTACAATACCTACCAAAGCAAAGAGGATTCCATCATGCACGACCGGTTGATTGGCAACAATATGTACAATATAATAACAATCAATCTGCCTAGTCTTTTCCCAACTATGTTGTGGTCAGCTTCCAGTCTTACCGGATGCAGCTGAATACCTGCCTAGCTGACCTCCACAACAGAGATCCTAAAAAACTTCTTTTTTCTAAATACTGAACAGTTTCACTACCCAGTGCGTAGCTCACGTTTGTACTAGACGCTTGACGCTATCCCTAACTGTAAAATTTTCCCAATTGAAAATGAACCTTATGCTTTTTTAGTAAAGTTGAAAAACTATCAAAGAAATTTGACAGATAGGGGTAACTTGATGTGCTGGCCTCTGTACTACTAGTATCCACAATACCAGAGCGAGATCACGTCTTGTTTGATTAATAATGGTCTGACTCTACTTTCTCTATGACTTTGCTTAATTAAATGGCGGTTAGAACCACGTTATTTGTTCTTGACGATAATTTTATTGTTGTTGTGTAAACAAAAACATAACATAAATTAAGAATATTCTGCCATTTGTTCAACTGTTACAGTTACAGTTGAACAAATGGCAGAATATTCTTAATTTATGTTATGTTTTTGTTTGTGTATATGCAGTTTATTTTGAACTTGGAAATGTTAATTAAGTCTAGGTACGATCTTTTTCGAGAAATCCTCAACTGGTTGATCGACTCTTCACGTGACCACATGGCTGGCATATTTTTTCCCAAAGGATTAGCATTGCCATACAAAGTGGCAATGCTGCCAGCCTTTTGGGCGCATTTCCTGTTAACAGCAATGCGGACATATTTTTTGAAACCCGTAGGTTATTATCTTGTCTTTTTAATTATAAGTATGTATTTGACATAATTATTATTTCATATACCTATGTATATACAGAGATATTAGAACCACCCCCTAAACCCCGGTAGTAAAATATATCCCTACTTACGTTTGACACCGAACATTTAGAAGTCGAGAAAATTCGTTGTAAAGTCATTAAACAAAACGTACAGAAGTTATCAAATAAAACAAAAGAAAAACAACTTTCATGTTACGCTAAAAGTTTTACAGCGAAACGAAAAATTGTTCAGTACGCAATTCGCAATCGGATCTTCACTCCGCTTTTTTTTTTACAAAAAATCTGAATTCCCTAAGTGATTACATATTGCAAACAAACGTTCTAAGCCTTTAAAAGGTTTCCAACAATATTTTTTAAGTTTTTTTTTGTGAAGAAAATACCTATTTTTATTTTAGCATTCTTTCATAACAGACTATTCTGTAAATAGACTTTACATATAAGCTGAAATTACACAGATACTATTTACTTTTATGTCTAAATAAATAGGTACCAAGTACTAATTAAGATGCTTACACAAAAGCTACCTAAATGTGGTTGTTATATTAGTATATTCTGCTGTTTTACGACTTCGACACGAAGTCGCGGGCAGCAGCCAGTGGCTAAGTAAATACGTAGTCTAAAATTACTAATTCAATGCCTAGACAATAGCTACCCTTTAGAGGACATAGCCTATAATTTCCAGAGAAAGGTGTATAATAGACTTCAAAATAATCCATTCTAATTATAAATAATTGTATCGAGCCAATGAAAATCCATTCGATACATTGACCAATCGGGGTTCAACAAAGACGATTTCAAACAGCTATTTGCACGTGCCAAGTTAATCAATGGCTGCTTTTGAACTTTTGCAATGAAGCCTTAAAAAGGGAAAGGAAATTGGTTTACAAAAAAAATTGGACCCTGCATACTAACTTTTTAATATGATAAAGATGAAATTCGGTCGCTGTGCTGCTAATCATGGTGGATTGTGTTAGAATGTTTTTCTGAACTCAATGTTACGCTTGTTTCCGAAGGGAAGCAAACGCGTTCTTTAGGCGTTTTTAAACGAAATGCTTCTTATCTGTACCTACCTATTTTAGGAACAATTTCTTGTTTTGTGTGACTACGATGCTCCCGTTTAGTTCAGTAGCTATTCCAACAAAAGTATTTACTTTCTAGTACATATATTTGAAAAATAAAACACACTCATTATGATTATGATTGCTGAAAAATCCTTTTGGGGGCCACCAGCACCTCAAAGAGCAGTATTATTTCAATATTGTTTTCGTGTAAGAAAAAGATCCGTGCCGAACGGCGCGTTCGTGTTGCACGCGCGTCTGAAAGAGATGTCAGTGGGATTGTCCGAAAGGGTTACTGATACCCTGGAACATAAAGGGCTAAGGAAAGACACTTCTTTCCGCTCCCAGAGCATTTCCCAAAAAAAGTGTAAGAAAGAGATGAAGTTAGGAGGTATAACTTCATCTATTTCCAATGTTAAGTAACATTAAAATAATTAATTGGCCCAAGAGCTTACCATTAGTTTATAACCAGGGAGAAAAATAGGTAACATTTTCAGTTTAATCGAAAATTTTGTTTATTTATTCAAACTTAATTAATAAAAGTACAAAGACGGACTTAATTTATTTTAGGCATTTTCCATCAGTCAACCAAGAACGGTGAAGTGATTAGACGGCAGGAGGAGCCATGATAGACAAAAAAATAGAATACATCATTACGAATTATGATTAATTAAAACATGTATGTATAGAAGTACCTACATATGTACATTTCCTGTTGACAGCGATGTGGACGAATTTTTTTATGCTCTTTGCTTATTATACATATTATTTCTGTACATATTATTATGGAAATTCAGTGCATAAATCAACTTGTGATTTTTAACAATTTGACAGCACCGCAGCAAGGCGCAATGGGCCCGCAAGGTGGACTACCGTTACCGCCCACTCCCTCTCACAAAGATTAGACCTTAGTCCCAGCTGTGGTATCATTATAGGCTGATAATACTGTAACAACTTACCGATACCATCACCACGGTTGTTCGGTACCATATTATAAACGCTAAAACTTTCCAATTTATCTGAAAAACAAACTGTAAACATCGACTGCATTCATGTTAACTTGGCGCCTTATCTAGAAAAAACAAAGATAAACCCTCGCCAATAGTTCGGACACCAGTAACAGTTATACGTGTTTACAGGCGATACGGTCACAAGTGTTATCACCCCGCCTTTGGGGTACGAATTGGGACGAGGAGCTGTAGAGCGCCACATATCCATGCACTAAAAAAAAACTATATTAAGGAAGATTTGACATTTAATATCTGAAAATCAGACTAGAAAACTAGCTTACCACTTCAAGTCATCATCATGATCTAGTCGTCGTTTATGCCTGGGTTAAAATAAATAGTTATTTGTTATGCAAGGCTGCAAAGTTGATATTTCGCGCGAGTACTTATATTGAAACCTGAGTAAGCGAAGGATTCTAGGGTTGAACCATGAGCGAAGCGAATGGTTCAAATATAGAATCCTGAGCGTAACGAAGGTTTCAAAGGTACGAGCCGCAGAAAAGCTTTGCTGCCGAGCGCAACACACAATTTTTCACCTCACTACAGCGAGGAAACTGCTAGGTGCAAGAAAACAGGTGTTATATGTTGAGTTTTATTTTGTTCGAGCGTCTCAGATACATTGACTCATGTGAAGAAAATAACAGATACTTGGCAATGTATCTTATGAGTTACATAGAATATCTCCAAAATTAAATACCCTGTATTTTGTTCTATATCCTACTTGTCCTCTAAGGAGAATGAAAGAAAAAAACTAATTTAATACAAATAACTAACTAATTTAATTTAATACATATTTATTTTTGCCAAGCAAAGGATTAAATAACATATTATATTAGTATTTATTTTATTTAAAAAATTTAACTTAAGTTACTACACAATTGGGTATTTGACAGGTTAGTATTTTTATGGCATATTCAAATGTGACGTCACAGATTTTTTTAATCAAATGGAATACTTAATAACATTAATTCCAATTTTACAATTATATCCTCGCAAAATATTTAAATTCTGTACTGTGATGGAAGTTTTTAAGGTGAGCGGTATTACTTAATATTTTATTTTAGACCGTGTCATGCATTTTCAGTGGACTGGCAGTATAGAAAATTGTTAAATAGAAAGGTTCGAATTTTAAAAACTCTTTCCACGTTAGAGAGCAAAAAGCGATTTTCGGCTCAGATTTCGAATGACAAACAGACTCTTTCCGAGCCTGTGAGGTGAAAAGATAATTATTTAGTTCGTCAGTCAGATAATAAAAATATTAGACACGTATTTTTTTTTGACAATGTTATCTCGCAGTTCAACCATGGGGTTTTCTACTGCTTAATCGGACTTGCCTGTGGATGCCACAAAAAAATTGTAACCTCCAGCCAGGGCACACGTATTTTTTGCTTAATTACAATTATTAATAAACAAATGACTTGGGGATTGGAAGCTCGATTCTCGGCAACACTCATCCAGCTGCTACCAGCCACCCTGCGAAGATCGTATAAACCTCAAGTGACTATCTTGTATACCATGAGATGGATTAGACTAACATTACGTAAAAAAAGATGGCGTCATTAGTTCAGATTTTAGAAAGTTGTAGCACTCTACCAGGGGGCTTAGGCAAAATAACAATTTAAAAACGATAACGAAGAAAAGACTAAAATGCATGGGATTGATATAAGCTGTGTTAAGTCACGTGGTCATTCGATCAAAAGAGGTACTATTATTGAGAGGGGCAAAGATAGAAGAAAATATAAATTTATCAGGATTTATGAATAAATATTATTCTTTCGAGAGGATTGGTTGTCACTAGCTTTGCTTCCTCGGCCTAGTTCTTGCTGAGAACTACAACAACACAGGACCTCGTAACATTCATACTCTAGAACCCGACCGACTTTCCCCTTTGTGGAAACTTTGCGGCCGGCTACTCATAGCTGAAACGCCTTCGGCATCGTGCGTAACTATAAATTTCCTTGCTAGTTCCTCGCTGACGCGTTCTGGCATCATGCCAACAGTTATATTACATGTAGACGAAGCGCTACTATTAATATTGATCGGGCCTGGGACTTTGTTTCGGGCTGCATCGGCCTTTGTGGCTTTTGCCTTTAGTCTATTTGGTTTGAGTGTCTGTGGGGATAAAGTTTTGGTTAAGTGCGAAAATTGCTTTGTTTTTTATTTTATTTATTTGGGAAAATAAACGGTTACACGTTAAAAGTATTAAGGCACAGAGTAAACGAACCGGATGTTTCACAATATTATAAAAACAAGTTATTTAAAGCGAAATAATTTGATAGGCGTTCCGCAGCATCGACCGCGTAAAGGTCGAAAATTATCTCACGGTAACGTAATAACAGGATAAAAAGTACCCAGGACATGTGCTTTCATTCAAATTCGCTCAGACGTTTCAGCGTGAAAGCGTAACAAACAAACAACCTCATTTTGGCATTTATAGTATGAATGTACAGACGCCAGCACATCAAGCTATCCCAAACTGTGAAATATTCCCAATTTAACATGAACCTTATTCTTTTGTAATAAAGTTGAACATCTATCAATTAAAGTTGACAGAATGGGGTAGCTAGAGGCCTCTGTAAAAAGTTTATATTTCGAAATTTGCGGCTTTAAGTTGTTTTGCCAGCCCACATAGGCTGTAATTTGATAAAGTAGGTATGTACATATTTCCGAAATACCTTCCGAAAAGACGTTTCCAAAGGTAAATTAGATTTGTTCAGCGGTGGTGACAGCTTGTACCAAAATCATGACAGTTCCGAAATCGCACCCGGTAAGTAGTTTCCAATTCTAAACACGTCCAGGGCTGAACTGTTCAATGTCAAAGAGTTTCTTGTTAATGGCATGACTATGGGGCATAACTTGTGCCGGTTTGCTCTGAAACTATTGACTCTGTGGATGATTGAGGTTTTACTATATTTAGGTAGTCAAAGATAAGTTATGAAATCGACCGTAATCTTGCGAAAATGACAGTAAAAAAAAACCGGTAAAGTATGTGTCGGACCACGTAAAATGAAAGGCGTAGTTGTGATGATTTTATCCTTAACTTATGATTGTAATTGAAAAACACGTTCCCCCATTTATTATACGACGCGGTCAATTCTCCAATTGGGTATTTGAAAGGTTAGTCAATAACGTTACTTTTATGAATTCTCAAAGCGCGGAATTTTTTCGTAATTTGTATGAAATATAACAGTGTGACATCAGATTTTTAGAATCAAATGGAATATTTATTAGCATTAAATGAAATTTTACAATTATGTATATCTTCGCATGATATTTAATTTCTGTACGGTGAAGGAAAATTTTAAGAAGAGCGGTCTTTTATCGATTTGATTTCATATTTTATTTTTGACCGTTTCAAATAGTCAATTGCGAATGTAAGCGTGTAATCGCATAAAAAAAAATGTTGAATAGAAATATAATCTTGGAGCTATTTAACTTAATTTTTTTTGCTATTTACCAATTTCTTATTGTTTAAACTTATTTTTCGATACTTTATGAACGTGAGTCTACCAACGTTACTGACTAATCTAAACACGACAAGAAAGTGATAGTCTGTATTAAAAACTTTTACTGTTAGGTTTGTAGGAGGAAAGCAAGTAATACTCATAGAAGTGGTTTACGCACTGACGCATTAATTCGAACTCTCCCATGACAACAAAGGGGGGTTTATCTCTGCCTGATATTTGACACATGTATTCACAAATCGCAGCTATGGCTGCGTTCATCATATACAACAATCCCTTCAACCTAGCGTTTGTCCAGAGTAGGCATTCGACGGCATGCGGCGCGAGCGCAGCGTTCTCACGTGCCCCAGCAGAGTCTGCGCTGCACATACGTTTATCAAACGCCTAAACTGCCGCTGGACAAACGCTAGATTCACTCTAGCCTTCAAACTCAAACTCAAAGCATTTATTTCAAATAAACCAATTACAGGCACTTTTGAATTGTCAAGGGGTCGGTCAGTCAGAAAGATGAAGCTAGTTGCCCATTCCAAAGCAGTAGGTACCTATGGAGAAGAACGGGCAAGAAACTCCATGGACACTCTTTTAAATCAAAATATGTTTACAAAAACTGTGTTACATCATTCATGTTGAAATTACACGTGAGAACGATGCAGAACTTAATAAAAGCGTCCATAATTACAAGTTTTAAAAAAACAATTCAAAATTATTTTAATTTTAAAACAACCGTGGCAGCTAAGAGGTGACC
The DNA here is from genome assembly GCA_951799385.1 of Hyppa rectilinea. NCBI lineage: Eukaryota > Metazoa > Arthropoda > Insecta > Lepidoptera > Noctuidae > Hyppa > Hyppa rectilinea. The sequence continues at coordinate 13,894,561 of OX637312.1, read as the reverse complement.
AGTCCCTACTGACGGCGCTCGTTCATGAACATGACACATGGATTAGCACCATTCAGCTCAACCATTTTGATGGGAGCTAAATGGTCCAACATACGCATCACCATCAGTGAGACATAAGCGAGATTGTCAGAAAGGGATACCGCTACCCCGGAACATAAAGGGCTAAGGAAGGAACATGGATGGGTTGTAGTCAGTAGAAGTCTGACACCTCCACCCAGAGCGGGAGGAGGCATTGGATGATTCCCCGACTCTCAAAAAAAAAAGGTTGGAAGGGATTACTTTTACAGAATGCGATGACAATCTTATGACCTAGTCACCCAGAATTTACCTTTTCAACAAATATTTCTCACATAAAAATACAGTCCGGTCAATAGAAAATCCAAGTAGATGCGATGTTCTACTTCTACGAACTAAAACTTTAAACTCCACACTGCAGTAAAAATCGTACAAAAGGCAAGTATTAACATAAAATCGATATTCGATATCTACATTTGAATACAAAAGTCTACGTACATAATATTTTATCATATGCTTCTATTTCACCTTTCATTTCTCTTCAAAGAAGAATAAACATATAGCGAAAATGGCATTTCATTATTACACCCAGCGAGTTCCATTTTGTATTTGATGTGAATGTTTTTTTTTCTACACTCTTTCAATGTTCGTTTCTATCATGTGATGTGTGTGGTTTCAGCATAAGTAATTTAGACTTGAAAATAAAAATTGAGTGTTTTTGTTTTCGCTTCGATAAAAAGCTGTTTACATAAATGAACCCTTTATTTTTAATAAAGCCAAAAATAATTAACACTTACATACTGTGATGCATATAGTATCAAGTATCGGTTTTCTTTTTATTACGTGTATGCATTTAAAAGTAAATAAACTTATTCGCTTTTCTTGAAAATAATGCATTATACTCGGGCCGCTTTTGTAAGGTTACGAGTTAAATTTTTGTCTCACTAAGAAGTACGCTGTTGGCTCTAAAGTTACGGAATACTATGACCCCGCTTGCCGCCACATTACGGCCGTAGTGTCAGCCCTCGTGATAGCGATAAACATCGTTACAGTGACGTCATTCGACGGTAAATTGCGGGCGCTATGTGGCGCCCACCGCACTCTTAGTAAACCCCAGCTTTAGGCTGCGAATCCACCAGAGATGTGCGAGGCATCTAGGCGATGTGTTAGGAAATAATCCACCGCAGCATGTGAAGCTAAGTCAGAGGCCCATGGGCGGCATAAAAATCTGACACTAGGTTAGTCACTAACCACACGGAAAGAAAGAAGAAGATCTACCAATAAGATCACTTCATTTTCATAACTAGTGCTGTTATTTGTCGCTCCGCAACCTCGCGCATCTCTAGTGGAAACGCAGCCTTATATACTTTTACTAGCTAGAATAGCGCGTTCAAACTAACAAACTCTTCCGCTTTATAATATTAGTATAGATAGAGCCCTGCAATGCAGTGTAAAGTTATAAGTCTGATATTGCCGAAAAAGGCTTTTCTACAAACTCTCAAGTTGTTCGCCTTTGTAGGGTTACCATCCGTCCAGTATTGTCCGGACATGTCCGGCTTTTTGGCCGGCCTCGTCATATGTCCGGAGTTTTGCACACAAGGGGACTTTAAGAAGAAAAAGTAAAATGATAAATGAAAAAACCAAAGATGTTATAAATGATTAGACTTTTTTGGATTTGAACCTGGTTGATGGGTAAAGGCTCGCCTCTATAAAAAAGGACTTCCACATTACTGGTGAAATGTAAGGGGTTAAAAAAATAACTAAGAATTTCGTGGGAGCATTGTACTCATCGTTACGAACAACTTTTACTATGGGATGAACCCTGAAATCGCTAAAAGAATATGAGCTGTCCCATACATTTATGCACACGTAACTCAATAACTGTATGGTACAGCTCATATTTTTTTCGCTCCACCGAAATTCTTAGAGTTAATTTTTTAACACCTTATATAGGTTGTAACAAAAGCATATGCTACAGACCACCAAACTGAACAAATTATACTATGGGACCAACTCCGAAAAAAAAAAAAATCTGCTGTTCTATTCATTTTTCGTCACGTTACTCGTCGACATGTAGGGAACAGATGATTTTGACACCCAGTATAAGTGAACTTTAGGTACACCTGACTCTTCGGGCAATGCAGGCGTGATGTTATGTTGCTCTGCTGAATGGTAAACCTAGTCTTATTTAAGCTATCGTCAATCTTTACTGATAAGGTCTATTTTCGTGCACAAAGTCTTAATCCTTTACTTACCTATTTTTATTCACTTTGTCCTTTACTGTATAAAGGACTTAGTACTGTGGGATCTAGTTAGAAACCCAGGACGAAGTTCCCAAAGTAATTAACTGGTGTGTGGAACGTACATAGTGGTTTTAGGAGAGAAAATACAGTGACACTAAGTTATCCAGTAAGTTATTTCTATTTTTAGAGTAAATTTTGTTATAGACTTAATACACTATTATTTATATCTAGAGCTCTTGACTAAGTAATAACATCAATATGGGCATCATCTGGTTAAACTACGCTTGCCGGGATTGGTCCGTAGATGGGTGATAATTTTTACATGGTCGTCAGAAGCCTAAAAGTCTGACATCCAGCCTTACCACAGAACAGATAAAGAGGTTAGAATGGAAGTAGTTCCTGATTTGTATTAGAACGCGTGTCGCCACATGTCTCCCACTCTTGTCTCTCCACTACAAGCAAGAGATAATACGTACGCGCATTACGCACACAAATAAACCACACGCACTTACATCGCCTGTTTACTATTGGTTGTCACACTAACGCAAATACTGCTCTGGACGTACACTCACACACGTGTAAAAGCAATTTATTTCTCATATATGTTACGGCCACCAAAAGGTCGATTAATCATATCGATAAAATTACTGTAGTTTAGTCATCGATCACTAATAAAGAACTAGATACACAATCAGCGTCAAAAAATGTCCTCACCGAATGACCACCCAATTGAACATTTGGGTGGTCTTTTCATCTAGTAGCATTCGAACGCTCCGACGGTAAACATGTCTCAGTGCTCGTTTAAAAACTGCAAAAATCACACGTCTAGGACGCTAAAAAAGGATGGAGTTTCTTATTTTTGCTAAGTATTAATATTATCATTATATAATTGTTAACATTGTATTGTAAATACTAATATTTTTTCAAGAAATCATCGTAAAAACTTTATTTTAAATTAAGTCGTAACAAATAGCAGGCGATATAATGCAGCTCAATTGTAAAGACTCTTACTAAACGTATTAATCATATTTACGCATGTCCACTTAAATTGTTTGGGTTATCCGCGTTGACTCTGTTCCATTTGTTGGAGACGCTATTATAGTTCTTATTTTTTTTAATGCGAGATTTGATTTTTGTTTTCATTTACCTGACTGCGCGATGCAAGGGAGGGTTATGTGTTTATTAGCCTATGTATGAATAATTGACCTAAAATAACTGCCACTAACTGCATAAGACTACTTGAAAAGTGACTTGTTTGGAACTTGTTAGTTGTTTTTTATCAGTCGGGTTTTTTGATATTCCCAATATTTTTTTGTGGTTGTTTAGTCGGGACTTTGAAAATATTCAATTATTTTTAGCTTTCCTCGTGATCCAGTGAGGTGTGGAGAATGGATATCAGTTACAGCACGTCAAAGATCCGAAGAATTCTTCGATCCGAAGTATTTCTTTTTATCGACATTTGTAATTTATTATGAACAATATGTCAAAAAATTGGGACAATAATATTCTTTGATTTTTGTATATTCTTCCTCACTAATTTATATTTTCTGAATGTAAAGTTCTGATTTATCTAAAAATACCAAAATCGCTAATTGTATGCCTTTAATATTTAAGGCGTTGCCTAAATTCCTAGTAGATTCCATCATCAGAACGAGGATTAGATGTAAACAGGACAAACTTGGGAACAAACCTAATGTAATGAATCATCTCAATCGGTCGATTCGTCTTCGACTTATGGGTGGTGTGCAACATAAAAATAAAAAATAAATTATAAATACGCGACGCATTGAGTAACCTCCTCCTTTTTTTGAAGTATGTTAAAATACCATACATAATAATTTACAGTACAAACAAAAAATATTGTTCTGGTTCGTCTCCACTCGTTCCTTGTGCTAGTGGCGAGCCTCGGTTGTAAAATTTTATTACTTTTTTTTGACACTTAGTAATTGTTACTTTAAAGCATGCGTATAAGGTTGAAATTGTTTTGATGTATGTTGAGCAGCGAGTACCGGTCGTAAAATTTTATTGCTTTTTGCAATAGCTTTGTGAATACGGCTTTAAACCTTGCAGGTAAGGTTGAAATTACATTAATATAGATTTATTTTACCTAAACACAATTGGCGACATTTTTAAGAGAACTTTTGTATGAGATTGTGTATCTAGTTCTTTATTAGTGATCGATGAGTTTAGTTAATTAAAGTTTTGCATTTTTTCAAGTTGCGGATACGGTACGAATAACTTCCTAATTACATATAAATAAACTTAAATCAAAGACAAATTAAGGGGGAACATCCGATACTGCCGGGAAATTTAAATTTTCTTTAGTTTTATGCTAGTTGCAGCTCTGTTTTACGGCATAATAATAGAAAGAAAGAAAAATAGCATTTTTAATAACCTAAAACGTAAAACAATGCTACAATATGCAAAAAAACTATAAAGAAATTTTCAAATTTCACGTCCATATCGAATGCTAAGTCGAATTAACATAATATAATCTAATTAATTTATTGTGAACTACTCCGTGAAAAAGTATTTATTAATTTTATCATGTTAATTTATGAATAATATCTGTGCCCGCCGGTTTCACCCGCGTTACATAATCATTTTCTGCAAAGTGTTGCGATCATAAATTGTGCTACATTTAGTACCTATCCATTCAATTCCACCAGTTGCTTCAAACCACAGTTTTCTTGTAACAGGATCTTATGGACAGTTAAAAAAAAAGTGTTTGCATCGTAAATTAGATTTTAGACGAAAAACCAACTAAGAAACTAAATTAATAATCCACATTATACAATAATTGGTGTTAATATAAACAAAGTTATTTTCATTGTTATATTACTGACAATAATCATTCGTATACACATCTTAATATCGACATTGTTTACAATTTGGTACAACACTATCGACGCGCATAGATTTCCCAGAATTGAAGCTTTGGATCGACGCACGCGACGTTCGCAGGGAACGCAATACATTGCGCGACCGCTCACGTCGTGCAAGATCGTACCAATTTAATGCAAGCAATGTATAATTTTGCATCTGAATGCGATTTTATCGTTTTTGTCTACAAACTACATAATACTTTTGTAATAATTACAAATATCACTCGTATTTTAAGGTTTTTGGAGTTACCGGTGAAAAGAAATCCCTCCTCGGGCCACATTACACTCCTGACTTCTTTTCCGACACGTTATATTTGGGCAAGACGGCATAATTCTTTTTTTTCCGCGGAGAATTGAACGCTTTCACAATAAGAGCGTGACTGTTGACCGGTGATTCTAATTTCGGTTGGGTTTGGAGCGCCCGCGCAAATGTGTGGCGCGCCTGTCCCGCCCACAAGGCCCTTCTAACCTCTTTAACTGTTCTGTGAGCCTTACCAAAGGGGTATCGTAATACCCAGTTACTGGGTTATGGAGGTCAGAGAGTCGCTCCATATAAAATACTGACTGGTATTCAGCTGCATCTGGTTAGACTGGAAGCCGACCCCGACATAGTTGGGAAAAGGCTAGGCAGATTAATTTGATTTATATCGAGAAACCCTCTTTGGCGTGTCACGGGTTTTACGGTTGGAAAAAACATTCCTTTATTATATGTTAATTTATGGTAAATAAAAAGCTCATAAACATTCCGAAACAAATTCTCTAAAAGTTGGTTCGCAACACGTACATCCGTTCCGTAGATAAGAAGAATAACGTGGTTTGACCGACACGAAAAGCAACTTTATATTGTTATATAAATATGTCGGCGTCGCATTATAAACAACACGCGGTGGCGCCGTAGCACCGTAGCGCGCTGCATCATTCTCCCGCCTCCTTGCTACGGGGCGGAGTTAGTATGCGCTACGTCGTAGCACTGCGTATAAAAGGGGCCGCACGGCGGTAAAACGGCATTCTGACTACAGGCGTCGCCCGGTGCACAGGTTGTATTGCTCTTAATTATTGTTACTCTGCCTCTCTGTACATTCTTGCTATTTTGTGTGAACTAAGCTGTTACTGAGGTGTCGTGGCTATTATTATAAGGTGTTGAATTAATTATTCCCTGAAAACTGATTAAGTGAGTAGCTGTAAAATTCATTGATCAAATAATTCTATTTCTTACTGTTAACCTAACGTCTTCTATTTTACAATATGTCTGATCCTGTGCCTTCATCAGAAGTGGGATCAGACCCACTCCCACCTATATCTGGGACTGCCGGCAATTTATTGCAGGAACAAATGTCGTTTTTTTTTCGGCTAGTATGGAATCTATTAAAAAAAAAAATATCAGATAATATGACACCTCGCCACATGACACCCAGTATGCAATTTCCTTTCATATCCGAGTGTAGCCTTATGAAAGAAAGTAACTGTGATCTTATTACTGGTGAAAAATTTCATTAACAAGTTTAAAGGGAGTTGGTTCTAATAACGTTAATTGCTCCCTCCAAATAAAAAGTCCAACCTTGGTACAAAACTGTCTTCTCGATGTTACATATCATTGCATATTGCCTGATGAATGTCTCAATGAAAACATATTATTAGGTCGCGATATTTTGAGGCAAGGAATATCCGTTGTGGTTAGTAACGATGCCTTAACTTTTTCCAAAAAAAAAACAAAATGTCATGTCCTAGCTCTAAATTAGAAATGCCTGTTGACATTAATTCGATTGACACAGATCTTTGATATCATCTATAAGGAGGGGAAAAATATGGCACATGCAGATTTCCTTTCACGTAATCATGCTGACCCATCTTTTACTCATAAGCCAGCTAAAATTGTAAATTTATCTGAACTGGAGAGAAGTTGGTTATCTGAGGAACAACAACGTGATTCTGAAATATCAGACATTATTTCTAAATTCCGTTCAAATGACTTGCCATCTGAAATGTCACACACATGCGATATTAAACAGGGCGTACTTTATAGTAAAATCGAACGTAATAAAACCACTAAATGGTTACCAATATTGCCACACTCTTTAACCTAGTCAATGATTAATCACGTACACAGCGAAATTAAACACCTTGGTTATGAAAAAAACAGTAGATAAATTATACGATCTATTTGTAGATTCATTCGTCGTTTGTTAAACTTCCAAAGGTCCGTCTACATCCAATCCCTAAATTGGCCGTTCCATGGCATACAATTCATTTAGATTTAACTGGCAAACTCAGCGGAAAAAGCGAGCGTAAGGAGTATTGTTCCGTGATTATTGACGGTTTTACAAAATTGGTCTTGTTAGAACATACCTTAACCCTAAATGCATCAGATGCTATTAAATCACTTAAAAATGCAGTGAACTTGTTTGGCGCTCCTAAAAGAATAGTTGCAGATCGTGGTAGGTCATACGACAATACTGAATTTAAGAATTTTTGCAAAGATAATCGTATTGATTTACATTTAATAGCCACTGGTTCCAGTAGGGCCAATGGCCAGGTCAAGCGTGTCATGAGGACCTTGAAAAGTATGCTGACACAGATACCGATAGCTTATGGCAACATCATGTAGGCGATATCCAATTGGCTCTCAATAGTACTCGTTGTAGAGTAACAGGGTTCACGCCCTTGGAATTAATGTTTGGTATTAAGAGTAGTTCATTAGGGATATCAAAAGTATCTACCCATCATCCTGATGAAGACAGGTTAAACCTCGAAACCATTCGATCCGATGATTCTGCTAGTATAAAAAGGCTGGCCCAATATGACATAAGTCGATTTAACAGGGGTAAAGCTATAGTAAAACCTTTTTCAGTAGGTGACTTTGTCTTTGTTAAATTCGAGGAAAGACACCAAACGAAATTAGACCGTAAATACAAAGGCCCCTTTAAAATAACCGCTATTTTGGAAAATGATAGGTACGAATTAAAACACATTAATGGAAACAATAGTCTACAAATACTCTCACGAAAACTTGCGAGAAGTACCACGTGGTCAGTCATTCTTTTCGGAAAATTATGATGAGGATGACGTGTCGGCGAATAATAACACAGAGGTTCATGAGACTAGGCACCAGATTAGCAATGATGATATTCAGTCTGATAATAGTGATACTATCTCTGTCAATAGTGATACCATGTCTGCTAAAAGTGACACTATATCTACCAGTTCAAAAAAAAAAAAAAAAAAAGATCCGGTCCAGTCTAACTGAAGGGATACAAAAAAAAAGATCCGGTCCAGTTTAACTGAAGGGATACAAAAAAAAAAAGGATCCGGTCCAGTTTAACTGAAGGGATACAAAAGAAAAAAAAAAGGATCCGGTCCAGTTTAACTGAAGGGATACAAAAGAAAAAAAGAAGGATCCGGTCCAGTTTAACTGAAGGGATACAAAAAAAAAAAGGATCCGGTCCAGTTTAACTGAAGGGATACACCTGAAGGGCAGTAGCCGGACCAGGGACATTAAAAAAAAAAAAAAAATAAAAACGAAAAGAAAAAAAAAATAATAATAAAAGAAAAAAAATAGAAAAAAAAAGGAGCTCATCTTGTAGGGTCAAAAGTTGACCGGACCAAGAAACAAGCCTTGAAGGTTCATGTATGACCGGACGAAGCAGTAATAATTTTGAAGGGTCGATAGACCGGACCAGATTATTACTCTGAAGGGATTACTTTGAAGGGTCTAAGTAGACAGGGCAAAAAAAAAAAAATATAGCAGGATGACCAAACGGTGCCTAATCAGTTTTCTGTTCTAGATATGACATTTTAAGCTAAGCGTACGAGGACGTCCGCACGTCAGCATGGCCGTGTCGGCGTCGCATTATAAACAACACGCGGTGGCGCCGTAGCACCGTAGCGCGCTGCATCATTCTCCCGCCTCCTTGCTACGGGGCGGAGTTAGTATGCGCTACGTCGTAGCACTGCGTATAAAAGGGGCCGCACGGCGGTAAAACGGCATTCTGACTACAGGCGTCGCCCGGTGCACAGGTTGTATTGCTCTTAATTATTGTTACTCTGCCTCTCTGTACATTCTTGCTATTTTGTGTGAACTAAGCTGTTACTGAGGTGTCGTGGCTATTATTATAAGGTGTTGAATTAATTATTCCCTGAAAACTGATTAAGTGAGTAGCTGTAAAATTCATTGATCAAATAATTCTATTTCTTACTGTTAACCTAACGTCTTCTATTTTACAATATGTCTGATCCTGTGCCTTCAAATACATTCTTTAGTGCCGTGAACGAACAGTTTACAAGACAAGGAGAACATTCAGTCTCCATACATTTAGGCCTTAACTGAAAGGTCAACGAAAAAAAATGGCACGTGTGGTTAGTATTAGTCATGGAGCTATAGTTAATATGGCACAAAAGTTGTAGGATTGCTCGCAGCCGAATTACATCATAGCATTGCTTACTTTAAGCACTTGAGTTCAAGATTTAAGCACTTCTTTACTTTGTTAATTAAACAAACTGTACCTACTGTTCTGTGAATATCTAGTTCAAGCATGATATTAAAGTTAGCAAATGTTTGTTTCAAAGTGAATCCTTCTCGTTTTCCAATCGAGAAACTTGGAGACCTTTCTTACACCGTTTCCAAGCACATAGCTTTACTTATTAATTGCGTTCAGTCATTCATTTGTTTCCATTTAGGAAACAAAGAGCAGGAGAGACGACTGCACATTCCCTGGGGGTTAAAATTTACTCATACTGTAACTTGGAAGGAAAGCATTAAGTGAACTCACACACGACCAAGTAATGTTGGACCGACAAATCGGTAAAAATGAACGTTAATTTCGATTATCCAACTGCAACGAAAAACTTCCTTGAATTCTTCTGACCAATTGGTAGTGACTATTGAGCCACAGAGACCAGTGACGCAGGTTACAAAAGTGAGGAGGCCTAGATATTCAGTAGTGAGTGAAATAAGACTCCCAATAATGATGATCATGATGATTATCAGTAAAGCAAATTAAGCCATTGAACCCTGCCGTCATTCGTAGATCTTTCACAGTCGTTAAGGGTCGTCAAAAGCCTGAAAGTCTGGCAACCTGTCTTACCAAGGAGTTCCGTGTTACCATCAACTTAGTTGCGAAGGTCAAATTATCAGTTGTTCCATGTAAAATTCTGGTACTCAGCTGCATCAAGTTAGACTGGAAGCTAACTCAAACATAGTTGAGAAAAGACTGGGCAGATGATGATAATTATGCTGTCGTGACCCAGAAATAAGATGAAGAAGAAAGAATGAAGAAGTATCACCGAAGTCATTGCCATCGGTTGGTAATAGGACACCAACTTTAAACTCAACTCAGCCTATTGCAGTCCATTTTTAGGTCTTAAGGTCATCGGTTCATCTAGCTGGGGGGCGTCCTACACTACGCTTGCCGATACACGGTCACCACTCCAGGACCCATCTGTTCCACCGGCCCTCGGTCCTTCGACATACATGACCATCCCACTGCCACTTCAGTTTGCTTAGTCTGCAGGCTATGTCGGTATCTCCGGATAATTTCATTTTTTTTATTTATTTATATCGCCCTTACAACTATCATTACAGGTTTATCCCTAATGCAATAGCGCGGTCTTAAAATAAATTTACTAAAAATAAAACAATGAAAAACGAAAAAACATAAAATGAAATGAAACTAAACTATAAAATATATTACAATATTTCAATTAAAACAACAATATTTAGCCTACTCTATTCTACACTATAACATAAAATAAACAACAGTATCTTTGCGAATTCACTCAAATGGCATGTAAATACGTCGATTTTGACGTGAAGATCGTTAATGACCCGAATTGCGCGGGTCACTGGTGTTTTGGCTAGAAGGTTGGTCCTGGCAACCGGCACGGCCAGTAGCGGCGGGCGGCGCCGCCTCCACACATAGCGGTCCGGTACCCACAAACTCAGGCGCTGTAGCACTCCTGGGTTATGCTCTATACCACGAAGTAACCTTACCAAATAAGAAAGTAGTGTGAATTCCCGTCGCACCCTTAGTTGGTTGTATCCGACCTTACCGAGCACAAACAGAGTTGGGTACATCAACGGGTATAATGGATATAATAAAATTTCCTGATTTTATCCAAACAGACTACGAGTACAGCCCGCTCGATAGTGCGCTGAGTGACCCTGAATCAGTGGACCAGCCCGACTGTCTGTGACTCTGAACTCTCTAAAGACTAGTTCAGTCAGTAGATGTCAAACCGATTAAAATAAACAGTCTGCATTAGAGCTAAAAGCTTCAGCTAATCTATGTAGTCCTCTTTTTGCAGATTCAGATGTTTATTTATATTACAATTGAAATGACAAATGGAGAAATCTCATATTCTTTTGTTGTCTTGACGTCACGCAATATTATTTCGTTGATATTGTATGTTCAAGTTAAGGGGGACTTACTTTTATGACACAGCGGAGCGATGAGTCTGTTGTAAATTTATCTACTGGATTCTGGGCACGTGTGTTGTTTTTTAGGCTGTGTCATTGGTTCAGGAGGGGTTGTAAGACCTTGAATGCACGATTGATTTTTCGCATGTATGACTAAACTCGTGGCTTATCATATTGTACAGCTATGTGATTTTATGGCATATATTTTCAACCTACTTACTTGAAAATTGAAGAGAATACTTATTTTGTAGATCTTATAATACCGATGATAGTTTAAGTACAATACCTATATTTTTGTGCACCAATTGTCCAAATTACTCGAAACAGTTCTGTATAAATCCACTTCAGCGATCCCTTTTTTTGTCGGGTAAGCGGGATTGTCCGAAAGGGTTACCGCTACATAAAGGGCTAAGGAAGGAACATGGATGGGTTTTAATCAGTAACAGTCTGACACTCCCTTCCGCTCCACCCAGAGCGGGAGGAGACATGTGAAGATTTTCGACCCTCAAAAAAAAAACGTTCTTTTTTAAGCATTACGGAAATAGATTCTGCATGTTCTTTATTCTACCTCCACCACTAACAGTCTTGTTTGCTGCCAAGATCAATGAAACTAAAAACAAATTAGAGGTCTATATCCCATAACACACAATGAGCCACCATTGAAGCTTTCTTATCACCAGTAAGCCGTGTTTATGTGTTATCTTATCAAACTAACGAAACTTTTCTACTAATAATATTGTAATGATTTTATGAGAACCTTTATCTTGACTAGAGACTCTAGTTATGTGCACGTTGATTTGGTAAATCGTTTTTCTTATATCCTAGGATTCAAGATAGATTCTCTTTGGGTAATTTATCCTTATTTTGGGATTAATATAACATTTTCTAGATGATATATTTGATTCAGCTCAGTGATCCAGGTTCTGGAATATGGGATTGCTTAGGTACTTAAGATAGATATAATATTTTTACACAAGAATAGAATAGAATACATAGTTTTATTTGCGTTGAAATATGGTACAATATTGGTGTTACTACTTGGGTTATAATATTTTATACAGCAGTGATAGCCTAGTGGTGTGACCGTCGGACTACCAAGTCATAGGTCTCGAGTTCGAACCCAAGGCACGCACCTCTGATTTTTCGGATTCGTGTGCGTATCGCTTGCTTAAAAATTGGTGAAGGAAAACATCGTGAGGAAACCAGCATGTCTTTTTTTTTTTTTTTTTTTTTTTTTTTTTTTTTTTTTTTTTTTTTTTAAAGGCTGGGAAATCATCCAATGACTGCTCCCGCTCTGGGTGGAGCGGAAGGGAGTGTCAGACTCTTACTGACTAAAACCCATCCATGTTCCTTCCGTAGCCCTTTATGTTCCGGGGTAGCGGTAACCCTTTCGGACAATCCCGCGAGAGATATTTCCCAACAGCATATGAAGCTACATCAGAGACCCATAGGCAGCATAAAAACTCTGACACCAGGTTAGTCACGAAACACACGAAAATAAAGAAGAAGAGAATGTAACTTATTACTGAAGTAGCATTAATTATAACAGAGTTGTCAGACTAATGTTACAAATACCATTACAATATGTTTTCAACGCTTACAAAATAGTAATTTGAATTTTTTAAAGTTCTTTACAATGTCTATAAACAGTTTTACGTTTTCGTTCGTATAAGCTTTATTAGTAGAGTCATGTTAAGTCTATGGTGCGATGTTTTTCTTTTATTAGCTCTGATGTTGATTGTTCCTTTAGCCTAATGGACGAAAGGGCTACTGCAGGGCATGGTTCGATTCTCAGGTCCGGCAAAGTGTTATTTGTCCCATCAGCTGTTCCAGTAGCAGTTTTTCTATCAGCGTCTGGATTTGTACCGGTTGTTAGCAAAGAGCTCGCCCCTATTACATAACATAACTGGCAATTTAAAAGTGTAGGTACAATTTATAGGTTTCATTTCATTCGGGGAGAAACAGGCGTGATGTTATATTATGTAAGATCTGTTGTTTTTCACCAAAGTCTACATAGAATACAATAGAATATTCTTTGTTATGTACTGTACAGCTTAAGCAGTGAAACCTCGTGGAATAGGAGCCTGGTTGGTTAGAAAATAACTGACAGCATTCGACCATTCAAAATTATAGAAAAGTTTGATAGGTTTTTCTAAAAGAAAAGAACAGAGGTCTGTTAGTAGCCGTGCTGCTTGACGCATGTATTCGTTAAAAGCAATATAATTCAATAACTGCTGCCCAGTGTGTATTTTGTAGGATAGAAATCCCTACAATTCACTACACAAGCTCTACCTCTGAGCACCCTAAGTGCAGGTTCCTCGGACCTTCACAGTACCCCATAAAAATTACAATTAATAATTTAGAACATTTCACCACATATTAAATTTTTTTTTCGCGATTTCAGGTTTGGTCCCATAGTAAAAGTTGTTCATAATGATGAGTACCTACAATGACCTCTTAAGAGGTTTCTGGTGTTTTACAAATAACCCTGTATACACGGTTAAATTTTAGTCGTTTTAATCCCCTTAAGGGGTCATTGTACTCATTATAACGAGCAACTTTTACTACGGGACCGAACCTAAAATCGCGAAAAAAAAATCAGCTGTGCATTCCATTTTGACGAGTTAGGCGAACATAAATGTACTGAACAGCAGATTTTTTTTGTATATACTAACTTTTAAGTCTCTTGTAGTATGGGGCGAGCCCATTGCCCACGCTCCCACACTACACCATCGTCGCCTTCACCACAGTGTATTAACATAACAGTGGTTCAACTTCGTTAAAATTAACCCACAAAGTCAGTCGCATTGAAAACCGCCATCTGGAGTCTGTGCTCGGCTGAAAGCATTAAGAATTCGGCGAAAACTGACGGAAAAGGGTGATAATTTTATAACCCTCGAGTCTCCCGCGACATAATTCAAGCCTTGTACCTACTTTGTATCTTAAATTCGTAACCATCCTGTGCAGTTGAATATTTAATAACGTTCACGAGTTTCATCATGGTTAGCTCTGTCTTGGATAAAGTAGGTTCCTTGTTGATGAATGTACAGAGGGCAGCACACCAAGCTCCCCATTTTGTGACATTTATTTGATAGATTTTTAACTTTATAACAAAAATGAAAATGTTCATGTTCAATTGAGAATATTTGACAGTTTGGGGCAGTTTGATGTACTAGGGTCTGTACCTAATTAATTTCAACTTACATTTATGTAAAATTGCATATAGTTTTCTTCAAAATCTCTCATGGATAGTATTTATGCATAATGATAATAATTAACCTACAATGTTCCCAATGCTGAACCCTGCTTCTCTCGTCCCCGTATCCGTTCCACAGGCCTCCTCAACGCCTGTGAAACCGAAAGGTGTAATGACAGCTCATCATTTCTAGAACTTTTCCCCTAAATTTCAGGGTGGCATGTTTATAGAATAGACCAATTGTAGCTCCGAAGATTACCCCTACTTACTAACTTAGACAACATACGAAGAGATACAAACTTAGGTACAATAGTTATTTGTTATGCAAGGCTGGAAAGTTGATTTTTGGCGCGAGTACTTCTATTGAAACCTAAGTAAGCGAAGGATTCTAGGGTTGAACCATGAGCGAAGCGAGTGGTTCAAATATAGAATCCTGAGCGTAACGAAGGTTTCAAAGGTACGAGACGCAGAAAAGCTTTGCTGCCGAGCGCAACACACAATTTTTCACCTCACTACAGCGAGGAAACTGCTAGGTGCAAGAAAACAGGTGTTGTTGAGTTTTATTTTGTTCGAGCGTCTCAGATACATTGACTCATGTGAAGAAAATAACAGATACTTGGCAATGTATCTTATGAGTTACATAGAATATCTCCAAAATTAAATATCCTGTATTTTGTTCTATATCCTACTTGTCCTCTAAGGAGAATGAAAGAAAAAAACTAATTTAATACAAATAACTAACTAATTTAATTTAATACATATTTATTTTTACCAAGCAAAGGATTAAATAACATATTATATTAGTATTTATTTTATTTAAAAAATTAAAATTAAATTACTACACAATTGGGTATTTGACAGGGTAGTATTTTTATGGCATATTCAAATGTGACGTCACAGATTTTTTTAATCAAATGGAATACTTATTAACATTAATTCCAATTTTACAATTATATCCTCGCAAAATATTTAATTTCTGTACTGTGATGGAAGTTTTTAAGGTGAGCTGTATTATTTAATATTTTATTTTAGACCGTGTCATGCATTTTCAGTGGACTGGCAGTATAGAAAATTATTAAATAGAAAGGTTCGAATTTTAAAAACTCTTTCCACGCTAGAGAGCAAAAATCGATTTTCGGCTCAGATTTCGAATGACAAACAGACTCTTTCCGAGCCTGTGAGGTGAAAACAAATTTTACCTCTTTGTAATATTTAAGAGCAACGAAATCAGACCTTGCCAAGTTAATCAGAATATTAATAGATTTGAACATAATACTGACAAGTTTGAACCTATTAGTATAGAAGCATAGATACCAATCTAGATTGGCAGTGCAGTAATTAGTGGACGCAGATGAGTAAAGTTACGAGCGGTTATTATCTGCGCAATGGCCGTCTGAATATATGTACCTACATAGTTCGGTTGAGTTATTAGAGGTTCTGTTCTGACTGCCTAGCCTTTTCCCAACTATGTTGGGGTCGGCTTCCAGTCTAACCGGATGCAGCTGAATACCAGTATTTTACATGGAGCGACTGCCTATCTGACCTCCACAACCCAGTAACTAGGTAACACGATACCCCTTGGTAAGACTGGCTGTCCATTAGAGGTACAACGCTTCATGATAGGCATGAATTTAAAATTGATTATCTCCTGAAATTTGTGAAAAGACCTATTTCATAATAGTATGTCGAAAATACTAAGTTTGTAATTAGTGAGTTATTTTTTTTATATCTAAGTATTTTGTTTGTGGTCAAGTTGTAGCTTGTGGCTAAGTAATTACAGCTGCACGGGTCGATCGATCAGGTTAAGCTACGCTTGCCGAGTTTATTCTGTGGAGGGGTGACCATCTTTACACACCATGACGCCTCCGTGCCTCGGTAAGCACGTTAAGCCGCACATCCCGGCTGTCATTTATAGATCTTTGACAGTTGTTATCGGTCGTCTGGAGTCCGAAATTTGACAACCATCTTCGTCTTTCCAAGGGGTATCGTTTTATTCAGTAATTGGATTGTGAAGGTCACATAGGCAGTCGCTCCATGTATACTGGTATTCAGCTTCATCCAGTTAGACTGGAAGCCGACCCTAACATATCGGAAAAAGTTATTAGTATGTATGATTATTTTAAAGGTTTATAATTATATATTTTTAAGTTAAGATTCATTTAAAGTTTTTTAAGTTTCAATTTTATTTTTCTGCTTTGTCAGCTTACATCCTGTATATACTTCTGTCATCCAAATCTCCTGTATCTATTTTATATCTTTATGTGTACATAAATAAATAAAATAAACCCCATCTCAAAACAAATCCGTATGCATCCACAAGAATCAGTACACAGTCTGTCTCACGAAACGGCTTCCTTGGCCACAAGACAGACGGGAAGCTTGATACGCCATGTACCACGAAATCGGTACAAGACATGGCTCAACTTGCCCGGGCATGAAATTCTCGGGAAGGCAGAACATAAATAACCGGTTTTCGCCGTTGTTTGTTTTGATGCGGGAACGAATTGTGGAATTGCTGACTGTACACAAATTGAGAATTATACAAGGTGTTTTTTTTAACACGCTTTTATTAGCTCGGGTTGTATCTATGTATGTATGTATGTATGTAACGGAATCTTTGAGCTTAATTTTCACCGGTTTCTAAAAGTCTGATCAACTTGAAACTTTGCACACGTCTCAAGGACCGATGACAATGCAATAATTTGATAATAGTTTCCCTTTATCCTTATTTTTACACGCTTTATATTAGCTTCACTTGTATGTATGTTAATAACCGACTCATTTGGAAGCGATTTTGACCCACTTTAAACGGCCAGATTTCGTTCAAACTTTGTAGATTTATCGAGGACCGATGACAATACATTAATTTGAACTAAAAAGTAGGAAATAAAAAATAGTTTAAAAATTTATTTTCTATTTTTAGTTCGGTTTTCTATAAAAAGCGTTTTTTTTTAATATGTCATAACTTTGGGGTATAAATGACACAATATTAAAGAGTCAATTATCTTATTTTTTGTTTTGATTTTTCATGTAAAATTAGATTAATTAGGTAATGTCAAACACCCTTACGTGAAATATGACAATTTCGCTATCTCTTAACTTGAATTACTTATGAATGATTGGTATGAAACATATCGAGATAAATTAATTATGATTGATGATATCTTTGAAACAATGCATTTTTGAACCTAATATGTAGGCCAAAATTGCATAGTTTCGAAGTTTATTATTAGGACTTTTTGTATTATTTTTATTTACAGAACATAATCCTAAGGATATGACATGAAACACGTTGTAAATAATAAAATATATTAAAAGTAAAAGGAGTATGTAATTATAAGAATCGTATCAGGTTGTCGTATCAGAATCGCTCAATCCAGAGCGGGAGAAGCCATTTGATGACGTCCTAACGTCAAAAAAAACGACCAATGATTAATAAGGGATTTTACAGAAATCTTTTCACTGCATCCTACTTTCTAATCATTTTATCAGTAAGTTACATCACACTGCGTCTTCGATGTAAAAAAACAAAACAATTTCTGGCAATGCGGCTCCCGACTCAAAACCCAGGCGCAATGCAGATCCATAAATTAAAACATGTACAACATAATATACCAATTCCGAATGATTTCAATCTTTTGTCTTCGAAGTTGTTACCTACGTACACTCATAACTCACAGCCTTATCAAAACACTAAGTTCTGCCCGTGATTTCGTTCCCGTGAAATTTCTGGCTCTACCGACCCACCCGCAACCCATCGCCTGCCCACGCTATTACTTAGCATTCTTTCTTTCTATTTGCTCGGCTTCTAAAACTTCAGCTTTTTTTTTTTTTTTTTTTGATCATGGCATCTCGCAGTTCAACCAAAGGGTTGTCTACTGCTTAACCGGGCTTGCCTGTGGCTGCCACAAAAGAATTGTAGCCTCCAGCCAGGGCTTAATAAAAACTATACCTAACTTACAAAACTAAGCGACTACACGCTAAGGGCACCCCCTGCGGGGTTCGGACCTCGGCTTAGGGCGTCGCTGGGGGGGGACAGCAAGGGACAGCTGGATCGGGGGTTTTTAAAACTACTGGCTCAGCGGCAACGCGGGCTGGCTCGAGCAAGGGTCGGGAGGGTGAGAGTGGACAGGGTCGTCGCGACGGGCCTCGACGGCGAGGACGGAACGACGGAAATTTGTATCTGTATGTTACTCTAATAGTGCTAGTAGCCGGGCTGCTCTCCTGGAGGAGAGTGGTGGCATCGTCAGGGGCAACGAGGGTATGCCGTGGACGGCGGACCTTACTGATGCGGGACGGGGTGTATCGGGAGGCGGCCGCAATCAGGGGATTGCGGTGTTTTATGGCAGTGTCAAAGAAACGCTTCGAGAGGCGTTTCATGAACTGCTGAACTGTGGGGAGTTTAAAATCTACATGAAGGTCCATGTTACGGACGTAAAAGGGAGCTCCTGAGACCTTACGGAGGAACCGGTTTTGAAGTGTCTGCATTCGATGCAGATACTTGGGTTTGGCGTGCGCGAAGACGACGCAAGCGTAAGTCATGATGGGGCGGATTACAGCCTTATAGAGACGCAGTTTGCACCGGAGTGACAATTTGCTGCGTTCTGTAAGCATGAATTGGAGCCTACCGAGAGCGAAAGCGGCCCGCGAACGGACCTGCTTTATGTGCTCTGCGAAACTGAGGTGCTGGTCGAGAGTGACACCCAGGTACTTGGCATGCTTCGCCCAAGGGATCGGCTTGCCGTACATGGTGATCGGATTAGGGGGGTTGGGGAGGCCCCTACGAATTCTCCTAAAGAGAACAGCCTGGCTTTTATCGGGGTTGACCTCGATTCTCCATTTCCGGAACCAAGCGCCGAGGACGTTGGCCGCGGTCTGGAGAGTCTGAGCTATAGCTGGCGGACTGGTCCCTGTGTAGTAAATGGCCGTGTCATCGGCGAATAACGCCAATTGGGCCTTTTTACTCTTGGGGATGTCGCTAGTGAACAGGGTAAAGATTAGGGGGGAGAGAACGGAGCCCTGGGGGACTCCGGCGCGAATCGGGTGGGGGGCGGAGAGAGCGCCCTCGATGCGGTAGCGGAAGGTGCGGTTCGACAAAAAGTCCCGTAAGATGAGCACGAGACGGTCGGGCACGCCGAGTTGGTATAGCTTATATATTAAGCCATTGTGCCAGACTTTGTCGAAAGCCTTCGCTATGTCGAAGAACAGGGCGCCAGTCATAGCGCCACGCTGGAAGCCGGCACTGATGTGCTCGACTATGCGGTGCGCTTGCTGGACGCACGAGTGTTGGGTACGGAACCCGAACTGCTCGTCCGGAATCAGGCTCTTCGCCTCGGCATAGTCCTTGAGACGCTTATAAATAAGCCTCTCGTAGATTTTGCCGAGCACGTTGAGCAGACTGATGGGGCGATA
This sequence comes from Hyppa rectilinea, assembly GCA_951799385.1. Lineage (NCBI taxonomy): Eukaryota > Metazoa > Arthropoda > Insecta > Lepidoptera > Noctuidae > Hyppa > Hyppa rectilinea. Next base: position 13,874,398 of record OX637312.1, on the reverse strand, counting down.
GCTGGTGGGGTCTGATTTGGGTTTGCCGGGTTTGGGGATACCTATAACAGAGGCCTCTTTCCAGGCTTGTGGGAACATGTTATTACTCATGGCGCCATTGAAGATGGCGGTCATGAGCATGATCAGTTGGGCGGGGAAGAGTTTGAATACCCTATTGGTAATTCCATCTGAGCCGGGGGCTTTACGAGCCTGAAGACCCTTGATGATGTCTTGCACCTCGTCAGGGGTGACGGGGGGCAGAGGATCATCTGGATCTTCGACGGGTGGGAGAGAGGCTCTACGTTCGACTTCGGCGTCGACTTTGGCGAGGTGCTTTGGGTCGACCGGAAGGGAACTGGGGGAGCATTGGGACTCGAGACTGTCGGCTAGGAGCTCGGCTTTTTCAGAGCTATCGAAAGCGATGCTCTTGTCAGGACGGATGAGTGGAGGGGTGGAAGATTCTTCGGGAGCGCGAAGCTTCCTCTGAAGGTTCCAGAAGGCATGGTGATTGGGCTCAAGTTCGCCGAGTAACTTGTCCCAGTTGTCCGAACGAGCTTCCGCAATGCGTTTCTTTACAGCACGCTGTAAATTGCGCATGTGGGCTTTGTTCGCATCGCAGGGGAAGGAGTCGTAGGCACGGATGGCTGCGTTCTTCTCGGTTATCAACTCACGTACGTCAGCGGGTAGTTTCCAGCGGTGGTCTTCCACCACCGGGACTTCCCGTGAGCAATCCGTCAAAACGGATTGCACGTGTTCTGTAAACGAGGCGATCGCGCCGCTAGTGTCATCGACAGAGACAATGAGGTCAGGAATGGATTCCAGCTGAGGTGACAGAGTGTCGGATTTAAGCTTTTCGCTTACTTTCCTCCAGTCGGTCACCAACTGGGTGCGGGGCGGGTGGTCAGGGTCAAGCGGACCCCCCGTGTAGGGGGTGAGGTGCATGACGACGGGACGGTGGTCGGAGTTAAGCTCTTGTAGCGCCTCTAAAGATTGCAAACGAAGGTTCACATTCTTGAGGAGCGCTATGTCGAGGACATCGGGAGTTTGGTTAGGGTCGCCGGGATAGTGGGTGGGAGTCATCGGAGCGATGACGTCAAAGTTAAGGGAGGCCCCTAAGTTGAACAGTAATCTGCCTCTGGTAGAGGTGAGATTACTGTTCCAGGCGGGATGTTTGGCATTGAGGTCGCCCGCCAGGATGACGGAGTCGCTCAAGCCGAAGAGGAGTGAGAGGTCGGCGGCGATGGATAGATGATCCTCGCTACCGTTGGTCGGTGGGAAATAGCCGGAGATGATGGTGATCGGTTGATGACCGGTCATGGCGAGCCGACAGAGAGAGATCTCCAAGTGAGAGAGGAGAGGGGGGGGATCTAGCGGGATGCAATGGAGAGTCCTTCTGAAATAGATGAGGGTTCCGCCCTTGTGACAGCGTGACCGATCATTGCGAACTATGCGATAGTTGGCGATGTTCGGGTTGCGTATATGGGGCTTCAGAAAGGTCTCCTGAACTAATAGGACGTCAAGCTGATGGTCGCGGAGGAAGGCGGCGATCTCATCGCGTTGACTTTTAACGCCGTTAGCGTTAAAGAAACCTAACTTGAGGGACCGGGGCTTTGTACATCTAGCACCTTTTGTAATATCCATAATTGATATTTAAAAGGTGAGGTTGGAGATGGCGCGCAGTACCCCGGGGTAGCTGTGGTATGCCATGAGGATTTTAATAGGGTCGCCCTTGGCGGCGTAGACCTGATCGGCCATCGCGATTGCCTCCGGGGTTTCGAACACTTGGTTCATAACCGCGAGGGTGTGGACGAGGATCTCCGTCGTGGTGGGCTTGAAACCTGCTGGGGAGAGGGAAGGGACCTTTTTCGGAGCTGCCGAGGCAGGCTTCAAGGGGGCGGCGGGTGGAGTTGCCAAAAGGGCCACGGGGGAGGGGGTTAGCCCAGGGTTAACGGTAACCTTAGGCGCGGGGTTGGTAGCAGGGGGCTGAGAGATGGGGGCCGCGGTGACTGGAGCGTCGCTGCGGAATAAGTTGGCCCAGGGCATGGGTCGTTGGGGGCTGAGTCGCACTGGCAACTGCGCTGAGGGCACCTTGATGGTAGCCGAGGGGCTTTCCCTCTTCTGGCGATCGCTAGCGCGCTTCGCCATTTTGGGGGAGGAAGCCTTGGGGGCTTTAGGGCAGCCACGGTAGTTGGCTGGGTGGCCAGATTGACCACACAGTACGCAGCTCGGGGGTTCGGTGCATAAAGCCCGATCCTTGGGGCGGGGACAGTCCGCTGTGCCATGGTCACCCAGACACTTGACGCACCTGGGGGTGGCGAAGCAGTTAGACTGCGCGTGACCATATAATTGGCAGCGATGGCACTGGCCAATTATATTAGTGCGGCGGGGTTTCTCAATAGAGATCCCCGATAGTGAACAGACCGACTTGATCTTGAAGATCGGGTGGTGCCCTTCTACAGGGTCACACACCACGAGGACCATGTCGTAGGCATGTCCGTGACGCGCCTTGTGAAGGCGGTGCACCGCTGAAACTGAGATGCCTTGGGCAGAGAGGTCATCTTTGATGTCCTCCGTAGGGATCTCCTTCGGGACTCGGCGGATGACTACGCGAGTCGGTGTCTCTTCCGGGAGAGAGTAGGTGTGGAACGAGTAGTTCCTCGTTCGCAGCATAGCGGTGAGCTCCCTGTAGTCCGCGGACGAGGGAACGGACACCTTGATGCCCTGTTGGGTTGATGTGGCGCTGGTGTACTGGATCTTACGATCCACGCACATCTTGGACACTTCGGTCCATTTGGCCTTGTCTTGGATAAAGACCGGAGGCGGGGGCTTTTGCTTCTTTCCAGAAGCGGAAGCGGGTTTCGCCTTACTGCCGCAGGGGCGGGGAGCCTGAGAAGGGGCAGGGGTGGGGGAGGATGAGGCCGCTACGGCCTTTTTGGCCTTGCTGGCCTGGGATGAAGACCCTTTCTTCCTCTTCCCTCCTTTTCCGACGACCTCGTAGTCGTCTTCCGAGGATGAGGAAGAGGCAGAGAGGGGGCCATCGTCGTCCGAGATCGGAGCGGACGTGTCCATGCTCTCCGGTAGAGCTTGGACTGGGGTGGTGGGGGCAGCCTTTGTCATTACCGGGACAATAGAGCCCAGTGCAGCTGCGGACGGAACAATAGAAGTGGCCGAGACAATGGGTCTCGCACTAATTGGGTTCGCGGAAGCGGGCTCAATTGTCGGTAATGACAATGGAGCCGGAATTCCGGCAAGCGGGTTTGAGCAAGCCGCTTGAATAAGGCCTTGATCGGCCGGCGGGGGCGAGAGCGGGCTGTCGAGCGCGTCGGTGAAGTCGGCGACTGCCGACGATGACGCGGTGGGACTGGCACGCAAAGCACGGGCGGAATGCTGGGCCACGAATTTCGGGTCCGGGAGCAATTCCGTAAGAAAATATTTGACCCATCTCGGGTCGTAGTCCGACATTGTCGGTAGGGAAAAATTAAAACCTAAATGCGAAAACACATGGCATTCGCACCTAACGGCCCTAGAACCTAATTCCCCGGGTGGATGGGCCCGGGGATGTGTAGCCTCCCTGTCGGGCGCAGACAGGGAGGTGAGTACCTATGGTGAGCCCTAAGCTTGTAAACCGTTCGCCAATCTTATTGTGCGAACGGGCCCTGACCGGGTCTAGTGCGAAGGGGTAGACACTCCCAACCGACACTAGGTGTGTTGCTGTGGACGAAGTCAGAAACTAGAGTTGACTAGGAGATCCCCCAAGGCCAAACTTCTAGCTCTCGGCTCCAATTGACTGCCTCACCCTGAAGGGGATCGGCGGGTGTGATTGGGTCAACACCCCACTCGGCTTCGTTGACACCGTGAGGTTTCAACCGAGGACCACGAAACTGTGGTTTTACCCAGAGGGGGCCAAGACCGACGATAACGTTTGGACACAATTTCTGTTAAGAAATAGCGACTGTAACTACCTCCTTGAAAAAGGCAGTAGTATACAGGAAACACTTGTAGTCGATGACTACGAAACTGGCGTCGACAGGAACGTCGACCGGAATACACTAGCGGCGAGACAGGGTACGGCGAGCAGGTAGCGGAGAGCAGGTAGCGCGCGGCACGTCCGTTCGGGGCGAGCGTCGGGCAGCGAATCTAAAACTTCAGCGTCCTAGCGTGATGTTAAATAGCCTACAGTCTTCCTCAATAATTAAGCTATCAAATGCAAAAAAAAAAACAATCCGACCGGTTGTTCCAGAGATTAGCGCGTTCAAACAAACAAACTCTTCAGTTTTATTATAACAGTACGCATGTATAGGATATTTCTGTAACCAAGATTCGCATATCTTCAGCATAGTGGTCGGAACATAGCTTTCGTTGCTGTCAGTCCCCAAAGGACTGAACGCAAGATCCAATTTATAATGTAGGAGCATAACGTAAAATCTTCTACACTATGTATATTTTGTAGGTCCCCGGCACACTCCAGGGACAAAAATACATTCTACTACTAATTGCTCGAATAAATTAGTACGAGGGGTGCATACTACTGTTTCGTTTCGCGGATGTGTTTCGTTCTCGTTTTTCTTTTGTTTTTAGCTCTTTGCGGGGCTTTTGCAGTTAATTGAATAGGTTGTAATTAAGTTTTTTCGGGGCCTTCGTAAGTTTGTCATTCTAATCGTCTAGCGTTAATTAAAACATCGTTTTGTTACTTGTGAGACTTACGGAGAAGGAAAACATCGTGAGGAAATTATAGACTGAAATCGGAATGAATGAATCGTTAAGTACTTTTTCATAAAGTGAGGTACTTTATCATCATCATCATTGCCGCCGAAAGACGTCCACTGCTGGACATAGGCCTCCACCAAGCCCCGCCACTTCGACCGACTCTTTGCTTCCCACAACCCTGATCCCTGCTGCCTTTACAAGGTCATCTGTCCACCGTATGGAAGACCTTGAGCTAGCTAACCCACAATGGGGCTTGTGAGAATATTGTACTTAAATGAATATAAATATTTTCTCTATTTATATTTTGCTAAACCAGTTTTAAGGTAGTCCATGTTCGTTTCCAACAATTTCTACAACTTCTTGTAATGTGAATTTTCCAGTAAGATACATATTATTTTCGTCAGGAAGACGCTGATGCCCATATTGCCCATCTGAAACATTTTTCTTAACGATACCCACAGGAAGCAGTAAGGTGGTTTATTTTAAACTTGGGACCATAAGCTGAGTAAGATATACCGCAGCAATTTTCGGACAGAGGACCGTTTATCATGCGCTTTTAAAGCAGATAAAAAGTAAAATCTCGTGAGGAAATCATCATAAAAATATCCCAGTAATTGAATCTGCACCGAGACTTTTTCGAGTAAGAATTGCATTTTATAAAAATAAGTTTCACCAAAAAGGTAAAATTTACAATTCATCCTTTTTTTCAAACTGACTATCATAATATTTTTTTAAATACCAGCTTGTTACTTGGTACTGCAGAGCATAAATCTCTTCCTTTAAAGAGAAAGCACGAACATTGCATGAATTGCAATTATTATTTCCAATCCCATTTTGTATGGGGTGGGGTAAAGACATAACATTTTCTTCTGACAATATCGAACATAAAACTAAAGGAAATTTTGAAAAACAAAAAAATATATACGTGTTTCCCACTGGCTTAGTGCTGCCATGCACAAAAAGCAATTTAACCATATCTCAGATGTGTGCAATCGCTCGCTAGAGGATTCGTGCCTAAGCGCCACGTGCCAGATTTTACATACTTCAACTGGCAACTTTTCCCCAATTCCCACATCTAATCAGCAATTAGCGTACGTTTACCAACTCGTAAAGAACTCGAGAGCCGTTCGTATTAATACGTATTTATTAGTGTTGCTACAATATGACGGCTTTCCACTCTTAATTGGACATTTAGATTTACGTTTGAAAACGTAGTTTGGTCGATATTTCAATTTTATTTGGTGCTTATTTTTGCTCGCAGCTCTGCGTATAAATAAAAAAATATCCCATTGGAACTTACTGAGTTCAAAAGTGTCCTATATCCTCACTCAGGTAATGGTCTGCTTTTGTACAGACGCCAGCACATAAAGCTATTCAAAACTGTCAAAATTTTCCAATTAAAAATGAACTTTATGGTTTTGTAATAAAGTTGAGAAACTATCAAAGGAATTTGACAGATTGGGGTGACTTAACGCCTCTGTACCAAACATCGAAATCCAACGTTAAAATATAACAGCCAAGCAAAATTACTCTCGCATTTATAATATTAGTATTTATTAGGGATATGAGAAGTAAGTTTTGGTAAAATTGGGAGGTCTTTTAGTAATGAGAACGAAGAAAAATAATAACATTGTTCAAAAAATTGGTGGTGACTGCCTCGTTGCTGAGCATGAGGGTTCGGTTCCCAGGTCGGGCAAAATGTTATTGAGTTTTTATATCTGGAATTTCTCAGTAGCAGTCCTGAGTCTGGATTTGTGCCCAACTTGGTATCAACTAATGACAATAGCCTCGCGTCCTATTACATGGGACTTGTGCGTAACTGGTGAAATGTTTTTGGCAATTTTAAAACTTTCGGACAGTATTGCTTTTCATGTATGCATATTCTATTAGACACTGCATATTAACATTGAACTTTCTTCTCATTTTTTTTTTAATATTTCAGTCACGTGGTATTAGCGCCTCGTGATTTTTTTTTATAAATAGAGTTTTTCAGCTTTTACAAAAAAAACTATAGCAAGTCTAAATACCATACGTAGTGTACATTGTGGTACGATGTAAAGATGAAATACCAGCACAACAACCACAGCACCACGTATATAACTCCAACATCACTATTACTACATAGTATAAAACAAAGTCGCTATTTTTGTCTGTTTGTTTGTCTGTATGCTTAAATCTTTAAAATTACGCAACGGATTTTGATGCGGTTTTTTGTTATAGGTAGAGTGATTCAAGAGGAAGGTTTATGTGTATAATTTGTTGACATATTATGCGGGCGAAGCCACGGGCGGAAGCTAGTAAATTATACATGGGGAATTTGAATTCATGGGCAATATTTGAAGGGGTCATTCTACTCGACGTCATAATGTACAACTTCTACTATGGGAACACACCTGAAATCGTGAAAAAAAAATCAGCTATTCCCTACATTTTGACGTGTTATGCGAGCATAATGTATGGAACAGCTTATTTTTTTCTAGTGATTTCAGATTTGTTCCCATAGTAAAAGTAGTTCATAATGACGAGTACAGGCGCCAGCATATCAAGCTATCCCTAACTGTCAAATTTTCCCAATTAAAAATGATCCTTAAGACTTTGTACTAAAGTTGAAAATCTATCAAAGAAATTTGACAGATTGGGGTAACTTGATATGCTGGCCTCTGTACAATGACCCCTTAAAATAATGCCCATGAATTCAATTTCACCCTATATATTTACCGTATGCCAGACGGAACGGTTTTTTACAATTAGTAATTTAAACAGTCATTTATTTTGCCCCGAATTACAGGCCCCGGGCCCCCTGAAAAACTTTGTCTAACGAAAAGTCTAACCTAGAAAACAATTCATCAGTCAGGAAGTTCCTGCGTTATTTTTTACGTGACTACATTCAAACTTTTTTAATACAAATGATGAATAAGATATAGGCCCTTTGATGAAATGTGCCCTTGATTTTTTGTAACAAATTAATCGTCAGCGACTTAGGGCGCATTTCACAAGCACGGGCCTGTGAGTAATGGACGGTCTGTGCTGGACGGCGCGTAGGTCTCCTTCTCGCACGCCACAAAGCGATGTCAGCAATAAGGCAGGGGCCCTTAGCGCCGAAGCCTGCCGGGTAAGCGAGATTGTCCGAAAGGGTTACCGCTACCCCGGCACATAAAGGGCTAACTAAGGAAGGCACATGAATGGGTTTAGAGTCAGTAAGAGTCTGACATTCCCTTCCGCTCCACCCAGAGCGGGAAATCATCATATGACCATTTCATTTGATGACTTACACACTCAAAAAAAAAGGGCGGATTTCACGAAAGAAACTGTCGGTTAAGACAGAGCTGTGTGTGTTACTATTTCCCGTGGAATATTGACTCTGCCAGATCTTGAATGCCGTGTAGACATGCTGATCCCGTTCGGTAACTTTCGTGCAATTGGCACTTAGTCTCGTTACTTTGCAAGTCCATCAAAAAAGTTTTTGGTTATAAATAGACGAGAACCTCTGCAAATTACTAAACATTAACTGCTACTAAAGTTAGATCGTGAGTGTTATTTACACGTAGCTGAGAAATGACAAATAAATCTTATTTAACTAATGCTAAAACTTATGTGACTACTTTTTCACTGGCTGCCATTAAACTGAGAGTGCCATAAGTTTAGTTCTCAAACTTTCTATGAAAGTACTTTATTAATAGTACTTTGGTGTCGTACCAGAGGAGAGTCAGGTCAATAAGACGGTCAAGCATAATATTTTAGTTCGCCGTTACGGTGTGACTTGTCCGTGTTTCTCGGGTTAAGAATTTGATGGTGAAACGTTTCTTTACGGAACTATTTGCCTCTAAATGATTTTTAGTTTTTATTCATCGTTTATATATTTAGGTCCATTTTTATATTTTGATTTTTTGATAGGTAATTTGTATGAATATAATATGTATAATTTGTTATCTATCAATGGTAACTTGTGTTTAAGAACACTGTGTAAGTTAGCTGTAAGTAAGCTGTAAGCTGCAAACTTACAACATGTTCCAACTATGTTGGAGTCAGCTTCCAGTCTAACCGGATGCAGCTGAATGCCAGTATAATATATGGGGCGACTGCCTATCTTACCTTCACAACCCAGTCAGTAACTGGGTAATACGATAGCCCTTGGTTAGACTGACTGTCAGACTTTCGGGCTTCTGACTACCCTCCTTTCTTCTTTCTAACTTCTTTATTATTATTCGTCGCTCTTATTATTATTAATCGCCTATTTCACATATACAAATTTTATCTTATATCTCTTCCTACGGTACTGTTATCACTTCCTACATCATCAATGTTTGTTGCCCGCCAATTTCGATTAATTCATGTATTGACGGCGCCTTATCAATGTTTCCCCATGCTACCTTGTAATAACTTACTCAATTTAGGCAGTGAACTATCTAAGTCCCGACTGACGCTCGAAGTAAAGCAATATAACACTAAATCAATATCCCATATGTTTACTACAAACACCTGGCTCCTGTCAATGAATAGCTGTTATTACTAGCCTTCAAAATATGCTTTTTTTGAGGGTGGAAAATCATCAAATGACCCCCTCGCTCTGGGTGGAGTGAAAGGGAATGTCAGACTCTTACTGACTAAAACCCATCCATGTTCCTTCCTAAGCCCTTTGTGCCCTTGCTTAAATTCGGTGTAAGAAAACATCGTGAGGAAACCAGCATGTCTGAGAGATATTTCTCAACAGCATGTGAAGGTCAGAGGCCCATGGGCAGCATAAAAACTCAGACGTCAGTTTAGTTACTAACCACACGAAAAGAAGAAGAAGCCCTTTGTGTTCAAAATCTCGTAACAAAAACAGTAAAATTTTGTTGGAAGAGGTGAGATTTTTACAGAATAATACAGTACTACAGGGCAAAGTAATGACAGTCACACGGGTTAATCTAAAGATTAGCTATTCATACCGAGATCGGTATGAGGATGCGTGATCATTGGTGAACATCTATTGTATCACACATGCTTGTTCCTTGTAAAGCTACCCAGAGGTGTATAGTAGGTAAGTTTCATAGGTTTATGTTTTAAATTCCAAAATTTAAATGGGAGCCTACTGCGGGCTGCTGGAGAAATTCCTAATAAAAGAACTGAATAGTCCTTTGACCAACCTGGAAATCCAACTCAACACTTTATTGACTCAAAATCTGCTGCATCTATGTATTAATATAAAAGGGAAAGTCATTCATGCATTCGCTCACTGATTAACAGCGATATCTCCAAAACTAGTGGATCTACGAAGATGAAATTTGAGACATAGGTAGATTATGAGTAGAAGACGTTTGCTTAGAAGGATTTTAAGAAATTCTCGCCCTAATGCGGTGAAATGCATGAAAAATGCTCAACATTAATGCGGCGGACCCTCCAGTTTTTTTTTTCGTGTGCTTAGTTATTTTTTTTCAGGCTGGGAAGTCATCCAATGACTTCTCCCGCTCTGGGTGGAGCGGAAGGGAGTGTCAGACTCTTACTGACTAAAACCCATCCATGTTCCTTCCTTGGCCCTTTGTGTTCCGGGGTAGTGGTAACCCTTTTGGACAATCCCGCTTAGTGCTTAGTGGCTAACCTGGTGTCAGAGTTTTTATGCAGCCCATGGGCCTCTGACTTAGCTTCACATGCTGTTGAGAAATATCTCTCAGATATGCTGGTTTCCTCACGATGTTTTCCTTCACCAATTTTAAGCAAGTGATACAATACGCACATGAATCCGTAAAATCAGAGGTCTTTGAACTCGAGACTGAGCAGTCCGACGGTCACACTACTAGGCTATCACAGTTAAAATTTCTTTCTCATAAAAAAAATGTTTTAAATGTGTCAATAAGATGTGCTTTCATAAAGCAAACTATTAAAATGAATTTCATGTAACGTATTCAATAGTCTAGTTTTCAATCAATGTTTGGGCACCAAACAGGAGATTTGTCAAAGCTTGGAATATTTAAATGAAATAGCAAAACAAATAGCGTACGTGGGTGGCATGATTAAAAAGCATATTGCAAGCGTATTTTTTATTTATTTGGTAAATTATAAATATAGGTACCTGGTGTAGCTGGTAATATAGAAAACATTTAAGATGACAATCGATGAATTCCAACCAGGTTTTTATTGCGTTTCTCTCTTCTGTAGCAGCTCGGAGTCATTTTTTTTTTTGAGGGTGGGAAATCATCAAAAGTCTCCTCCGGCGCTGTGTCGAGCGGAAGGGAGTGTCAGACTCTTACGGACTAAAACCCATCCATGTTCCTTCCGTAGCCCTTTATGTTCCGGGGTAGCGGTTACCCTTTCGGACAATCCCGCTTAGCTCGGAGTCTGGATTTGTGCCGGTGGTTTTACACAGTAAAAGTTGTAAAAGTTATTGCTCTTATTGATATAACAATAAGATAAACAAATACAGCCATACTAACATTGCCAAAGAGGAAGCAGGTACTTATAAACTTTCACTTACCTACTAATATCATATGATAGACATATATGCGGCCATAACTAACAATGCCAATGAGGAAGCGGGTATTAACAAACTTTCATTTACTAATATCGATAGACATATGCGGCCATAACAAACAATGCCCATGAGGAAGCGGGTATTAACAAACTTTCATTTACTAATATCGATAGACATATGCGGCCATAACTAACAATGCCAATGAAGAAGCGGGTACTTACAAATTTTCACTTACTAATATCATATGATAGACATATGCAGCCATAACTAACAATGCCAATGAGGAAGCGGGTATTAACAAACTTTCATTTACTAATATCATACGATTGACATATGCGGCCATAACTAACAATGCCAGTGGGGAAGCGGGTATTAACAAACTTTCATTTACTAATATCATATGATTGACATATGCGGCCATAACTAACAATGCCAATGAGGAAGCGGGTACTAGCAAACTTTTACTATCATAATAACTAAACGAGTTGGTAATGGCAGAAACAGTTATTAAAGCAGAGCTGTTTATTACTGGTCAATTTCCCCGTATAATCCTATATTCAGCCCAATTGTACCCATGGGGCGCCGGAACTAGCAACTAATTGTGGACCGCACTATTAACTAGCTGAGTAATTAAAACTTTTGTAATTTTTATTTATTTATTTATCCCCCCACACTAAAATGCTATACATTTTACATTTTTCTAGCAAAGGATTGTAATAGTTTTTGTCGCCTTCATGTCTTAAGATACGATCGGTTTGGAAAAAAAAGTCGGGTGGTGAGGAAACCGGTATGTTCTAAAACCGAAAATTCGAAAACATTTTTTTTTTATTTTTTATTTATTTATTACAACCAACTTGCATTAACAGTCTAACAACCACACAAACAAGTTATTGGTCAATTGGTCAACATGTGACATCTACCAGTCCGCACTGGCCCCGACACAGTGTCCCAGTAGTGGGAACATAGGCTGATTATACCTACATACAATATGGTGATGACAATGCGACAATGAATAAAAACACTAACAACACTAATACATTGGAGTATTTTGGAAATATTAAACAAATCCTAACATCGAAATAAAAAAAAGTGATTTTTCAAACAAACTAAATACCAGTGACGGTTTGACTATGGGTTTTGCTAATCTTTGACTAGCTATAGTGACTAAACTATTTGGTTGAATTTTGGTATGCAGGTTGGGGACGGTATTAGAGTTACACAGTCTAATTTATTGTCGTATTGTTGTCACCACCCTGTATACTCATTACAACGGGAAAGGAAAACATCTTTATTTAACGGGCATATCCCAGAACCAACACTTAGGATGCCTTTCCTTTAGAGATGCGCGAGGATGCATAGTGGTGAATGTGCGTAAAAAATAATAACCAATATCAACACTAGGTGAGCTCAAGCTATGAAAATGAAGTGATCCTATTGGCGGCTTTGCCTCGCACACCCTGCCTAGCTACGTCGCACATCTCTGGGGGATACGCAGCCTTAGAAGGTACCTGACATCAACCAACATGCACAGTTTCCGCATAGTGGATTATGACCCACTCTCTCACATGGAAAAGATGCTTGGGGTCTGTCTATGCTTAAACTACATACTTATACATGGTCACGGCGTTTTTCATCGTTTATTAACCCCGATTAATTTTAAACCTTGTTCTAAAAAGGCAAGCCCGTTGTCCTCCAAACCATCTACTAATTAATCTATTGGTTTTACAAAAATAATTTGATGCTAGTAAATTGACATAACCCATAACCATTACCACAGCCGTGACTGCAAACTCATACCTTTTAATATTGACCACAGAGCACGTGGTAATGGACGCTGCTAGAAGCGGCATCGTCAAGACTTCCACAAAACCCAAGCATCTCACCGTTTGCTCGCACTACGACTATGTGGACTAAAATGACAGCTATAGTCTAATTTTCTCAATCTAATTTTTATAGGTGATCTTGTTTTTCTTATTCTTTACTAAACAAAATTGAATAAATTTATACCAGAACCATAAAAACAAAATGATTAATTATTAACAGTCAATAAGTTTTATGTTTGACGTATAAAGTTGAGAATGATAACTAAAAAAGTTATTAACAGTAATGCAGCTATCAACCTCCATCTTGATAAGAACACGTTGTTCCAGATTCAAACTATAAAACACACAGGTACGGAATAATGCGCTAGACTCGCTTTTGGCGCCACAAATTTTATTAGTACAGCGATTCCTTGCTCTGTGACATTTATCGAAATATCTCAATACTATTCATATTGACATTTCCCAGTCGCAAACGTCAAAGCAATTAATTTACGAAACCAGTCAGACTTGAATTCATTGATTAGATAACAATTTTAGCGTCAACACTTCACTCGTTATCTCCGATAAAACGAGCTTCGGTTCAAAGGGACAAAGGTCAATGATGAATATTGATTCTCTGACAACATTGTTATCCATCTATTCATTGAATATTTTTAGTTAAGTTGTATTTATTAAGTTGGGGAAATGTATTATTTGGGAAATTGATTTCTCACTTCTAATCGTGTCGATAGCAAATTCAAGTTCATTTTGTCCGAATATGGTACAATACAAGGTCTTAAATTAATAAACGGTCTCATCATATTCTGCCACGTAGGGCGCGCCAATATTAGGTACACAAAATAAAAAACAGTTCAAAAATAAAAGTATATTTATAATATAATATGCTATTCCACATTAATGCCGTTTTTACTCTACGTCCGCGTCACATATCCCATAAAATACATATTTTTTTCAATTCGTTAGCACAAAAATTTGTCCGTACTAAGCTTGGTTACAAGTTATTAATAGGACGTCAATGCTGTGTCAGTGCAGAATATACGTCACTTAAAGACTTGGGAATGTCGATAGGAACAATCAAATAGGTGGTAGCAATTTGTTAAAGTACAAAGCGGAGGTTAAATAGTCTGCTGTCTTTCGTACTTTAGATGTCTTAAATTACCGTTCCATGTTTCGGAGAGCATGTTTAAATCATTGGTACCGGCTGTCGTTAGATCTTTGAAGTAGGTACAAGGGGTCTAGACTAGCGTCAATCGCTCCGTGTCGATTTCATTTCGAAAATTGTTGATCGAACCATTCGTTATCTCAGCAATTCGGATTGTCAAGAACGCCACTTGTCTACGCATTTCTATGGAAATATTGAGCGAGTTTCGTTACACAATTTGACATTGTCTAGCACTGATCACGTGATATTTCGAAAGCTTATACCAATTTCATACATTTCGGATTTATCTTATTTCGTTATCGTTAATGAAAATGTGTATAGCCGGAGGCCTAATAAGTCTCACGACCAGCGTTATCAAGAGGCATCCTGTTACCCATTAACTGTGTTATAAAGGTTACTTAGACAGGTAAGCGGGATTGTCCGAAAGGGTTGCCGCTACTCCGGAACATAAAGGGCTATGGAAGGAACATGGATGGGTTTTAGCCAGTAAGAGTCTGACACTCCCTTCCGCTCCACCCAGAGCGGGATAAGTCATTGGATGATAGCCCAGCCTTAAAAAAAATACCTGCATTCAGCTGCACCCACTTAGACTGGAAGGTGATTCCAACATAGTTGGGTAATGGCTGGGCAGATAGATTTTGTTACTTGTTTTTCATAATACTCACACAAGGAGCGTTTTCGTAACTAGAAGCAATACTATGAGTAAGATATAAATCAAATATGAACACATGAATCAACTTGCCATTAACAGATCAATGAAAACTAAATAAAACCAATTGATAGCCCTACAAGATTTTAATGACCGATGTACCTGCACAACATCCAATATATTTTGACACATAACAACAGCGCTACGTGCAAAACAAAATGCTAAATTTAATACAATCTCTTCAATAGTTTCCTATTTAGCAGAAGATCATGATACGTTGGTCTTTTGAGTGTTCGTTTAATGATTGGCAAGCAAGGTCGCATTGTGTTCGACACAAAGCGGCTCTTTCAAATTCCTAATGTCTGGTAAACATTAAACTCTGATCAAATGCCTGTTAACTGTGGCTCTTTATTCAATTTGACCTTCCATTATGTATGTTGGTACAGAAGCCATCACATGAAACTAACCCATTCTGTCAAATTTCTTTGATAGATTTTCAACTTTATCACAAAAATGTAAGGTTCATTTTTAATTGGGAATATTTGGCAGTTTGGTATAGCTTGGTGTGTCTGTACAAGCTTTGTGTTAAGCGGCATCATGTGCGTTACTTCAGTTGAAGTGAATTGGTTATGATGAGGTTATACAAGCTCAGATTTCGCAGATGGCTCTTGATTTGATAGTTATTTTGCCGTGTTACAGCCATTTCATCATCTATCAAATTCACTGTTGAATTGATTATACAGGCAATGTTTGTTATTAGAAATCATCTTCTGCCTAGCCTTTTCCCAACCATGTTGGGGTCGGCTTCCAGTTTAACCGGATGCAGCGGAATACCAGTATTTGAAGCGACTGCCTCACTGACCTCCACAACCACGTTACTGGGTAATACTATACTGGTTGGTAAAACTAGTTGTCAGATTTTGGGGTATCTGACGACCCCTAACGACTGCCGAAGATCCACGAATAACAGCCGGTACCAACAGCTTAACCTGCTTTCCAAGGCGCGAAGGGTAATGTTATGTAAAGATGTTCACCCATCAACGGACCAACTGCGGCACACTTGGCTTGACCAGATCGATCGACCCATGCAGCTGTTATTACTTACCCTTGAGGTCCTTACCTTTTGTTGGTAGATAATTAGCTAAAGTTTTATTTCCCTTACTTTACATGCATACTCACGAGCACTTATATGTTAAACGACTTGTTGTCCTTTAGTTATTCAATTAAATGTCGTCATTCAATTCAAAAGTCAAAAGTCAAAACATTTATTTCAAATAGGCACAAGAAAGGCACTTTTGAACGTCAAAAATAAACAAGAAATAGAATTAATTCTAGTCGCCCCTTCCAAAAGGTAGTTTCGTGGGGAGAAGAATGGGCAAGAAACTCCACAGTTACTCTTTTAAAATGTTTCACAATGTTTTGTATACATGTATTATAATATTATATGTGAAGACGATGCACCCAGAATAAAAACAATACACCAAAAAGGTGAAAAGAAAAACGCATGTAGCAGTGGCAAATAAACTTAATTATGTCATAAGTACATGGTGCTCACATATTTACAAACATTTAACCAGATGACTGCGACATATACACTGAGCAACTTTAATAAGTGATTTAATCCTGCATTTATTAAAATTTTATGTTCTTGCCTAGTATGTGGGAACGCATAATAATTTGAAATGGCTCTATTATCTCAAAGTTATCGATATTCCACGAGAAAATCGCTTTAGAATGTTTCTAAGTGTATACATATTAGTACTACCCTAGAACTCAAGTGTATATTCACAAGCTTTGATTTAAATAATTTATTTATCTGCCATCTAGTACAAAAACAAAGGAAAGAGCTCTTAGGGCTTCAAAAAATTCATCCCCATCGCTGTCAGTGGGAAATGAGCCCAAAAGGCTGCCAGCGATGCCACGTAAGATTGCAATGCTGATTTTTTTACCTAAAAATTGACCAGCCCTCTGGTCACGTGTAGAGTCGACCAACTGCTGGACGATATCCTAAAAGGCCTTATTGATTACCTTATGGACAATATCACACATAATTAACACTATATCATTGCAAATTGCAAACACAGTCGTTACTAAGTGAACAATTCTATTTGCCAGACGTGGTTGCCTTAATGGGTATTAAACGGGTTATTGTGAGATACACTGTTTATTCACGTATGGTTATAGCAACATACCTACCTTCCAATTTGACACGGTTAATGTGGGTTAGGTACTGAAGATTATTTTGATTAAGATACCATTGTTTGTAATCATAGGTTTACTTTGATTATAACTACTTTGGAATATCTCTGGGTCAAAGTGAACTCTCTTTTCGATTCAAGGTAAAAAAAAAATCGGAAGTCAAGGTTAAGTGAACATGTAACTATCACAATATTTACAAAAGTAATGGGTACTTAACCTCCAGTGTCCCATGAACCCCATAGGTTCATAAGAAAAATTCTCTCGAAACGACAATAAATATAACCAACCGTATAAATCGTTGAACTCCTATAAGCAAACGGCTTCTATTAGGCACATAGAACATATAATGGGTTAATTGAAGACTGACTAAATAAGGTTTTCCGAAGACTATAACAATTTGCAACATACGAGTCAAAATTCTTCAAATTGACTCATACAACCTTAAAAGCACAAAAGAAAAAAACTCAGAGCTAAATGAGGTGTAGCCCAAGGTGTAAAAGACGTTTAAACCAGAAGATCATCGGGAAGACTGACACTCAAATATAATAGTACACTTAAGGTACAGGTATAACCTGAAGACTTCCAAAGCCAACAGTTTCAGGGCACTTTCACTTTAGGACGTTAGCAGCGCGACAGAAGTACACGCCTTCACCGCAGAGGCTTGTTAGACGCTTTGAACTAAGCGGGATTGTCCGAAAGGGTTACCGCTACCCCGTAACATTAAGGGCTAAGGAAGGAACATAGATGGGTTTTAGTCAGTAAGAGCCTGACACCCCTTCCGCTCCACCCAGAGCAGGAGCAGTCATTGGATGATTTCCCACCCTCAAAAAGAAGACGCTTTGAACGAAATTATTATTACCTATTATTCTTAAAGATAAGAATTTGAAATTTCGTACAAAGCGTCTAAGCGCTACTGTCGGGCTTCTAACGGCCTATTGTGAAAGCGGCTTCAATCCATACACATCCAAAGTTCCAATCCAACCTATTGACCAAATACGGTCGAAACTACCAAAAAGTACCAGAACGCATCGAAATCCGATAAGTTTAATGAGTTGTAACGAAGGACGTGTGGACTTAATGCGCCTTTACGTCGGCCATCACACGTTAACGCGGTCAAGCGTCGATAAATAATTAAATGGGTTCCTGCTGAAACGTGCCGGCAGACCAGAGAATGCAATTAATACTTTGCACATACTGATTACCATGCTAATGTGTTTTTATTGGTATTGCTTTATTACTTTTGTTGGTTACTTAGTTCAGTTTCTAGTGCAATAGCTACATAGCTAACTTCCGTGTTATTTTCGTTATACAAGGTGCAATTGAAATATCTCCGAATCTCATTAGTGTGAGGACTCATTATGAGTTATGGTATAAAAGTTGTTCATAATTAAATTATGAACAATTTTTAAAAACCTTGACTTGCCAAAAAAATTAAGTGCTCTATAGAATAGAATAGAATATTTTTATTGGTGTTGAAACAAGGTACTAATTACAATCATGGTGTTAATACTAGTAAGAACTCGTCGAAATGTAGGGATTGTAGCGATTTGCACCGATAGCACCTAGTTGACCATAAAACTCTTTTATTCAATTACTATTTAAACCATTTGTGATCGCAGTCTGTTCTGGCTAACAGCAGAAGAGAAAAAGACTAACGTGAAAGCAAGGGTGATCATCATTACAACGGCTAGGGGCGCAACTCTTCTTAAGTGCGATACACAAGAACTAAAAACATTCACTAAGAAGTCGTGATAAGCTTCAGACCTAACCTAATTAAGCCCAAAGATATCCACGAGGCCTTCTAGACCGTTAAGATGACACAGGTTGTAAACGCTCCGCCGGTATCACACATTGTGGTCGGGGGGGTCCGGATCGCTGTCGAGCCTACCATGAAGTACCTAGGATTGGTGCTTGACAGCCGGTGGGACTTTGGCCCCCACTTCCGGCGGCTTGCGCCCAAGTTGTTGGGCGCGGCCGGGGCGCTCTCAACGCTGCTTCCCAATCTGGGGGGCCCGAGCGCCACTTGTAGGCGGCTCTACGTGGGGATCGTGCGATCGATGGCCCTGTACGGGGCACCGATCTGGGCGGCTGACCTGACAGCCGGGAGCATCTCTGTCTTGCGTAAGCCACAGAGAGCTATGGCCGTCAGGGTCATTAGGGGATATCACACGATCTCCTACGAGGCGGCTTGTGCACTGGCCGAATCCCCGCCCTGGGACCTGGAGGCGAAGGTGCTCGCGTCACTGTTTAGGTGGCGCGAGGAGATGCGGGCGCGGGGCGAACGACTGATGCAGCAACAACTGGAGCTGCGTCGGTCACAGCTCCGCGAGGTCCTGGTGGCGGACGTGCGGGACAGGCTCTCACGCCCTACCGCCGGCCTCAACACCATCGAGGCGATCCGACCAGTGCTCAGCGAATGGCTCGGAAGACGGCACGGCTCCCTGACTTTTCGGGCGACACAGGTTCTCTCGGGGCATGGTTACTTCGGGAAGTTCCTGTGTCGCATAACCAGGGAGCCAGACGCTCGCGGTGTCACCACTGCGTCGACTGTCGGGAGGACACGGCACGGCATACGCTGGCAGAATGTGCCGCATGGCTGGAGCCGCGCCGTGCCCTCATCTTAGAAGTAGGCAGTGACCTGTCGCTGCCGGCCGTCGTTAACGCCATGGTCAGCAGTGAACAGGCCTTGGGACGCGGTGGTATCCTTCTGCGAAGAAGTCATTTCGCAGAAGGAGGCTGCGGAGGGGGAAAAAAAAAAAAGTTTGTAAACGCTGGGGTAAACGAACTTTACCTGTTGAATGTTGAACTACTACAGGTAGAACATCCCTCTAGTACTTGCTTATTAACTAGAGCAAGCATAGATTAAGGTGCAGGCCTCACTGGGAACAAAGGAAAGTTACTTTAACTTCGCTCATGTTACACCGCCTGTTCACACCGTGAACTATGTGCGAACCGAAGTATGCAAACACGCCGTAGCTGCATGAACGAAACTGAACGAACTTAGCTACGTTGCCAGGGTGGCCTTTTTTTAGGATGGGAAAACATCAAATGACCGTCTCTGGGGGGAACGGAAGGGAGTGTCAGACTCTCACTAACTAAGACCCATCCATGTTCCTTTCTTAGCCCTTTATGTTCCAGGGTAGCGGTAACCCTTTCGGACAATCCAGCTGACCCGACAGGCTTCGGCCCTAACGGCAAGGGGCCGTTTGCTGAAATCTCTTTTAGGCGCGCGTGGAACACGAACGCGCCGTCCGGCACGGGCCCGGTTCTGATCTGACGGTGAGCTACCCATTACTCACCGTCCGCAGACCCGCTCCCATGATCGCCTGCGCTTAAGCCGTGGTCGTGATTAAATCAAACTCAAATTTATTTCAAATTAACTATAATTACAGACACTTTTGCATTGTCCAGGTTTATAAATGAAGCTAAGTAGCCTATTGCAAAAAGTAGTAGTTACCTATGGAGAAGAACGGGCAAGAAACTCCGCGGAAACTCACGAAATACGTAACCTATTAATAGATTACTATTTGTGGCTCTTTGATATACAGTGTGGGCGATATGTTACTAGGATATATCGATGTTAATGGGTTTCGTAGTCATTAGGCGTGATAATATGATTGGATTTCAGGGGTGTCAAAGGACCTTTGGAGTATGAAAGGAATCTCGTGAGACAACGAAGGCTTATGGTGAAAGCTACGAGGAAGCCCGCGAAATTCGAATTTTCTTACGTTTAATAAATCGTGACGTTTCGGATAAATTCTTACTTAGAGAGTTGTATCGAAAAGTTTAATGATTTTACGGGAATCGGTAATTCTGGTTTTAAGTATTCATATAATTAAATTGAAGCTCATAATATGTAAGTGACACTACAAATTGGCATCCACAGGTGCTATTTCTGTAAGCGGGATTGTAGAAAGAGTGACCGCTACCCAGTAACATAAGGCTAAGGAAGGAACATGGATGGGTTTTAGTCAGTAAGAGTCTGACACTCCCTTCCACTCCACCCAGAGCGGGAGGAGTCATTTGATGCCACATCATTTTTAACTCACGTGAACTTAATAGCGGCTTAGAACATGGGGCAAGGTATCTGTGTGTCTGAGAGCTCGTCATGCAAATATTTAGATAGGTAAGTAGGTTTATGCTTTCGGGTAAATTATTACTATGAATTTGTCGAGTGACGGAAGTTTGCGGTGTGATACTGCCGTGCTTCGGAAAGCACGATAACACATTGGCCCTGCACCTGATCTCTCTCTGGTTACGTCGGATTCCCGTCTCATCTAAGAGAATGGGGGAACAGCGGGAGTGCACCTGTTCCTACGCACACACTAGAGCACCATAATATCTACCACGTTGATAGCCAGTCTTGGCTGAGAATGGCTGCTCTGGCCAACGTTCGGTCTGGAGGACTATTACCTAACTTTACAGACCATTTCTATTATATTTTTTCTTGAGTGTGGGAAATCATCAAATGACTTGTGATGAATGAACTGTCTAACTATCACGATTCATGAGATACAGCCTGGTGCTAGACGGACAGACAGACGACGGACGGACGGTCAGCGGAGTCTTAGTAATAATGACCCATTTTACCCATTGGGTACGGAACCCTATAAAACTATAAATATAAATGAACATGACGTATACTTAGTGGAAGGCATTTATGCTCTTGACTGTACCTAAACATTATGCATTCCTAAGTAACCAAATTAAATGGATAGATACAACGTGGGTGGAATAATATTACTAGATCTAGGGCCAGTCTATTCAATTTAACGTCTTTATGATTTAAATGGAATAATAAATTAATGTTATCTAGTTCTTATCTGACTTCTAGATGGTCTGTGAAAAGCAGGATTGTCCGAAAGGGTTACCGCTACCCCGGAACATAAAGGGCTACGGAAGGAACATGGATGGGTTTTAGTCAGTAAGAGTCTGACACTCCCTTCCGCTCCACCCAGAGCGGGAGCAGTCATTGGACGATTTAGACGTGACATTTTTATTAACTATAACGAAATTAGGTAAATCCGAAATGTATGGAATTGGCATAAGCTTTCGAAATGTCACGTGATCAATCGTATTAGATCGCTAAGTGATAGACAATTTCAAAATGTGCAACGAAACTCGATCGATATTCCTATACAATCGCGTTGACAAGTGGCGTTCTTGACAATCCAAATCGCAGAGATAACGAATTGTTCGCTCAACAATTTTCGAAATCGAATCGACACAGAGCGATTGACACTTGTCTAAGCCCCCTGGTATATTAATTGTTCGGCAAAGTAACTACCACCTTAGATTATTCGTAAATTCAAATAATTTTTCATGCTGAGAGAATGTTTACCAAAATGAATAATGCAATACATTGCACAGCTCTTACTACACTGGTTTTCCATATTCCATTTTAACTTTCTACAATAAATTGAACCGAGTCACAAAGTTTCTTTCAACAAAAATTCCATCATTCAACTTTTAGTGGACGCTTGCTACCATAAAAGTCATAACGAAAATTTTACATAAGAATGAATCATCTTTTCATGTTTAAATTCAAGAAAAATTTACGCTTTTCATGTCGTCATGTTTTCGGAAATATTTAATAGGGTAAAATAGGGGTTTGTTTTATATATTTTGAAGCTTGTATTTAGCATTTTTTCCCACATACGAATAATTTGTAATTAAGTCATTAGTCTGTAAAAATATTTAAAAAGTTATCTATGCTTTCTTCCGATTTTCGATGAAACCTTTAATTTAAGTGCTTCCCAGCGATGAATTGTAACACACTCACTACACAAAAACAACGTCATTAGTATATTTGCAACGGTCGCGAATCATATTTTGACCAAGATACAACCTGCCACTGACCTGAAAAAGGACCTGAGGACTCAAAACACGCACCTCTGATTTTTCGGATTCATGTGCGTATTCTATTATTATCACATGCTAAAAAAATCGGTGATGGAATACATCGTGAGGAAACTGGCATGCCTGAGAGATATTATTTTTCAAAAGCATATGAAGCTAAGTCAGATGCCCATGGGTAGCATAAAACCCCTGACACCAGGTTAGTCACTAACCACACGAAGAAGAAGATTAAGTTCATAATATTTTAACTTAAGGTGAAAGATACAAGATAACCAGAAAAAAAAAATTGTTTATTACTTATGTATTTTTATGTTATGCTTATTTATAATTATTATTATGTAAGACTTCAGTACTCACTAATGAGGCTGTTTATTTTACAACTCAACTTTGCGTATTAAGAGTTGGAGAAGTACTAACTTTAAATCAACTGAAGTAAACCAGGTTTCTGTTTAAATATCTCGCTTTATACAAGGTGGAAATGACAAATACGACATTAAAGTAAACTACGTATAAGAAAATCGAAATCAACTAGCTTCATCTTTCTGACTGACCGACCCCCTTGACAATTCAAAAGTGCCTGTAATTGGTTTATTTGAAATAAATACTTTGAGTTTGAGTTAGATTAATCACTATAATTAGTCAAAGAAAGGAGCTCGTGGCTAAGTAATAACAGCCGCACAGCTCAATCCATCAGGTTAAGCTACGCTTGCCGGGGTTGGCCGTGGATGGGTGACCATCTTTACATACCGTGACTACATACAGACTTCTCCGTGCTTCAGAAAGCGTTTTAAGTCGTTGGTCCTGGCTGTCATTTATGCATCTTTGACAGTCGTTACGGGTCATCAGAAGCCCGAAAACCTGAGGTAAGGTAGCTGGACCTACCAGGGTTATCGAATTACCCAGTTACTAGGTTGTGGAAGTCAGATAGGCAAAATCGCTCTATGTAAAATACGGGCATCCGGTTTGACTGGAAGCACCCTAACAAAGTTGAGAAAAGACTTGGCAGATTGAGCTAGTCAAAGAATGTCAAATTCCATGGTCGGCCATTATTAGATACTATTATTTAGTTTGTTTGAAAAAAAAATTTTTTTTTTCGTGGCTGCATCAATTTCATAGTTCCAAAATTCTCTCTTGCATTAGTATTGTTTTCATTTAGTGTCATATTGCCGTCTCGATATTGTATGTATACCCGTCCCTTACAAGTATGTATCAATTTGTCCAATTGATTTAATACCTTAAAAGGTTGCTAGTTAAGTTCAAAATCGATTGAGAATATTTGACATTTGGTAACTTGATGTGCTGACGATTGTATAGAGCCCAGCACATCAAGTTACTCAAATCTGTCAAATTTCTTTGTTAGTTTTTCAACTTTATATTAAAAGTTTTAAGATTTATTTTTAATTGGAAAAATTTAACAATTAGGGATAGCTCAATGTGCTGGCGTCTGTACAACTTAACAACATGAATAAACTTAATTAATTAAGTATTTACCAAGTTCCCGGTTGTGTTACGAGTTCATAATAGTTTACTTTGATTTCAATGGCTTAATTTAACTTTATAGGTAGGTACATGTTGCTGCTTCGCGTAATAAACACGGCTTTTAATTGGTAGATTAAGGTAATCAATTGCTGGAATCATTAATTGCTCAGGAATTGTCATTATTTACTCCTGAATTATTTGAATCTCTCCCACGCGCCTCGTTGGTTTTGTTCTCGCAAGTGCTACTGTTGAGCATGGGCCCTGGTTTCGATGCCCACCCCCGGCCGTCTTATTGGGTTTTTCTATCAGGAAATTCTTCTTAGCAGTCCTGAGTCTGGATTCATGCGCGTATTCGGGTCCTAAGGGTCGTAGCGTAATATATTTATCTATCACAATAAAGGTACAAAGGCGGACTTAATGCTTTAGGCATTCTCTACCAGTCAACCAAGGGTGGTGAAGAGATTAGATGGCAGGTGCTTTAAATAGTAGAACATACAAAACATTGCTCTGACACTTTTGAATAAAATGGGTACATAAATAGGTTAAAACCTTATCATAACAGTTTATACTATAATAGATAACATACATAATATATTATATTTTCTATAATAGATAACTTTATTAACAATGTATGGCTGTGTCACTTGCAAAATATTTTATCGTATCCGTTTGGTTGTTCAAGAGATCAGCTCATGTAAACAAAAAATTAGTACTGTGATTTGGAGCAGAATAAGTATTTAAAAAAATGTCGGATTGTCTTATTCAATAAAAACTTTATAAAATAAAATAACCTTTTTTTATAAGGGTGGGCAATCATCAAACGACTGCTGGTGGATGCGGAAGGGAGTGTCAGACTTTTACTGACTAAAACCCATCCATGTTCCTTTCTTAGCCCTTTATGTTCCGGGGTAGCGGTAACCCTTTCGGACATTCCCGCTTACCCGGCAGGCTTCGGCCCTGACGGGCCCCTTCCAATACTGACATCCCTTTGAGGCACGCGTGGAACACGTACGCGCCTTCCGGCACGGGCCTGGGTCCCAAGTCTGCAATTTTTTTTATAAATTCGTCATTCCAATTCGCCATTGTCATTTTGCTAAAAGCGCTGGTTCATAACAATGTATGAGAATGACGAAGGCAGATTTTCGAAATGCATGTGGTTGCGGCGTAGGCAACCCAAATCTGCTTAGCCCTTAAAAGTTTCCAGTACGGAGACAGTTTTCTGACATTAAACACTGTAAAATATAGAAAATTCATTTTTAATTATCTGCCTGTTGGGGTCGGCTTCCAGTCTTACCATATGCAGCTGAATACCAGTATTTTACATTGAGCTACTGCCTATCTGATCCCCACAACCCGGTCAGTAACTGGGCAATACAAGTACCCTTGGTAAGACTGGCTGTCAGACATTCGGGCTTCTGACTACCCGTAAGGAGTGTCAAAGATCCGCGAATGACAGCCGGGACCAACGGCTTAAAGTGCTTTCCGAGGCGCGGAGGAGTCATTTTTAATAACAAATATAAAAATAAAAAACAAACAAATCAAAGGGCTTTTTCAAAGAATAAAAATAAAGCTCTAAAAGTTGGAACAAACTTCTCAAAACGGACAGACGGAATGAAAATATTATTAGCAGGAAAACATGAACTAATCAATGTTAGAAAAGTTAAGAGTGAACTAATTTAAAAAGTTGTTGGAATATTAATTTTCCTTGTAAAATTAAGGTCGTCAGTCCGATTTTAAGAAAATCTATCTCATCGAAGTAAAGTTTCTAAGCTGAGAGAAGTTTCTTACTATGTATATGGCAGAGGTTTATAGTAACACCCATATTTCACCAGTTATATTTTTTCTCCAAACACCAGGAGCGATCCATCAGGTAAAGCTACACTTGCCGAGGTTGGCCCGTGGTTGGGTGACCATCTTTACGTACCGAGAATCCTCTGTGCCTCGGAAAGCACGTTAAGCCGTTGGTCCCGGCTGTCATTCGTGGATATTTGACAGTCGTTACGAGTCGGCAGAAGCCCGAAAGTCTGACAACCAGTCTTACCGAGGGGTATCGTATTATCCAGTAACTGGGTTGTGGAGGTCAGATAGCCAGTCGCTCCATATAAAATACTGGTATTCAGCTGCATCTGGCTAGACTGGAAGCCGACCAACATAGTTTAGAAAAGGCTTAGGAGATTGATTGATGTTTTTTCTCCATGAACGCAGAAGAATACGAGTCGGTTGCCAATAGCCGGACAGGTATCCAGATTCCAGTTTTCTACTGGAAAAAATCATAAAAGACTCCCATCAAGTCCTTTCCCGAATTAAACCTAGAACCTCGCGTGATAACATAGATTTATTAAAAAAGTTACATGCCTACATAATTATGTCAACAGGGTTTCATTCCAAGCCTTAACATGAAGACACACATAGAAAGAAATGATATAGTGCCAATGGTTTATTTGGAAGTGACCTACAGCATAACCTGAGCGACGTAAACATAGGTTTAACGAGCTAAACGCCTACGTGAAAAATAAATAACTTTTCGAACTTTGACCTTCATGGTAAGCGTAAAAACTTTGACATTGTGAGCCAAAGTACAGACGCCAGCATATCAATCTATCCCAAACTGTCTAATTTTCCTAATTGAAAATGAACCATATGCCTTTGTAATAAAGTTGAAAAACTATCAAACAATTTTGACAGATTGGGGTAACTTGATGTGCTGGCCTCTGTACATATTCACGGGTCAATGCTGAAAAATGTAATCCATGACGTTATTTATTTTGGCATAGAGAAAGTCAAACACGCTCGGCAGAATATAACGATTTGTATACTTTAATTATTTTTCTTCTGAGAAATTCAATCAGGCTACAGACAATTGTTTAATAAATAACAAGAATTAATCTCGTTAATCGGCTCTGGGCAGCGTTTGGAAAGCTTCGTCGACTCTTCTCGTCGTTAATTCCGTAGACCCCAAGGCTAGGCAGGACTTCCTATATTATACTTATGATACGAAACGTGGACACTGACATTCCATAAATTCAAGGTCACCCAGCGAGCTATGGAATGAATTACGCTTGGAATCTCTTTAAGGCATAGAATCCAGAACGAGGTAATCCGGTAAAGAACCAGAATTGTCGACATGGTAAGCTGAAGAAGCAATGGACGGTATATATTAGCCGTAGATCCGATGATCGTTGGGATAGAAGTATGAATCGCCGAGACCGCGAATCGCGAAATGTAAGATAGGAAGTCCTCCGGTTAGGTGGAACGACGATCTCAGGGTGGCTGGTAGCAGCTGGTTGAAAGGCCAGGAATCGAGCTGAATGGCGTGCCACTGGAGAGACATGTCCAGCAGTGCACTAGGCTGATTATGACGCTGATAATCAAATTAATATTATTAATTTCAGTCCGAAGGGGACTTAAATTAGGGGGGAGGGGAAGGGGAGATTGTCCGACAGGGTTACAGCTACCCATAAAGGGCTAAGGAGGGAACATGGATGGGTTTTAGTCAGTAATAGTCTGACACTCCTTTTGCTCCACCAAGAGCGGGAGGGGGTCATTTGTTGATTTCCCACTCTCAAAAAAAAAGTGAACATCTAGAAAAATACTCTTATAGTGCAACAAAGAGAACGATAAGAAATTAAGGATTAAATTAGTTGAAGCTAAACACACCAGATAAAGTTGAGACCTTGAGAAAAATGGGTCATATTTGAGCTCATAACCGAGCTAGTCCGTTATTGCTTATTCAATTGTAATTTTAAGCTTTAAGCATAACAAATTAAGTCACACACTCGGGCGCAAGGTCTTGGACATGCAGTCATAGATAAAAATAAAGAAAAGAATACAAATTATGGTTATAAATGCTTTCGTGGGATAACATCAAGATGCAATTCTTTTTGGCGGGATGGGAGAGGGAAAGGTCCTCCCGTCCCAGCCGCCGCGGGAGACTCCCCGGGCGTCGGGAGCCACGTGACGATACCCAGCCACCGTAGGCGCGGGCCTACGAGCGGTGAGTAATGGGTAGCTCACCGCGCGCGCCTCAAAGAGATGTCAGCATTTAAAGGGGCCCGTTAGGGCTGAGCCTGCCGGGTTAGCGGGATTGTCCGAAATGGTTACCGTTACATAAAGGGCTAAAGAAGGAGCATGGATGGGTTTTAGTCAGTAAAAGTCTGAGACTCCCTTTCGCTCCACCCAGAGCGGGAGAAGTCATTGGATGATTTCCCACCCTCAAAAGAAGATTCTTTTGATTCACTTGTTTTTTTTTCAGACCGGATTGTTTTCTCACATCCATGCTAAGAAACAACGTCAACTATGAAGGTGGAGTTTAGCAGACGTCAATGTATTGTAGGTATTAAGTTAAGTAATTAATATAATGATTATCCTACTCCTACTAATATTATAAACGCGAAAGTTTGTAAGGATGGATGGATGTTTGTTATCAGATTGTAAAAAACATAATATTTTAAACCCTGTTTACACATTACCCTTTGACCTGTCAAGGCCGCTTTGAATAGAAGAGATAAGGCCGGAATATTTTGTTGTGAACTCACTTACATACATCACGCTTTGTTCCCCCAAAGGTTTGGGCAGAAGTGTCATTATTGTACACCCACATGCCACCAGCTATGTATAAGTCTCATGTTATAGAACTTTCTCACTTATTAAACAAAATACATCTGAAATCGATCTGACTAGCCTTTTCCCAACTATGTTGGGGTCGGGTGTCCAGTACTAAGCGGGATTGTCCGAAAGGGTTACCGCTACCCCGAAAGATAAAGGGCTAAGAAACGAACATGGAGTCAGTAAGAGTCTGACATTCCCTTCCGCTCCACCCAGAACCGGAAGGCGTCATTAGATGACTTCCCAAAGTAAAAAAAAAAAATAAGGGGTCCAGTACAATCGGGTGCAGATCAATAGATTTTTACATGGAGCGACTGCCTAGCTGACCTCTACGACCTAGTTACTGGGTAACACGAGACCCCTTGGTAACACAGGTCGTCACCTTTTAGACTTTCGACTACCCGTAGCACCTTTCTAAGATCTGCGAATGACAACTGAGACCAATGGCTTAGCGTGCTTGTCCGAGCTACGGAGAGATATAATAGACCCACGAACCGATCATAGAATTTAGCCATTTGTGCCTCAAATTGACAACCAACTAACTACATATTTTAAGAGAAATATTTGTGATTATATATCAAATCATTACACAATTATATAGATAAGTGAACGGAAACAGTGTGCTATTCTGTAATAATCTCATCGTGAAAACATAGTTTATGTGAACTCTAATAGAGCTGTCAGTAGCGTTAATGCCCAGCATCAGGTGGAATGACAGGTTACTTCACGCTCACTTAACCTATGTTATCACGGTGATATTTTTACTGAATAGAACAGCT
Source organism: Hyppa rectilinea (assembly GCA_951799385.1). Lineage (NCBI taxonomy): Eukaryota > Metazoa > Arthropoda > Insecta > Lepidoptera > Noctuidae > Hyppa > Hyppa rectilinea. The sequence continues at coordinate 13,844,709 of OX637312.1, read as the reverse complement.
GGTGTCAGTGCAATGCATTGATAGGTACTAAACTGGGTAAGTAGGTGAAAGCTAGACTTTTACAACGACGCTCTTTACTTGTTAGTAATATAATGTGGTTAAAGCGACCAGACAAGAGTTGCTTAAAGAATCACATTATTTCCTTTGAAAAGTAGCAATTACTTTTGTTGTTGGTTGTACTGAGACAAATGTAATTAACACTGCTATTTTTACTTCTGCTAAACTACTGCTACTGCTGCTACATCCTCAATTGTTAGACTTTGATAAGTATTTTAATTTTACTTCTGTTACAATTTTAATTCAATATTGAGCTCAGTAATTAAGTTTTTAGAAACTGAAAATTTACTTCATCTACTTTTGTTGCTAACTGTATTTGTATCTGATTTCTTTGATAAAATGTTGTACAATTACAATACAAAGAAATCTGAAAAGTCTTATTACCTACAGTGACATGGCACAATGGCATATTTGTGAATAGCAAATAATACTCGCGCATATTATTAACCACAGTTCCAGGAACAGATGTATGAAAAATAAAAAAAACAAAGCCTTTGCAATATTCACATAAAAATATGTGTAGGTAGTGCAAAATGGGTCATATTTGAGCTCATAACCGAGCTAGTCCGTTATTACTTATTCAATTGTAATTTTAAGCTTTAAGCATAACAAATTAAGTCACACACTCGGGCGCAAGGTCTTGGACATGCAGTCATAGATAAAAATAAAGAAAAGAATACAAATTATGGTTATAAATGCTTTCGTGGGATAACATCAAGATGCAATTCTTTTTGGCGGGATGGGAGAGGGAAAGGTCCTCCCGTCCCAGCCGCCGCGGGAGACTCCCCGGGCGTCGGGAGCCACGTGACGATACCCAGCCACCGTAGGCGCGGGCCTACGAGCGGTGAGTAATGGGTAGCTCACCGCGCGCGCCTCAAAGAGATGTCAGCATTTAAAGGGGCCCGTTAGGGCTGAGCCTGCCGGGTTAGCGGAATTGTCCGAAATGGTTACCGCTACATAAAGGGCTAAAGAAGGAGCATGGATGGGTTTTAGTCAGTAAAAGTCTGAGACTCCCTTTCGCTCCACCCAGAGCGGGAGAAGTCATTGGATGATTTCCCACCCTCAAAAGAAGATTCTTTTGATTCACTTGTTTTTTTTTCAGACCGGATTGTTTTCTTACATCCATGCTAAGAAACAACGTCAACTATGAAGGTGGAGTTTAGCAGACGTCAATGTATTGTAGGTATTAAGTTAAGTAATTAATATAATGATTATCCTACTCCTACTAATATTATAAACGCGAAAGTTTGTAAGGATGGATGGATGTTTGTTATCAGATTGTAAAAAACATAATATTTTAAACCCTGTTTACACATTACCCTTTGACCTGTCAAGGCCGCTTTGAATAGAAGAGATAAGGCCGGAATATTTTGTTGTGAACTCACTTACATACATCACGCTTTGTTCCCCCAAAGGTTTGGGCAGAAGTGTCATTATTGTACACCCACATGCCACCAGCTATGTATAAGTCTCATGTTATAGAACTTTCTCACTTATTAAACAAAATACATCTGAAATCGATCTGACTAGCCTTTTCCCAACTATGTTGGGGTCGGGTGTCCAGTACTAAGTGGGATTGTCCGAAAGGGTTACCGCTACCCCGAAAGATAAAGGGCTAAGAAACGAACATGGAGTCAGTAAGAGTCTGACATTCCCTTCCGCTCCACCCAGAACCGGAAGGCGTCATTAGATGACTTCCCAAAGTAAAAAAAAAAAATAAGGGTTCCAGTACAATCGGGTGCAGATCAATAGATTTTTACATGGAGCGACTGCCTAGCTGACCTCTACGACCTAGTTACTGGGTAACACGAGACCCCTTGGTAACACAGGTCGTCACCTTTTAGGCTTTCGACTACCCGTAGCACCTTTCTAAGATCTGCGAATGACAACTGAGACCAATGGCTTAGCGTGCTTGTCCGAGCTACGGAGAGATATAATAGACCCACGAACCGATCATAGAATTTAGCCATTTGCGCCTCAAATTGACAACCAACTAACTACATATTTATGGAGAAATATTTGTGATTATATATCAAATCATTACACAATATAGATAAGTGAACGGAAACAGTGTGCTATTCTGTAATAATCTCATCGTGAAAACATAGTTTATGTGAACTCTAAAAGAGCTGTCAGTAGCGTTAATGCCTAGCATCAGGTGGAATGACAGGTTACTTCACGCTCACTTAACCTATGTTATCACGGTGATATTTTTACTGAATAGAACAGCTGGTGTCAGTGCAATGCATTGATAGGTACTAAACTGGGTAAGTAAGTGAAAGCTAGACTTTTGCAACGACGCTCTTTACTTGTTAGTAATATAATGTGGTTAAAGCGACCAGACAAGAGTTGCTTCAAGAATCACATTATTTCCTTTGAAAAGTAGCAATTACTTTTGTTGTTGGTAGTACTGAGACAAATGTAATTAACACTGCTATTTTTACTTCTGCTAAACTACTGCTACTGCTGCTACATCCTCAATTGTTAGACTTTGATAAGTATTTTAATTTTACTTCTGTTACAATTTTAATTCAATATTGAGCTCAGTAATTAAGTTTTTAGAAACTGAAAATTTACTTCATCTACTTTTGTTGCTAACTGTATTTGTATCTGATTTCTTTGATAAAATGTTGTACAATTACAATACAAAGAAATCTGAAAAAGTCTTATTACCTACAGTGACATGGCACAATGGCATATTTGTGAATAGCAAATAATACTCGCGCATATTACTAACCACAGTTCCAGGAACAGATGTATGAAAAATAAAATAAAAACAAAGCCTTTGCAATATTCACATAAAAATATGTGTAGGTAGTGCAAAATATGTTGGCAGTAACTATTTATCGTTGAAAAAGGCTAGTAAAACTGTATTAGAACCAGTTCGTAAATTGACTACGTGACCGGTATAGCTCGATACAAAATTGCAGAAGATAATAATAAAATAGAATTTTCTCATAATCCCAAAAAAAAGTGCGAACCACGACCCTCTGAGGTGGTCCGATACTCTGATCTGGATCGTCACGCATACGCGCTCTCTGTATCGAGTTTACACACGCGAGTCGGTTTTGTCTCGATCTCGACATTCGATTCGATTCATTCATTCAGTTTGCGAGCGATCGTCGCGTGGTGTAGTCGTGTTGCGTGCGTTACTTTCCCGCGACTTTACCGCTTTTTCGTTTTCGTAGTGTTAAAAAAACTTGAAAACAGTGATGTTTTGTGCGACAATGATGTCGTTCAGTGTCAACTTTTTGTGATATTCGTGAGTCGTGACTGCAGTGTCAATAAAAGTGTTTGGGAAGTTGTGAAGTTAGTTTACGTCACGGATTTACCGAGTTGTCCGGTGTTTTGAGTGAGTACCTACCAACTTATTCCGATTTTAACGAAGTTTTTTATTACTTATAGCAGCATTAGAATTTGTTAATCGTGTCGGTTCGTTGATTTCTTTGTTTGTTGCGTTATCAGAATCTTGGAATTACAAAGTTATCGGAGTCTTTTCGGTTGACTAACGCCACGTTTTATCGCGGATTCTAGATTCTATTAAATGTCGGATATGCTGAAGACTAAAGTACACAATCGTGCATTTTTAGTGCTCACGATAAATGTTATAAATGAATAAGGAGTTATGAGTTATCATTTCGCGATAAGATTGCGTGCTTGTAACAGTTTAGAGGTCATCATTGCAGTTTCGTTTCGAGATTCAATAAGCAGGTAGGTAAATCAGTAAATGGGAGGTTATCTTCGTAATTTGACAATACCTACATCGAAGACTTAGTAGATATTTAATAAGTACCCAACTTTTTTTTTGAGGATTGGAATCATCTTAATATTATGATTCTTCTCGCTCTGGGTGTAGCGAAAGGGAGTGTCATACTCTTACTGACTAAAATCCATCCATGTTCCTTACTTAGCCCTTTATGTGCCGGGGTAGCGGTAACTACCTACGGTACATATTCTAATGTAATTTATAGTTTTCTTTAAAATTCGATCCACTGACCGAATTTACAAACTAAATAAACAGTTGAATACAAAATTTAAATAATGTCAATTATTGACCTCGGACATTGTGCGTAAATGGTCAAACTCGTAATTATTTAATTATACACTATTACACAATCCGCCCCTAAGGCTACCCACTGACCCAGTTTTATTATTTTCATAAAGTAAAATTATACTGTATTGCCATGTCCGCAAAAATAAATAGTTAAGTACCTATCTTATCTTTATTCTTACTTTAATTTTTTGTTTTTTATTTCATACCTAGATTTAAAAACCGTCCTAAATAGGCAGGTTTGTGAGTTTTCCCTATACCTATAGGAACTAAGTTTGTAAGAAAAAATAAAAAGGTTTAAGGTCGGACAGGGACCTTAAAGTCAGAAAAGTCTTTGCAAATCCAGACGGATCCTTAACCGATTCCTCAACATACTAGTTCGAATTCCCTACTGCATTTTAGGTATTATGTGCTAGCTTCTACCCGCGAATTAGTCCGCGTGATTTTTTTAAACATAAATTATCCTATGACACTAGGCAATAAACCTTCCCATTAGTGAAAGAATTTTCGAAATCGAATCATTAGTTCCGAAGATTAACCCCTACATCATACTGACTCCAATTTTATCTACATAAAGTAATAGTATAGATTAGCTTGCTTATCACACCTGCGATTGATAGCGTTAAACACTATTTACGGCTTGATTAGTGTAGCTCATTAGTAGGTGTCTTGGACATTGAGCACTAATGAAGCGAGTGTATATTTATAGGTTATCATGGTGAACACCTGCAGATCACTGCACTTTAAACGTATAAGGTACCTATTGTCTAGTTACTAGGTATAATTTACTTAAATAATAATATTCTTTACATTTCATACAACGCCATATAGTTCCAAGCTAAGCAACCTAATGCTTGTGTTATGGTAACGAGAAGGCTGATAAACTACTTATAGGTATACATTTAAAAAGAAACTCTTTAACAATTGTTCACTTTTCTTGTAACTCGAAACTTTACAATTAAATCTTTTGTACAATCGCGGATTAATTATCAAGAGTTAGTTAGGTTGTCAGATGAAGCTAAATTTGAACTTTTTTTTTTGTTAGAGAGGGAAAACTTTCAAAAGCCTCTTGGACTGGGAAAAGACCAGGGAGTATGGGATTCTTAAGAGACCACTCAGGGACCTTCTCTGTACAACGCCTGTAAGGGCATAGGTATCCCTGAGTAGATGTACATAATAACAAAAGAAAATGCAACCCAACGATACTAAGGTATACTTATTGGGCAAACTCGTGATAATTTTAAATAACCATTCATCCACTTACTTTCGAATCATCATAGTGTACTTACAGAAATAATCATATTTTAAAATTATTTTTTGCCAACTCAATTAATTTTGTAGGCAATGTGGTATATTCCTTAACAGGACAATATTATGAAAACCACGACATACCTACTCGTTACATGAATTATATTTTAAAATTGGTTTTTGCCAATTTTATTAATTTTGTAGGCAATGTCGTATTCCATAACACGACAACAGAAATCCACGACGCACGTTTCATGTACCTTGACCAGTTCATCTAAGCAGTGATAGCCTAGTAAAGTGACCGTTGGACTGCCAAGTCGTAGGTCTCGAGTTCGAACCCAAGACACGCACCTATGTTTTTTCGGATTCATTCATCAAACAAAAATCGGTGAAGGAAAACATCGTGAGGAAACCGGCATGCTTGAGAGATATTTCTCAACAGTATGTGAAGTTAGGTCAGAGGCCCATGGGCAGCATAAAAACTCAGACACTGCACACAACCACACGAAAAAAAAATCTATACGTTAGTCACGTTGGCCACATATTCTAAAGCCCAATACAAACCAGAATCATTCGATCAAAATCTTCAATCAGATCCTAAACAATAATTTCACTCCACGAAGGTTTTACGGCGTAGTAAAAAGCAAAAACACCATAGAGAAATACACCATAGACACTGTTATTGTTGATTGTAAGCCAAGATTGTGGGGGCTGACCCGAAAACCCGAGGTTTTGTCATACTTCCTCAATAACCGGGCACTTCATTGATTCAAGCTGAAAAGGCTCCCGCAGACAGGCGTGACGAGACTAGTACAAAAGTTTCTAAATGGCGGGTCGCCGGAACCTATTTTGTTATAATTTTTAATTTTTACCCAAAAAGTAAAAATTATAACTACATTTTATAACATTTAAAGATATAAGTAACAAAAAAAATCCTTCATATTTAAAAAAGAATGTACTTAATTTTTTAAGTCATTAACTGCCGCGCAGCAGACACAATAGAAAAACTATTGTTTGTCGGACACACGGTGACCGCGTTGGCGTTCAACGTGTTAAAACTTACGTTCTTATTTTTGTTCATCCCATAATTTATTCCTTAATTCATGTTCTTAATCCTGTTTACTAGTATCTAATTTTGGACTGATTGATTTTAAAAAACGGACCCCCGATAAAACTAATTGATAATCTATGTTCTTGTAGAACAATTCCTATGAAAACTTATCACAAACACTGGCACTATTTTTTGTGCTGTTCTAAGCTTGCCTTCAATATAATACGTGTTCATGGCAGTGTATGGGTTAATGGGATTGTTCCACCAGGATCGTGTCGCGCCTCTCTGTGGTAGCCTAAAAACGAGTTGAGTGTAAACTACCAGATTGCTCCACCCATTTGAAGTTTTGGTGCCCCACAATTTTTCGTTTTCGTGGCGTAGAAAATTTTCTAATCGAACACGTAAAATTGCGGTGATCGCCAATTTTGTTACTAGCTTTTGTGTAAGACTACCTAACTTTATTCAGGTCATAGACAAAAATTCTGATAATTGAAAGTTCAAATTAAACTACCATTGGGGTTTTGTTTACCCAATGGAAAGAATGTATAATTATGTATGTATAATTTGAACATTTAAATACTGTATTTTTTTTTTCAAATTTAATGGCTTTCTTTCCTTACCCACTTATTATCAACAACATTTAATTTTGTTAATTGGTGACAAACATCTCCGTGGTGTCAAAAAATAACAGCAAAACCACAACATGTCGTCGATTGTGACACGGAAAACCGCAATCTCTAATAGGTAACTAGGTAATTATACGGGCGGATACATGGCGGAAATTAATTATTCTCATTTGTTAGTCACACCACCCAACGTACGCTTGTGTTCCGCAGCCATAACCTGGAAGGTCCACAAAAAAATAATTGCCGAGATCTTTTCTTGAACAAAAAAGATGATTGCCTGTCTCAACCAAATTAAGTCTAGAATATTCCATTCAGTTTTGAATTCTTTGCAAAATATTAGCAAAAAATTCCGTGTAATTTAAATAGCATTCGCATTTTCAAAAGACGCTGAAAATTCTCTGCAAGAAAAGACAGACCGTCTTTAATAACGTCACTTAAACAATAATTTCGTCGAAGATAAATTGAGGAAACAGATGGAGGGATGAGATTATTTAGGATTAGTTAACGTTTTTAAAACCACCTGGTCGTTGGGAAAAAAGACATAAAAGTATGGGTGAGATAAGTGTCCTTGAGAAAAATGAACAACAAAACACGACGTGTTTGCGGTATGCATTAAAATATATTATTACCATTCTGATTACTTACTATAGACTGCCTCGTTGGTCTAGTGGTCGCAAGGGCTACTGCTGAGCATGAGGTCACAGGTTCGATTCCTGAGCCGGGCAAAGTGTTAATGGATTTTTCTACCAGGTTTTTTTTAGAAGCAGCCCGGAGTCTGTATTTGGGCTCTGTTGATGGCAATAGGCTCGGCCTATATTACACGGGACGTAAACTTGACTAGTGATAATAGTGTAATATGTATAATATATCTGCCTAAGTCTTCGGGTTATGCTTTGTCACTACATAGTATAAAACAAAGTCGCTATTTTTGTCTGTTTGTTTGTCTGTATGCTTAAATCTTTAAAACTACGCAACGGATTTTGATGCGGTTTTTTTAATAGATAGAGTGATTCAAGAGGAAGGTTTATATGTATAATTTGTCGACATATTTTGCGGGCGAAGCCGCGGGCGGAAGCTAGTTATCTATAAAATATGGCTGGTTACTTATGCTATTACGGTATTACCTAAAACATAAACTTTATCTTATCAGTCAGAAATAATCACGCTAAACAATTCGATAGAAAAACACAGTTCGATACTATTCTTAGAAATCAATTCCAAGATTCTTTTGTTTTAATTTAATATTTTTTTCAATCTTTTAGTATCTCCAATTTTCTGCTGACTGTACTAAGACGACACGTGTATTGTGATGTGACCGTATGGGGTGACTTTAAGAAAATTGCTGTAGCTCAAATATCAGTCGCACGGGTAGCTCAAAGGATAAGCTACGCTTGCCGCGGTCGGTTCATGGACGGGCAACCATCCATTACATAACGTGACCCTCCGTGACCGTGACGTACGTTACGAGGTCGGTCACGGCTGTCATTCATAGATAGGCAGTCGTTACCATTAGTCAGAAACCCAGAAACTGGATTGTGGAGGTCCGATAGACTGTCGCTCCATGTAAAATACTGGTATTCAGCTGTATCCGGTAAGACTGGAAGCTGACCCCGTTAGAAAAAGACTAGGCAGATTTAATAAATATCATAACGCATATCATAACGCATAAATGTTCAAGTTTTGAAATATTTCCTCTACTAATGTCTGACATTACCGAGGTGTAAATTGTGAGGTAACATAACAAGGTCAATGTCGCTAGCCAGCCGCCAATCGTAACGTTTCGTCTTGATTTATAAACGCACGTGTTTACTAACAGGTTTTATGCTTTAAATGACATCGGATGATTATGTATTTATGATGGACAAGGATGGAGGAATCCTTCCAAGCTGATAAAATAATTAAATCGGTAAAATTATTTTGGGTTTTAGTTGATCAACTGCTAATTCGAAAGAGTATTAATCAAATTGAATATCGAATTAGGTTTTTTAAAATTGTCAACTAAAAAGAATTAAAAAAAATGTTTAAAACCGAACAACTGTAAGCTGAAGTGACACAGTACAATATTAACACTACATGTTTTATAAATATTATTAATTGTGTTGTTATAGTAGCCGCAGTAGTACTTACACATTCTTAAAATTTGTGTCTGGATTTTTTTTATTACTACGATGAAAAAAAACATCCCTTAGTAATAGTCTCGTTGGTACGCTACAAAGGCAAGGATAATAACTAAAATCCAAAATATACAGTATTAGAAGGTAGCTAGGCTGTAGTTGACTACAATAGAAAACATAACAAAAATGTTTACGAAATTATTTTTTGTGAAAAAAGAAAACTGAAAGCTGTCACTCAGGATTTAACACTGGAACAGGTTTTAATTAAACCGCCGTTTATTTAAAATAAGAATTTGCGAAAAACTGAAAGAACAAAAATATAAAATTAGTTACGAAAGAAGATATAGCCCGCGCTTTGATCTCAGTAAATATTTGTCCTACATTATAAACGCTTTTAAGACATGTCATTATTACGGTAGTTTAAAGTCGAAAGCACTTTCTGATCTTTATTTTTTTAATAATTATATTTATAATAAATAATAATTTAATATATAAATGATTTTACAGAGATGAGCCGAGATCTTGTCTGGATGTGTCAAATCATCAACAATAGTTGTATTTAAGTAGGCGTGCTAAATACTCAATAGACGAATACGAATCACGAAACCTTTATTCTTCTTCTTCGTTTCGTGTGGTTAGTGACTAACCTGGTGTCAGAGTTTTTATGCTGCCCATGGGCCTCACATGCTGCTTAGTAATGTCACTCAGACATGCTGGTTTCCTCACGATGCTCCTTCACCGATTTTTAAGCAAGTGATGATTATACAATACGCGCATGATGGATTCCCAGTCATTCATCATCATTCATTGGATGATTTCCCAGCCTTAAAAAAAAAGCACCATTTGTTTCGAAGACACTCAAATCCTTTTTAAAAAGATAAGTTTAGTAGTTAGTAAAAGTCTTTCCCTTGGTCTTTTCATTGGCGCTAAAGAACCTACTCTGGGATAACTTCCGTATACCAAATGGAATTTTCACGATATATATCTTCAGTATTTTTCTTAAGTGTCTGTCTTTTGAACGCCATTGTTACAAATACGTGACAAGCAAGCGCATGCCCTATACGCCAACGACACAAATATGTGATAATAGGAACAACACTATAACACTAAATAAACAATTACTTAAATCATTACTTATGTGAGTGTAAAAATAAATCAGCTGTTCTATACATTTTTGGTGACTCGACGAAATGTAGGGAACAGCTGATTTTTTTTTCACGAATTCGGAGTTGGTCCCATTGTAAAAGTTGTTCAAATTGGTGGTCTGCAGCATATCCTTTGTATGTAGGTATGTACCCTTTTGGTTACACCCAGTATAGATGTCTTAAAAAGTGCAGCTCTTGAACGTATTTAATGACATGAACAAATTAAAAGACACCATGGATAATGGGAAATTCATGATAACAAGAACAAATAAATTCGTAGCTTGGCGTGGAGAGCACGCGCGTGCGTTTATGTTCTGGCCTTCAAAAGGTCAAAGATTTGATGTTAGTGTAACTTTTCGGTGAGGACAATTCCTCGCAGTTACAAATACCCCTTAACCCATTAGATGTTCACCTGTTAGAAGCCGTTTGCTTATAAGACCTCAACGATTTATACGGTTGTATTAATTGTCGTTTCGACAGAATTTTCTTATGAACCTATGGGGTTCATACGACATTTGAGGAGTTAATGACAGACTAACTTCTAACAAAGGAACACCTTTATGTCTAAAGACAGAATTTTGCAAAAAAAAAGAAAATCAAATGTTTTTGCTGAACACTTAACGTGTGTACTAAAAACCTCATCTTGTTTGCTTTGTTGTGTTGCTTCAAGACTAGATAGCAAGTTTGCTATTTCAGGATTATAGGCGTAAACAGTATATTATGACATAAAAAAGAAAAAGATATGTACTTACCCAATCTCATGTTTAGTTCTGATGAAAGCTGTACCATCCAGTTTAATATTCTAGAGGCGTCTAGTACATCATGCCACGGTATTTTCGCTCTTTTATGGTCTCTAAACGAAATGAGAATATATATCGTCGAAAACCAGTGATTTATCTGGCTAGGAATTCTCTATTGTGGAGCTTCTAAAATTCTAGAAATTGTTACCTAAGCGTTTTTCCCCGATTTATCCAGAAAAGTAATCAGTTACCCACCTACTCTTTTATGGTGTTTAAACGAAATGACAATAGCAATTTCGCCCGAAACATCACTTACTGAAGACTTTCTGAAATCTTAGAAATTGTTACCTTTTATTTGTGGTGCAATCATCAAACATCCCGCTCTGGGTAAAGCGAAAGGGAGTGTTAGACTCTTACTGACTGTAACCCATCCATGTTTTTTCCTTGGCCCTTTATGTTCCGGGGTCTAGCCTGCCGAGTCAGGTAACCCTTTCGGACAATCCCGCTGACTCGGCAGGCTTCGGCCCTAACGGGCCCCATCTGTATTCCTGACATCTCTTTGAGACGCGCGTGGAACACGTACGCGCCGTCTGGCACGGGCCTGGACTTGATCGGACGGTGAGCTACGCATTACCCACCGTCCGCAGGTCCGCTATTATTAAACTAAGCCTTTTCGCTGGGTTTATCCAAAAACGTAATTAATTACCTATCGACACTGTTACAAATGAAATGACAATATTATCACCCAAAACCAACTATTTACCCCGCTTGGAATTCTCTACTATAAACAATAGAGCTTCTAAAATTCTAGAAATTGTTACTTGAAATGTAATACCTACCTAGATTGAGAATAAAACAAGTATCTAAATGTTCATTACTACGTGATCTCGTATAAAAGAAAATGAAATTTTACTACTGTGTCCGTTTCCACTAAGGCAAGTAAGTTCGTGGGACGATGGATATAAAACTGTGAATGTGGCGGTTGTCCTGCATTACTTTGCGTAAACTATGCTACAGACCACTCGCAATAAAATAAAATGATTTATTTTTTTCCTTTTTATTAGCGAATGGGCCTTTTTTTTTTGCGGGTGGGAAATCATCCAACGGCTTCTCCCGCTTTGGGTGGAGCGGAAGGGAGTGTCAGACTCTGACTGACTAAAACCCATCGATGTTCCTTCCTTAGCCCTTTATGTTCCGGGGTAGCGGTAACCCTTTCGGACAGTCCCGCTTACCCGGCTGGCTTGGCCGTTCTTCACCTCGATCACGCCTGATGAAAAGCGATGGATGAGGTCTATGATGGAGCGAGCATGCCCAGAAGATGCCTGTTCACGCTTGCTTTGAAAGCAGACGGGTTATATGTAGAAGGGAACACTGACGCTGGCAGAGAGTTCCACACTTTGGCTGTGCGCATAATAAATGAATTAATTCATTCTCAACATTTCTTTAAGCTATCCGTGAAATTTAAAGATAAATGCTTAGGGTTGTGGCTGGACATTACATTTAAACGGTGACTGATGCTTATTTGCCATGCCATCGAACTTCTCTCTAACAAGTAGAACAGCTAATATGTTTATTTTACGGTAGTGATCGATAGAAGATAAAGTTTTGAAAAACTACTGCCTCCAAGACTTTCTTTATCACAGATGTTAAACAAAACTACAAATACAGATTAAACGAGGGACATACTTTCAGGGGGTAAGATTACTTATGAAAATAAACAAGTTTGACCACGGGACCAAACTAGAAATCACGAAAAAAAATTACCTGTCCTGTAGGTACATTTATATCCGCAAAACTCGTGAAAATGTATGGGACAACTGAAACTTCTTTAGATTAATTCTGAATTGGTCACATTGTCAAAGTTGTTCATTTTGAAGAGTAGGTACTGTACCTCTTGAAAGTATGTCCCTCGCTTAACCTAACACAGTGTATTTATCCTGTATATCTACACCAAATCCTAAAGTTGGACAGTCAAACTTTTCCGCTGTCGAGTCGCCTTCTACGTTCTTCATGCAAATTACTTGACCAATTAGCAAAGTTAGGTTGTAAGTTAATTACTATATCTCGATTTATTCTTCTAGGTCAAAAACATCAAGAGTTAATGGCATCACGTTTAAATTAGAACAAAACAATTAAACTGATGCACCACAAACAATTTAGATTAAGATGAAGTTTGACACGCATCTAATGAGGTCTTGACATATAGTTCTGATTACACTATGGCACTAATAGATAATTGAAATGGTAGCATAATGTCCTAGCATAGACAATATCCTAGAACTAGATTATTTAATTTATTAAAAACTATTTAAATAAGTGTCAGAACAGAGGTTTAATTCAATAACCGTCCTTTGCATGTTGGGCGCGCTGGATTTGTATATTTTATGCGTATTAACTCCGGAGTTTTTTTATGAAGTCGTTTGCGGACCGCTATTCTAGTTTAAATTATTCAACACCCAAAGCAACAAAGCAAAACATTACAAAAAATATATCAAAAGACTTCTATCGAGATTTATGAAAAGTCCGGGCGAATATAAATATTTAAATAAATTGATAACTGTAAAAATCGGTGTCAACACTCTGACTAATGGAGATTTGGAGATTTCCCTTCGACATTCGATGAATAAAACAATGTTCTATAACGGGCGAATAGCTGTAAGGAAAATTCAATACATTTTTTTTGTATTAATAAAATCTAACTTCCTTTTGTGAAGTAGTATTTGTGATTCGGAATGATAACAGGTGATTGAGGCGAACTCTTTGTTAATAAAACGTTGACTGAAGTCGGAAAAAATATCAATTTTAATGGCAGCCGCGATTGTTCTGGTAAATTGGAATATTCTTTCTTATTTTTAGAATAAAACATCACGTAATACCTCCAACGTTGAAATGAGGTAATTTTGTTAGAACTAGGGAGGTGGATTCTCCTCATAATGTCAATTTGATGGTAGTATTTGATCTCTTGACCTCTTTTTACCCATGAGGGTCAGTCACAGTCCTTAGTTTGCCGTATCGAAGTCAAACTGGAACTTTAATTCCGAAACTTGTATTTTCGGGACGTCGTTCTCAGTTTCATCTATAGCTCGCTGGTTTTTTTTATTTTAGAATTCCCGACATTTAAATCCTCTGACGTCATAGTTTCCGGATGAATTCTCGCAGTTGGTTAAACGAATCCACCAGCAACGGCGAGCTACACACATTCTTTTTTCAAAACAAATTCAACGCGTACTTTCTATAAAATATTTGTGTGTATGTCCACTGTGTGTATCGATGTGTAATACCACTATTTTTAAATGTCCCATTTAAAGTCTGGCTGTGGTCCAAAGTGACCAAAAATTTGTGTTTTGTGGACATAAAACTGACCGAGTCCTGGACAAGCCGTCACAAGTGTTAATAACTGACAGAGTTTGTTTAGGTGTGCACCCCAAGGGACTAACTCTATTATGAAGTTACCAAGTTAGTATTGTTTCGTTACTTTTGTTTAATCAACGTGTTCATTTGTTTTGAGAGGTTTCGTGGTTTGATAAGATGACGTTGTTTGAAGTTTCTGATGAGTTGAAGTCTGTTTTAAAACTAATTCTAATTAGCTTGTTAAAGATGTGATATACAATACGTTTTAGATGTCAAATGCCCTTGGTTTTTTATCATAGTGTAGTTTTACGGCAAAAAAGTTGATGTAAACTTGACTACATAAAACTAAAATAACCAGAGCTCCAAGCCTCGAATATCCTTGGTAACAAGACGTACACACTGAGTGTCTATGTCTCCCTAGAGAGAAAAAACGTGATTTACTCTTAGTTTTCCTTATTATGAATGAACACATAAAAACAAATCCTAAATAAAAATAAATACTCCTAGGTGTTCATTTTAGCAGAAATTGACGCAATCCAGATAGCGGTCCATGCAAATAAAAACATGTTTATTTGCGAGTAGTTCGAAAGATGACTTACAAGGTCTAACGGGAATTGGTATATAACTATCATGACACGAACTTATTTATGGCCGCTAGTGACGTCGTCGATTCATTCATTATAATATACCCATATACCTATACATACTCCAATGGTAGTATTTAAAGCATTGTCTTTTCCTTGTAGAGTTACGTAGTTGTGATATCAAAAGGTCAATGTCATTTAAATAAAGACTTAGCCTTTTTGCTCATGTTTCATATTTCACGCAAAAAAGGTTTTAGTAATAATATTATTTTTGAGGATAGCTGGTACACAGTATTTTACTATGAAATTTACTGAAAATAGGAAAAAATAAGTGGGGCGTATGTTAAACCAACCAACCTCGTGTTAGAACAGATATTCTCATTTGATACCCGGTTTTGATAGGTGATTGTGTGTAGTATTTGCAGAATGCAGCATTTACAGAATCCAACTCATGATGCGTGTTACGAACTGAGATGACAATTCAGATGGTTTGCTGCATCTAAATGTGGGCCCATTTTGCGTCATAATTAATAGCTAAACAGATAGACATTGTAGATTTTATAATTCATATACAAAACATTTTAAAAGAGTAAAGGTGGAGTTTCTTCGCCATTCTTCTCCATACGAAACTACCTTTTGGAAGGGACGACTAGAAATAATATTCTATTTCTTGTTTATTTAGACGTTCAAAAGTGTTTTTCTTGTGTCTATTTGAAATAAATGATTTGACTTTGAAAGTGTGACCCAAACGTACCCACTTGTTTGCACTTCTTACTTAAAAGTTATTAAGGCCCGTTCCCACCATCGTCCATCACATTATATTTTCAGAACCGTTAAATTTGGGCCGTTCGGGCAATTTTGGTAACGATGTTTTACTGGTCTCGATACCGCCGATTCGTGTGAGAACGCTCATACAAATATGTACATACGCCATAGCCATCGCCACAGAAAAAAACGTATCATGAAATTAACGTAGCGTAAAAATAACGAACATTTTTCATGCAAACGGGCTGTTAAGTTTCAGTGTCGAGAAATATGGTACGATCGTCGTGGAGGATAAGCTAACTTTTTACGCAAGAATCTACACACCTAGTACCTACTAAGCAGTGATAGCCTAGTGGTGTGACCGCCGGACTGCCAAGTCATAGGTCTCGAGTTCGAACCAAAGGCACGCACCTCTGATTTTTCGGATTCATGCGCGTATTGTATAATTATCACTTGCTTAAAATCGGTGAAGGAAAACATCGTGAGGAAACCGGCATGCCCGAGAGATATTTCTGAACAGCATGTGATGCTAAGTCAGAGGCCCATGGGCAGCATTAAAACTCTGACACCAGGTTAGTTACTAACCACACGAAAAAGAAAGAAGTAGCTTATGCCAGCGGCTTCCCCCGTGTATTTAGAAAATTGTCCCACGGGAACCGTACATTTTGCCCGGATAAAAAGTAGCCCATGTGCTATTGCAGACTATATTCTAAGATCTCTGTACCAATTTTTTTCAGATTCTTTTCAGTAGTTTTTGCGTGATAGATTAACAAACATCTATACAAACACACATCCTCACAAACTTTCACTAATATAATAAAGCAGAGTTGTTTGTGTGTTTGAACGCGCTAATCTGTAGAACTTCACGTCGACTGTGAAATATTATTGCATTTGAATTTGATAGCCCAATTCTTGAGAAAAGATATAGGGTAATTTTTACGCTAAAAGAAAACGTCAGAAATGGGTCACAGTTGTCAGAATTATTTTATGATAACAACAATACATTTCACGCGCCAAAATCGCGGGCAGCAACTATTTAATTTTACAGTTTTCACGAAGTAACCTAAACTCAAATGTTTCACAAAATTAGTTCCAAACTTCTTAGTGGGTCAAGGGCGAATGTAGTCTAGTGTTGGCACAATATTCTGGAATGTTCACTGCATTTTCTGTGCGTGCAACACTATCACCGAAGAATCGCTCGCTCTCATTTAACCGCCTGTAAAGGCCTTGTGAGGTTAGATTCTGTTACACTACCTCATTTTAAATTCTCGTTTAAAAAATAATGCAGATGACGTCATACAAATTCTGTTCCATTTCTGAAATTGAAATGAGTAGTCCCATTGTGGAACAGATTGACTACTGATTGCAACTTTTTCAATGGCCAGTTTGACACATAGACTCTTTGGTACAAATTGTACTTACTGATAGCCATTTTGAAGTATGAACAAGTCTGTTTCTCGGTCAAAGGAATACTAGTTTCTATACGAAAATGTACCAACGACCCTGAATTCAGAGAGGCGATGCCAATGTATCATTAAGGTCGGGAAACGGGCGCGAACACGAATAATTCTTGCAAGTTGTCTCAGATGTGAGTAAGAATCGACTGAGAGGAACATTCAGGAATATACTTTGCTTGGCTGTTTTGTAGATCAATCTGTATTATTTAAGTTCAGAATTAGGCTGCAGCGCTCCTACCTTGCCTTATTTTGTATCTGGTTTCTATCGTTAGGCACCCTATTAACCTTACGACCTGTCCGACACTTAATATCAAATTTCAAGAATTTTGATTGGGATCAGAGCTTTTGATCATGATAGACCGCCTCTTAGCATAAAAAGTGCTAATATAAACTCGAAAATTATGCCAGACGAAAAGTCTGTGAGGATTAATTGAAACCCTCAGCTTCAGATAACTATCCAAAACGTTAGTTGGCAAGTGAATTTATTTAATTCAACACTAAAATGTTTGACGTTCCGCGTCATTAATTTTATGCGAGCAATGCATATTCAACCCCAAAATGGAGTTCAAAAGTGACACTTAACACTGCCAAAATCCACTCGAAAATTGTTCATGTCATTTTACTAAATGTAAATCGTAAATTCTCGTCAGGCTTAAATAATAAACGCGGCACCATGAGGGTTGAGTTCCAAATGTGCAATTGTACTGTGAACGTCTTTTGATGAATAAATTTTGTTAATGGCTAGACGTGAACATGAGCAGCGGAGTGAGGGTTGAATCGTGTATGTGGTGTTGGACTTATAATGCGATGTTTGCAAGGAGTAAGACCTTGTTTTATAATATCTCATTATTTTTTTTAATTAAATTCCTATTCCTAAAGAAAAAAACACACTGGAAACCAGAGAAACCCGCCATTGAATGACTGAAAACGGACAATATCGTTAAAAAACCTCTAGAATAGAAATTGACATAGTCACTTGATAATAAACTAATATATATAAAAAACTTTTTAAAAAGTAAAATTTATTTTCTATTTTTTAGGTCGGTTTTCTATAAAAAGCGTGTTTTTTAGTTTTTTTAAACTATTTTTTATTTCCTACTTTTTAGTTCAAATTAATGTATTGTCATCGGTCCTCGATAAATCTACAAAGTTTGAATGAAATCTGGCCGTTTAAAGTGGGTGAAAATCGCGTCTAAAGGAGTCGGTTACAAACATACATACAAGTGAAGCTAATATAAAGCGTGTAAAAATTATTGCATTGTCATCGGTCCTTGAGACGTGTGCAAAGTTTCAAGTTGATCAGACTTAGAAACCAGTGAAAATTAAGCTCAAAGATTCCGTTACATACATACATAGATACAACCCGAGCTAATAAAAGCGTGTTAAAAAGTGATTTTCTCCTTCTGCATTTGTTGTAATTATATGTTGTTACGGACATAGTATTTGGGAACCCATACTAATATGAAAAAGGTTCTATTATCACAAAGTTATCGTTATTCCATGAGAAATTCGCTTTTGAATGTTTCTAAGTGTATAAAGATTGGTGCTCGTGACTGTACTTTGTTCAAGGATATAAAGTGGTAATGAAGATTCAGGTAAAACCGACATAATTTCGTTAGATAAAAGGATAGGGGTTATTTTCATGGACCCAGACTGAAATAGGCTTAGTTAGTCATTGAGATAAGATCTGGAATGAGTGCTAAGGGTTCTAATTTAATTTCCTTACTGTAAGAGAGAAGTTTATTCTTCGTTTGTTATCTGGCTGGTAGGCATTTGTTTTTCCAGTATGTGGAAATTGGCTTTTTGCTATTTTTGAAAAATTTATATGACTCAGTCAAAAATAAAGATATAAAATCACGTAGAAAAAAGACCGCTCGTCTTAAAAACTTCCATCACCGTACAGAAATGAAATATTAAAATAAAATACGAAGATAGAATTGTAAAATTGGGTTACATTAACATATTAATAAGTATTCCATTTGTCCAAAAAATTTTGACGTCACATTTTAATATTTCATACAAATCACGTTACAAATTCCGCGTTTTGACAATTCACAAAGAGTAACGTTATTGACTACCCTATCAAATACCCAATTAAGGCTGACGTGAGGCTGTTTTCTTCATATGGAAAGAAAAATAACCGTTTTGAAAAATTCTTTATTCGCAGAAACTCAACCAGATGAGCTATAATTACTTTTATAAAAAAAAAGGATGACCTAGAAACATAGTTCGAAGATATCGTCTATCAACCCGCACTCGACCCGCGTGTTGAATACGCCCCCCCCCCCCCCCCCCGTCACAGAGGGAACGCTTGCGTCCCAGCAGTGGGAACATTACAGACTAAATCAAGATAATAATATAAGCGGAATTGTCCGAAAGGGTTACCGCTACCCCGGAACATAAAGGGCTAAGGAAGGAACATGGATGGGTTTTAGTCAGTAAGAGTCTGACACTCCCTTCCGCTCCACCCAGAGCGGGAGAAGTCATTGGATGATTTCCCAGCCTTAAAAAAAAAAGGCTAAATCAAACTCAAAACAGACTCCAGAGCGGCTTTTGAATACTTTTCATTATACACTAGCGTCTGCCCGCGACGACATTCGCGTAGAATAGCGGATACATAACATACGTATACATAATCAGCCTTGGTTCTAGGACATGCCTGTTTCCTCACGATGTTTTCCTTCACCGTTTTGTGAGTAGTAGTGATGGAATTAAAATACACAAAGTAAAGCACCTGCTTGGGTTCGAACTCGGCTCAACTCTCAACTGAACACAACTCGTAAATCGAGGTCGATACTACTGGGACACCACAGTTCTCAGATAGAGGATACCTAAGTTCAAAGGTTTTATTAATGGGATTTTTGGAGATAAATGTCTTAAAATAGTTTATTAAAGTGAAACTTTTATTACATCGTCTCAAACTTTTTCATCTGTGTGTTGCATGTCGCGTGACGGTCGGCCGCGGAGTAGGGATAAAGTGAAAGGCGCTCGTCAGAGCAGCCAAGGCCATTACGGCGGCGCCTATAGTGTCAAATGTATTTAATGTGGAAAAAAGTTTCACTTTTACCGTGGTTTCATAAAACCACACAATCCTTTTTTTTTGTACCTAGCTCTTATAACTATTCAGAGCTATGCAAAATGTCAGCCCAATTTTCGTTTAGTGGTTTGAGCTATGTCGATAGAGAATACGCATATGAATCAAAAAATCAAAGGTGCGTGAACCGAGACCTAAAAATTGGCAGCATTTACAAGCAGTGATAGCCTAGTGGTGTGACTGACGGACGGTTTCCTTTTATGTATAAAGATAAGACAAGAACCGCATTTACGCTCTCATTTTATTCAAGGCCAGTAATGATGCTGAAGTAAATCGCCTGTTCGTGAGCTAAATGGAAGACTAACCCTTTTTAACCGACTTCAAAAAGGAGGAGGTTCTCAATTCGGATGTTTGTATTTTTTTTTTTTTTTATGTTTGTTCGCGCATAACACCGTTGCTTGCCAACCGATTTGAAAAATTCTTTTTTTGTTGGAAAGGGTATACTTCCCAAATGGTCCCATATAAATTTTATCGAAATCGAATAAGCGGTTTTTGAAAAATCAACAAAAATCTAATAAAAATCCTACTTAATATATGTGGACGATGTTCTAATAACTTCCTGTCACTGTAATTTATATACCAGGTAGTGGTATTAAAATTGGGGGGGGGGATTGTGTAGGTACCACAACTAAAAAGTGAAAAATAAAAACTTTTTTACAAAAAATAAAACCGACTTCCAAAACAAACACTACAAAGTGAAAAATAATTTTGATTTCGGAAGTCGGTGGCAAAAAATGAAAATACAAAACCGAAGACACCGACTTCCGAAATCAAAATTATTTTTCACTTTGTAGTGTTTGTTTTGGAAGTCGGTTTTTTATCAACAATCTTGTGTAATGTTCAACCGTGACAGACTAGATAATGTTGGCTTCTACAAGTTTATTGTAAACTAGCTCCTGCCGCGCGGTTTCAGCCGCTGCTTGGCTCCTATTGGTCGTAGTTTTACTGTAGTATGTTATACTGTTATGACGACACGGTTGGCGCAGTGGTTGAGCGATTGACTGCTGCGAGTGCGCAGCAGTCAATCGCTGATGCGTGGCGTGTGATGTCGCGGGTTCGATTCCCGCACGGAACAAATATTTGTACGACCTGCAAGTATTTGTTACGAGTCTGGGTGTTTTTCTATCTATAATATGTATGTATTAAAAAAAAAAAAAAAAAAAAATGGGTATAAGTAGTATATCAGCCATCTCGTTACCATAACACAAGCATTAGGTTGCTTAGCTTGGGACGATATGACGTTGTGTGAAATGTCCAAGGATATTATTATTATTATTTATAATATTATTATACTGCCTTCCTAGATAAATGGACTATCCAACACAAAAAGATTTTTTCAATTCGGACCAGTAGTTAGATTAGCGCGTTCAAACAAAAAAACTCTTCAGCTTTATAATATTAGTATAGATTTTAGTTTTCTCTTGAATATCTGTAGTAGTACAGTCGCCAGCACATCAAGTTACAACAAACTGTCAAATTTTCGCAATCGATTATAAACTTACCAAGCAACGTTTTAAGGTTTGAAATCATTTGGAGAAATTTGACAGTTCGGTATATCTTGATACGCTGACGACCTCACTTAGTATTTACTCAACAGACACTCAATGTATAGGGTAGAACAGTAATATATTGGTATATAGTAAATTATGGATGAGTTGAATCCTGTGGAAGGACATACCTAGGCTACTTTTTACCAACACACCGTGCGGGTGAAGCCGCGAGTGGAAGCTAGTATATGTATATACATACTTATACCTTTTAATCAGACCCTTGTAATTTAAATTCGCTTAAAAAAATCGGGCCCTGAAAACTCTGAATACAGTTAGCTCTGGTTTGTTACCTCGTAACGTAGGTACTTACTGTGGAGCCTAAATAAAACCTCCGCGTTTTTATTTGTGAATAAATTGATTATTTTTAAATCTAAATCAGTGCTCGTCTCTGAGTCTCGTCGTATGTATCTTAATTATATTAAATTAATAAAGTTATTACATAAGTATCTAAGATGTATTAACGAAACATGTACGCAGTAGATACTGCGTACATGTTTCGTTAATCTAACAGGGATGCAGGGGTGAATCGGGACGAAAATTTAAAAAAATTAAATTTTTTTTTAACTAAATTATTTATTTTTTAACTATAAATAAATAATTTAGTTCGTTGCTAACAAGTCAATTAATCTGCCTAGCCTTTTCCCAACTATGTTGGGGTCGGCTTCCAGTCTAACCGGATGCAGCTGACTTGTTGCTAACAAGTACTACACTTAATTGTTAATTATAATATAGTAAACACTGGTGCTTGCTTTTTGGCCACTGACTATTATTTCAATGTTAAAATTCCTTTTAAAGTTTCGTCCCGATTCACTCCTGCATCCCTAGTTACGTACACTTAGAAATAAAACCTATGTATGTATAACATCTCAAATGGCGAACTAAAAGCCAGCAACTAACATAGGTATAGGAAGCGAGCGCTAATGATACATCGCATCAGATTCCACTTAGCTAAGCTATTCTTTAGACATTCGACTTTAGACCATGCGCTCACGTTATTGGAATTGAAATTGGTATTGTATTCTAGTTACATAGGATATTCGTTGGTAGTTAACACTCATTTCATTCAGGTCATATCGATACTAGCAATTCTAAATCATTATAGATCTAGATTCTTAGAATGTTCTTTATTGTGACATACTTGCTGATTCGCGCGGTTTCGCCCACGACAAATTATATACTAAAACCTTTCTCGAGAACAACTCCATTCATTACTGAAAACAGCATGAAAATTTATGCCTACTACAGCGATTTTCATGTTGTTTTTTGAGTTTATCGCGAACAAACAGACAGATGCGGCGGAGCACTTTTTTTGAAATATAATATGTAGTAATTGTGACAACTCCGTTGGCCTCGTGGTCGTGAGGGCGATTGCTGAGTGCGGCGTCCTGGGTTCGATTCCCGGGTCGAGCAAAGAGTTTTTCCATCAGGAATTTCCTAGGATCGGCCCGGGGTTTGGAAGGTGGTGGTGTAATACTCCTGTGCCCCGGAAAGCAGAGTTGGCTGATCTCTCTCCGGTCGTGTCGGATGCTATGATAATCATCATTAATAGGGATGACGATTTTTTTTAGCTAGATTATTAAAAAATAATGGACACGTATTTTGTCCTTTTTTATGTAATCTTAAGATAACGTCGATACATTGTGTTAAAATGTGGCATGACGTCACGCTTAGGAAGATTTTAAACCTAATTGTAACGTAGCGAGCCCCACTCGCCAACTTTAATGCGATAATACAATACAATACAATTTAAGTATTTTTTTATTAATATAATTAATTAATTACGTGTCTAATATTTTTTTTACTATCTGACTCAAACTCAAAGTAAACCAATTACAGGCACTTTTGAATTGTCAAGGTGTCGGTCAGTCAGAGAGATGAAGCTAGACGGACGGCTGACTGACGAACTAAATATAATTTCTTTTTTTTTAACCCTGTTGTTACACCTAGTAAAACTTTTGACCCGTGTAGTAATTAAAATACTTCCACTGATGGGGCTTATCCTTGGGACATCAGTACACACTGCGAAACCCCGATCCGACTGCTAACAACGCCTTGGAATTCTTGCTCATCAATTGTATACTAATAAAATGTATACTTTTTTTTTAAGGCTGGGAAGTCATCCAATGACTTCTCCCACTCTGGGTGGAGCGGAAGGGAGTGTCAGACTCTTACTGACTAAAACCCATCCATGTTCCTTCCTTAGCCCTTTATGTTCCGGGGTAGCGGTAACCCTTTCGGACAATTCCGCTTATATTATTATCTTGATTTAGTCTGTAATGTTCCCACTGCTGGGACGCAAGCGTTCCCTCTGTGACGGGGGGGGGGGGGGCGTATATAACACGCGGGTCGAGTGCGGGTTGATAGACGATATCTTCGAACTATGTTTCTAGGTCATCCTTTTTTTTTATAAAAGTAATTATAGCTCATCTGGTTGTGTGTTGTGTTGTGTTCCATGTTCCTTCCTTAGCCCTTTATGTTCCGGAGTAGCGGTAACCCTTTCGGACAATCCTGCTTAATAAAATGTATACTTAATCTCCTCTTTTTTTGTAGTCGGTTAAAAACACGTGTACGAGTTGAGCTCTTACCATAATTATTTATGTGCTCTGATTATCCTATAAAAAAGCGCTTTCTATAAGCCAAACTTATCTGTATTAACCCGCATTTGTCCACACATAATGGCTTCGTATAGAAACCCGTTCGGCTATCGCCTTTTCACTTCGCTATCGTTTCTACGTGCTTGCGTTCCACTCGAATAGCCGGCCATATCCTTTTAACACCGCGTATAAAGACATGTTCACATTTTTGCCTTAAGTGATTAATAAAAGAACGAACAAAAGAAGCTACAGCATCTACACTAATGTTGTTCACGGTTCTTTTAAATTTAAATAAATTTTGAATTCTTTTTTTAAATCTTTTAATTATGGACGCTTTTTTACGTTCTACATCGTTCTGAAAGAAAGAAAGAAAAAATGTTTATTCTGCACAAACAAAACGCACATTTCTAAAAAATAAACGTAGTAACTAATTGCACCCGTGCAAAGGAGCTAAAAAACCTCGTATTCAGAGCCATTAAAACTATTGACAATCTGTATCTCGGCCATTGACAATGGATGGACCAGAGACAACACACTGACACTTATTGTCTATGAATATGAACATGACAACAAAGTAACAAACACTAAGGCTAACAAATCTTAAAAGTTGCTTTTTAAACAAAAGAAGATATATCATCTACACTTATGTTGTTCACGGCTCTTTCAGATTTAATTTAATTTTGAATTGGTTTTTTTAATCTTTTCTTTTTTGAGTTGTAAAGAGGTATTTGTAAGCTTGGATGTAAGAGGTACATTTCGGAAGTGCAGGACCTCTTCTATTAGTTTCAATAATACCTACTTTAGTGTGAAAATGAGACATACCTATGCAGGACGTATAGCTCCATCTCTTACCCACTGTGAAGTAATATTAAAATAATATTGCTATAAGAGGTGGTGGTCTTCCCAGATCTGGATTCGAAAACCCTTTTACTGGCAGACGTTCACTATTACTCTATTGCCGAATGCCATAGATGACGAGTCCTAGATTGGAGACCGCGTATCGGCAAGCGTAGTGTGAAACGCCCCTCAGCTAGATGGACCGATGACCTTAAGAAGGTGGCTGGGTCTGACTGGATACGGAAGGCGGAGGACAGGGTGTTGTGGCGCATCCTGGGACAGGCCTATGCCCAGTAGTGGACTGCGATAGGCTGAGCTGATTGATAGATATGGAGTATGTTTACAGTATTGTTGACAACAACGCAGGCATAGTCGCGGGCAGCAGCTAATCATGTAGAAGCATTGGAAACGGTCGATAGTAAATTAGTGATTGCATCGTGCTTTGTTTTAAAAAGCTTGTAACGACGGACTATGCAAGCTCATATGGATAGTAAGTTGTTGGTTGCAATATTAAGTGTAAATAAGGCCAACTTAAGGTGGAACCTCTTATAACAAGACAATGTTTATGTTCTTTCTCCAGAATTAGCTTCATAAAATTATTTTTATTATGTATTCAATTCATTGTTTTGGTTGTTTTTATTTTTTTTTATTAGCCATTTATTGTTGACATAATCTACTCATTACAATGTTTTTTTTTTAATGAGTTGTATTGCAAAATGTGGTTAGCTAGAGACCTCGACAGTTGATCATATTTATTTATCTTGATCCTAGTTAGTAATCATTAGCAATTAATTGATTGATTTTACTTCGATGGTCCTAGTTTATCATTTGTAACTTCGAGTTACGGCTGTATGGACATAGTACTGTACAGCATTGCACATGTAAGCGGGCACGCACTTTTACCTGGAGGCTCTTTTTTTTTCTTTTTAAATTTACGCTTGAGTACAGTCAGTTTTAATGTTTTAATTGGTATATTGACGTGTGCTAGCTGACATGTGGCAAATGATTGATTTTAAAGTGATGTGTTTCGTAATGTTAATTACTTCTCATGCGATAAATGTGTGTAGAGTCAAGTTCTTCCAACTAAACAGACAGCTGTGCTGCTGGGGAGTTTGTTGCGCCACTTCTTCTTCCCAGCTAAAGCACTAGGAAGTGGTGAAGGGTGGGCGTTTTTGGGGGACTGTCTTATGTAACTTTGACCTTCAAAAAGTGCTGATCTTCAGCCTAATTTGAATAAATGACTTTTGATTTTGATTGGAAGCACCAACACTGGAAGTTTCCTACCTACACCCTCCTACCTACGTAAAAAAATTGATCAACTACAAATAAATGTCTCATCTTATCTTAATACTAGCTGCTCTCGCGTGGTTTCACTCGCTGCTCGGCTCCTTTTGGTCGTAGCGTGATGTTACATAGCCTATAGCCTTCCTCGGTAAATGGACTATCCAACACAACATTTTTCGATTCGTACCTGTAGTTACAGAGATTAGCGCGTTCAAACAAACAAACTCTTCAGCTTTATAATATTGGTATAGATTTTATTAATATATCTTCCTACATAATTACTATATTTTGACTTTGATCCTAATACTGACCTGCAAATTGCAAAAATGCGTAAAAAAAAATTGTATTTTGCGGTCGGCCCTGGCGCTTTGACCTTAACGTGGGCCGCGTGGTGTGGGGTAACATTTTGTAAAAAGTTTTCAGAAACTTTTCTGTTGGCTTTGTGCCAAAAAGCTTTAAGTATAACCGAATATCTTTCCTTCCGCAAAAATTCCAATTTAGCCACCACACTGTAAATCAGGGAAATTAGTTGTTAAGCACATTGACAACTTAATTCCGTATATTCAAATCACTTACCGTCATTCTATGACAAAATCTGCCTAGCCTTTTCCCAACTATGTTGGGGTCGACTTCCAGTGTAACCGGATGCAGCTGAATACCAGAATTTTACATGGAGCGACTGTCTATCTGACCTCCACAACCCTGTAGCTGGGTAACACGATACCCCTTGGTAAGACTGGCTGTCAGATTTCCGGGCTTCTGGCGAACCGTAACGACTGTCAAAGATGCACAAAGGACAGCCGGGACCAACGGTTTAATGTGCTTTCCGAGGCACAGAGGAGTCTCGGTATGTAAAGACGGTCACCCATCCGCGGCCAACGCCGGCAAGCGCAGCTTAACCTGATGAATCGACCTATGCGGCTGTTATTACTTAGCCACGAGCTCCCCATTCTATGGCAGTTGAATGAAATCGCTATAACATGACAAATTGAACAATGTACCTCTTTTTCACCAATCAGGTGCAAAGTAATTAAATTCATACTTCGATGCTGATTGGCGTTTCAAGTGTAGACACCGTTATTGTATCTAGACTGCTATGTTAAGACAAAGGCAATATTAACCTACCTGCAGGCACGTAGGAACTAGAATATAATTGTCTTAGTTACTGCCTCTAGCATGTCCTCAACTTAAGATAGAGCACTTGAATTCCGAATTGTTACGCTGTTTGCGAATTTCAATTGGAAGCTGTATTGCGAATCTGTGACCAGTCAATGCAGAGAATACTAAGAATGATTTTTATTATATACTTCTCATAAGATAAATGTGTAGAGTCAAGTTCTTCCAACTAAACAGAGAGCTGTGCTGCTGGGGAGTTTGCGCCACTTCTTCTTCCCAGCTAAAGCACTAGGAAGTGGTGAAGGATGGGCGTTTTTGGGGGACTACCTTATGTAACTTTGACCTTCAAAAAGTGCTGATTTTCAGCCTAGTTTGAATAAATGACTTTTGATTTTTATTACTATAGTAAGGGTATTTTTTTATTTATTAAATTGGAACGCTACGCCAGTTTGACGTGGCGCCATTTCATATAACTGTCATAAAGTGACAGCTGTCATTTGCATATACGGCCTTGCCTTGGTAGTCAATTCGTTGAACAATTAATTTTCCTGACTGCACATTGAATTTTCTGAATAAAAGCGTTGATAAGTTACCTATTCGGCATAGTGGCAGCTCCGTTTTAAATCGGATAGACCAGACCTAGTGATAGCTATTCAAATATATCGCCATTCTTAAAGGCTGCCTCCATGAATATATCTGACGAGTTTGGCAAGTTATTGAAAGTAGCCATTTTATTGAAATACAAATCCAGCTATTGAAATTATAAGCGGGATTGTCCGAAAAGGTTACCGCTACCCAGGAACATAAAGGGCTTAGGAAGGAGCATGGATGGGTTTCAGTCAGTAAGAGTCTGACACTCCCTTTCGCTCCACATAGAACGGGAGGAGTCATTTGATGATTTCCCACCCTTAAACAAAAAGTCTATGATATTGCCTTTAAGTCCATGTTTAATAATTAATATATACAAAATCATACATCTGTTTATCTCTATGAAATACTTTTCGAACGTCAGATCATCGGTCCATGTAAAATACTGGTATTCAGCTGCATCCGGTTAGACTGGAAGCCGACCCCAACATGGCAGACAATGATGTAGCTGAAATAATTTTTTGCGCGTATCTTTTAACGCAATTATGAAGAGCTGCTCTTCAGTGCCTTTTATAGTTTATTGGAGTGACACCGCGCCGTCGATCAATTTGGTCAGTTTCCAGTACTATATTTCATCTTAAGAAATAGGACCTATAAAAAAAGTGAACGAGGGTATGACGCAGTAGGTTTATTTATGGATACTCTTCTAGAGAAATAAAATATTCCATTGAAATGCACGTCAGCTATAAAGCTAAGCGCATATTACATCTGCAACGGACCGCAGTGCAATGCATTTTCATTTTTTTCATACAAAAAGTGTGGTGCCCGACTGGTGCCATAGTGCATAAAAATTTTTAGAAGTGTCCGCCAAATTTTACTTCAGCCTTTACTTGTCATACAAGTTGACCTTTTTAAATTATTCCATTTAAGAGAAAAGAGGATATATATATCACTATGGTTTCGCACAAAAGTGGCAATGAAAACGTCACCGTCGGTGTTCCGGTATGCAGAATTACGTCGCAATACATTTAACAGCGCTCAAAGTGCAAACCTTGTGCCAGATTCATTTAAGCATTCTCTTTATTGCACTTATTATTGACAATAGTTTCATTTGTCTGGGAGCGAAGGTCTCCTTAAAAGTGGCATCAGTTTGAACACACCTATTAAGTTTAATATCTACGTTGTGTCTTTTGCTTTATGTTGAAGTTGCTCCAATTTCTGCTTTTGTTTTGTTTAGATCTTTGTAGAAACGTTCGCGGAATTGTACAGACGCCAGCACATCAAGCTATCCCAAATTCCTCAATTGAAAATAAACCTTATGGTTTTGTTATAAAGTAAAAAAACTATCAAAGAATTGTGACAGATTGGGGTAACTTGATGTGCTGGCCTTTGGACCTATAACTTTGGAACGGGAAAGTTATAGATACCTCAGTCGGGAGTTGCGGAACATTCGTACGTTCCCGCGAGCCCGAGCGTAGGTGTGAGATGAAACACTACGGGGAGGATTTTAGTTAGCAAGAGTCTTACAGACCATCCGCCCCCCAGGGCAGAGGACATCCATGAGGACCTACCTACGTTCTTATAGACTTAAATGCTGGAAAAAACCCAAACTAAGTGAAATTTTGCTTCATCCAAAACCCTATGCACTACAGATAATTTGGATCTGGATAGATTTTACTTTATTCTTTTTTTTTTTCATCAATCTATTAAAATTCTGATTATGCAGGTGTAATACGCCTTCTGACATGATAACGCGCACCATTATCATTTCTTTTAGAACTTTACATTCCCGTTCCTATATTAAACCAATCAATGACCACCGCCAAACACCAAACCAAAACCAACTTACCACACCATACACACACCAAAACACCAAAACCATAACCAAACACAACTGACTGACTCTCCATCTCTGGCTGTCTCTGTCTGACTGTATGACTTACACCAAAATTGAGTTAAAACCTCCTCCAAACCATATCACTCAAATGAATAGCTAAATTAATGTCAAAATTAGCGACAGTAATGAGACATACTGTGGACTGTTGTATGCAGTCTGTACCAATGCGTTGTAGTATCATGCAGCTAATTGGTCAGCTGAGCGCAATGCGACTGCTAGCGCGTACGTATTGCTGGTTGCTCCGTGCTCAGTGTAGTGATTGTCTTTACGTTCACATTTGTCCGTTTCGTTTGGACGGACATGTGACGTTATTGACACCAATGAAATGAAGTTTGTGTGAGAAACTTTGAGCATTAAAAAGAGGAATTACGAAAATGTTATTAATCCAGAAATAAAATATCGGTTATAGAATTTTCAGTAAATCTTACTAAATGTAACCTGGATTAACAAATAGTATATTATCCCGGTAGCACGTTCCCGTGGAATAATTTCTTACATCCAGCCGGGTGTAGCCGCTGGCAGAAGCTAGTTAAGTAATAATTGAAGAAATAAGTCGGAACCCTGGAATAAAAGTAGAATTTCCCAAGAATCTTGTAACAGAATGGTTCGACAAACAGATCTTGACGCTGACAAAAACGTTACAAAATGAAAATCTACAACTCATTCCTTCAAGAACCCCGTAAAAGTAAGAAAACAAGAAGATTTGGGTAAATATAAATAATATTCACATAACAAACATCGCTTTTCTTGTGCAAACAAGCTCTTACAAAGTTACAAAATCTCGAGCAACGTCAAAACACACCTATTCCATTTAAGTGCAGTTAAGTAAGGTCCATTGTTAACTATACTTTCGTAACTTTAACTTTAAACAGCTGATTAAACAACGGTTTTAGTCAGTGTTGTGGAGAAATTAGACCAAGTTCCTTTCAAGCAAAATTGTAGGTAATTTTAATTCCTTCTGTTTGTAAACACCCCTTTTTTTTTAGGGTGGGAAATCATCAAATGACCCCGCCCGCTCTGGGTGGATCGGAAAGCAGTGTCAGACTCTTGCTGACTAAAACCCGTCCATGTTCCTTCCTTAGCCTTTTATGTTCCGGGGTAGCGGTAATCCTTTCGGACAATCCTGCTGTGTTTTGAATGCCCTGAGTTGGTTTTTGTTTACTGCAAGAGTAAACGACCTGCTGATTAACAGCTGATATCTACATAATATGTTTTTCTATTGCCCCCAGATCAGCATGGAAAAAACATCAAAAAAGAAAGAAATCTCAGAAAAAACATCTCATTTGTACCTTACAAATGAGATGTTTTTTCTGAGATTTCTCAATATTTAGGTCTGCAATGGTTACGTAGTTCCTAAGTATTGAAAACAAATACTAAGCATTCAATCTTTTCTGAAAATGTAACTTTGCAAAAAACAATACTGGCGATTTAAATGCGTTAGTGACAGCGGGTTTCTCACTAAAAATCTCACTGTGAAAACTTATGTGAAGTCAGCGTGAAGTGATCTGTCATTCCGCTAGGGATTGGCACTTTTGACAGCTCACTTCAAACAAGTTATTATGGAGATTTTTGCTGGATAGCTGGGTAGTACGGGTGACACTTAACGATCTCACAGTGAATGATAACTTTAGAGACTGGTTAAAATTCGGCATCCTCAAGAATTCATTGAGTTGAAGATTTCTATTTCGGTGTCTTTGTTGTGAAAACCATTATTCTTGAAGTTAAGGAATATGTCGTCATTCCCTTTAAATGAGTGTCTCAAAATATCCCTGATTAAGAGTCCCGTTGGTTTCCCACATTTTGTCAAAATATTTATGTCCCCGTCGCGTTTATAATTGGTAGTGACGTCATTTGTCAGTAGGAGTGAAATTTATGTGTGTCTGTTTTAGTAATGTCATAAAGTAAAGAGATATAATTTAGATCTCGAACATTTTGTACCAAAAAACGACATTGCATCAATAACTATTCCGTCTATAAACAAATGTCCTAAATATGGATTTGGTACTTTCATACTCAAATGGCTGCAGGGGGGTTAATTGTAGACCTATGTTGTACTTGTTTAAAAAATGTGCAGAATTTTATTTTCAATTAAAAGTCTTTTTGAGTGTCTTTTTACAGTTTTACGATCGAAACATTTTAATTAAAAATATTTTATTTTATTTTCAACTTCAAATAGCAGCCAAAGAGTTGCTTGTATACTCTCGTAATAGTTAAAAATGTTGAGTTTGTTATTTCCCATTAAAAAACCGGTTTTTTTTTCTAGCCCCAACTTTATTTTTTAAATATGGAATGAGTTAAATTCAATTCCTTTTAGAGACAATTATCGGCAGACTTTCACATACAGGATGATGTAATTCGACGTATCTATAAATCTTTCCATTGCAAGAAAAATCTTTGCTTCGAAATTCAAAAACGTCATTGTCACGTTCCTAATTACGCGTGACGTCACTTGTCAGTTGACAGTAATTATATTTGTTTGGCTGCTGGAGGTGACTGAAGACTTCGTTAGCTACCCACTTTGTTTCTGTACATATTTGACTTTATTAATTAATCAACAGAATTTTCGACGGCTCCAATCTATGGTAATCTTGTTTGGATATGCTTCGCATTGTTTAATGGTGGTTATTCGTTTCCGTCTTCTGATTTTTCTTCAATCATCAGTATCTAAGAACAACAGTTTTTTTTCATTGCAAAATGGGCCTGTTTTTGACCTCCATCTCGCCTGGTGGTAAGCGATGAATGAAGTCTACGACGAAGCAAGTACCTACAGATGATTATTGAATACTAATTTGAAGGCTGACGGGTTTCCGTAGGGTACCGTACGTCCGAATGGAACAACAGAATACTATTTTATAAGGTTTTTTGCTTGTACTGTGTTTTTGGTCTTATAGTACTTACTATTAAGACCAAAATTTGCATCTCTTCTGACCATGATGACCAGCGATAAGTACGGTTCATTTATTAGTTTTAAAAGAGTCTGCTAGACTTTTATTAAAAAAAAATACGTGGAATTTTTCTAATTATTGCCCAAAAGCCATTCCCCAAGAAAAACTTCTCAAACCGTTATTCCCAGACAACGCTGACACGAACCTCTTAATTGAGTGAAACTTGACTTGAAAAACATAGTTAGTAATGTCATAAAAAACTTTGGTTTTACCGAAGAAAATTGTCTAAGGAAGTTATCTCGGAGAATTCTCTCAAGTCTGAATGACCCAATTTGGTGAAACGTTCAATGGCAGTTTAAAGGGACTTGGTCCTGAAATGCGGTAGACTGCATAACTAAGTTGGTTGTGTTTAATATTAGCAATTGTTGATAGATATTGTACGCTTGCCGGGGTTGGTCCGTGGATGGGTGATCATCTTTACATATTGAGACTCATCCGTGCATGGAAAAGCTCGTTAAGCCGTTGGTGCCGGCTGTCATTCGTCAGAATTTAAGCCCGAAAGTCTGACAGCCAGTCTTACCAAGGGGTATCGTATTACCCAGTTACTGACTGGGTTGTGGAGGTCAGATAGGCAGTCGCTCCATGTAAAATACTGGTATTCAGCAGCATCCGGTTAGACTGGAAGCCGACCCCAACATAGTTGGGAAAAGGCTAGGCAGATTGATTGATTGTTAATGGATATTGGTACTACGAAACTTGAATCTTTTTACGAGAAATATAATATAGCCTATGTCACCCGGAGATAGTGTAGCTGCCCAACATTGAAAGATTTTTTCAAATCGTTTCAGTAGTTTGGGAGTCTATTCAATGCAAACAAATAAACAAATCTTTCTACTTTATAATCTACTAGCTTCTGCCCGCGACTTCGTCCGCGGAAAATTTCTTTTTTTAACATTAAATATGTCCTATGATACTCGGCAATACTGCAAATAATTCTGTTTTCGGAGGTATTTCTTTCCGACTTGCTAGACGAAAATTGCGATAGCTCGGCTAATATGTATGATATAAATATAATTTATAGCCACTCGGGAATAATGTAGCTTTCTATCAGTGAAAAATTTTTTGAAATTGGATCATTAGTTCCGGAGATTACCCCCTACATACAAACTTACAAATTTTACCTCTTTATAATATTAGTATAGATATAAATATAAAAGAAAGTCGTGTTAGTTACACTATCTATAACTCAGAAACGGCTGAACCGATTTGGCTGAAAATTAGTGGGGAGGTAGCTTAGAACCAGGAGACGGTCATAGGGTAGGTAGGGTAGGTATGGTAGGTAGGGTAGGTAGAGTAGGTAGGGTAGTTAGGTAGGGTAGGTATCATAGTTAAGACAGGACAACGTTTGTCGGGTCAGCTAGTATTAATATAGATAAAACAATTACATGCACATTTGAATTGTCACAGGTTCGGAGTCGGACAGTCAGAAAGATGAAGCTAGTTGCCCATTCCAAAACGTTCCAAACACTCTTTTAAATCAAAACATTAGTTAATTGTTATATTTTTGATGTTAGCATATCAGTACTTATTCCACGCCAGTACTTATTGACACTCTAGTTTTCGATGGAAATATGCAAATATTTCCATCGAAAACTAGAGTGTCAAATATAAAAATTTAAAAAATCTCTCACCTAAGTAGTCAGTCATTTCTCGATTTTTACCCAATTAGTTACCGTCTTGGTAACAAATAAGATCGAGAAATTAATGTTCTTTTACCAATCTCTTTTAGAAATCGCAAAAATAAAATTACCTTATTTTATGAAAACGTGGTGTATTAATATAGATGAACAGATGAAGACGAATTTTACTGAGGGAATACTTAAAAGGGACTGATATTGGTCTTGCCTCAAATCAGCATTATATCCATGAAAGACTATGTAGATATATATATATTCGAACATTTTTTAATATCTTCGGAATTCTGATTATTTCAGCCCTTGTCAATCAATTTATTTGTCTCACCTTGTTGGATTTACTTTATTATTTATCTCTATGTCCTAGAACCTATTACTTATTAGTCTTCTACCCTTGGAACCACTTACGACGGATGGATATAGGGATAATTGTTGCAGTGTACATTCGTTAGGAATTTTCCTGTCGAACACTGTTTAGACATATTCCTGAACTAGTCACAGCAAAATATTTCGCTATACACTTGGGAATTCGCACGTTCCACTAAAATCAGACCCCTCTAGATCAGTCCCCCAGACTACACTCTACACACTTTGAAGCGGGATTGTCCGAAAGGGTTACCGATACCCCGGAACATAAAGGGCTAAGGAAGGAATATGGATGGGTTTTAGTCAGTAAGAGTTAATGATTTTACAACCTCAAAAAAACAATAGAAAACGGGGATAACACAACACTCAATGTTCCACTACGATCCCCACTGGGGATCACCGGGGATTCTATAAGTACTATAATTAAGTAATATTCCTTTATAGTCCCTTCTAAATAAAAAGTCACTTACAAAATAATAACATGTTATAGGTACATTTATTGCTGTTTTTAGATACCACCCAGTCCATCAACAACACCCAGTTTTGATTCTCCCAACTTCCCTAAACAATTTGTAATAATAAAACAACTCTTCATACATTGTGTTAGGAAAGAGGATTCAGAATACATTGTATACAAAGTTTATATCTATCTACAATACTTTGGAACATACTTAGTCAAAGGGAACGAGAATATGAAATAAACCTTATTTCAGATTCATCTCGGAACTTTTCCAACATTCTTATCTGCTTAGAAACAAAACCTTTGCTTTCTAGTGAAATTGTTTAGTTGAATGAACTGTTTTTAGAGTTTTATGACATTGAGGAATTGTGTAAACTTTTATTGATGTTCATAGACGCTTTAAATAGTTATTTCAAGTGGGCATATTATTTATTTATTTCGATTTACCATCGTTACAGAAATTACTGGAGGCAACAGAAAATAAATAAGTAAATGTAACAAACGATTTAAGAGCATTTTGTTATTATTATCTACTAGTTAAACAATCTTAAAGAAGAGCAGTTAAATATTTTTTTTTAAAACAAAACGACGAGAGATACAGCTGTTTCATAAAACTTTGGTTTCTAAATATTCCTAACTAACTGCAAAACCAACACTAGAAAGTGATCCCAAGGACAGAAGAAAAATAAATAATTGGTACACTAGGACTTAGAAATAAATAAAAAAAAATCGCACACAGATGGTCCAAATCACTGACAAAGGCTGAAAAAATATCCCGAATCCTGAAGAAAGATATTAAAAATATGTTTAATCTAGACATTCCTTCATGGAAATATTTCTAATTTCAGCTAAGACCGTATTCTCTCAGTAAAATTGGGTTCTTCAGCTGTTGATCTGTTTTAATACTGCACGTTTTCATAAAAGATAAATTTATTTTTACCAGTACTCAAAGGTAAAGTAGCTTATACAGTACAGAGGCCAGCACATCAAGTTACCACAATCTGTCAAATTTCTTTGATAGTATTTCAACTTTATTGGAAAGACATAAGGTTCATTTTTAATTGAGAAAATTTGACAGTTAGGGATAGCTTGATGTGCTGGCGTCTGTACCATAATTGTGTATATTTTTATCCAATTTGTTACGTGATCTCACTTAACTAAGTGATTTTTCTAGTTTTTTAAAAGATCACTAAAGAATAATTCAGGGTAGGAAATTTGCCGGGTAAGCGGGATTGTTGCCGGGTAAGCGGAGGAGTCATTTGATAATTTCCTACCCTTTTTTTTTTTTTTAAGGCTGGGAAATCATCCAATGACTGCTCCCGCTCTGGGTGGAGCGGAAGGGAGTGTCAGACTCTTACTGACTAAAACCCATCCATGTTCCTTCCGTAGCCCTTTATGTTCCGGGGTAGCGGTAACCCTTTCGGACAATCCCGCTCTGAGTACGGTGCTGGGATACACGAGCGGCATATTGTTGGCTATGTCATTGACGCTTGCCGCCCTTGAATGATAAGCACTTACCACTTACACAGCTCATTAAAGTCTGATTCATTGTTAATTTCAGTAACGAAAAGTTCTGATGTTCATTGATAATGTACCAACTATAGTTCGTGTCCTCACTAATACCTTTTACGTTAAAGTTCAAAGTAATTTGAATCCGAAAAGCCGCGGTTTCGCAACCGCAATTAAAACGCGGATTCATGGCTTAATTTGAAGTTTTAGTGAGAAATTGTAGCGTTAACTACTATCGCAGTTTGAACCACTGGAGACTAATTTTGATTAAATGGAGTTAGTGTTGCAGTTGCGTTGATGTTACATGTTTTAGGAGTAACACTCGTGTTTTGCTAAAGTATGGTACTATCTTATGCTACGGCTACATTGTTGCGAAACCGCGAATTACACTTCGCGCGCCTTCTGTTATACAGTAAGACGAAGTGTTGCTCGCTTTAAGGTGTGTCCAGACCTGACGAATGCGCTGGTCTTGAGCCGCTTGCAAACTGTGCGTGCGCCGCCGCTCGCAAGCCGCTTGCAATGTCCGCTCGCGCGCAAGCTACGTGCCGAATTCGAGCAGTGCAGAAGGCCGCCTGCGGTGCTTCGGAAGCAAATTCATAACTAAGGCTCATAGTATAAAAACACGAAAAAAGCTATGTGCGCACGAGATGCGCGCGCGCTGTGCACGTGCACCCCTCTCGAGCATTAGACTAGACTAGACACTAGAGCGGCACACCAGACGTAGGCTGTAACCGCACGCAAGAAACTCGCGCGCGGTTCACAAGCGAGTGGCACATTCGACAGGTCTGGAGTTCTGGTCCTTTAGCATCTTTATAGCGACAGCAGTAGTAGTAGCAGTAGCCTAAGAGAGTTATATTTCTGTCATTACAATTTATCTACACATACCTAATAATTGTTCTCTTATCAACACTACTAGAACCGGTTCCTATTCCAGTATTTAAACTAAATACATAACACTTATCATTCTTAACACTAAACTTCCACTTCTACTTAGTGATAAGAGAATTGGGCTTCACTAAGCATGTACTACTCTGTCAAGAAAGTACCGGGAAAAGGTCAATAATACACAAAATGTCTGTTATTCATCCAAATTTATTTTATCACCTTCAAAGTTTGCTCCTTTAGAAACGATACACTTGCGCCAACGAATAATCCATTCATCAAAACATTTTTTAAACGCTGCTTCCGGAATTGAGTTCAGTTCTCGCCGCGAATTCGACTTTGGCGTGGTTTTTTCGGTTTCGGTTCAGTTGGAAGGCGCCACTCCGAAGCTTGTTGACTAGTTTGCATGTCAAACTCGTAAACCCACGTCTCGTCACCAGTAACAATGCGTTTCATGAATGTTGGGTCTGAACTGACTCGTTCTAGCATGTCCTCAGCGACTTTCATGCGATTGAGTTTTTGGAGAAAATTCAGATCTTTTGGGACTAGCCGAGCAGCAACATGTTTCATACCCAAATGATTAGTTAAAATGGTACGGATCGACTCGTGAGATACAGAAAGTTCGGCGGCTATCTCTCTCAGAGTTGAATGGGGATTTTCAGTCACTATTTTCTTCACTTTTGCGATGTTAACTTCAGTTGCAGACGTTGACGGCCTACCAGAGCGAGGCAAATCTTCCATCAAATCTCGACCGCTTTTGAACGGTTTGAACCACTCATAAGCACGAGTTTTTGATAAAGTCGATTCACCGTAAGCCTCCGAACACGAAATTCCATTGGCGATGCAAAATTTAAGACAAACTCTTTGTTCGATATTTTTGTCCATTATGAAATTCGCAATACACACTATATATGATATTACTAAAACCAGCACTGTATTTAATATAAATAACAGATGCAACTCAAACTCCGCGCCAAAATGGAAAACAGTTGTGCCAATCTAACAACTACAAAAAAAACAAAAATTTGAATTTGGAACCATAAACAAATCATCCATTCCCCATACTTTTTTGACTGAATGTATACTAAGATATTACATATTTACTTATGTGGTAACACTGTCAGATAATGTTTTGACATCTTTTGTAATGCCTATCGTACACGACGCCACTCAAAAGTAAAGCCAGATTAATATTCTATGTTGTGTCGTGTGTCGTGACGCCTTCTGACGCCGTGGTACCCTAACAAAATTCGTTTTGATTTGTTGTAGTCCTAAACAGATTCTTTTAATTGGTGCATTCCGCGTCACGTAACATGTTACAAACGAGATAGATTAGACGTGATTTGACGTGTGATTTTTTACGTGTTAGATCTGTTAGTCCTATTGTTTGTTTTTATGTTCATGTTCATAGACAATAAGTGTCAGTGTTTTGTCTGTGGTTCATCCTTTGTACATGGCCGAGATACAGATTGTCAATTGTTTAATGGCTCTGAATACGAGACTTTTTAGCTGCTTTGCACAGGTGTATTTAGTTACTAAGTTTTTGTTTTTTTAGAAATGTGTGTTTTGTTTGTGCAGAATAAACTTGTTTCTTTCTCTTTCTTTCAAAACACCAACGAATAGTCAAAGTGTTACAGCACAAAAATTACAACAGTAACAACTTTAGGCGCGGTTTGGCGCCATGTTTTCTTGAATGAAACTTGAACTTGTACTTTAATAAATGAGTATTTTATACTAAGGTACGGTATCAAAACGAAAGCAGTAGAATAGGATAAGAATAGAGTTAATTATTCAAAACCATTAAGTTCAACTCGTTATTCTCGTTAAACATCGACTAACTGCTCTAAGACAAATAATGTTGTCAGTTTGTATCCAACAATACGAACCATAGATACATATTATTTCTTTGGGCTCGTCACACCACTCTCTTACGTAGAAATACAAGGTGCTATATTATCTTTGCTAATGCTGAAGAGTTTGTTTGAAAGCGGTTAGGTTAAATGCTCTAAGCTCGATCCACGTTATTGTGAAAGCGCTAGGGCAGACCGCGAAATACAAATTTTCTTACGTTTTTTGCAATTTGCAGGTCAGTATTAGGTTTTAAATCAAAATTTATGCTTATTATGTAGGAAAATATTATATTAATAAAATCTATATCAATATTATAAAGCTGAAGAGTTTGTTTTTTTGAACGCGCTAATCTCTGGAACTACTGGTCCGAATTGAAAAATTATTTTTGTGTTGGATAGTCCATTTATCGAGGAAGGCTATAGGCTATGTAACATCGAGCAGCTAGTGGAAAATAAAATAGAACAATGACGGTTTCAACATTCGACAGTACGTACGTAACGTAACAAATCGAAAACCAGTTAATAACGCGTCCCTGGGTAAGTCACCATTAAAATACTAGTGCTATGACATTCCGGCAACAATTTTTTTTTTTAAGTTCGTAAAGTAATCAGAACTACTTTTGTGTAGCGTCGTGGACGGCCGGGCTTAAAGTTTTAATCTATTTACTAACAAATTAGTCAAATTAAGATTTGGTTGTGATGACAAATTGTTATAAATGGATTAGTTAATGAGTTCACTGGGGTAAGTGATACTGATGAGATAAAACTTTAAAATTAAAAAAACGCGGTTGTGGTTAGAAAATATTTTTTTTTCATTGGTTAGGTTCCCAGGATAGGGACCAGCTTCTCGAGTACTACAAAATTGGTGGTCCGAACATGGATTCCTGAACACAATTATTTTTGCTGTAAAGCAGCGGAAACCACCATAATCAGCAATCGCAGGCCACTGAGGCTTTTCCCAT
Organism: Hyppa rectilinea; assembly: GCA_951799385.1. Taxonomy (NCBI): domain Eukaryota; kingdom Metazoa; phylum Arthropoda; class Insecta; order Lepidoptera; family Noctuidae; genus Hyppa; species Hyppa rectilinea. Next base: position 13,803,952 of record OX637312.1, on the reverse strand, counting down.
GCTGCCCCATGCCTTGTCCACTGCCTTCCGCATTCAGTATGCCCCAGCCACCTTTTTCAGGTTATTGGATCGATCGTTTGACTAAGGACGGATGGCCGATGGAGCAGACGAGTCCTGGAGTGGAGCGTAGTGTGGGACGCCCCTGCGAGACGATCCGATGGCTGAGACCGACTGGATGATGAAGGCGCAGGACAAGGTCTTTTGATGGGGGATACCTATGTCCAGTAATGGACAGTGATAGGCTGGGTTGATTGATCTGCAGCCACTCGTTCCTTTTCTAATGTGAAATCGCGACGTACCGAGTACACTCCAGCCAACAACCATGATGATATTGTTATCAACAAAGTCTGGAATTTCTCCATCGAACGTCAGCTTTGCACTAACCGTCAGTCGTTTGTATAAATATTGCTACGCACATCCGTACGGCGAAGCGATGACGTCACTATGGAAGAATGATTAAAGACGTTCACTAAATTGTTACGTGATTGTGCAAATTGCTCACGATGTTTCCTACTGGCCTGTATGGAAATTGGTCTGGAAATCTTGACATTCATTCAGAAGTACTTACCTTCTTCTTCTTCTATTCGTGTGGTTAGTGACTAACCTGGTGTCAGAGTTTTTATGCTGCCGATGGGCCTCTGACTTAGCTTCACATGCTGTTGAGGAAATATCTCTAAGACATGCTAGTTTCCTCATGACATTTTTCCTTCACCGATTTTTAAGCAAGTGATAATTATACAATACGCACATGGATCCGTAGAATCAGAGTTGCCTGCCTTTTTTTTGGGGGTTGGCAATCATCAAATGACTTCTCCCGCTTTGGATGGAGCGGAAGGGAGTGTCAGACTCTTTCTGACTAAAACCCATCCATGTTCCTTCCTTAGCTCTTTCGGACAATCCCGCTTAGAAATGCGTGCATTGGGTTCGAACTTGAGTCCGTTACACTAAGATAAGCACTGTTTCTAATACTTAGTTCATTATGACTTCGTTCACGCCGATTTTGTAACCATATGTTGATTTTAAGTGTCCATGGAGTTACTTGCTCGTTCTTCTACATACAGAGGTACCTACTGCTTTGGAATGGGCAACTAGCTTCATCTTTCTGACTGACCGACTCCTTGACAATTCAAAAGTGCCAGTAATTGGTTTATTTGAAATAAATGCTTTGAGTTTGAGTTCACCGATTTCTGCCTGCGACTTCGCTTGGAATAGCGGATGTCTACCTCTGTATAGGTACTAAACACCCGTTCAGTGGTTTAAAGCTATGTGTTGATAGGTCAGTCAGTCAGTCAGTCACGGTTTTCTTTTATTAGGGTTCGGTATCCAAAGCGTAAAACGGGACCTTATTACTAAGACTCCGCTGTCCGTCGGTCGGTCTGACTGTCCGTCTGTCGCCAGTCTGTATCTCATGAACCGTGAAAGTGAGACAGTTGAAATTTTCACAGATGATGTATTTCTGTTGCAATAACAACAAATACTAAGAAAAAGAATAAAATAAAGGAGCCCCCATACAACAAACGTGTTTTTTTTTTGCTGTTTTTATAGATAATGGTAGGGAACCCTTCGTGCACGAGTCCGGTTTTTATTTAAACAGATTAAACTTCTGCGGTATTTAACAAAATTATCATAGAAAATTTGTCGATTAATCAAGACATTCTGAAGTAAATTCTAAATCCACCGAAGACGGTTTGTTGTCGAATGACCTCTATATATCGCTTCTTGTCTTATCGGAGTGAATTAAATTCTAATCGCTGGATTATTATCGTTATCTTGTATGCTGCATAATATCACTTTGATCTATGTTATCGCCAGCTTTAGATATAATTATTGGATGATGGACTATTGAGAGAGATAGTTGTGATCACGCGATTATTATAATATATTTTTATTAATTTCTTACGTATTTTATTTTTGTATGTTATTTTAATTTTATTAAAATAATTAAGTATACACATTAAGTTAACATTTAAACATAAAAGGCCTAATACAAGAACAATATTTAAGTATTAAAATATGTGTATGCTTCAACAAAGCCATAAATATTTAGTAATTTAACTAATTTAGTAAGTACCATCATCTTCGCGTTCTCAAAATAATTGGCAATTGCTACCTGGCACACACAATAGAGCGATGCAGGGTTATATTACATAATCCCTTAATTGCCCTCTACAAAAAAGTAGTAAAGTCAGCCCAAGAACTGATCCAATTTATGGCTATTGTTCAAATTACAAGCGTGCTTTAAGGCTCCCGCAAACAGGCGCGACACGATTCTTGTAAAACAATTTCTATGAAGTTTTCATTGGTTTGTTCAACTAGTGTCGCGTCGCGCCTGCCTGCGGCAGCCTTAATTCCACACCGTAGTAAATGCTTACCGCTTAAGGTATTACGTTACCCTAAATACTGTCTCGACAATTAACTTAACTTTTTACCGCTAAAGGGAATCCCACACGCGCGTGGAATTAATTACATTATCGTTGTATGTACGAGTATACTCGCGTGGGATTCCTGCATGTCCTCCAAGATAAAATATAGCGATATCTTTAGGTCGTGCTTGGATTGTGAAACGCTGGATTGTTTGGATCATTCAGATATTAAATTACAAAGGCTGTTATAGCCAACACGAAATGCAAGGCTAGAACAGGATAATTTTTAATGGCTGACTTGATAATCATAATTATAACTCCACCAGCCATAACAAGTAATTAATATTAATCTATTTATACTAATATGTATTATAAATGCGAAAGTTTGGCTGGATGTTTGATACTCAATCACATCAAAACTGCTGATCGGATCTGGATGAAATTCGGCACTAAGAAAATATGAGTTGTTCCATACATTTTATTCAGTTACGTGTGCATAAGTATATGGAACAGCTCTCATTTTTTATTCCAGGGTTCATCCCATAGCAAAAGTTGTTCGTAACGATGAGTACAATGCTCCCACGAAATTCTTAGAGTTAATTTTTTAACACCTTATAGATATGGTCTGAAATAGCGTCGCGGAAAAATATTCGTTTCCCGAGCGATGATTTTAAGCTAGTTAATTCAGCTTTTTTTTTTTAATGCTGGGAAATCATCCAATTACCTACTTCTCCCGCTCTGGGTGGAGCGGAAGAGAGTATCAGACTTTTACTGATTTTTACAGATAGCGAATGATTTGTATTTAAGTAATCTCAGTATAACATGACAATTTTCTAGTATCTCTTAAAATTAAATACTGTACAGACGCCAGCACATCAAGCTATCCGAAACTGTCAAACTTTCCCAATTGATAATGAACCTTATGGTTTTGTAATAAAGTTGAAAAACGGTCAAAAAATTCGACAGATTGGAGTTACTTGATGTGCTGGCCTTTCATATCAATCTACTGTAATTACAAGTACCTATAAATAGAATCCCCAAGTTTTTAAGCTATGTGATATTATTGTTTATTTTTTATTCGCAGTCTTGGAAGCCTGCCGGGTAAGCGGGATTGTCCGAAAGGGTTACCGCTACCCCGGAACATAAAGGGCTACGGAAGGAACATGGATGGGTTTTAGTCAGTAAGAGTCTGACACTCCCTTCCGCTCCACCCAGAGCGGGAGCAGTCATTGGATGATTTCCCAGCCTTAAAAAAAAAAAAAAAGTCTTGTATTCCGACCTTTATCAAATTACGAATTATTTTTTTGTCACCGACAAAGGTTCTTTTATTGTAAGTTCTTTCACAACCTTACCAATTCTGTAAGACCCGTTTTTCGAAAGGAATTATTATCTTAATTGGCCGTATTTTTATAGTAATGGTGATTCATTTAAGATAATTAACTTGGTTTTCTCGTCACTGGGTCATTGCCGATTGTGAAGAAGACATGCAGTGGCACCGATAACAGAACATCAAAGTATCCCTAACAAATTTTCCCAATTGAAATGAACGTCAATGCTTTTGTATTAAAGTTGAAAAACTATCAAATAAATTTGAAAGATCGGGGTAACTTAATGTGCTAACTCAGTACCCATAGTCGAAATACTCCCAGTAAATTGATACTTCATTTAGATTCAAACTGTCTAATTGTAACATTGGTCATAAGGTTCAATTTACATTGCCGCGAAATGGAGTGGAAACGAGTTTGTAACTGACTTAAAAAAAAAAGGGTTTTTTTATAACGATACTAGTTTTCCAGCGCTTTCGCCCGCGTGGCTGTCGGAAATGAAGGACGGACAAACATACAAACTCACCCACACACAAATTTCCACCTCTATAATATTAGTGCTATTGTACAGACGCCAGCACATCAAGCTATCCCTAACTGTCAAATTTTCTCAATTAAAAATGAACCTTATGTCTTTGCAATAAAGTTGAAATACTATCAAAGAAATTTGACAGATTGTGGTAACTTGATGTGCTGGCCTCTGTACATATTAAAATGAACTTTATATCAACTGCCCGGAGTACGAACTCGATAGTAGCTTGTTACTGCGGAAATTCCCGAGAATGCGTAAGGATTCTCCAGAAGACGCGCGACTTGTTATTTGTCTCGTATCTAATGTGTGTTACACTGTTATAAAGTTCATTATACTTTGTACAAAAATTTAAATCGCGGCTTAACACGTCTTAACACGCCTTGCCGTTGCCATTAACACAGCTGAGTATTCAATATATATCAGTTCAATAGTATCATTATAGTATATATCAGTTCTATTTCACAGTGGTATACGCATACGTGCTCAAAACATTTTCATCCCTTCTAAGCTCAGTCCCTTCAATACAAGTACTTATGTGTTTATTACAATGCGTGTTGAAGGCGCTCGGTAGGGGTTTTGAAAACACCTATGCGTGATGAACGCGCTCGCTAATATCTAGCACCTGACAAAAAATAGATTCAGTGTTTGCGGTAAGCAAAAATAAACCTTAACGTTAATGAGGTGCAAGTGGCAGTGAACCTTAGGCTGGTAAAGTAATTATGAGGTTGACTATACCTTCCGACCTTCAATACATAGGAGACGAGTTTCATCTCCAAACACATTACACGGTGTGTGTGACGTGCCAACAAAATTAGTATTCAGGTCAGTGTATTCCACGTAATTTCTTACTGTGTATGTATTATGCGTAATCTTGAAGAAGTTCTCGTTTGTTTAGCCTTGGAGGTGTTCTTTAATCGGTCATTGTTCTCTACACTTGTTTCCGTGGTTGTTACAACTTAGGACTTGATACTCGTTATTACTGTTGTTACTAAGTGGGTATATTTTGTTCTCTTTATCTATCTACAAACTAAATAACCAACCAATATCTATATAAATGAATACAGAAGAAAATATACCTACTACTAAGTAACAATCAATCTGCCTAGCCTTTTCCCAACTATATTGGGGTCGGCTCGTAGTCTAACCGGATGCTGTTGATTACCAGTATTTTACATGGAGCGACTGGCTATCTGACCTAGTAACAATACAAGTATCAAATCAAACTTTGCCCAGCTGTGGGCGAAGGTTTTCTTTGTCCTTTACCACAAATCACCAATTGCTTAGTAACTGCAGTGATAGCCTAGTGGTGTGACCGTCGGACTGCCAAGTCACAGGTCTCGTTTCACAGTCACATTTCTCAACAGCATGTGAAGCTAAGTCAAGAAGCCCTTGGGCAGCATTAAAACCTCTGACACCAGGTTAGTGTACCACACGAAAAGAAGAAGACCAGAAATTCGTCTGACCACTACCATTCCGGATCAGTCAGGAGTAGCGGGTCAGTCTTTAATGAGAGTAAACTGCTGATTTTATTCGTCACGTAAGTTGCTGTCAGGTACCCAATGAATAGACGCCCAATTTTGTGGTAAATACTCGTAAATCGGTCTAGTCAAAAGTGCCAACAAAACGTGACGCCTGTTCAAGCTTCTACTCGAAATATCTCTTCAACAGCCTTCAGGCAAATACATGGCATGATATTGTAAATAAGCCAGGACGTAACATAAGCTGAATGTTCTTCTCACAGCCATTTCGCTCGTTCATTACAGCGGTAACTGCAAATTGGTTATCGTGTGCGATACATAAATGGTGTACGTATTAATTTGACGGCTCCTCTGATTAAATTGTATTGGAAACACGTAGTTAACGTTGTTTGGAAGGATTTTTATGCGATCTTTGATAAAAGGATTTTGTTTTTATTTATTTAATAGCTTCTGTCAGCGGTTTCGTCCGTGTGGATGTCGGAAATTATCTCACGGGAACGAGAAGAAGTATCTTATGTGTTAAGGTTGATGTTCTAGGGTAGCCCGCGAAATTCAAATTTTCTTAAGTTTTTTGCAATTTGCAGGCCAGTGATAGGTTGTATGTTGATGAACATTTGATTCGCGGCTGTAAGACGTAGGTATGTAGTTACAGAATTATAATCATCAAAATCATTAATACAACCCTCCGAGCTCATAAAGGTTCCGGAATGACTTTGACCTTGTAAAAAGTCATTTTTACACCTTATACCACCAATTTGAATTTCACGGGCTGGTTGGAGCATTCACCTTAATCCAGGTTATATCCTGTATGTGTGCCAAATTTAATTCGGATCCGCTTAGCTGTTGTAGAGTGATTTCACAATTATAATATTAGTAAGATTTATTTATGTATTATTATTTATTATTTATATAATATAACTGGAGTAAAAAATTCCTTTATGTTCTTTCATCTATTCTGTGCGCAGTGGACATCGAACGGGCGGCGATGGATCACGTTATATGCAATGTCAAGACACTTCTCCATAGTTCTCTAACTCTTTTAACTTAATCTGTTTGAGCGGTTCATTCTCTTGTTCATAGTCAAGTAGTCTGCAACTCTCGAAATAAATCATTATCCTATTTTAGTAGCGGGGCTGATACCTATGCGGTAGCGGTAGCGACGCGTATAGTCACTCGTCGAGGGTCTTATTTAACCAACTCCACTGTCAGTCGATTCTTTTACCCCCGATCCAGCTGTCCCTTGCTGTCCTCCCCCAGCGACGCCATAAGCCGAGGTCCGTACCCCACAGGGGGTGCCCTTAGCGTGTAGTCGCTTAGTTTATAAGTTTATTTTTAAGCCCTGGCTGGAGACTGCAATTCTATTGTGGCATCCACAGGCAAACCCGGTTAAGCAGTAGACAACCCTATGGTTGAACTGCGAGATGCCATTAACAAAAAAAGAAAAAGTCGATTCTGTAAAATTTCACCGTGTAAACTTAGGTGAAGTGAGCGTGGAGTGAGCGGTCGTTCCACCTAATGCTAGGCATTGTCACTATTGACAGCTCACTTTAAACTCACTCCACCTACATTTCCACGGTGAGATTTTTACAGAATAGCACTACTGGTATCCTATTTAATTTGTGTTTCTTTTAGGATGGGAAATCATCATGACTCCTCCCGTTCTGGGTGGAGCGGAAGGGAATGTCAGACTCTTACTGACTAAATCATCCCTCTTACTGACTAAATCATCCATATTCGTTCCATAGCCCTTTGTGTTCCGTGAAAGTGGTACCCCTTTCGGACAATCCCGCTGACCAATATAATGGTGTTAAGGTAATGAACCGGTTAAGCGGGATTGTCCGAAAGGGGTACCGCTGTCACGGAACACAAAGGGCTATGGAACGAACATGGATGATTTAGTCAGTAAGAGTCTGACACTCCCTTCCGCTCCACCCAGAGCGGGAGTAGTCATTGGATGATTTCCCAACCTTAAAAAAAAAAAAGGGTAATGAACCGGTGCCGGAAGAGATTTCCTAAAATTTATAACATTTATAACGCCTTGTTTCGAAGGTTCAGGCAGAAAACCGTAGGCCATAGTAGGTACACCCACATTTCGCCAGTCAAATTGATAAGGAAATTAAATATGTTATCCATAAAAAGGCGTGACAGTCAAATAAGAATATCCCAACATAATTAAGTCCTGAAAATCTTACACAGTACAATAAATAGAGCTGGTATTTCATAGTAATCTTAACACTAAAAGGTACAGACGCCAGCACATCAAGCTATCCCTAACTGTCAAATTTTCTCAATTTAAAATGAACCTTATCTCTTTACAATAAAGTTGAAATACTATGAAAGAAATTTTACAGATTGTGGTAACTGGATGTGCTGGCCTCTGTACAAACATATCTTACGCCCGCTTTGTTGTTATGTAAAGGGGTATACACACATGCGTAACTTGGTACGGCATTCTCAGTTATGGCCTCACCACAGCAGCTAGGTCTTGTGGCAAAGCCTTTGAAATTAATATCTATACTCAGTCTACGGTTTCCTTTAAAACTGGTTTGACTTGTTTGCTTCATCTTATTTTCACATTATTTTGACTTATTTTGTACCGGTTTCGGTGTATGATGCTGTGTTCTCTGTTGTTATGGTTTGTCTTAGATTTGATTTTAGAATTTACTTGGCATGGATTGTAAATTCTTTGCTGTCTGCGAATTCTCAAGGTATTTATAAAGCAACTTGCTTCTGCCCGCGACTTCGTTCATATATGAATCCTTCATACAAATTTCAAACCTTCTTTAAACCCCTTTAAGGATTGTATTTTCAAAAATCCATTCTCGACTGTTGCCTACGTCATAATAACTATCTGAGAGACAAATTTCAGCTCAATACGTTCAGTGGTTTGAGCTAGGTGTTGATAGATCAGTCAGTTAGTCACTGTTTCTTTTTATTCTAGAAAAGATTATTATTATTCGAAAATTTGGTGTTATAATAAGAAAATATTTTAGTGTCTTTATGTCATCAATGGAAGATGGTTGACGGTTAGCAAGCGAAGAATGTAAGAAGAAAACGTGTTGCGCCGACCAAGTTACATGGGTCTTATTAATTCATAACACCGTCACCTGGAAGATGGAAGATAAATCAATTGTTTTTTCTTCTTCTTCGTATGGTTAGTGACTAACCTGGTGTCAGATTTTATGCTGCACATGGGCCTTTGACTTGGCTTCACATGCTGTTGAGAAATATCTCCTAACTATTCGCACCTTTAGAATTAAAACGACACAATTCGAAAAAATCAAAAATTGAGTTATCGTCATAAAATGACTCAAAACGAAAATAGTGAAAAGACTTTTTTTTATAATTTGCAGCACAAACATAGTCACTGACGTAAATAATCACGAAATAATAGACCAAATAGTACGGGAGTGTTAAGAACTTTAAAACTTCTTTTGCTATTTCCCTAAAATTCACTTTTTTGAGTTACGTCGTTTTCATTCTAAAGGTGCGTATTGTTACAAAAGATGCGACATAAATGTAACTGTGTGTAGTTTTGAATAGAACAACTACCTATAGTTATTTTCTAAAGTTCTCCAAACCAGTGAACCCAAGTTCACGGGAGATCAATAAACTCCACAAACACGAGACTATAGACAATAAAACCGCCGATTTCACACGCGATTTTGATACAAGTTTAACACCGTACGTATTTAAATGGCGGATTTCCGTTTCCGTAATTAATAAACTATTTTCTTTGTAATATGCTGCTCACGATTATGTAAATTGGCAATTGTGTCAAGTTCACTTTGTGTCTTCAAAGTTTTAGCGCCATTTGACGTCTAATGCTTTGGGCACGTGGCCGGTTTGAAACGCGCGATTCCACAAAAACGACAAGACAATCAAATACAATATTTTTTTATTATTTTTTTATTTAGAGGACATAGGTTAACGAAAAATACAGACATTCATATTTATAAAGCCGTTAACGTTGTATAAATATTCTAATTAATGGGTATTCAAAACAATTAAGTAAAACGTTAAAAATTTGTAAGTACCTATATTATAACTTTTGAAAAAAAAAATAAGTGGTTTTATAAATAATTTTATGCCTATCTACTATAATTGTTTAAATAAATTAATTATCTGCTCCTTAGTTTTACGACGGGGTAATAAACTACTTCTCAATTTGTACTTAATGGATTATTTACAAAAAAAAGTCTTTTGTACAGTCCTAAGTAATACTATGGCTTTGTGCCACAAGCACCAACAACAAAATGCGTTCCAGGTTCTATTGGCATGCAATGAGTATGTGAATATGAGAAATACATTAATATTGTTTTTCTTACAAACGATTTAATTGCCCACCTGCAAGTGAGCAATTAAATCGTTAAATTGAAAGTAAGCTGAATATCTTATTACATAGAAATAAATGTAACATAAATTATGTCACATGAATTAAAACCTTGTATAGACGTATCCAATCTTTGAATTACGTAAAAAAATAAAAGTCGCGTGTCCAAATTTTTTAATAACCTACACAACGGACTCAAAAAGTCATCCTATTATGCTACTTTATTTTGGAAAAGAAAAGGCAAAGCCGCGGGTATCAGCTTGTTTCTAATACAATCTTTAAGTAGGTAGCTATAATAGGTAGAAAGGGCTAGTTACGAGTGCTATTAGTCTACCAAATAAATATAAATGCCCAGTTGCTTAGCAAATATCTCCACATAGCAAAATCAATTCCTATAAGGTGCGTATAGATTGTTGATTACCTATTCATTCATCCAAAAAGTAGTAAAACAAACATTAAGCACTTTTTTTTTTTTTAAAAAGCCTACACTGTCCCACTGCTGAGCAAAGACCTCCCACCCAAAAGCACTAAATACATTTTTATGTCAGTTAAAAACCGCTTAATCGACTACTAAATATTCTGTTTGAAACCCGCTGTTTTGAAGTCGGTCTCCATGAATTATTTTTCAATTAAAAACAAAACATCGATTTGAATACGTTCATTTAACGCGCGGAAATGAAATACAATCCGCAAAAAAAGCGTTCAAAACGAACGGGCCGGTCTGTACCCGATATAATATTAATTTCGCTTGATTGATCCATTCTCGATGGACGTATTAGCATACAATGCTGCGTCTGTCCCGGCAAGCCGGTTCCGGTCGTGTCAGGCACCTGTCCCACTGTCGACGAAGATGCGACTGGCTATAATAATTTCTTGCTCAAGAAACGTACATTCGCCAGCGCATCAAGTTACCACAAACTCTCAAATTTCAATTGATTTTGACCTAATTACCAATGTTTTAAGGTTTAAAATAATTTGGAGAAACTTGACAGTTAGGTATACTTGTTGCGTTGGCGTCCGTACAAAAACTTTTAGGTCACGTGCAGGGTAAAAGAGATACAGTCAGTTTGTACTTTTGTCGCATCGACAAGATACATTATAGTGTATTATCTATGGACAAGAGCTATCGAAGAAAATCTTCTAGCTCGCTCTAAATCGTTTAGCGACGCACGCTTTCATACGCATACCAGCGAGTAATCCATCGTGGCAAGTATAAGTTGCTAGCTCTTCTCATTTCTCGTTAATCGCCTGCGGTGGGTGAGGTGCCTTAACTGCCATCAATTCTCTCAATGGAATCGTGAGATGTGAAAATATCGGGTTACTAATGATACGAATTCATGTGTCCACTGTCAATGTGATTTTAAATAAAGAAGGCATTGTATTGATGGTAATAAAAGTTGGCATATCGGGTGTTAACTGAATATCTTGGCCATTTGTTTTTGGAATGAATGGTGCTTTTTTTTAAAATTTTGTATGGAGCACCTGTTTTAAAACAATAAAAAATCTTGTTTGCCTTGTTATTTTCCAGTAAAAGTAATCGTGACTATAGTGATTTTGTTTATTTGATTGAGTAAAAACTTAGAAATATTTAAACGTATTCTTTGTGCTCTAACATTCCCGATGGTTTTAGTCTACATGGCCTTTTTGAACCGGAACCAATGACATTCACTGCACCTATTAGAATGGGCCATTGTTTTTTTTTTCACTAAATATATCACTTAATTCCCGTTGACTGCGACTCTTTAATTACTTAAACAAATTGCTAAGTCCAGTTAAGTATCGAGGGTAATCTTTGTCTTACTGAAGTACCTACCTAAATTAATTTAGAGCATAAATATTAGATCAGATCTGCATCTGATCAAATATTTATGCTCTAAATAAATTTCAAACAAACAAAAAGAGAGTCTGTTTTCGTTCGGAATTCTAATTAATATATAATTCTACTACTTAAGAAATTTCTTAGGTATTGTTAATCCCACAATCCATTATGTAAGTATAGATTTAATACAAAAATATAAACTGCGAAAATAAAACTTCTTCCGCGATCTAGGATGGAAAGTATCACCGGGTTTGTCCGAAAGGATTACCGTTGCCCTGGAACACAAAGGGCTAAGGAAGGAACATGGATGGGTTTTAGTCAATAAGAGTCTGAAACTGCCTTCCGCTTCACCCAGAGCGGGAGGAGTCAATGGATGATCTCCCACCTTCAAAAAAAAGTATGAAAAGTAACCAGTGACCTTACCCAGATCATGGTCTATCTGTGTGCCAACAAACAAACCCACTTTGGCATTTATAATATTAGTTAGAACTCTCGATTATCATCAATCAAAATAATTATCGAATAGGAAATTAATTTTGTAGGCAGTGGACAGTGTCGTGCACAGTGAGGGTCGGGGGAGACCCCTTTACAGTCTCCTCAGGGATGTGCCTTAACAGGCGTTGCACAGAGGGGGTCCCGGAGTGGTCTTTTAAGAGGTAACGGGGTCCCACAAAAAACGGGGGGAAAACATCGTGAGGAAACCAACATGTCTGAGAGATATTTCTCTACAGCATGTGAAGCCAAGTCTGAGGCTCATGAGCAGCTTAAAAACTCTGGCACCAGGTTAGTCACTAACCACACGAAAAGAAGAAGAGACGGGGTCTCTTCCATCATCAGGGTGGTTTTAGTGAGGAGAATACCACACTCCCTGGTCTTTTCCCCGAAAGTCCAGGCGCCTTTTAAAAAAAGGCAGTGGGCAGAGTGTAGGCACACAATCTTGATCTTTACGGCTATCCCGTTAGTTTAATTTAAATTTTCTCATTCGGACATAGTTTGTAAATTATTAACATTCGAATGCCCTTTCGTTGTTTTCCTTCATCACGGAACTTGCTAAGGATTTAATTTTAAATTATGTTTTGGTCCCTTTAGAGTTTAGGGTTATGTACGGATGAAGGGTTTCCGTGATATGTATCGCAACCATGTATTATAGAGGGGTTAATAAAACCGCTATTAACATAACATCTCGCTTGCATTTCCAGTAGGGTACGCAGAGGTGGAACTTTACTACGCCCATATTTTGCCAGTTTATGTTTCTGTCTCTTCTATTCTCTCCCTTTGCACAAATCCAGGCTAATAACACTTTAGCCAACCTGGGAATCGAACCTAGGCCCTCATGTTACCAGGTTATAAACTTAGAGGCCCATTTACGCTACAATTTTTTTTTTAGCGTGGGAAATCAGCGAATCATTTCTCCTGTTCTGGGTGGAGTGGAAGGGAGTGTCAGACTCTTACTGACTCAAACCTATCCATGTTCCTTTCTTATCCCTTAATGTTCCGGGGTAGCGGTAACCCTTTCGGACAATCCCGCTGAAACTAGCTTGCCTGACGCATACAATAAAATTAAATCAGCAAATGACGTGCATCGTATGGACAGTTTTTAGACAGTGTAAATTTTATTGTTGAAATTGTTCCTTTTAAAATCGTTCTGTGTAAATTGAAATCATCATCATAATCAGCCTATAATGTTCCCACTCCTGGGACACAGGCCTCCTCTTTGTGAGAGGAGTACTAGTTCTAGGACATGCCGGTTTCCTCACGATGTTTTCCTTCACCGTTTTGAGAGCAGTGGCGATGAAATTAAATACACAAAGCAAAGCGCCTGCTTGGGTGCGAACTCATGACCTACAACTCATAAGTCGGGGCCGATACCAATGCCACCATTGCACTGCACCAATCGAATTCGTAACTAACGAAATCTAGGAGTACTATAACTATTATAGGTACAGAGTTACAGACGCCAGCACATCAAGCTATCCCTAACTGTCAAATTTTCTCAATTAAAAATTAACCTTATGGCTTTGCAATAAAGTTGAAATACTATCAAAGAAATTTGACAACTCTGCCTAACTCTTCGGGAAAGACATACGTTATGTTATGCATGGAACTTTGTAACCATGTAATTCCGACGTCTTTAACATAACCCTCTCGCATTTAAATTCCGGTAGCCATTTTCTGCTCGAATGTTATCCCTAACACGTAAGGAACACGAATGATAAGCCCTGAAAAGACGTACCCAATTCCCGGGAGACTATTTTAATATCACAGTATTCAAGACAGCCGTCGGATTTGACATTGAGTTTTTTTTATTCTTTTTGTACGCAACGTTACAATCTTCGGTAGGTATCGTTCTGTAGATACGAGTAGTAATAATATGACGTAATAGTATATGGCAGTGACCCGAGACACGAGTAGGTATTAGCAGTTCGTGTTAGTAGGAAAAGATAATGTTACATAAATATTTATATTGTGAACCAGCTTCCGCCTGCGGCTTCGCCCGCATGAATCTTGGGAATTATCCCACGGGGTACGTACCGGGATAATAGGGGTTACCGCTACCCCGGAACATAAAGGGCTAAGGAAGGAACAGGGAACAACTCGGTAAGAGTCTGATACTCCCTTCCGCTCCACCCAGAGCGGGAGATGTCATTTGTTGATTTGCCACCCTCAAAAAAGAAAGGTTGCCAAATTTCACCCATTTCCGTTCAGCCATTCTAATGTGATTGAGTACCAAACCTTCGCATTTATAATATTAGTCTGGAGTAAGGAGTGAGGAGCTGTGGTAGCCCAGTGGTCGGAGTTCCCAGATAGGCGCTTTACTTGTAAAATATTTCATCACCACTGCTACCAAAGCGGTGAAGAAAAACATCTTGAGAAAACCCGCATGTCCTAGAACCTAAATTTCGAAGACATGTGACTTAGCAACGTGCTCGCGTGTTGGATTACGCTCACGCTCACAGAGACGAGGCCTGTTCCCAGCAGTAGGAACATTATAGGCTGAACAAGGAGTAGGGTTTGGAAATATCCGGAAAGGAGATAATAATGATACCTAGTTGTTTCATTAACTTTCGAAGTAACCCTAAATTACACAATATGCCGTCAAACGTATAATAAAACAAACTGTCAAATATTCCCAAATGAAAATGAACCTTATACTTTTGTAATAAAGTTGAAAATCTATCAAAGATATTTGATGGATTGGGGTGGCTTGATCTGCTGGCCTCTGTACTAAAATTAAAGCATAATTTAAGCGTTTCCCACTAGAACAGTGTTCATTCATTCCATTGTAACTTTATTAAATGTATGCGCATATTTTCATCGGAGAATGACTTCGTAATTCGTATACCTAATGATAATACTGGCGTTTGGTCGATTCCTGTTAGTTTATTATACCTAAGTTCTTTATTTATATTATAGGAGTTGTTAAATAGTTAAAACCAGCGGCGGCGCGTGGGTGTAGGTGTGGTGTAGGTATACTAACTTAGCTGACAAAATGTGGTTGTGCTGTAATTATGTACAGTCGCTAGCACATCAAGTTACCACAATCTGTCAATTTGATCAATCAATTTTGAACTTAATGTTCTAAGTTTTAAGGTTTAAAATCATTTGGAAAATTTTGACAGTTTGGTGTATCTCTAAGTGCTGGTGACCGTACAGTGCACTCCTCTGCCTAACCTGTCGGGGACTACAGCCGTGATATTATGTTGTGATATGTTAAATCAACACGCTAATGAAATTTAGAGATTCGTCAATTTGAATATGAAAACAAGGTGTTCTTATAATAAAAATTGTGTTCACATGGGAATGATACGCTCACTTCTAACGAAAAATAAAGGGTGGCCTGTGAATCTCACACTAATATTCCATTCCATAAAGGTGTGCATTCCACAGCGAGCATTCGCCTGTAATGTAACATTTATGATTCGATTTCGGACATTACGTTACAATACTGCCTCCCTGACTACTACTGACCAATGCTCGGCTCTCCTCCTTCACTGATGTAATACTCGGATCTGTAACATTACATTACAAGCCATAGCTCAAGACGAGAGGCCGACTTAAAGTAAACCCACGAGAAAGTATTAAACTTCTTTCTTCTTTTCGTGTGGTTAGTGACTAACGTGGTGTCAGAGTTTTTATGCTGTCCATGGGCCTCTGACTTAGCTTCACATGCTGTTGAGAAGTCATCATCATTCTCCTGCCCTTATCCCAATCTATTTGGGGTCGGCGCAACATGTCTTCTTCTTCCATACTTCTCTATTAGTCGTCATCTCGATAGTCACTCCCTTTCTAGCCATACCATCTTTCACACAATCCATCCATCGTTTCGTTGGTCTCCCTCTACTAGTATAGTAACAAGTATTAAACTACCATCTTCAAAAACGCAAAAAAAAAACAACAAAAATGTTACACCGGGCCGAAACCGTATTTCATATTCAACGTAATGTTCAACCCTAAAAAGACGCCGTAACTCAACCTGAAACACTTCCGCACAAACCGGACAACCTATGTAAACTCCTTATGTATGCAGTGACACGACCCACTAAATTTATCCTTCGTGCGCGTTTCCAGGATTAATTAATCAAGTAAAACTCTGAAGTTCTGGACGAACGTTGCACATGTTGGTGTAATTTATGTTGAAATTAGCTGTTAGCATGTTCATGAGGTAAGGAGTTAAATCGGTGTTTGTAGATTTGAAAACTGGTTTTGTCCAGTTCAACTGTCGTCGTTTAAGCTCCATAAAGCTGTGGAAAGAGGGTTGCCGAAGTTGTAAATGAGGAAAAATGCGTAAATGATGACAGTAGTGCTATTCTGTAAAAATCTCACCTTGAAAACATACGTGAAGTTAGTTTAATATGAGCTGTCTTTAGGGTTAATCCCTAGCATCAAGTGAATAACTCACTTCACCCAAGTGTTTATAGTGATTTTTTTACAGAATCGGCTGATAGATCTGGGAGATATAAATATAAAGGATGACCTGTGAATAGAACTTCATATTAAAACCTGTATTCTATGTAAAATCAAATACATAGGTAGATACGTAAAATAAGTTGTCACATTCATTAAGAATAGGTGATCAAATGAGAACTTTGGATGTTCCTTCTTTAAACATTTAATATTATTCCATAAAATGTTCAATCACCTTTAAAAAAATGTGGTGGCAATTTATAGCCAGCCAGGACCGAGGCGTATAATATTATTAAACCAGCAAAAAGGTTATATCACAATGTCGCGGACGAGGTCGCTAATGACCGTACAGACTGTATTAACTGAGCCGGGAAAATACTAAGTTTGTTAGAGGTTTTTCATTAAGTTACTTTGAACTGCGGGTTGCCTAACTCACTAAGAATGGCAATGGGTTTCATTTTGACAGTTCAACAACATTCATTGCGTTATTCACCGACATTTAAGAGACGAACATTTTCAAACATATTTATTTACTGCTTCTGCCAGAGGTTTCGCCTTCGTGGATGTTAGAAAAAATCCCAAGGAAGCGTAGTACCGGAATAAAAAGTATCTTATGTGTTAATCCAGGTCATAAACTATCTCTGTGCCAAATTTCGCCCGGATCCGTGCGTTAGCGTGAAGAAGTAACCACCACAAACACTCTCTCTCTCCCTCTCTCTCTCTGTCTCAACTTTCGCCTTTTATGATATTATATTTTAAGACTTTTATGATATTATATTTTTTTCTGTGAACTGACAGCCTCTACAGCAAAAAAATCTAAGAAAAAAACATAAAATCAAGCTTGGCGGTTGGATTGATGATAGCTATTTATTGTTATCAGCAAACATGGATCATTCAGCCTGCCATCAAATTTAACTAACATAATAATGACAACAAGGTAGAACTAACTACATACTCCTATTCATCTTTTTGGTGAGACTGTATTGTTATGCCACACTGGTAGTCATGCTGATTCCCACCTGACATCTCTTCTCAACATAGTGTAAGAACGAGACGCGAGACGCTCCGCGCCGCTGTCCCTCTGAACGGTTAGATAATTTAAACTCCGCAACGGGTTCCAAAATTCAAATTCATTTATTTCGGTCAACAGAGGTCTATATTTTGTTAGTATTACAAACAGCTTATATTCTAGTGTTATGTTATGAAAATATATTTTTATGCGGTTTTCATCAATAGATAGAGTGATTCAAGAGGTAGATTTATAGGAATAGTTAAACGAGCTTTCGCCTGCGCGTGCGGCTTTGCCCGCGCGGTAGCATCTACATTGCACCCGTGCGAAGCCGGGGTGGGTCGCTAGTTTGAATTAATTAACAACCCGAACCCAAGACCCCATCCGCGATTTAATGTTAGTCAAACCTGGAAATGTGTGCTGCTATACTTGTACTCAGTTGTTTCTGGTTAAAGTAAAAATTTAGAAAGCTTTAGCTAGTCATAATTTCACAAGAAAAGCAAACACTGAACACCGTATGTTAGTGTAAATCGATACAAACAAACCGCATATTGTGTTAGGTGTGAGAACCTAATTAGCGCTCATTACCGGCCATAATAGTTTGTAAATACATTACATTGATATTACACGTGTTGCCAAACAGTAATCAATAACATGGTTCAATTAAGCTGCGGTCTCGCGGCCCGCTTTCTCACAGGCCAGATCGCTTTAGGGCAAGCCGGCAGACTGTGGAAACCGTTGCATCCGATGATGCCTGCGGTGGTGTGTTGTCAGGATGCCCAGCACGAGCCGTGACGGGCATCGACAGGCGTATCGACGTCTGCCAATGCCTGTCAATTCGGGTCGTGGGACCGCGGCTTTGGTCTGTTTGTGGCTGTGTTGGTTTCGTGAATAGGAAAATTGCGGGAATATTTGGATATAAAGTTCTAATGCAAACAAATCAAGTTCATCGCTATTAAACAATCAAGTTCTTTCTGCATTAATTCTTCTTTCAACTGAATCAAAATAATAGAAGACTAAAACATCAAATTTAATTGCTGATAATGGTGAAGTTTTGACTGCCAGGCTTAAATACTTTAGCATGTAAACAATTCTGAAAGCTCTTAATTAATTAATCAACCCATGTGTTTATTTGTTTGAAAGTGGTAATCATAGTCTAGAAATATACGACTATACATATAACATACTGCCAAACATTATAATCATTGCCTAGTTGATGAAGCTGTAACTGCCTAAATACTGCAGGATATTGTCGAATAAAACAGTACCCCCCTAATCCGATCACCATGTACGGCAAGCCGATCCCTTGGGCGAAGCATGCCAAATGCCAAGTACCTGGGTGTCACTCTCGACCAGCACCTCAGTTTCGCAGAGCACATAAAGCAGGTCCGTTCGCGGGCCGCTTTCGCTCTCGGTAGGCTCCAATTCATGCTTACAGAACGCAGCAAATTGTCACTCCGGTGCAAACTGCGTCTCTATAAGGCTGTAATCCGTCCCATAATGACATACGCTTGCGTCGTCTTCGCGCACGCCAAACCCAAGTATCTGCATCGAATGCAGACACTTCAAAATCGGTTCCTCCGTAGGGTCTCAGGAGCTCCCTTTTACGTCCGTAACATGGACCTTCATGTAGATTTTAAACTCCCCACAGTTCAGCAGTTCATGAAACGCCTCTCGAAGCGTTTCTTTGACACTGCCATAAAGCACCGCAATCCCCTGATTGCGGCCGCCTCCCGATACACCCCGTCCCGCATCAGTAAGGTTCGCCGTCCACGGCATACCCTCGTTGCCCCCGACGATGCCACCACTCTCCTCCAGGAGAGCAGCCCGGCCACTAGCACTGTTAGACTAGCATACAAACACAAATTTCCGTCGTTCCGTCCTCGCCGTCGAGGCCCGTCGCGACGACCCTGTCCGCTCTCATCCCCCCGACCCTTGCTCGAGCCAGCCCGCGTTGCCGCTGAGCCAGTAATTTTAAAAACCCCCGATCCAGCTGTCCCTTGCTGTCCCCCCCCAGCGACGCCCTAAGCCGAGGTCCGAACCCCGCAGGGGGTGCCCTTAGCGTGTAGTCGCTTAGTTTTGTAAGTTAGCTTTAGTTTTTATTAAGCCCTGGCTGGAGGCTACAATTCTTTGTGGCAGCCACAAGCAAGCCCGGTTAAGCAGTAGACAACCCTTTGGTTGAACTGCGAGATGCCATTTAAAAAAAAAAAAAAAACGAATAAAACAGTCACACAGTTCTATTACCACAAGCTAGCAGTGATAGCCTAGTGGTGTGACTGTCGGACTCCCAAGTCTTAGGACTCGAGTTCGAACCCAAGGCACGCACCTCTGACATTTCAGATTCATGTGCGTATTGTATAATTATCACTTGCTTAAAACAACGGTGAAGGAAAACATCGTGAGGAAACCGGCATGCCTGCGAGATATTTCTTAACAGTATGTGAAGCTAAATAAGAGGCTCATGGGCAGCATAAAAACTCTGGCACCAGGTTAGTCACTAACCACACGAAAAGAAGAAATTAACACAAGCTGAACTATTGGGTTCTGCTCTGCCAATCTTTGTCTGGCTTACAGATAGTTGTTCCGGTGCACTGTTTGAACATATGAGATTAGTGTCTGTAAACCCACCAATAAACATAATATGTAGTCAGGGGTGCAACGAGATTATATACAGGAAACGGACAGTAGAATTTTATTGTTGTATATTGGACGAATACGGTAGGATATGCAAAAGAAAGTGGGTGCGTACACTACTTCATTCGCAATCGTCCGATAACTGCTGGTGTAAACACTGGCACTCTCTTTCTTTTACATAATTTCGGCCGGCGACAGATTAGGAGTACGTCTCTCGTGACACA
Source organism: Hyppa rectilinea (assembly GCA_951799385.1). Lineage (NCBI taxonomy): Eukaryota > Metazoa > Arthropoda > Insecta > Lepidoptera > Noctuidae > Hyppa > Hyppa rectilinea. The sequence goes on along the minus strand of OX637312.1, from coordinate 13,783,330 downwards.
AAGCATGTAAGCTTAGCAGAAGAAATGATTCGTCAAATAATTAGAAGTCAACATAAGAAAGAACAACGTTGCATATATGTAGGAGCTTAACACAAGAAAGGCTAATCCAACTAACAAGAAAAAAAATTCTGCCCAAATACAGACCAAGTCGTGAGAAGTCACGAATTTCAAACGTCACTCTAGGATATTGTACTCTATCCCAGGTGCACAAACACAAATCACGAATGCACAAACATTGCAATCGAAGTGCTGCCGCAATGATGATTCCACTTGAAATTCTGTCTGCCGAGCAAAAGCCAAAGAAGCGAAGTCATTCGAACTATTACCGTGTTCCATTTTTCTTCTATGAAACGTACAATGAGACATCCATTAAATTTATTTCTGGAGTATGGCGCTCGTAGAAATAATCTTACATGAAATATTTGAACTTATCGGCGCAGTCTGTTAGCACAGTTGCATAAACAGACAAACAGATGGTTTTCTATGAAATACGGGCGTGTTTTTACGCTATGCGGGCGGATATAAGTCTGGTTAAATAGACGCTTGTTTAAGAATTGTTTAGTAAGGAATACAAAAGGGAATAGAATTAGAGTCTCAATTCTAACACCGTCTCAACACTTTTTTGTGGTTTAAGGTACAGATTGCACATCAAGTTATGCCAAACTGTCAAATTTTACCAATTGAAAATGGACCTTATGCTTTTGTAATTAAGTTGAAAAACTATCAATGAATGACAGATTGGGGTAACTGGCTGTTCTGGCCTCTGTACATTTAACATCACGATTGTAACACCGCACGCCGTTTGCCTCACGGAATTTTTACACCGTTGTGAATCCTTATAAACAAAATATTGCATTGTTAGAACACTGTATCAGACAAAGAAAAGAACACCGAACCTCATGGCAAGCAGGCATTCAATAAAAAAGCAAAGTTTGTAGTAACTAATTGACCAACCCACTGGGTGACGAAGTAGTCTCCGTCCGTACTTCAGAACTCAATCAAAAACGAAACGAAATTTCATTCAAACACCCACAATCCGAAACAACAACCATACGCAAACCGCTTCAGAATTTCGACACTCTAATTTCGCGGGCCAAAAATTTCCCATCATGTTGCGAAAAATTCCAATTCAAACATGATTTTATCCTGCATGTCATTGAAAGTTGGATGAAGTATGTGAGCTTCACAGGTTGATATGGGGTGATACATTCATTCCGTAATCGGATCCCCAACTTCGGACGGGCCCATCCGGAGTGCTGAAATAGCTGGAACGGATGTGTTATCATTATTAATGGTTTCCATACTACTCCCCAGTAGATAAGATACGTGGGTACTTTTCGCACAGGTATTTCGAAATTATTATGCGGAACTTTTTGAGTATTCCCGTGTAACAAAGGATTTATGTTTGTTGTGTTCTGTTATGTGAAGTTGAAGTGGTTTAGAATACAATTATGGTAATTCTTTGCTTGTGGTTTTTGGAGGTAGAATTTATGAAAACTTTACCTCATTAAATGTAGAGTTTAAACCGTGACGTTGACATTATTTTACCAAACACAATTTACATCATTTAAAATTAAAATGAAGGACGTACGTGAATAGTGTGTCTAGCATTTTCCCAACTATATTGGGGTCGGCTTCCAGTCTAACCGGATGTAGCTGAATACCAGTATTTTACATGCAGCGACTGTCTATCTGATCTCTACGACCCAGTAACTGGGTAATGGGAATGTGGTGTACAAATTAAATGTCGTGACTCAATCATACCTACCTCTATTGCGCGTAAAATTGCATGCCAACTATCACTCTCGTGATAATATGAATGTTACATTCGGATAAGGATAATGCTTTGCTAATGTCCGGAGTCCGACCTAATATTTTATCTGATAACTAATCAATACAGAATCATTGTTCTGGATTCCCTGTGACAACAACATTTTGTATAGTTAGGAAATATTTGGGTAACCATTGGCTATGAGAGAGAGATCAGAGTAAGGTGTTTTTTGGTGATCCACGAGAAAGTCATAGATTTGTTCATGTTAATGAACTTTCAAGCAATCATCTAATCCCATTCGACTGTTTCTCCCCGTTCAAGATTCCTTCATCTTTTGCATTCATTTCAACGAGGTTGACATCGTTTAGAGTTACATATAAGCCAGATACTTAGAGGATGTCTTCTGATGCGTTTGTTGCTACAATTGTCACGAATCTATTCGAACATTATGGAGGTAAAATCAAGTTTTGAGGTCTCTAAGACATGTTTTGAGATAAATATTTCTATTATTAAAATTATTTATTTATCCAAAAAGTCTTTAACCGATATGTAACATAAGTATGAACGATCAGCGGGATTATCTGAAAGGGTTACCGCTATCCGGAACATAACGAGCTAAGGAAGGAACATGGATGGGTTTTAGTCAATAAGAGACACTCCTTTCCGCTCCCCCCAGAGCGGGAGGAGTCATTTGATGATTTTCCCACATTAAAAAAAAATATGAACGATCAACTATTAGCTGTTAACGTGTTTATTCATAAAACACATAGTTCCAACTACAGCATTGCCATTTCTTATCTCATTACGGAACCTGATCACGATGTTGATGATAAAGATAATACATTACCAGGTCATCCTAGGTCAGAGGGATAAACACATGTTGACGGCGCACGTGATAAAATTAGCAAAACGGATGCAGATAAGGGATTAAATATTTATAGGGTATTAAGATCATTAGGACATTTATTGCTTACAAAGAATGCGATGACGAAACTGCGTTGTGTAAAGTGACTCGATGTTTTGGAGGAAGCCATGATGGATTAGCTAATGTTTGGCAAACAAATTACGTCACGGAGATATCAAGGGCCAAGGCAAAGGCTTGTTATGGATATTTTGATTTATAGTGTGAGATCACTTAGCATGTGTAGACAGAAATATGGGTTTATAGGCATTATAACCCATACACTGCCATGAACACGTATGTGTGTGGCACTGAGCTTAGAAATACAGCACAAAAAACAGAGGCAGGGTTTGTGATCATTCAGCGGGATTGTCCGAAAGGGTTACCGGTACCCCGGAACATAAAGGACTAAGGAAGGAATATGGATGTGTTTTAGTCAGTAAGAGTCTGACACTCCCTTCCGCTCCACCCAGAGCGGGAGCAGTCATTGGATGATTTCCCAGCCTTAAAAAAAAAAAACAAAGCCCTCGAAAAAAAAGAGGCATTATAATATCATAATTTGACATCGTCATTCTGCAGATTGACATTTAACTTGCTTTTGGAAGGTATTAGCGATGAAATTACAGTCGCTAATATCAAAACGAATCGAGTAACTGGGTTATTAGGTGATCGGCCTTCTCAAATACTAATGACTAATTACGACTTAAATATCAATTCTTAGTTGGTATCAATATAATAAATTCACAGATTAATTAATTTACGACGAAACGACATTCATCAAACGGGTTTGTCATTAATCATGTCACGAATACGTAAGGTTAAGCTACGCACTCCGTGGTTGGTCCGGGAATGGGTGACCATCTTTACATATCGAGACCTCTCCGTACCTCGGAAAGCACGGCCAGGCTTACCAAGGGGTATCGTATTACCCAGTTACTGACTAGATTGTGGAGGTCAGATAGGCAGTCGCTCTATGTAAAATACTGGTATTCAGCTGCATCCGGTTAGACTGGAAGCCGGTCCCAACATAGTTGGGAAAAGGCTAGGCAGTTATAATAACGATCCTTGGAACGTTTATAGTAAAGAAACTAGTGTTATTAAGAAAAGAAAATATACAGGACATTAAAGTTCATTAAATTGAGATAAACATCTGCTTGAAAAGGGACCATGTAATGATGGCAATCAGTGTAAAGAAACATAACAAGGCGCTGAAAAAAAGTTAGTTTGTCAAGGTCAAACTAATGTTGCTAATTAGGAAGATATATTGCGAAGAGATAAAATATTTGGGTCTGTAATAGGTATGTATATTTTTTTTTAATCGAGCACAATTTTATATCTTTGCTTGTAATTCTGGGAGAGTAATATCAATCTGCCTAGCCTTTTCCCGACTATATTGGGGTCGGCTTCCAGTCTAACCGGATTTTATTTATTTATTAGGTTCACCAACAATTCTATACACTGGTACAATCAAATTAGACAGAAGCAAACAATAAGAATAAAGTGTAACAATCACTTATAGGTAAACTCTGCATGCACAGAAAACGTTGTCGTAACTTACGAAAAAATAAAGTAAAAGACTATAATATTATAAAGTTACACTGAGTAGAGCTTAATAAGTTGGTTCCATCTAAACACCAGTATTTTACATGGAACGACTGCCTATTAGACCTCCACAACCCAGGCACTAACTGGGTAATACGATACCCCTTGATAAGACTGGCTGTCAGATTTTCGGGCTTCAGACGACCCGTAAGGACTGTCAAAGATCCACGAATCACAGCCGGGACCAACGGCTTAACGTGCTTTCCGAGGCACGGAGGAGTCTCGAAATTTGAAGATGGTCTCCCATCCACAGACCAAACCCGGCAAGCGTAGCTTAACCTGATATGATAGATCGATCCGTGCGGATGTTATTACTTAGCCACGAGCTCCTGTGAGAGTAATATGATATTATTAAACATCATTCAAGCTTGGTGATCTGCTTTTGTTTGCAATTGGATCCGATTCATTACAGTAAAATCATATTTATTATATCACCACAATCAAAATTACAACAGATTATTCTTTGAATTACGATTCGGGCGTTTCCGAGAACTATTTACAATGCAGTAATCGATGGAGTAATCGTTCAATGTACATTTAAATGTTGCAGTAACCACCCATTATAACCAAAGCAACACAATTTGTATCCACTTGAATAAGCAATTCAGTGACTGATGTGAGGCGAAAAGATTTCTATATATTTTACGTTTACCTCGATAACTAACTTCTTTCTTCTGCGTATAGTTAGCGACTAAACTGGTGTCAGAGTATTTATTCTGTCCATGGGCCTCTGACTTAGCTTCACATACTTTTGAGAAATATCTCTTAGGCACGCCGGTTTCCTCACGATGTTTTCCTTCACCGTTTTTTTAAACAAGTGATAATTACACAATACGCACATGAATCCGCAAAGTCAGAGGTGCGTGTCTCGGGACTTATGACTTGGTAGACCGAGGGTCACACCACTAGGCTATCACTGCGTAACTAACTTACTACATATTATATGAATATCATGCCGTCAGAATTTAATGTAGTTCAATAATACTTCATCAGCACTGCTCTCAAAACGGTGAGATAAAACATCGTCAGGAAACCGGCATGTCCTGGAACCAAAAATTCTAAGACGTGTGACATCTACAAACACGCACTGGGTCCGCGTGGTAGATTACGGCCCACTCCCTCTCTCAGAGAAGCCTGTATCCCAACATTGGGAACTTTATAGGCCTATTATGCAATAATACTTTTGACTCCTTGCAAGTGGCATGGACTTCTTTCTTTGTTCTTTCTTCTTGGCAGTCGTTACGAGTAGTCAGAAGCCCAAAAGACTGGCAGCCTTACCAAAGGGTATCATATTACCCTGATACTGACTGAGTTGTGGAAGTCAGATGGGCCGGCGCTCTATGTAAAATACTGGTATTCAGCTGCATTTGGTTAGACTGGAAGCCGAGCCCAATATATTTGGGAGAAGGCTAGGCAGATTGATTGGACTGGTTTGTTTTCCAGCTTTATAGACACTCCGAATCCTACTTGTAGTTTATTTACTGGGAGTTATTAAACCTCGTAAGTGATTTGATTTGATTAAGAGTTTTGTTAATTGCACAATGGTCATTTCCATATCTCATTCCAAGAACAAATCAGAAAGGAATCATTTAAAACCAATAAAACGCTATGCTTGCCAACATCTGGTATTCAGATTTTTATTCTACCTTTTATTGACAATAGAATTCCCGTAACGATGATGTCCTCCTCTGAGAGAAATGTATGCTCATTCAATTTGACATCGCTCGCCACTCTAAAGATGTAATCTCGACTCTTATTCGATTTAAGACTGGTGGACTGACATTTCAATGTTGGTGTCTATTAAATTTTGGGGTCTTGGGGTTATGTCTTTAAGTATACTGATTCTATAGGGTCAAACATAAGTAGCTAGCGAAACCCCGCCGACGTGATGAGTATCGATATATAAAACAAAAAGAAACAACTGACAAAAAAAAAATAATATGTTGTTTTTTTTTCGGTCAATAACCTCTGATAGTGCTGTTTCTTGAATGAGTACAGAAAATAATGTTTTAACGTGTTTTAATGTATGAAATTTTACCCAAAACACAGATTTTTTAAATTAATATTGCAAGTGACACTACTGGATTATTCAAGGTCATTCATTTTGAAACGTCAGAGAGAATTACTGTCCGGTTTAATTTTTGTACCTAAGGAAAAGTTACTGAAATTTTCCTAAACAAAAAAATTGAGATTTCATATAAATAACAGCCTATTATTATCCTACTGCACGGTTCTTACTCTTCTCATACAGAGAAAACACGAACAACGTTCTCATTTTAAATTCGCAGCAGTATTTCTGTTATGTTTCGATATCTACGCAAGTTACACAGCAATATATCAATCGATCTCCATCAATCACCTGCGTGTCTTCTTTATGATCGTCACTGCTTCACATTTTATAGTCTCGTATAGATAGACAACCTTATCTCAAAATACTCCTGTTTGACACCTCTAGTGTATTATCATTATTGACATTCGATTAACAAATATTAATATGAGGTAATAACAAAGCTCACGGCTATCGTTGTAGTGCTATTTGCAGTAGTACAGAGCCAGCACATCAAGTTACCTCTGTCAAATTTCTTTATTACAAAACAGTAAGGTTCGTTTTCAATTGAGAAAATTTGACAACATTTTTTTTAGGGACAGGCTTGATGTGCTGGCGTCTGTAGGTGTAGAGCCTAAGTGAAACCTTATGTTGAACTGGCTGGTAATAATCCGACAGCATTCACACCTATAAATTAGGATAGGTTTAAAGTATGTATGTATTCGGTGCAAAGTAATATAATAATTGGTTAGGGAAGATAATAATTGGTTATCCGCTAACTGTGTGTTTGCTTTGATAGCGTAGCCAAATCCCTATTCACACACAGAACACAAGCTCTGCCACTGAGCCCCCTCAGTGAAGGTCGACCTTCACATTTCATACTATTGAGTCCCTAATTAAATAGTTCGCTAAATGTTGCCACGTTTGTATATGGCAAGAATATAAACACATAATATTCGTAGTGAAAACATAACATTTCAAATGTTTTTCCCTCAGCATTTTTTTTATCTAAGAAATGCTCGACGATTCAAATGAAGGCCTAGCAGATTTTTTTCACTCATTAATTTTCAATTCACGTTCAAGACTGAATTCTCGAAAAAAACGAGACGAAAATTCTAAAATATGATCTAAATAAAACTACCCGCCGCCATTTACATCAGAAGAAAATAAACCCTGTTACCGAACTGCTATCAAGAAAAAAATATGACTATGCGTCAAACGGAACCGCGCAACTTATCGTTCTAACAAACTATGCCACTAAGTTGTAATTTTGCTATTTCTGGTCCAGTGCCAAGAACATTAGCTGAGATACAGAATACGCATGTAGCTGGACAATAAATATGATTTAAGCTTCTCAATAGCGGTCAAATGAACCGCCACTTCAGTGGATTCTTCCATTATAATGTCGAAAAGGAGTGTGATAAAAGAATGAGAATTGTGTGACGTCACGAGACTTATTACACTAATTAAAGTCAAAAGTTTATGAATGTGTGTGGGTGTGTGTTTGTATGTTTGTTACTTCTTCACGCAGAAACTACTGAAATATCTACGGATCTGGATGAAATATCGCACAGACATAGATTATAACACGCTAGCTTTTGCCAGAGGCTTCGCCCGCGTGTATGTAGGAAATTATCCCACGGGAACCGTACATTATCTATGGATAAAAAGTAGCTTATATATGCTATCTATCTTTGTGCCAAGTTTTTTGAGTTAATTTGTTACAAAAATACATACAAGTCTTTACTCTTTATAATATTAGTATAGATAGGATTATCCTGTTAGTATGTTCCCGTGGGATGATTTCCGATAAACATGCGGGCGAAGGCGCAGGCAAAAGCTACTAGCCTACTTTAAAAACCTGCATGTTTCTTTATTTTTGTATTACGCGTATATGTACTGTAAGGGTTTCAAGGCCTAGAAATTGACGATAGTGCAGTGTTTCCGAAGTAACATAACATAACGCCTTGTTTCCCAGAAAGGCTTAGCAGAGGTTATTCGCAGGTTATTTTAAGGTCCCATATAATAGGGGGTGAGCTTATCGCCATCAACCGGCAACTACTCCACACTCCGGGCTGCTATTGAGAAATCTCTGACCGAAAAACCCAATAACACGTTGCCCGACCGGGTAATCAAACCTAGGACCTCGCACTCAGTAATAGCGCTTGCGACCAGTAGACCGACGAGGCAGTCAATAGAACTTAAGGAACTAAAATACCAACTAATATGACAGTGTTCTTCTTTTCGTGAGGTTATTGACTGACCTGGTGTCAGAGTTTTTATGCTGCCCATGGGCCTCTGACTTAGCTTCACATGCTGTTCAGAAATATTTCAGACAGGAATATGACAGTAAATACATAGTACGGTCGACAGTTTATCCAATTCTCTCTTCAATATACGTAAGATTACAAGCCATAAGATTAAATGGGAGGTATCTACAACTAACGAAGAATATAACTTCATAAGGCTTAATATATGAGGGTTCCTAAATGGAGGAGGCGAGAGATTCGGGTTAATTCGTCGGGTCTGTCCCTGCAATTATGAAAAAAATCGCTGTCGATATTGCACAACTGGCCTTGGTTTCTATCCCAATTAACGAAATGACGTGCGTTAGCCATTTTGGTTTTGCTCACGTTCGATATGCTAGGAGCTTTGCAGAGAATTAAACGCCGGACGTTGAGTAGACTCAGTTCAGTGTCGATTAAAAGAATGTTTTTTTTCACGTGTGGTTTTGATCGCATTGTCACGTATGTTTTTTTAGAGTATTCGTTTAATTGAACTTTGGGTTTCATCCCTAAAAATGAGACCTATTTTCTGCTTTTGTAACGATCATCGGCCTAGCCTTTTCCCAACTATGTTGGGGTCGGCTTCCAGTCTAACCGGATGCAGCTGAATACCAGTATTTTACATGAAGCGACTGCCTATCTGACCTCCACAACCCAGTAACTGGGTAATACGATACTCCTTGGTAAAACTGGCTGTCAGACTTTCGGGATTTTGACTACCTGTAACGACTGTCAAGATCCACGAATGACAGCCGGGACCAACGGCTTAACGTAATTCCCGAGGCACGGAGGAGTCTCGGTATGTAAAGATCACCCACTGCTTTTGTAACAATAAAAGTATTAAAATTGTAATTTCTTTCCTTTGGTTAATATTTACTCGGTGGAGACCACTTAAGTTCCACAAGAATATCACATTTAAATATCAGACTACAAACACTGCCGCAAAAACAAGCTTAAGCATTTTACTAAGAAAATCTGCGAACAGAATCAAATTGTTAGCGAGATTCCGAGAAAAAATATCCCGCGAAAGATTTCGAGAAAAAATATCCCGCGAAAGATTTCGAGAAAAAATATCCCGCGAAAGATTTCGAGAAAAAATATCCCGCGAAAGATTTCGAGAAAAAATATCTCGCGAAAGATTTCGAGAATTTGTTAGTTCTCGGACCCAACTCCCGTACTCCGTTCGTTAGCGTTTGGGTCACGCCGAATCGCAAAGAGTTGCTAACATTGTACCGACATTTTGCTGTCTTGTTTAATTGGTGGTCATCATTCAATTGTATGGTAACTTTTGCCGGCTCGTGGCTAAACGATAACAGCCGGATGGGTCGATGGAAGGTTAAGCTACGCAACCTGCCATCAATTCGTGAATGTGACTATCCATTACATATTGAGAACTCTTCGTGCCTCAATAAGTAGGCTAAGCTGGTGGTCCCGGCAGTCATTCGCAGATTTTTGACAGCTGTTACGGGTAGTCAAAAGCCCAAAGGTCTGACAGCCAGTCTTAACAAAAGGTACCGTGATACTTAGTCCGGTTGTGGAGGTCAGATAAGCAGTCGCTCCATGTAACACACTGGTATTGAGTTGCTTATTATACTAGGGGAAAAGCTGGGCAGATTTATTGATTCGTCGGAATCATTTACGTAATTACGCGCTATTGTAAATATTATGTGGTTTTTAATGCTCGTTAATTGGGCCGCAAATGATTGAATTATCCTTTGTATTTTTAGGATAGGTTTATTATGCAATTATACTGGGTTAGTGAACAAAGCAGTTTGCATGTATGCATACAGTTGAATAACACACAAAAGGCGTCGTTGAAGTAGAATAAAATACGCATGAAGCTTCAGCTAGGACGTTCGTAGAATTTTCAGTAAGATTTTTGAGCATTGTGTGTGTAGAGTTCGCCTCAATTAAAATTGCACTCCCATCCACTAAAATTTCCATACAAACATTTAAAATGTGTATGCATTAAGCAGTGAAGGGGCGTGCAATTTTCAATGAGACTATCTCTACCTTATTATAATTCTTAGCGCATCGCCTCATAAACATGAGAGGCAATCGTAATTTTTGAATGTGACTTTATATTAGTGTTGAAATAATTTATTGTGTAAATAGAAAAACGGAGAAAGTTTGTGGTCAGTGAAAGTACCTATGTGGTAGGACTGTCGCGTCTGCGAATAATGTGCTAATGAGGTAAAACAACGTTACAGCATTGTGTATAGTTTTGTTTATTTGTTTTTTTGTTATTGTCTTGGCATGACCAATAAATACAAAATCAATCAATGAATTGAAAAATGTACGTTATTGATATTTATTTAGAAAGAAAAGGTAGAAAAAATCTTTATTCGGCATAGAGAGTAGTAGAGTTTTTGATAACAAGACGCACGCTTTGTTGTTTACAAAACATCTCTCAAATGCTATAAAGAATTCTAGCCATTTTTGTCCTTATCAATAAACGAACGACACGTGTCGAGCGTCAAAAAACATCGCAACGTAATCTGTTTTAAGATGTCTACTCAACACATGTGTTTATTTAAAATAACAACGCTATATAATATATGAAACTGTCTAGACGAACGATTTATCACCAAAAAGTTCTTAGTCTTTGAACTTTTTCGATGACAGTGCTAAAGTGGTATGTCATCTATCCATATAATCTATATCTATGCAAATAAATAAAATTGAAGTGTCTGCCTGTAATGACAAAATAACAGCTTTTCCTAAATGCTTCGGAAAGTTTATACGGTACTTATAACAGAAAAACATTTTTTTTCTGTCTGTTTGTTTGTTCCGTTTAATCTCCGAAACGGCTGGAGCTATTTTGACGGGACTTTCACTGACTGAGAGCATATGTAATGAGGAGTAATTAAGGCTACTTTAATTTAGAAAAAGAAATAGGGACCACGCGGGCAAAGCCGCGGGCGGAGCTACTTCTATACTAATTACTAATATATACTAATATAATATTATGAAGAGGTAAAATTTGTAAGTTTGTATGTAGGAGGTAATCTCCGGAACTAATGATTCAATTTCAAAAATTTTTTCACTGATAGAAAGCTACATTATTCCTGAGTGCTATAGGCTATAAATTATATGTATTTATATCATACATATTAGCCGAGCTATCGCAATTTTCGTCTAGCAAGTCGGAAAGAATAACTCCGAAAACAGAATTATTTGCATGCGCTGCCTAAACAGTTACAGTATAATATCGCAATTTTTCGCGGACGAAGTCGCGGGCAGAAGCTAGTATATTATAAATTAAGGTCACTTTTCGGGTCTGTTCGTGTGACCGCGTTGTTCTTCTCGGTTTTCACTATCATTTAGAGAATTTATCCCACGAGGTTTATGTGTATAATGCATTGTTTTTTTTTTTAACTATGTCTCACAGAAATAATGTAGCTTCCCATTAGTGAAGGAGCAGAGAATTTTCGGAATCCGTTGTTCCGAAGATTACCCCTACATACAAACTTACAAACGTTTACTGTTTTTTAATATTTAGGTAGATTCATATCATTTAACTAACACAAAATAAAGAAATCTCAAACTCAAACCTTGCGAAGCAGGGGCTAGCCCATACACGAACACGTATGTGTGCCTTCAACACGCATACTGAGCTTAGCTTAGAATAACACAAAAAATAATGGCAGTGTTCGTGCAAGCTGCTAGTCTTTGTATGTATAATTCGTGGAATAGTGACACACAAAGATCTTTGTTGTATAGTTGTACTTTGAGTTTTAGTTAAAAATTTATATAAGTAGTATATCAGCCATCTCGTTACCATAACACAAGCATTAGGTTGCTTAGCTTGGGACGATATGGCGCTGTGTGAAATGTCCAAGGATATTATTATTATTATTAGTTGGTCTTTGTATCCGAATATAAAGCGTGAGCGTTAATTAGTGGGAGAAGAAAGCAATGAGTCATCAGTTTTGTAAACTAAATATTAAGTACTGTCATCTTTAGTTTACAAAACTGATGTCATCTTCCCAGTGCGGGAGCAGTCATTGGATGATTTCACAGCCTTAAAAAAAAAAGTACTGTCATCTTATACATTCTTTGTTCATAATTATTGAAGAGTTGTCAGAAAGACTTACTGACAACTTGACTAAAGTTACTTTCAATAATTTTCAAAGTTCACAACAAAAGATATCTCGAGGCTTTCATTTCGATTCCCATAATTAAGAACGTTCAATAACTAGTCGCATTGTCATCTCAGCGACAATAAATTACTAAAACTTGTCAAAAATGAACAAAGTTAGGTGTTTTTGACCGATTCTTGCCCCCCTATTATATTTACTAGCTTTTTTATCCAGAAAATGTGTGTGAAAAGGAAGGAACATGGATGGGTTTTAGACACTCCCTTCCGCTCCACCCATAGCGGGAGGGGTCATTTCATGATTTCCCACCCTCAAAAAAAAGTAACGGACTAATTTGAACCCACGTTAGCCAATGTAATAACGGGCGATAGATTTTCTACTGGACCCGGATTTCGACATGCGCTATTTGTTTACGTCCAAATCCAATATTTATCTTTATTTCATATATAGCAGATTCAAATGAAATATATTTTTTTATTATAATTTTTACTATTTTAAATTAAATGACTATCTAAATAACTATATAATATACAGATAAATACAAAAACAAAAAGGTCACTTAGGCGTTGAAATACTCGTCGGCATTGCTGTCGTCTGCCGTGCCCAAAAGACTGGCAGTATTGCCACGTTGAATGGCAATGCTAATACTTTGGCCACAGAAAAATCCAGCCCGCTGGTCACGTGAAGTGAGAATTTCCTTTAAAAGGAGTTGCGTACTCGGGCCCAGGATCCTACAGTTTCGACCCCAAACGAAATATTGAGTATCATTTGTCAGAATTACTAAAAACTTCTTTTCCTTTCATATTATTCTTTGACAAAATCTAGGTTATATCACATCCAGACGTAAAAGTATTCGGTTCACGATTTTATTTGTGTTAAAACCTCAAATAACGCCGGGATTCCAGGATACCTTATTTCTTCAGAAAAATGTGTCAGTAGAAGCTTACAAAAAACCACAGGTTGGCATTTCTGGTGAAGTCGACATAAAAATGTGACATGAATAGCGAACGAGAATATTAATTAAATGAAATGGTTCTCCTTTGATTTCGTTGCGCGAAGTTACAGTAATGTTGACTCCATTTGAAAAAGTTCTGCACATCATTAATTATTTGTAAATATTTCTGGCTTTCTACAAAATGGCGCTACAATGGTGACATTAATTCAACACTTGTGTTCGGGCGTCTCCGGGAATCATCGGCTTCGGTAACTCGAGGTGCGGCGCGCGTGACGACCAACGACCACGTCTCAACCGATCTCCATCGACGGCACGCGCGCACTCCTTATTGTTACCAACACATATTGTAAACCCTATTTAGAGATTATAATTATACTCTTAACTACAGTCCACTGTCTTAATTAAAGTCCTGAGATAGGTCCCTAACACACGGGTAGGGCTAGTACCCATTAATCATATAAATGTTGATAGGTTAAAATAAATCGCTATGGAAAAAAAATTGTATTTTTTTTCAATAGCGATTTATTTTAAATGTATAGATAATAAAGTCAAGTCGCTTACTTTTTTGCAGTTTTTTCATCCTGATCGTATTCCTTATTCATTTTAATTTCATTGATGCGAATGTTATGATCCGCGACCCCGGCAAATGACCGCTGCGCGACAGTTCTTTAAGTACAGGTTGCTCTAGGATGCTCTTTTTTAACATTTTAAATAAATCCGTAAATTTTAAATAACGTTTAATGGAAATATAATGTCTTCATGAAACGAAAATTTGAAAACGTATTTATGTGTTAAATTATGTTACCATTGTAGCGCCACGTTGTATAAGGAAATGAAAAACCTAACTAATCAATCAAAGTAAAGCATCGCAGTTACTGTTTTTTTATTAAAGTAAGTTAAGTACCTGCTCACTGTTATTGCCAGTCGTTAATAATCAACTAAGATACTGCTTAGATACTGGCGACACGGTTGGCGTAGCGGTAGATCGATTGAATGCTGCGCAGCATGTCGCGGGTTCGATTTCCGCACGGAACAAATATTTGTGAATTTGTTCTGGGTCTGGGTGTTTTTCTATCTATAATATGTATGTATTTATAAAAAAATGTGTATATAATTAGTTTATCAGCCATCTCGTTACCATAAGCCCTGGCTGGAGGCTACAATTCTTTTGTGGCATCCACAGGCAAGTCCGGTTAAGCAGTAGACAACCCTATAGTCGAACTGCAAGATCCATTATAAAAAAAAAACTCGTTACCATAACACAAGCATTAGGTTGCTTAGTTTGGGACTATATGGCGTTGTGTGAAATGTCCAAGAATATTATTATTATTATACCAAAGACAAAACTGTCTATGTATTATACTCAGAAAAAATGTGAACAAAATACCAAACAGGAATGAAAGAAAGAAATCTTTCTCATTCCACTGGCGCAGTATTTATTAGACTAACATTTTACCCACGACTTCGTTTCTCGTATTTATCTTTCACAATACCGCGTCCGTCTGAATTTAACGGTTTTCATCGAGGGATGTCATAACTTTATATTCCATTACGAATAGCGTTGTGACATTGGAATCTCAATAAAAATTTCTCCAAGTAAGCGGGGAGCTCATGCTGGTATGCGCCTAAGTGAGACCTACATTCCGGAGAGCTCGCGCCAGTAATCAGTTTCACCTTGAACTTGCTTAGCCAGTCGCTGGCTGTGTAAACGCTCCTTCAGAAAAAGAAACGTCTGCAGTATTCCCCGTTCTGATTGGCAGGTTGCCAAGTAAAACTTAATACTTGAGTGCGAAAAGGAGGCGCCTTATAGAATTGAGGCCTTAGCGCTATTCTGAGGGTGACCTAATTGAAATCCTATCGCGATTGTTTTTTTTTTAACCGTAGTTGTTTCTGATGCTGTCCATTTTTAAATTGTAGACTTAATTTTCTTTTGTTTTTATCTTATTGGTGGTAGGTATAGCGGTCATCGTTATTCACTCTGTAAATTGTCTTGTATATATATGTCACCGTTAGATTGTAAAGATCGTTAGATTACAATCTATCTAGCGAGATTGTAAACTATCGATAGATTGTGAACCGTATCATTATGATTGCAATTTGACTCATTATTCTTCGCTATATTGTAATCTACCGAAGTGAAACCGTTAAATTACAATCTGTCCCGCATCAAATTGTCAACTGTCTGCAAGTTCTTCCTGATTGGTCGGTCTCATTGTAAGAGCGACCAATCACGACCAACCGTTAAAAATAAACTCTTTTTTCCATATTTTTTTCTATATAATCTAGTCGTTTCTGGCACTCGCCGGCCGCTGCCGCGGCACCGCTCGCTTCGCTCGCTCGGCTCGTGCGTAGGTAGTCACAGTTTTAACCTAACCTAACCATTTTTTTAAACGTCCTACGCCGGTTCACAATTTGACCGCTTCCCATCGATAGATTACAATCAAGCGAAAAATGATGCGTTAAATTGCAATCATAATGATACGGTTCACAATCTATCGATAGTTTACAATCTTACTAGATAGATTGTAATATATAACGATGTTTACAATCTTACGGTGATATATACATACCTGCAAGCGTGGCCAGTAGTAGCTGTGTCAAGGACTGATTTCTGAATGAAACTGAACGCGATCAGCTCATAATCTACGTTTAAAAGCTGTCAGTCACGGGCTATTTAATGACATTTTAGTTTCTTTTTAGAAAGGTAAATTTTTTCTTTCTTTCTTTTTTCAGTGTCAATATTCCACAGAAAATATTTACACTGAAAACGCTTGAATGTGGTTTAGATGAGGTGATTCGGTTGTTCGTGATCTCGTTCAGTTTAATTGGTAAAATTCGCACTTAAACGTTTAACATTTGAGTTTTATCATACTATCATTATAATTAATACCCAATAGTCTTAGTTGGAATGGTCTTGATTTGGATCTCTAGAACAATAAGAACTGGTGAACAACGTGATATTATCCTAAGATTTAGGTACACAATACAAATGAACAAATAACTTCAACTAATTGATGAAATCAGGAAGTAACTATCCACAAAATTACTGAGTCTTTGAAGACGAATTGTTTCAGCTACGCTAGATCGTATTTCATCTCGTCTTCGCCACGCTAAATAATTATTTATTAACCTTGCCAGGCGGCGTCCTTTAGTTTTTTGACGGCGGATTTGTTACAGCACAGCACTAATAGTGACGGTATTAAGCAACATTTTCGAACCTTACGAAAATGTTAATCACTTTTGGACTTTGTCACAGAACAACTAATGAAATTGTCTTTGTCTTATTAAACTTGTTACTTGTCAATCTGCTTCTTATTTTCGTATGATTTGATTAGTGACTAACCGAGTGTCAGAGTTTTTATGCTGCCCATGGGCCTCTGACTTAGCTTCACAAGCTCCTAACTTGTCAATAATATTCACTAACCTGAACGCCATTGTCTCATATACGTGGCATGCAAGCGACTTAATGCCCTTTACGCCAACGACACAAATATGTGATAATGGCAACAACACTATAACACGAAATACACAATTCAATCATTACTTTTGTGAGTGTTTATATAGATCTTAAAAATGAAGCTCTCGTGCGTATTTAATGACATGAAACAAATGGATATTGGGAAATTCATGATAACAAGAAGTAATAAATTTGTAGCTAGGCGTGGAGGGCACGCGTGTGCATTTTTGCTCTGGCGTTGAAAAGGTTAATCAACTGCCATTGAGTTATGGCCAAACTGAGATGACTCCCGCGCGGATCTAGGACGAAATTTAGCACAAATATCAATTGCATTGAATAGAGGTGTGCAATCTGTCTGTCAGCGAATAGTCGCGTGACATCTTAGGGCTGATTTCACCAATGAAACTGGACGCGATCAGAACCTCTAAACCGCGTTAAGAGTTGTTATGGAATATTGACACTGACAGCTCTTGAACTTAGTTTAGATGCGCTGATTGCGTTCAGTTTTATTGGTAAAATTGGCACTAAATTATTAAAACAATCGACGCGCGCAGTCGCTCCCCGCATTCCGGAATTCGCCTCATTGCGGTCGGAGCTTGAATCTTCTCCTTCGCATAATATAATAAGTATGGCCATGGTTTTCGGAAGCTGACTGGCTTCTACCTAGTAATTCGTGTGTGTATTTATGCGTTGATTATTCGGAATGGATTTTTCACTTCATTCGTTTCGGTAATGAGAGCTGAAAGCCTTTTCCAATGCTGCAGGCTAATGGAGTGGGCCTAGATCATTAGCTAATTCGTATCCAATTAACAAATGGTTACGCATAGCTGTTAATTAGGAGCTCTGTTTGTACCGCAGCATTTCTGTGTTGCCGACTAAACGGTTCAACTATCTCTATGAATATCTTGTGATAGTGTATTATTATATCATACTAGCTGCGCGCGGCTATTGTTCGTAGCGTGATGTTACATAGCCTATAGCCTTCCTCGATAAATGCACTATCCAACACAAAAAGAATTCGGACTAGTAGTTCCAGAGATTGGTGCGTTCAAACAAACAAACTCTTCAGCTTTATAATATTAGTATAGATCATATCGATAGATCGATACCACGACGATATTCAGTAACCAAATAGGTACCATTAGATGGGCCGTCTCTTGATTTGCCAAAATTGTACAGAGGCCAGCACATCAAGTTACCCCAATCTGTTAATTTTTGGAACGAAGTTCCTTATCATGCGTTGCGAAAGGGGGCAAAACACACAAAACACGGAAAAATTTAAGACCAAAAGTTGTAACGACACTTTGCTTTAGTTGTAAGCCGTGTGGCGTGCGCGTGTTTCTCTATCTGTCTCTGTCTGTCTCTCTCTCTCTCTCTCTCTCATATAAAGCAAGCCAGTTATTTTCGTTTCGTCTTTCTATTTCGCATTGAACAGTGTGGTGTCGCGACGATTATTTTTGTTGAGTCTATACACGTTTTTTGTACATTATAAATAATAAAAAATAACATTATATTTGTTAATAATAAAAATATATTATTATTACTTAAAAGAAATTAAATGTTATTACAATTCCTTCACTAATTAATCTTAAAAGGAACTTCGTTCCATCCGGGTGTCCCTTGACATCTCTCAAGTTTTTTTTTTGGATGGTTTATCAACTTTATTTCAAAAGTATAAGGTTTATTTTCAATTGAGAAATTTTGACAGTTAGGATTAGCTTGATGTGCTCTGTACATAAATAAAAAGTTTATCATTTCCATCTTCAAAATTTTAACTGCCTTAAATTAAGCCATGATATATTTCTTAAGTCAACACCCTAAGCAATACAAAATCGATCTTTACAACGGAATAAAAGGACGCGAAGTAATAATATAAATGACAATGAACAACAGACATGTGACTTATAATTTAACCATGAACTGGATTGAATCAATCTCAATCAGGAACCCGTGACGCGGGGTACGCGTCGAGTGGTCAGGCGTCGTTTAGTTGAACTCCTTTGTGATTCTGACACCCCGGTAATCTGTACTGCTCTAATAGCTCTAGAGCGAGGAGAAGTTATTGGATGATTTCCCAAAAGGCCTTAACTTATTTTGATATTCAATTGACAGAAGCCTTAAAAAATATATTATGCATAATAATTTGTATATAAGTTTTATTCAAATCATGATTTGCGCAACATTTTTTTGAACTCCATTGTCATTCTGATGTCCTAGTACCAAGAAAACAATTTGACATTTGATAAAATGGGATTAGGTAAATAAATATTTATTTTAAGAGCCCGTTAAGTCCTTTTCCCAATTGTCGCTTATCCAGGATTCCGAGATATTTTTGAAATAATATTCTTTTGTTCCTCCGATTTCATGTTTCATTCATTTTTGCTGTGACCTGTTTTATTTATATCAGCTTTCTTTTCTTTTCAGGGTGAGCAAACCTTCAAGCTGTTACAAGCCTGGAGTCAGTCGAATTAGGCATTCTTCTATCTGGTCTGTATCCAAAGAAACAATACAATTAATTGCTACTTAATAGATCACAATAAGTTACTAGAGAGGTATACAGTGTGTTAGGTTAAACGAGGGACATACTTTCGGGTTGTATAGTAGGTACTCATGGAAATCTACAACTTTGTCCATGGGACCAAGTCGGAAAAATGATTAAAAAAAATATCAGCTGTTTCATACATTTTGACGAATTATGTGAACATAAATGTACAGACGCCAGCACATCAAGCTGTCCCTAACTGTCAAATTTTCTCAATTAAAAATGTACCTTATGTCTTTGCAATAAAGTTGAAATACTTGACAGATTGTGGTAATTTGACAGATTGTGGTAACTTGATGTGCTGGCCTCTGTACATACCCAACAGCTGATTTTTTTTCGTGATTTCAGGTATAGTTTCATAGTCAAAGTTGTTCATTTTCATGAGTATATTATTAACCCCTGAAAGTATGTCCCTCGTGTAACCTAACACCGTGTATAATTAATTCACTAGTTCCTACTAATGAATCAGTCTGTGGTTTTGCTAAATCTAATTACACATAATAACATTAGTGAAACCCAGACCACGTAAAAAAGAAAAACGAAATCACCAGTAATTATTCAAACCTTTCAAGCCGAATAGTTGGAAAGGGATTTGAATTCACAGACCGCTAACAATACGACTGGACCAAAAGAATTCGGGCAAAATCAGGTTTGTTTGGACGAATGTTTACAAAGGCGGATACTGGGAAAATGGATAGTCGGGTTAAAATTTAGGCCAATAGCATATTCCACAACCGTGGTTCGAATAGGCGAACAAGATGTTTAGATTTTTTGGTTAGAAGAAGTAAACATTGTATGGACAAACTTTTCATGAATGAGTATGAGGATGTGAATGTGGAAAAGTTCGAGTACTTTTTGATAAAGGCGAGTATATAGGTAAAGTAAAAAGGATTGCATCTAATCCATACGAATGTATAATACATATGATACATTTTATCCAGGTACGTTCCTGAGGTAGAGTTTGGTTACACGTGAGCGAAGCCGCTGGCAAAAGCTACTCCAATATTTACAAGAGTTGCAGAGGAGTGTCTTGATAAAGATAAAGATCCAGGTATTGCAAACTACTACTCAAAAGTAATGCCAAAGCCGACAGCAGTCTAGGTTTCCTAGGGCCTGCGGACGGTGAGTAATGGGTAGCTCACCGCCCGATCAGGACCGGGCCCGTGCCGGACGGCGCGTACCTCTTCCAGGCACGCCTCAAAGAGATGTCAGCATTAGTGAAGCGGCCCGAAGTCTGCCGGGTAAGCGGGATTGTCCGAAATGGTTACCGCTACCCCGGAACATAAAGGGCTAAGGAAAGAACATGGATGGGTTAGAGTCAGTAAGAGTTTGACACTCCCTTCCGTTCCACCCAGAGCAGGAGGGGACATACACACATCAAAAGTGTCTAGGGATCAACATATATTTTTGCAATAACTTTTCTCTTGATTGATATTAATTTAAATTTTCTTTAAGGATTCATCAAATAAAGTGTTTTCGTTTGTCACAGTAACGATAAACCAAGTCACCTTTGCATTAATAAAGAAATTTGCCATTTTCCTAATAAAGGGATTTTTGACATTTGAACCACTAACATTAAAGTTCGAAAAAAAGACTGAAATAACAGTTTTCTTTAAAATTTTATTGGGTAACTTAAACAATTAATAATCCGTGTTTCTACCGCGAACACTAACAACACAAGAACATCGGTTTGGCATACTCAAAATGAGTTCATCCAAATCACGCTGTGGAATGGCCGCCCATGTTCGTTGCAACAACAAAAAAAGGTCTTCTTGCAACTGGATACCCTCCATATTCGGCAGAGCTCTTCTCTGTAGCATATCCCATGCATGCTCAATCGGGTTCAAGTCTGGCGACTGAGCAGGCCAGGGCAGGACATTGATGTTAGCTGCGGCGAGAGTCTGTCTTACAACTCTTGCGGTGTGCGGTCGTGCATTATCATGCATTAACTGAAATAAGGGACCGATTTGCACTTGTAGAGGAACGATGACGTCAGATACAATCGTCTCAGCATAAATTTGAGCGTTGAGGTTGCCTCTGATCCAAATCAACTCAGTTCTTCCGCCGATCCAAATACCCGCCCATACCATGATGGTTCCACCACTATAAGGATGGACTTCCTGGCAGGATTTTAATCGCTGTTGGCGTCCAGGGGTTCTCCAGTGTCGTATACGTCTTGTATCCGGTCTCATACCAAAACGAGACTCATCAGAAAAGCACACGAAACGCCATTGTTCTTCTGCCCAATTTCTGTGTTCAAGAGCCCATTGATATCGAATCCTACGATTGTGCATTGCTATAGGTGGTACCCGTAGCGGTCTTCGGGAATGAAGGTTCACTTCATGCAAGCGGTTTCTGACTGTTTGGTCGCTAATTAAGTTCCCTGAAGAGTGATGAAGCCTCACGGCTAACATCATGGCGGTTATTGTTGGAGCTCTTCGAGTTAAGATTTGAATGTATCGGTCTTGTCTCCGTGTGGTGCAGCGATACCGTCCTTCATGGCGCTCAGCCACGGTACCAGTGCTTCGGTAACGTGTCCAAAGTCGACTGATAACACTCTGACTTGTATTCAGAGCTAAAGCCACAGTACGTTGCCGGGAACCAGCTTCTATCATTCCCACGGCTCTGAGCATTTCTTCCCTGCTTAAATGACGTCGCCGCTCCATAATAACGTTGGTTTTAATCAGTAGTAGGGAAACAGTAGCACTAATAATGTCTTCAATGCGTTGTATGTTTTTATAGGGAAAATATTGACAGCTGATTTTCATCTTTTACTCGAATTTGATTGACAGCTGTTCCTGTTTCAAATTATGAAATGCACCAAAAAGGATCCATATAAATTTATAAAATCATAAATTTATTACAAAGCCACATCTCAATCTCAAGAAATCCGCATAAAAATGCTTGATCCCTAGACACTTTTGATGTGTGTATTTTGATGATTCCCTCCATCAAAAAAAAAAAAGTAGGTATCCTAGCAAAAATAAATAAAAAGTGTATCCTGAATACGTTGAATGTCAGACATACATCAGTTTGATTGACACACGGTTTAATATCCCTAGACCTCGCTCCCTACTTTTATGGCAGGCATAGATAGGCACGAAGCCACATTTTCGTGACAAATTTCACAGATTCTTCTAACTTCCCTCAGACAATCTCTGAATCAAAAATCACTTCATTGATGACTCTTCTCTTTCGTCTTTAATTTATAAGAATTCAGTCGGTATCTTCATAAATCCATTTATTTACATTAAACTCTAGGAATATTTTATTCTGAACCTCATTTCTGCTAAAGATAGGAACGCTTCAGAAATAATAAGAGTTCTTCAGATCAATAAATTATTTCGAGACGTGTAAGGCTAAGATAGTGAAAGATTGAAGTTTATTCTTCTTCTTTTCGTGTGGTTAATGACTTAGCTGGTGCCAGTTTTTATGCTGCCCATAACCCTTTAACTTAGCTTCACATACTGTTGAAAAATATCTCTGAGACATGCTGATTTCCTCACGATGTTTTTTAAGCAAGTGATAATTATACAATACGCACATGAATCCGTAAAATCAGAGGTGCGTCAGACGCTGTGTTGTCGGTCCGACGGTCACACAGCAGAAAGCAGTAAGTAATTTAAATTCTAACCAGGTGTATTTAAAGTCGAACTTATCAGGTTGATGTTAGTGTCAAAACAAATGAATCGGGAAATAACTATGCTAGCTGACGTCAAAGTCCAAAGGCTACAGTGAACGAAAGTGTTACTATCAAAATTCATACAGGACATAACTAAATTTTACGGGAAGACGATATGCTTTAGCTCTTCAAGAGTATTTCCAGGTTACACTCTTAGATAGCTGTATATAGCCGTTAGTATTCGTGACTGCTCTGTCAGCTTCACCGATGTCAAGTTATTGAGCGACTAGCTTTTGCCCGCGACTTCTGTATTATATATATGTATAAGGTATCTGTGTGTTGATATATTACCCAGTCAGTCAGTCAGTTTACCATATTATATTGACGACACGGTTGGCTCAGCGGTTGAGCGATTGACTGCTGCGTAGCATGTCGCGGGTTCGATTCCCGCACGGAACAAATATTTTTACGATCTGCAAGTATTTGTTACGGGTCTGGGTGTTTTTCTATCTATAATATGTATGTATTTACAAAAAAAAAAGTATATAAGTAGTTTATCAGCCATCTCGTTACCATAACACAAGCATTAGGTTGCTTAGCTTGGGACAATATGGCGTAGTGTGAAAAGTCCAAGGATAAAAAAAAAATTACAGATTTTCATAGGAGTGGTTCTGCTAGAGTAAATGTCTATCAAATGTTAAAAACTTATCAGTCCATTGGTTATATACTCCGTGGTAAGTAGGACATTTACGTGCCGAAATTGAGATTGATTTGAAGTTGACTCCAACGGGAGGAAGTCGAAATGTGTTGCTCTTCTGTGGTTAACTTAGTGAGCTTTTTTGGCTTAGGCAAGACATCAATCATTGTCAGGTTTATAGTGGGATAAATAAGACAGATTCTTTTTTAGCTTTTTCGAGTGTTTTTAAATTGTTGTGTAAGTTTGCAAAAAAATATATCTACGCTAACGATGATGCCAAAGTACTCAACATTATAGGCTATTCAAATTATAGTATGGGAATGTTTACGGACAGTGACCACAATAAATTCCGTAAATTGCCCCAGAAAAGAACATAAGTTAGGAAGTAATTCTAAGGTAGATACTTTATCCTCGCCCATAATCTGCGTCAGTGACCTCAATTGCTACTCTCAAGTATCTTTATCACTTGAAGCCAACGACCACTCGGTCATTATGCTGGGTTAAGTTATAAAAGGCTAGATTTTTGACTCGTCACTTGCTTTTTGGGACTCATTTTTATTTGATCCACGTTAACAGAAACAACTGAATTTAGTAAAATCGCTACTCAATTGTTTTTTTTGTTGTCGGCCAACGTTTTTGTTCGTTCAGCATGTTCGGCTTTCGTTTCTTTTCTAAACTCCTCAACGGTTTCTATTGAGTGTTTTGTCTATTTTTATTAAATCGGTATTTTTTTTATATTTCTAGAAAGTTTAAGTTATATTAGTTCATTGAAAGCACTTCACAAAGTACAACTTCCACGTTTCCCCACAAACCGCCCAGATGACTCGCACCGTTTACACGCACACAAATACTGTCTATAAAACTTTTGTATTTTATTCGAAACCGACAGTTTCCGTGGTCGGTGACAGAAGTAAGCGTTGGATGCACTTTAGGCGGCGCAGGCGCCTCGAATTTTTAAGTACTGTCGTCTCTAGCCACAGAGGGCGCGACTATTTCCTACTTTTCGGTTTCCCCGCTTTATCTCATACATTAAACCGGTTCCACATCTACGCATGCATGTCACGCGATATTATTTATATCCTCTGCATCTGTGGTGACAATTTCGTTCAATGAATTATTGATAGTGATGCTCCGTGGATATTATTCATTCATATTGCTGAGATTGGTTCGGGTCTTACCTATTTCTGGGAGGTTTTGTGACAAAAAAAACTTAAAGCCAGAGTTAAGTTTTTTTTGTACCTATATACTGATATACAGATGTCCATATTGACTTGTTAACAATCTATTTATGTTGAAACTCTCGATGAAAGAGTTTCAACATAAATAGGTTGTACTTACTTAAGATTAAAAAAAAAAACAACCTTTATGAACTCTTGCGTGCAAATCCATAGGTCGTACATAGGGGTTACATCTGGTCCACTCACACGGTTCAGCGATTCCTGTCTGGTTCGAATTAGACCCAATGACGCGCATGGAGCCCTCTTCAGTGTCTTCCTCACATGTAACAAGTATTGGTTCTAGACCAACACTATGTGATGTGCTTTGATAAACATCTGCCGTTGCCACACTGGTTTGGTTTGATTCGAACCGTGATATTATACAGTGTGTGTTTATTTTGCCGTTAGACCGGCTGCCATACTCGCAACTCGAGCTCGAAATCTTTTTTAAACGCGTGCGCAACTGCGCAAGAATCTCAGTTTAATCAGTTCATATAAGAATATTTTGCAAAATTTTACAGAGAATTTTTAATTGCTAACTTATGTGCGCAGCCACATTAATTAACTGCTCCTTCACGCTTGCATGAACTTTTCTAGTTATGGTTTTTTTTTTCTTTTCCAAGATCTATGACTATTCCGGTAGAAATATAGCCCCTTTTGAACTTCATACTATAACAACACGGCAGTAATGGAGTAAGAATTTTGATGCAGTGGAAATCAGTAGATAATTATTATGTAAAGTATATGAGTAACGTTTTAAATAATAATCTTTAAATATCGAAAGCTCTCTGTAAGTAAAGGAAAGTATTTTAACCCGTTGGTCACGACTAACATTCGCGGATCTCTGACAGTTTTTATGGGTCGACAGAAGCCCAAAAGTTCGACAACCAGTCTTACCAAGGGGTATCGTATTATCCAGTAACTGGGTTGTAGAGGTCAGATAGGCAGTCACTCTATTGAAAATTCAGCCGCATCCGGTTAGACTGGAAGCCGACCCCAAAATAGGTAACAAAACGGGAAGGAAGGATGTGACGAACAGCGTGACGGTTGTTAGGGAGAAATGGAAGGAAAATACTAATGGCGTCGACCCCGAGCAACATTAAACAAGGGTAAGAAGATGATGACTCACATAATATGACGAGGACGACAGGGTTGGCGCAGTGGTTAAGCGATTGACTGCTGCGCAGCATGTCGCAGGTTCGATTCCCGCACGGAACAAATATTTGTACGACCTACAAGTATTTGTTCCGGGTCTGTCGGTGTTTATCTATCTATAATATGTATGTATTTACAAAAAAAAATGTATGTAAGTAGTTTATCAGTCATCTCGTTACCATAACACAAGCATGAAGTTGCTTAGCTTGGGACTATATGGCGTTGTGTGAAATGTCCAAGGATATTATTATTATTATATTTACTAAAGACATTTCTTAAAGAACATTACCAAACAAACCGATTGGTATTCAAGAACAAGGAACAAGAGATGCTCTATAAATTCTCTAACTTGTACAGCGGTGTGAAACAATTGCCGGTTAACAGGAAGCGTTTACAGTGAGTGGTGGCCGGTTATACCATGTCAAATAGCTTTGCTTGTTATGACAAATTGAGGGGAGTTTAGTGGAATAGCTCGCTGTGTCTTCGTTGCGACGGGTAAGGATTTTCGAAATGTTCCGTTGACATAGGCATGTATTTTGTTAAGTGACTTGGACTGTTGGTTCGTTTGATAAATGATGGTTTACCAAAACTCTTAGACTCATGTCCAGCCTCATTTAATCAACAGATTACTTAAACAGCTGTTTATGGACTGATTTTTCAATAGTAAGATAAATAGTTATCTGACTATTGATTAATCCGCCTTCAGATAAATGCATGACATGACATGAGACTTTGACATGTTATTAAAATCTGTCAAACAGCCATTTTTTTTTTCCATTTGAAAAAAGAAACAAAAAAAACTGGAATAATTACTAGCTATTGTCCGCGACTTAACCTGCTAACCCTGATGTAAAGTAAGTAGCCAATGTCCTGACCTAGGTAGTGATCGGCACATGTGCCAAATTTCATCAAAATCCATTTAGCCATTTTAGTGTGAAAGCACAAACAAACAAACTCACTTACACATGTACATATTAATTAAAGATATGATTTTTAGTTAAGAGAGAATTGTTTCGGTTGATTAAAAGTCGTTGAACCCGGCCTTAGAAATGTTTATCTCAAGGCCTTAGAATTTTCGTTTGGAGTCTACACATGTCTCATATTTAGCCGTCGGCTTATTACGATAATTCTTTAGTAGACAGCGTGACATTAGGTAGCTACCTTCTGTATACGGAATTTTAGAAACAAGATATACAAGGTAACTAAACGAGGACTCACGGTGTATATAATTGTATTATATTTATTTCTTTTATAAAAGGAAGGTACTCAGGTATACATACATATGTACATACGTAATGAGCCTTTTTTTTTGAGGGTGGGAAATCATCCAATTACTTCTCCCACTCTGGGTGGAGTGGAAGGGAGTGTCAGACTCAGACTGACTAAAACCCATCCATGTTCCTTCCGTAGCCCTTTATGTTTCGGGGTAGCGGTAACCCTTTAGGACAATCCCGCTTAATACGTAATGAGGAGCCTATAATGTTCCCACTACTGGTACACAGGCCTCCTCTCGATGAGAGGGCCTGAATCCTGAATCACCAAGAAGGTCCAGGGTTGGTGGATGTAACATGTCTTCGAATTTTTGGTTCTAGAACGTGCCCATATCCTCACGATGTTTTTCTTCACCGTTTTAGGAGCAGTATTGATGAAATAATTTACAAAAAGTAAAGCGCCTGTCGGGAACCTACAACATACAACACGAAAGTCGCGTCCTGGGCCACTGGGAACTTACAACTTAGGTACAAATGCTTTATTTAGAGATCGCGTATTGATCTCCGGTTTGTAAAATATTGATTAACTGATATTAAGTATATTAATATAATGATAATATAAGAGCCTTTAGGGTGGCAAATCATCAAATCAATCCTCCCGCTCTGGGTGGAGCTGGAGGGAATGCCAGACTCTTACTGACTAAAACCCATCCGTGTTCCTTCCTTAGCCCTTTATGTTACGGGGTAGTTGTAACCCTTTCGGACAATTCCGCTAAGATATGAGACTTGGCCTAGCTTTCAGAATCTTAAGGTGGTAAACTAGTATGGACGCAGCACAGCAGAATAGGAAGTACATACCTACCTCATGTAATTAATCTTGCACCGTTCTACTAAGAACCTACATAATTCTATTTACCCCAAATCCTTGGAAGCGTGAACATACAGACTTACAGACATACACAAAGTAAGGCTCCCAGATGGCGTTGCTTGGACCTCTGCAAACAACTTAAGAGTACACAGGGCAAAGTTTTGGGGCGTGCCTTAAGCCTTTAAGTTGAGTATGTGATGTAGAGCTGTATATTAATAACTGTTGAAGGGTTTTCATATTAATTTGATTCAGTTAAGATTGTAAGGGAAAATGTTACACTTCTGTAAGTAAGTACAAAGATATTATTATTATTTAAACGAAAACTTTTTCTAAGTTGTTAACTACAGGTCGTAGAGTAAAACCCTGGAACAAAAACTTGAAAGATTAAAAAAAAACACCCTGTATATTCCGACTTTCTTGAACTTGACACGTGTAGGCGAACCGAAACCGAATAAATTTAACTGAACATAACCATTAACTAATGGATTTCATACATACTCACGCCTTCTTCCCATGGGGTTAGGCATGAGATGATGGATTAATTCAGTTATTAATGGTAAAGTAATTAATCGTGAATTAATAAAAATCGTGAGCTGAATGGTGCTAATCCATGCGTCATGTTCGTGAACGGGCGCCGTCAGTAGGGACTGGTCATCTCTAAGCTGTCACGGATCTTTTAAAATTTAATTTAATTTTAAAATTGTTTTTGATTACTTTGTACAAATGTGACAGCCAGTCTCACCAAGGGGTATTGTATTGCCCAGTTACTGGGCTGTGGAGGTCACATAGGCAGTCGCTCCATGTAAAATACTGGTATTCAGCTGCATCCGGTTAGACTGGAAGCGACCCCAACATAGTTGGGAAAAGGCTTGCCAGATGATGATGAAATGTGAAAAAAAAACATATATGACATGTCAATAAAAGTTTAATATGAAAGGCTAAAAATTTTATCAGTCACAGTCTTCGCTAATAATCTTATATGCAGAACACTTATCTGTTAAGGCCGAGAGTCTTACACGATTCGCTCGACTCCGCTCTCACAGCCCTTCAGTTAAGCGCGCTGTTTTACAGGTTCTTATTCAATATATTCTCAGAAATAGAAGTGTTTTGAATAGAAAAGAAATAGTTTATGTATATGTTGGAGTGTCTGAAAGTATTAAGAATAAATTGTATGTTCTCCTCTGTGAGTTTTGTGCTATGAATCAATTCTATGAAAGACTACAAGGTCAGAAAGTCGGTTTTTGTGATCGGAGCACAACTTTGACATCTAAATTAAACCAATTATGATTCCCTTTCGAGCAACTTAAATTATTGTAATGCACTTTTGAGGTAAGTATAAAGTGAGCGGGATTGTCTGAAAGGGTTACCGCTATCCCGGAACATAAAGTGCTAAGGAAGAAACATGGATGGGTTTTAATCAGTAAGAGACTGACACGCCCTACCGCGCCACCCAGAGCGGGAGGAGTCATTTGATGATTTCCCTACCTCAAAAAAAAGAGGATTGAATTTTTATTATAAATAAGACTTTATAACATTTGTATTTAGGAAGTGCTCATCACAAGCTAATCATGCTTGTCAAAAACTACAACAAAACTTACTCACGAGCGTTACAGCATATTAAATTAAATAAATAGCAACATCTTCTTGACATAAAAAGTCCTAAATAATTTCACCTACTCCAGTTACTTCATTCTTTTGTTTACCCATAAAGCAATGTTTACAAGCGCGAGATTGGGTAATTTTATAACATCGCCCTTCTGTAGGGCAGTTGCACACTCGCGAGGTGCATTCAATGTTTGATAACATTGTAAAAATACCGGGACATTGTTGCTTCATGCCTGAAATGGGGCAGATAAGATTGTTCAAGTAGTATGATAAGAGGTTGATGAAATGCCTAATTGCAGGTCATGTTTACTCTTGCTTAGATAGTAGGCTATGCGTGTAAATATGTGCAGAGGTAATTAGAATCTCATTAATTAAACCATGTTTTCAACAAATTCAATATTTAGCTTGAAACTTTGACCTGGCCAATAGCCACAGGACAATGAACACGCAATCACAGAATCTCGTGACACACGCAATCTTTTATGAATCTAGATTAGGTACTTATTAAACTCCATTCGTCTAAAGGTGTACGATTGAAAATGGTTGCTTATTAAATTAGTTCATCACCATCTAGATTCGCAGATATAGACTAAAGAAAATACCTGATTTTTATCATTATGTAAATGGTATACCACAGACTACCTGCAGTTAGCTCACTGTCCGATCAGGACCAGGCCCGTGTCAGGCTGCACGTTTGGGTTCAAAGTGCGCCTAAAAGAGATGTCAGCATAAAAGAGGGGCCCGGTTGGGGCCGAAGCCTGTCGGGTTAGCGGGATTGTCCGAAAGGGTTACCGCTGCCCCGGAACATAAAGGGCTTAGGAAGGAACATGGTTGGGTTTTAGTCAGTAAGAGTCTGGCACTCTAGAGCGGGAGGGGTCATATGAGGATATTCCTCCCTCAAAAAAAAAGACTACCTGCAGTATTGTCTCTCCTTCTCCCTCAATCCATCTAAAGGTTGTCTTGAAAAGATCGCTTTTAGCGATAAGACCACCCATTGTGGCACCCCTTGTAAAGTGTTCTACATTTATATTTGTAACTTTTATGGTGTACGTAACAAAGAGTGTCATATCTATCTACCAGGAAAATATCAACATTAATTAAGTTTACCGCACCATGAACAAGATGGGTAACTTCAATACAATTTCCTTCAGAATTATTAGCTCCTTCCATGAAATTCATCGTGAACAGCTAAAGGAGCCTCATATTTCCGCCAAAATGTTATATTCAGGAACGCGTGTTTCCAACAGCCGACTATCACGGAGACAAGCCATAAAATAGTTTGGCCATAAAGGTAGTAACGTAGTATAACTTTGTTCAAGGTTGTAGAGCTAAAAAACAAGGAAAGTTTTGATATCAAACTATCGAATGTCTTAACTTAGATCATTAGTAGGTTGGGTACAATATGTGTAAAGTTTGGGTAAATAAGAGCATTATTCTTTTTTTTATATACTCACGAAGACTATTGCGACACTGACCATCAGAAAGTCTCCCATCTAGGCAAACTACCGCGGCCTACAGACTTCGTACCCTAGTAGGTCGTAGTAAGGACAACCTCCACAAGTGGGGGTTCATAAACGATTCAGATATGCGAGGTGTATGCCACAGACAATGGCTCACCTCCCATCTCGCACCACATACCCCGTCACTCTTGAGGATCTAATAGCGGCGTCAGCGAACAGTATTCGCGTTAATGAATTTTGGGCTAGACAAATTTTAAAAATCAATTTATATGTAGTTATTATTTTTGCCATCGACAAGCTAAGAAGAAGCAAACGGCTTCTAATAGGCGAACATCTAATAGGTTCTTATTAGATGTTCGCCTATTAGAAGCCGTTTGCTTATAAGTTGTTTCGAGAAAATTTTTCTTACGAACCTATGGGATTCATACGACATTTGACAGGTTAAACAAAATCTTACCTACATACTAAGATGTAGGCACTTAGCGCATCACTTTAGCAATCTGCGAAATGTTTTTTTATTAATCGCCTTCTGAATGTAACAAGTCACAACTTAATAGAGACTGACCGAAAATGGTTTTTATACGACTTAACTTATTCTGAGTATTGTTGCTAGTAAGACTGAAGACCGCCTTATGGGGCACCTGTGCGCAGTGCATGTACAGAGGCCATCACATGAAGTAACCACAATCTGTCAAATTTCTTTGATAGTATTTTAACTTTATTGCAAAGACATAAGGTTCATTTTTAATTGAGAAAATTTGACAGTTAGGGATAGCTTGATGTGCTGGCGTCTGTACAGTTGCCGGGTGTCTCTGTGAGGTGGCGTAATTAAGTTATTGTGTGTTTTAGTCTGTTATACTAACATAGGTTAAGGAACAAATATATAGGTTACTAGCTTCTGGCCGCGGCTTCGGCGCATGGATGACGTAAATTGCATGTTATAATACATATAAACCTTCCTCTTAAATCACTATCTATTAAAAAAGACTGCATCAAAATCCGTTGTGTAGTTTTAAAGATCTAAGCATACATACAGACATTAGGACGCGGAAAGTGACTGCTTTATACTATGTAGTGATACCTGAAATAAAGATAAATAAATAAATAAATATTTTATGTTAAACATTGCCGAAAACCCAAAACGTAACGGTCGCACACTATAAATTAACAAGTAAAGCTATTCCCAAGTCTACAAAGTATTAAGCATTTATTGCTGTTTATTGTAGCGACATTTGTCGCTGAAAACGGCATTGACTCGTGCCAACGCAATCAGTTGGTGTGTCTCCTTTTTAAGGCTGAACATATCATGTTGTAAATAAAAAAATCCTTACATTCAGTGAGTCACGAGTAGTCACGACTCGACTCCGTCAGTCTGTTTATACCGAGGTCATGATATTACTAGTATTACGTCACAGGGCATCGTAAAAGTGCTAAAATGTGGGAGGTTCCGTAGGTAGCAAGATTTAAAACCAGGCAATCTTGGCCCTGTACCAAAGCTCGTAAAAACATGAGTCCGCTTCCTACGCTCTCGTTTTTAGGATATTGAAAATTATGAATGAATTCCGTGAGCAGTTTACCGCTGTATTTATTCCTTTGTTCCCATTCGGGCGTTCACTTATTACGTATTTATTAAACCTGGTTTTAAGACTTCAAGCTCCTATTTGTTGAGGAATTCTTGAGAGGGGTGTTTTCGGTCGTCATTGATTGCTACGTTTTATCGTTCAAGTTCAAGGCTTTGGAGAGAAAGTTAGGGAACTAATGCTTTTGTAACTTTAAACTTAAAATAAATATGATAACGTTAGCACTTAGTATTATAAATGTCTAAGAGTAATATTTATAAAGTTTTCATTAATAAGATAAGTGGAAATAAATAGGGTACTGTTACCACATACCAATATCTAAGAGCATTATTTCAGCATCAGTAATGGGACAAAACTACAAGTGTTTACAAAACATTTCAATTCCAATTACACCTTTTTCGGTTACATAAATAAACACTACCAAGCATTTTGATCACGGAAAAGAAACTACCGAACAATACATAAAATGATTGGAAAATAAAATAAAAATGATAAAACTCGCAAACAAAACAAAATTAAAATTAAGGCCATGAAAAGAGTTGTCTTCTTTTGTGAGAAAATACTTTGTTCACGTTTAATTTAATTTCAGTCTTTGTTTTATAATGTATAGAAGTAGTAGTCAAAGACGCAGTTGAGAATCATATTAAAATACTGAAAGTCCAGTTCAAAGGTAACGCCAGCTAAAAAATACTTGGAGTCAAAACTGCCGGGGTCGTAATTAGAGAACATTCGAAGTTTCACTATTTTTAAGTGCCAAGAAATTATTTTGAGATATAAAACTTCGTCTGCAAAGGAGGTTAATGTTTAAAGGTTAGTTGTACAGAGGCCAGCATATCAAGTTACCTAAATATGTCATGTTTCTTTGATAGTTTTTCAATTTTATTACAAGAGAATTAGGTTCATGTTCAATTGGATATTTTCGCAATTTAACATAGGATAGGGTTCATTTTCGATTGGGAAAATTTGACAGTTTGGGATAGCTAGAGGTGCTGGCGTCTGCACATATAATGAGTCTGGGTTGGTAAGGAAAAATAATAGTAGACTGTCACGGGACGCCTGGCAGATGTGAAACCTCTCTAGGCCCCCATGGTGGATTATGGCCGACGCCCTCTCAGCGAGAAGCCTGTGTCCAAGCTGCGGGAACTTTATAGGCTGAATATGCGTAACCTTAATATCGCTTCCTACGTCACGCTTACAGTAATAATAATAAGCTGTGATATGCCAAAGTGCCTTAATTATCTTAATACTAGATAATAATCGGATTTCCAATCATCCGCGTTAGATGCATCAACACTCACACGTCGCCAGCAATAATAAGCTGATATTGCAGGGTTAATACATGCCAATGGAATGTCATCAACTTGTCACCTACAAGTTTATTTTCATGACGATGACGATTCTGACAAGGGGGTCTCTGGACAAAGTCATATTCATTAAGAATTGGCTTATGCTTTCGATGTGTCACGTGATCAATCATTGTTGATCGCGAAGTGCTAGACAATGTGACATCGTGTAACAAAACTCGATGAATATTTCCATACAAATGTGTTGACAATGTTGTTCTTGACAATCTGAATCGCTGAGAATGCTCGAATTGTTCTATCAACAATTTTCGAAATCGAATCGACACAGAGCGATTTACAATTGTCTAGGCCCACAAAGGGCATAGAACAAGAGACGATCGCGATAATGAAAAAATCTTAAATGGAACTGATATAACATAACATCACGCCTGTAATCTCCGAAGGGAGAGGCAGAGGTGTACCTATCGTACACCCGCATTTTGCCAGTTATGTTAAAATCCTATGTAATAGGGGGCACAAATCTAGACTCCGTGCTGCTACTGAGAAATTCCGGGAGGTAAACCTGCCCATTGCCTGACCTTGGGAATTAATCCCAGGACATCATGCTCAATGTTTATAAGTCATCAATAGAATCTTCTAAGTTTTTCTTATTTTTACTTATCTTTACTACTAATTACTATTTATCGTTTACTACTAATTAATATTTCACGAAATCGTGACATTTGGGGCATATTCTAACTTTGAGAGTTTTATTGATATGTTTAATAAATATAATTTTGTAAATACATACTTGCTACGGCCGGGAATGATATTTTGATCAACATACAACCTGACAGTGACCTGCAAATTGCAAAAAACGTAAGAAAATTAAAATTTTGTTTATATTGGCACTTCCCCTTAATGATCTTCACAAGTTGCCCGTAATAAATTATTTTGGTGAACTACGAGAATTTAATCAAGGTAATTATTATTATTAATAATTGGGTTACTGTGAGCTTGACTTGATTAGAGATTTCCACTCTTCATTAATGTTATTGAAACGAAGAATGGGCGTCATGTTTCACTTATAAAGTTTCCTATTACAGACAAACACAGAGTATCTTATAACAAAATGAACAACTTTCAAAGTTAGTATACGTACTCCATTTGAAAAATAACGACAATTTTTGTGTAATTTTATTGAAATTACTGCACTTTAGGCTCAATTTACTTTGCCGTGCAACGGAATGGAAGCGTTTCTTTCGTGCGAAGTATAATGATCTTTATGTCAATAGTGTAATGTGCAAAGTAGGTACGAACCAAATAAAAGGAAAAATCGTATGCCTCGAGTTAAAAAACTTGATTCTTGGTACAAATTCTTATCCAAGTAAATGATAAAGTTTGCCATTTTTTGTTTATCTACAATCCCCTAAAGGGGGATTAGGGTTGTCAAAGTTTGTATGATTTTTTTTTAACGCGCAGTTGATTAACTTAAAACTCAGTAATTATACCACAGATGATTATTACCATATGATTTATACCCAAAATCGAATATAAAGAATAACGTGTCGTATCAAGGCACAGAACAGATAAAGAAGTTAGAATGGAAGTAGTTCCTGATTTGTATTAGAACGCGTGTCGCCGCATGTCTCCCACTCTTGTCTCTCAACTACAAGCAAGAGATAATACGTACGCGCATTACACACACAAATAAACCACACGCACTTAGATCGCGTGTTTACTATTGGTTGTCACACTAACACAAATACTGCTCTGGACGTACACTCACACACGTGTAAAAGCAATTTATTTCTCATATATGTTACGGCTACCAAAAGGTCGATTAATCATATCGATAAAATTACTGTAGTTTAGTTAATTAAAGTTTTGCATTTTTTCAAGTTGCAGATACGGTACGAATAACTTCCTAATTACATATACCTAAATAAACTTAAATCAAAGTCAAATAAGGGGGAACATCCGACACTGCCGCGAAATTTTAATTTTCTTTAGTTTTATGCTAGTTGCAGCTCTGTTTTACGTCATAATAATGAAAGAAAGAAAAATAGCATTTTGAATAACATAAAACGTAAAACAACGCTACAATATGCAAAAAACTATAAAGAAATTTTAAATTTCACGTCCATATCGAATGCTAAGTCGAATTAACATAATATAATCTAATTAATTTATTGTGAACTACTCCGTGAAAAAGTATTTATTAATTGTGGCATGTTAATTTATTAATAATAGCTGTGACCGGCGGTTTCACCCGCGTTACATAATCATTTTCTGCAAAATGTTGCAAACATAAATTGTGCTACATTTAGTACGTATCCATTAAATTCTACCAGTTGCTTCAAACCACAGTTTTCTTGTAGCTGGATCTTTTGTAAAATTAAAAAAAAAAGTGTTTGCATCGTAAATTTGATTTTAGACGAAAAACCAACTAAGAAACTAAATTAATAATCCACATTATCCAATAATTGGCGTTACTATAAACAAATTTATTTTCATTGTTGTATTACTGACAATAATCATTCGTATACACATCTTAATATCGACATTGTTTACAATTTGGAACAACACTATCGACGCGCATAGATTTCCCAGAATTGAAGCTTTGGATCGACGCACGCGACGTTCGCAGTTAACGTAATACATTGCGCGACCGCTCACGTCGTGTAAGATCGTACCAATGTAATGCAAGCAATGTATAATTTTGCATCTGAATGCGATTTTATCGTTTTTGTCTACAAACTACATAATACTTTTGTAATAATTACAAATATCACTCGTATTTTAAGGTTTTTGGAGTTACCGGTGAAATAAAATCCCTCCTCGGGCCACATTACACTCCTGACTTCTTTTCCGACACGTTTTAATTGGGCAAGACGGCATAATTCTTTTTTTCCGCGGAGAATTGAACGCTTTCACAATAAGAGCGTGACTGTTGACCGGTGATTCTAATTTCGGTTGGGTTTGGAGCGCCCGCGCAAATGTGTGGCGCGCCTGTCCCGCCCACAAGGCCCTTCTAACCTCTTTAACTGTTCTGTGTATCAAGGTTTATTGAAAATCTACTCATAATGGGCTGGAAATGAATTGAATGGGGATTTTACTGCGTGTATTGATTAACTCGATTTGATACTTTTTATTCCGATATTGCGATATAACCGAACTCCACGCGGACGGAGTCGCGGACAAAAGCTAGTTTTATATAAAAGTACACAAATATCTAGCGAAGTTAAAGTAGAAAATAACCAGCTAATGCATTTTTAGTTAAATATTAAAGTCGTCATCAAAAAGCTTTAAACCCGTTGATTGGCGAATATTTTATCAAAAACCTGATTGATTACTCGGGCTGGAGTGGGCGCGACTGTTCTTTATTTATTTTATGTACAACCAGCACATCAAACTTCCCCAAACTGTTAAATATTCCACATAGAACAGGAACCTTATCGTTTTGTAATAAAGTTGAAAATCTATTAAATAAATTTGACAAATTGGGGTAGGTTGATATGCTGGCGACTCTACTATAAAACGGTACCAGTTTTAGTTACCTACGGCTACGAGTTAGTGGAATTGAATTTTCAGGTAATCATAGGAATCTTACTGAGTTTTGTATGGATTTTATCAAGTAATACATATTTGTTTTTAACAACTCAGATTTCTATACGACTACTAAAAATATATACCTACAAAACCATTTAAAGGCTACCGCAGACAGGGCAACGCGACAGCCACGTGACTCTAGTAGAACTATTTGAATGACAACTTCATGGAAATTGTTCTACCAGAATTGCGTCGCGCCTGTCTAGGAAGGCTTTAAGGTATCTTAGTCGCAATGCAATGAATGACTTGACCAATCGACAACGACCGCGTGCACACGCGCCTTCTATACCCGCTGAGTAGTACCTTAATACCTTAATAAAATTAAAAGCTACCTAACAAAATTCATACTCATTGAAAAGTTCCCGAAGTTCTGAAGGCCAACTCACACACACACATCACCAACAACGTTAATGTCTCTCTGTTTCTTGCTCTAGTCAATTATAATAGCTCTCTGCCTTTTTTTTTTTTTTTTTTAAGGCCGGGTAATCATCCAATGACTGCTCCCGCTCTGGGTGGAGCGGAAGGGAGTGTCAGACTCTTACTGACTAAAACCCATCCATGTTCCTTCCGTAGCCCTTTATGTTCCGGGGTAGCGGTAACCCTTTCGGACAATCCCGCTTACCCGGCAGGCTTGGCCTTGAGGGGCCCCTTCATATGCTGACATCTCTTTGAGGCGCGCGTGGAACATATACGCGCCGTACGGCACGGGTCTGGTGCTGATCGGACGGTGAGTCACCCATTACTCACCGTCCGCAGGCCCGCGCCTACGGTGGCCGGGAGTCGTCACGTGGCTCCCGACGCCCGGGGCGTCTCCTGCGGCGGCTGGGACGGGAGGACCTTTCTCTCTCCCATCCCACCACCTCCTTCGCGAGCATAACATTTTCGCAGAAGGAGGTGACTGCCTCCCACTCCCTCTCGCCCCGGACCATGGCTTGCACCAGGGCCGGGCGCGAGAGGTCGCCGCCGCCGATCGCCTCTACGAGGACACGGCGGTGCTCCGCCCATGCGGGGCAGGTTTGCACCGTGTGCTCTACCGTGTCCTCTGGGCGATCCTCGCAGTGGTGACACCCGGATAGGTCTCTGCCTAACCCTTCGTCAATGCAGGCGTGAATTATATTCCCTATGCTAAAATCTTAACAAATACAGAACACGTCTTGATATTTATTATAACATCAAACTAAGATTACCCCCGGCAATACGTTAAAGGAATTCTAATTCATAAATTGTAGGATTTTTGGCCCACACTATATCACTTTTATTGATACTTTGGTAAATAAGTTATTGCGGATACAATTCATAGTTCGAAGGGTAGCCGGGGCAGATAATCCTTAGAAAATATTAAGCCTTAATATTTATTGGCTTGTAGCTATATAGCCTGGATGTTCTTGATTATTCTTTTATCAATATGATTCTTTAGCAGTGGTAACTAGCCCAACTTCGAGTTGAAGGTCGTAGGGTAGAACCCAGCTCGACGAGGTCGGCAAACTCTTCGAGAGAATTATTGCGGGCCGCCTCGTCGGGCACCTTGGAAGGACGGGGCCGGACCTTGCGGACTGCCAGTTTGGCTTCCGCAAGGGGCGCTCGACGGTGGACGCCATCATGCGCGTTAGAGCCCTCACGACGGGGGACGCGGTGTCCCAGGGTAGGGTCGTCGTGGCGGTGTCACTCGACATCGCCAACGCCTTTAACACCCTGCCCTGGAGTTGCATTAGGGAAGCACTCCGGTATCACCGGGTGCCGACCTACCTCCGTCGAATAGTCGGGGCGTACTTGACGGACAGAGCCGTCATCTACCCCGGTCGCGATGGGGAATGGAACCGGCGAGAGATGTCGTGCGGTGTCCCGCAGGGATCGGTTCTGGGGCCGTTCCTGTGGGACATCGGTTACGACTGGGTGCTGCGGGCCGACCTCCCTGACGGCGTCAGCGTAGTTTGCTACGCTGACGACACGCTGGTCCTGGCGCAGGGGAGGTCGCATCAGGCGGCGGCCGACGCGATGACACGCGGGGTTGCGATAGTCGTTGAGAGGATCCGGCAGTTGGGTCTCGAGGTGGCATTGCACAAGTCCGAGGCCATGTACTTTCATGGGCCTCGGAATAGGCCACCATCGGGATCCCAACTTACGGTAGGAGGGGTTCACATCGGCGTCGAGACCACGATGAAATACCTGGGTCTGGTCCTCGACAGCCGATGGAATTTCGTGGAGCATTTCCGACGTTTGGCCCCCAAGCTGGAACGGACTGGGGCCGCCTTCAAGCGGCTCTTGCCCAATTTGAGGGGGCCAAACGCCTCCTGCCGGAGGCTTTACGCGGGAGTCGTGCGGTCCATGGCCCTATACGGGGCCCCGGTGTGGGCGCGTTCATTGCGGCGACGAGCCGCTCACTATCTGAACGCGCCCCAAAAGGTGGTAGCCATTCGGCTACTCCGGGGGTACCGCACGATCTCGGGCGAGGCGGCAAGCCTCCTTGCCGGACTGCCGCCGTGGGATCTGGAGGCGATAGTCCTCGCGCGCCTGTTCGAGTGGCGCGCGGAGGTACTAAGCCGGGGGGAAACTCCGTTTCCGCAGCAAATTGCGGCGGAGCGGACGGACCTCCGGCGCGATCTCATGGCGGCCTGAAAGCAGCGACTGTCGCAACCCAGCGCAGGGCACGCCACGATAGTGGCGGTAAGGCCCCTCTTTGAGGAGTGGCTAGAGAGGCGTCACGGCGCCCTCACCTACCGCCTGACGCAGGTCCTCACCGGACATGGATGTTTCGGGAGGTTCCTGCACATCATCAGGCGGGAGGAAACGCCCGGGTGTCACCACTGCGAGGATCGCCCAGAGGACACGGTAGAGCACACGGTGCAAACCTGCCCCGCATGGGCAGAGCACCGCCGTGTCCTCGTAGAGGCGATCGGCGGCGGCGACCTCTCGCGCCCGGCTCTGGTGCAAGCCATGGTCCGGGGTGAGAGGGAGTGGGAGGCAGTCACCTCCTTCTGCGAAAAAGTTATGCTCGCGAAGGAGGTGGCGGGATGGGAGAGAGAAAGGTCCTCCCGTCCCAGCCGCCGCAGGAGACGCCCCGGGCGTCGGGAGCCACGTGACGACTCCCGGCCACCGTAGGCGCGGGCCTGCGGACGGTGAGTAATGGGTGACTCACCGTCCGATCAGCACCAGACCCGTGCCGGACGGCGCGTATATGTTCCACGCGCGCCTCAAAGAGATGTCAGCATATGAAGGGGCCCCTCAGGGCCAAGCCTGCCGGGTAAGCGGGATTGTCCGAAAGGGTTACCGCTACCCCGGAACATAAAGGGCTACGGAAGGAACATGGATGGGTTTTAGTCAGTAAGAGTCTGACACTCCCTTCCGCTCCACCCAGAGCGGGAGCAGTCATTGGATGATTTCCCAGCCTTAAAAAAAAAAAAAAAAAAAGGGTAGAACCCAGCCAGGCGCTTTACTTTGTTGTAAATAATTTCATCACCACGGCTCTCAAAACGGTGAAGGAAAACATCTTAAGGAAACTGACATAAGTTAGAACTTAAAAAATCGAAGGCCATCGCGTATTGAGCCCGCGTAGTGGATACAGCCTCACTTTTGAAGAGAGGAAGCCTGTGTCCCAACAATGGGAACATTACAGGCTGATTATGACATGATTCTTCATAGCCTTTGAAAGTAAAATCTGTATCTGTAAAGATCATCATGATACCTCCATAAGATGTTTTAGCACAAATCTAATCGAGTAACAGGCAACACTAAGCTACAATCAACCCATAGCGTTCCATAAGTAGCTACCTCTCTTATTAATCAAGGTCATAAGATTATTTATTTGATTTATATAAACTGCAATTTTGACGTCGCTCTGCGATCATAACTTCACTCCCAATACTAGTAAGCGGGATTGTCCGAAAGCGTTACCGCTACCCCGGAACATCAAGGGCTACGGAAGGAACATGGATGGGTTTTAGACACTCCCTTCCGCTCCACCCAGAGCGGGAGCAGTCATTGGATGATTTCCCAGCCTTAAAAAAAAAAACCCCAATACTAGTAATAATAATAATAATATCTTTATTTTCTCCTCACAAAACAAGACCTTTAATATGATACTTAAACATTAAGCTCAATAATATAAGACAAATAACTAGTAAAGGAGGTAGTTCGAATCCCTGGACAGTTCCCTCCAAGGTCAGTCGTAGGTGTGTCCATCACAGCGGGTCCTATCCGATCAGAATACCAGCGCTGCGGCTTTTTTTTTATTGTCGCACCATTAGATGCTGAGATAGGAGGCCTTTCTGGCCTCGTGCAGGCTTTTTTTTTAATAATTTGTTTCACTCCAAATAATCCGTATTTAATCCGTCAGAAATAAAAAAATAAATATTTTTCTTCTTCAAGATCACACATCTAATGTACGAGATAAATATCAAATCAATTTCGTTTATTTATAAATGAACAGTCAATCGGGTTCCGTAAGTAATTGAATTTACTTGTTATGTTACCTGTAAGGGACTGGAAATCAGGTAATTATAGGGATACATAGAACTCTTATTGATATCTTTTATATGTTGATATGGGTTGTACGAATAAACACAAATAACTTCACAGAATTGCTATTTCGTAAAGAAAATCTAACCGTGACAGCTAAGGTGAAGTGAACATAAAATGAGTTGTCAATAATGTCAATTCTTAACTCTTATTTCATATTGCTCGTCTTATTCTCTGTCAGATTATTTCAAATTTCGAGCGCTTGCTTTGTTTTTTTTTTAGAATACAGACCATATAGAAAATAACAATAAATAAAGCTTCATTCAGACAACATGCTAATCTATTAAAATTCTCACAGATATACAGGGTGAAATTGAATTCATTGGCAATGTTTTAAGGGGTCATTGTATTCATCATTAAGAACTACTTTTACTATGGGAACAAATGTGAAATCGCGACAAAAAAATCATGCCCATGAATTCAAATTCACCCTGTATAAACTCTGTTTTTATGTAAAAGCTTGATTCAAAGATCTGAAGATAAAAGATAAAAGTTTGAAAAGTTATTGAAGCTACCAAAACAAAATAGATCCCTAAAACAAAATATTTTAATTTGGTAGAATAATTAGCTTTCTTTGTTCAATTAAAAGCGTCGAGTTACTGAAATCCAATTATTGTATATTTAATAATGTTTTTTTTTTCTTTCAGGTAAGTTTTAGACTTTGTAAGAAAGTTCTACTATTAAAAGTAATAACTGTCAAGTTCGGTGAGTTTTCTTTATTCTTTTCAATAAAAAATATTTCTTTGCTTGAAATTAATTTGATAAGTTTTTGTCACTAATTGATTTAGGTACTTACAAAACATTTTTTTCTATTTTAGTTATTCAATTATTTTTTAACTACATTTTGACAGCGACTTGACCCGCTTCGATCTGCAAAAAAAATCCTATCTGAGGTCACGGTCTACTGGTCCGTCATTTTCGTACAAACGCCAGTTTATCAAGCTACCCCATACTGTAAAATTAAACCAATTGAAAATGAACCTTCTGCTTTTGCAGTAAAGTTGAAAATCTATCAAAGTAATTTGACAGTTACGGATAGCTTGATTTGCTGGCCTCTGTACATGTGTGAGTTAATTTTTATTTATAAATGTTATATGTATAGATAAAAGCTTACGTTGAAACTAAAGAGACTACACTAGCTATAACCCTGTTGAAGTCACATAATAACGACCTAAGTAAACGCTAGGGTTGTACAGACGCCAGCACATCAAGCTATCCCTAACTGCCAAATTTTCTCAATTAAAAATGAACCTTATGTCTTTGTAATAAAGTTTAAATACTATCAAAGAAATTTGACAGATTGTGGTAACTTGATGTGCTGGCCTCTGTACGTGACTTTTACCAATAAAACTGTATCGACTATCAAGAGAATGGATTAAGCCGACTTGGCGATTCAATTTAATAGTATTCATTCTTTGATTTAGATCTAGTCTGGGAGTTTTGCCTCCACAGTTTGCCTCGAATGATGTAGGTATTAACTATTTTTGCTTACCAGCTTTTTAACTACTATTATGTTAAAAATTTTCGCCGTATTCTGAAAATTGGAAGAATTTTACGATAACATGTTTTAGTTTGTTAATAGGTTTAATTAAATTGGAAACTATAAAGTTTTCTCTTATGGGATACATTACACAGGTCTCCTGTCCTCTAAAGAGACTAGACTATTCAACATCCATGTAATTTGTTATTTTCGGAGTCAAATATTCAGTTAAAATAAGTTTGTATAAGGCACAATTGACCGAAAGTATCGAATTAACTGACGGATGAATTGTAAACGCTTTTATTAATACGGAACCATTAATCTCCTTCCAAGAAAATATTTTATTTTCGATTTTTTATCACCCTTGATTTTATTTGACTGTTAAAAAACTACTGACCATTAAAATCGAAAGGATTTTTATTATCACGATGTTTATTACTCAATCACGCAAAAACGGCTGAACGGACTTGGATGAAATCCGGCACACAGGTCGTTTATAACCTGCATTAACACATTAATTACTTTTTATTCCGATAGTACGTCCGCGCGCGATAATTTCCGACCTCCACGCAGGCGAAGCTGCAGGCAAATGCTAGTCTCGCATAAAAGCATTTACGAGCAATCTATACTAAAGACAACAAGTCCTAAT
This sequence comes from Hyppa rectilinea, assembly GCA_951799385.1. Lineage (NCBI taxonomy): Eukaryota > Metazoa > Arthropoda > Insecta > Lepidoptera > Noctuidae > Hyppa > Hyppa rectilinea. The sequence goes on along the minus strand of OX637312.1, from coordinate 13,738,716 downwards.
TCTTTTAAACACTGACTCATTGTGCAGATGTTCTTTTGACAAACGGATCAATAAATAATTATATCAATGGCTGAGTGAGTGTGATTTGAATCGCTCGCTTCCAGTGCGATTTCTGTTCGAATATAAATTCGAGCTGCGGAAGCTATTCCCAAAACAAATATACATAGGCAAATTATGTGAAATGAGCTGTCAGTCGTGTTAGTAACTAGCATCAGCCGGTCTATTCCCAAAATAAATATACATAGGCAAAAAGTGAAATGAGCTGTTAGTCGTGTCAGTAACTAGTATCAGCCGTTCTATTCCCAAAACAAATATACATAGGCAAATTAGGTGAAATGAGCTGTCACTCGTGTCAGTAACTAGCATCAGCCGTTCTATTCCCAAAACAAATATACATAGGCAAATTATGTGAAATGAGCTGTCAGTCGTGTTAGTAACTAGCATCAGCCGGTCTATTCCCAAAATAAATATACATAGGCAAAAAGTGAAATGAGCTGTCAGTCGTGTCAGTAACTAGTATCAGCCGTTCTATTCCCAAAACAAATATACATAGGCAAATTATGTGAAATGAGCTGTCAGTCGTGTTAGTAACTAGCATCAGCCGGTCTATTCCCAAAATAAATATACATAGGCAAAAAGTGAAATGAGCTGTTAGTCGTGTCAGTAACTAGTATCAGCCGTTCTATTCCCAAAACAAATATACATAGGCAAATTAGGTGAAATGAGCTGTCACTCGTGTCAGTAACTAGCATCAGCCGTTCTATTCCCAAAACAAATATACATAGGCAAATTATGTGAAATGAGCTGTCAGTCGTGTTAGTAACTAGCATCAGCCGGTCTATTCCCAAAATAAATATACATAGGCAAAAAGTGAAATGAGCTGTCAGTCGTGTCAGTAACTAGTATCAGCCGTTCTATTCCCAAAATAAATATACATAGGCAAAAAGTGAAATGAGCTGTCAGTCGTGTCAGTAACTAGTATCAGCCGTTCTATTCCCAAAATAAATATACATAGGCAAATTAGGTGAAATGAGCTGTCAGTCGTGTCAGTAACTATTATCAGCCGGTCTATTCCCAAAATAAATATACATAGGCAAATTAGGTGAAATGAGCTGTCAGTCGTGTCAGTAACTATTATCAGCCGTTCTATTCCCAAAATAAATATACATAGGCAAATTAGGTGAAATGAGCTGTCAGTCGTGTCAGTAACTAGCATCAGCCGGTCTATTCCTTAAAAATCTCACCGTGAAAACTAAAGTGAAGTGAGCTGTCATTTCACCTCACTTCACATTAGTTTTCGGAACAGATCGGCTAATAGAATGACAGCTCACTTCAAGCTTGCTTGAGTTCTTAATGTGAGATCGGCAGCTGTTGCGTATGAAGCCTTTGTCGGTCGCGGAATCTATTGGGTTCGAAAAGCACAGAACCGATCGATATGGCCACGCTTAGGGGAGACCTATGTCCAAGTGTGTCCAGTGGACGTCTTTTAGGCGAAATGAAATTTTACTGGGAATGGAGGAACAGGGTGGAAAGTCCCTCCATTGGAAAGGGAAGATCCTCCAACCAGCTACTGCCCGACAACTTTTTGTGTGACGTAATTATGTCGTCACATGTCAGCTTTTGACACTTCGCTCACTATCAGTGTAGCTTCTATGTGGCGCGATAGATGTCGCCACAAAATCAACACATTAACATAAACATTTAAACTCTTCACGGCACTAATTCTTTGGTGGTCTACGCCTATTACGACTAATAAAAAAAAGTACTTAAAATCCTACAAGAGCACACATTTTTCAGCGCACCGCATTTTACGAATACATACCATCTGCGTCAGAATATATTATAAAGCATTAGTTATTTAGGTTAATGTATATCTACGTGTGTGTTCTTTAAAATGAGATGGGTGGTAAATGGGTTATAGCCGCTTTGTAGGGCAGCAGGGCAAGTTATCGAATAGAAGCTTGCGAAATTTCCATTAGTTCATGATTGTGTAAAGTTTTGGTTCATGTAAATATCTGTACACCAGAGGCAAAACATCATAAGTCATATTAAGCTAATTATTCAGTGCACATGTTCTAACTCTCAATTTAAACACTAGTCATGTGTCCCTTGACTACAATGGTGTGAAGTTCTAAGTAAAATTTTATTTGTTGTTTACAAAGGCAGACTTAATGCTTAGGCATTAATACGACTTAATAATTAATATGACTTTATATGTTAATCTTCGACATCGGTGAAGGAAAATTTTATGGAGAAACTTGTATTTACAGTAACTCTATTGTATTGTCTCGTGGCTAAGTAATAAGCCGCACGGATCGATCCATCAGGTCAAGCTACGCTGGCCGAGGTTGATCCGTGGATGGGTGACCATATTTAGATATCGATACTCCTCCGTGTCTCTGATAGCACGTTAAACCGTTGCGCGTTGGTCCCGTCTGTCATTCGTGAATCTTTGACAGTCATTATGGGTAGTCAGAACCCTGAAAGTCTTACCAAGACTGTCAGTCAGTCTTACCAAGGGGTATCGTATTACCCAGTTACTCACCGGGTTGTGGCGGTCAGATAGGCAGTCGCTTCATGTAAAATACTTTATTCAGCTGCATCCGGTTAGTCTAGAAGCCGACCCCAACATAGTTGGGAAAAGGCTAGACAGATTGATATGTATTATCTGAAATCGCCAACACGTATCGAGCAAGCTGTGTGATGCTCACATACTTTCCCTGTATGAGAAGAGGTCTTTGCTTTGGAGTTGGACAGTAATAGACTGGTATAACAAATACCAAATGCAAACCTAAGATTCCACGAACTGAGTATTAAATGTTAAGTATATGGTTTTAATTAGATACTTAATTTGATAATCTCTTTACGAACCTAATTACGAAACGTTTATGTACTTTTAATACATTTTGATAACCATAACATTAATTTTAGAACTTTAATTAATTGTGTCTTATCTGATAAAAGAAACTAATTACAAAATCTAATCATAATATTTAATACCAAACTCTCTATCGTTTGCGACGCCTTATTAAAATTAAATATTAGCTTAAATGATAAATCGTTTGAACTTGATCAACTCCAATCAGAAATTCGTAGTTAAAGATCATCAGTTACTCTGAGATGATGCTGTGCAAATACAACATTAATTAGTTACACTATTTTAATTAGATGTTGTTTATATTTCACTGTTTGTGTATTAATAGTAATTAATAATTCACTGGTATAAAATCCTATAGATTGCTAAGTCGTCAGTCGAAAGTGCTAGCCTCTGTACGTGTGCACATCAAGTTATGCCAATCTGTCAAATTTCTTTGATAGTTTTTCAACTTTATTACGAAAGTATAAGGTTCATTTTCAATTGGAAAAATTTGACAGTTTGGGGTAGCTTGATGAGAATGCGTGCACATGAATGTACGCTGGATATTCTTGTGTGATAACCATTGTTTCCTATTTTTTTATAGTTCGAAAGTGTATTTTGGTTTTTGCTGTTATGGAAATAAACGCATTTTTCGTAAACACCTCCATGACAGTTGTACAATAGTGATTATTAGATATTTTGTTTTGGTTTTTATTCGTTTAATATAATATCATAACGATACGAATCATGATGATGTCATTGTATACCTTATTTATGAGCCTAGATATGTTTATTTTGGTCTAGCCTACACATAGGATCAATTTACATTGCCACGGAACGAAATGTAAGCGAACGTTTTTGTACAAGGCATAAAGAACTTTATGTCAATTGCGTAACGTACAAACTAGATACGAACTTCTACCTGCGGAAATGCCCGAGAATGCACGAGAATTCTTCGGAAAATTTGCAACATGTTATTTGACTCGTATTTAGTTTGGTCGTTACTCTATTGACATAAAGATCATTATGCTTTGTACAAAAAAATTTCGCGGTGGAACCATAGAAGAAATGTGGAAAGTTTTCAAAACCGCTTTCCATTAAGTGAGTCGTAAACTTTCCTGCCACCTGTTTTAAAATATAGACCAAGTTTAAATTAAAGCACTGTATGAAATGGTACAGACGCAACCACATCAAGCTATCCCAAACTCTCAAATTTTTCCAATTGAAAATAAACCTTATGCTCTCGTAATAAAGTTGAAAAACTGTAAAAGAAATTTGACAGATTGGGGTAGCTTGCTAAGTGCTGGCTACTGTACACCCTTCTCTACAGGTATTTTCGCCCACGGGATTGGTAAAAAAAACGGAAAACAAGCCACTTTATACTGTTTTTAAAACAAGACTATATTATGGGATTATGCAAATTCAAATACCCACCTTATTTTCCTTGGACGATTTTTTCTCGATTTAAATAAGCCCAAAATCCTCGGTTTGTTAACCATCCATGGATACCTTCCATGATTGAGATTCCCGTTTTTTGTTAAGGTTCCGTACCCAAAGGGTAAAACGGGACCCTATTACTAAGACTCCGCTATCCGTCTGTCTGTCCCTCTGTCACCAGGGTGTATCGCATGAACTGTGATAGTTAGACAGTTGAAATTTTCACAGACATCTCTGTTGCCGCTATAACAACAAATACTAAAAAACAGAATAAAAGGGGCTCCTATACCATAAACGTGATTTTATGCCGTTTTTATGGATAATGGTACGCAACCCTTATTAAGGTAAGGTAGGTAGCAGATTACTATTTTGTAATTGTATATCTCCTCATTAGGCTTAGGGCGGACCTGATTGGCTCCGTTATGAATCTTTCAGAGTTAGAAAGGCTACTGCCTACCTAATCTCCCACATAATATTGACATGGGGGAATTAATCTGATAAGATTTGCGCTAATATTTTCTTACAAATTGTCGGTCATAAAGCCAAGTTTCGAGATTCACATAAGAACCAAGGTATAACTGACATAGCCCGAGAAATTGCCGAATTAATGAAAGTCTGCCGGGCATATTGCTCGCAGAACATAATGGCCGATGGGGCCGAAAGCTTCTGAATAGGCGATCGCATACCGGAAGACGTTGAAAGACCTTAATAGAAGAACTGTAGGTAATTGAGTATTCCAACTTGATGAAAATCTATTCATTATCAATGTTGTTAGTAATCTTGTTTTTTTATTTTTTATGAGGAACTCATGGCTAAGTAATAACAGCCGCACGGATCGATCCCAGCAGGTTAAGCCACGCTTGCCGGGGTTGGTGCGTGGATGGGTGACCGTCTTTACATATCGACACTCCTCAGTGCCTCGGAAAGCACGTTAAGCTGTTGATCCCGGCTGTCAGTCGTGTATCTTTGACAGTCGATACGGGTAGTCGGAAGCCCGAAAGTCTGACAGCCAGTCTTACCAAGGGGTATCGTATTACCCAGTTACTGGGCTGTGGAGGTCAGATAAGCAGTCGCTCCATGTGAAATACTGGTTCTCAGCTGCATCCGGTTAGACTGGAAGCTGACCCCTACATAGTTGGGAAAAGGCTAGGCAGATTGTTTTTTTATATTATTGCTGCATGTCAACGTTTAGAGATTATACGAGTAATATTAAAGTCTGGTTTTCTCTCGGGACCCTAAGAACCTTTGGAAGGCGTACGTGGAGCCGAAGCCAACTCGCAGAGGCCCACTAGACCATTCGAAATGTTAACGAATGTTAATTATAATGATGACGTATGTAATATTAAGTATCTAATAATTATATCAAACACAATATAGATTGTTCCTGATAAATAAATAAAGGCACCTCCCACATGGTGGTTTTTTTTTGTGGTAATTTACATAATACTTGAGAGCCCGCTTGAATGCTTGATTCCTTTCGGGGTCTGTGCCCCGACCGCACACGATTTTTTTGTAACTCCATTGGGAATATTAAATCCATTGTCTTTTTTCGCCTATAATTATCTCAAAGATAACTAAAGGGAGAAATTAACTTCGTTGCAAAAAGTCGGTCAGCTCCCTACCATCAAGGGCAAGGGTGTTGGAGTAAGATAATCTTTAATTGGAAAGAGGCGGGGTTGCGACCAGATTTCTTCAATTAATCTGGTTTCAAATTAACAGCTTACTTCGCCTAAATTCGGAAAGGGACGCTCGTTTTCACTGTTTATCATCATTAAGTGACAAAATTAATTGAGTAAGTTTCAATTTGTCGTAATCAGTGTTGGTTCGGCTCGTTGGTCTAGTGTTCGCGATACCGCTGAGCAAGCGGTCCTGGGTTCGATCCCCGATTTGCAGTGTTATTGGGTTTGTCCATTTGGAATTCTCTCTAGCAACCCGGAGTCTAGATTTGTGCCCAGTTGACGGCAATAGGCTCACTCCCTATTACATGGGGTTTTAACCTATTTATGAACCCATTGAAAAGTCTCAATGTTTTGTATGTTCCTACTTTTTAATCACCTACCATCTAATCTCTTCACCACCCTTGGTTGACTGGTAGAGAATGCCTTTTTTTTTCAGGCTGGGAAATCATCCAATGACTTCTCCCGCTCTGGGTGGAGGGGAAGGGAGTGTCAGACTTTTACTGACTAAAACCCATCCATGTTCCTTCCTTAGCCCTTTATGTTCCGGGGTAGCGGTAACCCTTTCGGACAATCCCGCTTACCCGGCAGGCTTGGTCCTGAGGGCCCCTTCATATGCTGACATCTCTTTGAGGCGCGCGTGGAACATAATTATACGCGCCGTCGGGCACGGGCCTGGTGCTGATCGGACGTTGAGTCACCCATTACTCACCGTCCGCAGGCCCGCGCCAACGGTGGCCGGGAGTCGTCACGTGGCTCCCGACGCCCGGGGCGTCTCCCGCGGTGGCTGGGACGGAAGGATCTTTCTCTCTCCCATCCCGCCACCTCCTTCGCGAGTGGTAGAGAATGTCTAAGGCATTAAGTCCGCCTTTGTACCTTTATTGTGCGCGAAAAGTTTAAATAAATAAATACATGGAAGGTACTTTAACATAACTGGCGAAATGTGGGTGTACTTATTACTATAGGTAACCTAACCCTTTCGAGAATACAGGTTATTAGGTTATGTTTTATTAATTAGTTCTTCATTTTAACTTGTGTTTCTTCACACATATGTACAGGAAAGACAAAATGGCAAACATTATTTTGTTCAGTGTACAAAGGCCACCACATCAAGTTACCCCAATCTGTCAAATTTCTTTGATAGATTTTCAACATTATTGCAAAAGCTTAAGGTTAATTCTCAACTGGAAAAACTTGACAATTTGGGATAGCTCGATGTGCTGGCGTCTGTACTTCACAATCTAACTCAAAGCACTTATTGCAATTAAACCATTTATAAAGGAATTTTTACTTTTGAATTTTCAAAGGAGTCGGTGAGTCGGAAAGGTGATGCTAGTTCGGTAGGAACTGGAAAGGTTTGATGCGAAAGGCGACCTTATGTTGCAGCTGGTTGGTAAGAAAATAACTCTGGCTGCATTCAAGGTTTCAAGCGAATTTGGAATTAGTTGTAGGTAAATATGATTTATTCGATTTTCAAAGGAGTCGGTCAGTCGGAAAGGAGAGGTTAGTTCTGTAGGTACAGAGGCCAGCACATCAAGTTACCACAATCTGTCAAATTTCTTTGATAGTATTTCAACTTTATTGCAAAGACATAAGGTTCATTTTTAATTGAGAAAATGTGACAGTTAGGGATAGCTTGATGTGCTGGCGTCTGTACAATAGAGGTTTGATTCGAAAGGCGACCTTTAGTTGCAGCTGGCTGGTCAGAAAATCTGACTGCATTCAATGTTTGAATCGAATTTGGAATTAGTTCTAAATACGATTATTTCGATTTATTTTTGTTTGATGGAAATTAGGTTTTCTTCATAATATAGGTACTCCATTTTTTTTATAGTACACAAATTACGGCTATCGCTATTTCGATGTAAATGTTTAACGCACTCTGTTATTACTACAATACAAAGCAATGTAATCTATTTTCCAATCACATTAAATATAAAAATAAATGAAAATTTCAACAATATTAGGTACACAAAAACTGTTTATTGAACCGTTATTTGTCTAGTACTATAATAGAGTAACTTCATATAATATCAACAGTGTTTCATTTTGCTTTCAAATACTGCGGCTTTGGTTTAGATTTTTTAGGGTATCTATTCGGTGCTTACAAAATATATTTTATTACAAAATTAAGTATTTTATCGTCCTCATTTGTAACAATTCAAATCGAAATTACCCACTTGGCAATAATCTTAAAAGCAAGTCTGTGAAAAACCTAATAAAAAAAACGTATGTAAAATTTCTACATTTTCTTCTTCTGTAATTTTCATAGTGTACATAATAAAGAATACTCTAACTAATAATAAAAATGTACCAACGTGAACATTTGCACTGAAGCAATTTTAGACCTTATATGCTTAGTAATAAGGTTAAAAATTCACCGCCAGTGTCCGCGGTGGTACCTATTCCCGACTCGGCGACCCTAGAAATATTGTATTAACATAACATTCAAATAACTCAATTCCCACGATCATAACAATTGCAATCCCAATAACAAAGCAATCCCTATTTCTATTAGAGACTGATAGCCTTTGGGCGCCGTCTCGTCGAAGGATTTCGAGACCCGAGCCTAAAATGGAAACCATGGAAGGAGAGGAGTATTTTTATCCTTTATATTTATTTGGACCCCATTACTAAGACTCCGCTGTCCGCCCGTCCGTCTCTCCGTCTGTCACCAGGCTGTATCTCAAGAACCGTAATAGTAAGACAGTTCAAATTTTAACAGATAATGTATTTCTGTTGCCGCTATAACAACTAATACTAAAAAACAGAATGAAATAAATACTTAAGTTTATTCTGTTTTTGAGGAGCCCCCTTACAGCAAACGCTTTTGGCCGGTTTTATTTTTAATCTTTTTGTATTTGCCTTAATTTTTTTTTTTATGATTCTGTTTTGCTTTTTAATTACTTTTTCGTGTGTATTTCCTGTGCGTGTCCAGAATAAAATATTTTTCATTCTTTCTTTCAACGGTGATCCACTATTTGATGTATTGTTCTTGTTTTTGTACTGTCAGCTTGTGAATTGTCAGCATGTATGAATATACGTTAGTAACATAGTTGTAAGTTTTACTAACCATTTTTTTTCTGAATACTTGAAATAAAAATAATTGAGAAATTCTATTCTTTATACGACTTAAAAACTACAGAGCAGGAGTTTGCCCTATAAATAAGAAGAAAATGGAAATAAACTTATTGAATGAATTATTTATGATGGTTATACGGAAAGTGAGTATTTGAAATCTTATTTAATATTCGATACATTTCCAAATACATGTCATTAAATGAAAGGCTGTGTAGGCTTTTCGACGAACTTCCAGAAAATATAAAAAATAAAAAATCTCATTTCGCTTTTAAGTTCATATTATATTTAAAAGCGAGTTTTTTCTTTTCTACTGAAACCCACCCACGAGAGATGTCAATAAAATAATTATGCCTTTTAAAGATCAAGCTATATTATAAGTACCTAAACTAGCTTTTGCCAGCGGCTTTGCCCGCGTGTATGTAGGTAATTATCCCACGGGAACCGTACATTTTCCGGGATAAAAAGCTAGTAGCTTATATGCTATTCCAGAATATTATCTATTTTTGTGCCAAGTTTCATCTAGATCCGTTTAGTAGTTTTTGAGTTTATTCGTTACAAACACACATATAAATCTTTCCTCTTTATAATATTAGTATAGATATACCGCTACCCCGGAACATAAAGGGCTACGGAAGGAACATGGATGGGTTTTAGTCAGTAAGAGTCTGACACTCCCTTCCGCTCCACCCAGAGCGGGGGCAGTCATTGGGTGATTTCCCAGCCTTAAAAAAAAAAAAAGGACGTGACGTTTGCCAACAAATTCAACCCGTGCATAAATTATGTCGGAACATTTAAACTGTGGCAGTCATCTCTTACTTTTTTAGGATTGTTGCCAGTTTGTTTGCCAAAACTCTATTCTCTTTACTAACGTTACCGTTTATTGTTTTTGTTGATAGAGTCAAAGTCAAAGTCCAATCATTTATGTCAAATAGGCACAAGAAAGGCATTTTTGCACGTCAAAATGAACAAAAAATAGAATTGATCCTTATCGCCTCTTCCAAAAGGTAGTTTCGTGTGTAGAAGAATGAGCAAGAAACTCCACCGTTTATAAATACCGTAGAATAAATATCTTACCAAAAACAAATATAACCCAGGGACCTTTGAGCCAAAGGTGCCGCAATATCTTTAAAATACCACCAGCGTGCAGCGCGAGCGTCCCTTTCAAGTCCCTTGTCATTAGGTCCTACGTTTAGGAATTTATCGGCGCCCGAGATGGGTTCTACTCGTAATACCCGTATGCTATTCTCATTAAGCGTTCCTGGTTTCCAATAAATGGTTCCTTCAGTAGTCTCGTACCTACTGACTACTGAGCATCATAAATACCTAGTATTGTAAATGTTATAGAAAAAAAAAGAAAGAATGTTTTTTTTTATTCTGCACTAACTAAACGTACATTTAATTTTAGTTAGTGCAGAATAAAAAAAATCATTTTTGTTCTAAATTTTAGTCTAGCTACGTCTATGGATTGTTTTATTTATTTATTAGGATCTCTAACAAAAGATGTACACCATACATGACACATAAATAAAGGGTTACATCTGATAATAAGTAAGTGTACTCCTTCAATTATTAGCTAACTAGCTTCTGCCCGCGACTTCGTCCGCGGAAAATTTCTAGTTTAACATTAAATATATCCTATGATACTCGGCAATACTGTAGGTTCCCATTAGTGAGAGAATTTTTGGAATCGGATCAGAATTTTCAAAGATTACCGAGGTGATCTTTTCTGCTCAACTTAGTCGCCTTTTACGACACCCTTTTTTTTTTTTTTAAGGCTGGGAAATCATCCAATGGCTGCTCCCGCTCTGGGTGGAGCGGAAGGGAGTATCAGACTCTTACTGACTAAAACCCATCCATGTTCCTTCGGTAGCCTATATGTTCCGGGGTAGCGGTAACCCTTTCGGACAATCCCGCTTACCCGGCAGGCTTGGCCCTGAGGAGCCCCTTCATATGCTGACATCTCTTTGAGGCGCGCGTGGAACATATACGCGCCGTCCGGCACGGGTCTGGTGCTGATCGGACGGTGAGTCACCCATTAACCACCGCCCGCAGGCCCGCGCCTACGGTGGCCGGGAGTCGTCACGTGGCTCCCGACGCCCGGAGCGTCTCCCGCGGCGGCTGGGACGGGAGGACCTTTCTCTCTCCCATCCCGCCACCTCCTTCGCGAGCGTGACTTTTTCGCAGAAGGAGGTGACTGCCTCCCACTCCCTCTCGCCCCGGACCATGGCTTGCACCAGGGCCGGGCGCGAGAGGTCGCCGCCGTCGATCGGCTCTATGAGGACACGGCGGTGCTCCGCCCAAGCGGGGCAGGTTTGCACCGTATGCTCTACCGTGTCCTCTGGGCGATCCTCGCAATGGGGCGTTTCCTCCCGCCTGATGATGTGCAGGAACCTCCCAAAACATCCATGCCCGGTGAGGACCTGCGTCAGGCGGTAAGTGAGGGCGCCGTAACGCCTCTCTAGCTACTTCTCAAAGAGGGGTCTTACCGCCACTATCGTGGCGTGCCCTGCGCTGGGTTGCGACAGTCGCTGATTCCAGGCCGCCATGAGATCGCGCCGGTGGTCCGTCCGCTCCGCCGCAATTTGCTGCGGAAACGGAGTTTCCCCCCGGCTTAGTACCTCCGCGCGCCACTCGTACAGAGATAGATTATAGTCTGGAATAACACATAGGCTAATTTTTATCACGGAAAAACGTACCCGTTCCCGTGGGATAATTTCCAACAACCACGCGGGCGAAGCCGCTGGCAAAAGATATTACACTACCTATATACAAAATACAAACCATCATTTAAAAATGTTAACGTTAAAAATATAAAATTTAAGTGAGGAACCTATTTAATTTAAAGCTTCTCTAAACGATAGAACGTCCGCACAAAGCACGTAGGAAGTAGGAATGATAGTTGAGCTCGGCGAATGTTTTAGCATGTTGCGTTTTGTAATTTTATATTATCTCGGAAAATATATGACCAATTGACATACTGTAGAGGGCAAATCTTATCTCTGTGATGTCCTTGTGATCATAAAATAATTTTATTTGATAAGAATTGATATTTTGTTGTTTAAATAATCATCCAAACAGAAGTAAGTCGAAAAAATACTTTTTTAAAACATAAAACGAAATATAAAAGTTAAAATACAAAAGATAGAAATGTGGTGTCGCGGACTTTTTTGTAGAAATAATTAAGGCGAACCGGGTTGCCATACATTGCTTTCAATTTTAAACAACTGTTTAGGCAGCGCATGCAAATAATTCTGTTTTCGGAGGTATTTCTTTCCGACTTGCTAGACGAAAAATGCAATAGCTCGGCTAATATGTATGATATAAATATAATTTATAGCCTATAGCACTCAGGAATAATGTAGCTTTCTATCAGTGAAATTGGATTGGAATGGAGAAAAATTATTGAAATTGGATCATTAGTTCCGGAGATTACCCCCTACATACAAACTTACAAACATACAAACTTACAAACTTACAAATTTTACCTCTTTATAATATTAGTATAGACAAGGGTACAATTTGGAAAAGTTAATTAAAGGACACAAAACGGTATAATAAAAATAAAAAAACAATATGAGAAGATATCCTTTAGACTCGAGACTAGGCGTACTCAAATCAAATCTATTAAAAGTTTTTTATATTTAGACAGAGACTCGCAGATGTCTAAATTCGTAGTTTTAGATAACACGTTGTTTTGCCTACAAAGTCTTGGTACAGCGGCGTAATGACCGCGGTTAGTTTTTGAGCCATGGATGTAAAATAAATCGAAATGGTTGAATATAATCTAACCCAATTTAACAATAACATGAAATTGTTTGAATAAATGACACAATGACAGTTGCACTGAATTGCACCAGCTTCACCTAAAGTGTAAAAGTGGTTCTCAAAGCCACTCACCGCAGGATGGAACCATCAACTCACACGGTCACTCGCTAGTTATCTGCGATCATGGCAAATTGCTATAATTCCTTGCAGCTATTTCACCATTCGTCTCGAAAAAACACTTTTTCAACTCTTTTTAAAACACGGTGTGGAACTGAATTTTTTAATCGCTCGTGTAAAAGTCATCGCTTGAAAATTCGCGGGTGATTTCAAACTTCGTTATTTTAAGCTCACACCTAGTATTTTTGTGGATATTTGTTTTTGAGTTTCTTTTTGGTTCATTTCAATCGACTTTTTCAGTTTTGGCATTCGATAATTTTGTATTTTACTTTACAAAAAGATTATATACCTATATATCATGTTTTGTAGGGATAAAAGAAAAAACGGAACCCTTATAGGATCAATTCGTTGTCCGTGCATCTGTTACTCTGTCAATACTATTTTTCTCAGGAACGAGTGGAAGTGACAAAACAACCTGCGTCCTAGAATACGGTCCCTTGAAGCTCTATAAAAAACACGGGCATGTATGCAACATATTTTGATTTAGATACTCGCAAATAAATCAACACATATAAGGTATAACCTGTTGACCTAGGATCATGAAGGCAAGAAACAACAATTAAGGCGGATACATAAGTAATATTTAAAAGCTCAATATTCATAATAATATGGGTTAAATTGATCCTAAATACGCCCCGCCAGTGCGCGTGGTCCGACACGCGGTCACAGTAACCTGGTTTAGTTTTAACTAATTAATTGATTAATATTAGCCTTTATTGTCCCACTGCAGGGTAAAGGCCTCCCATTCCTTTTTCCACTCATCTCGAACCTTTATTATTATTTTCAAAAATCTTGTTAATGGATCGCGAATCCCAACACACGCGCAGTGTTAAGTCATTCATTCTGCCTAGCCTTTTCCCAACTATGTTGGAGTACGGCTTCCAGTCTAACCGGATGCAGCTGAATACCAGTAATACATGGAGCGACGGCCTATCTGACCTCCACAACACAGTCAGTATCTAGGTAATATACCCCCTGGTAAGACTGGCTGTCAGACTTTGGGGCTTCTTAAGGACCCGTAACGACTGTCAAAGATCCACGAATGACAGCCGGGACCAACGGCTTAACGTGCTTTCCGAGGCACGAAGGAGTCTCGGTATGTAAAGATGGTCACTCATCCAATGACCAACAACGGCAAGCTTAGCTTAACATAAATAATTGATCCGTGCGGCTGTAATTATTTAACCACGAGCTCCTGCTTGCCCAGTGTTAAGTATTGGGTGTAATTAGAGTATTAGACAGATGCTATTGTGGTTAAGCTCATATTTATGAGATTTTATGCGGTCGCCGGCTCGTCAATGATTAATTATCTTCCGTTACATAATGTTCTGTGCGGTCACGATCTCTCTGATAATTTCCTTATTTCCTCCAAGTTAATTTTAACGCTCTCAAGTTGTGGTAAACTTTCCTTGTGTCATTTTCTCTAAGTTCCTCCTTTTGCCAGTTTCCTGATCTCTACCGTTATGCATTAATTCCAATTATCATAAGTTGACTATGTCTGACTAAGTTAGCTTATAAATTATTTAGTGGACATTTACTTGCACCTGCATTCAGGTGTAGGTAAATCGTCATCATCATAAGTATCTAGGCATAGATCGTTTGAAACAATTCCTCTCGGAAATCAATTTCATATTTGAAACCCCAACGCAGTTGAATTCAGGCATAGTAGTATTAAGGGTTACCGCTACCCTGGAACATAAAGAGCTACGGAAGGAACATGGATGGGTTTTAGTCAGTAAGAGACTGACACTCCCTTCCGCTCCACCCAGAGCGGGAGAAGTAACTAGATGATTTCCCAGCCAAAAAAAAAGCATAGTATTATCATATTTTCAATCACTTGCTATTATTTTACTTTAGAATGCACGAATGGATTTCTTTACAATTTATTTGAATGAAACTTTTCATCATAATCACAAAATTGAACTTCATTCGTAATAAATGAGATTGTTACTTTCAAATGTTTCTAAAACCTTTTCAACTTTAAACTTTTCTTTAACAAAGTTGCTCATCATTATTGATTGTTGTACTTATTCATTTTCATTTAAGGAATAAGCTTGTTTGAAATTTATCAAGAGATGATTTACAGAAGTCTTTTCAGTAACTTTAGTCCATTTCTCAATGCCAAGTGGTGTTGGAAGTATACAGCCTTGTATTCGTTCAATTATTGCAAAGTCCTGGCATCGCTCAAGACTGGTTCGAGATTAGTATGACTAATTGATATTAGTTAATTCCCACGTCTAGCTTACATTATTGTCGACACACTGGATTATCTCTGGCTGTTTACTAATTGCTGTGACTGATTTTATTACGTTCTTGGACTGGGCTATCGCAGCATTACTCATATTGGTATGATTCATAATTCTTTCTAGTCTTCATATTTGTTTACTTTCAACTAGAGCTATTTAATGATTTTTAAAGCTACAATGGGGATGATGACAACTTTTTTTTTAATTAGTCGGTAAGCTAGATTATTAAAAAATAATGGACACGTATTTTTTCTTTTTTTTACGTAATCCAAAGATTACGTCTATACATTGAATTAAAATGTGGCATGACGTCACAAGTATGTAGTTTTTATACCCACTTGTGACGTAGCGAGCCCCACTCCCCAACTTTAATGCGTTTTATCCAAGTCATTTTCTATTAATATGAAAAGCAAAAAATACGTGTCAAATATTTTTTTCACCTCACAGGCTCGGAAAGAGTCTGTTTGTCATTCGAAATCTGAGCCGAAAATCGATTTTTGCTCTCTAGCGTGGAAAGAGTTTTTAAAATTCGAACCTTTCTATTTAATAATTTTCTATACTGCCAGTCCACTGAAAATGCATGACACGGTCTAAAATAAAATATTAAATAATACCGCTCACCTTAAAAACTTCCATCACAATTCAGAAATTAAATATTTTGCGAGGATATAATTGTAAAATTGGAATTAATGTTAATAAGTATTCCATTTGATTAAAAAAACCTGTGACGTCACATTTGAATATGCCATAAAAATACTACCCTGTCAAATACCCAATTGTGTAGTAATGTAAGTTTAATTTTTTTAATCAAATAAATACTATTATAATATGTTATTTAATCCTTTGCTTGGCAAAAATAAATATGTATTAAATTAAATTAGTTAGTTATTTGTATTAAATTAGTTTTTTTCTTTCATTCTCCTTAGAGGACAAGTAGGATATAGAACAAAATACAGGGTATTTAATTTTGGAGATATTCTATGTAACTCATAAGATACATTGCCAAGTATCTGTTATTTTCTTCACATGAGTCAATGTATCTGAGACGCTCGAACAAAATAAAACTCAACAACACCTGTTTTCTTGCACCTAGCAGTTTCCTCGCCGTAGTGAGGTGAAAAATTGTGTGTTGCGCTCGTCAGGAAAGCTTTTCTGCGTCTCGTACCTTTGAAACCTTCGTTACGCTCAGGTTTCAATAGAAGTACTCGCGCCAAAAATCAACTTTCCAGCCTTGCATAACAAATAACTATTTATTATCTGATTGAAGGACTAAATATAGCTCCTTTTTTTTACCAGGTATCATGCCTATTCTTCCCCGTGGAACAGAGACTACTCAATTTGTCCGTTCTTATAAATCATACTCTTACCTTGTCAATCCCATCTCCCGTCAAACCGTTTATATCTCTCAAAGTTCCTGCCATAAAGTAAAACCATTATTTCTGATTAATGACCAATGTTCGAGATAGCGAATGTAATGATTCAAATATTTTAATGAATTGATTGACATTTAAAATGGACTTATTTGTCCGTTTAACCGATATGGAATGAGACCATATTTTATCTGCTACAAATCCAGCTGCATCTGAAATGTCAATTAATATTGCTGATACAAAGAGTTTTGTTAATGTAGTGTAAACTCGTCCCGTTATTAATGATATTGTCATTGGATTGTAGTTAGCTGTTAATGATGCCATCACTGTTGACAGCTTTTACCTTCAGGTACGGAAATTAAACTATTAAAATGAATACAAATTAATAGTCTAATTACATACCTGGAGGACCGTGGTCCGTCTCGCATGCGGTCGAAGCAATATGCTGAACGATGGCCGTTTTGCGCGGATGTGACGCATAATACCCCACAACTTGTTTTTTTGTTGCTTGTTTTTTTACTGCGTCATCTTTGCCGCAAATAAACGTATTTTCTTTCCTTCTTCTTTCTTTCTAGGGACGAAGGATACCGTGAATTACGGTACAAAGAAAAAAAACCTTAACACAAACACTGCCACATTTTTTTGTGCTATTCTAAGCTCAGTGCCTTCAATACAGATGTTGTTCATGGCAGTTTTTTTTTTGTGGCTGGGAAATCGTCCATTGACTTCTCCCGCTCTGGGTAGAGCGGAAGGGAGTGTCAGACTCTTACTGACTAAAACCCATCCATGTTCCTTCCTTAGCCCTTTATGTTCCGGGGTAGCGGTGACCCTTTCGGACAATCCCGCTTACCCGGCAGGCCTGGCCCTAAAGGGACCCTACATATGCTGACATTTCTTTAAGGCGCGCGTGGGACATATACGCGCCGTCCGGCACGGGCCTGGTCCTGATCGGACGGTGAGCCACCCATTACTCACCGCAGGCCGTTCATGGCAGTCTAAGGGTTAAACAGATAATCATTTTCATCTTTTTACTTTCAACATAATCATTATGTTGAAAGTAAAAAGATGACTTACCATTCTTATAATTTAACTATTCGGGATCGATGTCGCCTACCTGTTGTTCTGGCCTTGTTTTCTCATAAAAAAGGTTTACCTCAAATTAGATTCCGCTTATCCGCGGAAACAACATATGCATTGTCTATGAGGATGTATTGTGTTGTTAGGAAAACCCTCTCGGAGAACCTTTTGAATTTCTCTTACCTACTGACCTCCGTGCTTGTTTTTCTCTAAACATTATTGTTCTTTTGTTTATTTGAGATGTTTTTTCGATCTTCTACTTTACAATTGACATAATCTTCTAACAAAAACGTTTTTTCTTGTATTCTATCTTGTTCGAATACAAACGTTCCGATAATAATCTTCCCAATCATTCCTCTACCAAAAGCTCTTGCGGATGAGGAGCTTTATTCCATCAATCATCGTGATAGAAATTATCTCTTGTATCACGTGTATTTCCTTTCATAACTTTCCAATAATAAGCAGAACACAATGAATGTTTTCACAAAGGTATGCTGCCTGGATGCTTTTATTGTTCAATGAGTGGTTCCCAATTACTGGTTGCCAT
The DNA here is from genome assembly GCA_951799385.1 of Hyppa rectilinea. Taxonomy (NCBI): domain Eukaryota; kingdom Metazoa; phylum Arthropoda; class Insecta; order Lepidoptera; family Noctuidae; genus Hyppa; species Hyppa rectilinea. The sequence goes on along the minus strand of OX637312.1, from coordinate 13,720,483 downwards.
AGAAATACCGATGCGTGAGTTATCTATTGTTGTGAAGTATGCAAAGAATTTTCATTCAGTAGCATTGTTTACCTTGTTTTGTTATACATATACGCTTAGTGTGTTAGTTCAGTGTTTGTTTAGTAGTCTAGTTGATATCCTCTGAAATAAATAGACTATTTGAAACAGTCAAAAATAAAATATGAAATCACATACATAGACAAAAGACCGCTCGTCTCAAAAACTTCTATCACCGTACAGAAATTAAATGTTATGCAAAGATATAATTGTAAAATTGCATTTAATGCTCATAAGTATTCTATTTGATACTAAAAATCTGTGACGCCACATTGTTATATTTCATACAAATTCCGCGTTTTGACAATTCATAAAAAGTAACATTATTGACTACCCTTTCAAATACCCAATTGAAGATATGTGTATGTGTATGTGTGTATTGTAGATTAGTTTTGTCATAACAAAACAAATGAAAAATGTCCCAAAGGAATTGATTGATGAACGCAGTTAAGCGTTTTACTAGTATTGTTTAAAATAAGCTGCCTCTTACGAAATAAATACCTATATAAAGAAGGTCGACCATGGTATTGCCAGAAGCTCAGTTCTTTTTACAAAAGTGTCAATTTTCGAGAAAAAAAACCAAATCTTCTTTCAACCTTCGTCATGACGTCACCACATTCAGATGAGTAGGTAAAACACCTTTCATGTTCAGATCCAATGTGTATTCTATTAAAACAAGAATTTACGGTATGTCTACGAACCGTTCCGTTTAGGGCCTATCCCATATCCGTTTTCTAACAAACTAAAGAATTTGTTTGTTCAATGTTTATAGTTTACAATGTCGGATGAAACGTGATAGCTTTAATTTGAATTCTTGCATCGATTTTATCGTTAAGGGTTTGTAGGCTTCCCGAATTCCTATCAATTGGATGGATCATAGATTAAGAGAGAATTCATTTATTATTAGAAAGGACCTATAGAATACAATCGAATTAATTACTCAAAAAACTTTTTTTTTTTGACCATCTACATAATTAGATACGCCTACGCCTGGTAGGTACTGACATCTACCCGAATTAATTACCGTTACATTATTTGCGTGTCTATTGGAAATAATCTAGAAATAGCAAGAAAAGGTATAATAAATAATATTAATATCATATTTCATTATGAGTATAATACACACCAATACAACATGGCGCTACAATGGTGACATTAATTTATAATGTCACCATTGTAGAGCCACGATGTATAATACTGAATATGAATTTTTTAAAGGCTAAGTAACATATTTCCAGCCCAATAAAAAGTCCGGTTGTTGTAGTAGGTACTAGCAGGTAGAGTACAGTCAAGTACTGAAAATAAGGTACTTTTCAGAAACATTGGTATACACATCGTGCATATTTATTTATTTAAACTTTTCGCACACAATAAAAGGCGGACTTAATGCATTAGGCATTTTCTACCAGTCAACCAAGGGTGGTGCCACACACCGTATCAGTAAGGGGAAGCTCCAGGTAGCCCGTGGAATTCAAATTTTCACCCGTTTTATGCAATAGCAAAGTCAGTGGTAGCAGGTCAGTGCCAGAATGTATATTGATCAAAATATGATTCGCGGCCTATGCAAATACGTTTTTACAGTACTGTAAATCATCAATACAGTGTATCATTAAATCATCAATACAACCTTCTAAGTAAACAAAAGGTGCGGAAAACCTCAAACGGCGCAAGTATAACAACCTTATTGGAAGTTATGAGCTGGGGTTGAAACAGTAGGGCCATGGGGTCCGAGTGCTCATCGAGTATTTCGGGATATCGCCTAGCGGTTGGTCGACTCTACACGTGACCAGAGGGCTTGGCCAAAGAATCAGCATTGCCATCCAACGTGGCAACGCTGACAGTCTTTTTGGCACATTTCCCGCTGACAGCGATGGGTATGATTTTTTGATGCCCTATGAGCTCTTCCCCTTTTTTACCACTTGTACATAATAGATATATTTTTTAGTTTTAGGGAATGATTACTATTTACTTTGTTTTTAATAATAACAAATATAATAAAGTTTATCTCTACTACGGAAACTTTTTAAGTTCATATTAGTATCCTTTGGAATGAGTATTTCATGTCATAGTCGTAAAAACGTTAGAAATTTTGAATTTCGCGGCCTAACCTGGCGCTTTTACCTTAAGCCTGAAACCTGAAACAGATTTTAAGAATCTATTATTAGACAAGCTAATTCAGATCTTTTGTGACTCACATCTCTGAAACGTATTTCGCACGTAATCACCTAATTACACCTGTTGAATGACTGAGAGCGTCCATTGTATTTAGCCAATTAACTAAATGATCGTTTACTTCATTAGCCATCCATCTTTGTTTAGATTATGTTAGTATGTATACAGTATTGTAACTATTCGGTGGTCAGGATTAATATTTATTTATACAGGGTTAAATAAAATAACGTAGCAAAACTGTAGACGATATCGAAATATGAACAAATAAAGAAGAAATAAATTTGAAGAGTTTTTTTTTGAGGTCATCATCAACCGCAGTTAGTGTAGTCACTTGAAATACCAGTTTAGAATACCATTTTTTTTGTATACTTTCAGGCGTGATGGGTATCGGTATTTAAACATGATAGAACAAAAGAAAACAGATTCAAGTATCAACACCAGCAGCGGTCGTTGAATTCATTTTTTTTATAGTGATTAGAAATATCCCTTCATATCATTTCCATGGAAATTCACTAGCTTATTTAATTAGACCCTGCATAGACTATTGGATGCTTAGTAGTCCCTTGCATGGTCTTTATACATATTTATGCGGGTAGCTTCAGACTATTACTATTAAAGGCGCTAGGTTATACCAGGTTTGGACTAAGAATAGATGACCCTATCCATTCCTAAGTTGCCTTAGATCTGAAAACTATTCCATTTGATAACAAGGTAGCAATTTATCTATAATCTCTCATGTATATTTTTCAAAGGTCTCAGCATAATATATGGTTTACAACCATATACAGAGTGAAATTGTATTCCTGGACATTATTATAAGAGGTCATTGTACTCATCATTATGAACAACTCTCACTATGAAAATAAACAAAATCAGCTGTTCCCTACATTTTGACGAGTTAAGCGAGCATAATGTATGGAACAGCTGATTTATTTTCGCGATTTCAGATTTGATCCAAGTTCCTTCTTTAGCCCATTACGTTCCGGAGCAGCGGTACCGCTTTCGGACAATCCCGCTGAATCTTAATAAGGCTTCGATTAAGAATAGAAAACATAAGAAATCTCCAGGTTTTGTCAAATTGTAAAAAAGTGCGTGATTAGGACGAATAGCTAGGTGTCGATTTGATATTTTTTGACAAATATCAAATCGATACCTCTAATAAACTCAAGTAAAGTCAACAGTCGAAAATAAAAATATCTTGAAATTCGCTGTAGAATATCCACGTACAAGTTATCCATCAAATGTCCACACCAATACCGGCGTAGGTCTGAGCATCACGTATTTCTCTAAATCGGTAAATAGGTCGGCACTACTTCTTTCTAAGACTTTGACTGATCGAGTGGCCAAAAGTTGTTGCTCTAGGTTTAAAATGTTTTAAGTGTACTTTGGCGTCGTGTGGGGTAAAAAGTGGAAGGAAACCTGGTAAGTATGTAACCTATACTTAGTATTCATATAGGGCTTTATCATATTGGCAATTTACGCGCGTTTCCAGTCTTCTTCTTCTTTTCGTGTGGTTAGTGACTAACCTGGAGTTTTTATGCTACCCATGGGCCTCTGACTTAGCTTCACGTGCTGTTGAGAAATATCTCTCTGACATGCTGGTTTCCTCACGATATTTTCCTTCACCGATTTTATGCACGTGATAATTATACAATACTAGCTTCCGCCCGCGGCTTCGCCCGCAAAATATGTCGACAAATTATACACATAAACCTTCCTCTTGAATCACTCTATCTATTAAAAAAAACGCATCAAAATCCGTTGCGTAGTTTTAAAGATTTAAGCATACATAGGGATAAAGGGACAGAGAAAGTGGCTTTGTTTTATACTACGTAGTGATACACATGAATCCGAAAAATCAAAGGTGGCTTGGGTAGGGGTAGACTACTACCTCATAAAGCAGTATTATTTTAACATTACTTCACAGTGGGAAAGATATGTAATTATACGTCCTGTATAGCTCTGTCTCATCCTCACACTATAGTCTCTGGCCACACAGAGGCGAATTGCGGGACGCAAAGGCGCGTCGAATGTTTCATAGAGTAGGAAGACACAAGTCTATGTGCGTATCACAATACAAGTTAGTTGACACAATCGACTATCTAGACCGGCGGCGTCAAGATAATGAACTAAGTCGTAAAAAATAAATAACTGCAACTCGGATACACTGCAATTTATTTCGTTAACCTTACATCTTTACAACCACTAGTTTTTATGAAGATTGTATTATTTAGTTCTTAGGAAGTCCGCATAAACAAGATTGCTACCTCCCTGAACCATAAAAAAGGCCAAGAGGTAAAAAGTAACAAGGCGTTTTAATTATTTTTTTGAGAGCATTGAAATGATTACGGTATAATTGTTTCTTCTGTTGTGAAAAAACGTTTCAATTTACCTGAAACTGCTGCAAAAGCGTTCGAAATAAACGTTCTTTGAGATACTAGGTATTAATGCTGGTTGGTTATTTTGAGTGCTCTTATTAATACTCGAAAAGTTTACGCACCAGAGGGCATAGACAAGTGGCAATCGTTCAAAGCGTTTAGTATTTCTGCAACGACTATTAGCATGATTGATATTTAGCTTTTCGGTAGCTTATAGCAATCTAGACAAGTGACATCCACTAACCCGCACTGGGCTCTTGTAGCGGATTATGGCCCACTTCCTCTCAAGTAGGCCTGTGTCCCAGCAATGGGAACGTTATAGGCTGATTATGATATCAGCTATTTAATTATTGACTTTTCAACTATTTTTATTACTTACTTAAGGTCAATATTATCTTTGACGGTTGTTACGGGTAGTCAGAAGCCCGAAAATCTGACAGCCAGTCTTACCAAGGGGTATCGTATTGCCCAGTTACTGGGTTGTGGAGGTCAGATAGGCAGTCGCCCCATGTAAAATACTGGTATTCAGATGCTTCCGGTTAGACTGGAAGCCCACCCTAACATAGTTGGGAAAAGGCTAGGCAAGGCATGTTTTTGTGGTTGATAACTTTGGCGAGAACACTTCATTGAAACTATTAATTTCTTTATTTTCAAACCAACCAACCAAGAACTAACTCAAGTCAATTAGAAGCAAACAATTAACAAATGCTATATTTACTCATGAATGCAATGTTAACTCGAATGAATGAATGATTCACTCGCTCGCACGTGGGTGCAAGTTAAACAAAACAGCGGCGAGTAGTCGTGAGCTGAATGATTTATTATTATTGAGTGTGAACGAATGGAAATTACTACGTATGAAATGATCATGGAGTTCCGTTTTTTTTAAATTTATTGCGTGCAATGCTAGTTAGATATTGAATTATAGCTGATGATTTGTGTGGTTTGGTGTGGTTGCCATTCATTCTGATGCAACGTTAGTAATGTAATTGAGCGAGCAAAGTGTGTTGGATTTAGAAATGTGTTGTGTTTGTAATAAGTTTTTAATTGCTTTGTGTAACAGCACATCCTTTATTATTGCGGCTATGTTATTCAATTTAAGAACGAGTAACTTTTTGTTAAATAATTAAAGATAGGTGTCTGATGCCACAGCGCGCCGCCACTCTAGTAAAACAACTTTTATGGTATCCTTTCACCAAAATCGCGTCTCACCATCGCGTTGCGTCTGTCGGCGGGACCCTTAAATATAAGATAACGATGAAATCAGGCGATAACTGTTCGTGCCTACATGCATTATTTGGGAATAAAAATAAAACAGGGTCTCTAAGTTAGTCTTGAAATATATTCGCTCCGTCATTCACACACTGCGTATAATAAATCCAGCACATAATGTCAACATTTACAATACTGAGCCGAAGTTCAAAGATTACAATGTTGTCTTTTGAAATTAACACAGCAGCGGAGGGATGTAACTAGAGATCGGATATTCGGGTGCATATATACCAAAAGTTATTTTTTTACGCTTTCATAAGGAAGCTTCTTGCTCGCTTCTTGAAGTATTTCTTTAGAAAAATTATCCCGGTATACTTACCAGGAATTCCGGGAAGGCATAACTAATTGGATGCATAATATGGAAACGACTTGTTAAAATGATTTAATTTACTAAAACTCGGGATCCCGAAACTACTTAACTATTTGGATGCATATTTTTTTTAGCTATATTTTCGCTGTGTGGACGAAAGAAACCAAAATAACCAAATTTCACTAAGCTCAATCATTTTTAATACCCCTTTTTTAATAGGTAACCAATACCTAGGTTTCAATTTGAATTATCCTTAATGTAATTTTTATACTTATCCTAACGTTGTTTAGTAATTATTTACTTTGCAACATAAAGTAGGTCAGAAAAAGACACGAAATTATGTATCGATTCCAGAATCGCAGGATTTATTCGATACAAAAGTGCATTCTACAATAGCCAACACCTCAGACTCTAGGTAAATATGTATCCGATTATACGATCAGTAGTTATAACGTTTGCGGTCCCGATCCTTTTGATCAAAGACCGAACTTCACTTGGTCTTCAGTAGCAAAATTATTCAAAAGCTTGCGTTGTAGTCGTTGTACCAAGTGTCATGTTTACCGACCGTAATTTATCTACAACGTACAAGTGTTGGGGTATCTATCTTATTTTCGTTGAAAGTTGTTTGTTCTGGGACTGAACCTTCATCAGCTATTCTTGTTTGAAACTACTGAAGATTACTGAGAGCTTGCAAACTGTTGCGTTTGCTAATAAACGTGGGAGGTACAGAGGTCAACACATCAAGTTACCCCAATCTCTCAAATTTCTTTGATCGTTTTTCAACTCAATTACAAAAAAAATAAAGTTCTTTTTCAATTGGAAAAATTTGACAGTTAGGGATAGCTTGATGTGCTGGCGTATGTATATGGTATACGTGTGGTGATTGATATATTATACTGCGACTCAGTGATTTTTGCTAAGATTTCGTTGCGAGGTGTTGCAAGGAACAACACTTAAAACTATGACGTGCCATTTGAGCAAAAAGACTTTTTACTGTTTCCTTAAATAGCACGTATTTCGTCGTGTTGCCTCTTTGGTCTAGTGGCCTAAGCGCTATTACTGAGCATGAGGTTTTGAATTCGACTCGATGTCCTAGGTCCTAGGTCTGGATTCGTGCCCGGCATAATCGGGGGAGTCTACATGGGACTAACTAGCTAAATGTGGGAAAAAATCTCAGAAAACACAAAAATACAAGCCACCCGTACTAATAAACTATTACATCAGGTGAATAGTTACACACTGATTTCTTTCTTTCAATCGTCAGAAATTTGACTTTAAAAGCAAATGTGGGTGTACGTACTATGTATTACTCCTCTGCCTAACCCACCGGGGAGACAAGGCGTAAAGTTATGACATGTTATGTAAGAACTTTTAACACTTTAAACTACGTGCATTCATTTTAGCAAAAATCTTCTTAGGTACCTATTTTAAACTTGGGTTTTATGATAGCTGGTTGATTTTAATTAGACATGTAGGGGTTTATTTATAAACGCTGCTTAAAGTTAAAAGGCCTTTAAACGTCAAAAAGATATGATCAATCATCCGCTTATTTACACATTACTTGCTTGAACACACTTCTTTAATTATTTAAAAATCGGTGAAGGAAAACCTCGTGAGGAAACCAGCATGTCTGAGAGATATTTCTCAACAGCATGTGAAGCTAAGTCAGAGCCCTAGGGGCAGCATAAAAACTCTGACACCAGGTTAGTCACTTACCACACGAAAAGAAAGAAGATGTGAGAACTTGTTACACTTTAAACTACGTGCATACATTTTAGCAAAAATACTTCTTCTTGTTTTCGGAAATAAGGTCGGTACTGTTAAGGTCGGGGATCTTCATTAAGGGGGCTCAGTGGTTGAGCTTGTGTTATGTGTGTGAAGTAGATTTGCTATGCTATCAATCCAAACACACAGTCCACGACTGTTAAAATATATTTGCTTACAACAAATACATCTGTCGAGCCCCGCGGCTAATGACAGACTTCATTTTCTTTTATAAAAACCTATCAAACTATTCATATTTCAAAGGTTCGAATGCTGTCAGATATTTATTTTACCAGCCATGTTCAACATAAGGTTTCACTTAGGCTCTACAGTACCTATTTTAAACTTGTAACATTTGCAAAAGGTCACAAATTATGTACTTTAAACTGTTTCCCCTTCTAACACATTTAGCGACCATTCCACGTGTCGTTCAAAATAATTAATCGGCACAATTATGTAAATCACTGAAAATAATCCGCGTTATACTCCGCATTATACCGTTTTATCCGGAGTTCTCGTAAACATTTACGTGAAACCAGGATCGTAAAATACGAAAAATAATCTAGAATAGGAATAATTGTTTCTAATTATTCATGAAATTACACCTATCTGGTCCTATGTGGGCAGTCAACTTAATCACTGGAGTCAAAGGACCTATAAAATGCTAATTGTTTGCAATAAAAAGCAATGTTTGGTCCCACCTCCGGGACCAAACACAACTCGTCGCAACGGTGGGAGTCTTGTGTGTAAGAGCTCTTCTTGGTGTCCGTGTGACAGTGTCTGAATATTCATGTTTATTACGAAATTTAATTAAAGGACACTGTTTTAAGTGATACTGTGAATATTGGACTATTTACTGAAACTGTTAAGTGGGTATTAGAAAATAGAAATGGTTGGAATGGTCTCGGTTTTTGTACAATGAATACAATAACTTTTATGAAAAATACATTTTAGTACCTGTGTAGAAGAATGGAGCTCGTAGCTAAGTAATAACAGCCGTACGGATCAATTCATCAGGTTAAGCTACGCTTGCCGGGGTTGGTCCGTGGATGGGTGACCATCTTTACATATTCAGACTCTTACTCCGGTAGTACGTCCCTTGGGATGATTTCCGACATCTACGCGGATAAGTATATTGTATAGTAACATACTTCAAAATTATTCAAATTGTGATTGCTTCTTAAGTTCTAAAAATTTGTCTACACATTGAAAAAAAAATTATAACTGACATGTTTGGATACTATTGATATCGTTGCCTTACTTTACGAATATCTTTTACCTAACATAATAATATCATATTGTATTGTAACTTTCATGTTTAGATTTTTCATTAGGTACCTACCTACTTATAAATCCTACAATCATCTGAAACCTATAATAAGATTTTCAAGAATCATAAAAAATATGTCGAAAATCCAGATATAAATGGCAAATTCAATTGTTTCAATCAAGCGATAATAAAACCGAACATTTCAATTGGATCTTTCGAAAAAGATCTGTAATGCGGAGTCAACAAATAAGTCGAGCAATGATCCACCGTATTGGCTGTTCTACAGACATTTATTTCCTACATTTTCACAATCGCTGACCCATCTTTTGTAGGGAAACGTCGCGTGTCGACATCCTTATCCTATTTTAATGATCCGAATATTTCATGGTTCCGTGCGCTCCTATATAAATCTTTGAATTGCCGAAATAGTTCGGTCCTCTATCCGTCAGTATTGACGAAGAATCTGACATACAATAATGAGAATTCAGTCTAGACGGAATTCAACTATTTATAATATTACGAAGATATAAATACTTATTCTAGATAGATATCTCGAATTCTTGGCTCGTTTAGTAGGAACAAGAAATCTTTATAAATGCATACTAGCTTCTTCCCGCGAGTTCATCCGCGTGAAATTTCTCTTTTGACTCGGCAATACTGTAGCTTCCTATGAATGAAATAATTTTTGAAATCGGATCTGTAGTTCCGAAGATTACCCCTTGCATATATACTCACTTATATTTTCTCCTCTCTTTAAGGTGGATGTACCGCCCCTCCGTCCATACATTTTTGAATACATTTATACACTAAACACAGACACTCTTTCATTAAAACTAATCATTTTATCACTTCTCTACAATGAAATGTGTCCGCGATCGACCTTTTTAATCAATAACTTACATTATTTACTTAGAAAAACAACAGTGAAATACCGGCAAAATTTGACACTTCTACAGTAGTGTGCGTGACTTTTGACAAGCAAACGAAAGGCGATGTTTAAACATTGACGCGCTAGATGTCGTGCGCGTTCGCGTTCGTTATCTTATAATTCTAATAAATCAAAGTTCTAACTGCAATAATTGAGTAATTTCATTTCCAATCGTTCAAAAAAAAATAACAATAAAATAAAATAAAACTAATGACCTTAGAAATCTATGTTTTTTTTTTGTAAACCATTTTATTACTCATTATTGTTGTGTGGCAACTCGTAGCGTGGTCGTAGGTCTGTCTGTTTTGTATACGTAAGTACCTACCTAATTTTATAGAGGTATTGACCTTGAGATGAGACCTTGGTATTGTAGGTAGGTACTTTTACTTCGGCTCGATATAAAATTACATTCTTGATTTTATTGTTACGAGCTATGATTTGCGCGCGGAATGTCTTGTGTTGTGAATTTATTTTTGTATGCTGTGCATTTTAATTGATTCAAATTTCAATATTTCTCTAGTATGCATTTGAGACTATATTGTAATTTATGTAGGTTTGTCATAGGTATAGTAATTAATTATTCTAATAACGCAATATTTTCGGTGGGATTAAAAACAACAAACTGGCCCGTGATTTTCCTGAAATATCACCACATTGTTAATCACATCAATCATACACACGTATGACGAAAGTGATTAGTATTGTGGCTAACATTGACTCATCAGTTCATCACTGAAACCAGTAATAAATCAGTGTATCATATTTTAATGTGTTTGAATATTTTTTAAACAACGATAAGTATATACAATTATTATAAATCGGTAAACTACCAAAGTAGTCACAAAATTAAACTTGCAAACATTGGCAAAATATGCTTTTCCGAATTTTCAGACAGACACACAATATTATTAGTTTGTTTTATCAAAGTAGATGTCTACTCCGTGCACCGCGCGCGCGACGCGGTGCGTTCAGAAACAAACATAGTTCAGTTACTTACAATCCTTTTTTTGTTCCGTAATTTATAGTTTAAAAATAAATCGCTTAATCTAATACGATTTTTTTTTATTCGTCGGCCAGTTCTACCAGGTGTATAAAGATAACATTGAAATATAAAGATAAGTAAATTTTAGTGTTATATTTTATTTTTCTAGATTTTATTTCAGAACGCAACTCAATCAAATAAAAGATTGATTTGATAGATCTAAGATTCTGACTATCTTTCATAGAATCTGCACCACTTGCGATCTTTCATCAATAAATGGTTGTGACTTACTATATATATTTTATTCAAATACTGAGTGTCTATAAAAGGAACTTATTCTTTCGTTTTTCATTTGTTTTTCTATATTTCTGTTTTAGATTACGTCTACAATGTCTGTTCGAACAAGCAAGGCGTCGTACAGACAACACGATTATTAATGAGACAACAAATGTGGCAGAAAACTTTATGAGCATAATAAACAAATTCAACTGTGGAAAACGAATAAGTTTAGGAAAAGGGGGTTCTTACCAGCGGCGTGTTCATGTGGCAGGTAAATATACAGTAATACAGTCAGAAATTATTAAAACCAGTAAGAAATTCTTTGATTGTGGCTATGGAATATCATCATTCTCCAGCCCTTATTTATTCCAATTTATATGCAATAATGCAACATTTCTTTTTTGAAATATAACATTTAAATATGTTTTCAGGCCTATCACTTGCTAAGGGACACAAATGGCATGAAACTGCATGGAAAAAGCAGACCACACAGAGCCCAGGGACACATTTTAAAAAGTACATAAAACGGAAGGAACAGAGCAGAATACGACAGCAATCTTTGACACGCAAACGATTATTTGCTCCAAGAGAGAAATCCCAACCGGATAAGCACTATGGACCCGAAGCTTGTGATCCTATTGATATTGACGAAGCACAGTTGAAAATACAGTGTGAAGAACGGCTAACAGAATTCCAAAAGTCACCAGAAGACATTGCTTTGATTGAAATCTCCACTGTAGGACAGCATGATAATGATTTATATAATACTCATAGGAGTGACCGTTTGACTGCTAGTCAATTTGGAATGGTGAGTTGTGTGGTGTGATAATGATGTTAGCAGATATGTATATAAACATACATTTCTGGTAATATATCTATAAAGAAAATTAAGATTTCTAAAGTAAACCATAACATGCATTTAGTTTATCTGGACTTTTTCTGTTCACAGGTTTGCAAACGTCGTATCACCACGCCATGCCACAATCATGTAAAAGATATTCTGTATAAAAAGAATATTTGCACGAAAGATATGTTATATGGGCAGCAATATGAGAATGTAGCAAAAAGCATGTTCATGCAACAATATAATAAAATTGTCAGACCTTCAGGTCTTTTTATTGATGCAGAATTTGGATTTTTAGCAGGCAGTCCAGATGGTAAGTTTTTCTTTATCAAACTTCAATTTAATCTTCGTGTTTAGCAAAGTTGGCCAAACATAATAACTATGTATGTAGTTATAATTGCGAGAAAAAAACAGTACTGGAGACTTGCATTTCTTCTATCAAATTTCATGAAGAGCTTCATCTCAGTGTTTTATATTTTATGGCAATTTGTTACAGGTATAATTGAAAATGAGAGAGCTGTTGTTGAGATCAAGTGCTTTCCATCATTAGCTAGGACAGATCAAAGCCTAGAAGCAGCTGCGCTAGAAAAGAAGAACTTTCCTCTAAAACTGGAAAATAATGTTTTAGTCATGAATAAAAAGCATGATTATTACCATCAAGTAAATTAAAATTCTATTACATGACACATTAAAATTCTAAACAAGACACTGTAATAGGTATAATGTGAACAATGTGAACATTTCTTACTATATTCAAATTTTATTTCAGGTCCAAGGGCAAATGCGTGTCAGCAAAATGGATAAGTGCTACTTCATATGTTTTATTTCAGTCACAAAACCTTTGACTGTAATAGAAGTTTGTCGAGATAACGAATTTATCAGTAATATGATACCCAAATTATCAGAATTTTTTAAAAACTGTGTTGTGCCTGAAATAATATTGAGACGTGTTCAAAAAAATGCGAAATGTATAGATTTGAATGGTATGTACACAACACTTACTGTTTTATTCACTTCATAAATACCATCAATATGTTCCCACTGCTGGGACACACAGGCCTCCTTTACGTGAAAACATCTCAATAAAATATATTATATTTAGATATAATAAATTATATTGTTATTCCAGTGAAAAATGCTCCTGCAACATCAATTGAAAATTCAAGCAAAGAATAGAAGTCGATTTTTATTTTAGAGCAACTTTGGAGATTGACGGTACTAACATTTTGAAGTGAATGGCAAACAATATTTGTCAAAAAGTAACAAATATACTTAGTATGTTTTCTTTGCAGCACCAGTGTGGCAGTGGTTTCAAGGCAGAGAGTGCCGTGGAGGTACCGTCAAGCTTTGGAGATTGATGGTACTACCATTTTGAAGTGAATGCCAAACAGTATTTGTCAAAAAGTAACAAATATACTTAGTATGTTTTCTTTCCAGCACCAGTGTGGCAGTGGTTTCAAGGCAGAGAGTGCCGTGGAGGTACCGTCAAGCTTTGGAGATTGATGGTACTACCATTTTGAAGTGAATGCCAAACAGTATTTGTCAAAAAGTAACAAATATATTTAGTATGTTTTCTTTGCAGCACCAGTGTAGCAGTGGTTTCAAGACAGGAAGTTTCAAGGCAGAGGGTGAAATCAACAAGTCAAATGATTTTTGTTCTAATTGTATTTTGGTAGTAGTTTGTTTAGAATCTACATAACCACTGTATATTTCTTTTTATTTTGTATTTACTGTAAAATCAGAAGGTGAAATAATACTTCATTAGGCATACATGCTTACCTATGTTTTACTAAAAGCTTTTGAGTGCGTCGAAATCGGAAATATGTTTTTCACCTTCCTGGTTATTATCATTATCATATAATAAAGTGTTTTAGATTTGTTGTTGTATCTCGTTTATGAATTATTCTTACGTGTTGGTTATGAAATGTTTAAAATAATATTGAAATAATTGTTACTGTTACAAATCATTAGTGTTATTAGTTTTGAGTGAATAGGCATGGATCAGCATATTATATGCCACTTCAAATACATGTTTTGATAAAAAAACAATAGTGTAATGTAATAAAATAAAACTGCGTTTTATTGTAATCAATTTTGACATTATTTATTTCCCAAAATTATTGATCAATAAAATAGTTTACGCCAACAAATATAACTTTTATTTTTATAACAATCGTTCCTAACATAAAACGTAGCAGGTGGCGTTTTGAAGTTCTGTCTACCCATACAGAAAAATGGAAAACTTGTTTTTTACATTCACGCCATCTAGTGTTCAATTTTAGTAAACATTTTTGTATACGTCTGTGTGTGTAAACGACCCTGTATGCAATGGCAGATGTTAAAATACATCTATTTACCGAATTGGGTGGATTTTAAGGCAATGATATGACATATTTCAATAAATTATAATATTTAGTAACCGCGAACACTACTCCTACGACATAATAGTTTTCCAATTACGCAAAAACTCAAATAAACTAGAAATGTAGCCTTCAGCGCCATCTAGCGGGACATTGGCTGGGAACAGCCCGTACCAATCGCCTTAAGTATAAATATCGAAATCGAGATCTCCTCGACACGTCCTCAATTGTTATTACGCATACCATCGAGTCACAATCGGAATATTATAATCCCGAAAATTTTGAATATTAGAATATTTGTACTATTCAGTCACTGACGTCAGAAGGCATTCTGCATAATTATATTCAGCTGGATATTGATAGACTGGAAGGTGACCTCAACGTGTAAAAGAGTTATTAAATTACAGACATTTTGTTGTTTCAGGTATACCTGTAATAATAGGCAGCGGTGACCACTGTTCATGAGGTAAGCTGCCTAAAATCAGCCTGTCTCACTTCCATACAAGCGGCGCAAAATCCCCGAGATATTTACCTACTATTCTGGAAAACAAGCTAATTTCAACCTTTTGCATTGCGTATAGCGTTTATAGTACAATAACTATCTGCCGTCTCGCTTCAATCTGCTAGGGCTGTCAGAGGTACCTTACGGTATTAACAGTTTATTTTTGTTTCGCGGATGCGTGCGCTACGTGTGCGACGAGTCGAGCGAGTGCCAGCCTATTGAGACTAGTCCGGTGACCGGCCGCTTGCGTTTATCATACCTAAACTCGGGAGTGAAATTTCTGTACCGTAAGGTACTAATTATATATTCTGTGCTAAAAGTTTCTCACGAAGTGAGCAGTGGTATAAAGGAAATTTATTGAAAAATACTACGGAACCCACCGACAACACAACTCTCTGGTGCCTACTTTTTGTACTGTAAACTCAACGAGATAGGTAGTTGAATGAAACAAAGGAAACGGTAACTTACTACGCTCACTTTATGCGTTATGGAGACATGCCAACGAGTATGCACGAAGAATCTTTATACTTCTCTTTTAAGGAAATAACTGAAAAGTTTGTTTGGAATAGTATGATGACTATAATTTTGCCCAATGCTTTGAGAAAGGCCTCCTTTTTCTGCGAGAGAGAGTGGGCCTTAATACACTATGCGGGGCAAGTGTGGGTTTGTAGATGTTATTAATATCTTTGAATTTTTGGTTCTAGGGCATACAGGTTTCCTCACAATGTTTTCCTTCAACGTTTTGAGAACAGTGGTAATTTACACAATGGCAACTAGCTTCTTCTTTCTGACTGACCGACCCCTTGACAATTCAAAAGTGTCTGTAATTGGTTTATTTGAAACTAGCTTCTGCCCGCGACTTCGTCCGCGGAAAATTGCGATATACTATAACTGTTTAGGCAGCGCATGCAAATAATTCTGTTTTCGGAGGTATTTCTCTCCGACTTGCTAGACAAAAATTGCGATAGCTCGGCTAATATGTATGATATAAATATAATTTAGCCTATAGCACTCAGGAATAACGTAGCTTTCAATCAGTGAAAAAAATTTTGAAATTGGATCATTATTTCCGGAGATTACCCCCTACATACAAACTAACAAATTTTACCTCTTTATAATATTAGTATAGATCAGAATGTGACTTTAACACTGTTTCTACGTGATAAAGTTTGTCTTTTGTTTTTGTTTACGAATATGAGGCGCCATGCATCGGACACCACGGGCAACCACGTTACGAGCAACAGCGACGCGGAACCACGCGCGGCGGGGGCCACCGGGCCCTCCCCCCTCATCTTTTTGACTAAACCCGCGACCGGTCTGCTACCATCCCCCCGACCCTTGCTCGAGCCAGCCCGCGTTGCCGCTGAGCCAGTAGCTGTAAATACCCCCGAACCAGCTGTCCCTTGCTGTCCCCCCCCAGCGACGCCCTAAGCCGAGGTCCGAACCCCGCAGGGGGTGCCCTTAGCGTGTAGTCGCTTAGTTTTGTAAGTTAGGTTTAGTTTTTATTAAGCCCTGGCTGGAGGCTACAATTCTTTTGTGGCAGCCACAGGCAAGCCCGGTTAAGCAGTAGACAACCCTTTGGTTGAACTGCGAGATGCCAATTAAAAAAAAAAAAGACCGGGCTGCTACCTTTTTCGAGAACCATTGTACCTAATTTTTATCATCATTAAGTCTCAGTTCATCGTCATCAAGTCTTTCCATCCAAGCTAACATCCTCATCACAACGGCTGACCACCTTTCTGCAAACAGTTTTGTTAGAAGCCTTCGTAGCACAGCTTTTCTATAACTTGTTGGGATATTCTCTTTTCGAAAATCAACGTAGTAGACGTGTTTGCCTTGTATGTACGCCATAGCCAAAGCCATAGGGCAAATTCGCCTTTTTTGACGCGCACTGTATTTTCAGCGCACTGCTGAGCGCCCAGAATCGAAAATCCAACGGTGTACTTTGCTTGTATTGACGCGCTGGGATGCATTATGTTGGATTTTCAATCTTAAGCTCAACAGGTGAGAATTGAAAACCCAGTGCGCGATACAAAAAAAAGTTACGTCAAAAAATCTGTCGTGGGTATGCGAGGGCTTAAAGACCAAGAAAACCGTTCAATCAATGGATTACTCATATTTGCTTGGTCTTATCTATACTTAATATAAAGAAGCAAGATTTGTAGGTATGTATGTTTGTAACGAATAAACTCAAATCTACCTAACGGATCGGGATGAAACTTGGCACAAAGATAGATTATAGTCTGGAATAGTATTAATACTTTTTATCCCGGAAAAATGTACGGTTCTCGTGGGATAATTTCCTACATACACGCGGGTGCAGCCGCTGGCAAAAGCTACTATATTATATATGGGAAATTATATGTGCGGCACCAAAAGTTTTCTTTAGCACCTGCAACCTAGCGTCTTTTTTTATATGTGGGCGACGAGTTAATAGAACAGCTTCAATTATATTAATTCATCATCTTTACTATTCCAACAGAATATCAAAAAACCAGCGTCAATTTACGAGCGTAAATTAATATGACTCCGAGCTACCGATAAATATATTTACTTCTGATTTGATAACTCAGCGACTAATGTTGTAAGTGAGCTACTTTATATATTTTAGAGATTCAACATCTGTCTGCTAATAAAATCAAATTCCAGCCTCAAAATTATCAATCAAAGTTTTTCATTCAACAACGAAATTAATAAATCATATTCTTTTTTCGTGAAAGTTTGCAACACAAGAAGTTAGGTTAGGTTAGAGTATGACAAACAACGCACGAGCCGAGCGAGCGAAGCGAGCGTGCCGCGGCAGCGGCCGGCGATGTGCCAGAAGCGAATCGCTTTTGTAAAAAGAAACAGTTAAGTTAGGTTGGGTTAGGTTAGAGTTTGCGGAAGAATTCTTTTTGATTCCCGCGACCCCCGGCGAAGGTGTGAGAGGGAACACCCGGGGTGGTTTTTAGTCAGTAAGAGTCTGACAGACCCCTCCGCCCTCCCCGGGGCGGGGGACATCCATGAGGATTTTCCCCCCGGATCAAAAAAAAAAAAAAAAAAAAGGGTTAGTTTAGAGTATGACAAACAACGCACGAGCCGAGCGAGCGAAGCGAGCGTGCCGCGGCAGCGGCCGGCGATGTGCCAGAAGCGAATCGCTTTTGTAAAAGGAAACAGTTAGGTTAGGCCATATTAAAGATAAAGTAAAAAAAATAATAATTACAATAACTAATTACAAAAAATTCTGCTAAATGAAAGTTGGCATTTTAAAAAGGGTGCTAATTAAGGCAGCTTCTTTAAAATGTCATTCTCGTCTGCAAATATATTTAGTTCAAACAAACACAGAGTTGCAGATGTTTGTTTATGATAACAATATTTTTTGTATGTTCATTTGGGTAGGTATAATAGTCAATTACTTATGGTAACATTATAAATAGATAGGCGAATACATGAAATTATAGGCTTCATTGACCATTATTTGATGACAATAATAAGAAAATTTTATGTTCAAATATAGTAGATTCACTCATCAATTACTTATGCTAAAGTATAAAAATAAAGGTGACTCTATGGAATTAGAGTACGTTGATATTATTTTATAGATGAAGTTGATACACTTATTAGAAGCTGGCAATGAGTAGACATATCACAAATTTAGTTGCTTAAGAATTATCACGATGTTGCGTCATATTAACAGTAGCTTGTTTTACAATATATGGTCGCTTATAAACCATTTATTAGACGCTAAAAGTTCGTCGCTGACCTATTAATTCATTAGACAACTAAATATATTTGCAGACGAGAATGACATTTTAAAGAAGCTGCCTTAATTAGCACCCATTATATATTATTAAAGTAGGAAATAATATTAAAACTATTAAATTGTTATTTTTTGCCATTTCAAGTCATAAACGAAGGGATTAAGAAACGCAATGAATATTAACGAAATTAAGATGCTATCAAGAAATATTGGCACCCAAGCTTTTTTAGATCTTTTACCGTTTCCAATTACAGCCACTCAAGTTCAACGCCTTAATTCGAATTTGGCAATTAAAAAAGTGTAATTTCGTCTCCTATACAATGGAAAAAATAATTACCTTCTACAGTACGAAGATTGCATTGAATGTTCAGGATAAAAAATGGTCTTTTGAATCTCTCGATAAGTGATTTAGATCCTATCGGGGTTCGGGAGGTGGTCTGACCTTTGCCGGCGGCAATATCGATACCGAATAATAGAATCATGAACTTGATTTTATCGGTTAATCAACTCGGCGGAAGCATGCGGTAAATCCCTAGGGTATCGTAAATTGTATAGGTATAAGTATAGTCACTTTTCAATAAACAATTAACCGTAAAGTGTTCACAAAAGATTGGAGTTCTAACCTTTTGAACGCCAGAGCATTTAAAACGCATTTATTTCTTGTTATCATGAATTTCTCAATATCCATAATGTCTTTTAATTCGTTTCATGTCATTAAATACGTACGAGAGCTTAAATTTTTAAGATATCTAAATAACACTCACAAAATTAATGATTTAATTGTTTATTTCGTGTTAGTGTTGTTGCCATTGTCACATATTTGTGTCGTTGGCGTACAGGGCATGGTATTGCTTGTCACGTGATCAAAAGGTTAAGATTATAGGAGACACCAAAAAAGGCCGTCTTAGGATTTCAATTAAACGTTTAATTATTCTTTTCTTTTTCATATATTGGAAGATGTGTTTTACTAATATTACGTGAGGCGTGTGGTCTCACTCAGGGTTTAAATAATTGTACAGTCAGTATGAGAAAGTAAGGATTCCAGTCCGGTGGTAAGGGTTCAGATCATAGTAAAGAATAATGTTTAATGATTTATAATTTAGAATGAGAAAGACTAGTGCTGAAGTAGGATCGATTTCTTATTTTACAACACTAACTTCAAGTATTCCCAAATAAAAAGGTCCTACATATCCCAATTTTTTGAACGAATAAAATTTGAGTGTGTTCTAAAGTGTCAATAGGGTAGTATCATTACGTTCGGCCCGAGAATTCAAATCCCTACCGTTTTCAATTGTATGCTAGGTATTATAATATTATATTACCTAGGCACATTCCGTAGCACTTCAACCAGAAAAAGGTAGGATTCACCGTGATGAAAACTACGAACTCAAAAGTATGACCCGAAAACTCTCAGACAGAACCACAAATGAGACATCCACTTTACGGTAATAATATGTCAATCTCAATAACTTTCCATTTGGATTCAAAGCAATTTCTTCTCACAACCGCTATCAGGTTTATCATTAAAATATCGGATTACCACTCGGTATTTTCTAATAACGTGTCAGAAGACGACACTCAACGATTACTCTCTTTTGATAAGTGAGGATGATATTACAGACAATAAATTTGTACCGTCCAAATAAATAGTGGCCATAAAACACTTTATAGGTACAGTAAATAAAGCCAGTTTATTGGGACTAGTATTGGATCGGAGGAAGAATCGAATTGATGAGGAGAAACGACAGCTTTGATGTATAGTGTTTCAAAAGTAACTGATGAAAATGTAAACAAATGGATCAGAAACGTACCAGGGAGCCTGGACTAAGTCACATTGTCATAACCTATAACGAAGTTAGATAGATCAGAAATGTATGGAATTGGCATAAGTTTTCGAAATATCACGTGATCAATCGTTTTCGATCGCTAAATG
The DNA here is from genome assembly GCA_951799385.1 of Hyppa rectilinea. Classification (NCBI taxonomy): domain Eukaryota; kingdom Metazoa; phylum Arthropoda; class Insecta; order Lepidoptera; family Noctuidae; genus Hyppa; species Hyppa rectilinea. Next base: position 13,699,693 of record OX637312.1, on the reverse strand, counting down.
TGAAATTGTGTAACGATACTTGATTAATATTCCCATACAAATGCGTTGACAAGTGGCGTTCTTGACAATCCGAATCGCTGAAATAACGAATTGTTCGATCAACAATTTTCGATATCGAATCGACACGGAGCTATTGACACTTGTCTAGGTGTGTGGATGCTAATTTCGTTAATTGGCGAGAAACTCGAAATATCTCAAAAAGGCTTAGCGTAATTTCGTGTTTGTAGCAAACTCTCAGAAACTCAGAATTGCATTTTTTTTTCTTTGTCGCAGTTCTTGCTAGTGACCAATTTGTATCTATTGGTATTGGGTTTTAAATATTTTAAGTTTGAACCTTCTTTATACAAACAAATTAATATGTTGCTACTTAATTCCCTTTAGTGAGTGATTGCGAAGAATTTGACTTGAACAGGGTTTGTCTATATTTTCATCACAAACTTTTAGAACAGACCGTACTAAAATACCTCTTAGGAATCGCAATCTCCACGCGCGCCTCAAAGAGATGTCAGCATATGAAGGGGCCCCTCAGGGCCAAGCCTGCCGGGTAAGCGGGATTGTCCGAAAGGGTTACCGCTACCCCGGTACATAAAGGGCTACGGAAGGAACATGGATGGGTTTTAGTCAGTAAGAGTCTGACACTCCCTTCCGCTCCACCCAGAACGGGAGCAGTCATTGGATGATTTCCCAGCATTAAAAAAAAAAAAAAAAGGAATCGCAATCTAGGGATTAGAACATGAGAGATAAGACGCTAATGCTTGTGTTCGGCTACAAGAAAAGTTTTAATAAAATATAAATATTTAATGAGTCAGGGGGCCAACCACCACCCCTTATAGCAGTATTATTTTATTACTCCTTTTCTTTGTTTACGTTCATGCATTTGCTCATACACGCACGCCGCTTGTAAGTATTGCTAGACCTGACCGTTAAATGTCAAAATAATTTAAGCAATAATTAAACAGATGTGCAACAGACTGATAGACCAATTAAAAATTGTACTATTCTATATCTATACTATAATATTATAAAGAGGTAAAATTTGTAAGTTTGTAAGTTTGTATGTAGGGGTTAATCTCCGGAACTAATGATCCAATTTCAAAAAAATTTTCACTTAAAGAAAGCTAAAGAAAGCTTCTTGACTGCTTGCATGAATTTTTACTATCTAATAACTTTATAACTAATTTGCACGCCGAATTTAAAGGCAGAATAAGAGATCTGTAATTATTGCTTAAGAACTTTCTGTACCTTATTTACGCAAATAAATGATTTTGATTTTTGATTTTGATTTGCTACATTATTCCTGAGTGCTATAGGCTATAAATTATATTTATATCATACATATTAGCCGAGCTATCGCAATTTTCGTCTAGCAAGTCGGAAAGAAATACCTCCGAAAACAGAATTATTTGCATGCGCTGCCTAAACAGTTACAGTATATTATCGCAATTTTCCGCGGACGAAGTCGTGGGCAGAAGTTAGTTGTTATATAAGTTTTTTCAGTTGTTACGGGTAGTCAGAAGCCCGAAAGTCTGACAGCCAGTCTTACCAAGGGGTATCGTATTACCCAGTTAGGACAGACTGGTCTGACAGGCAGTCGCTCCATGGAAAATACTGGTATTCAGCTGAATCCGGTTAAACTGGAAGCCGCCCACAACAAAGTTGGGAAAAGGCTAGGCAGATTGATTGAATATTCTATGTTTTGCTAAACACTAGAACTAGTGTAGTTACTCCATTAAATTATTATTTAAAGACCAATTAAACTTATAAAGTTGTGACGCATCAACACTATTTTGAGAACAATCAGAAACTAGCTTAAAATCATTGACACATGTGTATTTGTTCACTTCAAAAGCATCGAACAGATTTTAATGGAACTTTTACAATCTTCTCTTTACAATCCCAAAAAGCTTCTATTGTTCACAAAATAGAGTTCTTATTTGTTTAAAATAGATTGGAATACGTGAAGCGTAGTTCAAAACATAGTAAAGAAACTTTGTAGACTTAGGAGAGCACCTTCGTGAATGGGAAATAATTCAAATACAAGCCAATGCAAATAAAAGTTTCAGGGCAATAATGTGTGGGCGTGACTCACACAACGTGAGTGAACTGGTTGTAATAGTAGTTCAATATATCACTGTCGGGCAAATGGCTATTACCCTTCCTTTGAGAAAAAAAAGTATGGAGTTTGCAAGGAAGCCCGTAAGTTTAGAAGCGGAATAACAAAGAATTAGCCGTTTTTGTGAATTTAAAGCGGTTTTATTGTTTTCTTTATGTCAAGATTGTAAATAATCGTCGTCCTTTTAAATTCACACTCCTACGTTTTCCAATGTATGGAATACCCATTTGTTTATTATTTTTAACTAGTCGTTTGCACAAGGCGTCGCCAAGGTTAACTTTTCAAAATTTCCGGTTGATTTTCTAAAAATTTTCTTTCATACTAACCTTGACCTTTCCCAAAAATAATCTTCATCGTTGGTCGAGAGGTCGCATGCGTTACTGCTGAACATAAAGTCCATGCTTGCTTTCTCACCTAGAATTCCACAATACCGGAGCTGGGATTTGTGCTTGGTTGTTGGCAAAGGCTTGCCACGTATTACATGGGACTTAAACATTACTGGCGAAAGGTTGGTGTTACGGATGCACCTCTATGTAACCCTCCGGGGATTGCAGGCGTGATGTTATGATGCTATGTATATGTCAAAAATAATCAGTCAAAGTGGTCGAGAGATTTTCAAAGATGCTCCGTCATTCATGTGGCAATTTATTTTTATTTATATAAATACTCGGAGGAGCTTGTGGCTTAGTAAAAACAGCCGCACAGGTCGATCCACCAGGTTAAGCTACGCTTGCCGGGGTTGGCCATGGATGGGTGACCATCTTTACATACCGAGACTCCTTCGAGCCTCGGAAAGCACGTTAAGCCGTTGGTCCCGCCTGTCAATCGTGCATCTTTGACAGTCGTTACGGGTCGTCAGAAGCCCGAAACTCTGACAGCCAGTCTTACCAAGGTGTATCGTATTACCCAGTGGAGATCAGATAGGCAGTCGCTCCATGCAAAATACTGGTATTCAGCTGTATCCGGTTAGACTGGAAGCTGACCCCAACATAGTTGAGAAAAGGCTTGGCAAATTGACTAGAGCCAGTCCTCAGTAGAAAAGAACCTCAGTGGTGAAGAACAAGAGAGATTTTATTCAAATAGACACAAAAAAGGCACTTTTGAACGTCAAAATGAACAAGAAATAGAATTGATCCTAGTAGGTTCCATAAGGTACTTTCGTATGGAGAAGAATGGGCTAGAAACTCCACCGTTACTCTTTTAAAATGCTTTACAATTTTTTGTATACATGATTTGTAAAATTATATAAGAGTTATATGTAGTAAGTTATTTTTCGCATAAAGACATGATATGGAACATTGCAGATTACGACTAGATGAGAGGGCAAAGTACCGATAAAGATCTAGGATTTAAATTAGACTGAACTATTAATTTCTTATCCATAATGATACTTGAACCCTTGAAAATTAAACTCGGCTTTGAAGTCTGGCTTACATTGATCCGGCGAGAGTTTCGATCAAAAGATACGCTCCTTCGCTATAATTAAATCAAGAATACGGTGTAACTATCTCTGGTTTACAGATTATGAAACTAATTATTTACTCATTAGTTTTCTGACAATGCCTAACCAACGTTGTTTTGTTATTAAAGAGATTTAAAGAATTGTATATTTTTTAGGGTTCTGCACCCTAAGGGTAAAATGGGATTCTATTATTAAGACAGCGGTGTCTCGGTGTCCGTCGGCTGCTGTAAAAGGGTCGTCATCACCAGGCTGTACGTCATGAACCGTAATAGTTAGACAGTTTTTACAGATCATGTATTTCTGTTGCCGCTATAACTATAAATAGCTATAACTAAAAAACATAATAGAATAAATATTTAAGAGGGCTCCCATACAGCACACTTCATATTTTGCCGTTTTTATAGATAATAGTCGGAACCCTTCATGCGCGACTCACACTTGGTATTTTATAATACCTATCTATATTTTATTATAAAACTCTAAGAATAATTAAAGACATAAACTACTAAACTCATAAACGTCCTAATTAAAAGTATTATAACCAGCTAATCCTTGCACAGTTTAACTTTAATCGCAACTAAACACAAAACAACACCTGTTTAGAGACCCTTAAAATTTAATATAATTAATTATTATATTAAATTTTCATATTAAATAATACGTTCTCACATTATTTATACCACTTATGACTTAACCTAGGACTCAACGCCGGAGCAAAATTAATATAGTACTAGTCTCAGAGCTACGCTGTATGAAATTGAAATTATTTTAATTAAAGCTTCATTTCCATTTGCTGTTATTCCAAAGCCACTACCCAACTCATTGGGTATTTAATCTGTGTAAATATACATACATGCAAATAATGTATGAAGATCTCATATTGTTTTATTGTGGGTTAGGGGAATGATTTGAGCCGCGGTGCGTCTGTTTGGCTTTGTTGTTGTTGAGGCACAGATATTTATTCACAGCATTTTTGATGTACAGAGGCCAGCACATCAAGTTACCACAATCTGTCAAATTTCTTTGATAGTATTCCAACTTTATTGCAAAGACATAAGGTTCATTTTTAATTGAGAAAATTTGACAGATAGGGATAGCTTGATGTGCTGGCGTCTGTACGTATAAACATTAGCACAGATTGACTACCGCGCATAAAATCTCACATCTCCACTACTAGCTTCCTGCCCGCGACTTAATTAATTATACGCCTACACCTTCCTCTTGAATCACTCTATCTATTTAAAAAAACTGCATCAAAATCCGTTGTGTAGTTTTAAAGATCTAAGCATACACACATACCGACATTAGGACAGACGCGGGCAGCAACTTCAGACGACGACGTTAAACGAAATAGTATGTAACCATAGATTATTACAAAGTTGTAACAATAAGGAGTATCCTATGTGTCAATCCATGTTATAATCAACTCTGCCATATTTCATCCAGATCACAAACAAACACACACAAACTTTTGCGTTTATAATATTACTAGGAAGTGTGATGATTTGCAGATGTAAGACTTATTTATTGCACAACAAGATGGAGTTAGCTTTTGGTACAAAGGCCAGTGCTTCTTTTGTTTTGACTTGTCTTTGAATAGAATTTGATGACTGACCCTTTTTGAAGTTCAATTAATGTTTACAGTCGAAAGCTCCGTGTGATGTAATTGGGTTCAGTATTCGCGTAGAACCTGTTTTTAAATTGAATTGATATAATAATATATTTTGAACCCCTTGGTTTAAGGGTCGCAAGTGCTACTGCTGAGCATGAGGGCCTGGGTTCGATTCCCGGGTCGCGCAAATTGTCATTGGATTTTTTTATTCCCAGTAACCCAGAGCCTAGATTTGTGCCTGGATGGCAATAGTCTCGCCCCCTATTACATGGGACTTAAGCATAACTGGCGAACTAACCTCTGCCTGATCCTTTAAGTATTGCAGGCGTGATGCTAGGTTTATTGCATACTGCTTATACTAGATATATCTTATTCTCTATCGTTGTTTTTCTTTCATCGTACTAAAGAAACAGAATAATCAATCATCTGCCTCTTTTCCCAACTATCTTGGGGTCGGCTTCCAGTCTAACCGGATGCAGCTGAATACCAGTATTTTACATGGAGCGACTGCCTATCTGACCTCTACAATCCAGTAACTGGGCAATACGATACCCCTTGGTAAAACTGGGTGTCAGATTTCCGGGCTTCTCACTACCCGTAACGACTGTCAAAGATGCACAAATTACAGCCGGGACCAACGGCTTAACGTGCTTTCCGAGGCACGGAGAAGTCTCGGTATGTAAAGATGGTCACCCATCCACGGCCAACCCCGACAAGCGTGGCTTAACCTGATGGATCGACGTGTGCGGCTGTCAGTACTTAGCCACGAGCTGTTCACTAAAGCAACAGTATAAACCACGCAAATATTTAAAACGTAGCTAGATGAAGCATAGCCAAGAGAAGTTTGTGTTTGTACAGACGCCAGCACATCAAGCTATCCCCAGCTGTCAAATTTTCTCAATTAAAAATGAACCTTATGTCTTTGCAATAAAGTTGAAATACTAGCAAAGAAATTTGACAGATTGTGGTAACTTGATGTGCTGGCCTCTGTACACAGAGACATTGAAAAGTGACATTCTTAAGTCTAAATAGAATATGTTATAAGGTTGATCCTGAACATATTTCTTTAGGAATAATTTATTTTTCGTTTCTCTCCCACCTCGACTTATCCCTCACAATTTATTGCACAAATCGACTCGTTCAATCTTTTGTCAGGTTTCTTCGTGTTTTCCCCGTATTTCGTTGTCTTGTATGTAATGTTATCATTATGGTGATATTATTTATTAATAACATAACATCACGCCTTGTTTCCCTGAAGGGTTAAGGAGAAGTGTGCCCATAGTTGGTACTGTGAACACCGGAGAGAGAGAGGAGGAGGAGATTTCTAATTCAAATCGAAGACTGAGGTGTTATTAAAATCTTAGGGCCTAAACACACGGTGATTTATTTAAGCGCTGTCGTCGCGCGTACAACGCGCTGCCAACGCAATTTGAGCATATTTCTCAACTTTAATACGGAAGAAAATGTGCGGTCGAAACGGATTAAACGAACAGGGCGTCGACGACGCCTGAAGAAAAACGTGGTCTGTAAGTGCTCTTACTCAAGCGATTCTAAATCTGACATAATATAACCTACTTCTGTTCCAAGACCAACAAATCACACAATCAAGCCACAGTAAATTTATCTTGCATTTATCAAAGTCTTAGGTCCAAAGGTTAACTAACGTATAGCAGATGCGTAACAGTATGTACGACGTACGCAATTATCGACAGACGCTACCCACTTCAAAGAATATGGTTGATAAAGTTGATTGGTCTAGCGTCTGGCATATGTCAGACCTTTGGTGTAGAAGATTTCCGTATAGAAGCGAAACTCTTGCGTCTGTGAACTTATTTCAAAACAGGACCAGTTTTAAATTTCGAACTATATTCCGATAACGTTAAAGTTCTTGGATACAATAACTGATTTGAAACCCGAATCTAAGTAGACAATTTAGTATTAAGAACTTAATGTAAGTCGAAATAAGGGTCGAAATACCAAAAGTTACTGAAGATTTAAGCTTGGACCAAAGTTTGAAGTCGTTTTGTAATGAGACGGCTGTAATTTCCTTAGGACGTTGAAATAATCATCTATCGCCTCCGACGACTCCTTTACAACCCTAGCTCGTCTAGAAGTTAAAATAGGTTGGTACACGTTTTTGACATTGAAGGAGCACATAACATGACGTGTGTCGTAATCCACGATACAATTATTAATAAACACTTGAACATTTTAAACGCCCTGAACACTAGCATTTTTTTTTTGATTGTGGGAAATCATCGAATGACCTCTCCTTCTCCCTCAAGGGAGTGTCAGACTCTTACTGACTAAAACCCATCCATGTGTCTTCCTTAGATCTTTATGTTCCGGGGTAGCGGTAACCCTTTCGGACAATATTTGCTGAGCAGACACGTTATGGCCCTAACCGGCTCCCTGCCGAGTGCTGACATCCCCTAGGGGCACGGGGCTGGTCCTGATCGAGCGGTGAGCTTGCACTTGTAACTTGTACTTGCACGTGTATTTAGCTTATGAGAGCAACCCAAGCATAATCAACCTTATGGCATTGAGAATAAAAATCACTGATTCTGACTGTGACACACAATCATAGCTAAATTAACAGTGTAAGTGGGCTGTACAATGCCTGCAGAGCAGGAGTTTCGCTTCTATATAATTCTTGTTGTTCTATGCCTCCGTTCCAAGGGCGCCAGTTATCCTACGGTTGTGTATTTATAATAATAGCGTAATGTGCCAAATGGTTTTCTTAATTCGTTGGTGTTTGGTATTCTGAGAGCGTGCAGGATGTGTAGTTTTCTTGTTTAGGGTTTAATCGGTCGTAAAATCTAGATGTTATTGGATTATTTCCGGATTTTACGAGGCGATCGGATGATGTTAGAATTCTAACGACTTTAGTTCATGGATCAGGATATATACCTACTTATCTACTGCATTTTGTAAATAGAAAATCGTTTTTAGTTTATGTAAATCCCGAAAAAGGGTTGTTGTACTCATCATTGTGAACTTTTACTATGGGACTCTAGAAATTGTGAAAAAAATTAGCTGTTCCATACATTTGTGTTCACATTTCACATAAATCGACAAAATGTATCAAAAAAACTGTGTTTTTTTCGAGATTTTAGCATTAGTCCCTTAATAAAAGTTCATAATAATGAGTATGACAATGACAACCCTATCTGTTTTTTTTTATTGGGCTTCTGAATAAAATGTGAAATGTCGCTGTGTCGCAACGACTGATTTTTGCGCTTCGAATCAAGAGTTCTATACCTTAAATCAATATTTGTCCTTTTAACCCACGAGACCAAATATCTTAATGCTTATTTAGGTACCAACTCATCTAAAAAAAAGTTCACACAAATCACGAGCAACTCCGTAATATCAAAAACATTCATCCCATTAAGATAAGAAAGCGAACATAGTGTCCAAGTAATGAGTTTGGTCGATCGTTAGCAATTAATTGGGAGCCATTGTCGGACCCACATGGAGACAGCCCCAACGAGATAGCGTTCATTCAATATTGGTGATAGCATCGCTACAGACCAGAAATATGTAATTTGGTAGTCAGCGGGGTGTGTAGGATTTTCTTGTTGATCCGTTACTGATTTTGGTGCCAGCCGATATATTCTCCAAAAATTTTACCGTGAAAACTTATGTGAACTGAGCTGTCAACTATATTAATATAATGTCAATCTAATCATATTTACATTTAAACGCTGAATATTCATAATAATATGTACAAAAATAATATGTATGATAGTCAAAGAGCATCAAAAAATTCGTCCACATCGCTGTCAACAGGAAAAGTTCCCAAAAGGCTGGCAATAGTTTCAATGTAAACTTAGGTGAAGTGAGCTCTGCCGGGTAAGCGGGATCTGCCGGGTAAGCGGGATTGTCCGAAAGGGTTACCGCTACCCCGGAACATAAAGGGCTACGGAAGGAACATGGATGGGTTTTAGTCAGTAAGAGTCTGACACTCCCTTCCGCTCCACCCAGAGCGGGAGCAGTCATTGGATGATTTCCCAGCCTTAAAAAAAAAAAAAAAAGGTGAAGTGAGCTGTCAATAGTGTCAATCTCTAGCATCACGTGGTATAAAACCTAAACGTGTGCTTCACTTCATCTATGTTTTCAAGGTGACATTTTTACAAAATATGTTAGGATTATTGAGTGTTAGATAGGTTCTATCATACCGTTTTTTGACAAATCTAAAAAGATTTTTGGTAAGTGTGCTTTTTAACAATTCAGGCTAACGTATGGCCTTATTACAAAACTCAAATTGACTACATTTATTTTTGTAGTTGATTCGACCCCTTATCTAGATCAACTGAATTAGGCTAAGGAGTGGTAATTTTTTATCTTAATTTGTGTGGCTAAAGAAAATTAATTAATTAATAATAACATTAGAAGAAGAAAAGATAGGGTAGCGTATAGTCGTGTTACCCAAATCGGCACTCCCTTCCAAGAATTAATACAACAATCTTTTGTTACTTTCACATTAATAATATTAATCTGCGGCATTGATCTTACTGACAAGTGTTGGGTAGTAATATATTGGTCTTCCAATATAACTAAACAAGCATAAAGCTTAGTCTAGAACTCTAGACTATTAATTACACTGTATGGCAAGTGGCAACTCAGTGAGAGTTGCCACTTGCCACACAGTCTTGAAACTTTTGCAAATTGCGGGTACTAGGCAATTTTGAATTCGAATTTTGAACAGCTCCGAGAACACGGTTCCCTATTGGTGCCCAATTTAGGTTTGGTTAATAGCAGGGTGACCTACGTCAAATTTAATTACTTATGTGTTTGCATCCGGCACTACAGAACAACTATCTGAGTTTGTACTAGTTTTCAATTTGTAGTTGACAGCTTTGAGGCAAATAACATGATTGATTTCACTGAACTTATATGTCTGTTCTCCGAAAAGAGATACGGCGTAACCGCAGTTTTGAAAACCATGTTTTTTAATTTTAAAGATTAGAGAACAAAGCATGAGCATAGATCTTAACTCTAAAGCTCTGCCGAATTTATTGTGCCAACCAACACGCGCGAACAGTGGCGTGACATCCTCATCACAAAACAATAGACGTACAGTCAACAGCAAAAGTAGATGATCAAAATCAGAAACTCAATACTAGTGAACGGAGTTCGCGTCAGAACTGTGTGGCGTCGGAGTGATTCAAAAGTATATGTGATATGATATAGTTGTACGAAGGAGGATCTACCTATAGTACCAATAACCTTAGAGGCCATGAACACTCAGGTTGAGTATTCTCTTCCTGCTAGCACTCATATGGACATTCTAGACTCTTCGGTTGTAGTTGTGGAGGATACTCCGGATAGTTCTTTAAACTAGTCCGTAGGACAACAGAAGTTACCTCCTCTAATAACCAGTTATTATTACTACAAAATAATAAAAAGGTATCTTCTGGCAATATAAATCTTAAAAATAATAAACTGAATGGAGTGCAACACACATTAAAATTATTAAATCAAAATATTCAAGGTTGCTCTTCCAAGTTACTGGAAATAGAATTGTTTTTAGAAAATACCAAGTTTGATGTCATTTGTTTAACAGAACATTGGTTAAAAGATCATCAAGTAGTATCAATTAATTATGAAAATTATTGTGTAGTTAGCCATTTCAGCCGAAAACTAATGATACATGGTGGGTCATTAATATTAGTTAAAAATTCAATAAAATCCAAAGAACGAAAAGATATCATCACACTGTCTGTTGAACACACCATTGAATTGTCCTGTGTTGAGCTAGATAAGCATGTTATAGTATGTGTGTACAGACCTCCAAATTACCAGAATCTATCTGTGTTTGATTCTGTATTGGAAGATGTGTTAAAGAAACTTAGTACTAGTAGCAAGTCAATAATCATATGTGGAGATTTTAATATTAATTTACTAGAAAATAACTCGAATACCTACTGTCAGATTATTAAGTCTTTTTAGGTCATTTGATTTATCCAATGTTTTTATGGAACCAACCCGAGTCACTGCTTCTTCTGCCACTTGTATAGATAATATTTTTTGTAACTGTGAATACTTACACAAAGACATTTTAATTATGTTGCCATCTGACCACAGTGGACAAACAATAACATTTTGTTCCTATATACCTTTACAAAAAATTCAAATAAGATTTAGGCCAATTACATGTACAAATTTAAACAAATTCAATAACTCTTTGGCCAGTAATTTATGTGTTCACAATTTTAATAACATATCTGACCCAAGTGAGTTCTACACCGAGTTCTTTTTACTATTAAATAAGCAATTTAATGACTCTTTTCCACTACGAACTAAAAGTATTTTCACACAGTTTTTATTTAGCGATTGGGCTACTCCAGGTATTCGCAAAAGCAGGGCAAAACTTTTTGAACTTTATGGCCTCAAGCAACATATGAATCATACAAACTTTCATCAGTATGTTGCAAAATATTCTAAAACTTTTAAAAGTGTGTGCAAATTAGCTAAAGCTCTTTATATAAGCAACAAAATAAAATCAGCTGATGATAGAATAAAAACTACCTGGCAAATAATAAATAATGAAACAGGTAGGAAAAAGCAGCGTAATACTGAGTTTAATTTAGAGACTGCTCATGGCTGCATCAACTCAGATATAGAAATAGCTCAGGAATTTGAAAACTTTTTTGCTAATATTCCTCTTAAAACTACTGCATCTTTAAATTCCTCAGCAGCGCTTTCTGCTGCTTTACTTAGAAAAAATGTAAAGGCATGTCCTATGGAATTTACATTTCAGCATACAAACCCCCAGGCTGTCATAAAAGCTTTTAAAGATCTTAAAATTAAATCAACAGAGGATCTCTGGGGAATGTCTGTTAAAGTCTGTAGTTCTATCATCGAAACCATTGCGCCCTATTTAGCTTTCATATTTAATACTAGTGTGGACCAAGGAGTCTTTCCGGATCTTATGAAACACAGTAAAGTAGTGCCATTGTTCAAATCCGGTGATAGTAAAGAACCCAACAATTATAGGCCTGTGTCAATTCTGCCAGTTCTCAGTAAAGTGTTTGAAAAGTTGATGCTCAATCAAATGTTACGTCACTTTAATAAAAATTCCATCTTGCATGAACAACAGTTTGGTTTCACCAAAGGGCGTTGTACTACTGACGCTGGTGTCACCCTAATAAAGAACATTTTTAACGCCTGGGAAGAAGCACAAGATGCCATTGGAATCTTTTGCGATCTCTCTAAGGCGTTCGATTGCGTAGAACATGAGACGCTTCTGCTGAAACTAGAGCACTATGGGATTAGAAATACAGCCCTTGATTTACTTAGATCATACCTGAAAGATAGAAAGGTTAAAGTTCAAGTAAATGGTGTGAACTCGCTGGGGTCGGAAATGACAATGGACGTTCCTCAAGGTTCGATATTGGGTCCATTCCTATTTTTAGTTTACATTAACGATTTACCCCAATTACTTCAAAATCAACCGAAGATGGTGTTATTTGCAGATGACACGTCATTAATTTTTAAAATTGATCGACGCTCACAAAATCTTGACGACGTGAATAACTCTATTCTTCAGGTCCAAGATTGGTTTACGGTAAATAATTTGGTACTAAATGAAAAAAAAACCAAATGCATTAGATTTAAATTACCTAATGATAAAAGTAGCGATTATGACATCATATTGAACGGAGAAAAGCTAGAATTTACTAAGCAGACGGTTTTCCTGGGAATCACGCTAGACGACAGGTTACAATGGGGTCCCCACATAACAACTCTTGCGGGACGGCTAAGCTCGGCCGCTTATGCTGTTAGAAAGATAAGGCAGTTGACAGACGTAGAAACCGCGCGCTTGGTCTACTTTAGTTACTTCCACAGCATTATGTCGTATGGCATTTTACTGTGGGGTCGGGCTGCTGACATTGAATCCATTTTTATTCTGCAAAAGCGAGCTATCAGAGCTATTTACAATCTACGTCGCCGCGAATCGCTTAGGGAACTATTTAAAAGTATTAATATTATGACGGTACCATGCCAATTCATTTATGAAAACATTATGTATGTAAGAAAAAATCGACATCTTTTTAACAAAATAAGTGATAGGCATAACTTTAATACTAGAAATAAAGATAAAATAGATCAACCCTTTTTTAGATTATCAAAAGTACATACATCTTTTATGGGGTTCTGTGTTAAATGTTACATCAAAATACCTTGTGACATTCTGCAATTAAATGAAAGAAAATTTAAAACTCAACATTAAAAATACACTTTGTAAACAAGCATATTACAAATTAGAGGATTATATAAAGGAAATATGACAATTCAAAAGTGCCTGTAATTGGTTTATTTGAAATAAATGCTTTGAGTTTGAGTTTGAGTTTGAGGATAAGGATGCTTGGAAACATGCTGGTCCTGCTCCACAGGGCAATCTAGTGTCTAGACAAAATCAAACTGGTTGCTAAGTAAATTAGGTAATAATTTATTATTTATAAAATACTATTTTAACATGTTGAAATAACTTCTCACACATTGATTGATTTATTATATATTAACTTTTAGAATGTTTGTAAATATGTGAGCACCATGTACTTTTGACATACTTAAGTTACCTACCATTACTATATGTGTTTTTCTTTTCACCTTTTGTGGTGTAGTGTTTTTATTCTGGGTGCATCGTCTTCACATATAATGTTATAATTCATGTATACAAAACATTGTAAAACATTTTAAAAGAGTAACGGTGGAGTTTCTTGCCCATTCTTCTCCACACGAAACTACCTTTTGGAAGGGGCGACTAGAATCAATTCTATTTCTTGTTCATTTTGACGTTCAAAAGTGCCTTATTTGTGCCTATTTGAAATAAATGATTTGACTTTGACTTTGACTTTATGATTGTAAATTATACCAAACATTTAGTACTAGTACAGCTGCCATATATTCGTGATCAGTTTTAACTCCAAAAGTTATAAACACAATTCGCATCAGAACTAAGAAGTAAAAAAAAAATTCAAAACAAGTGAACAGTCCACGATTGTTGCTTTTATTTTACTTACAACCTAAGCAAACATTGTGGAAAGCAATAAAGATATTGAGTACAATTGAAATCAAAAATTATCTGATGAAACTGAGGCCACGTAATCATGAGGCAAATAATTCTTATTTTTAATTATCCCAGTAATTTAGTTTGTTATGTTTTACGGAAAAGCTGAATTTGATAAAGATTTGCATATTTAATATATGCCAAATTTCATCCAATTGAACCCCGAAAAAAGCATATGTTCATTAAAAATCATGTAATTTAAAAACTTTACTATATTAATTGTTTTTTTTTGTATATTGTATATTTTTTGTAACTTCTGTTAAATGTTCAAAAGTAGCTGATGTGATACAAAACGATAGTTCAATAAATAGTAATATCTTTGTATGTTCGCGAATTTATGTCAATGTTCAAAAGTAGCTATACAGTAGCGGCTACAGTATATTAAAAACGGAAGGTAGATTGATATTTTTATCTCTAGTCTAGTCTATTGACACTGCTTGCAATGTTCTTAAGTAGCTGTTGCGATACAAAATCATAACTCAATAATTGCTTTTGCCCAGTCGGCTACAATATATTAAAAACAGAAGGTAGATTGATATTTTTATCTCTAGTCTAGTCTATTGACGCTGCTTGCATTGAGTTATGATTTTGTATCGCATCATATACTTTTGAACATTGCCATAAATTCACGAACATACAAAGATAATATTATATAGAATATTATTAGATATATTTATTGAATATTGTTTTGTATCACATCAGCTACTTTTGAACATTTGACAGAAGTTATAAAAAAAAAACAATGAAAATAGTTAAGTTTTTCTATATATGATTTTTATTGAACATATTCTTTTGTTACAGGGTTCAATTGGATGAAATTTGGCATAGATTAAATATGCAAATCTTTATCCAATTCAGCTGGTTTTCCGTAAAACATAACAAATTAAATTACTGGGATAATTAAAAATAAGTATGGATGAATTATTTGCCTCACGATTACGTGGCCTCAGTTTCATCATTTAATTTTTGATTTCAACTGTTCATTAGTTTTGAAAAATTAAATAATTTCTTAGTTCTGATGCGAATTGTGTTTATAACTTTTGGAGTCAATACTGATTACGACTATATTTACAATCACATTCTTTTGAATCACTCCGACGCCATAAAGTTCTGACGCGTTCTCCGTTCATTAGTATTGAATTTCTGATTTTGATCATCTACTTTTGCTGTTGACTGTACGCAGTCGCATCTTGCTCGGGATTCGCCCCTGTATGGCTACTGATTAAAGCTTCAGTTTACCCAATGCACCGTTTAGATCACCGCTCTAATCCACTAGCGTTAAACGCTTTAAATGTGCAACTGCAAATTAGTAACAATAAAGATAATCGATGTTACGTAGGCAGTGCTTACATTAGACTACTAGCTTCCTGCCCGCGACTTCGTCCGCAAACCTTAATAAATTATACACTTAAACCTTCCTCTTGAATCACTCAATATAACTGCATCAAAATCCGTTGTGTAGTTTTAAAGATCTAAGCATATACCGGGTCATTTTTCAATGACCGTTCAGAGTTGGTCCCGTAGTGAAAGTTGTTCATATTTATGGGTAGAACACCCTGCGAAAATTTGGACGGTCATTGAAAAATGACCCGGTATACATACAGACATTAAGACAGACGCGGGAAGCGACTTTGCTTTATACTATCTAGTGATGTTACGTAGGCAGTGCTTACATTAGACTAAGCTAGCATAAACAGGAGATTAAAATCAAAAGATCGATCAAGCCTTATTTCCCCTTTACGCTAAGCTTGTATTATAATCTTATAGGATGTCAATACAGGCGTCTAAGGGATTAACAAGAGCGTCGGGCGTAGGTAGCAGTTGTTTATAACGTAGAACTTAAAGACTTTAAAAGGATCGTGAAAACTCCCCGAAGCTTTGGTTAAGGCGTATTGAGTGATGTGACAAAGCGTAGCCTTAAAAAGCTTTTACTTAGGAACAACTTCATTGTAATTTTTTGGGTCCCGTAACTCAGAAGGAAAAAACACGGAACCTATATAGGATCACTTCGTTGTCTGACCGTCTGTTTGTCAGACAGCTTTTTCTCAGGAACGCGTGGAGGTATCAAGTAGAAAGTAATGTCAAATTTTGGGGTTTTTTTTGTGCGGGTGTGAGGGATTGGATTGGTTGATCACAGGACCGATGATGATGGTGATGATGAAATATGTAGGTCTTCTGTCTCATATTAATTATGATCGTACGATCAGATAGAGTGACATACTGTATCAGAATTTACAGCTCAAAGACCTCGTAGATTCCCTTACTCGATTTTTGGTTCAAGCTCATAAAACCGTTATGTTGACACGAACGTTATTTATTAGGGAATTAACTTAATAAAACCAAACGCCTGTCAGTGTACAGCTCGATATTCAGACGTTCTGCTCAAAGATAATATAGGTAGGTACTATTTGGTTATTATGGGGTAATACTTCATTAAAACCAACGCATCTATTTGATATAAACCAATTACAGGGAGTTTTGCATTAACAAGGGTCAGGTCAGCAGAGTTGTTCTTAAGGCTTATTAGCGCTGCCCCGCAACACAAAGACCTAAGGTAGGAACATGGATAAGTTTTAGTAGGTAAGAGTCTGACACCCCGCTCTGGGTGGTATGGAAGGGCCATACCACCCAGAGCGAAGGGAGTCATTTCAAAAAGTGTAGGTCAGTCAGAAATATTAAGATAGTTGCCCATTCCAAAGCGTATTAGGTTCCTATGGAGAAGAACGGGCAAGAAACTTCACGGACACTTAAATCAAAATGTTGTTACAAAATATTGGTTATATCATTCATGTTGAAATTATACCACATGGGAACGTTAAAAGCGTCCGTAAAAAAAGTTAAAAGACCAAAAACTAATAATACATTATTTCATTACCTTAAGCGGTCTTATTGATAGTACCTATTAATGATTATGAATTGTGCCAGTAAGTGGTTACCTGCTTGTAATTATATGTATGTCAACAGGAAATGAAGAATAGGTCATTCATTTACCTTGTCTTGGAGAGTGGGCATTATGTTAATGAGACTGGCCCTAATCTCGACCTTAGCAACAAGAGCATTAAGACGTAACTGTATCCCGAGGATTTACCTATTTATTCGTTCAGGAGTCACGGTTAGTCACGTATTCAGTAAACATCTCACCGTAAAAAGCTTGAAGTGCGCTGACATTCCAGATTCTATGAGCTGATATTATTGACAGCTCATTTCAAGCTCACTTCACCTTAGTTTTTACGGTGAGATTTTTGCAAAATAAACTGACAGCTTACTTTGTCAGCAATGACATGACAATGTCCTGCGTCTCCTGTCGTCAGCGTTACAGGAACTGATGGACGCTAGTGATGGCGCCAAACACGTAGCCGAATTTTGGACCGAGTCCATTTAGATTACCATCGACACGCTAAGAAGGAGAAGCAATGACATTGTTAACCATCGTACATATATTCTACTCTCTTTCACCAAAACCATTCAAAACCCGTAATTTCTTATTCATTTCATTACAGTTTTGAAATTAAATCACCACCACTTCTGTTTTATTCGCAGTACTAAATCGGATTAAACACTGCCAAAAGCGAGAAAAACCGCGGTATTTACTAGTATGTTGGCAATTTTCCAAGAAGAGGTTACTGCGCTCCGCAAATATTTTATCACAAGGACTGATATATGTTAAGGAATAGTTGCTTGGCTCTCCATACGCATTGAGCAAGTTTTCGCCGTATTTATGAGTTTGTTAATATAACGGGTGCATATACTTATAAAGGTAAGAGGAACAGGGTGTAAAGTTCACTCATCCTCTATAGAAAAGGGAGGATCCTCCGACCAGACGGGTGTTGTGTCTGGTGACCGACGATTGATGTCGGGATGTTGTATCATATTATTGTAGTCGCGCGGTAAACTTTACTTGCGCGATCGTAGCTGTTGCGGTTATGTCGTTTTTGCCTACCCCCACGGAAAGAAGGCGTGAGTGTATATATGGATGTTTGATATTCCCCCATAGTAATAAGTGCGGAATAAAACTTATTATATTGGATGTAGTTTAGCTTCGCATGTTAATATAGGGACTAGAGTATTTCCCCCATTGATTTCACATAAAGCTGGTACTGCTGCTTTCGGAGATTGCTTGGCAATGACAAGTTAAGTAATAAATCAAATACTGAAAAGTTGGTTCAACATAACATAATCAGTCTATACCTAATTTTCTCATTACTGGGTCACAGGACTCCTGTTGGTGGTGAGCAAGTGGACCGTAATCCACCACGCGGACCCTGTGCAGGTTGGTAGATGTGACGTCTTCGAATTTTTGATTCTAGGACATTTCGCGGTCTTGTCACGATGTTTTCCTTCACCGTTTTAAGATCAGGGGTGCTAAAATAATTTATACAAAAATAAGGTTCCCATGTAAGCAACTCCCGTAAGTCGCAGTCGCACACCTGGGCTACCGCTGCTCATGTATGTAATAATTGCAAAGGCACCATGTTTCTGCGCTATATAGAAGAACACTTAAGATCAATACCTTGTAAACACCAATTTTCTCTATTAATCTAGTTGTGACCGTGATGTTCAAAACAAAATTCTGTCTAGCGAGCCATCTAAGGGCCATACGCAGGGAAGTGGTTTTCGCCGTTACCGAAATCGAAAAGGAGGACTCCATTCATGCAATAATTATGTAAAGTTCTAAACCAAATGTTCAAGATTGTTTAGATACCGCATCGAATAAGATTAATAATAAACCATAGTTATGGGTCCAGTGGACACATTATTTATTGGAGGTCGAAGAGCCGAAGGTGGATGAACCGTAAAAAAATACTATTTACTGAAGTGGCATGTTATTCAAAAAGACACTAGAGATTTCAAACTTTCTGAGATCCTGTCTCGGTACTACACGGTAGCCACTGGCAAATATACAGTCTGTTAGGTTAAACGAAGGACATACTTTCAGGGGACACTATACCTACTCATGAGAATGAACAACTTGACTATGAACTATACCTGAGGTTATGAAAAAAAAAACAGTTGTTCAAAACATTTTTTTTTGGCATAATTCGTCAAAATGTATGGAACACCTGATATTTTTTTTTTTATTTGAGACTTGTTCCCATGGGCAAAATTGTTGTTTTCCATGAGTACTATACCCCCTGAAAGTATGTCCCTCGTTTAACCTAACACACTGTATGCCTATACATAGCCTAAACATCTGCTAAACTATGAAGGATTAGCAAAAGTTATCGTATCATTCTTCGAACAAAGTCGTCGAATATAATAGTGAGTTATGGCGTATGGCCAGATAAGAACTAACCGTGTTATGTTCCAGACAATCCCCAGACACTAACACCAAGCATGTGAGTGAAGATGACAAAACTTAGTCGAACAAACTACGTGTTAATGTTTGAAAATAGCAGCTGTGTAGGTAGACGTAGCCTATTTATATA
This sequence comes from Hyppa rectilinea, assembly GCA_951799385.1. Classification (NCBI taxonomy): domain Eukaryota; kingdom Metazoa; phylum Arthropoda; class Insecta; order Lepidoptera; family Noctuidae; genus Hyppa; species Hyppa rectilinea. The sequence goes on along the minus strand of OX637312.1, from coordinate 13,680,001 downwards.
AGACTGCAATGGACGGAGAATTATTCTATAATTCTATACGAAGGCATGCGATGAGACAGCTTATTTTAATAACGAAGGCATTCTTTTGTTTATTTGTATTAGGCCCGATTTTTCCATCCCCTGATCCCCTCTTTGTATCTGAAGAATAAAAGTGGCGGTTTGGCATATTTTTTATGCAAAAGCTTTCAAACTGCCAGAGTAGATATCGTTAGCCTATAAATGAGCTTAAGAATGCACCTCTATCATAATTTCCTAGTAACGTAAAGTAATAACCGCAGCATAATTGCGTACCACAGAATCAATAACAAACTGAATAATTCTGAAGGATATTGCCAATCCATTGCTGCATATTATGTACGAAAAAATCTGCCCAATACCGTAAATAACGCAATGAAATTAAATGTTTGTTTAACTGTGATTATTGAACTGTCAAAATGACCCCGCTGTTCAGCTAGCGTTACGTACATGTATCAAAGATGTACTTTTGCCTCCATTTTTCTACCATATAAGTAATTTTAACTTATCAGATAACATATTGTACAATGTGAATCGAAAGAAAGAAAAAGAGAAATGGTTTCGTTGCAATATGCGTCTTATTTGGGCACTAATAAGAGTCCCAATATTGTAACGAAGATATTCACACACCTTTATCAAAATAGCCAAAGGCCTCGATGTTATGTTATGTTTAATATCTAAATGTTGTCTAATACTCTAAAGAATCGTTCATAATAACGATGTAAATCTGCTAAGCTTCATTTATAATAACAGACTTGTTTAACTTTAAATTTCTAAGGTTAAGCCGGGATTAATCGTGTCCAAGCAATACTCGATACAAGATTTATGATTAAATAAACGGTTAATTGTGTAAATCCCTCAATAGCTTCGAGAAAAGTTTCTTGGAAAAGTTTGGCGTTTCACGTAAGGGTTTACGGCAGGGTATTAAATTGCCTTAAGAGTTTCAAGTTGGTAAGAACATTGGGAAGTTAAGGGTACAGAATGTTAATGATTATAACACGTAAACATAAATAAAATGTTAATAAATAAATTCACTAGGTTACGCTCGCGAGATGCTCGCTTGAAATTTCTTGTTTTAACATAAAATATATCATCACGCTCGGTAATACTAACTATTCTTTAGTAAAAGAATTTTCAGAATCGTATAATCTGTTCCAAAGATTACCCCCTAGATACAAACTCACAAATTTTACCTCTTCTTCTTTTCGTGTGGTTAGTAACTAACCTGGTGTCAGAGTTTTTTTCATGTTGCCCATGGGCCTCTGACTTAGCTTCACATGCTGTTGAGAAATATCTCTCATACATGCTGATTTCGTCACGATGTTTTCTTTCACCGATTTTTAAGCAAGTGATAATTATACCTACAATACGCACATGAACCTGTAGAATCAGAGGTGCGTGCCTTGGGTTCGAACTCGAGACCTATGACCTCTTTATCGTCATAATTTCCGGATATTGCAGTTGACTACTGGACATAGGTCTTCCCCTCGGAGCACCACAGCACACGCTCACCCCCCTTTTTCATCCAACCCCTGCCAGCTACCCTCTTCAGGTCACCGGTCAATCCAACTCCAGGACGTCCTAGACTACGTTTACCTATGCACGGTACCTGTTCATAATAATAAATAAGAGCCTTTTATTCCTAAACATAGGCATCTCCTTCAATTCTTTCCAATGGATCCTGTCCCTTGCTACTCTCAACCAGAATGGTCCCGCTGTCTGCTTCAAGTTATCTTCCCATCTCCTGACTTGACGACCCTACCTCTTTTGCCGTCTCTTGGTTGCCAGAGGGTGACCTGTTCACAATATGTGACATTTCTGCTTCGGAACTGTTTAAAATATTTAAAGAATTCGTTTCTTAAATGTATCATGATGATTACCACGGATAGCGTTATAAACTTAACTATAAAGATGTGTACGATCTGTGAAGGGGTGGTAAACCCTCGAACAAATGCCGAACGCCTAGCTATACGTAGCCAGCTGTGGTTTGAGATTGGATGAGTCTGTCATACTAACCTTTCACCTCTCCCGGGCGAATGGAACCCACCGAAAATTCCGCACGCAGAAAAATAGGAATATAAATTGCGATAGCAATAGATGAAGTAAAACAAGTGAAGATTAAGGCTAATGGTCGACACGAGTATACAAGAAAACATCGTAAATTACCAAGTTTGCTTTCCTAAGCCTCTTAAACTTTGAGGTACCTAATATTTGCGAGGGGTTTCCAAAAGGTAAGTACTGTTCGTTAACTATAGGGCATATAAATTAAGAAAACCTGTCTCGCAAATATGTTCGGTAATAGTTTAACTACCTAAATCCCCACATACAACGTGCCGTCAAACCAGGCCTGGTTCTAACCAGACTGCAAGCTACCCATTGCTCGCTGACCGCAAGCCTACAATGACCGGGACTCGGACATCGATTCCATGAACCTATACCACCTAAGTTCAAATTGTTGCAATAAAATATAAAAGTATGTTGTTGTGTATGTTTCGTATTTAGGGGGTAATCTCTGGAACTATTAATCGGATTCCAAAATTCTTTCACAATAACCAATTAGCATAATAAAAGTGTCACAGGCTACATTTATTTTAAAAAATCCACGCGGACGAAGTGCTAATCTCAAATAACTTAAAACAAAGCTTAGCCCGATAAACGTTCTAAATCTAATAGCTTCCTATAGCAAGGATGCAACCAACTGAGATGGGTATCTAACTTCCTAATAAGTCTACCGTTCAGCTAGCCGGCGAATCCATTACACGGATAGGTGTGAAACATGGGAGCCATCTATCGGATATTTAGCCTGATAGTTTCTTGTACTAAGTGATATGTTGGACTTAGAAGTGGTTTAAACTATCGTCCTTCAGGTATATAGTGTGGCTGATGAGAAGTTTGGATATGAATGATTAATTCATTGTCTTTTGGGACATAGCTTGGTTGAGTGGAACAGATGTGGTTCGATGGCTTAATGTTCTCTTACCTATTTTGTTGTATGGCAGCCCCTTTAAATAGTTGTTTTGTCATAGCGGCAACAGAAATACATCATCTGTGAAAATTTCAACTGTCGTAACTAAAACGGTTCATGAGATATAGCCTGGTTGCAGACGGACAGCAGAATCTTAGTAATAGGGTCACGTTTTGCAAACTAAAAACAAAAGACGAATCGTTTAACTGAATACCCCGATCCCACATATACCTATACTACTTTCCGTGTACATCACAACCGTAAAATGTGTGTACCATTTTCCCGCACACCACTGGTACTGAGGTCAGCACATCAAGCTACCACAATCTGTCAAATTTCATTTCATTTTATTGCAAAGACATAATTCATTTTTAATTGAGAAAATTTGACAGTTAGGGATAGCTTGATGTGCTGGCGTCTGTACTTACTGTTAAGTTATTCAACCTTATACCCTTGAACGAACCGTATGTCTTAAGTTAGACATCTGTATCAGGGACCCAATCAAGGGTTTTAATAAATTTCCCTAGAACATCATTACTTTGATTAAAGTTGACCTTAGTTGAAGTTATTTGTATGTCTGTGCTAATAAATATTATTTTAAGATTTACATTTAAGATTGAAACCTTGTTAACCTTTTGAACGCCAACCTACAAACTTATTTCCTCTTGTAATCATGAATTTCCCAATATCCATGGTGTCTTTATTTGTTTCATGTCATTAAATAGGTACGTACGAGACGATCAATATTTAAGTTATCAATATTATAAACACTTACAAAAGTAATGATTTAATTATTGTTTATTTCGTGTTATAGTGTTGTTGCCATTTGTGTCGTTGGCGTACAAAGCATGCGCTTGCTTGCCACGTATATATGACAATGGCGTTGAAAAGGTTAATCTTGCATTCTCATATTTTAATTTGATTTTAAGTATGAAATCATAATAATTTACCCGTAAAATATGCGGTTTGTCGGGGACTTGCGGCCCGTATCACCTTAGTAAGTAATTTGAAACTACGATGGAAAGCTGATTCTAAAATGTTTCGAAGTTAAGGAGATGGTATTATAATATAATAATATTCGAAAAGTGTTTTCCAGTCGGTGCTAAGTTCAATGAAATGTAATTTTCAGTTTAACGAACTGCATGTGAGCTTGTTTAATAAAATACAAAGCATTAAGAATAAATTATTGTCTTAGTAAGGGATGGATCATCCTCAACTAACCTTGGGTTGGCTTCCAGTCTAACCGGATGCTGCTGAATATCAGTATTTTATACAATAATACAACACCCGTTGGTGTTGGTAAGACTGATGGATAAAAACTTCATTTTCGCATCAAATTAAAAGTCAAATCATTAATTTTAAATAGGCACATAAACATAAAAAATATTAGAACGGATGGATCATCATCAGACTAACCTATCCACAGCTATGTTGGGTTGGCTTCTAGTCTAACCGGATGCAGCTGAATACCAGTATTTTACATGGAGCGACTGATATGACCTCCACAATCAAGTTGATAGGTAGGACAATACCCCTTGGTAAGACTGATATTGGAATATGAACATAAACCTAACCACTGTTATTACTGAACGATTCGCGCGTTCCATAGTTCTATTTCCGAACGATAACTCTTATGTCAGCTAACTGTTTTTTTTCCGCGTCGTCTTTTGTCTCTTGTTTTGCTTTCCATTGTTGTAACCGTTTTAATAAACTAGGATACTTTAACTTTTTGTTTCATTACATGAACTGACGGATAAAGACATCCATTTCGCATCTAATTGAAAGTCAAAATAATTTATTTCAAACAGGCACATAAAAAAAAACTATTGAACCTCAAAATAAAAAAAATAAAAAATTGATTCTTGTTGCCCCTTTCGAAAGGTAGTTCGGAATTCGCGATGTTCGCCTTGTTTAGTTTTGGCAATTTCAACAGAAATAATATCAACGGCAGCGAAGCCTCATAAAAAGACCCTTAAATAAACGAGCAATAACCATTAATACCTAAGAACTTTTTACGATTATGACTTGTTATATTTAAGGGGCCTTTTCCAATTTGTCATCTGATGCTTTGTTAGGATTGAGGTTATTTTATGTACATCAAGTTACCCCAATCTGTCAAATTTCTTTGATATTTCCTTAACTTTATTGCAATAGTCTAAGGTTCATTTTCAATTGGGAAATTTTGACAGTTTGGTATAGCTTGATCTACCAGCGTTTGAAGATAAGTTTGCATTATTCCTATTTGGGTCAGAATTCAGAAGCCACTTAGTAAATGACTTAAATTGGACTTTCCAACTTCAGAATTTGTTTGTATCACGGCCTAGAGCTCTGTAGAATTTAACTTCCATGTTGTACAGTTCAATAATTAGTGTTTACATAGCTTAATCCTGATATTTTCCTCTGAGGGCGAATTTCACCAATGAATTTGGACGCAGTCAGCACAAAAACTCTGTTGAAAGGCTATCAGTGTCATTACTTTCTTTGGAATATTGACATTGACCAGTCCTGAACTTGTTTTAGCCCATCGCGTTCAGTTTCACTGGTGAAATAGGCGCTTAGTCTCTTGAGCTTTGAATAATTCAGCTAGTACATAATCGATACAATTCCAAGGTTTCAGTTAACGCTGTCTAATTAATAAATGATGATTCCACAATCATACCTTGAACTGCATTAGGACTGGTTAGTAGACACGGTAATAAGGCACTTATACTTCGGTTAATTAAGCGTAACAACTGCTCCAATTAATGCGTTCCGCTACTAAAGTACCTGTTGGTAAAATTCGAATTTGGAAGCATCAAATACTTTGACAGCTTAATAAGTTGCGCGACTGTTTAAAATTTAGTTCCTGGATTCGGGAAGTTAAGCTGTTCTATAGAGATAGTGTTTATTGGTAGAAGTACCTCATTCGGATTCCCCGGAAACCGGCGGCAGAGACTTCTCAAATTGGAAGCCCCGAAATAGAATACCGCAATTTAACTTGAAGCATCAAGATAATAACAAAAGACTAACGAAAACCAAGACATACGAATGACGTATTTTTATTGTTGCTCGTATTTTTGTTCGTGATTACATAAATTCGTTGTGGGATACATACAAGATGCCCGGGAGATTTACGCAAACAAGCGCCCTGATTCTTCCTAACAGCCGGAACAAGTTTACGACTTAATCTTTCATTTTTTATGTGGTAGGAATACCTAATAGGACCTTCAACTAAGGTGCTTCAATTCAATTCTATTTCTTGTTAATTTTGACTTTGACTTTGGTGTGTTTAAAGAAAAAAAGAAGAAAGTAAATACATTTCAGAAAGAAATATGATAGTGCATCTATAGAATCGTAATTTATTAGATTTTATAGCAAAGCGAATTTCTGATTCCATTGCTATATCTTTAGTAGATAAACCATACTTACCCCATTTATTTAACATTAGATAAAGCTTTAAAATATTGACGAGCAAAAGTGTCTATAAAGATGTACTTACAGCAATAAACATTTAATTTCAATTGTGACGTACTTTCCAAAATATTTTTCAGATAACAATAAACGGTAAGCGGTATTGTCCGAAAGGGTTACCGCTACCCTGGAACATAAAAGGCTAAGGAAGGATCTTGGATAGGTTTTAGTCGAGTCTGACACTACCGTCCGCTCAACCCAGAGTAAGAAGAGTCATTTTTTCACACCTTCAAAAAAAAAAAAGAGCACAATAAACATAAACAGAATGTTTTTATAGACAGAATTTGAGTAAGGATTGTAGTAGTCTTTAGTAGAAATAACGTCAGAACCAGCTGCGACAATTTGTTTTGCGCAACGCGTGACTATTTACATATTGAAATAGCGCTACTGTTGTCAATTCCACGCTTGAAAACTCTGACTTTCCAATTTAAAGCTTACACCTAGTTCCGATTCACTTCAAATCCATCGTTAAATCGATTCGGAAGTTGATAGTTTAAAACTGCAGTAAAAACAGTCGTAAACGAGATTTATTTTTTATTAATTAAATGATCATATTTTATGACACATCATCATCATCATCTGCCTAGACTTTTCCCAACTATGTTGGGGTCGGCTTCCAGTCTAAACGGATGCAGCTGAATACCAGTATTTTATAAGGAGCGACTGCCTATCTGACCTCCACAACCCAGTAACGATTTGTACGAAACGATAATTTTACGGCACAACATGATTTTCAATATCATTTCTGCATCAACGACTGCTTTGTTGATCTAGTGGTTTTTCCATCTGGAATTTCTCAGTAAGCAGGCAAGATTTTAGATTTGATCCCACTTGATGGCAATAGTTTCGCCCCCTATTAGGTACAGAGGCCAGCACATTAAGCTACCCCAATCTGTCAAATTTCTTTGATAATTTTTCAAATCTATCACAAAAGAATAAGGTTTATATTCAATTGACTATTTGAAACGGTCAAAAATAAAATATGAAAACACATAGAAAAAAAAAACGCTCGTCTTAAAAACTTCCATCATCGTACAGAAATTAAATATTAAGCGAAGATGTAAATGTAAATTTTGCATTTAATGCTAATAAGAATTACATTTGATTATAAATAAGAATCTGTGACGTTACATTGTTATATTTCATACAAATCACGTACAAATTCCGTGCTTTGACAGTTTATAAAAAGTAACGTTATTGACTAACCTTTTCAAATACCCAATTGGCAAAACTTGACAGGTTGGGGTAGCTTGAAGTACGCGTCTGTGCCTTAGACTTAATTTAACTGGCAAAATGTGGGTGTATTATAAGTTTGTACCTCCACTTCTGCCAAACCCTTCGAGGAATACAGCCATGACGGTATGTTATTTCTGTTCATACCAATTGAAGTTAAATCTTCTTTTGGAATATCAGCTGTCAATATCAATCCACCTACGAAAGATCCTTTGCCGTCGAAAATATCAGCTAGTCCGATCAAACGGTTAAAAGCGTCGATAAAAGAAGTCGATATAAGAACCTCACAAAAACGCATGCACGGCCATCTTGACGGAAAATCGTACGTACGTTGTACGCGTAAGTATATATACACACGTTAAACGTACACAATACAACACGAACACAGGCAAATAGGTACAATTTACCCATAGAGAATCGGCTGTTTGCAAATCGTGATGTGATTCCCGGTTTTTGGTTGCGTCGACTGGAATGCTTGATGAGCTTCTGGAACCAAATTAAACATGATTGATTACAGGCTTCGACGGAAAATACGAGTAAATAAGCTTCGGTAGTATATCGAGCAAAGTGTTTTGTAATATTTATGTCGATATGAAATTTAATTTAAATAAACCTAAAGAGTTAACAGATTAACACTTTATGATCTTGGTGCTAATATAACCTTTTGAACGCTATTGTCAATTATACGTGACAAGCAAGCGCATGCCCTGTACGCCAACGACACAAATATGTGACAATGGAAACAACACTATAACACGAAATAAATGATTAAAACATTACTTTTGTGAGTGTTTGTATAGATATCTTTAAAATTGAAGCTCTCGTACGTATTTAATGACATGAAACAAATTAAAAGTCACCAAGGATATTGGGAAATTCATGATAACAAGAAGAAATAAATTTGTAGCTTGGCGTGGAGGGCACGCGCGTGCATTTATGCTCTGGCGTTCAAAAGGTCTGACTCTAATATTGTATAAACACATGCTACACTTAATTAATTGTAAGCTCTAGAGAGTATGGGTAATTAAGTAATTAATTATTAATGGGTTTTCATAAATGAATATGGAATTAAACGTTAGCTAACGAGTGAATAGGTACAATCAGCAACATATGTAAATCGTTAAGCAAAGCAGATAGTGCAACCTTATAAGTAGTCGACCTAAGAAAAGTCAAAATATACGGTAATTCTATGATCATAAGGTTCAGTTTCGCAAGCGATTGAACTTGAAATATCAAACTTTTGATAAATTGGTATCTGTTGTGTATTCTGTTGCTGATCGTACTATAAGTCTTAATGAATATTCAGTTACCAGTATTAGCGAGCGGCTTGCGATACATAATTATTATAGACACATATTGGCCCCAAGTCAATTCCCCAACATATAGATTACCAAATCTTCCAAGCCAACATTTGTAACATAAAGGGCTTATATAGGAACATGGATGAGTTTTAGTCAGTAAGAGTCTGACGCTCCCTTCCGCTCCACCCAGAGCGGGAGCAGTCATTTGATGATTTACCACCCTCAAAAAAAAAAGGCCAACATTTGGTCAAGATAAATTAGATAACAAAGTTAACATAACCTTTCAGAATATTTTTATTTCAAACACCGGACGAGAGTTTTGCATTGCAAAACGTTACTGCCTGTAGTTTTTGCAACTTCTATTTTATTTAACACTAAAGATATTCAAAACGGGTCTTTTAGGAGAGGACAAGGAATGTTTGAGTCAATTGATCCCATTTTCGGATGTCAAATACATTTTATGTATCGGGTCGGTGAGCATTTGCCGGATACAAAAGCTTTTAGTAAATAAGTATGTGCGTGTGGGTCGAAATGGGGGAAAAATTCTCCCATACTTACATTGATGTCTATAAGGTTTGAAAGCCTAAATCGTTCGGTCTGATCTTCAGTCTTGACCTCTTTTGTTAAGGGATCATTTTGTGATGTAGGTCGCACTAAAAATCTATCTATTTTTATTCCGACAATTCAATTATTGGTACAATAAGCAGCTTTCTGTGACATGAATCGGCTTCTAAAGTATCTGTTGTAATAGTTATTTTATTTTGTTACAAAACGATTTTATTACAAAAACTATTCGCTTGTAATGTAACTGTTCAGATTTGAGTTCATTAAATCAATGAATGAAGAGAACCAAAGGTAAGGCTAGTACATAATAATGCTTCAAATTGAATCTTGGTTTGTAACATTACAAGCGAATGCTCCTGGTGTGTGAGCGCCTTTATAAAGAGTTTGTATTAAAGAATAGTGGGCGTCTTTAAATTGCTTGTACATAGTTTTATTAATAAATACGGAATTCTCTTTTAATTTTCGTTTTCAATTAGCTATTATTTTGGAATGACGTTCCTCATTGCACGTTATTGCACAATTTACGAATAAGAGCTAGATCTAAAAAAGTGTAACATTATGACCGTCACGTCAACTTTGCCATATTATTATGTGTTTCTATTACCATTATTACCACCCCTCCAATATTATTTTTTAATTTAGTTACTCTCAGACTATATTTAATACTAATATAAATACATACTTCTTCTTCTTCGTGTGGTTAGTGACTAACCTGGTGTCAGAGTTTTAATGCTGCCCATGGGCCTCTGACTTAGCATCACATGCTGTTGAGAAATATTTCTCGGGCATGCCGGTTTCCTCACGATGTTTTCCTTCACCGATTTTAAGCAAGTGATAATTATACAATACGCACATGAATCTGAAAAATCAGAGGTGCGTGCCTTGGGTTCGAACTCGAGACCTATGACTTGGCAATCCGACGGTCACACCACTAGGCTATCAATGCTATGCTATCTATGCTATGGGGGTTACAATAATACTTTATAATAGGTACACTTCAGCTTAAAGCATCTATTAAAATTAAGTATTATTTATGCCATCTCCTACTGCATTTAGGGTTCAGTACCGCTGCCCCGGAACACAAGACTAAAGAAGGAACATGGCCCACCCATGTTCCTACCTTTTAGTCAGTAAGTCTGACACTATCCTTCCGCTCCACCCAGAGCGGGAGTGGTCATTTGATGATTTCCCACGCTAAAAAAAGGGTTCCGTACCTACAGTGTGCCAACGGGACTATATTCAAAGGCTACGCCTACCGTCCGTCTGTCACAGGGCTTAATCTTTTGAACCGTAATAGGTAGACACATTTTCACAGACGGTGTATACGGACATGTTTATTTACTGTAGTTTAAAAAAATATTTATAGTGTCATAATAGCGTATTACCCAGTAACTAGGTTTTGGAAGTCAGATAGGCAGGCGCTTCATGGATAATACTGGTATTCAGCTGCATCCAGTTACACTACAAGGTGACCGAACATTGTTGGAAAAAGGCTAGGCAAATGATGATAACTAGTAGAGGGAGACCAAAGAAACGATGGATGGATTGTGTGAAAGATGATATGGCTAGAAAGGGAGTGACTACCGAGATGACGACTAATAGAGAAGTATGGGAGAAGAAGACATGATGATGATGAAATGATGATGATAATGATATAGTGTTAAATATTGAGCGCTGGTACGGAAGCCTTCATATGCGACTCTGACTCGCACTTAGCCCGCTTTATTACGTCATTTGAACTTCACAATTATATTTATTTCTGTAAGGAGCGAAGCAGGTATTTGCCTAGTCTTATGGATAGAAGACGAAAGTTTATGTCATGTATATTTATTTCTTGTTATTCGTAACAATAGTCTGACATACTTCCTTTATCTTCGCATAAATCTCAATAAAAATCCTAACGATGAATGTTAGTAGTTTCAATGTTGTATCATCTATCGGAATATACACCCTAATATCTAGCACTAAAGTGCACTATTATGTACAGTTTAAATTTTACTTTAGTGAAATTGTTTAACATCTCTTTGCGGATATTTCCATAGTGCTTTCTCTGAAAGGATTTGTTCTATTCGTGTCAGTATCGCTTTCAAGTAGATCAAAATGAACTTTCATCAATGGAGTGATGTGTTCAGGGCATTTTGTAGCTACATTTGGATGTGCACAACACAAACTCATGGTTTTATTCAGTGGTTTCATTGATTAAGTCCTTTAAGTTCTAGAGTAGATGTTTAATTACCTTCTTGTTTTATAAAATATTCCTGAAATTATTGTTGTGGATCGTTACCGCTACCCCGGAACATAAAGGGCTAAGGAAGGAACATGGATGGGTTTTAGTCAGTAAGAGTCTGACACTCCTTTCCGCTCCACCTAGAGCGGGAGAAGTCATTGGAAGATTTCCCACACTAAAAAAAAAAGTCTTTCAGAGGTAACAAATTCTAAACATTTTCGCTAACACAGATCCTTAGTATATGTTACACAAGTTATCACAAGGTTATTTTGTCAACACGGAACCCGCCGTAAAAAACGAACTTTAGCGATAAACGTAGGACCGTTAAAATCGCTTCAGTAGTTTTCTAGATTTACACTCTAGGGGGAACTTTGTTACCGTATCTTTTTCGTTGGCTGGCAACTTGTCAAACCGTCTAATAAACTGAAAGACTATAAATAGCATCTCAAAGTGAAGGCAATTTAACAAAAAAATAACATTACAAAAAAAAACATAATTTAATCTATGACTTCATAATCAGCAACTAAGTAACGAATGTAAAAAGTTAAAAAATATAAATCATAATTAAAAAAGTCAGTGTGACGCAATTCAGGTAGAACAATATCCATGAAGTTTTGATAGAAATCGTTCCACTGGATTAGCATTGCGCTTGTCTAGACTCGAGTGAAGGCGCCACCCTTCACTCGAGTCCAACAAACCCTTTTCAATGAATAAGTATTCCAGTTTAATACTGCAGAACTTCCAAGAACCGAACAAAAGACATGATTATTCGCTTCGTTTAACCAGGTATTGACCACAAAGTCATGCTGCAGACCACTCGTACCAAACGTTTGACGTTGAGTGTACACGTCACAACACAACAGTCGTTGAATGGTCAAAGGAGTTGTCAGGAGGGGACATACACGGGAGTCAAACAGATGTTTCTATACACTTGATTGGCACATACATAATTTATTGTGTAGTAAGACGGTAGGCGAGTATTAATATACTGAAATGATGCGACTAAAACATACAGGTAGAATAGATCACATTATACCGCAAAATTGATGAATTTTAAGTATTTATAATTTCTATAAATAAGGAGCTCGTGGCTAAGTAACAACCGCACGGATCGATCCATCAAGTATAGCCGGGGTTGGTCCGTAGATGGGTGGCCATCTTTACACATCCAAACACCGCGGTGTCTCTGAAAGCACGTTAAGCTGTTGGTCCCGGCTGTCATTCGTGGTTCTTTGACAGTCGTTACGGGTAGTCAGAAGCCCGAAAGTTTGACAGCCAGTCTTATCGTATTACCCAGTTTCTGACTAGGTTGTGGTGGTCAGATAGGCAGTCGCTCCATGTAAATACTAGTATTCAGCTGCATACGGTTAGACTGGTAGCCGACCCCAATATAGGTGGGAAAAGGCTAAGCAGATTGAAGTACAGAAAACACGGCAAAAATATCTGATTACTCTGAGAAGAAAGACCTTTAAGGTAATATAATATATGACCTTCGAGTTTGGAGGGGTGGGAACATGGATGGGTTTTAGTCAGTAAAAGTCTGATACTCTTCCGCTCCACCCACAGCAAGAGAGGTCATAAATGATCATTTCTCATCCTTAAAAAAGATGGAACAGCTAGACTTGGACAATATAGCAATCAACGATGTATCTACAATATCCATTCCATCGCTTAGTTTACGTATACAAACATGTATAATTATACAAACAAAGCAAGGAGATTGCAGGAAAAGCCACGGATTTCTGTCATGTATAACGTGACGTCATGTTAGTATCATCCTACTGTGACGTTCGCAGTGCAGTGTTACGTCAATACAGACCGTTGACGTTGTCGCAGTGAACATTCGCGACAGGATGATTTCTGACCGACATACGGAATTGCGACGGATTGCACACTGTTTCTATGTGATTTAGATTAACGCAGATTATTGTATCTACATAATAACGTTATTTACGTAGTTTACGTTGAGAATGTAATAGTAATTAGTAGGTTAATGTTATAGCTTTGTCTGTTTCTTGGTGTATTCTGTAAAAATCAATTCTGCCTAGCCTTTTTCCCATCAATATCGGGGTCGGCTTCCAGTTTAACTGGATGCAGCTGAATACCAGTATTTTACATGGAGCGACTACCTATCTGAGCTTCACAACCCAGTAACTGGGCGATACAATACCCCTTCAAGAGACTCAATTTCAGACTTCTGACAACCCGTAACTAGTGTCAAAGATGCATAAATGACAGCCGGGACCAATGACCTAACATGCTTTTCGAGAGACGAAGGAGTTTCGGTACGAAAAGATGGTCACCAATCCACGGACCGACCCCGGCAACCGTTAAACTACGTTACTTGATAAATCGACCTGTGCGGCTGTTATTTCTTAGTCACAGTGAGGAGCTCCTAGCTGTGTCTTGCATTAAAATCTTACTGCAATCATTCTGTAGTCAGATAGACAGACACTGGATAAATATTTCGTTTCTAAACACGATACCATCTTATTCACTAGCAAAACAAATCAATTAAATCATCCCATTAAGTAAGTAAGCCCAATTCCCAGTACAGAGGGAACTTGCGTGATAGCTTTGTAATTCAATCGTTTCATATTCCTAACAAAGTTACACCATTACTCCTAAATATTGATAGATTACACACTCGCTAAATACGAGACGAAGTTACTAATGTTAGTTGTTGATAAGGTTACACCAATTCACTTTGTGATTTTAGGGCTTTGCTCCGATAGTTCTGTTTAGTAGATTCTATTATTAGAATAGATCTTCCCACTGCCGGAAACGTATTTGTTTTTCTTGTTTTTGCAGTATATACGAGTGTAATTTCCTCTTTAGGATGTTAAAAAATGAAATTGATGTCAACTGATATCTAGTATATTAAAAAACAATGGCGTGCCTAACCTGGGCGGTGCGGCCGTCGGTACAAATCGGAAATGTGAGCTGTGCCTCGCAGGCTGCCGACACTAAGCGGGATTGTCCGAAAGGGTTACCGCTACCCAGGAACGTAAAGGGCTAAGGAAGGAACATGGATTGGTTTTAGTCAGTAAGAGTCTGACACTCTCTTCCGCTCCACTCAGAGCGGGAGAAGTCATTGTACGACTTCCCACCCTCAAAAAAAAAAGGCTGCCGACTGGCGACGGCGCGAATCGAGATGTGTGCGGCGTGCAGTGAACTCACTCTAGCTGAAAAAGCTCTCGGCTTCGGACATCTCCGCTTTGGTAGAGTCTGGGCCTTACTGTCATTATTTTCTATGGAAAACTGACACAGACAGCTCTGGAACAGGTTTTAGGTGTGCTGATCGCGTTCAATTTCATTGGTGAAATTGGAACTAAGTCTCCCCAGAGAGAATAAAGTGAGAGATGAGAATGAGTATGATCAACAAAGATCGTGGTAGAAAGAGACACACAGCATCATAAGCTCTTTAGTATTGAATACATATGATTCACTAGCAAATTTCGATTTAATATTGAAATATCTAATTATTCTGAAGCATAACTTTCTTCTGACTCAACAAATTTAAATAGATCCACTTATTTTCCAGTTTATACTGCATTCTCTCAAGCTGTAATTAATGCGCGCTAAACTTTCATTTAACTTAAATATAAAGGCGCGCTCTCACTAACACCTAAAATTGCGCCATTTTTGCAACCGTGTTGAAATGTGACGTCACAGTAATACTGAGCAATTTCGACAAGATTGAAGTTATAATTGCTGAAACTATCGACTCCACTATTGAAATTATATGGAACAAAATTTGTTAACCTTTTGGAGTCACAGACGGATATAGCCGGCAAATGAAAACGTGCCTCACACGCCACAGTCCGCTAAAGCCGATAAGAAAAAGAGGTTTTTACTTACCAAATAAATATACTAGAATTTGAGGCTTGGCGTGGGAGAGGACGCCGAAGCGTTTATGCTCTTATATATATGCGTTGAAAAGGTTAATAAATAATCCATTTACGCATTACCCATTAGATATTTAGCGTTTAAGTTTGTCAATAGCATGACAAAGGCAAATCATTTATTTAAAGTATGCCGATCAAAGGCTCTTTTGAACTTCGGAAACAAGAAAGTAGAACCAATTATGGTTCTACTTGTCCTTTCCAAAAGGTGTTTCCTATGAACAAGAATTGCCGAAACATTTAAAACAATTTTTTACATCGAAAAAAATTCTCCACCTCCAGAAATTTGATGGCTATGATGTTAAAAAAGTGGTCCGTGTAAGCACAGCTTAGGGGAGATAGTTAATTACCATCACATCAAGTGGCTGCATCTTGAACATTAGCTTTTAAAGTTTACGATGTGTTGTCTCCCGTCTCTTTGTCAGTATGTACCAGTTTATTATCTTTACAATGTACAGGCGTGTTACTTAACTGAATTGTTTCTGCCTCGCTTTGCTTAAGAACCTCGATGTTGTACTTCAAAAGAACAAGTGTGTATTTGATTTGTGTTTTTTTGTTATTTATACTAGGTGTAACCGAAAGGTTATACATATACATACAAAGGGATATGCTACAGACCGCCAAACTGAACAACTTTTACTATGGGACCAACTCCGAAATCGTGAAAAAAAATCAGCTGTTTCGACGAGCCACGTGATCAAAAATTTAGCGAACCGTTGATATTTTTATACTGGTCAAGAGTGGGTGAACCTACTGGGGTATGTGGGTGTACCTCCGCCTACTCGTTAAAGGAAACGAGGCGTGATATTATGTTAGCCTACTTAAAGTAACAAAAGTTACTACTCTAGAAAAAAAAATACTATGTGACCAATCTAAGAAAATAAAAATTGGTACTACACACCCTTAAATAATGTCCCTCGTTTCAGCTTACGTACTGTATTCATTGGCCTTTTTTTGAGGGTGGGATATCATCAAATGACTCCTCCCGCTGTGGGTAAAGCGGAAGGAAGTGTCAGACTTTTACTGACTAAAACCCATCCATGTTCTTTCCTTAGCCTTTTATGTTCCGGGGTAGTGGAAACCCTTTCGGATAATCCCGCTTACCCGGCAGGCTTCAGCCCTAACGGGCCCCTTCAAATGGTGACATCTCTTTGAGTATTCATTGGCCTGGCCTTCAGTTTCTGATTCCATAACCTTAATTACCTGCTTCAGTGAATTCAAAACAAAAGTTTGCCAATGAAATTGTGATTTTCGTAAAAGCGTATTTCATTTCATCGTCATCAACAAACATAAAAGCATTTTACTCTTGAAAATGAGCTTAAAATGGTCCTAATTTAATTCTGTTCTAGGAAAACCTGTTCTTAATGCACATTTTCAAAATAATTCAGCAGAACAATAGTTTAATTTGTGATGCTTTCAGGCACAAAAGCCCAGTGATATAGAATCTTAAGGAATTATTTGCAGTGCTTATTTATTAGTTAAATTATTCGGATAATTTAATGAATACCTATTTAACTTAAAACGGGGAATGATAATAATGAATAACGAGGTACTTATAAATATTTAGCCGTTATCAACAGCAGCAGAATACGGTTCCTTTTGTCGCCGTGGCTATAAAATTAAATAATTTATTACATCGCTGGATCTCGTCTGAAATCTTGGAACTTCTTTCTTAAGATAGAAGACATTTTAATAGCCCATTTTTAATTCAATGTTCTTGTAATAGTATAGTGCAAGTTTTAGCTATCGTAGAAATTGTGCATTCTTTAAGTGCTTTGCCTTCTACTCGTTGTTATCGTTTTCATAATTATAAAAGGACTGAAGAGACTGGATGAGTCATGGATAGTCAGTCATCCATTCAGGATGACTGACTAACTCATCTCAATGCGCAGCCGAAACCACTGAACGGATTATTCGGTGTAAAGAATATAATGACGTTCCCCTCAAAATCTGCTTTTTAATGACACAGACATTAAAATTTGCGGGAATAGACTTGAAAGAAAATTGTTTTACACACGGGCAATTCTATATGACGTGCTCACGCATCGCAGCTCGTTACCTACCTACAAAGAGTTAAGTAAAGAATGTCATAAAGAAGTTTATACTAAGAGACACTTAAAATCTGAAACAATTATTTTTATACGGGCAGAGAATTTCTTTGATAGATTTCAACTTTATTACAAAAGTATAAGGTTCATGTTCAATAGGGAATATTTGACAGTTTCGGATAGCTTGATGTGCTGGCACATACATTATATCACACCTTCGTCCCATGGGGGTATGCAAAAACCTGCTGTCTTCCTTATGCTTCGTTTATCTTCATACATCTGATCGCCGGTTACAAGTAAGTACCTACTACGTGCCTGACCTTTCGCAAGAACATGACCATTTTGGTCACTATATCTTCCCAGGGCGTCGCCTCCGTGAGGTGTTTAACCACGTCTGCCGATAATGCGATATAACCAAAATCCACGCGGACCAAGTCACGGGAAAAAGCTAGTTTCCAATAAAAAGCTATGGGTTCGATCTTAATGCTCCATTACATACTAGAGTTCCTTGCCCGTTCCAATTCAAATAGAGTTATTCTTGGGGTTAATAAAAACGTTCATAACTCCCATTTATGGTTGCGTATGCGGTGATTAAGTAACCAATATAGAAGCTATAAATTTATTTGTATAGGTAAGTTACTGCTTTGCTACTCGGTGGTCAATATTTTAAATGTGTTTAGAGTTTCTGCCCTGACTTTCTCGTTGGTATAGTGGTCGCAAGCGCTACTTATATTCCCTCGAGGACTTTTTGTAGGCAATAATAAGTACTTTAACCGTATAGTACAGACGCCAGCACATCAAGCTATCCCTAAAAGTCAATTTTTCTCAATTAAAAATGAACTTTATGTCTTTGCAATAAAGTTGAAATACTATTAAAGAAATTTGACAGATTGTGGTAACTTGATGTGCTGGTCTCTGTACATAATTTTTTTGTATGATCAATAGATTTCGCAGCGCATGCCAAATAATGAATTTTATTGACAAAATTTGCTACTTTTGTTGCAATTTTCTTAAGGATCTCTAAGTTTCTTGAATTAATTATAGTCTATGTTATTTCCTGATAATTTAGCTTTCTATTGATGAAAAAATTGTTAAAATCGATCAAGTACTTTCGGAGCCCATTCGGTTCTAACAAACAAAAACAGCTTTCCTCTTTATGATATTAGTAGGATATAGTATAACTATAATAAAATAGTGTAGATAACCTGGATTAACACAAAGGATTTTTATCCTGGTAGTACGTTCCCATGGGATATATTCCAACATCCACGTGGGCGAAGCCGCTGGCAGAAGCTAGTGTACGGACGCCAGCGTATCAAGCTATCCCTAACTGTCAAAATTTTCTCAATTAAAAATGAACCTTATGTCTTTGCAATAAAGTTGAAATACTATCAAAGAAATTTGACAGATTGTGGTAACTTGATTTGCTGGCCTCTGTACAATATTTATCGAAATCGGCAACTGGTGTCGATTGCCGTTAAATTGACAAGCTTTAATGAAAAAACTTTTCGGTAATAAAGTTTTAAAAGACTTTTACGTTTTGCTTTTTATCAAAACTTTGTCGCCTGTTCCTACTTTGAATTTAACATGTTTATTTTGTCAGAAAGTTTATCAGGCGATTGAGATTTCTACAGAAAAATTGCTAGAAAATTTTGCTAATTATGTCTTGTACAGAGTCGTCAGAAGCCTGAAAATCTGACAGACAGTCTTCCCTAGGAGTATAGAGTGGAGGCCAGATAGGCAGTCGCTCCATGTAAAATACTGGTATTCAGCTGCATCCGGCTAGACTGGAAGCCGACCCCAACATAGCTGGGAAAAGGCTAGGCAGATTGCAGATGTCTATTTTATATGTATTTGGGTCACAAACGTTCTCTTTGTATCCGAAAAATGTAAGCAAGTGTGTACCTTTGTTTCCTGTGCATACCCTTACAATCTTCCTCAATTTATCATTCTTAGGATAAGCACTTAACGAAACACAGTTAAGCCGTTTCTGAGTAGAAGGGAACGTGGATCCTTTCCTATGTAGGTATGTTCCTAATAACTATGCAATGAGATCACATCTGAAGACCGTTTTAAAGGAAACACATTTTATTTGCGGTAAAGTCTAAGTCAAACCATTTATTGCAAACAGGCACAAGAAAGGCAACTTTTGTACGCAAAGAGAGAACACAAACTAAAACAAATGGAAAATATGCGTCATACCCAAGCAAAACGGCTATCGCTCAGCATAATGCTGCGATCATATGCAAGACCGAAGTCTAGCTGGTGTTCAGTAACTGCTGGCGTTGACTTGATGACATCGACCGGTGCAGTATAAAATAACAGGAATAAAAATTAAAATGTTTACTTAAACATAATATTTTAAATGGCAACATTCTGTTCCGTCGGCAATGACCCACGCGCCAGCAATAATATAATCTGTGTGCGCAATTGACAGAAAACTATTTGTTTGATGATTTGACACTTCTGTCACACTACTTTTATAATAAATTATCATAGCGCATTATGTAATGAATCAGCAGGCGATTCTGTAAAAATCTCAATGTGATAACTTAGATGAAGTGATCTGTCGTTCCACCTAATGCAAGAGAATGACAGTATTGGCAGCTCACTTTAAACTCACTTCACCTGTTGAGCCATCTTACACAATAATGACATTTATCATGTACAGCATATCAAACTGTCCCAAACTGTCAAATAATCCCAAGTGAACATGAACCTTACCCTTTTGTAATAAAGTTGAAAATCTATCAAAGAAATGTGACAGATTGGGGTAGCTTTATGTGCTGGCCTCTGTAGTTAAAAACAAGAAGACTATTAATTTTAGCATAACAAGTTACCTCTATACATATAATAAAACAGTAAAAAAACTGTGTCTGTACATTGAATATATTAAAAAAATAATAATTGAGGGGGGTTTAGAAACAGTAATAGAGCACGAATCCAAAAAAAAAATTTTGTCTGTTTGTCTGTTTGTCTGTATGTCTGTTTGTCTGTTTGTCTGTTTGTCTGTTTGTCTGTTTGTCTGTTTGTTTGTACACGCTAATCTTCGGAACTACTGGACGGATTGGAATGATTATTTTTTTGTTGTATAGGTATTAAGTCTGGGCAACATATAGGCTATAATTTATCTTGGAAACTTGAACACCTGATGCAGAACCGCAACAGACCAGCTAAACTATAAGAGATACAAAAATGATACCTTAGCAAAAATTGTTCCACGTGATTAGCATTTTCTGCTGAGAGAATAAATTTGAAGATCTGGAACACCTGATGTGGAACTCCAAGAGCCCAGCTACACTGTAACATATATAGGAATGACGTCTTAGCAAAAGTTGTTCGGTCTGATGGGCATTTCCTGTTGACTTATAAAAATCGAAGATCTGGAACACCTGTTGTGGAACTCCAAGAGCCTAGCTACACTATAACATATATAGGAATGAAGTCTTAGCAAAAGTGGTTCGGTCTGATGGGCATTTCCTGTTGACTTATAAAAATCGAAGATCTGGAACACCTGTTGTGGAATTCCAAGAGCTTAGCTACACCATAACACATATAAGAATGACGTCTTAGCAAAAGTTGTTCGGTCTGATGGGCATTTCCTGTTGACTTATAAAAATCGAAGATCTGGAACACCTGTTGTGGAATTCCAAGAGCTTAGCTACACCATAACACATATAAGAATGACGTCTTAGCGAAAGTTGTTCAGCCTGATGAGCACTCTCTGTTGACGTATAAAATTGAAGATCTGGAACACCTGTTGTGGAACTCCAAGAGCCTAGCTACACCATAACACATATAGGAATAACGTCTTAGCACAAGTTGTTCAATCTGATGAGCACTCTCTGTTGACTTATAAAAATCGAAAATCTGGAACACCTGTTGTGGAACTCCAAGAGCCTAGCTACACTATAACATATATAGGAATGACGTCTTAGCAAAAGTGGTTCGGTCTGATGGGCATTTCCTGTTGACTTATAAAAATTGAAGATCTGGAGCACCTGTTGTGGAACTCCAAGAGCCTAGCTACACCATAACACATATAGGAATAACGTTTTAGCACAAGTTGTTCAATCTGATGAGCACTCTCTGTTGACTTATAAAAATCGAAAATCTGGAACACCTGTTGTGGAACTCCAAGAGCCTAGCTACACTATAACATATATAGGAATGACGTCTTAGCAAAAGTGGTTCGGTCTGATGGGCATTTCCTGTTGACTTATAAAAATCGAAGATCTGGAACACCTGTTGTGGAATTCCAAGAGCTTAGCTACACCATAACACATATAAGAATGACGTCTTAGCAAAAGTTGTTCGGTCTGATGGGCATTTCCTGTTGACTTATAAAAATCGAAGATCTGGAACACCTGTTGTGGAATTCCAAGAGCTTAGCTACACCATAACACATATAAGAATGACGTCTTAGCGAAAGTTGTTCAGCCTGATGAGCACTCTCTGTTGACGTATAAAATTGAAGATCTGGAACACCTGTTGTGGAACTCCAAGAGCCTAGCTACACCATAACACATATAGGAATAACGTCTTAGCACAAGTTGTTCAATCTGATGAGCACTCTCTGTTGACTTATAAAAATCGAAAATCTGGAACACCTGTTGTGGAACTCCAAGAGCCTAGCTACACTATAACATATATAGGAATGACGTCTTAGCAAAAGTGGTTCGGTCTGATGGGCATTTCCTGTTGACTTATAAAAATCGAAGATCTGGAACACCTGTTGTGGAATTCCAAGAGCTTAGCTACACCATAACACATATAAGAATGACGTCTTAGCAAAAGTTGTTCGGTCTGATGGGCATTTCCTGTTGACTTATAAAAATCGAAGATCTGGAACACCTGTTGTGGAATTCCAAGAGCTTAGCTACACCATAACACATATAAGAATGACGTCTTAGCAAAAGTTGTTCGGTCTGATGAGTACTCTCTGTTGACTTATAAAAATCGAAGATCTGGAACACCTGTTGTGGAACTCCAAGAGCCTAGCTACAACATAAAACATATAGGAATGACGTCTTTGACGTCTTTGTTGTTCAATATGATGGGCATTTCCTGTTGACTTATAAAAATCGAAGATCAGAAACATCTGATGTGGAAATCTAAGCTATCACAAATTTTACTGTGTAATTATAAATTAACATAAACTGGGAGTACCTGCACGCGGTGAAGGCGGTAACAGTTTAGGACTGATTTTCGATGACGATGGTATTATCATTGAAAATTTGACTCTACTGGCCAAAACTCCTATTTATTTATTTTATTTTATCGTATAAAATAAAAAAAAAGAGCTTATGTGCTTTTGGGATTATGTTGTTTGAGTGTTTAATTTTCTTTTCCATTTATCTTCATGACACGGTAGCCTACCCGGTAATGCAGGGGAGCAGTCATTTTAATTTAGATTTTTATTGATCAGGTATCATCACAATAAAACTATGACCATGCCTAGAAAGAGGTCAAATCTTTCCCAAAGTTCCAAGAGAGCTAAAAGATTGAGGATCATAAGATCCCAAGAATCTACCGAAGAGCTTCAGGAGAGACTTGATGCTGTTCGAGAACATTAGGCTGCAACTCGCTCCGTGGAAACCTCTTCGGGTCGCGAAGCACGCCTGCGTTCTCAGCGTATTCATTAGGTCTCTAGAGACCAGTGAAGAATATGTTGCGCGACTGACTGCTGATCGTGAACGTCATGTATTGTCTCGCGAGTCAGAGACGTTCACGGAAAGAGAATTACGCTTGAGTTCCAAGCGTATCTACGCATCGACTTCTAGGTCTCTAGAGACAAGTGGGGCACGTGATGTGCGACTGACCGCTGATCGTGAACGTTATGTATTGTCTCGCGAGTCGGAGACGTTCACGGATAGAGAATTGTGCTTGAGTTCCAACCGTATCTACGCATTGACTTCTAGGTCTCTAAAAACAAGTGGGGAATATAATAATGCGGTTACCAAAATGAAAACGATGACAAATGGACTGTATGTTTTGGTGGTTGTTGGAATCAAATAAAACTAAAGCTCAGTGTGATAAAAGATTTAAATGGGAAAAATGATAAAAAATAACATAAATGGCGACCCCGTTGTCGCTGGCATAAGCAACATGGTCCGCGTACGAAGTCGCGGGCAGAAGCTAGTTCCATAATAAAATGCGATAGGGATTCTCAAAAAATACTTCTGCTATTCACCAATTTACCAAATAAGCTTGCCTGAGGAAAGAAAAACTGCCATTATAGTTGAAGGTTGTTATGCAAAGTAAATACAATAGCACATGTACATACATAGGTAGGTATATAAGACGCTGCTCTAGAGCCCGATACATCAAGCCGAATTCCCTTATGATCTCATAGTCGACATGTTTCTGCCGACAGTTTTTATAGGAGCGGCCTTTATTCTTTTATAGGTTTATCTAGAGAAATGTAAACGTTTCACATTTATGTTTCCTTTCTTGTGTAAACGTTTGGGATGTATGAGGGAATGTTTATTGATGTAAATTGTTTTGGATGGATTGATATAGGAACACAAGATTTACTCCATACGGTCAAACTTCCGTACGTTTTTTTCGCGGGTTTCATTCATTCTCGTTGTTAGTACTTAGCCACAAGCGTGATGTTATGTTAAAATATCATCATTTCAGCAGTCAACTGCTGAATATAGGCCTTCCCCACGGAGCGTTACAGCGCACGATCTTCCGCCTTTTTCATCTAGCCACTACCAGCTATCTTCTTCAGGTGGTCGGTCTATCTAGCCGGGGGGCTTCCAACACTACGTTTTACTACGCGCGGTCTCCATTCAACCACCTCTGTCACCTCTCGTCGGTTCTGCGACTCATCATTCTCCTCATCAAGGAAATCAAATTCAATCATCAACTCAAATTAATCGGCGCAAAATGTCTTTTCCTTCCATACTTCTCTATTAGTCGTCATCTCGGTAGGCACACCCTTTCTGGCCATATCATCTTTCACACAATCCATCCATCGTTGTTTTGGTCTCTACTTGTATAGCCATCCACATTCATAATCACAACTTTCCTGACAACATTTTTCTCATTCCTCCGCATAACATGCCCATACCATGACAACCAATTTCCACACAACTCGTCAGTTCTGCGACTGACTGTGTCAATAAAAGCTCATTAAATCAAGGGTTCAAATAAAATAATCTCTTTAAAAAATATATCCGTTCTATAAGTTGAAACCACCAGAAACAGTAATGCTGCTACTTTTATCACAATCCCTGACACGTCATTTTCGAAATCACGGACTCCAATTATAAAATATTTTATGGAGCTTTGATATTATAGCTTCGTATAGGGACCGCAATTTTCAGTTTACTTCCAATCGTAAAATAGACTTTATACCCTGTTGAGGTATAAAACGCTCTAATGTTACGATTTACTAACAACGCTTGTAAAACATAAAACGGAAAGTGATCCGATTTATTGGACATGATAGTATAATGTTCGAGTGTTCAGTGGGATAAAAAATATCCTGTTACCGTGTAAAATATTATTCGCGCGGATTTTTGTTCTCTCAGTGGTCTACGGCAGGTATGGCCCGTAACTGGTCAAAATCAAAAAGTAAAATCATATATTTCAAATAAGCACAAGAAAGGCACTTTTCAACGTCAAAATTAACAAGAAATTGAATTGATTCTATTCGCCTCTTCCGAGCGTTAGTTTCGTATGGAGAAGAATGTGCAAGAAACTCCGCCGTTACTCTTTTAAAATGGTTTAAAAATGCTTGTCAATGCGAGCTTTCACAAGTGTATCGGTACATATATTTTGTCTTTGTTGTCTTAAAACTGAATTAGCTGATCATCATACAATGCAAAATCACGCGGTTCCATCGTCATGTCATTGTCTTGTACCAAAATATTGCAGACCATATAGGTCTGTCATTCTGTCACGTCTGGGTGTTTGTCTATCTATAATATGTATGTATTTATAAAACAAAATTTATATAAGTAGTTTATCAGCCATCTCGTAACCATAACACAAGCAGTAGGTTGCTTTACTTGACACGCCATGTAGTCCAAGGATATTATTATTCACCAAAAATTTTCCATAAAATACAGCTAACATTACCATCACCTTCATAACCTCATTCACGATTCCTTTATGAAATTCTCCAAACGGGTCATTACCGGTGTCTGTCAGCTTGAAAATCAGGAACGAGTAGAAAATTGATGCTTTCATTAGCTTCGACGACTTCGTGCCAGAGCTTCATAAAGCCTAGGTCGCACTAGGCGACATATGTCTCGCGACACGGTCGAGTAGTAAGTCTCATAATGGCCTTTTTTTTTAAGGCTGGGAAATCATCCAATGACTGCTCCCGCTCTGGGTGGAGCGGAAGGGAGTGTCAGACTCTTACTGACTAAAACCCATCCATGTTCCTTCCGTAGCCCTTTATGTTCCGGGGTAGCGGTAACCCTTTCGGACAATCCCGCTTAGAATTCCTGTTTAGCCTGGAACATATTTTGAAACAAAAATTGAGTCATTATAGCGAGACTTAGTGTTTAGCGACAGGGCTAATAATATACAGAGTTGGTACGACAGAGGGGCTTTCCTTTAAACTGCCTATAATAGGGACCATTTTCAAGCTCTGTAACAAGAATCTATTAAATAGGAGCCCGTTTGAACACGATGTATCTTTCCTAACAACGCTCCGGCGCGCGCGTGTTGTTGCCGCTTTGTTACAAGATTAGTTTTTATTTACAAAGGATGGTTGTGTTTTATTCTGATTTGTAAGCTATTTAGTTTATTTGAAAAAACAAACTCATTTTGGGTGCTTTTTATTTTTTAACCGTATCGAATTAATACTAAACACGTATAGTATACGAAGTGTAATTTAATGCCCCTCTGTCATATCAGCTCTGTATACAGCACAACATAAAACTGATCATCATACCGATAGTGAGCACGATGTTCTCAGAACATGGCGACGGAGACATATCGGGAGACAGGTTGCGATACACGACTCGCGACATCACTTGCAAGTGTGTACAAAGCTTAAAAACGTCGTTACTACAACATTTTGGTGAAGCCTTAAAAAGGAAAATGAGTATCTCATTACTATCGCCACTCCTTGCCTCCTTGGTTATATGAAATTCTTAACATGACGCCTTAAGATGCCATATTAGTGCTTTCAATCTACCGAAGGATTACGGGTTTGTTGCAACGTTGCGGTTGGGGTGAAATTAATACAAAAGTCTCAAAGGGAATCTTGCGGACCCTAGAGTAAGGTAATGGTGTAGACGAAGTAGATTACCCCAGACGCTAGAATGTTGTCTGCAGTTTTATTCGGATTTCAATGAAGTTATACAGTCGGGTAAGTTAATTAGAAGAATATTAGGGACAATACGCTTAATTTATAAAGGTTGTTAACCCCTCAAATGTCCTATAAACCCTATAGGTTTATAAGAAAAATTGTCTTGAAACAACAATAAATATAACCGTATAAATCTTTGAGCTCTAAACATGCGGCTTCTAATAGGCGAACATCTAACGGGTTAATAAAAACAGCCCTATAAAAGATAAAAAGATAGGTCAGGCTTTAGTTTTTTTCTTATTCATTATGCCGAACAAGGACTCTTGAAACAAGAGGCAAATTTACCTACAAAAATATTCATACAACCCCCACACATGGCCATTTTGCTGTCCAGAATACCGCTCCAAAAAATGTATGTTCGTGCAAAAGCTCGCGACGACCTACATTTCTGCACAACATGATATGAAACCAAAACTTCACGAGCCAAACATCTGTCGAAAATCTTCTATGAAAAATAAATATTTTTGTTCAGCTGACTTTAAATTCATCCTGTATCATCTGCCTATCCTTTTCCCAACTATCGGTCGGTTCCAGTCTAACCGGATGCAGCTGAATACCAGTATTCAGACTGTCTATCTGACCTCCACAACCCAGTAACTGGGCAATACGATACCCCTTGGTAAGACTGGCTGTCAGATTTTCGGGCTTCTGCCGACCCGTAACGACTGTCAAAGATGCACAAATGACAGCCGGGACCACCGGCTTAACGTGCTTTCCGAGACACGGAGGAGTCTTGTTATGTAAAGATGCTCACCCATCCACGGCCAACACTGGCAAGCGTAGCTTAACCTGATGGATCGACCTGTGTGACTGTTAGTACTTAGCCACGAGCTCCTGTATCATTCTCCTCCTCATCCTGTATCATTTTTGTTAAATAAGTCGTAAAATGCTGGATATGAATATTTAGCGGAGTCTAAACAAAACGCTGTGACATTTCCATTTTATTTTTTTATCTTTATTCAAGCCAGGCTTTAATGGCAGTATAAAAACTTAGGTCCAACGTTTTCATTTAAAACAACGACGTGCCAGTCTTAAACTGACCCATTTTGGCATTGTGTGGTTTATTTTGTTATGCGTGCTTCATTAAATAAGAATAAAATTATAATAGAATTTTTACCTTAATAAAAGTTCATTGACAATAGTTAGTGTGTCTATCGCAAAACATGTAGAAACGATAAGTTTTACTGTAAAAATAGCATTTTAGTACTTAGTGAAAAAATTCATAAAGAAATTGTTAAAGGTGTGGATAATACTTTGATTTATGTCGCATACTCACAGCATTGCATTACATTTATAAGCCTCTATGACATATCATCATAATCAGCCTATAATGTTGTCACTGCTGGGTCACAAGCCTCCGTTCTAGGAGAGGGAGTGGGCCATTATCCACCACACAGGCCCAGTTTTTTGGCGGATGTCACATGTCTTAGAATGTTTGGTTCTAGGTCATGCCAGTTTCCTCACAATGTTTTTCACCGTTTTGAGAGCAGTGGTGATAAAATTAAATACACAAACTTTAGCGCCTGCTTGGGTTCGAACTCACGACCTACAACTCGTAAGTCGAGGCCGATACCACTGGGTCACCACTGCTCCAATATGAGATACAAAATCTTTAAACTTTAAAAAATTGTTCCTGCAATTTTGTCAAAGCTTGTTTTCACCAAAAATAGAGGTGTACAGAGGCCAGCACATCAAGTTACCACAATCTGTC
The DNA here is from genome assembly GCA_951799385.1 of Hyppa rectilinea. Lineage (NCBI taxonomy): Eukaryota > Metazoa > Arthropoda > Insecta > Lepidoptera > Noctuidae > Hyppa > Hyppa rectilinea. Next base: position 13,651,248 of record OX637312.1, on the reverse strand, counting down.
AAATTTCTTTGACAGTATTTCAACTACATATATTGCAAAGACATAAGGTTCATTTTTAATTGAGAAAATTTGACAGTTAGGGATAGCTTGATGTGCTGGCGTTTGTACCAAACGGAACGATTGTGACAAATTACGCGTTCACATTTTCACTTTTGACAAATGGTAGCTTAGTGGGTCGCGTTTGACATTATCAAAAGCTTTTTATGAATTTTTAGACGGTGAATATTTTGTGTTTTGCTTGAACAACCATGTTTTGTGCGGGAATGATTGATGAAAAATAAGATGTTCAAGTTTTCAATCATTGTCAATTAAGGATCATGATAGTTGCAAGGATCAGTAACAATATTATTATAAAAATCGGTGAAGTATAACATCGTAAGGAAACCAGCATGTCTGAGAGATATTTCTCAACAGAATTTGAAGCTGTCAGAGGCCCATGGGCAGCATAAAAACTCTGACAACAGGTCAGTCACTAACCACACGAAAAGAGGAAGTAACAATATTTTTCCAATCTTAGGTAAAGAAAGAAAATATATTTATTTGGCGCAGGTGAAAGGTATACAATATTAATACAAAAAAAATGAATTAGAACAGTATGGGGTCAAAATGGTGGTATGGTTAAATATAGTTAGCGTAAATGCCAGAAAAGTAGGAAAATTGGTGAAATAGGGAACTTTAAACCGATCGATGGGTTATGTGAAGGTGATACGGCTAGAAGGGAAGTCACTATTGAGATAACGGCTTTTTTTTTAAGGCTGGGAAATCATCCAATGACTGCTCCCGCTCTGGGTGGAGCGGAAGGGAGTGTCAGACTCTTACTGACTTAAACCCATCCATGTTCCTTCCGTAGCCCTTTATGTTCCGGGGTAGCGGTAACCCTTTCGGACAATCCCGCTTACTGAGATGACGGCTTACATAATGTATGGAAGAAGAGACATTCTACACCAGCCCCTAAAATAAATTAGGGTAAGGTAGGTAAAAATTAAGTTGGTATCTATTTTAAAATGTTCTCGGAACAACCGCACGAAGCCCTATGAAAATGAGATTTATTTTCATAGCAGAAAGGATCATTTATCTTTGTGTATTTATTTTTGTTCTCATTATCACTCGTCATATTCAGAGCACGATAGTAATATGGGACCAGTGATGACGTCATAACCCCATGTCGACTCTAAAAGAGAGGAGGTTTTATGTTTGTCTGTATTGTATATACATCTTTTTTTAACCGATATTTCAATTCTTCTTTCACTTAATTGTTATAATGTTTAAGGTAATAATATTATTTCATACTCAAGTCTTAATAACAACTATAATAAGGTACTTATATTAACATTTAAAAGCTAAATATTCATATTAATATGTACAGATGTAATATGTATAATAATCATAGAGCATCAAAAAATTCGCCACAAATTCTTTCACTTATCAGTCTTACATACTTTTTATTAACTTTGCTTTGGTAGTAAAATTCGCGGTAATATTATCTTTTTAATGTGTATCTTGGTGTTTCAGTACTTTTTGTCACTGTTGTTTACATAGGAAGAAGTAGTAGTAAAAACACTCACAAACAAAACAATAGACTTCCAAATAACACTACTAGGTAATTGAAAAATAACTTTAATTTCGAAAGTCCGCGACAAAAAAAAAAGGATTTTTTAGTTTGTACTTAACGACTTCTTGGAAGTTGGTTGTTTTGTAAAAGGTTTAAGTAAAAATAGACTTATTATTTTTTGATTTGCCAGTGTTTCGATAAGGTCAAATTTGTTCTTCAAACAAAATGAGTAGGTGTAGGTAGATATACGAAAATGCCAAGGGACCTTTGACTTTAGCGTAAAACTTTCTAGACTGACAAACAAAGGAACCCAGAAACACGTGTAATTAAAATAAAACTCTTTTTACTCTTGGGAAGAAAGCACTTCACACTTGAATTTTGTACCTAAATCAGCTTGCAAGGCACAATTTTCATTACATACATAAATAACATAGTGAAGTTTCTTCACCGAATATTCAAAGCACGGCTTTAATAAAACCCGGTATGCTCAGTATTTGTACTGTTTGGACTTATTGAGATGTTCCGTGTACATTTTACGCTCAACTTGCTAGAGGAAGTTTTGCTTCTTACGAAGTATGGAGTATGCATTTGCTTCGTATGGAGTATACATTAACTTCTTACGAAGTATGGAGTATACAAATTCTGGAGACGTGGGTATTCACTATGTTGTTCTGGTACCATTCATAGTAATGCAGTTTACTTTAAAGAAGTGGCATACCGTTACTTCTTGTTTGAAGCTTGAAGTTTGGTATTTCCAATAAAAATAAATTATTAACGAAAAATGTATACGATTGTATAATAATATTATTCCTCAACAGCGACCTGGCGTCAGAGTTTTTATGCTGCCCAAGGGCATCACATAAACTCTGACGCCAGGTTAGTCACTAACCACACGAAAAAAAAGATCAATGAAAAATGATTTTTATATATTGAATCGGAAATCAAATATTTTTTTTTTCTTGACTGAAATAACTTTTTCTAATTAACTCAGCAACTACAATATAACTTACTTATACTATATTTCGAAGTGTTCCTACTGATAACATGCTCCTGTAACACGTATTACACGTATTAATAAATCTTAATCAACACATCAATCATCTCAGCCTACCGCGCCACTGCAACACAAGAACACCCCGTCCTCCGCCTTCCGCATCCAGCCACACTCTCTAGATAGTAGGTCCATCTAGCTGAAAGTGCATCCCACATTACGCTTGCTGATAAGCGTTCTCCACTCCAAGACTCGTCAGCTCTACCGGCCATCGGTTCTTTGACAAACATGGCCAGCCCACTGCCACTTCAGTTTGCTAAATAATATTTATTGAAATGAAAACTGCCCTTATTCGCATATCCGTATGCAAAGGCCTCTTGTAGCCTTTTATTTCATGAAGCAATAAAGAATTAACGTCCATAAATGACGAAAAATACCGCCTTCTCGTGTGTTGAGTTAGCATTAGAAGCGAAACCGGGTATTCCATTTCCGGGATTCCTAAAAGTTTGGTCTTCCAGATATTTTTTACGACGTACATTTCTTGTCTAGTGGCTCTACGTACTAAAGATAAGGATAAGACCCTATTTGTAGATTGTGAAGTCGGTACACTTCGGTCCTTACGTATAAAACGCTTTAGGGTTAGTTCACACGGCGCGTTGCGTTGCGTCGTCGCAACGCAAATATTTTGACGCACAGGCGCTGTTATATCGCAGCGTGCGACGCAGTTGTGTAACGTTCCGCCGTCGCAGCGGCGACGCACAGTTGCAGTGAGCATTTTGTAAAAACATTGCAGTCAGTCTATACAGGATGAAATTTAATTCATGGGCAATATTTTAAGGTGTCATGTACAGAGGCCAGCACATCAAGTTACCACAATCTGTCAAATTTCTTTGATAGTATTTCAACTTTATTGCAAAGACATAAGGTTAATTTTTAATTGAGAAAATTTGACAGTTAGGGATAGCTTGATGTGCTGGCGTCTGTACAATACCTTAAAATATTGCCCATGAATTCAAATTCACCCTGTAGAAAGCATGGATCGGAAAATACATAATTATGTCTGGAATTGCTCTTATGGACTGTATACAAAAATACGTAAAAAAAAACGTATGTCCTCACTGCATAAGCAACTGAGCGCTGCCGTTCCGGCGCGGCGTCTCAATGAGTACTTCCTCACCCGCTTAGTTGCGTCGACACAGCGCGCCGTGTGTACACTATGCTTATTAGTATGTAAAACGACGCAGCGACAGCGCTACGTCGACGCAACGCGCCGTGTGGACCGGCTCTTAGTGCAGCTTACATTTCTAAAGACCAGAAACAAAGATAAGATTCGTGATTCATGTTTTTTGTGTTCTCTGATGATAAATCTTTTTCGGACCCCTCATAGATCACAGTAGTGACGCTTATCACAATTCCGTTTAAAAAAAAACCTTTTATTTCCGAGCCTCGACGAATGAAATCGCCCAAAATGTATGCTTTTCCAATTCACCAATGTAGGTACACAATACTGAATGATAATTTATTTATGTATTCTGACCAACCAATTGCATACTGAGCTGCTTGTTTGTGTCGAAGCGAGTTTACCATATAGATCTCTCATAAGGAAAATCTATAATCGGATTCTTCTTCTTCTTTTCGCGTCGATGGTACAGACGCCAGCACATCCAGCTATCCCTAACTGTCAAACTTTCTCAATTAAAAATGAACCTTATGTCTTTGCAAAAAAGTTGAAATACTATCAAAGAAATTTGACAGATTGTGGTAACTTGATGTGCTGGCCTCTGTACTTTTTCTGGATGTCATTAAATTGAATGCGCCCAGTAGATTGCCACATTGATCGCGGCGTCTGTGGCATTCTTTAGGTCATCTGAGGAGCAGGTGAACGGGCATTTAGGACACTCCAGCAGGTGGGGCTTGGTCTGATCAGAAGCTCCGCAATCGCACTGGGTGTTGGGTGGATCATTAATCTTCCACTTCGACAAATTGTGCTTGCAGCGGCTTTAAGTGGGGTTGTCCGAAAGGGTTACCGCTACCCCGGAACATAAAGGGCTACGGAAGGAACATGGATGGGTTTTAGTCAGTAAGAGTCTGACACTCCCTTCCGCTCCACCCAGAGCGGGAGCAGTCATTGGACGATTTCCCAGCCTTAAAAAAAAAAAAAAAAAAGTGGCCTACTTGGGTACGCAGTCGATTGAATCGAACAATGTAAGCTATAGAATCAAGTTGTAATCAAAATAAGAAATTATTTTTAAAAATAATACCGAGGAGCTCGTGGCTAATCTGACAGCCAGTCTTACCAAGGGGTATCGTATTACCCGGTTACTGGGTTGTGGAGGTCAGATAGGAAGTCGCTCCATATAAAGTACAAATTCAGCTGCATCAGGTTAGACTGGAAGCCGACCCTAGCATAGTTGGGAAAAGGCTTGGCAGATTGATTGTTAAAATAATACATACTAATAAATAATAATACATGGATGAACCGACAGTCGACAGGGATGACCAAATTCCCAGAACTAGAAATTAATTTTCCAAGTATTGAAGCTGCCATTGTGGACTCAATGTATCTTCTGCATATCATCAAACGCCGCACAAATCATGAATTACGAATGTGGTCGGTATTGAATAATCATTTATTTATGACTTCGATCGCGGCACTATCGCAGGCTTTGGCGTTGAGTGATGGCAGTTTTCAGCTAAAAAATAATACTTTCATAACCCCCAGCCATAATATCAGACGAAAGACGTCCATGATGGACATAGGCCTACCCTAAGCGTCGCCACACAGAAAAAGAGAGAAAAAAATCTATTTCATTTGGGACACGTATAGGATATTCAACCGTTAATATAAAAATAAAAGAGCAGTTAAAACTAACAAAATTAACATTAAAAACGAAATTATACAAAAACAAAATTATTAAAAAATTATCTGTGCGAGGCCAAACAGGCTCCTACTTCAACATAATGCTGCGATTTTCAGCGTTTCTCGCATCCAACGGATTCCCACAAAGTCAAAGTAGGTCTATCTTGTGGGATACCTTGCAGCACTGCGACCTCTGGTATGCGGCTGCACCTACAGAACCTTCACCACTCCCAGCCACACCCAGCTTTAGATGTGAATTTTAATTCATTTTCTGAAACTATTTACGCACATAAAATCTTACTAGGAATTTGTAGGATTTAGGTAAGCCTAATTAAAAATACTGTTTATATCCTTATTAAACGTCAAAATGTGCTGTTCAATACATTTATGTTCGTTCGTAAGTCGGGAAAATGTATAGAACAGTTGATATTTGTTTCGTGGGTTCAGGTATAGCTCCATAGTCAACGTTGTTCATTTTCATGAGTACCTACTATACAACCTGGAAGTATGTATGTCCCTCGCTTAACCTAACACACTGTATATAAGGTGTTAAAAAATTAACTCTAAGAATTTCGTGGGAGCATTGTACTCATCGTTACGAACAACTTTTACTATGGGATGAACCCTGAAATCGCGAAAAAAATATGAGCTGTTCCATACATTTAATTGAGTTACGAGTGCATAAATGTATGGAACAGCTCATATTTTTTTCGCGATTTCAGGGTTCATCCCATAGTAAAAGTTGTTCGTAACGATGGCGATGAGTACAATGCTCCCACGAAATTCTTAGAGTTAATTTTTTAACACCTTATATTTGAGAAACGATAGTTCTGTACTTCTCTCTTTATGTTTTTTTGCCATTTTATAAAAATAACTTGTTTATTATTCTCTATATTCATCTTCGGGCTATTTATTTGATTGCTTTTATCAATACAATTTCCTAGAAACATGGCTTCTACGTTCGTGGGTAACTGTAGATAATAGCTGGATCTATTTTCGGGATGAAAACTTAGAAATGATTGCTCTATAAAACGATACTGCCGATAAAACTGAAATAACCGCAAGGCGTATTATTTGTTTAATTTACTCGAAACTTCGAAATTCGAATGTTTTTTTTTTTAAGATGTTTCAGACGATGAAATGGACGTATCAGTTTTAGAACAGGAAATCTTGAGAGATGCTTGAAATTAGGGTCACGTAAAGGACAACGTGGAGAATGTCCGTAGTCAAGTAGAATGACATTCTGAAGGTACCCTTACGACGACGGTTAATGTGAAAGGCGGAGAAGTATTTAAATGCGGGCCACGTATTAATTAATTTATTTTATCAGTTTGTTTACTTGATTCAGTAAGTATCATCGAATCACTCAGCTCTTACTATCAAATTGGCCCTTCAATACAAATAACAGAACAGCGACTTCTTTAAACTGAGACATTTTTAGAACAAAATCACAATAGAAAAGGTGAAGATAAATAACTACGTATACAATAAAAGCTTTTTTTTTTTGATGGTGGGAAATCATCAAATGACTCCTCCCGCTCTGGGTGGACCGGAAGCAAGTGTCAGACTTTTACTGACTAAAACCCATCCATGTTCCTTCCTTAGCCCTTTATGTTCCAGGGTAGTAGTAACCCTTTCGGACAATCCCGTTACCCGGCAGGCTTCAGCCCAAACGGGCCCCTTCACAAAAAACATAATGTCCGTATAAACTAACTTGTGGTGTTATAAAGAAGAAGTATCTACAAGATATATTTAAAGAGAAAAGAAAAATGACCATTAATATAACCAAAAGAATTATAAAATAATTATTGCAAATAACACAGCCACTTGGATCTTGTCTAAGCAATTACTTACATCGTAAATTGCAAATTTTTTCGTTTGAGTTACCCGGGTAAATACACCATTTCGCTACACATCAAGTAATGTTGGCGAATTTAAATATTAGGAACAAAATGTTTGCCTGGAGGAAATATCATTTTCTTAAGTAATGTACTTATGATACGAGATACTCTCCTAGTTTGAATTATATGAGAATTCTTTGAAGGTTAAATATTCAGTTGGTAACATTTGAGTACACGCTTCGATATAAATGATTAATAGAAATCTGTTAGCAAAGTTCTCGTGAACTTTGTTCTCCGTTTAGTTATACTGTTTTTTTTTTATGAGAATGTATCTAAAATGTATATAGCATGAATTTGAATTCATGGCCAATATTTTAATGGGTCATTGTGATTATGAACAACTTTTATTATGGGAACACACCTGAAATCGCTGTTCTATACATTATTCTCGCATAACTCGTCAAAATGTAGGAAACAGCTGATTTTTTTTCGCAAATAATAATAATAGCAATAAATAAAATCCCCTTAAAATATGGCTCATTCAATTTCACCCTGTATATTCGTGTTTCTGGGATTGTTACTAAGAATTGTATCTTTATGTTACCTCAATTATCAATCTTAGACTTAGGCACATAACTCCCTTCCGCTCCACCCAGAGCAGGAGCAGTCATTGGATAATTTCCCAGCCTTAAAAAAAAGGTACATAAACAAAAGAGATTTTTTCAGTAGTTGAATCTGTTGGGAGAAGTGGCCCAGGGGTAAGGACCGCATTATTTCATCACCACTTCTCTCAAACTGTTAATGTAACATCGTGAGGAAACCGGTACGTCTTTGAACCAAAAATTCGAAAACATGTGACATCTACCAACACGCACTGGGCCCGCGTGGTAGATTACAGCACAGTCCCTCTCAAATAGAGCTGATTATGCTAAATCACTTTAAAGTTCATGACTTCGTGAAAAATAAAGAAAAACTACTGAAGATTAACTCCACTAGTTACCAAGCGCGATGATAAATCGCTTCACACTTCATTAATCACGCCTTCATTAACACTACTAAAAATACAGCTAAAACAAAGAAAGACTTACAAGTTCGGGGAAACACTTCGGGTGTAATCAAATATGAAACGCCATCCTTCGTAAAATTAATCTTTTCGACTATATTCACTGGAGTGTAGTTATGATGAAAGACTCGTAGTTTCTGGGCAATGCCAATTATATTATTGCTGAGGTCGATAACCCTTTGATATCTTGGGAAGTGTCTGTCGCCGTTCCATAATTTGGTTAACATTTTCCTTCACAGGAAATGTTCTGTAGTTCCCTTACTAACATGTTAAACCTATTGGTAAGGTGGTCGAAAGCGCATCAAGTTATACCAAATTGTCAAATTTCTCCAAATAATTTTAAACCTTAAAGCGTTAATGGTAAGTTCAAAATCGATTGAGAACATTTGTCAATTAGAGGTAACTTGATGCGGATACGGAACCAGTCCATGTGGTGTTTAGGAAGGCCTATACCCAGCAGTGGACGTCTGTCAGCTGAAACCATGATGATGATGAATGAAAGGAATTCGCACACAATTTAGTTTTTACTAACAAGGGAGTATAAAATAGTCACACTACTAAAAATTTAACAATTTACTTATATGGTAATATTGTAGGTGTCCATCTTTACATATCGAGACTCCTCCGTGCCTCGAAAAGCACGCTAAGCCGATGGTCACGGCTGTTATTCGTAGATCTTTGACAGTTGTTACGGGTAGTCAGAAGCCTGAAAGTCTGACAGCCAGTCCTACCAAGTGGTATCGTATTACCCAGCTGCATCCGGTTACACTGGAAGCCGACTCCAACATAGTTGGTAACTATGTTGGAGTCGCATTTCACCACTCCTTTAAGTTACGGTTTTGGCATCGTGGGTAGCGTTTTTTTTTGATCCGGGGGGAAAATCCTCATGGATGTCCCCCGCCCCAGGGAGGGCGGGGGGGTCTGTCAGACTCTTACTGACTAAAAACCACCCCGGGTGTTCCCTCTCACACCTGCGCCAGGGGTCGCGGGAACTAACGCAACCTATAAAAGAAAACAAGACATAATTGGACGGTCCAGTTTAAGTACTTAATAATAGATGATTGTTGTTGTACGAACAAGCTGTCAACTTTGGTAATTGAAGTATCATTCCATAACTCTCAATTCCGCTAACAATGATGAATGCCCCAATCATTGAGAAAAGCATAAAAATGTATAAAACCTTATTGTCAAGAATATCGCTTTTCGTTAAATCCAAATTGTTTGTCGTTCCTCTTTGTGACGAGATATCTCCAATTTATCCTTCTTTAATAACAAAATAAAGGAGGAAACTTATTTCTTTTGCTTTTATATTAAATGGTGGATCGCGATACAATCATGAATCATCTTTAATCCAATTTTTGATAGTATCCGTTGGATCCTACGCATTTGTTTCGGCCTTGATCTCTATTCTGCATTGTTTATTTATAGTTCGCTGTTCGCGGAATAAATCTCATAATTTATTGATGAAATTTATGAGTACTGTCAGTTTCTGCTGTTTATTTGATTCTAAATTATGTTGTTATGTAATTTAGGAAATAATATAAATATCCTTGGACATTTCACACAGCGCCATATCGTCCCAAGCTAAGCAACCTAATGCTTGTGTTATGGTAACGAGATGGCTGATAAACTACTTATATTTTTTTTTTGTAAATACATACATACTTATTATAGACAGAATTTCATTTAAGCATACTACAAACTACATACTTGATAATTTATAGTGTCCCGTGTCCCAAGGGTTGCCTTCTACCTAAGCTAGAGGTTAAGCATTGTCATACAATAGTGGCAATGCTGCCAGTCTCTTGGGTAAAATACCAGTTGACAGCGATGCGGAGGAAATTTTTCGCCATATATTAGTTAGTTAATAGTTTTATAAACTTGTTTATAATATATATACACAGTTGATATGACATAGGGGCATTAAATTACACTACGTATACTATACGTGTTTAGTATTAACTCGGTACGGTATAAAAATAAAAAGCACCAAAAATGAGGTTTTTATTTTTTCAAACAAACTAAATAGCTTACAAATCAGAGTAAAACGCAACCACCCTTTGTAAATAAAAACTGACCTTGTAACGCAGCGGCACCGACACGTGCACGCGGAGGAGCGCTGTTAGGAAAGGTACATCGTGTTCAAACGGGGCAAAAACTTAAAAAAACATTTGCGACTAAACAACTGCTCCTATTTAATTGATTTTTGGTACAGAGCTTGTAAATGGTCCCTAGTATAAGCTGTTTAAAGGAAAGCCCCTGTGTCGTAACTCAACTCTGTATATATTAGTTTTAGTGTTATATTGTACAGTCACGAACACCAATATGTATACACCTAGCAATATTCAGAAGTGATTATCTCGTAAAATAACTAATTCAACTTTGAGAAACGACATGTTCGGTAAACCTATGGATTTGAAAATGCAATGTGTGTGACAACATACAATTTCATTCAATAATTAAGCAGATTAGTTTTGCTCGTGACTGTACAATATACGATCTTTATTAATAAATCTATTCATATACAAGCAGATTAGTTTTGCTCGTGACTGTACAATATACGATGTTTATTAATAAATCTATTCATATACAGGGTGAAATTAAATTCATGGACAATATTTTTAGGGGTTGTTGTACTCATCGTTATGAACAACTTTTATTATGATAACAAATCTTAAATCGCTAAAAAACTATCAGCTGTTCCCTACATTTTGACGAATTAGGCGAGCATAATGTATGGTTTTTTGGAACGAAGTTCCTTATCGCTCGTTGTGAAAGGGGGCTAGACGGAAAAAATTCTTACGAAAAGTTGTGTCACGACATTTTTTGTCGGTAGGTCGAAAATGAATCGTTTCGTCGGTCGAATAGAGTTCATTATTATTTGGACGAGCTTTTCTTGAAAATATTGGACCGAATTAAGACCTTATTTTTATTAAGTTAACCGCGTAATTCGTTTGTGCATCTTTGTAAAGTCGGGTCCGACACGAGACAATAGGTTTCTCAGAATAATTTTAGTAAACTGCGTATTTAGGTACCTAGTTTGGTATTTCTACATTTTACCGTTTACTGTTAATAAATTAAGTCTGAATTCGCTTTTCGTGTTTTTATTTGTGTAGTTGTGTACCTAACCTATTTATCTTTCGCGTAAAATCGCGTATGTATTTTTATTTATGTTTATGTATCTTGAACGCAGGGCGGCGGCATGCGGCGCGCGGCGTCGCCGTCGCGGCATTGTTTGTTTTCGTGACTGTGGTGTCGGATGAACTAATTAATTAGATACTTACATACCTACCTACCTATACGAGTGTAATTTAATTCGAGTTCCTTATCGCGCGTTGCGAAAGGGGGCTAGACGGAAAAAATTCTTACGAAATTACAATTCCTTCACTAATTAATCGAAAGGAACTTCGTTCCATCCGGGTGTCCCTTGACACCTCTCAAGTTTTTTTTTGTGGTTTCAGAATTGTTCCCATAGCAAAAGTGGTTCTTAGTTATGAGTACAATGAAACGTGACATTATTGCCCATGAATTTAATGTCACCTTGTATAGTATAATATGATAGATGTGGGAGACACACACCTATAACAACTACCACATCTCACGCCTGTTTTCTATTAGTTTTTATGAAACCAATACGACGCTTTCCGATTATTGTATCGAATTTTATTAGAAGAAGGTAATGTCTCAATAGTAGAATCATGTTTGCAAAGCAATGTAGGACGTAACTACATTAAATTCTTGACATTCTTGTTATTCCTTCAACACTTTTAATAAAATAATAAATACTCTAAACGCATATTCCATACATAGAAGTGGTTGTGAAACATTTCTCCTTAATACTGATATTTCCTTTTAAGCATTTTTCCATAAAAGCCCGGTTCTAAACATGACAGTGACATAATCTCTATCCCGTGTTCCCCTTCCATGTTCGGTAAGATATGACATCGTTGCGGGAAAACGGTAAAATTCGGTAAAACCGATGCGAGCTTTAATTCGGTAAAACCGACGCTTAGCTCGAACTTTGCAGTATCAGCTAAGAGATTGGTCAATGTTTTTTCGAAGAACCGTGTTTGATTTCCCGTTACATGGTTGTTGGACGTATAGGAAACGTTTTGAAATAGCTGTCAGATGGTGCTATCGTTTTTATATTATTTTTCTATCAATATCATAATTTCTATTGAAAGGAGTCCAATGCCGGATATAAACCTCCCCTGAACACCGCCGAGCTGACCATTCTGTACGTCCATTGTCCATACTGGGTACACTGGACATAGATTTTATTGTGTAATATATCTAAAACTTTTACATGTAAGTGAAAAGGTTAGAAAAAAGAAAATACCTTTATTTTCGGCAAACATGACACATACAAAAAAAAAACATAGACAATAAAACAAAATCAGAAGAGGTTGAAGAAACATGCGTTACATCCACGTAAAACGGCTATTGCTCAGTATTATGCCGCGACCTTATGCAAGACAGGGCCCCAGCGCTGGTTACCGCATGAACAACAATAATTTATTAATTTTCGAGCTTATTTTTTAATTTTAATATTCGAGCAACTAGCTATTCAGCGTTAAAGTCAAATCATTTATTTCAAATAGGCACAAGAAAGGCACGGCAAAATGAATAAGAAATAGAATTGATTCTATTTGCCTCTTCCAAAGGAGGTCTCGTGTGGAGAAGAATAAGCAAGAAACTCCACCGTTACTCTTTAAATTTTTTTTGTATTCATGAATTATAAAGTTATATGTGAAGACAATGCACCCAGAATTAGAATACTACACCACAGAAGGTGAAAAGAAAAACAAATATAACAATGATAGATAATATTAATTTTGTCATAATAATTATACATGGTGCTCATATATTCACAAACATTCTAAAAATTAATAATCATAAACCAATCAATGTGTGAGTTATAGTAATTACAAAATATTAAAACAGTGGTACAAATTATAGTAGGTATTCAGTAATATTCAGCATTGTACCAAAAAGTAGAACAAACAGATAAAAGATAGAATATAACCTAGCTAGTCACAAAATCTAGCGAACAAGGACCTCGATCAAACATTCATGAGGTTATCGAACTCGTCTTCCGAAAACTAGACCTTTCATCCGAGTGGCGCTAGAATACACAATTACATACAAATGTAGGTCCAATCGAAAAAAATAAAAGGGATATCGGACAAAAATGCGAATAGTTAATCCGATATAGGTATTCACAAGTTTTTTTTTGTCGTCTATGCCATTGACCCATTTGGCAAATGTTCAGAACACTAAAATGTAACGCGTGTTCTAGTTAGAAAAATAGATGAAAATAAAATGTTTGTGTCGAACCGCGTTGTTGTCAATTAAACATCGACAGTTACGCCTTGGTGGATTTTTTTCCCAATTTTCTAGTATCATGTAAACAAAGATCGTGGCTAAGTACTACTAGCCGCACTGATCGATCTATCAGGTTAAGCTACGCTTGCCGGGGTTGGCCGTGGATGGATGACCATCTTAACATACTGAGACTCCTCCGTGCCTCGGAAAGCACGTTAATCCGTTGGTCCCGGCAGTCATTTGTGCATCTTTGACAGTCGTTACGGGTCGTCAGAAGCCCGAAATCTGACAGCCAGTCTTACCAAGGGGTATCGTATTGCCCAGTTACTGGGCTGTGGTGGTCAGATAGGCAGTCGCTCCATGTAAAATACTGGTATTTAGCTGCAACCGGTTAGACTGGAAGTCGACCCCAACATAGTTGGGAAAAGGCGAGGCAGATGATGATGTAAACAAATACTTCAGTCCCTACTCATTTGGTGCAACAATGACGTAATTACACTGTTTTATAGAAACAAGCTTAATGTCAAAATGTGCGGAAAGACTAATGCATCGGGAGAAATATCGACACAATTGAATTTATAGTGATTTATTGAACTTACTTTTAGAGTCACTACAACTGTAATTAGTCCCTTCAAATTTGCTATACCATTAACAGAAATCTTTGATTGGATCTCCTGTTAATTTACTAAACGTGTAATTACGTCATTATTGCACCAAATGAGCGAATTATGTCCCCCCCTCGCCCCTCCCTGTGTGTCCCTTTCTTGTTTACAAGAATCTCGATTTTTTCCGCAAAGTTTTCTATAGTTTGTAGAAGTAGGTTAAGACACAAGAACGGGTGAAGTGAAGCGAATTGCTTCATAGTAGGTAGAGGTACGCATAAGTAAATAGGAGGTGGAGTGCATCTCCCTGAAAGGTCCCCGAGTCCTGACCTTAATTTACTTAAGTGACTTACGTGAGTCTTTTGGCTATAGTCCATTGCGGCATCCTGTATACGTGTTTTTTTTTATAAATAGTGTATCATCAATCATAATTCATTTATTTCGATGTGTAGGTATTGAAGTTTCATTGATAAATATGAGTAATTCAGTTTCATTCATAATTAAAGCTTAGAAAAAACGACGTTGCTAAAAAAACTTGTAAAAGAGCTCGTGGCTAAGTAATAACAGCCGCACGGATCGGTCCACCAGGTTAAGCTACACTTGCCGGGGTTGGTCCGTGGATGGGTGACCATCTTTACATATTGAGGCTCGTTGATCGATTCGTGGATCTTTGACAGTCGTTACGGGTAGTCAGAAGCCCGAAAGTCTGACAGCCAGTCTTACCAAGGGGTATCGTATTACCCAGTTACTACTGGGTTGTGGACGTCAGATGGGCAGTCGCTCTATGTAAAATACTGGTATTCAGCTGCATCCGGTTAGACTGGAAGCCGACCCCAACATAGTTGGGAAAGGGCTAGGCAGAACAAAAAGCGACGTTGTGATATTTCAGGTAAAGGTGTTTTATTATAATATCGTGACTTTGCTTGTTAGAAAATGAAAAGAAAAAGATTTAGAATTGGAAAATAATTCATATACCAGTTGATTCTTTGATATGGTATCATTTCTACTGTTAATAGTAAAAGCGAACATTTAAAAAGTAAAAATTAATACTGCAGCGGCTATCATGTCGCGACGGGGCCGCATTGTATACTTGCAATGTCAGAGTAGGCTAAAGTGAAACAAGTACATTTATCACAATGGTAAACCTGATTCTAGTTCCATCTATTACGTTGTTTGTAGTAACCACTAAATTCATCCAAATTGATTACCAGCTGGGCTTCATTGTAACCAAAGTAGGTACCGTTTTTAGACGAATGCCAGTTCGAACGCGGGTTATTCAACTAATTTATCGACTTTAGTGTTTATTCGATATTTTTTACCAAACTGTTGTGATGGCTATCGTGTGTTAGTCATGGTTCTAGGAAATGCCTGTTTCCTCACGAAGTTTTCCTCCACCGCCACCGTTTTGAGAATGGTGGTGATGAAACTAAATACACAACGTAAAGTCCTCTACTCATCTTACAACTCGAAAGTCGATACTAGCAGTGGGGAACCTTTATTCTTATTAAACTGTGCTTGTTACTGTTCCTTTGGCTACTAGGTGAGTGAGTAAAATGACCCCTTTTTAAGGATTTCAGTATAACTCAATGCGATAAATGCGGTTCTCCTAGCTTAATCTTATACTAACATCTATATCAAATTATGAACAATGCATTTAACAATATTGTGTATTAACGCCCCGACTTATAAGTAAATTCCCTTCAAGTTCAGCGGGATCGTCTGAAAGGGTTACCTTTGGAGGGAACACAAAGGGCTAAGGTAGGACCATGGATGGGTTTTAGTCAGTAAAAGTCTGACACCATTTGATGATTTCCCATTCTCAAAAAAAGGCCCCACCAAGTAGTGACAAATGTTGATACATAAACAAATCTTTTCATTTCAGAATACATAATTCACTATATTTTTTTTCTGACTTAACAGTAAAAAGACCAGCAAAAATCATAATTTCAAGTCAGAAGCTTACAGCGATTATGTTTAACTGCCGGATTGTAATCTAAGCCAAATGTTCGCAGTCATAGAACAGCGTAATGTTTTGTAATCTTGTCCGAGTGTTCGGTGTAAATCGTGAGAGGAAAGCGTAGGAGTCGTTATCTTAGGAAAAAGTATATTTTGTATAATGCTTTTGTATTGTAAATCAAAATTCTGCTTTTATCGTAACTTGACCGCTAATGATATTCATTTATTCATTTGGGATCACCAACAACCGATAGACAATATATGTAGATCACAACCACCAACAAAGGATTAGACATTATAAATTATAACAATACAAAAGTTTGTAAACAACATAAAAATACAAACAAAGGAAATAAATGTTTAACTTAGAAGAAAAGGAAATGAAATGAATATGGGTATAAATATTTTAAGACGTAGTATAGAGAGATCACCAATATTTTGTAACCATATTTTGTTTAAAAGAGTGTCCATGGAGTTTCTTGCCCGTTCTTCTCCATAGGTACCTACTGCTTTGGAATGGGCAACTAGCTTCATCTCTCTGACTGACCGACACCTTGACAATTCAAAAGTGCCTGTAATTGGTTTATTTGAAATAAATACTTTGAGTTTGAGACGAAAATAGACATGTGTTCGGTGTGGATTTGATGTGACAACTGAATTCATTTCCCATAACTTTTATTTGAACAATATTTTTAAAACTTCGTGCCTAGCTATGCGGAATGTGTTCTGTCGAACTCGCTAATCGCCTGTCTATCAAAGCAACTCTATCCGTTCATGCACAAATTATATTAAATTCCTATGACGTATATGTTTTGGATTTGTGCCAGAAGTAATTCGTGTAAACCGCTTTTATCGTTACTTCCTCACATATTCTTATCAGGTCAAAAGTACCTACCAACGTTTGTTGATATAAACTGAATCTTCGGCGAACAATTTCTTGCTATGTTATAGACCGCTTACGTTCTCTTACTTAATATTTTTAATGTATTAGGTAATATACTGTCTGAAAAGTGGTAACAACATTATTGTTCCATACAATAAAAAAGCTGATGTCAAGAATAAAAAGCAATCCTTATTATTTTATGCAAAGAAACCTCTTTCCCTAACAAGTATCAAAGCAATGCCATTCAATATTCTTCAAGGATCTCGTAAAGCTGTTGCATTTAGCCGACATTTTTACTCTTAACTTCAGCAAGACTTCCTCAAACAAAGTCTTTGTTGGAAAAAGTCAGAACCCGGAAATCCGATAACGTAGAACACTTCAAATAAATAGAAGTTATTGAGACTTTCAATCTTGTAGTTGGTTTTGTCGCTTCGCTGATTTTGTTAAGAGTTTATACAAAGCTCCTTACACGTTGTCCAATCTGGAAAGTGCTGAGATTTTTGTTCGAGAATACCTATAAAGTGTTGAGTTTACGGACAAATGTAGAGGGATAAATTCTTTATTGGGCGTGTTGGAGGGTCAGTTTTTAGGCCGAAGTGTTTTGGGTTTTCTGTATCGTTCTAAGGCTTTGAAATAAAATCCCACAATTTTTATAGTTCAAGACAAGTGTAAGAAAATTTCACGAGGATTTGGCATTATCCGTTGGTTTATTTTTGTTTTCTTTATCAGTAGGTACTGAGTCTGAGTAAACAATAATTTTGTAAAAGTTATTGGTAGATTTAAAAAAATATCATCGCAACACATCATTTTGGAAGTGATCGCCTCACTAAATTAATTTTTGCAACAAATATTGTTGCAAAAATTAATTTAGTGAGGTTCATCTTGATGTATACTCATGTATAACAATTATTTTATAACATAAAGTCTATCATGTTAGTGATTCCCGCTTACGCCTATGGCTTAATACTCATCATTTTCAGGAACACACAATTTTATACTATTAGGTTTAACGAACACGCACCGTGCGCGTTCATTAGTTCCTCTGAAACATGTAGATACGTTTAAACCAATGCGCCATTATGTGTACAGTGGCTTTATACTATTTACGAGATGTGTATCCATTATTTTGATACTGTACATATATTTTAATTTTCAAGCCAGGTTCTTTATTAGTAAAGTCGATATGACCACTTCGTTTTTTTTTCGTGTTTTTAATCTTCCCTGCCGCGTTCTTGCTTATTTTATTAACTTTTGAAGATTTCCTTCCCTTTTTTCAATTGTGATTACGAGTTCTATCATAACAAACCGCAAGAAAAAGAATATACCTATCGTATGAAAGATGAAGGAGACCATCAACGGCCTCTGTTGCCTCAACTTATGCCTTAAACATGGCTGGTAAATATCTGACAGCGTTTAACCTTTGAATTATTTAGAAAATAGTTTGATAGGTTTTTATAAAAAAAAACGGATTCTGTCAGTAGCCGCGGGACTCGACAGGTGTATTCGTTGCAAGGCAATATAACAAATCTCTACTTACACACAAAACACAAGCTCTACCACTGAGCCCCCTCAGTGAAGGTCTCCTGCCCTTTTCAGTACTCAGGATCTCCGTCTGCTTCAAGTTTAATTTCCTAAGTAGAGCTTCTGGTTTTTTGCCTTAGTATTGCCTGTTTAGAGATGACCAAGTACTTCCTGGAAGAGAATAAAAGGGTATATTTTAACATATTACTGCACGACACATTCCAATAAGCTCAAACTGCGTCTGAATAGTCATGATTGAAAACTTTCAAAGGTTCATCTGTTTTTGGTTCCAGTCAAAATATTCGCTTAAATCAAATCAAATCACTTATTACGCAATTATCAAAAACCTGTAATGTTCATGTAACACGGAAACTATTTCGGAAACTATATTAAGTTACGGTATAATAGGATCAAGTTCTCGTGTCGATCGCCGAAGAAATTATAATTATAGAGTTACTTATATTCTTGATACTTTTGTTATACCTACCTACTTTCTTTTATTGTTATTTTTTCAGCCTGTAGGTTCATGTTCCTCTGTGCGAATGAAACTTCTTTCTCGTTTAGTTTGGTTTGTTTCGTTGATTTTTTCTGTTTTACATCCATTTTAAGCAATGTTTGCAATACAATCATTAAATCATTTTTTTTTAATCTTTTAATATTGACGCTTTTTTTGCGTTCTGCATCGTTCTCACATGTGTATTTCAACATGAATGATGTAACCCAGTTTATGTAAACATATTTTTTTTCATGGAGTTTCTTGCCCGTGCTTCTCCATAGGTACCTACTGCTTTGGAATGGGCAACTAGCTTTATCTTTCTGACAGACCGACCCATTGACAATTCAAAAGTGTCTGTAAATGGTTTATCTATACTAATATTATAAAGAGGAAAGATTTGATTTTTTGTTTGTTTGTTTGGAATGAATAGGCTCCGAAACTACTTGATCGATTTAAAAAATTCTTTCACCGTTGGCAAGCTTAGTTTTCTAGGAGTAACATAAGCTACTTTTTATCCGGGGAAAAATAACGGGTCCCACGGGAAAGACCACGGGAGCGAAGCCGCGGGCAAAGTGCTAGTTTGAAATAAATGCCTTGAGTTGATTTGAGTACCTACATATCAAAATTTATTGTTATAAAAACAATACATTTTGATATGTAAGGATCGTAGCTTGTGGTGTTCTGTTGTTTTTTACCTTCATGGAAACAAAGTGTGAGTTTTGTATATGTTTGTTACAATAACAACTATTCCTGGTTCTGATAACGCGTAGAAATTACAAACTGAAGGATCGTTTGCTTGTCTTCTATCGATTTTACTTCACCAACTACAATATCGAAGTTTTAATTGGCGATTGTGTTACTTCCTGAACACAGTTCTTTAATTTGATTTTCACTATGAAAATATTTTTTTTTAACTTCTTCATTTGTTTCCAAGTTATTCAGTCCAATTTGCGGAACCGTTGCTTTATTCAATGAGCTATGTGTGTTATTTTAGGTATAATTGCTCCTGAAACAATTTGTGGTTTTCGGTATTTATGTTGCTGGTATTTGCACTGTTTTGGTCTATTAATAGCTATGTGTAAATCTACAATCTGTTTATTATGTAGGTACTTATTTTATGTGTGCCTGTATGTATGAATTGCATGCTTTCTTGCCAACACATAAATCATATGCATGGGATTGTGCCTAATCTTGCGTAAAACAGTCTTATCAAAGCTGGCCGTTGCTTTGACATTTACCACAGGCGTTCTCGAGGTAACGTGATCTGTGATATCATCCCTAAAACCTCTTTAGATTATTAATTGAATCTTGAAATTCAATTGCTTAAACAAGATCTTCAAATTCAATAACATTACAAAAAATATTTTCTACAGTTTCTTGGACATTATTTGTGTGAAAAAAATACTAAGTTTTTCTCTACAAATCTTCAGTGACGCCTACTTTATATTCCACACAATTTTCGTATGCTACGCTTCCTTCCTTATCAATAAGAAGAAATGTTATACATACAATATCAAATATCAATCCAATACAACAGAGGCCTGCAAATCAAGCTACCCCAATCTGTCAAATTTCTTTGATAGATTTTCAACTTTATCACAACCGTATAAGATTCATGTTCAATTGGGACTATTGTATAGTTTGAGATAGCTTGATGTGCTGGGGTCTGTACAATGTACATGGTGTCAAACTCAAAACTTAACTCAAAGCCTCTATTTCAATTGAAACAATAACAGGGAGTTTTAAATAGTCCAGGAATCAATCAGTTAGTAAGAAAGTTGAAGATAGTCACCCCACTTCAAAATGTAGATCTCTATGGGGAAGAAACAGCCAAAAACTCAAAGGACATTCTTTTAAATCAAGTTATTACAAAACTGAGTACTACTAGTATTCTTGTTGCTTCTATTTGCGAGGACAATTTAAAAAAAGAAGAAAAATTATAGCTCGCCCATCAGCGTCTTTACTTCGTTCTTACTTAGCGTTCTTCTTCTCTTCGTGTGGTTAGTGAATAACCTGGAGTCAGTTTTTATGCCAAAGAAAAAGCGAGGCGTGTCGCTAGTTAACTAAAATACGCTCCTGCCAGAGATTGAGATCGAACACTGGAATCTCAACATCAATAGAAGTTCGTTGTGTTTGCCACCAAACACTTTAATGCGAAATCGATACCAAACAACCTACAATTGTTATTACGGCACGATTTAGTTTAACCGAAGTTACATTATCAGACAGTAATACAATGTTGTTTTTATTTTTTGAAATCACATGAAGGGAATTACGAGATGGATATCTATAATTGATAGACTGAATGAATCTAGTAATTTTTGCTTCAATTTTCTTGAGCACTGCAATAAATGCCCTTGTCCAATGACGGTGTCACCTGGGTGAACTTGTGATCTTTGTAATAACATAATATCATAACCTTTACCTCTGCGGGGATTTCTCTTCGACAATACAGTACCTTTTCTATCCCAATGTGAATCAATATTAAAATAATAGGTACTTCTTTATATGCTGGTTGGCCCCTTGGGGGCCTAGACGAATGTCAATCGCTCCGTGTCGAATCGATTTCGAAAATTGTTGATCGAAGAATTCGTTATCTCAGCGATTCGGATTGTCAAGAACACAACTTGGCAACGCGTTTGTATGGGAATATTGATCAAGTTTCGTTACTCAATTTGACATTGTCTAGCACTTTGCGATCGATAACGATTGATTGCGTGACTATTCGAAAGCTTACTTATATTTCGGATTTATCTAATTTCGTTATCGTCAATGAAAATGTGACTTGATCTAGGGCCCCGGGAGTATATTACACCAATTGGTAATAAGTAATTTGGCTTCCAAAGTTGCCGATAAAATATTTGCAAGGACTTCACTTTCATAATAATATGAATAGAACTTTTAATGAGATGTACTGTTAAGTCTACATCACATAAGTATTTCGTTGAAACGTAATTCCTTAACAATCAAAACTAACTTTTCAACAATTTGTATCTTCTTTTTTCCAAAACATTTCTTTGAGTTTCTTAACGAGACGCGTGCGTTAGAAAATTTCACGTCAATTCGAAGTTTTATAAGAACGTTTGTTTGTGTACTTATTACAGAAATTGCTTCACGTGTTTATTTTACCTCTCATGTCCAGAAAATGTTCATCCATTAATTTGTTAAATTACTAAAACTAAACATAATTAAAGACACCGTCTAGGTGGCGATGTTTGTCTAGCTGTGGACGTCTTTTTGTCTAAAATGATGACGGTATATAATTCCACATAAATATAAGTATGTCACAAATTAAATACTGATTAATTGATTGGTTGTCGCAGGAAAAGTAAAATCTTCGCAAAAGTCCTAGGATTCTCCCAAAGATTTTTCCAAAGAAAGAGTTTTCTAATTATCCGGCCATTATTAGGCCATACATAAACGTTTAACCAACCATTGTCCTAACTTCACGTTCCAAATATTCATTCCATTTCTCAAATACAAAGCTTCACTGGATGTGGCTCGTTCATTCGGCAGCCGTTTGGTACACTAGACGTTCGCCAAAAACCGCATGCTGCCGTCAGATTCCTGCCGCTCCAACAGCTAACGCAATTGACTCATCAAGTATCCGAGCCTAATCGTCGTTCCATTTAACAGTATATGCGTGTTCGGTCTGAAATTCCCAGTCGAAAACGGAACGTGTATTAGACGTGAGGCGTTGAGGGGTTTTACGTTTCATTATCTGTATTAGGTGGGTAGATCCGACCGATTGAGTTGTGATTATGGCACTTGCGTTTGGGATTAATGTCAATGACGAAAGGTACTTAAGAAAAGTAAGTTTTTCACATTCATGAACGACACTAGCTCGTTTTTTCTGTAAAAATCGCACCGCAACGTAAAAACTTTTCAACGGGATTGTCCGAAAGGGCTACCGCTACCTCGGAATATCAAGGTCTAAGGAAGGAACATAGATGGGTTGGTGCCAATAAGAGTCCGACACAATCTTGGGCTCAAAAAAAACGTAAAAACGTTGGTGATGGGACCTAACATTGCACTTGACGCTAGAGATTGACACTATTTTCTACTTCAACTAAGTTTGCACAGTGAGATTTTTACAGAATAGTTCGGCAGCTCATAAGTATGGTTCGATAAAGTACCAAACTATTTGGATAACCTTAATTAACCTTTTAACCGCCTCAGTCGGATAAATACTACAAATGATCTCGTGCCCGTGCCGCCTGAGTCGTGTTTATACGACTGAGAATCTATGTTTGGGTTTTGTTGTTTATGTAATTGCAAAACCATATTAATGTCTGAAATAAAGGTTTTTTTTTATGAGTTGGGCGCTGGGGGCTCGACAACTGATATTTAGTCGGGCGGTAAAAAGGTTAAACTTTCATACATACAGCCGTTTATATACCAAACAATAAACCTTTATTAACAGTGAAAACAGTGAAAGCAGTTATGAAACAGTGTCTCGCAGCTATTCAAGAAATAGCCGAATTATACTCCTAATGAAATGTAAATGAAACTACTTCAGTTCAAATAGCCGTAAAAGTAAGTCTTACAAAAAATCGGTACAAATTACGACCTACTGGGAGTACCTACCTACATAGATATTATCAACAAACATCTGCTCTCGAGACATTGATTTTAATTGAAAAGACAATAGCTGTGTACAGTGTTAATTATTTTACACTTTGAACTTTGTTGTTATGGATTTTAACGAGCTTCGATGTTTGCTTCTATAATAACCGTTTTATGAAAGCGTATGTTTTTATGTGGTTGCTAAAATTGCTTTGTACAATAGGCACTTAAAATTATTAAGCTGGGTAGTAAAGCTTAAATTGTCATTATATTTGGCTTAATGGCAACACTTTTGTGTACGGCGAAGGAGATTATGAGTCTTCAACAATACACGAATTGATCAAAATTACAATAATTTAAAGGAGAGCCAAGACATAATTATTCCCCGTAATAACTCCTCCAGAATTTTCTGGACAAATAGTAGAAGCTCTTTTTCAAATTTGTTGATTCAAATCTGGAACAATGCTAATAGCTTAATGTTGGCCAGTACCTCAGCTTCAAAACTGCATAAATACTTTTCTCTAACTAAAAACACTAAAGGATCTTTGTAGGTACTTTTCCAACTATTTTGTCACAATCCAACAATTATACATTCTTCGACAGTAAGGCCCAAATTCTCCACTGTTGCGACTCAGTCTGTTCTTCATAACTCCAAGTTCCAAACAGGCAATTGTTTTCCGTCTTCGGTATTTGTTCACGGCAGTAAAAACTGAGGTATTGTATCTGAAAAGGGAATAAAAAATGGCGGAATTTGTTTGCTTGTCCAACAACAATGGTTACCTGAAGGCGCATTTCTATTGTTGATGTATGCAAGATACAAGATACGCGACGGACAAAGGCTGAGTACACTCTAATATAATGATTGCGCCTCTTTTTGTGAGCGTTTAATTATTCTTATTTTGGGTTTTAAAATACTAAATAACTGCGACTAACTTCTTCTTGTTCTAACCTAACCTAAGTCATTTATTCGAGGAACCATACCTTATTTACTACTATCAATTCGACTTAAACGTGTTGAAAATCTTACCATTTATGTTGTTCGGATTATTACAAAATAACTGCCTGTTGTTGTAAAATGTTTTTCTTCCATCATTAGAACGCGTTTAACATGAATAATCTGAAAGAAACGAACGAAAGAACGAATGTACGTTTATTTGCGGTAAACATGACGCAAAAAAAAAGGGGGCACCATGCGTTACATCCACGCAAAACGGTTATCGCTCAGCATTATGCTGCGCTCCTAATCCAATCGCGAGTGCGATATAAAGCCATTGTGCCTCGCGTAGATCTGCGTTCCGGCAGTCAAAGGAAAAACTGATTCGTAACTTGTTGTCAGGTTTGTATTTGTTTGTACTCTGTCAATTCGAAGTCTCGTCTATAAAAGTGCTAAAATGGCGAATGCTTGTAAATTATAGTATTTAAAAACTTCTAATCCGAACGACAAACATGTTAAAATAATTCATCGGCATAAAAATAACACTAGTTATCAAAACAGCATTAAAATTAATGTGATTCATTACCCACCACAAACCGAATTAAAATAAGTCAGATTTTCAAATTTATGCTAGGTACTGAAATATTCATTAACTAAACTGACATACATTTATTTAGCGTTTAACGTAAACATCCCGTCACATTGCTGTCAGAAACAGTACAGAGGCCAACACATCAAGTTCACAATCTGTCAAATTTCTTTGATAGTATTTCAACTTTAATGCAAAGACATAAGGTTCATTTTTAATTGAGAAAATTTGACAGTTAGGGATAGCTTGACGTGCTGGCGTCTGTACAGACAATTAACACACATTTTATTTTAATATTAGAAACCGCTAATAATAATATTGTTTGAATGGGAAATGATAGCATTACAGTCATCACCCTTTATATTCTTCGAACGGTAAGGCTGAGTTGTAGCTATAATTAACCTACTTTTTACTATTTATGCTTAAGTCCCATGTAATAGGGGGCGAGCCTGTTACCATCAACCGGACACAAATACAGACTCCACTACTACTGAGATTTTTCCGATGGAAAAACGCAATATCACTGTCCGATCTGGGAATCGTACCACGGACCTCAGGCTTGCGATTTCTGGATCAACGAGGCAGTCTTCCTAACAGGTAGTCTATCGAGAAATCATCCCTTTTAAACTGTCAAGTAAGTGTAGGTAAAGGTGACCATCTCATTGGATTGAGCGTTCTGAATGACACAGCATCATGACAAGCAACTATATGTACAGGTGAACAAGCTATTCGGTATACCTGCCCTACAGACTAAAATATTAATTTTCCACTACATTTACAGTGTTTAATTTTATTGTGTGTGTGTGTGTGTGTGTGAGTGTGTGACAACTTTTTAAGCCTTTGACAGACAGTTGGGCTGAACCGGCTGCAGCAAGCGTAACTTAACTTTTATCGATCCGTGCATCTGTTAACAGTTAGCCACGAGCCCCTCCAAGTTGATTTGTTGTATGTATGTATGTAAAGTGGTGTGAGCGTTGGACTCCCAATTCTTCTCCCAAGATCTCGAGTTCGACCCCAAGATACGCACCTCTTACTTTTCGGATGATTCCTAGGTAAAAAAAAAGAAATTCTTTTTAGTCCGACAATCAGATAATAAAAAAATACGACCTATCAGCGAGATATTTCTCAATAGCATGTAAAGCTAAGTGAGAGGCTAATGGACACCAAGTTATTCACTGACTACACAAAAAAGAAGATGTACCAAGTACCTTGTTTGACTGTACATTAAGTAATAGAAGTATACCCTAGGCTTGGCCTTTGTATTAAGTGTCAAAATTCGATCCGTTAGTCACTTCTGTGACTTGCAGTTGTGTTGACCTTTTCAAACCGCCGGAGTTTCAATAGTAGTCCTCTTTGTGCTATAAATTAGGTTGCAAATGTTTTGGAACTAGCACAGCGTTCCATATGCGTTCTAGTTGATATACAATGACTTCTTAAATTCAGGGATGAAGGTCTCCTAATAAGTGGTTTTTTCTTATTGTTAGTTCATTCAAAAACTATATGATTATGAGCACAATATTTCTGCAAGTGAACGTAAAGTATTGCTTTTTTGTTTGAGGGTGGGAAATCATCAAATGCCTCCTCCCGCTCTAGGTAGTAGTGTAGCGGAAGGGAGTGTCAGACTCTTACTGACTAAAACTCAACGATGTTCTTTCCTTAGCCCTTTATGTTCCGGGGCAGCGGTAACCCTTTCCGACACACCCGCTTAACGTAAAGTACCTACTGCTAAAAGTATGGGGTGGTAGAGTTTACTTTTCCTCTGCAGAAAAGGGAGGATCCTCTGGGTTTTATGTCTCATCAGACAGCCCATCGGCTACTGCCCGACGATTGATGTTGGGACCTTACAACGCGTTATATGTATGTAAGTTGTGCGGTAAACTTTGCCTGTGCGATGCAGGATTTTGCGTGACGTCAGCGTGATGCATAGTTTGCATGTGGCGTTGTAAGCGCCGCCACATAACAGTATACTAATACTTAAAATGGAAGAGAAAATAAAACACGTAACAATGAAGGATATTAAGATATAGATTAAGAGAAACGTTGGCTCTGAACAAGGCGAGAGACTTTAGATAAACAACAGTGTTGGCACAGTTCTACGTCGTGTCTGGTGGCACGAAAATTCATTTAACCGCAGTAACCGTGATTATAATTAAAATCAGCTGTTTCTAAGGTTATATTATATTATTATTTGAATAAATGGATAAGGATTCTTTGAGTTTTTTTGTCACTATTCTATTCATAATTCAAAAGTTTAAATGCTGCCAGATGTTTACCAGCCATGTTCAACATAAGCTTTCACTCAGGCTCTACAGTACTTTGAGTTATTGCTCCAATGAAATCGAACTAAAAGCCATAACATCGCAAGTAGAGCAACGATCTAGACCAACCGGTTTATTCCATACAATTCTCACAGTGAAGACTTTGTTGAAGCGAGCTGTCATCCACCCTAATGGGATTTACACTACTGACAGCTCAATTCAAACTCGCTTCACCGAAGTTCTCGCGGTTTTATTTTTTATTTTTACAGAACAAATTGGCCGTAATAGCTATTCATACATACATTTTGGTTTAACATACTGTACCAAACATTTCATTAACCACATCTCAATAATACTAACAAGCAACGGATGTGTATATTGTTATCATTTCTCCGGCTGCATTGATAACCCAACCCTGACATGCTGTCAGATCTTAGACACCGAATGCATGCATACAAATCAACTTCGCTCCTATTCATAGCTTGGCTCGTTGCTCGCCATTCATCAAATTGCTGTTTCAAGAATTTCATCCATATTATTGATTTGAGGTATTATATTAAACTTTAGCCTAGGTATTAAAAACAAACCTAGCGTGCTGTTTAAGTTTGTACAGTGATTTTTACGCAAGTTATTATATAAAATACCTTCCACCACATTAATTGCTTATGAATTTTTTTTTTCACCATTTCAGATTTGCTCCCATCGTGAAAGTTGTTCATAATGATGAGTACAGTGACCGCTTAAAATAATGCCCATGAATTCAATAACACCCTGTACATTTGTCATGGCCGCGATTTCTGTTCAAGATGCAACATTTCATTGACCTGCAAATTGACATTAACAGCAAGAAAATTTGCATTTTGCGGGCTACCTTCGGGCATCCAGAATAAATTACTATACCTACTGAGCTGTTATACTCACTTGATTATTTTCTATAGCTATTTATATACTAGTATAACATGCCTATTATTCGTTAACAATAATTAATTATTGTGATACCTAAAGGCCTTTGTCCTAACCAACATTGTGGTAATGAGGGTGCATGGCCTGACACACGTCACGTCTGTTTCTTTGAAGAGGTATAACGTTTTGTAAAAGAGCCGCTATTGTTATGCTTGATTAAAAACAACAAAGCCAAAGGAAAAGTAACGTTCATTAGTAAATTTTAATTAGAGAAATCTTAGCTATTTAAACATAAATCACGCCTTATCCCATGGGGGTTAGGCGGGATTGTCCGAAAGGTTACCACTACCCCGGAACATAATGGGCTAAGGAAGGAACATGGATGAGTTTTAGTCAGTAAGAGACTGACACTCCCTTCCGGTCCACCCAGAGCAGGAGGGGTCATTTGATGATTTATCAGCTTCAAAAAAAAACCCATGGGGTAGCCAGAAACTACAGGCGCCTGCTAATATCCTTGTAAACACCTTTTGGTTCCTTTACATCTGACCACTTGAACTTTCTGAATAACCAAGACAGTCATTAGGAATTCTTTCCGTGTGGTTAGTGACTAACCTGGTGTCAGAATTTTTATGCTGCCGATGAGCCTCTGACTTAGCTTCACATGCTGTTGAGATATATATATACAGGGTGGAATTTTGTAATGCCCCTGGAGGGAATGTACTCTTAATACTGTAGATAGAAAATTTTACTCACAGAAAACATTCCTTTATTTTTGAATAGAAAGAGAACTGCATTCAAAGATCGTTAGGATCAATTATAAGGACGAAATCTCTCAAACAAACTTGATAAATTAAATGATAGGAAAACCATGAAATCTTAAATTATTTACAAAAAATAGTAAACTAACTAATTAGTTACTCGAAATGGGCTCCATTTTCTTGGATACACAAATGTATTCACGTAACTAATTCATATCTAGTAACCTTTAATAACATGTTGTGGTGAATATTATAAATCGTAATCTGAACTTCAATTCTCAACTCGTTTACTTTCGCATAAGATTTAATGAAAATTAGATTTTTCACATATCACCACAAAAAAAATGTAAAGGGGCGAGATCTGGTGATCTCGTAGGCCTGGTGACTGTACCGTTTGTACCAATCTTCAATCGTCTGATCCAAATAGCAACTCGTCATTTTAATGGATAAATCACGTCAACGATAATTATTAATTACTAACATAAGTTAACAGATGAATCTTTGACTTAAAGAGCTTTAACTTGACTCATTGAATTTATAAGTCCAGATTTCATGGTTTTCGTCTCATTTAATTTATCTATATAAATAGAAAGATTTCATCCTTATAAGTGATCCTAACGATCAACGCAATAAAAGTACAGGGTGTCATTTTTACAGATTTTAGTCGGTTCGATTCCCGGGTGTAGGAAGCGAATTTTTTGAAATCTTTGAATGCCGTTCTCTTTCTCTTCTTCTTCACGTTTCGATTTGCACCCGGTAGGCGGGTGCTGGGCATGGCCACAAGCCACATATAACTATTTATATGTAGGACCCGGGAGCCGGGTTGTGGGCATGTGAACGAATTATCGTTCGACCCGGGAGCCGGGTGCTTGGCAGCGAAAGTGTAAAGGAATGTTTTCTTTGAGTAAAATTTTCTATCTACAGTATTAAGAGTACTTTCCCTCCAGGTGGCATTACAAAATTCCACCCTGTATATATGATATCTCTCAGACCTGCTGGTTTCCTCACCATGTTTTCCTACACCCATTAGGAATAATAATGTCCTACTAGCGTCCTCTCCCTAAATTTCCAATCATCTGCCTTAAAAATTCCAATAATCCCATTTCAGTAGGCAAAGTAATTTTACTCGAGAACTCGCGAGAACTTTATAAAATAAATAATTGCATTGAAAACTCGAAACGCATTAATATTATTTTCAGCAACAACAAACGTCAGAGCTAATGAAAAAATATCAGAAGCCATTAAAATTATGGGAGTTGTAATGTATTTTAATAAATGTGACGTTTTAAAATCCTTTGTGTTCCATCATTCATTTGTTTTTTTTTTTTGCAGAAAACGTAAACGTCTTTTGGGGTTCATTTTTGTAAAATAAATGTTTTTGTACTGTTGTATCGAAATTAACGCATCGGTTTGTTATTTCATACGAATGAATATATACCTGCGAATGATGTAATGGCTTGGAGAAAAGCAGCCAGGTGCGAGTTGAACTCGCACATAAAGAATTCCGTACCACACGTATACATATATTCGAGCCAAGGAGCTTAGGAGTATCGTAATACCCAGTTACTGACTGGGTTGTGGACGTCAGAAAGGCAGTTGCTCCATATAAAATACGGGTATTCAGCTGCATCCGGTTAGACTGTAAGCCGACCCTAACATAGTTGGGAAAAGGCTAGGCAGATTGATCGATATATATTCCAGCCTAAGCAAACATCGACGAAAAAAACACGTTCCTTGTACGAGAACACCCTTAATTTTTTAACTTTATCCTATATTTGTTCAAACGTAACAAAACTTTGCGCCTTGTTATATCCGAAGGGCTGGGTAGAGGTGCACCAATAGGTAGTATAGGTACCCATATTCCGCAAATTCCAAGTATTAAGGGACGAGCCAAAAAAAATACAACTCTGTGACAGACAGACAGACTGCGGAGCCTTAGTAATGGTTTCCGTTGACACCTTTTAGTACGGAACCCTGAGAAGTGAGAATTTCTTGCCATCTCTTTATTTAAATAGAATTAAGCACTTCAGTAAAGGTGACCTTTATATACCCTTTGTAAGTTATCGACATTCTTATAAAAACAAATTGCGGTGTTGCTATTTGTAAGACGTCTACATACTGTTATTTTTTGTCTGCAATAATCAGTAATTGTGTTTGAATAAATTTCGAATATTATGATGTAATCAAAATGTTTCATTGGCAATGGTAATGAAAGGTTCTGCGTAAGTTTTTTTTGGGGAATATGTTGGCATATTTAAATTTTCATTTAAATATGCCAACATAAGGATCGATCGATACGATCCATCGGGTTAAGCTACGCTTGCCGGGGTTGGCCGTGGATGGGTGACCATCTTTACATACCGAGACTCCTCCGTGCCTCGGAAAGCACGTTAAGCCGTTGGTCCGGGCTGTCATTTGTGCATCTTTGACAGTCGTTACGGGTCGTCAGAAGCCCGAAAATCTGACAGCCAGTCTTATCAAGGGGTATCGTATTGCCCAGTTACTGGGTTGTGGAGGTCAGATAGGCAGTCACTCCATGTTAAATGCTGGTATTCAGCTGCATCCGGTTAGACTGGAAGACCAACCCCAACGTAGTTGGGAAATGGCTAGGCAAATGATGATGACTTAAATTTTCTTTTAAGTAGTTATTTCTTCTGCTGCAACAACTTTCTTGTTGTTTTTTTTACTGCGTCATGTGTGCCGCACATAAACGCATTTCCTTTCTTTTCGTTTTGCTCATCAACTTCACATCCAAATACGTGTTGTGTGGAAGCTAAAAATAGTAAAGTTGCAAAGCTAGTGAAGTAGCAATGATAATGAGTTCATTATAATAGCTACTTCGTTGTCAACATTTCTTACTGTTGACCTAAACGTATCAGAGTTGTTTACACTTAATTTTACTACCCACATAGATATAAGCATATTCTTTATCACTACAATCTCGCCGACGAGATTTTTTTCTTAAGGAAGTGGGTACTTTGTCGTCTGTAACAATTTCCGGCCAGTGGTTGAACAAAGGCGAGCTGTCAGAAAGTAATTCCGATTCAGCATGACGGCTTGTTGCCTACGTTGTTCATCAAAACAAGGCCCCTGGCAACAGTCCAATCGTCAGATATCCCTTGAGTGTAAACTGGCTTTTTTAGATGTAAACCGCACCCTGTATCTAACCTTTTAACCGCCCTAGTCAGCTGAAAAGTTTGTTTTTTTGAGCGCGCTAATCTCTGGATCTACTGGTTCGAATTTGAAAACTTCTGTGTTGGATAGTCCATTAATCGAGGAAGACTATAGGCTATGTAACATCACGCTACGACCAATAGGAGTCCAGCAGCGGGTGATACTGTCGGGAGTAGCTAGTACGACTAATATTTTCGTGGCCGTGCCGTCTGAGTCGTGTTTATACAACTGAGAATCTATGTTCGGTTTTCGTTTTTTATGTAATTGCAAGACCCTATTCGTCTGAAATAAAGTTTTTTTTTAAAGAGTTGCGCGCTGGGGGCACGGCTATTGATATAGAACCAAGCGGTCATTAGGTTAATTTCCGATCGTTTTTAATTAGGAGTCATTGGGTATAACACTGTGAATAAGATATTTTATGAGTAACTAGATGCTGCCCGGGGCTTCGCCCGCGTAGTCTTAAATACTTTTTCTAAAATAAATGTAGCCTAAATTATTTCTTATAACATCGGTAAGTGAAAGTAAAAATCGGTCCAGTCCTTTAGAAGATTAACCGAAACTAAAAAAGACAAAGTTTTTAAATGGATTTTTTGTTATAAGTACCATAAATATTTTTTCCTATGCATTAAGTTAAAAGCTGTTATTTTGGAATTACCAACAAACACTTCAGTTTTAATTATATAGTCAAGTTTTCCAGAATGAAATACATATTTAAATTCGAGATAAACATACCTATCCACCTCCGAAATGATATAAACGTTAACTAAATAAACAAAGGAAAATGAGCTTAGTACGTACTGTATTTAAGTTATATTTTTGAAAATCATCGCCAATCATTTGAAATATAAACACTATCCCTGATTTATGGATGAGCAGTTTTGTTAACAAACCATCCAATTGACTGCATTAATCGTAGAATCACAATGGATGCAAAACTTGGAACATTAACGCGAATATTTCGTGTCTATTATTGGCGCGTAAATTATAGCCTTGCAGTAAATTATGGCGATACGTCATTATAAATAAAACTCATTCATTCATTCATTCGTTCAATGATTTTCAAGCCGTCAACCGTAACAGGAATATTATATACACATGGAATGTACAGACGCCAGCACATCAAGCTATCCCTAACTGTCAAATTTTCTCAATTAAAAATTAACCTTATGTCTTTGCAATGAAGTTGAAATACTATCAAAGAAATTTGACAGGCTGTGGTAACTTGATGTGCTGGCTTCTGTACATGCATTTAACTCAAGGCTTCGGGGGTTTGAGGTGGTGGCCCAGTGAAAACGGACACAACTTACGAGTTTTGGGTTATTTAAACTCAAAGCATTTATTTCAAATAAACCAATTACAGACACTTTTGAATTGTCAAAGGGACGGGCAGTCAGAAAAATGAAGCTAGTTGCCCATTCCAAAGTACCTATAAAGAAGAACAGGCAAGAAACTCCACGGACACTCTTTTAAACAAAATATGGTTACATTGTTCATATTATTACTATACATTAGAGAATGATGCAGAACGTTAAAAGCATCCGTTATAAATATATAAAAACAATTCAAAAATTCAATTAAAACATAGCCGCTAAGAGATGACTAGTCCCTACTGACAGCGCCCGTTCACGAACATGACGCATGGATTAGCACCATTCAGCTCAACCGTTTTGAAGGGAGCTAAATGGTCCAACACACACGCCACCATCAGCGAGACATTAAAGTGAGCATGACATACTCTCAGCCGCCAGGGCACATTCAAGTCAATGAAAGACGTACCCTGTAAATGGTAGCTTTGTAGACAGTTACATAGCATAATGGAACTACAGGCACGTACAAAATCTGCATTGCCCCTTATTCTACGGCTATGGTCCAAGTTTTGCAATATCATCCATCGTTGCTTAATTATGTTCCTGCATATAGCATACTTTTGGTGCCGAACGTTCAATGTAAATTATTTTATTTACTGATCGTATCTTCTTCGGTTCCCTTTTCGATTTAGGAGTGGAAATAAACTTTTGATCTAATGTGCATTTTGTTCTCGTTGCTTGGGAAAAAACTGGTTTTTATTTAACTTTATCAAGATTCAAATGGTTTACAAAAGGAACATGCTTATTGTCAGGTTAATATTTGAAGTCTTGTAAAACTCCACAACTAAGAGATTTAATAAAATAAGACTAAGAAAAGTAATACATACCTACGTCGTTTCGTAATTTTATTTCACTCAAGCAATCTCCAGCTCTTTTTGCTCCAACAATCTTCTATTTCATCAAAGAAAATATCTGCTTTACTCAGAAATCTCTTCATATATTTATGTGAAAACCATTACTTAGTACACATCTAAGTGGATCCATTCATTCATAAAAGGTTTTTCCAATTCATATCACCCAACCCGATTCGACCCGCGACATAAAATTTCGCAAATGCAGTACGTCCACGAATAACGTTTAGAAATTCTGGTTAGTACAGATTTTTTAGGTGGGCCATTAACCTTATGAACGCCAGAGCATAAACGTGATTTCTTCTTGTAATCATGAATTTCCCAATATCCATGGTATCTTTTAATACGTCAAGATTAAATTTTTAAGATATTGATATAAACAGACACAACAATAATATTTTATAGTCATATATTTGTGTCGTTGGCGTACATGGCATGCTCTTCCTTGTCACGTATATGTGACAATGGCGTTCAAAAGGTTAAGGGCAAGTACGATAACCGCTGTAGCTATAGGACAACGGCCTTAGGAGACTGTCCTTAAGTTTTTGAGATATTTATATCTGCATTCACAGATTTCGAAAAAAGACAATCAAGAAAATAGGCCATTTTCAGAGAAACTTTTTTGATACCATTCGATCGTGTTTCTTATAAGAATCAAAAAACTGTGGGAGACTACTTGAAGTTTAAGTAGGTACTAGAAAAGTTAGAAATTACCGTTTTTTTCGCTACATTTCGTAGGAAATGAGACTTTAACTTTTTTGTGATGGATAGACTGGCCGCTGAAAAAATCACCCTGTATAATTATATAATATATATGTGTCTATATGTACATTTCATCGGATATCACTAAAGTTTTTTTGTTAATCATGATTCAAACCGCAAGTTTTTCAATAGCAGTAGGTATTTATGTAGTACAGAGGCCAGCACATCAAGTTACCACAATCTGTCAAACTTCTTTGATAGTATTTCAACTTTATTGCAAAGACATAGGTTCATTTTTAATTGAGAAAATTTGGCAGTTAGGGATAGCTTGATGTGCTGGCGTCTGTACGTTGTGAAATGGAAATGGTTGCCAAAATAACCGAACGAATTTTTGGCACACTAATGAATCCTAGATTTGTTTTGTAAGATAGCATCGGTTGCTTTAATAAACAAATAGAATACTGTATTCTAGTAAATGTAGCTGTGCCAAATGTACTCCAATTCTAAATTTAAAAAAGGTACCCGGTTCTATTTACTTGATTATGAAAAGCTCGCTGCTGCTTTTTCTGAGTTATTTGACACAATGCAAACATACAATCAACGCAGTTGCCTTAACATGCATCGATCGTGTACAATCACCTTAACAAAACCTGCCAGTTCTCAAATACTTTCGAAAGTTCCAAATTCAAAAACAGATCCAAATATAAATGTCGAAATAATTTGAATTCTAGGAACATCGCAGTTTTCCAGGTGACCTGGCAACTTTGTTTGAGACTCGAGGAGTATGGTCGGCTGATAACCTCATTGAGTTCACACCGGCCGCGTCGGAAAAAGTTCAGAATTTCGCAGGTGTTAATCGAATTTCGTTCTCGACAGCTTTAATTCGGTTGGAGTTGGAAATTGTTTGCTCCTATCTTATTTTCTTCCAATTTTTTAAATGTTTGACAATGTCGGTGGCCAGCTATTTTCATGTCAATATCCAGAACTCGATTATGATTCAAATCAAATATGGAACTGGAACAAAAAACCGGTTCACCTTAGTGTTCATTCGTTTGTGTTGTAGCCATTAGCCGTTAAAAGGTACTGTTTTCAAAAAACATAAACATCACGCCTTGTTTCCTGTGGGATAAAAGTGGTCTAATATAATACCACTACTCGCATAGCATTAAATGTACATAAGAGCTATTTTCCACTGGCCAGGAAAGCTTTGTAATGGACAATGGAAAGAATAATATTGAATTGCATTGGAAAAATTTTAAACCGTACTGCAGAATAGCGGTTGCTATTAATTGAGATGTGAAGATCGAACGTTCTTGTAATTGAAAACCGCACTAATGAATAATGCTTCGTAAATAATGTTCCATTGTACCATATCTCTGGCGGAATAAATGATTTGATTTGATTTGATTTGATTCGATGTATAGATATGTAAGTTCAATAGAATTAGATAACTGTCGATGAAATTATATTTTTCTTAAATAAAAACGGGTTGCACTCCGGGAGTGCCGGCAGAAGTGAAAACTTATTACGTTGTGCATTTTTCATATTTTGGAATGGTTTGGGAATAATTTTACACGAATTGCTTTAACTATCAGTATAAAAGTACTATCATTTATGTGGAAAAATACAATATTCATTTATTGCGCTATCGTACACAAACATGACTCTTTATATTTAGATAATTAAGATTTCAGAACTATAACAATTATTTTACATTAAAAAGTATATCTAGCCCTCCGTCTTACGAATTTTCGATCAGGTCACGTGTCCTGACGCGAGTTAAAAATTTGTACCCATCACAAAAAAAAGTGCACAAAGCCGCTAAAGAAGTTTCCACTTAAAAAAAATACATTACTTTGAATGGTTTACATACGAATTCGGTGTTCTTCTATTGGTATACTTACCTCCTTGTGCACCTTAGTGTTGAGAGAACTTCATGGGAATGAAACAATTTGCTGCGGCAATATTTAATTCGCCATTTGAATTTCCGGATTCGAATATCAAGCTTATGTCGATCCGTTGATCATTGTCCTTTGTATGTTCCGTTGTTGAACTCATTCTTTAAATTACGTCTCTCACGTTTCTTCCATAATGAATTCTCATACAAACATAAATCGTTGTTCATAACAATCGTTTACTTAGTAACAATAATTTAGCATCACAGCAATGAATTATCATAACATGTCCCAAGTAGGATCACCTATTCTGGTGAATTTCATCTTGCAGGATATGCAAACAGTTTTGCATTAAATCATACGAACAAATGTCTTACCCAACGCACGATACCTTGAATACAGACAGTAAATATTTAGTAATTGAACATAAACCCAAACAAATGTTTGGTAGAACTTGCTTCTGAATGAAGACGGAAAACAGACTTGAAGTACCTAAAGGAGAACTCTGTAAACATTTAGAATTCTCCAAGTCAATGTGGCAATTCCGACTTTGTACCTCGTGCGGAGTAAGTATAACTTCAAGAAGTAACACGACATAGTCTGGACTTTAAAAGTCGAAAGTAAAGGCGATACGGTAATAGCATGCAGTTTAAAGTTTATTGTGTGCAAACATTGGAGAAGTTGGTTCTTGTTCCGGATCTAGATTCCTTAGTTTCGTTTTGTTTGTTTTCAGATACCAAAGGTATTAGGCTGACTTCGAAGAATCAACTTATCTATAAAAGATACTTTATTCAGATCAACGGATAGATCACGGACCAAAATATCCCTAGTTGAAAGCAGATCCATTTTAAATCCACAAAGCGAAATAGCAGCCGAGAAAAATCGAACACATCCTTTACACAAAAGTGCAGTTAAAATAATCCAAAAGAGAAGAACGCACCGACCAATAGATTTTCACACAAAGAGCTTTTTAAAAAGTTTCCAAATACATACATTTGCCGAGACTCTGAGCAAAGTAGCTCGATGGGTTGCAAACTTTCAACTTCGCCAGTTTTCGGGCCGGGAAAAATCGCGAGTAATCCCCCCGGATAGCAACTCTGCCTTGGGGAACGAATCGAAGGATACGTACCGACTGTACCTACCTACTAATATTTTACGGTACCTTTGGTACTCTTCGCGTTATTGTTGTGTTTGAATTTATTAATATTTTACTCTCAGAGGAAATTGACTGGCTGCCTTTGCGGAAAGGGATTTCAATGACTGATTTCCTACCGTTTTTGGCCTGAGTAATTGGTAATCACGATGAACCGTTAGATCTATTCGTTACTGACGAAATAACCAATGAGCACTGTAACAATATTATAAAGGCTGCTAGAAGTAAGTCTTTATATAAATAAGCAAAGGAACATTTTCATTAATATTCTGTCTACATCTAACTCAATCAGATAACGTTCCCTTAATAACTAGATACGGGCAAAATGATACATCTTTATTTGCAATAAGATCTGTATGTATTCGTGTATCATTGAGTTCATTGAGTGTTTAGTGTTTATGATTGGAACGTCAATTGGTTTGTGCTCTATGTAAATTCCTTGCGTTGTGCCCTTGACGGGTTTGTTTTACTGTTTTGACCTTCTATTAATTCATTCTTTGTTATTCGTTATTCATCATTATCATCATTACAGTTGTGATCTCTTATGGTTCAAAAAGGTTGACTGATGTCTTTATTCTTCTTCTTAGCGTGTCGATGGCAAAAGTAACGCGTAATGTATATAGTTTTTTTTTTAACTTTGGCCCAAAATTTAGCAACGCCAATTAGGTCTTCACGCCTGCTCGTGATAGGGCAAGCGTCTGTGAAGAGACGCCCAAGACACATTGGAGAATCTTATTAAACAACTCAGTTTATCACAGTCCACTGATGGACATATGTAACTTTCAATATACACCCCATCAACAGAATCTTCCCAGTCTCCAAAGATTTCCGTTTTATCTTGTTGGATCTCAAATTTAAGCTATATGGTAACTTGTTCCTGCAAGAGAAATCCATTTCCAATTTGCTTAGTTTCGGAATCGATATTAATTGTTATGTCAGTTAAACTGATATATACCAGCGTTGAACGTATAGTATCAACTCGATTCGATTGTCATCGAGAATTTTACTTTAATCCGTATTTTCATCCGCAGTTGTTTGGAATAGTAGATCATCCTTTTAATTGGATATTGTATTGTCAAATCACTATTAATAGTTTTCAATTACCTTCGAATAAAATCTCATGACTGATTCAACATTTCAGTACCAGTTTTAACATGAAATCGCACACTTCACAAGAATTACTAAGAGCTTCTGTTGAGAAACAAAAGATACAAAACTGTTGGTAAAGCGTAAAGTACTGCGATTCTGAAGCTCTTCAGTTTAACAGCTGTCTATGGAGTTTCGTTCAAATTGTGTATGTATGACATGTGCTAACGTTCAGTACATTCTTTTGTTTGATATTGACTGTGTAAATGTTGAAAGCTGGTTGTGAAACGATATAGAGGAAAATTTTCTGGGGATTACTCAAAGACGGCATAACCTTTTATTCGCAAATACTGTCTTATTAAAATTTATAGACCTTAACAGTGGTACTGACGCAACCTTGACGTGGCTATCCTGAATATATAAATGTATTCACGTCACGCCTGCAAGGTGTTGGTACCTTTAGTACTTTCACATTTATTTTTTGTTGTGGTGTGTTAAATGTAAATAATTATAAGATTAGATTTTTGATTCAATTGTTCCTATATCATTTTCTGAATTTATAACCAGATGTTTTTCATAAACTGACTAAAACACCTTTTGGCATTTTGGTATTTTATTATAGTAAATTACTCCAGGCGGCCGGCGGAAGTTGCATTGTAGGCCTCGGCTTTGCCTTGGCCCACATACGTGAGTCCTTCAGCGACTGCTTGTGGCCAAGGCTTGTATAGTACTTTCTCAAAAAATACGAGGAAATTAAAGTAAATTAATTATAAATCCCAGAATCAATACCGAACACTCATTTTTCACGCAGTTTATGTTTATTCGTTTCTGTTTTAAGTTGAACAGCTCTATTTGCAAGATACTTCGAAATTTAAATATAATCTTTGTTAAGTTACCTCCTTGGTTGCCCATGTTTCGAAGTAAATAGTTCGTTATATTTTTAAATAATACAATTGATACGAGTGTTTATAGTAATTTATTCGGATACTAAAAGCGAGAAATATGACTTTTCGTACTATCATTTCCGGCCACTGCTCGCATGTATCTAACCAATACAAGATTTTCGATTCATAACAAAGGGGGTTGTCAAAAAATCCTTGAATTACCAAGCATGTTTGACAAAAACAATGTAAGAACTCCTCAAATAAAACCTAAATAAAATTAAAAACAACACACTTTTAATGATTTCAAAGTACAGCTTTAGCTGGAAAATTGTTGCGAAGCGGTCAAAGAGCTACTGTGAGACCGGAGAAAAGGAACAAGAGAAAATAATCTGGGGTTGTGGCTTTTAGCGAAAATAAACGTAACTTTAGAAAATCAATTGAAGGGTAATGGGTAACAGCCTTAGCGGGTAACACAATAACCGGTGCTCTGATCTATCAAATAACCATTAAGTTAACCAAGTAGCTAGTTTAAACTCTAAATAATGGTACTTTTAAACATAGGTACTGAGGGTCTAATTCGCATAAGCACAGCGTTGTAATAATGGAGTGCTGTTGAAAGTAATATTGTGCGAATATTGTCATTGAATTTGGGTTTTAATATAGTCGTTAGTGCTGTAAACGGTGTCTTCATGACATTATCTGCAT
Organism: Hyppa rectilinea; assembly: GCA_951799385.1. NCBI lineage: Eukaryota > Metazoa > Arthropoda > Insecta > Lepidoptera > Noctuidae > Hyppa > Hyppa rectilinea. The sequence goes on along the minus strand of OX637312.1, from coordinate 13,610,333 downwards.
CATAATGTATTGGTTATCGTGAAGTAGTCACTATGGCAACATTTTGAGTCCGCTTAAGAGGCGCCAGCGTAGAGAGTGTAAAAGGCTTTTTTTTTGAGGGTGGGAAACCATAGAATGACTCCCGCTCTGGGCAGAGCAGACGCTTTGCAAGGAAGGAACATGGATGGGTTTTAGTCAGCAAGAGTCTGGCACTCTTTTCGGTTTGGATGATTATTTGAAATCACCCTCAAAAAAATGTTGTTTGTACCTAATTGTTAGCAAGAGTTTTAATTATTTGGCTGACAAAGCTCAAACTTTCGCTCACGTCCAAAGAGAAAAAGGGTACGAGATTAAATGAATAAACTAAGTACATTTAATATAGAGTCCTTCACAGTTTGTCAGTCCACAAAGTTCGTTGGTTTATTTAGGTCGCGTCTCCGTTGGGCTAACATTTTAGCTCTAACCTGCTTTAAGTAGGCTTAACGAGGAACTCCAATTTAGGCTACTAAAGTATCCTTACACTGAAAGTGTAGGAGAAATAGCAATCCTTTTCTCGTAAGTTAAACACTGCTAGTAAAATATTTTAACAGAAAATATTTCCTCAACGCTCCAGTAAATCCTTTACTTTGACACTATTGACACTCGAATAATTTAGCGCAACTCGCTTTAATAAAACATTAGGCCATTATTTTGTGTCATTCGAGTCGTGGTTAAAAATACATACTATATACCTACGTTTAGAAATGTTTAAAATATCTTCTAAAATCTCGTGAGAAGCTTGTGGCTAAGTAATAACAGCTGCACGGATCGATCCATCAGGTTAAGCTACGCTTGCCGGGGACGGTCCGTGGATGGGTGACCATCTTTACATATCGACACTCCTCCGTGCCTCGGAAAGCATGTTAAGCCGTTGGTCTCGGCTGCCATTCCTGGATCTTTGACCGTCGTTACGGGTAGTCAGAAGCCCTAAAGTCTGACAGGCAGGTCTACCAAGGGGTATCGTATTACCCAGTTACTGACTGGGTTTTGGAGATCAGATAGGCAGTCGCTCCATGTAAAATACTGGTATTCAGCTACATCCGGTTAGACTGGAAGCCGACCACAACATAGTTGGAAAAAGGCTAGGCAGATTGATTGATTTTATAAAATCTTTTACCAAAGTAAAACCTCTGAAAATATGATTTAGCGTATCATCACGGCAAATAAAAATGGAATTAGATTTTTTAATTTCCAAAGAACACAACATTTTAAATAATGAAACACTTGATAGGGCAAAGTGTCTCCAATAAGCGCTATGAATATCGGGAGAGCGTCCAGTTCTTCAAAATTTAATTTATTCCTTTCATCCAATAAGACCTCTTACGATTTGATGGAAAATAATTACTGTAGGCGAATTTTCTCTTTCGAACTGTAATGAAGAATAATGAAATCGGGCCAGTCATAAGCTTCGCAGAAATGGACTTTTTGGTAAAAATAAATTGCTTACCGATGTCCTTATTTCGACTGATTTGGGTCGCTTTGAGTTGACATTGAAGCAGGAAGAAGCACATTACTTTGCAATTAGCCAAATTAACTAGAATTTCCGCTTCGAATTTGCTGAAATTAATAATTATTAACGATACTACGGATTTTTTGCTTCATGCCCGGGTTATAATAATAACAATAACTTTATTTCAGAAACAATGTATAAAAGTAATAAAATTCATAATAGTAATAAAATAATCATCGTATAAAGGAGGCTAGTTGTTTTATGCAAGCCGGCAATTAATATTCGTGCTAACTATCCTAGCTTAACACTTGCTGGAGCAGTTTACATGATGCTAATAAATTTTAAGCTTATTATTAGCTTAAAATTTATTAGCATCATGTAAACTGCAACACGCAATGCAAACATGCAATGCTATTGCATTGCGTTGATCTAGTCTAGTCTAGAGAAAAATGATTGCCGTGTCAGCGGGCTTGTCCGAAAGGGTTACACCGCTACCCCGGAACATAAGGGGCTAAGGAAGGAACATGGATGGGTTTTCGTCAGTAAGAGTCTGACACTCCCTTCCGCTCCACCCAGATCGGCGAGTCATTTGCTGACTTCCCACCCTAAAAAAAAAAAGAGTTAAATGATTCGAATCGGATACTAGCTTTTGGCTAGCTTTTAGCTTATTATCCACATGGTGGCGGTGTGCGCTTCTAGCTCAAAAATAGAACCCTATTCTATTAAACTACCGCAGTAGCTTACTTCCTTTCATCATCATCATTCTCCTGCCCTTATCCCGATTTATTTGGGGTCGGCGCAACATGTCTTCTTCTTCCATACTTCTCTATTAGTCGTCATCTCGATAGTCACTCCCTTTCTAGCCATATCATCTTTCACAATCCATCCATCGTTTCTTTGGTCTCCCTCCACTTGTATAGCCATCCACATTCATACTCACAACTTTCCTGACAACATTTTCCTCATTTCTCCGCATAACATGCCCATACCATGACAACCGATTTTCACAAAACTTTTCGGTCACCGGTGTCACTTTCTGACTTCCTCTTATATACACATTACGTATCATATCCATTCGCGTAACACCACACATCCCTCTTAGCATTCTCATCTCAGCTGCTTGCAATTGTCTTTCATTCATTCCTTTTGTGGCCCAACACTCTGATCACATCACAAGCTTACTTCCTTTCATACTCGTTTAAAATTATGGATGGTTCTTTAAACACGAAGCCAGATTAAGTAGCTTGCTAGAGTAAGTAGCTTGCTAGCCTACTAGCACTATCTTGCTGTCCTGGTTTGAGAATCTAGCCTAATGTAATCCGGGCATTAGAAATATAAAAAACTAAATGTGTCAAAAGTTAATATTTAGAATGTAGACACTAAGATATAATGTGAACCAGCTATTTATGATAGAAAATTGCGTTAATGAGAAATCTATCTAATGTCTTTGATATAATGTGTATATAAGTACAATTTGAGACCTTCTTTGTCACTTTGCGGTTTCTATATTAGAACAGATTTCTCGCAAAACTTTAATTTTGTCTTTGCTTTTGTTTTCTTTCAATTCGCCCGAAGATTTAATAAAGGAACGGAAATACGAGTATTGTTGTTTGGGCAATTTATTTATAACAACGTTTATTAATATCTAGTGCGGCATTAATGTGGATAATTGGCCCTATGAAATAAAAATATCGAAAGCGATTGGACACTCGTTCATCTTTTCGGTCTTGGTTTCACTATTTCAATACTATTATACGTCGCAGCAGTAGCGCCATCTATTATACGTCAAAATAGCAGCACCAGCAAGAAATTAAGACATACATAACATAAGCAAAGGAAATTGTATGATTATGAATATTGTTGATTATTCTTGAGAGTAAACAAGCTAGTAAAGATTAGTTGCTTCGTCAAAAAAAATGTATTCTTAGCTGACGTAAACTGCTCAAAATTTGCATTGAAGTAAATTGCGTCTCTTCTGCATCCAGCTAACTGGGAGTTACATTATTAATGTCTAAAATGCTGGCAATTTTATAAAAGAAATCTAAAGTTTAATAGTTCATTTAGTAAAACGAAATTTTCTCATACATTCGTTTATTGGGTTAACCAGAAGTATATGTTGTGTAGGCCCATAGTAGGTTACCCACGTTTCGCTAGTTATGTTAAAGTCGTAGGGACACGAGTCTATTGTCATCAACCGGGCACAAATCCAGACTCCGGGTTGCTATACTTGCCCGCGGATTTGCCCGCGTTTATGTCGGAATAAATCCCAAGGCAACTTACTATCGAGATTAAAAGTACCCTTTGTATTAATTTAAGTTACAAAATGTCCCTGTGCTAAATTTCATGAAAATCCATTCAGCTATAGGTAATATACGTAAAATGCCTACAAGCAGTTAATTTAATCGTTTAGTGTGGAAAAGCACCCAGTGGTAATCGACTATTGTTGTTGACCATACCTTACATTCACTTTGGATTCAAACTCTACGCTTGCGCTCTGAATGGCTCAGATCCTAAGCCAAGCACAGAGAAGAGATTTTATAACAATAGAATCTAACTCAGAATCCTGAGCACAGATTTCCGTGACCCTTTCTGAAGACAGATCAACTGCCTTTTGATTGCGAACTCCGACATTACCCTAAGGCTCTTGTGTATTAGGTTATTTATTAATTGAAAGAGTTAATTTTATGAGACAACATTTGAGGAGAAATCGAAATGACGACTAATGGAGAAGTATGGAAGAAAAAGACATGTTGCACTGACCCCAAATAAATTGGGATAAGGGCAGGAGAATGATGATGATGATTTAAAGAGAAAATGACATGATTTTTGGTCTGTTTACCACAAGTCAATATCAGAAAGTTTTTTTACCCCACGCACATAAATTATGTATCTACGAACTTTCAAGTTATTCTCTAGATAATGATGGTATGGCTATGGCCATAAACTATAACATGCTATGGCATGTTGTGGTTTATCTGAAAATAAGTTTAAGTAAGCTTAGCAGTAGTTATTACACACGTTGATTTTTTATTCACTGCAACTTTGCCTTTGAGAGCAACTTTGCCTTTAAGAGCAACTTTGAAAAAAATCTATTATTTCGTACAAGAACGCAATATTTAATTGATGAAGCTAGGATTTGAAAGCGTCATAATAATTGTTTAATAACAGAACTAATAAATCCGTATTCATGTCATGTGTAAGTTTCTGCGACAATTAGAGCTGGATAGATTAGTTAACGAATAAATACACACATACAGGCAGTTGGCGCCCATTGATTGGCTAAAACAACACGTTGTTCATTATTTGGATTAGCTCGGCACTGCTAATTGGATGATAGATTGTCGTATACTCTTGAACAGGATTACGTGTGGAACGCAATTGAAAGGACTTTAGCTCAAGCTTACTTGTGACAGCGAATTAATTATACCAGGAAACGACACTCACGCTTCCGAGACCTTTTTGCAGGTCAATAAGACTATCTATTGACTAAGATTAAGCTTAATGTAGATACGTAAATAAAACAGAATAATATTTATTTGCTTAAAATTAAACGCATGGTACAAAAAGATGGTAAAATACTTATAAAAAAAATAACAAGAGCGAATACGTAGAAATTTTTACAAGTATAATTAATAACAATAATATCCTTGGACAAACTCAAACTAAAACTCAAAACCCAAACTCAAACTCAAAGTATTTATTTCAAATAAACCAATTACAGGCACTTTTGAATTGTCAAGGTGTCGGTCAGTCAGAGAGATGAAGCAAGTTGCCCATTCCAAAGCAGTAGAACATTTCACACAACGCCATATAGTCCCAAGCTAAGCAACCTAATGCTTGTGTTATGGTAACGAGACGGCTGATAAACTACTTATATACATTTAGTTAACATTTATTGTCAAAGAAATCTTTGACACTATAAAAACTATGACTACACAACCATTCATGCAATTTATCTTAAGATAATTTTACATTTTAGGTCTTGAGATTACCTGGTATCTTATTATAAATACGAACATACATAGATATACAACTTTAGACTACACGACGTACAGAGGCTAGCACATCAAAATACCACAATCTGTCAAATTTCTTTGATAGTATTTCAACTTTATTGCATAGACAAGGTTAATTTTAAATTGAGAAAATTTTACAGTTAGGGATAGCTTGATGTGCTGGCCTCTGTACATTAAAGTATTGTACGAGTAACTTATATCGATATTTTCTTTTTTTGCAGATTATAAAACCCGGTATGTGGAGAAAACAGTATGTATATTATCTAGCTGCATACAGCACTTCAAGATTACTTGGCGTTCTACTTGCAGAACTAAAGTATGGAAGAAAATATAACAAAAGATGAATACAACTACGTTCCTACGTGCCTGTTATTGTTGCGATGTTTTGCTTTAATACTATTTTTTATGACTACGAGAGCAATCTGCATAATACAGAAAAACTCGAATAACAAATTATATAAATACCTTGCATTTCTCTCAGGGACGAATAATAATTTTATTTGCAAATGAGGATAACAAAAGCATTAACAGTAATTATGAAAAAAAAATAACATTATCCTCCATTATGAGTCGGTTAAAAATGGTCCATGACTGGCCCAATTAGAGCCCATAACAGATGAACCTATAAGATTTTTTTCCAAACACATCTTGTAAAGACCTCAAAGTACCTCAAAAACCAAAATTCAGGTATGTAAGCTCTGCCGGGTAAGCGGGATTGTCCGAAAGGGTTACCGCTACCCCGGAACATAAAGGGCTACGAAAGGAACATGGATGGGTTTTAGTCAGTAAGACTCTGACACTCCCTTCCGCTCCACCCAGAGCGGGAGAAGTCATTGGATGATTTCCCAGCCCTAAAAAAGGCATATAAAACCAAGTAAACATTCTGAGGGTTCCGTCAAACATTATGCTAGATATAAACATCGCTTTTGCAGCCCTTCCAACAACACTGAGCGTCATTTAGACGTTCCGGGCCTCTTGTCATGAATCATTTATACCGAAGGGCGGCAGCGAAGTAGGGACTTCTGTTAAACATTCAAAGAGATCGTGTGAGAGAATTGTTCACAAATACGTAGCCTTAAAAATTCAACAAGGTGAAAATTATCACTAAGTTCCTTAGATAAGTCGTTCAGAAAATAGATAAAAGTCAAAGTCAAAATCAAAGATTTATTTGTAAAACATAGGTATAAAAATAGGTGTTATAAAATAGGTACAGAGATCTCTATGTTTTGCCGGTAACGGCGTACAAATATGTATCAAATAGAAATTACAATTCAAGATAGATGTGTCTTGTTGGGAGGAATTGGCAAACGATAGACCAGTTTAGAGACGTTTAGTAAAACAAAGTACTTACGCCTTTGAAGACCAGCGGAAGAGCAAGCGAGATCACCTTGTGAGTAACCCTCCAACATACAATATCATTTCCACAATGGCATTTGAACATGTCCGCACTGTGCACGTACCTTTATAGACAAGGTAGGTTCCATTAGCCACGTCACAGCACAACCTTTTGAACGCCATTGTCACATATAGGTACGTGACAAGCAAGCGCATGCCCTGTACGCCAACAACACAAATATGTGACAATGGCAACAACACTATAACACGAAATAACAATAACCCAAATCATTACTTTGTGAGTGTTTATATGGATATAAAAATTAAGACTCTCGTACATATTTAATGATAAACAATTTTATCATATTCTACGAGATAAATATTTAAAAAAACAATGCAAAAGCACAGACCAATTCTAAAAATCATCTTTTATCTTAATTAACACGAACAAACGTGTCGTTCATTAATTTTTTATGCCCTTTCCCAGAAGAATTTAGTTCAAATTCATTCAAAACTTTCTGCTTACGTGGTAATACGTATTGCAAATGATTCATCATAATTATTCAAGAGAGAAACTTCGTCGACACAAATGTGTTTCCTCATAAGCATCCTTAATCCTTCAACAATGTGTGACTGTGTATATTTATAGTCCAGCAGTCGAAAGCGCGACCCTCCTGCAGTAGTGTTTTGGTTCATGAGAAGCCTTGTTTACAGCAGTCAGACTATAGATAGTGTGCACACCGAAATCGCAAAAGTTTTGACACATAAGGACAGATCATTACTGCCTTGTTTCATTGACTCTTTTTTCAATTGTTTTTTGTCAATTTTGATACCTAGTGTTATTATGCGAGTGTGTGCGCTACTTACAACTATTGCATAGAGCAAAATATTCTTGATGCGCAGGTCTGAGCACAGCCTTATTAATTTGAGTACAATAGGGATGATGCCTAGGTAAAAAATAATAATTATATTTGGTCCGTCAATGAAAATATTTGACACGTATTTTTTGCTTTATCATAATAATAGAAAATGACGTAGATAAAAAAGTATTAAAGTTGGGGAGTGGGGCTCCCTACGTCACAAGTAAGTATAAAAACTAGATACCTACTTGTGGCGTCATGCCACATTTTAATTCATAGTATAGACTTTTGACAGGATCTTTGAATAACGTAGAAAAAGAAAAAATACGTGTCCAATATTTTGTAATAATCTAGCTTGCAGATTAAATAAAAAAAATAAGCATCATCCCTATTACGAGTAGATCCCCCTTTTGTTTTCAAAACGACTGTAAACTTCCTACCTTTGTTTATATTGTGTGACGTTACTTAAGTTATTTAAAAAGAATTTCCAAGAATCCTTTTTAACTGACTTTACTATAAGTATGAGTAGGAAATTGCTTTCTGGTTTAACTTTGAGGTCGTTAATTACTGTAAATTATTAAGAAGTTCGATATATTTTGTTTCCTTGGGGCTTAATAACGGATGTATGTCATAATTTTCTTTTGATCTATATAGAAATTGATTGATATTTAATGGAAACAATCTTAAACTCATTTTCAATATATTACTCATTCACTTTGTGTCTTAAAGGGAAATCGTCCGCTTGGATAATATCCGCATATTTTGAAACTGTTGCAAGCGACATAATTGCGGTGCCACTTTAACATGAATAAACTAAATTATTCCATATACAAATCAATAAATGAAATCATAGAGTGTGTCAAATATGCAGAAATTTTACAAAAAAAAATAGCCAGTAAATAGCCAGTATTTGATGATTTAGTGCATTATGCTGAGAGATGGCTGTCATGCGTGTACGTGACGCATATTTTACACCAACTAGTTTTTTTTTTCTGCGTCATGTTTGCCGCACGTCAATGTTTCCTTTCTATCTTAAAGTATTTGTTTAACTTAACACACTGTTGGCAGGCACAACTAAGCCCTTCTAGAAAACCTTTTTTAATCATAATCAGCAAAACTAAAAACAACACCGACAAGTAATCAATAAAGCCTTCCAAAAAAAGGTAATTTAAGTCACAATAAAAGCCACGTGACGACTCCCGGCCACCGTAGGCGCGGGCCTGCGGACGGTGAGTAATGGGTGACTCACCGTCCGATCAGCACCAGACCCGTGCCGTACGGCGCGTATATGTTCCACGCGCGCCTCAAAGAGATGTCAGCATATGAAGGGGCCCCTCAGGGCCAAGCCTGCCGGGTAAGCGGGATTGTCCGAAAGGGTTACCGCTACCCCGGAACATAAAGGGCTACGGAAGGAACATGGATGGGTTTTAGCCAGTAAGAGTCTGACACTCCCTTCCGCTCCACCCAGAGCGGGAGCAGTCATTGGATGATTTCCCAGCCTTAAAAAAAAAAAAAAAAAGACACAATAAAAACGAATCAGCTTTGTTCGAATATTTTCTTAAGATTTTTCGTGTATTGTGGTATGAATTATGATTTTGTATGAAAGGACTTTCTTTACAATAGGGCATATGATTGAACGGTTCTAGAAGAAGGGACAAGTACCGAAATTAGCTGTTCGCAACTATTTTATAGATGGTCGGTTTATGACCTTTAATTATTTGGAGTATACACAATAATAGGAAGGTTTTTTTGTGTTTTGATTTAATAAAAGGACAAAAAGGGTTGTTGGTTTAACAAAAGATGTTGGAATGATTTGTTCCGTAATGGCTCATTTTCAAATGTCAATATCTTGGACAGGAACACGGTAGTGCGTGTAACGACCAATGAAATTCATTAGTCGGTTAGAAGCATGTGTATTCATACCTGAAACACAGGTTTTAATTACACCTAGATCAGGCAGAACACTACATTGCACATAGAAAAATTGTACCTCGCTTGTAATTATGTAAACCTTAATTTTGACTTAATTCTTGAATTAATAAATGTATTATTATTATTATTCTACCTAATAAAAATGAGCCTTCATAGCTACAGCCAGACGTTCCGTGCAACTTGAGCAATCGTTCTCTATCGGCTAATAAGCCCGGTTTCCCGAATACGGGCCCTATGGAATACCTTACAGAAATCTTTAGCAAGCCGTATGCGGGACAGAAATCTTTAGCAAGCCGTATGCGGGCCCTTTCGACTAATAAAAGCAGTTCCCTGCATTTTTTTTGTTTTTTGAGGTCGGGAAATCATCAGATGACCTCCCGCTCTGGGTGAAGGGAATGTCAGACTCTTACTGATTAAAATCCATCTATGTTCCTTCCTTAGCCCTTTATGTTCCGGGGTAGCGGTAACCCTTTCGGACAATCCCGTTTACCCTGCATGTGGGCCCTATGGCACGCCTTTCATAAATCTTCCACACCCGCTTACGAGTCCTATCAACCAATGAAAATGCTCATTTTCAATGCTCATTAATGGACGCTAATATTAATGGTTGAATATTAACGCTTTTATAATTTTTGACGTCACTTATAATCATGAAAGTCCACGTTCACGACCATAAAATGTATAGAAATACTTGTATTTTGCAAGAAAATTTAAATGCGTTCACATATGCACATGTCATATATTTCCATACATTTCACTATTTTGTGATGACGTGACTGCTGACGTGGATGTGGTTGTCCACCGTAATATGAGCTATCAGCTACGTCAGCATGCCTGAGAGATATTTCTCAACAGCATGTGAAGCTAAGTCAAAGGCCCATGGGCAGCATAAAAACTCCGACACCAGGTCAGTCACTAACCATACGAAAAGAAGAAGCTACGTTAGAAATTAAAATTTAAGTAAATGGCTCATAGAAGAGTACCTTACTGCACCGATCCCAAATAAACCAAGCTGAGGGCAGAATCATGATTCTTTTGTTTATCATTTTAGCTGAAAGTTGTTTCTTTTTTCAAAAGCTATTCGATTTCTTTTTAAACAAGTTATCTTTTATTTCGAAAATTCTATTGAAACCCTACATATACGAATAAAGCATAATATTCTACCTCTAACAGAACATAAAAATACAGTATCATCGCATATTCTTCTGTTTATAAGAAAATAAAAATAAATCTGCGATTTTATAAAAATGCTTACTAATAACGAGATGTCTGTCTGTGTTGATGCTGTTCTGAAGTATGAATATTTATAGTATAAAAGGGTTTTCTTTTAAAGCTTTTGTTTTAAAGGAGATATAAGATGATTGTTCTGTACAAGTAAATTGAAAACCTCTTAAGCTTTCGCTGAGCCGTCGGGTTTCAAGGAGCAAAATTTTTTCCGCATTTGAAACTTCGTTCAATAATAAAATACTTCGTAGCTGAAAGTAATACCTTTACATTTAAATTGTTTGAATTCTTACCTGTTTTATATATCTTTGGTCAGTCCCATACATTTTTGAGTTTTTAATCATCGTTACCGAAATTATATAATCGAAATAATAGAAAAAACAATGTACAGAGGCCAGCACATGAAGTTACCCCAATCTGTCGAATTTCTTTGATAGTTTTTCAACTTTATTACAAGGATGTAAGGTTCATTTTCAATTGGGAAAATTTGACGATTTGGAATAGCTTGATGTGCTGTCATTTGTACGTATTGACAGTAGGAGTGCAGCCGCACGAATGCACCCGGAGAGGTGAGCAAAGATCGTCATTTACTGGACGCTTGAGAGAGGACATCGTCGTCAAGATAGACCATGATGAAAATGTTGTGACGATCAGATATCGTTTGCGGGGTCGCATGGCCAGAGACCGCACAAGACGAGGTTTGGAAGGAAAATGGGGAAGCTTTTGTCCAGCATTGGGACGTAAAATTCGTAAAGAAAAATACGTACATCAGTGGTAACAAAACCAGTAAACCTTGACCTTGGCCTAGCGGAGTACGGACTCCGCTAGGCCAAGGTCAAGGTCAAAGTGCTTCCACGCACATGCGGCTGATTGTACCTAAAAAGTATTTTGTTTAGTTATTGACTTTATAAGTACCTACCTATGTACCGTATTACCAAGTAGGTACTGAACGAAATAATGTCTGTTGTATCCAGAAACGGTGTTTATCATACAAAAAAGTTAGAAGCGAAGAATTCCCTCATAAAATTACAAAGTTAAAGTTTCCAGTAAAAGTTTTAAAAAGGATATCCGCTTTGGAAATAGGGAAGCTTTTCCTGTTTGACTAAAAGTTTATCGTGAAGGAGAATGTATGGTGGATTCATTAACTAGTTTGAAGGTTCATCAGTATGGCTGGTTTAGCTGGCTAATTTTTTTTTTTTTTTTTATTTATTTATAACATAAAACGGCCAAGGCCAATTACATTAGTTACACGTTATACGCCAACAGTTTTTGCATTGTCTGCTGCGTGGCAATCAATAGTCTAATCACATTACATAAATGTAGTAACTATGTATACAGTAATTCAACAGTCATACGCTTATCTCACAGTACTCCAAACATACTGACAAGATCTTCTTCCATTCATCCGCGAACACATCACAGTCAGGCTTAGCATCCAAGAGAGCGTTGAGCGCAGAAAGTGTGCGAGGGACAGGAGACTGGGCTCGAGCGACGGTTCGAATTCGAGGCACAGCGAACAATACGTGGCTCCTGTTACGGTTATAATTTATTGGAGCAAAAAGATAGAACAATTCGTCGTGCAATTCAGGAGCATCTGTTTTTCCGTGAAGGATCTTACAAAAATTAATGATTTGGTCATTTTTTCTTCTCACTTCTAGAGAATTTTTCTTCATTTAAAACAAAAGTCTAATTTCGTAAAATGAAAATGTGTATCAAATAAAAAGTAAATCAAATTTTGCTAAACAGAAACATAATTAACATATCATCACGCCTGTACTCCCCGAGGTTAGCCGGAGGTGTACCTTTCGTACACCCACATTTCGCCAGTTATGTTTAGGTCGTATGTATGTACTAGCTTCTGCCGCGGCTTTGCCCGCGTGTATGACGGAAATTGCATGTTATTATACATATAAACCTTCCTCTTGAATAAATCTTTCTATTACAAAAAACCGCATCAAAATCCGCTGCGTAGTTTTAAAGATTTAAGCATACATAGGGATAAAGGGACAGAGAAAGCGCCTTTGTTTTATACTATGTAGTGATGTAGTAGGGGCGAACCTATTAACACAACTAACGAAACTTGGCTATTACTAATATTATTATATTCTAGATTGAAAATCCGTATCCGTGGATATCATGTCCGGGATCCGAAACCAGGACCTCCTGCTCAAAGTAGTTCTGGAAACCACTAGACCAGCGACGCAGACTCATTATTATTATACTGATAAGGAAATAAAAATAAAAGTTTATTACAAGAAGTGCAACCGAGAGCCCACGGGGAAATACCGTCAATATTTGAAAAAGATTTCTGCCGTAGAAATCTTTTTCAAATATTGACGATATTTCCCCCCACACTGCAAACGATGACGGAAAACATTATAGAGAACACACACGAGTGCTCCAATATAAAATTCTGAACGTGTGTTACGGCTACAGAAGGGTGACGGTTATACCCAATGATGCATGAACTGCCAACCCTAAACAGATTGAGTGCAAGGGATTTAAGGCCCAATAACTTTGTAGTACCTACATGAAAAATAAATCGTCCCACTTGTGTTGCTGTCATTCAATATGTTCAACACCATGTGAGCAGAATAAAAAAGTATTTTGAGGGTGTCTTTTTATCAATAGTTCGCTTGAGTCAATCAATCTGCCTAGCCTTTTTCCAACTATAATGGGGTCGGCTTCCAGTCTAACCGGATGCAGCTGAATACCAGTATTTTACATAGAGCGACTGCCTATCTGACCTCCACAACTCAGTCGCTAACTATGTAATACGATACGACGTGGTAAGACTGGCTGTCAGACTTTCGTGCTTCTGACTACCCGTAACGGCTGTCAAAGATCCACGAATAACAGCCGGGACCAACGGCTTAACGTGCTTTCCGAGGCTCTTCAATCAGCCATCCACAGACCAACCCTTGCAAGCGTAGCTTAACCTGATGGATCGACCCGTGCGGTTGTTGTTGCTTAGCCACGAGCTCCTCGTTATATATAGTTCGGTTGAGTATCTAAGAAAAATATTAATAACTTATGATATGTAGTTTTAAGTGCATAAAGCATTTGCACTCAGAAAATTATTTACTTAAGTGGTTTTACAAACTTATTCCGATATTCTTTTAAGTATATTAAGATACTTCTTTTGCATCTTATTAAGGAAATTCCGACGTAGTTTAATACAAAAGCAATGCTCTTAAAGTTACTTTAAAAGTAATATAATTGCAACAAATAGTGATCTCATCATTTGATTATCCCATTCATACTTTCGCCTACGCTCCAAAAATACGAAGACTAAACTTGGCAGGATCTCAAATCTGATACGGGTCACTGACTGAAACGAGATTTTATTTGAGAACTGTTATAGGAGTATAATTTTAACTAAGTTACAGGAGTAGAATTGTAACTAATTTATAGGAGTATAATTTTAACTAAGTTACAGGAGTAGAATTGTAACTAAGTTATTGGAGTAGAATTTTAACTACGTTTTAAGTTCATAATGCTTTTTTCGATATTTTATGAGCTGGAGAGCTTTCTAGCTTCATAAGACTTGTTATAAAAGTCTTGGAAGGTTTTTAAATATTAACTACAACATCTTTATTACGTTAAGGATCTTGAAACTCTGCCGTCTTAGTAAACAACGTCGAAATCAGATATTATGCGTTGCAGTATCACTACATAGTATAAAACAAAGTCGCTTTCTCTGTCCCTATATCCCTATGTATGCTTATATCTTTAAAACTACGCTACGGATTTGGATGCGGTTTCTTTTAATAGATAGAGTGATTCAAGAGGAAGGTTTATGTGTATAATTTGTCGACATATTTTGCGGGCGAAGCCGCGGGTGGAAGCTAGTGACGACATAAAATCATGATTGTATTTTTGTTGTAATATATTTTTACGTACAATCAATATGCGTGAAAAGTTCGCTGTAATGATTGTTTTTATTTCAATTTCTATATAGATAATTACATTAATTTTGTATGTGAAATATTATGGTGGGCAGCTAGTCTTGCAATTTCTCTAATTGACGGATAGCCTACTTAATAACAGGAAATGATGATAAGGAAAAATAACCTTCTTTGATAATTCGCCAGCCTCGTCTTCCCTATAATTATAAAGCGGCGGCACTCTATATTTTATATGAAAACTTGGCTTGACTCACTTCGAATTTTTCAAGTAACCGCACACAATTCGATTACGGACTCTTTTGTTTTTATAGTTTGATTTTAATTTTGGATAAATGGCTTGTCTTAAAAAAAATATAGTTGGGAAACTCACAATCATGTTGTTTATAAAATGTTCTTTTTGTCTATTAGTCTAAAGGTCAATGTTGTCTGAAAAAGTAATACTTACTTATAACTACATACAGTCATAAACATTGTCCCTACGGGTCCATTAAACACTGTTGTAAAAATATATTTTAATGAAAGTAAATGAAGTGCCAAGTAAGGCTCGGCGCCCATTGGTGGCATGGCATGACAAGGTATTTTTAGGTGAACATTGAAATTTCAACTTTATTTACGTACTTTTAAGTTATGTTTTTATTCGTCGCCGAAAAATACCTTGCCATGCCGTGCCGCCAATGGGCGCCAGGCCTTAACATAGAAATTTCAATTTTAATTCCCTACGACATATTAAGTTATATTTTTATTCGTCACCTAAAAATACCTTGCTAAGTATAAGGTACTTTACTGACACTAATGGATCTGTGTTATCCGATTATTTTTAAATATATAAAAAAAATAAGCCGGGCTGCCAATAGGCGCCGGGCCTAAAATTGCCAAACCTCAAGGTCATATAAAACGAAACGACTGGTATTTTAAAGAAATGTGAATGAACCAATTTATTTTCGCCGGAATTGGTTCTGTTTCTATACATAACATTTGCATATATAGGCAAAACTGCCCTCGTTTGAAATAACACTGTACAACGATCCTATCAGCTAAGACAATATTTTTGGGTCTTTGCGAAATTGTGAAGTTTAGTTCAAACTACCCAAGACGGCTTTTTCTTTTTATTCGGTTCAAGATTGGCTGATAATCTTATTCTTTAACGTTTTGAACGCCATTGTCACATATACGTGACAAGCAAGCGTATGCCCTGTACGCCAACACACGACACGAAATAAACAATTATATCATTACTTTTGTGAGTGTTTATATATAGATATCTTTTTTTTTTTTTTTAAGGCTGGGAAATCATCCAATGACTGCTCCCGCCCTTGGTGGAGCGGAAGGGAGTGTCAGACTCTTACTGACTAAAACCCATCCATGTTCCTTCCGTAGCCCTTTATGTTCCGGGGTAGCGGTAACCCTTTCGTACAATCCCGCTTATTATATAGATATGTTAAAAAAAAATAGTTAAGATCTCGTACGTATTTAATGACATGAAACAAATTAAAAGACACCATGGATATTGGGATATTCATGATAACAAGAAGAAATAAATTTGTAGCTTTGCGAGGAGGGCCCGTGCGTGAGTTTATGCTCTGTCGTTCGGTGAGCTGTAATAGTGCCAACCCCTAGCATCAAGTGGAATAACAGCTCACATCACCTAAGTTTTCAATTTTTATGGTGATTTTTTTACAGAATAGACCGGCATTCCGATTCACGTCACATTCGAAAACTAAAAACGTTTTGTTTTTGTTCTATTTTTAAATGGTTGTCAGATTTACCCATTATTTGTTAGAGGCATTTTATCCAATAGTTGCGAAGCACGCTCTTTTCTAGGGCTCTTGAGTTGCAGTGTTTTCATTCGAGTGTACCTAAGTTAACTGCTAGTCTGAGAGCGACTACAGCTTTTTTATTTCATAAAAATTTGTTCCTTTTTAATTTTTTTAATTAGTTTTGTTTTAAACTGATTTACTGAACGAAAAATGCATACCTACTTTAAAACTTTGTAAGTATGTATTGAGGAAGTATGTGATATGAATATCTTCATACTCATGAAGAAAATATTATATGTATATTACTAGCTGCTACCGCGAGGTTTCACTCGCTGCTTGGCTCCTATTGGTCGTAGCGTGATGTTACATATATATAGCCTTCCTCGATAAATGGACTATCCAACACATAAAGAATTTTTCAATTCGGGCCAGTAGTTCCAGAGATTAGCGCGTTCAAACATACAAACTCTTTAGCTTTATAATATTAGTATATTTTGTGCTACTCATGCAAATCAAATTTTATGGACGAGAGGCACAATTACTTTACGATCGCAATAATTCGATTTAATGTCACAAGTTCGTACCTACTAAATATAAATCGCGATCGTGCGAAAACATAATTTTAATAGGTACAGAAAAAGGCTTAAAGGGCATTGCGTAGGACTAACTTGATCATGAAGTCTTGCAAGTACTGGATTAGTGTAGGCTTAATGTGTGTTCGCATACGTCAGCGGATTTTGATCTAGTTTAGTGTCTATCAAATTAATTCCCAACCATTCGACATTGATATTTATTTATTATTTATTTATTTATTTATCCTTCCACTGGAACGCCATACAGCAATTACACCAATGGAATAAAAATTACTTCATGTGCTGCTTTCCATCCATCCTAAACATATAACATATTAAAGTACAGAATAATCCTTTACTTAATCCCATTTGAATGGATACATCGAATCAATGTCAGGATTTATTTTGGATTTATTATTTTGACAAATTTTGTATGAAGTGTTTTGGGTTCTGTACCGAATTAATGACAACGGAACTCTATTACTAGGGCCGCTGTCCTCCGCTGTCCGTCTGTCACTGTCAGGGCTGCATCTTTTGAACTGTAATAGTGAGACACTTGAACACGGAGTGTAGACTACTATGGCCGCTGTAACAGAAACAAACTGTTCCATACAAGACTCAAATTTCAAATTGCCTATTGTTCTTAATACACTAAAGACTGCAATTTAGATTAAATATATTTATTTTCTCGTTTACACACTGTATGTACAGAGGCCAGCACATCAAGTTACACCAATCTGTCAAATTTCTTTGATAGTTTTTCAACTTTATTACAAATGCATATGGTTAATTTTCAAATGGGAAAATTGGGATAGCTTGATGAGCTGGCCTCTGTACAACCGCAGACACTTGTGGTTGACCACTCACCCTTATACCCTTAGTAATAAGGTTGAAAAGTGGTCCTCCGTGGTACATACACGAACAGTATAAAACTAGTTGTACATTACAATGTAGTTGCTGCAGTTGTACACAACTACAGTTTCATAATTACAGGGGTGTATTCTTACACCTAATGCTCTTTGTTTTAAACCCTCAACTTTGTTTTTCTCATCCATTTTCCACACTGGGATTATATACAAGCAAGTTTTATACCGAACTTATTTTGTGTTAGAAAACAACAGTGTCACCTCGGCAAATTAATTACGTAGACACATAGTAGTGTCTATTACAAAGTTTCTTAGAAGTTAGACATCCCGAGTGTCTCATTAAAGGTATTTGACTTGGGAGGACGATTTAATTAAAATCTGAACCTAAGTAAAATTTCGAAGTAAAATTTTCGATTTTATTGAAGAATGGATGACAGAAACGCAATCAATCTTTAACTGAAGACGATTTCATTCTTTGTAGACGTTGGTAAGCAGTTTAGGAATAGTCAAATGGATTTGTTCTAAAGTGTCAATTTAGTGAATTGAAGCGAAATCATGTCAAAGAGTTATAATAAAACTGTCCCTCTTTTAGTCGTTTCAACAAATCTAAAGAGACTTTTTAAACAGCTGTGTGTATTACGTAATGAAAATATTTGGTTTTATATTTTAAACGTGTATTATAAATACATACATAAACTCACACCTTCTTCTCATTGGGGTATGCAGAAGCAGTAGTTCGCAACTTGTTACGGATCATTTTTGATTACATATTTATTTCCCATCCACAAGCCTTTTTCTTAAATCGCCAGTCTTCCTGTTTTTACATAATTAAAAGTAACTATAAATGGCGGACATAAATGACATCATACAACAAATTGATGCAACCACGTGCACTGGTAACTCCTTCAACTGCTTACCTGAAGACTGTCCCCGATATGTTACCCCATCAACTGTTGGTAGTTTTAATCTACTGCATGTCAATATTCGCAGTGTCAGTAAAAACTTTGACCAACTTCAGCTTCTAATAAAACAAACAAAAATCACTTATGACGTTTTGATTCTCACCGAATGTTGGCTCAGTAAGGTTACCTGTTTACCGGTTCTGGACGGGTTTCAGGCTCACTCTACCATGTCTAACTGCAATCAAAACGACGGCATTATAATATACACCAGAATAGATTTGCAGAGTACTGTGCACGAACCTAAATTCGAAGGAGGAAATTGCCTGGTATGTAAAATTGGTGATGGCCAATTGGCGGTAGTTGCAGTATATCGATCACCATCACTTAACTCCAAGACTAACTTTAACTCCTTTCTATCCAGTTTGGACAGTCTATATAGTAGTCTGTCTCGCTATACCAGCATCGCTCTTATGGGCGATATGAATCTGGACCTGAGTCCAACCAACAGAAATGATCCTACGTTCGACTACCTTTCACTTAACGCCTCTCATGGACTACTGCCCACTCATCTCTTACCAACTCGTTTAGAACGATGTTTAGACCACATCTTCCTAAAGTCAAGCCTTCCGTCTACCTCTCTCATCCTCGAATCGCATATCACAGACCATAAACCTACCCTTTTGAACATTGACAACTATCATCCATCGAGTAAACCATCCCAAAAAGTCACTCGCTTAAATTATGCTGCTATAACTGCTGATCTTGAAAATGCCGATTTTGCCGGAATGTATAACACCGACGACGTTAACACATCTACTACCATATTCATTGATACTGTTACTTCGGTCGTTTCTAAACATTCAACTCAAGTGAACGTCCCTAGGAAAAGACATATTATTAAACCATGGGTCACTCCAGGAATGTTAAAATGCATACAAAATCGCGATAGAATGCATATTACATCCAACAACGCCCCAAATAACTTAATCCTTAAAACCTCCTACACTCGATACCGCAACTTCTGCAACGACCTACTTAGGAAACTAAAAACAGCCTACGAAACAAACGAGCTAAACGAAGCCAAAAACTGCCCTCGTAAACTATGGCAAACCATTAACACTATAACAAACAGACATAAACCGCAGACTAGTCCCTCCGAGCTGTTGGAATTGAAAGGTGATCACATGTCTTCAATAAACGAGGTGTGCCGCTTCTTTAGCTCCATAGGAAGCGACCTTGCAGATAAAATCACATTACAGCATCATTCTCCTAACACGCCAACTACACCCTATCCTCTCCCATACTGTAATAGTCCCCAACCCTCACAGGTTAATTCCCTTGGTTTTCTCAATGTTAGTGAATCCGAAGTTGAATCTCTCATTCTCCACCTACGCGATAAGAGTTCTGTGGGCATGGATGGTCTGTCTCCTCGGCTTTTAAAATCTTCTCGACAGGTCTTGGTCCCACATATAACTTTCCTGTGTAACCAGTGCCTTAAAACAGGCGTATTCCCCGATGCTTTTAAAAAGGCTATTATCCACCCGATATACAAGGGTGGGGACAGAAATTGCGTCACTAATTACAGGCCTATTTCGGTATTGCCGACTCTCTCTAAGGTTCTGGAAAGGATATTAAACAACCATCTAAGGAGCTTCCTTGACAAATACCATATTATCGCTGACAACCAGTACGGCTTTAGGCCAGGGCTGTCAACGGAAGATGCCGTACTGGAACTCACGAAAACAGTTGCTGCAAACTTGGACAGTAAAACAAAATGCCTCGGAATATTTCTAGACCTATCTAAGGCTTTTGATACAGTTTCTGTCCCCAACCTCATCTCAAAATTGGAAGTCATTGGTGTGCGGGGCATTACTTTGGATATCTTTCGGAGCTACCTTACAAATCGCAAACAGTGCGTCAAGATAGGTAATTACCTGAGTGATGAGCAAACTATATCCTACGGCGTTCCCCAGGGAAGTATATTGGGCCCAACGCTTTTCCAAATTTATGTTAATGATCTGTGCAAGATGAACCTCCCTAACTGCAGTATTTACGCCTACGCTGACGATACTGCAATCATAGTACGTGGTTCAACTTGGGATATGGTAAAGTTAAATGCGGAAGCCGCAATGTCTGAAATAATGTTCTGGCTAAACTCTAACTTGCTAACGTTAAACTTAAATAAAACCACTTACATCCCTTTTGTCCTACGACGTGCTAATACTCCTGGACCAAATTTCTCCCTTGTAGCTCACTCCTGTCCCGACCCTACAGTCTCTTGTAACTGTCCCAAAATAGGCCGTTCAGACGCTGTAAAGTATTTGGGTATCCAGATCGATTCTGGACTAAGGTGGGACAAGCAAATAGATACCCTTACCACAAGAGCTATGCGTCTAATCCATATCTTCAAGTCCCTTAGATATTCTGCCGATATGAGCACGCTAAAAATGATATACTTCTCCCTCTGCCAGTCTATACTTGGGTACTGTATAACAGCATGGGGTGGAGCAGCTAAAAGCTTTGTCCTTAGAATAGAAAGAGCACAAAGAGCTATACTGAAAGTTATGACAAAAAAACCTTTTATGTATCCAACAACTGATCTTTACGCCGATTGTAAAGTGCTAACAGTGCGGCAGCTTTTTGTCTTCAAGGCGATACTAAGGATACATAAGCATCTTCCACCTCTGGACCGGAACAAACGCACTCTAATCCTACCCAGTGCCCAGCACAGAACCTCTTTCGCTCGTCACCAATTCTACATTCTTGGTTCCTATCTGTATAGAAAAATCAATAAACAAATAAATATAATAGACCTAAACTCTCATAACCTAAAAATCAAATTGACTGAATGGCTACTACTTAAAGACTACTTATTTACGGAGTCTTTACTCACATACATAGAATAATCCAAGAACTTGCATATTCACACTCTTTTTCTGTCTGACCCTCAGTGGTACTCACATACTCCCAAACCCACCACACATACACTTACACACTCTCTCTTATGCTCACTCACCCACACAACCAAACTCTTGCACTTTTACATGCACATGTATGATTCAATCACGCTCCAAAAATCCCTGGCTGCAGAAATACCTACATGATTAACCGCCCTATATGGCCTAACACTGTCTCCTAAGATACAGGACTACCTAGTTTAGGAGACAGGGTTACATGTTTTTGTATAGATTTATGTAGATATCCTATGCAATTTTTGTACATCTTTCTTGTGTTTCATGAATCTTGTGTGTATTAAATAAAGATTATTATTATTATTATTATTATTTCGCTTTCGCTTCGACTATGTTCATACATCAGATGTAGTGCACTCAACCAGCATGCTGTGTATGATCAGTCATGGTCAGGTTGAGTGCACTACGCACCTGACCTTTCGCCAGGACATCACTAACTTGGTAACTGCATATCCACTTTCGGCGTCCCAACGTTTCCACTCACATATGCCTTGTAAAATATATATATGTAGGTCTGAGGCGGTGAAATAATAGCAGATTTACTATTTTAGACTTTTATTAATTTTAAAATTACACAGAGTACACGTTCTCGGTTCTACGGTTGTCGCCATCTTGACTTTTTCCCCTTCCATCCTTCCTCTCTCTCACACACATATGTCGTCTCGCTTACACTCACTCATGCTTATTATTCTAACTACTAAGTACACATTTTAAAATCCCACAACTCGGCTGTCCTGATAGTTTGTCTGCCCTCAGACAACCTTAATTACAATTTCAATCTTCAGCTTAAACAACAAAATGAACCAGCCTTTTATCTTAAAGTTAAGAAACAATGAACGTATCATACATCAAGAATTATTGTTCTATACTAGGTTACAATAATACCAGTTTAAAATAGAAGTTACTTTGCCTTACAACATTACAAATTATATGGAACTCATTACAAACAAAATATGGTTAATTGGTGTACAAATACACAATTTATAAAGTGTGGACAATGATAGATCACATAATATTATATCAATACAGAGTACACCAATAAACATTACAGTTGATATAAAAAGGGTTCTGTTTTATTTACTTAACCTTTCATCCATCTACTAACAACAAAAATAATTAAGGAAAATACCTACTGCGGCCATGGCTTCATTTGGTCCGCGGAGCTAGACGTTTTAATAGGCCCTTCAGTAGCACGCTCAACCTTCTCCACATCGTAGCGATCATTTCGCGGGTTTGGCCATTTCGTCGTAGTCGTTGAGACAGTCTTCTACCGCAGAAACCGCCGTCGTTCACGTGTTTCTGTGCACGTGGTAGCCGATCTGCACACGTCGTTTTTATTTCACCGGCCGTAGGTACTATTCCGCCTTTCTTTTTGATATCCCGGACGAGCCCCCAATTTTGTAGGTCTGAGGCGGTGAAATAATAGCAGATTTACTATTTTAGACTTTTATTAATTTTAAAATTACACAGAGTACACGTTCTCGGTTCTACGGTTGTCGCCATCTTGACTTTTTCCCCTTCCATCCTTCCTCTCTCTCACACACATATGTCGTCTCGCTTACACTCACTCATGCTTATTATTCTAACTACTAAGTACACATTTTAAAATCCCACATATATATATACAGGGTAAAATTGAATTCATTGGCAATATTTTAAGGCGTCATTATGGACAACTAAAAAAAAAATCAGTTGCTCCCTGCATTTTGATGAGTCATGTGAGCAAAATTTATGGAACGCTGATATTTTTTTCGTTGTTTCAGATTCTTCTTCTTTTCGTGTGGTTAGTGACTAACCTGGTGTCAGAGTTTTTTATGCTGCCCATGGCCCATTTCAGAATTGTTCCCATAGTAAAAGTTGTTCATAATGATGAGTACAATGGCCCAATCCTCCCAAAATGACCAAACCGTGTAAGCATATTCTTTCAACCAAATATATTTTAAAAACTAATATAGCTACCTATATTCTAGTATCTTGCATTGGTCTACATTAAATCTACTCTAATTAAATTTATACATTTCGAAACGTGATCGATGACGATATATTCCTTATTGGATTAATTTACAGTGTTATCATTTTACAAACACTTCACTGCTTGTGAGAGTTAACAAAATCAAACATAATTATGAAGCAACACAGCTTCCTTTGAATCCAAAACATTGCTAATGGACTTGTAAACCAAGATCAGATCATTCTTGTATAGTAAACTTTGCAACTCCGACTACATAGGTAAGTCCTTAACTCATTACCGCAAATGACTGTCGACCGATAACTCGCCTCGAATTTACGTTCGCTCCGTCGGAACTTGGCAACTTTCTTTACGAATTCCGACGCTTGTTTGTGCAAAGTTTATTCGTTTATATGTATTTATCGTGATACGATTAGGAAACTGGTCGTGTCGACTGCTTCGGTCTCTTGACCACATATTGGTGTTTTCATGAATGTAGTTTGAGGTTGGATTACATTGGCCATGTCAACATAAAGTGTTTTTTTACTACAAACCGTAGCTGCCTATCAGTTCTATGTGTGCTTTATGTCAATATTTTTATGTCTCAACCTAATCGATTGTTTCTTTCTTCCTCTTTCTTGTTTGTTATTTTTACTCTAGCTTTGTATTATATTGTCGTCGGCTAATACTTCTCCAATATTATTGTGAGCGTTTCGAGATGGTAAAGTCATAAATTATCCTTCTTTGGTAAGCGGATTAGGAATGCCGCAATTATTTTGTTTATTATACAGATGTATGTTGCTGTCTTGTTTTGTGATTTTATATCTTGAGGTGCGTCTATGCTAAACGAATCGAGCACAAGCAGGGCACAAGCCGAGCATGAATTCGGGAAGTGTGGACCGACTTGAGTGCTTCGTGCTTGGCTGTGCTCCAACAATTGTCGGTTTTTTGACAAACACAAAGGGAATTGCGTTGCAAAAACTACGTTCAAGGACAGTGATCTTTATAGTCCTTTTTAGTCCACAGGCTCCGGCTCCGGCTCGGCTCGTTTAGCGTAGACGAACCTTTAGGTACCGGTAGCTTCAACGATAACATTGAAATGTTTTTGGTTCAACTCTTCTGTCTTTGTTTAGTCAGCCACACGATAAATAAATTGAGTATAAATTATGAGTTGATATTCTCCATTTTTTTTCTATTGTTTCAATTGAACTTAAGTTTGTATATTTCAACAACCAGTGTTTAGAAATTCACCTTTTTATTTACTAAAAGGTTGCGTTGCCTAGAGTATTTTGATTTTCTTTGAATTATTGCAATGCCTTTGAGGTTCCTAGCTTGCTAATACTAATTACGAATTGAATGCGAGCATTACATATACTAAATCTAGTTACACATCAAAGCATTCTCTAAATCCCTATTGGAAATTTTCAAAATTTCTAAAACTAAACAATCATGAATAATTGCCGAATATTTGCAAAAGGCGAGCAAAATATCCGAATTACCTACTAATTTTCATTTCCACTGCACTGGTTTCTCGGTTTTGGTCAACACTACTTATATCCTCGAATCGCTGGTTTTCAGCACGAATAAATGTAATTTAACTGGTCTCTTTGAACTGCTATTTTGGCAGTTTTTTTGGACATAGAACAAAATATGTTGATAAGAACACACCGTAAATAAACGTAAACGAGATGTGAGTGGGAACTCTTAGGAGGATGTAAAGTGACCAAATTGGTGCAGTTCTTGCGCTCACCCTGATTTGCGTAGTACTGGCAACCGGTCTGCGTGTATCACCAGTTGTATGAACGTAAACCAAGTACAACGTAAATTAGTTTGTAAGGAGCGTATAGGGTAGCGTAATAAACATAGTTTCTGGCTACCCTTACGGGAGGATAATAAGAAATACTAACAACATTTATAAGCACGATAAGTCGGTCTCGGCTATCATTTATGGATCTTTGACAGTCGTAACAGGTCGTCTGTAGCCCGAAAGTCGGACAGCAAGTCTTACTATCGTATTACCCAGTTACTGGGTTGTGGAGGTCAGATAGGCAATCGGTTATAAAGGAAAGTTTTGCTTATCGTTTATCGCTTATACCTTTCGCTTTATTGGTATTCCGCTGCATCCGGTAAGTCTGGAAGCCGACCCCAACATAGTTGGTAAAAGGTTAGGCAGATTGATGGATTGATTAAATGTTGTCCTTCAGTATTTTGCAGTTGACTTTACCGTATCCGGATCCAATAAACACAATTTTATCTCGCATCAGCCATTAAAGGCCTTATATGTGCGCCAAACATAATCAATTTCCTCTTCGCAACAGAATATTAACACGAATATTTCATATACTATCAACGCTACAGCAATGGCCACTTAGACCCGGATAGCAAGCAAAAAGGATCATAAAACATTTTCAAAGTTTTAAATTTTTAAGTACGGAGAGCTTTACAAACGACGTGTTATGGATAGTATTTCATATTTAGTAGCAGTGTCTAGCATCCACATTATATGCAATCACAAATGGAAATAGGTTCGCGTCGAAGGAGCATCGGTATGCATATTTCATGGCGGTAACCCACTGCGAAGGATTGCGACCGACTTATCAATATATGCATTTTCTCATACGAATTTGTGGTCGCGTTTGCGAAAATTATTGGCTTTTGAAATCGATTTTGTTGCGTTCTTTCGATGAGAATTTTTTAAGTACGGAGCGTGAAGAAATGTCTTGGTGAGTTTCTAAAATGATGTCGCAAGCAGGTTTTTTTTTTTTAAGTCTGGGAAGTCATCCAGTGACTTCTCCCGCTCTGGGTGGAGCGGAAGGGAGTGTCAGACTCTTACTGACTAAAACCCATCCATGTTCCTTCCTTAGTCCTTTATGTTCCGGGGTAGCGGTAACCCTTTCGGACAATCCCGCTTACCCGGCAGGCTTCGGCCCTAACGGGCCCTTACACATGTCGACATATAATTCCTTCATTCTGACGGTGGTCAGTAGGATTATCCGAAAGGGTTACCGCTAACCCGGAACATAAAGGGCTACGGAAGAAATATGGATGGGTTTTATTCAGTAAGAGTCTGACACTCCCTTCCGCTCAATCAAGAGTGGGAGGGGTCGTTTGATGATTTCTCACCCTCAAAAAAAAAGAGGTTATGGCGGATTTTTCAACTTGTTTTTATTTCATTTAAAATCTATATAAAATATTTTTATAATGTAACATAACGTAACATGCCACAGAGATTTCCAATAACGTAGTCTCATAAAAAAATGTACTTTTTATAAAATTTTAATATTAACAAAAATGCAATTTTTGTAACCATATTTTGTTTAAAAGAGTGTCCATGGAGTTTCTTGCCCGTTCTTCTCCATAGGTACCAACTGCTTTGGAATGGGCAACTAGCTTCATTTTTCTGACTGACCGACCCCCTTGACAATTCAAAAGTGCCTGTAATTGGTTTATTTGAAATAAATACTTTGAGTTTGAGTTTGAGTTTGAGCAATGGGCTAAAAACATTCATATATATTTTTTTTTTAATAAAAGGATTTCCAGAAATGGAGACTCACTGATGTTCGCTACAATTTAAACATTTAATAAAATTCCTTTCCGATGTAAAATCTCTGAACTCCATAATAATAATAATAATAATGTATGGAATTTCCAAATATGGAATTTCCAATTAATCTGAAATTGGAGAAGGCTTAATGAGCAAATCATATGAGCACCAATAGTAATGAGATTATGGTTTAACCAAAGCACATGCTCTTCAAAGGGCCCTCCAAGAATGACGTCATATTTTTATAAAAAAAAAACAAAATCAAAATAATTTATTGTTTGTTTTATTGTTTGTCACAGGTTTAAAGCGTGGCGTGGTGTGTTTATTTCACAAATTTCATTATTTTTGGAGCCCAGTTACCTAAAAACCTACAAGAGAGTATTGATAGAATTGGTTATAGTTATTTGTTTTTCGTTATAGTTACAATTTAGAGTTTTAAGATTTATATAAATGTGAGATGACACGAAGTTTATGACTTCCCCTCTGGGCTTTTTTAACACATGTCCCACTTTGTTGATCGCTTCCTGCCCCCCCTTAACGTGTGACGTAATTTATGGATGGCCGTCACAATAGGGCTAGTTCAGACTAACAATGCGAACGGTGCGTTTGGTGCGTTTATTAGGCGAACACGAATGCGTTTGTGGTTCTGAATGTACAATTATACAGTGTACAGTTGTACTTTGAACGAGGCATTTGCGGGTAGACTTGACAAACGCATGGGCGGCTTCAGTGACACGGTGATGCGGAAAGCAAGTGTGAAGTAAATTTCAATCGGGTTGACTTAATGCTGTTTACTTTGAACACTTCTAAAGTGCTGACGGATTAATGATAACTCTAAAAAGACTCCTTATATGACAACGTTGAATCTTCGCTGTTGACAGCTTTTTTTTCTTGAGGGTAGGAAATCATCAAATGACTCCTCCCGCTCTGGGTCTGGGAGCGGGAGAAAGTGGAGGAAGGTTAGGCCGCGTGGTGCATTATGGCCACTCCGGCTTAGAGAGAAGAGGCCTGTCTCAAGAGTGGGAAAGTTATAGGCTGATTATGTTAGTTGTTTGTTTTATTGCTCTTAAATCTATTCACAAGTGAAGGACTTTATTATGTACACCATACGAATATTGACTCCTTCTGAGACAGTGCTTCCTTACCCACACCGTTCCTCCTGCTGAAGGTCTACCTCCTGGGCACGACTTGCCTTGGCCAACCTGGAAGTTTTTAAACAGACTCCGGATCCTGGTTGGCCGAAACAAGGAAAACTTGCTCTGGTGGGGATTCATAGACAATTCTGCCTTGGAGTGTAAATGTGGTGCTGTTCCACAAACGATAGGACACTTAATATCGTGTCCTGCGTGTCCTGTCGTCAGCACCTTACAGGAACGCTAGTGATGACGCCAAACACGTAGCCAAATTCTGGGCCGAGTCCATATAGATTGTCATCGACACGTTAAGAAGAAGAAGACTCTTTAACCCTTTCATGTGTGACAAAAAACTTGAAGTTTGCAGCCTACATTTATGAGTTTAAACTCGCAAATATATATGTTTGAAAACATTTCGTTCTCAGAGCTTCGCAGTACAAAGCCGACGAAAGCCCCTCAAAAGAATACCACAATAGTGAGGAAACAATAATAATTGTTTCACCGCAAACCACCTAAGCACAACAACCTTCTAAATTAAATTTCCTGTACCGATAGACAGGCCATTATTACTTGAAGTGAACGTTAAACCCGCCTGTTTATATAAGAGGATTTGAACGGAGTTCAATACGTCCTCTCAAAGGCCTTAATTTAGTGCTCGCTAAGGATCGTTTATCGCAGTTAATTTTGTATAGTTTGTAACTTTAATCTTGTAAGAAAATGTAGGCGCAGGTTGTGTAGCTTATGTGTCACAAGGCTGAAATTATTAATTGTTTGGTTCGGTTTAATAAAGATTTTAACCGATACATTAAAAAAAAAATGTTAGCTCGTTGGACTATTGATCGCAGGGCTACTACTAAGAATGAGGTCGTTCTTTTTTTTTTTTGAGGGTGGGAAATCGTCATATAACTCCTCCCGCTCTGGGTGGAGCAGAAGGGAGTGTCAGACTTTTACTGACTAAAACCCATCCATGTTCCTTCCTTAGCCAGGAATAATCCCGCTTACCCGGCAGGCTTCGGCCCCAACGGGCCCCTTCAAATGCTGACATCTCTGAAGAATGAAGCCCTGGGTTTCGTGATAGTGTTATTGTCATCGTGAAAGTGTTATTGGGTTTTTAGGAATTTCTCAATAACAGCCCGAAGTCAGGATTTGTGCCTGATTGATGGCAATAGGCTCGCTCGCTCGCTACATGGAACTTAAACATAACTTAAACATGGTGAAATGTGTACACCCACCCACAGCTTGCCAGTTATGTCTGAATTACTATCGATCCGCACTGGATCCGCGTGGTGAATTACGGCTCACTCCCGTTCACCAAAAGGACCCCTGTGTCCCAGCAGTGGGATCATTATAGGTGGATTATGAATTAGGAGCTCGTGGCTAAGTAATAACAGCCGCACAGGTCGATCGATCAGGTTAAGCTACGCTTGTCGGGGTTGACTGTGGATGGGTGACCATCTTTAATACCGATACTCCTCCGTGCCTCGAAAAGCCATTTGTGCATCTTTGACAGTCGTTACGGGTCGTCAGAAATCCGAAAATCTGACAGCCAGTCTTACCAAGGAGGTTATTACCCAGTTACTGGATTGTGGAGGTCAGATAGGCAGTCGCACTATGTAGAATACTGGTATTCAGCTGCATTCAGTTAGACTGGACGCCGACCCCAACATAGTTGGGACAAGGCTAGGCAGATTGATTCTATTGTATATCGAGCTGTTATCCGCAATTCCACGTTTACGTTATACCTAAATTGTTATATTTTACTAACACAGTTCTATATAGTGTGCTTTTATTACGAACAGTTTCAATCCACGATCTATTCCTCCACAGTCAAATGGCATAGCGGTTGACAGTTATTGCCGCTCGTATCTAATATGCAAAACAAGGGCACGTTGCATAATTCAATTAGGCAATCACAAACACCTGATAACTATAAAATTACAATAACAATATACGCCGGATTGGTATCTCAGTGTGTAGCAAGCTAATATCCTCTATAGGTAGGTACCTACATCAGCTGTTGGTCGGGGCCAACCACCACCGCTTGCATAATTCATAATCTGCCTGCCTAGCCTTTTCCCTACTATGTTCGGGTTGGCTTCCAGTCTAACCGGATGCAGCTGAATACTAGTATTTTACATGGAGCGACTGCCTATCTGACTTCCACAACACTTTACAGTCAGTAACTGTGAAACTAGCCAGTCTTACCAAGGGAAATCGAATACGATTTTCCTTGGTAAGACTGGCTGTCAGACATTCGGGTTTCCGACTACCCGTAACGACTGTCAAAGATCCACGAATGACAGCCGGGACCAACGGCTTAACGTTCGTTTCGAGACACGGGGGAGTCTCGATATACAAAGATGGTCACCCATCCACGGACCAACCCCGACAACCGTAGCTTAACCTGATGGGGTCTCTTCGAGCTCTTCCAATAAAATACACTTATAATATTATGACAATAGCTCATGGTCTTTTTTAAATGATAATCAGCCAGCAAGCTTTGATGGGCCGTAGTTTAATTACCGCCACAATAAAGCAACAAAACAAAAAAAAACTGTCACCTGCATTGATGAGCAACATGCAAGCCACATTGTTATTAAAATCACGGTTTGAATGTGTGGCACAACCCTCATTTGTCGCTGACACGGTACAAAACGGTTGAGACCAAATGAGAATCCTTTATGGTGGCATGGGATTTTGAATTAAATCCGTGGCATTTCTGTAAGTATTACAGCACAGATTAATACAGAAGTCTCGATCGAAACAATGAGTGAAAACGGGTGCACACACACTCAGATGCGTACGTATTTGTTGTACCGAGTAGAGCTTCTGTACTATTCTGTGGCATCGGTGTTAGCATTTTACACATTTAAGTCGGATGGGTTAATAAGAACATTGTTAATGCACCGCACATCGCTTGTTGGCTTCAGCCGCAAATAAATGTATTTAAAAGAAATTCTCAGTAATGAGGTGCAGTATTTAAAAAAAACTCTTTGTTTGCATCTCCATGCTTGGTATCGCTTGTTGTTGCTATCGTTGCTATTTTGTAATATTCGTTTTTTCAAATAGTTTACATTTATATATGCCTCTTTAGTATTCTAAGTACCTACTATTGTTAATAAAAAACATTTCACTAGGTAACTTTTTTTTTAATACCTAAGGCGTCTCTAATTTCTTATCTCTCACAGCTTCTCTGAACACACCTATTAAAAAGACGTACTTATAACTGTAATATACTTTCCTTCATATTAACTTTATTTCATAAATTGGCGCATTGCGCTGTAGCTTTGGTGTTATGACCGCCATCTGTATACATAAACGAAAACTGTGACTGACCGACTGATCCATCATCACATAGCTCAAACCGCTGAACGGAATAGACTGAAAGGTATGCCTATAGTTACAATGACCTCACCAACCAGCCTATCGCAGTCCAATGCTGGACATAGGCTTGTCCCAGGCTGGGCCACAACACCCTGTCCACCACCTTCCGCATTCAGTCTGTCCCAGCCACGTGTTTTTAAGTTCATCCGTCCATCCAGGTAGGGGGCGTCATTACGTTTGCCGATACGCGGTCTCCACTCCAGTACTCGTCTGCTCCACCGGCCATGAGTCCTTCGACAAACATGACCAGCCCACTGCCACTTCAGTTAGCTTAATCTGCAAGCTACAATTACCTAAGTTCATCATTCCTTGTTCTACGTGAACGAAGTCACGAGCAAAAGCTATTAAAATCATTATTAACCTGACAACCGCAAGAATTAACAGCTCTTTTTTATACACTCGAGAGCAATGAATCCGGGTCACTTAAAAAATGTTAAAAATCTCGGAAACTAAAAATGATAGGTTAATGCAATAAATTGTATTTAATAGACAATGTAATACTCCTTAAATGAAAGTAAAAAAAATATGAGTCACCATACATTTTATTAACACAAAATTACTTAAAGAAAAAAACTGCTGATCTCTCCTTAAAACAAAAATAGGAAACATGAAATTTTTGAACTTTATTACGATTTTCTTGAATTTAATACTTCGTATTGCCTCCTCGTGCTTCCATTACTGCGTTTACGCGGTTTGGCATGCTGTACACCAAGTTCCTTATACGATTTTGGGGAATATTCTCCCATTCCTCTGTGAGAGCAATTTTGAGCTCACGAAGCGTGATTGGGGGAGGGTTTCGTTGTTTTACGCATCTGCCTAGCTCGTCCCAAGCATGCTCGATCGGGTTGATATCCGGGCTGCGCGCTGGCCACTCCATACGAGTAATGTTCATCTCTTGAAGGTAGTCATTCACAATCCTACCTGTATGAGGTCGGGCATTGTCATGCATAAATATAGCATCCTCACCTAAATTGACCATAAATGGACCAACGTGATCATTGAGGATTTCTTCCACATATCTTACGCTAGTTAAAGAGCCGTTTTCTATGATCACCAGCTCTGTGCGACTTTCAGAAGAAATTCCGGCCCACACAAGTACAGACCCACCACCGTAGGCTACTTTTTCTTCGATGCATGCTTGCTTGAATCTTTCCCCTGGTCTTCGATACACTCTGTGTCTTCCATCGTGCTTGTAGAGCATAAATTTTGATTCGTCGGAGAACATAACTTTTGACCAATCTTCAATACTCCAATTTACGTGGCCCTGGGCATATCTTAGTCTTGAAATACGATGCCCACGCTCCAGTTTAGGGCCGTTTGCAGGTCTAAGGGGTTTTAAGTTAGATTCAGCAAGCCGACGTCTTACTGTCCATGCACTTGGGTTACTTCCTCCGAGGTGTCGAAACTGATTTGTGAGTTCAGTTCCTGTGAGAAAGCGATTTCGAAGCATGGTGTTCACCAAGTATCGGTCTTCTCGTGCTGTGGTACACCTGGTTCTACCCGTTCCTGGTCTGCGTAGGTTAGAACCAGTTTCTTCGTAACGTCGGAGAACTCTTTGTACTGTTGACAGCGACACACCGACAGTCCTGGCTGTATCGCGCTGACTCCGGCCGGTTTCCAGCATTGTAAGTATTCTGGTGCATTCTTCAGGCGTAAGCGACATAATTTCAGCTTGAATAATGAATATAGAGCACTATCAACATGGTTTATGTACCCACATAAATGACAGATTACAAACAAAAGCAAAACCAAATGCTGTAATTTCGTAGTTCCATCTTCGAAAGTGGCCCTTTTTCAAATTTGATTTTTTTATGATATAACTTTACAATAACTAAGAAGTTTTAATACCTTCATTTAAGGAGTATTACATTGTCTATTAAATACAATTTATTGCATTAACCTAGCATTTTTAGTTTCCGAGATTTTTAGGATTCCTTAAGTGACCCGGATTCATTGCTCTCGAGTGTACTTATCTTTACATATAAATAAAATTGGAGTGTCTGTTTGTAATATTGAAATAACCGTTTTTTACTACATGTATATGAATATAATACGGTACATACACCAAAATATCATTTTTTACAATTTTATCTGTCTGTCTGTCTGTTTGTTCCGGCTAATCTCTGAAATGGCTGGACCGATTTTGACGGGACTTTTATTGGCAGGTAACTGATGTAATAAGGAGTAATTTCTACTTTTATTTTAGAAAAAATCTTTTATTTTAGAAAAATAACTGTTAGGCGGAACGAAGTTCGCTGGGTCAGCTAGTAATATTATAAGGAGGAAAGATTTGTATGTAAGTTTGTAACGAATAAACTCAAAAACTACTTAACGGATCTGAATGGAACTTGGCACAAAGATAGATTATAGTCTAGAATAGCATATAAGCTACTTTTTATCCCGGCAAAATGCACGGTTCCCGTGGGATAATTTCCTACATGCACGCGAGCGAAGCCGCTGGCAAAACTAGTTAACAATATTCTGACTTGTACCTTAAAAGACGTTACCTTATACGTTGTAAACGTTAATAAGGTTCCCCGCGGGTTCAGTACACTCAGAATTTCTAGACGAGTTCTAGACAAAAGCTTAAGTGGCTCCATAATATGTAGGAGCTGCGAAGGGATATGCAAATTTAAAAAACAGCTCTTTACATTTGTGCAGCTCGTTTAATAGCAGTTATTAAAGACTCCAGGGATTTTTCTCATGAATATGAGTTTTTGTTTTTTATTTTATGATAATGAAATGAGTGCTGATGCTGAAATGGTAGTTGTGTACATATATGCTGAGAATTATGATGATAAGACTTGTAATGAACATAGTACAGACGCCAGCACATCAAGCTATCCCTAACTGTCAAATTTTCTCAATTAAAAATGAACCTTATGTCTTTGCAATAAAGTTGAAATACTATCAAAGAAATTTGACAGATTGTGGTAACTTGATGTGCTGGCCTCTGTAAAAATAACACGTAATGCGAAAAGCAGTTACATCACACTATTATAATATTATGAAGACGAAAGTTTGTCTGTGTGTTTGTTACTTTTTTACGCCAAAATTATTGAACAGATCGGGATGAAATTTAGCACAGAGATAGATTATAACCTGGATTAAAAG
This sequence comes from Hyppa rectilinea, assembly GCA_951799385.1. Taxonomy (NCBI): domain Eukaryota; kingdom Metazoa; phylum Arthropoda; class Insecta; order Lepidoptera; family Noctuidae; genus Hyppa; species Hyppa rectilinea. The sequence goes on along the minus strand of OX637312.1, from coordinate 13,575,398 downwards.
ATAGGATATAAACTTATCCCGTTAGTACGTTCCCTTGGTATAATTTCGGACATCCACGCAGAAGCTAGTTATTCATACAGCATATAAAGCGCACTAATACGTTTGCTAGCAATTGTCAAGTTCGTTTATTTCTGTTAGCCATAATGTTCATATTCAAGAGGAGCTCGTGGCTAAGTAATAACAGCCGCACGGATCGATCCATCAGGTTAAGCTACGCTTGCCAGGATTGATCCGTGGATGGGTGACCATCTTTACATACCGAGACTCCTCCGTGTCTCGGAAAGCACGTTAAGCCGTTGGTCCCGGCTGTCTTTCGTGGATCTATGACAGTCGTTACAGGTAGTCTGAAGCCTGAAAGTCTGATAGCCAGTCTTACCAAGGGGTATCGTATTACCAGGTTACTGACAAGGTTGTGGAGGTCAGATAGGCAGTCGCTCCATGTAAAATACTGGTATTCAGCTGCATCCGGTTAGACTGGAAGCTGACCCCAAGATAGTTGGGAAAAGAGGGATAGTTAGAAACTAACTAACCGAATCCTCCTACAATTTAAAACCACCGATAAAAAATATTCTAGTACACTCTGTCTTCATTAGAGAGTAACAAACCAATTTATTTTCCAATTTCACCCAAACTTTACACAACACTGCACAATTTTTCGAAAAAAAAATCTAACTTCATCCCATCTAAATAGGAGTTTTGTTGGTATACTAATGACTGTTTCCCCTTTTCTTAATAAGCCACAACAAAGCCCCGGATCACTAGACCGTAAAGAAAGTAATTGAAGATCATACGTGATTGGAATATCTCTCAGAAGGGGATGGAAGGATCAGTTACGAAGAAACCCAATGAGACCGCTTACAAAGTTAGAACCCTTTGAAAAATTAATAGGACGAGGGAAAGTATGCAAATTATGTAGTGCAAGGGATTTGAAGGATTAGGAGGGAAGTTAATATAATATTAATAGAGGGGAACCCTGATACTATTATTATTTTGCTGGAATATTTTTGCCGAGGTTTTTCTTGATGGAATTTTTGTGTTTATAAATAGAATTTGTATAATAAAAGGCAATAACTAAACGCATCAAATAGCTCTATAACATGAATTTAAATTGAAAGCGTTTAAAAGTAGAATTTAAAAATGATTCAATAAAACTAGATCACGTTTATAGTGACTGAAAATAAAAACTATATTGTAGCTAAAAAATAACTTGATATCAGGTAACGTGCTTGGAGCACTTATAACTGTACTAGTATTTCCCGCTGCTTCGCTCGCGTTAATTTAGAATTGGGCAATCAATTAGTGTTGTACTATGCTTGTTGTTTGGCCAATCATGGGCTTAGAATGGAACGTACACGTGGCGCCATCTATTATCATAAGATCGTTATTGTTATTTGCGTCGGGAACAATGCCTTTTTCGCAATGAAAGGTTTGTACTCTATATCTGTTCCTGTACACCTGACAACGTATATGCAAAATTTCAGGATGATTGGTTCAGTGGTTTAGTCGTGAATAGCTATCAAACAAACTGACAAACTTACTTGTGCATTAAACTATTAGTTAGGATTAATCTACCTCAACGAAGTACTCAAAAAGCAGTACTTTTCATTAAAGATAATGCTATGTCATCTGCATCAGCTGTTAGCGCATTTTCAAGTAAAACTTCTGAACTTCAAGTCATGTGAAGAAGTCTAGCTAATGTTCCCTTGGGAGATATTGAACTTGTTGGAATCTTTCGAAAATGTAATTTTTTGCCACTGAAGTTTGTAAACGTGACTATTTTGAGTATTCATCCAAGATTGTTTTAATAGAAAAAAGTTCTTTACATTTCGGACTTCATGAGTTGACACTGAAAGACACCATAATGCAATACCTACATATTTAGATACGTAAGTATAGGTGATAGTATAGTAGGTGGTAATAGGTGAAGAGAAACGAAAAGATGGCTCAGACACCTTATATTTAAAAAAGACACGGATATATTTAACAGACGAGGTTACACACATACAAGCACACCTGCTTGCGCTGGGAGGGGGTCCTGCGGCCCATACTAGGTTAAACGTTTATTGCAAACATCGTGAAGAAACGAATGCTTGAGAGGTATTTCTCAACAGCATGTGAAGCTAAGTCAGAGGCCCATGGGCAGCATAAAAACTCTGACATCAGGTTAGTCACTAACAACACGCAAAGAAGAAGATACATTTATTCTATCTTATTAGTTTCTATATGAATCTTACAATTATGAGCGCATCGCTAACAGTAAGGTAATTAAAATGAAAGAAGCAAAATTATCCTTTCTGCCTTTTGACACTGCGTGAAAGCCTTATTCCATACTTTTTCTCATAGTGGTCGAAGCAAATTGAACACGTTTCCTAAAATCATGTTAGTATACCCCATATCACACTGACCATTATCTGAAATGCGGTCAAGTATAACACGTTACCAAAAAGAAAACCTTGTTCTTCAACGAGCGAAATTGAGTCTTATGTTGTGGATGTTTAAATTGCTTATCTAAAACCGGTCAGGTCATTACTGGCGCCGCTGATAGGAACAGTCGCATCGATAGGACGGTCGGCTTCCGCACTCCCGTTGCGCTCAATTGACCTGGCTTTCGTTGGAAACTTGACGTGGCGTATAATACGCAAATTTTGTTGAAATAGGTCACACAACTTGACACCGGTATTCAACCGGAACGAGTCCGGGAAATTGAATTATTATACCCGAAATGTTTGTCAAAGAAAGTTAAGAAGCATTTGAATTAATGAGAAAGAGACTCCTTGCTTTTCTAAAGTAAGGAGACTACGTAAGTTGAATAGACGCAAATCACCGTTTTATGTTTACTCTGATGACGTGAATAAATAAGATTTCAATCAGATACGTATAAAATGCGAAGTTTAGCAAGGCAGTAGAGCTATTTGATGGCAATACCGGTATTATTCCTGCCTGCTAAATCAGAAACTTGATCCAACCGCCTAACGAGATACTTGAGAGATGCCGACTGAGGCTCTCGGCCATCACGCCATTGGCCTTTACGACAATCGGAACATTGACAGCCGGTCTCACAATGCACATGTCAACACCATCGTGTGCTTAGTCGAAATATTTTGTTTGATTCCCTTTCTCAGCTTTACGAGATTCTCGGCGTGCGGAATGGTAACATCGACATTCATTGCGCCTTTTAATCTATCACCACTACATCAGGCTTATTGGCGACAATAGTCTTGTCAGTGATGATTTAACCATCCCAGTCCTACTTGGCATGGTCGTTTAGGACACCTAGATCGGAAACATACTTGTAATACGGTACTTCAGAGTTCACAAGTTCATATTTTAAAGCAAGTTGTGGGTGAATAATCCTGGCCACTTGGTTATGCCTATGCAAATACTGGCAATTAGCCAGACGAGAACAACCAGAATATGGCTGATGGACTCGCCTGGGCGGTGGCATGCATGACACACGTCGAACAGCCCGATAGAAGCACTCGTGAAGCTCCTTGCTTTGCCATACTTTCTTGCTGTTATCATTAGTAAGTACTACAGGTTTGAGCCAGTTCTCTTTGGCCATGGAAAGCAGGGTGACCCCTTGTCCACTGTGAACACATTAGCCTGCATACCCACTTCGACTTTGATTGTGCAGGGTCTTCGCATAAAAAGGCCTCGATCCCCGCACTTCCGCGTGTTGTTTGTATGGTATTCTCACAATTTTGCCATAATGCCCGGAATTTTTCATCTCATGCGCACTTAAAGTCCAAATTTTAAAAGTAATCACAATGCTTGTCCTATTTGCGCAGCCGCTAAATCGCTTTTTGTCTTCGTTTCATGTGAAACAAATGATTTAATTTCAGAATCCCTAAAGCTCGCATTCTCTTTGGGATTTGCAGCAATAACTCAGGACGTAATTTGCATAAAAAATCTTTTGCATTTCCTCTCCCTACTTGATGTAGTTTTAATATCTCGTTTGAAAGAAGTTGAATGAAAGCAACAATCGCTTTATGAATTCCTGGTCTTTAATTTTCTTTTTATTATCGTGACCCTTTCAGACGAATAAAGGATGAATAGCCCCGTTTCTGACGGTTGAACGTAAAAAAAATCTTTAATTTGGCAGCTTCCTCATTAATTCTCGCTTTTGGGGTTCTCCTTTATTGCTAAGATAATTGATACTGCGCAGGTTGTTTAAACGAAATTCTGCTTTCATAGTAATGAGTTAGAATAGATGAAATATTCTAAAATCATTGTGTCTTCGGGCAATTGTTTTGTACATTTCGGGATTTGGGTTGGAGATTCATTCCAAGAATAGCTAAATGGGATGTAACGGCTGTTTTTAACCGACTTCAAAAAGGAGGAGGTTCTCAATTCGGATGTTTGTATTTTTTTTTTTTTTATGTTTGTTCGCGCATAACTCCGTTGCTTGCCAACCGATTTGAAAAATTCTTTTTTTGTTGGAAAGGGTATACTTCCCAAATGGTCCCATAAAAATTTTATCGAAATCGAATAAGCGGTTTTTGAAAAATCAACAAAAATAACCTACTTAATATATGTGGACGATGTTCTAATAAGTTCCTGTCACTGTAATTTACATACCAGGTAGTGGTATTAAAATATTGGGGGGAGGGGGGGGTTGTCTAGGTAGGTACCACAACTAAAAAGTGAAAAATAAAAACTTTTTTACAAAAAATAAAACCGACTTCCAAAACAAACACTACAAAGTGACAAATAATTTTGATTTCGGAAGTCGGTGGCAAAAAATTAAAATACAAAACCGAAGACACCGACTTCCGAAATCAAAATTATTTGTCACTTTGTAGTGTTTGTTTTGGAAGTCGGTTTTATTTTTTGTAAAAAAGTTTTTTGTAGATATCTGTTTGGTGAGTTTTTCTTCAATTCAAACTTTAAAATAATCTTTCTTACGTAGATAGATTACCATTTTATTAGATACCCCAACCGTCCCTGAGTACAACTTTGCAAAAAATTAAAATGAAATTTGTAACAACGAAATGATTTGAATTCCATCCTTCCCGGGATTGCCTCGCCAAAATGAATAAATTCACAAAACTTTTTCGCTTACGGAATTGTATATGTATGACATGGTGACACTTGACTCTCAAATGCTATGAAAAAGGACATCAAATAGAACAATCACAAAAGTCCATAGTCAGTAGTAATCATGAAATGCGATGTTTTATATATGTCACATAAGTTAGGGATACCTGTAAACTTTATATTTTATGACAACTATAAAACAGGACATGGGGAAATTTCCCGTTACAAAAAGTAGCTACTCCTACTTACTCTTCCACGTATTTGATGGTCTGTACTGTAATAAAGGGAGGATTTCCTCAATGAGAAGGGATTTCTCTAAATCCGCGCGAATCCAATATAGATTAGTGAGCCTTTAATCAAACCTTTTACTAATGGGCGTATAGTAAGGTGCGATCTGATAATTTGAACGTGCCGCAAGTGTTAAAGAAAATAAAGAAACAAGTTGTTTGAAGAGCTTTAGGAGAAGCTTAGAGTTGTTCTGTAGAATACGCGATACATAAAAACTGTGGTGTTGCGTTGGCCGTTTTCCGTGGATTTGACGTATAATTTGCCCCGATGTTTTCTTTTGTTTTATTGAAACAATCTTTAAAATATCTGTGTATTTTTAAAATATCTTCCAGATTATAAAAGTTAATTGCTTTAAAGTTTGGCCGTTCTATCCGTACATATTTTTTTTTGATGACTTTTTCTTCCGTGAAATACCCACCGAATATTTCACGGAAGAAAAAGTGTTCTGGTTATCAGTTCCTACTAAAACGAACTTTTTCTCTTTTGTCCCGCAGATCAACAATGAGGCCTCCAATCCCACTCTTCTTCATCTGCTTCTACGCTCTTCTGTCCCCCCTCCAATGCGGCACCTCCTCCAGTGCTGATGACAGAAGATGGCTGGTGTCCCTAGTGGATCTCGTTGAGTTGGACTATGTGGATCACTGTGAACAGAGGGCCAGTGCTGCGTGGAATGAACTTACGGGAAATAGTAAAGGATTGTCATCAAAGGTTTGTATTACTTATTATCATACATTTTCGTATAACAAATGGTAGAGTGTGACAAGGATATTTTATGCGAGTGTTGTAAGGAAAAAATAAATTATTTGAGTTTTGGAGTCTGACAGAGGGGCGTTGTTGGTAAACATTGTCACAGACTTTGTATTGAAAAAACAAGTTGGGGCCGTTAGTTTCGACTTTTGTCACGTGTCAAAAGGACCTTGCAGCTTTATAAATGTTCCAAAATTGAAAAAGTAACGGTTGATACATTAATTAAACAGCTTAATAAGTCAGAAGCCCATGGGCAGCATTAAAATTTACACCACATACCACCAGGTTAGTTACTAACCACACGAAAAGAAGAAGGCGTAAATAACGCAATTATTGGTTTTTACGTTGGCATTGTCGTGTGTATTTAATTACCCTGCTGTTTTCGGTGGAATAGCCTGAACAAGCTTAGTATTCAAATTCTTCGAAATAACCCTCATTAAATTTATGTCACGCTCGTTATAAAAAGCTACTTTTTTATATGAATAAAATTAAATCTTTTTGAAACAACACAAAGCGGGAGACTCAATTATGAACCGGTACCTACCTAAATCTCGTATTTAATTATTTTTAGTTACTTAATTAATTATTTGACAAATGTTTATTCCAATTCGGGATTTAAACATGGCTTCCGTTTTAATTAAATACTTAACATGGCGTTAAATTCAACAACAATCAGTACGTATGACAATCAAACAAAGATATTTATTTTGTAAAATTGATTACGGAAAATATAAGAATTAATTTATTGGCATTGTGTTTACGATTTCACGTTTATAATGCAGAATTGACAAATAAATTAAATTATAACGGTTTATTTTTATTAAAATAAAATAACATGTAATAAAAACGATATTATTTTGTAATCAAGAGAAAATGTCGCACAGTTTTTTTAATAATGCTTAAAACTTTAAATTGACTACAGCGAACTGTAGTCAATTAGGTACGCTAACCATATTTTATTGAAAGTTTTCAAAATGTGGTATCGTTGCTGGATTCAGTTTCATATGTATACAATGTGGAGAAAATGTAAACAATATTTCAAAAGCATGAAAATTTTAACAGTGCCCTCATTGTACATATACCAGACATCTATGTTCGTCAAAAATAATATGTATAAATTTGACCGAGTAGGTAGTCAGCGTCGCGCTGACCGGCTACAAACTGTTGGATCTAAAACTGCTTTACACAAGAACAGTATTTTCGTAATGGCTCCAAAATTATACAATAAATTGCCAAAGTTTATCAGAAGTGAGGAAAACGTCATCCATTTAAAAAAAAAGTTGTTCCTGTTTCTAGTTGAAAAGACTTACTACTCAATTGAAGACTTTTTAAATGACAAATTATGACTAAATTTAACTTTCTTTGACATTCTTAATTAATAATATAATTCAATTACTTTATTGGCTCATGACATTTTCAATTGCTTCACGTCTTTTTATCCTAGACTTTATTAATTAAAATAACCTGCTTACTATTATTAATTATATTTGTATGCCGATTATTGGCCGAACATACAGATCAGCTAAAATGTATAAATAACACCTTTTTGTACTTATGTTCACAAATAAAGATTGATTTGATTTGAAAATAATACGACCATAAATGAAAACACTGACAATAGTTATGAATAGGACTATTTTGTACTTCAAATAAATACTAACACCGAAATTTAAAAAGTGATTTTTTCAAACAAACTAAATAATAGTGGTGGACCGTCTATGGGTTTTGCCAATCTTTGACTAGCTATAGTGACTAAACCATTGGATATATTTGATTGAATTTTCGTATGCAGTCTGGGGACAGCATTAGATACGCAGTTTAATTTTATTAGAACAATAACAATATTAGAACTTATACTCAACTACGTCACAGTTGAACGAAGTGTGAGAATGTGGGTGTACTATAGGTACTGTAGAGCCTGAGTGAAACCTTATGTTGAACAAAGCTGGTAATAATCTGACGGCATCCGAAACTTTAAATTATATTTAGAATAGTCAATAGGTTTTTGTACAAGCCTACCCTCACTCTCCCACATTTCGCCACTAGAGAACACTGTTCGAACTTGTTACTTAAAATTATAATTAGATCTAGGAAATTAATTATTAAAGGCAGGAAAATTAGTTTTCATCAAATTGACTACCGACGAACCGCCTAATCCCAAAAATTCACTCATGTAACTTTTTGTCAACAGTTGGAACGCGACAAAACGTTCGGTATGTTCGTCTGTCAACAAACGACTGACATAAAGAGCGCGCTTACCGCGCATGCACTCGCGGCCGATGACAACGTGCTCCGGCGCAAAGTGAAGCTGTTACTGCAACCAGGAGACACTTTGCTTGAAACTGAGCAGTGGATAAGGGTAAGAATGTGATTGATATTAAAAAATTAAAATACTTCTGAGGATTTGAGAGAAGCCTTTGCCTAGCCGGCCTTTTTTTTTTTTTTTAAGGCTGCCAAATCATCCAATGACTGCTCCCGCTCTGGGTGGAGCGGAAGGGAGTGTCAGACTCTTACTGACTAAAACCCATCCATGTTCCTTCCGTAGCCCTTTATGTTCCGGGGTAGCGGTAACCCTTTCGGACAATCCCGCTTACCCGGCAGGCTTGGCCCTGAGGGGCCCCTTCATATGCTGACATCTCTTTGAGGCGCGCGTGGAACATATACGCGCCGCACGGCACGGGTCTGGTGCTGATCGGACGGTGAGTCACCCATTACTCACCGTCCGCAGGCCCGCGCCTACGGTGGCCGGGAGTCGTCACGTGGCTCCCGGCGCCCGGGGCGTCTCCTGCGGCGGCTGGGACGGGAGTCGTCACGTGGCTCCCGGCGCCCGGGGCGTCTCCTGCGGCGGCTGGGACGGGAGGATCTTTCTCTCTCCCATCCCGCCACCTCCTTCGCGAGAATAACTTTTTCGCAGAAGGAGGTGACTGCCTCCCACTCCCTCTCGCCCCGGACCATGGCTTGCACCAGGGCCGGGCGCGAGAGGTCGCCGCCGCCGATCGCCTCTACGAGGACACGGCGGTGCTCCGCCCAAGCGGGGCAGGTTTGCACCGTGTGCTCTACCGTGTCCTCTGGGCGATCCTCGCAGTGGTGACACCCGGGCGTTTCCTCCCGCCTGATGATGTGCAGGAACCTCCCGAAACATCCATGTCCGGTGAGGACCTGCGTCAGGCGGTAGGTGAGGGCGCCGTGACGCCTCTCTAGCCACTCCTCAAAGAGGGGCCTTACCGCCACTATCGTGGCGTGCCCTGCGCTGGGTTGCGACAGTCGCTGCTTCCAGGCCGCCATGAGATCGCGACGGAGGTCCGTCCGCTCCGCCGCAATTTGCTGCGGAAACGGAGTTTCCCCCCGGCTTAGTACCTCCGCGCGCCACTCGAACAGGCGCGCGTGGACCTAGCCGGCCTGACGGTAAAAAAAATGAAAGAGGTTAGATTAGGAATACCTACCAACATAGACGGATTACAAAATGTTTTAATAAATATTATAAAGAGGAAAGATTTGTATGAATGTTTGTAACGAATAAACTCAAAAACTACTTAACGCATCTGGATGAAACTTGGCACAAAGATAGATTATAGTTTGGGATAGCATATAATCTTTTTATCCCGGAAAGTGTACGGTTCCCGTGGGATTATTTCCTGTATATAAGCTAGTATTTGATATTTTTACGAGAACTTGAGAGAGGCCTTAGCCCAGCCGGCCTGAAAGTAAAAAAAAATTTAAGAGGTTATATTAGGTATACCTACCAACATAGGCAGCTTAGATATGTTTGAATAAAAGAGTAATGCGCGTGTTTTATTTCTTATCTGTGGATTTAAAAACAATGGATTTTATCTGCTTGTCTGTCTCCTGATGGAGTACCGGTTCAGGAAACTATCAATCGATCCAGCATATTTTTTTCGCAGGCATGGCCTCTTAATTTTGGATGAATTACATCAGTATTCTCACACACAAACAATATCTTAGTAATTGTTTTTTAAATAGACAGTTTTTTGAGTTTTTGCCGAATAAAATAACGATATTTCACGCTACCAGGAAAGCTAACAATAACCGTTCTGAGAAAGAAAACTCCTCAGCTCCGTACAATATACACCTGAGAGATAATAAATTCATTTAGTTATTTTTATTACGATAGATAGTGGGAAGTAATTGGATATAAATCTTTGCTTTTATTTATGACGTCCGCTGTGGAGTCTCATCCGTGAAATATGTCGTCGTATATACGCCGCTTACCGCTGTTATAGACATGGATACGGTGCGAAACGTTACCTTACCGAGAGCCGTTTCGATGGCCAGGTTTCGTTAGTACAGAGGTCAGCACATCAAGTTACCACAATCTGTCAAATTTCTTTGATAGTATTTCAACTTTATTGCAAGGATATAAGGTTCATTTTTAATTGAGAAAATTTGACAGTTAGGGATAGCTTGATGTGCTGGCGTCTGTACATATTGCATTATACATATTTATTGTATGAGGCTACATTTAAGTGAGGATATCGTGTAGCATATTGTAACTTAAAAAGTATTTGTTATAAATGTGGATGGTTGTAATAATAGATGGAAGAAAAGATGAATGAATGAAACTATAATAATCATATTTACATTTAAAAGCTAAATATTCATAATAATATGTACCTACAGAAACAATATGTATACAATCAAAGAGCATCAAAAAATTCGTCCACATCGCTGTCAACAGGAAAAGTTCCCAGAAGGCTGGCAGTATTGCCGCGTTGTATGGCAATGTTGATTCTTTGACCAAAAAATAGGCCAGCCCTTTGGTCACATGAAGAGTCGATCAACCGCTTGGCAATGTCATGAAAAACATGAATGAATGATTCCTGTATTTACTTTAATACTGTACGGAATAGATGCTGTCGAGTAATTTCAAATTGAATCGTTGTAAGAGAATAATTTACAACTCCAATTTAGGTAAATTAATGAGGTACCCCTAAACAATTCCGATAACTCATTTTCCCTCGTTAATTTTTACAACCAACCATAGATTCCTCCTTTTTCTTTTGTTTTTCTCCAATCTGACGTCCCGTACCTTTACGCGATGGTGTTCATCTTTTGCTATGATAGTTTTTATTTTTCAAACTCAAAAACTCAAACTTAACTCAAACTCAAAGTATTTATTTCAAGTAAACCAATTACAGGCACTTTTGAATTGTCAAGGTGTCGGTCAGTCAGAGAGATGAAGCTAGTTGCCCATTCCAAAGCAGTAGGTACCTATGGAGAAGAACGGGCAAGAAACTCCATGGACACTCTTTTAAACAAAATATGGTTACAAAATATTGGTTACATAGTTCATATTAGTATTATACATGTGAGAACGATGCATAACGTTAAAAGCATCAGATATAAAATATGTAAAAACTATTCAATAATTAAATTAAAACAAGCCTTAGCCGCTAAAAGATGACCAGTCCCTACTGACAGCGCCCGTTCACGAACATGACGCATATATTAGCACCATTCAGCTCAACCATTTTGAAGGGAGCTAAATGATCCAACACACACGCCACCATCAGCGAGACATTAATGTGAGCATGGCATACTCTCAGCCGCCAGGGCACATTCAAGTCAATGAAAGACGTACCCGGTAAATGGTCGCTATAGAGTAGATTTAAGTAGTAATTTTAGTAGATTTAAATAACTGAATAGAGAAAAAATAATATTTGGAGGCCTAAAGGCCTCCAAATATTATTTTTGCTCTTTGTTTAATTTATGCATGTTTAATTTATGTATGAACCCAACTTTGGGTTCATGCATAAATTAAACATGGATTTAGGTAGAAACTAATAAAACTAAGAACTAATCAAGTTAACTAACCTAATAAATTTACCTACTAGAATTAAGATTACACTGTAATATACAATATAAAACGTCATTTTATTTTTTAGAGCAAAAAGTAAGCATAATAATTATTTCTAATGGATGTTTATTTTTCAGCTCGTCACGTTCGGTGATAATGCTCTGAACAGGATAAGGTTCGCAACTAACTACGACTGTGGGACCACCACTAATTGCACGCTAAAAGGTAATATTCTCTTTCAATAATAATGTGTGCTGAAATTTTAGGTTGATATTTGTGCTAATGACTGTGAAGACCAGCGGTACAGAGACTTGGACAGCAGGCGAGGTCTCCTCAAGGGTTTTACATACAATGTTATTACCAGAATCGCTGTCTAACGTGTCCGCACTGTGCAAGTATCTTTACAGCCAGCAATATAGGTTACATTAGCCACATCAGAGCATTTGCCCCTAACCTATAGCCGTCAAAAAAATAGCCGCCATAACCGAAATCGGCATGGGATGTACTTTTATTTCAGTTTTATACATAAGTATTATAGGTATGTGACCATCTTTACATATCGAGACTCCTCCGTGCCTCGGAAAACGCGTTAAGCCGTTGGTCACGGCTGTCATTCGTGGATCATTGACAGTCGTTACGGGTAGTCAGAAGCCCGAAAGTCTGACAGCCAGTCTTACGAGGGGGTATCGTATTACCCAGTTACTGACTGGTTTGTGGAGGTCAGTTAGGCAGTCGCTCCATGTAAAATACTGGTATTCAGCTGCTTCCGGTTAGATTGTAAGCCGACCCCAACATAGTTGAGAAAAGGCTAGGGAGATTTATTGACATTATTTTATTTTGTTCCATTTTTAAATATTTCTTTAAAAAAAATTAAAAATATAAAAAAATAATAGTCCATCGGTACCGAGGCAAAGGTCCAAGTTACCGTTGGTCAACTCCTGAGAGAGGAACATCCTAACTATACATGCCGTGTCTAGGAGTACCGTTTTCTGGGTAAAGCCCTTGATCCAGCTGTCTAACGAGAGCTTACTCATGTGTTTTTCGAAGCTCTTGCCTATTATGCCATTGGCCGTCACGACTATCGGCACAATAATTGCTTTTTAGTATAGCTGGTATTTATAACTCAATTTAAAACTAATTCGTTATTATCAGAATACATTAGCTTTGATCTTTTTACATTGCCATCAACACGTATAGATAAACTTTTGATCTTAGGTCCCTCTAGGTACTAAAAATACTAATCGTTATTTTTGTACGGAATCGTAAATCAAACTATGAACTGTAGATATTATTACCTATTTAAATCTATGACAATAATAACCATTTCAATCCGTTTTATTTCATGCCTAGTATTATATTTTATACATTAATTATAATTATCAAATGTTAATATTGTGTAGGTAAATATAATCTGTGTACAAAAAATAATACTCGACATGAAATAAAACTATGAGTTTGATTCAATTTGGTTTAAATTATTTCGGATTTTTATTTAATATCATTTTTTTTTGCTGTCTGTGAAATCTATTCTTTTTTTAATCTAAATCTAAATAAATGTTTGACAACAATCTGCCATTTACTTATAATAAAATCGCGTAAGTAAGTTTTATTCGAAAATTCAAGCTCTTATAATACCTACATTCTAATAAATATTAAGATGTCGATGGAAATTGGGCACTTTGAATAATTTAGATCGAATCATTGGCTGTCATAAATATATAAGGAAGTTCAAATATAAATCCTGTAACTTAATTTGAACGCACAGACAGTTTCCGAAAATATCTTAATTGACATTGGAGTTGAAACAATTCCAACAGGAAAATAATCTATTTAAGAAAACAAAAAAAAATGGATACCCAATTTAAAAACAAATTGAGGGCTTCAAAACTCTTGACGAAGGGCGGAAGTCGAAATACAAATACGAATACAAGACGACCACTGTTCACGAAATAAAATTCTCAAGTCATCACAAATTTCGTAAAGTAAAAGGAACTTTTAATAACACGGCGAAAGAGACGAATGTTTGTAAAAAGTTAATTTCTCATCTTTCGTAAGAGCACTTTGTGATTTTTTATGAGGAAAAAAAAAACATCGGTGAAGATTTTACGCTGCCATAAAAAGATGAGCGCTCAGTTAAAGGACGATTCCAGAAACCACACAAAGCAACTCTTAAATTAAATGCATTTTAAGGATTAAGTCCTTAGGGGTCCTATTCGTGAATTTTCTCGTATATTCACATGCAGAAGTATATAAATGGTACACATGTAATATTCCCAGATGCTTAGTATAATTAACAAAACAGAAACGCTGGGAAACAAAAGTCGAGGAATTTGCACAGTGGGAACAAAAAGATTGCATTCCTAATTTCCACAAAACAGTATAACTTTGAAAAGATAAAGAAATATGGACGGGAAAGTAGGAGAAATATCTTGTCTAAATCAAATTTGTTATTTTATTTAGAAAAGATATTTATTATTTTTATTTTAATAAAATAACACAATTTGGAACGTCAATAAATTCTAGGTAAGCTACAAAAGATACATTCTAATAACATCCGCTGTTCATCATCTGCCTTGCCTTTCCCAACTATGTTGGGGTCGACTTCTAGACCGGATACAGCTGGATACCAGTATTTTACATGGAGCGACTGCCTATCTGACTTCCACAACCCAGTACCTGGGCAAGACTGGCTGTCAGATTTTCGGGCTTCTAACGACCCGTAACGACTCTCAAAGAAGCACAAATGACAGCCGAGACCAACGGCTTAACGTGCTTTCCGAGGCACGGAGGAGTCTCGGTATGTAAAGATGCTCACCCATCCACGGCCAGCCCCGGCAAGCGTAGCTTAACCTGATGGATCGACCTGTGCAGTTGTTAGAACTTATCCGCGAGCTTCTCACCGCTTGTTCACCACGCCCGCTTTCACCACTTCTTAGTGTTTTGCCAACCTAAGAATTTTTAAGATAGAAATATACCTAAACGGAGTTTAAATTTAGAAAAAGCCATAAACTGCGCACGCGACGCATCTGGACAGTTTTCAATAAAAATGCTGCTCACGTTTTGCAGTGTTGTTGCTTTAAAAATAATACGATCAAAAGTCAAGTGCCAGCTAAACGCTAGTGAGCTACTGCAGCGGAAATAAGAGGTTTTATAGCAAGCATAACTTATGGTGACTTTAAGCGTTAGCCATAATATTTTTAAAACGTGTATTTGGAAATACTCGGTACTTGAAGTGCTAAATAAAAACGGGCTTATCACATGTGCTTTAGCCATTAAGCTGTTCCCAAAAAATTTACTAGTTCTGTATAAAAAAAAGTTCAAAAAATGAAATACCGTTTTTATGACAAAATTATTATACTTTTTGAAATTTGACTTCTACTCATTGAAAGAATAAAATTATAAAGAGATTTTACTCTTTGAAGGGGTAAAAGTCTAATTTATTTTCTACTAGCTTCCGCCGGCGGCTTCGCTCGCAAAATATGTCGACAAATTATACACATAAACCTTCCTCTTGAATCACTCTATCTATTAAAAAAAAACGCATCAAAATCCGTTGCGTAGTTTTAAATATTTAAGCATACATAGGGATATAGGGACAGAGAAAGCGACTTTGTTTTATACTATGTAGTGATAACGAGTAACAATTTAATAAACATTTACTCCTACTTCATAATTAATGAAGTATATTTTAACGACCAATTAATTACCCACAATTAATAAATTATGTTTATTTTACAATTAATAAATACTTAAAGCTTTCGAATATTTAATGCTTACAAATATTTAATTACTCAATTAGCATTTATGGTTCTGTCATTGAATCAATTATGTTGAAGGTACTTGCTGCTGTTAGTCTAAATTCTCTCCTACATTGTTAGTTAGTGTTTGTCTTTGTAATTTAAGGGTCTTGAGGTGAGGGGCTCGTGGCTAATTACAGATCGATTAACCTTAAAGGTCACTCTATGTCATGGAGGGCACATACACTCTTAGTCCTTTCGTTAACGGCTATCACTTGTGTATGGTCCGATCGAAAATTATGTGATGAATAGGTAAACAAACTTTGGCTAGCTTAAATTACTAACCAAAGAGAATTAGCAAAAAATTAGATTCTATTAAGAAGGTTTGAACATTTTATTTCGCAACCTTTACCTACCAGCAATTATGTTTTAATTACATTACTGAATTATATGATAATTACTTTTTTTAAATAATTACTTTATTTTCACAGAGCTACAGTACAATTTGGCGCGGCAGCAAGATGAGGATACCCTGCATCGTATGAAACAGTCTTGGGAGAAGAACTTGCCAGATTTAAATGACTATTTAGAACACATTCTTCCCTTACTGCGGAATGCCTCAAAACAAAACGGTGAGTACATAAATAGCATCCATTTCAGCCATTTCTTTTCACTGTCTTAATCTTAACGGATTCGACAAAATGTGTTAAGAAGTAAGAAATCGGTTGTCGTGAAGTTGACAATCGATTTTGAACCTTAGGCGATGCAACTAATGCTGTCACACTGGCCTGCCCTGATTTAAGACAACCCTGCCAATGGTAAAGGTACAGTGGGCTACACGTCAGAAATAGCAAAACTATTATTGAATCCCCATAAATAATAATAATATCCTTGGAAATTTCACACAACGCCATATAGTCCCAAGTTAAGCAACCTAATGCTTGTGTTATGGTAACGAGATTGCCCACCCAACATTTGATTTAAAAATATAAAAAACGTCGTACAAATATTTGCTCCGTGCGGTAATCGAACCCGCGACGCGTCAATCGCTCAACCACTACGCCAACCATGTCGTCAAAATATATCCTCCTCATATTCTATTCTATTGGACCTTCATATTCTATTGAAATCACGTCCTACATTAGACCAGCTTAAGGCCAAAGCGTTACTACCGACCAGTGGGCTCCATTTTCTTTGGCCTTATTTATACCTAAATTAAAACGTTCAAAATCTTTTGTAATTAGACTATAGACACAAATAAATTTTGACGTAGACAGATTTACAAAGAAAACCTTCCTTAAATAAAATAGAAAAGATTTTATACCAAGGGAAAAAAAGAACGCTTAGGAGTAGTTTACACAGCTAACAGTACTCTTAAATTCATTTAGTACAAACAAAATTCTTTCAAGCATTGTAAAAACGCTAGTTTATTTTGTTTGTTAAAAAGGACAAAGGACACAGAGAGACAAATTTTTCTTTCAAACTGTGATGTGTGGTTTTAAGTTTCAATTCAAGTTAGCGTACTATGAGAAGCGTTCTACAATGGAATAAAAAAAAGGAAACAAGTAGTTTTTACATTGCTTTGTTTTAAGGACCCTTTATTTTTAAGGCTGGGAAATCATCCAATGACTTCTCCCGCTCTGGGTGGAGCGGAAGAGAGTGTCAGACTCTTACTGACTAAAACCCATCAATGTTCCTTCCTTAGCCCTTTATGTTCCGGGGTAGCGGTAACCCTTTCGGACAATCCCGCTTTGTTTTAAGGACCCTACTGTTGTATCATAATTCAGGGGATTTTTTTCAACTTGATACTGACATTATTGTGTTATTTAGTATCGTGCGTCAATAGTTGAATACTCACGTAAAAATGTGAGTATTAATATACACACATGTACAATAACAAACATATAAATATGTAAAATTGAAGTGTATATTTGTAATGACAAAATCATATTTTTTTTTAATAGGATACTGTTTAGGTTTTAAGAAATCTATAGGAAAATATATACGGTACACTTATAATAAAAAAAAATGTCCCTCTGTCGGTTTGTTCCGGCTTATCTCCGAAATTGCTGGACAGATTTTAGGGGGACTTTTACTGGGAGATAGCTGATGTTATAAAGAGTATCTCAGGAAGTATCTCAGTACTTTTAATTAAGAAGAAGATTTAGGGTTTCCGTGAGTGTAGCCGCGAGCAACGGCTAGTTTGTACTAAAAAATTTAACGGTAAAACATTTGAACATAGAACATTTTGAACTCTCCTCTTTCTTTTCGTGAGGTTAGAGACTAACCTGGTGTCAGAGTTTTTATGCTGCCAGAAATATCTCTCAGACATGCTAGTTTCCTCACGATGATTTCCTTTCCCGATTTTTAAGCAAGTGATAATTATACAATTTTGAACTATAACACATAAATTCCATAATGGAAGTCCATCTACACAATATTATAATAAATTGAACAACAATACAACCAATTATTCAAAAATATCTAGTAATTTATTATTCGATCGCCGTAATGGCTCATACATGATATATTACATTATGTTAAATTAATTAATTTAGCTAGAACTAATATTAATTAACGACTAAATAGTACAATAACTGAATAGCAATAGTGAAACTGTTATTGTTGCATTAATTTAATACAAAGCTATTAGTATGAAATATCTACTATGGAAGTAACTATCAAATTAATTACTGTGATAATTGTCAAGTATGTTGCTGGAATTACAAAACAACATTAATTTACGGGCACTAGCTTTAGCCCACCGTGGGATTTATTTCTTTTTTAGGTGCCCACAGGGTAAAACGGGACCCTATTACTAAGACTCCGCTGCCCGCCTGTCACCAAGCTGTATCTAATGAATTGTGATAGTTACGACAGTTGAAATTTTCACATATGATGTACAGACGCCAGCACATCAAGCTATCAAATTGCAAATTTTCTCAATTAAAAATGAACCTTATGTCTAAAGTTGAAATACTATCAAAGAAATTTGACAGATTGTGGTAACTTGATGTGCTGCCTCTGTACATATTTCTGTTGCCGCTAAAACAGAATAAAATAAATATTTAAGGGGGCTCCCGTGCAACAAACGTGTTTTTTTTGCCATTTTCATAGATCATTACGGAACCATCCGCGCGCGAAGGTTTATAGACGAATTACTATGTTCCTATTCTCTTCTAAGTATGTCGCTCGTGCTGGGTAGGTTAGTAAGCAGTAAATTTCCTTTAACTGTGGACATAATTTTGAATTTAAATAAGATTGCAAGAAGTTTGCAACATTATATTAGACAACTCGGATACAAACTTTGATATTAATTATGATTAATGTGCCAACAGACGTTGTTATAGGTACCTAATTACTTTATGAAGACGATTTCCAATACATTGAAGTGATTATTATACAATGATACAAGTATGATAATGATACTAAATACAAAATTAAATGAGTGAGTAACCAGATAATACACAAAAAAAAAAACAAAAGAACTCTTACGCGTCGCAGTACTCGTCCGCATTGTTGCCATACGGAAACGTGCCCATAATACTGGCAGCATTGCCACGTAAGATGGCAATGCTAATTCTATGGCCAAAGAACGAGCTAGTGTTCTGGCCACGTGAAGTGTCGAGCGACACAGCTATGATTCCGAAATTATGTATAACAGGATTATGATTTCAAGACCATTCAAGTTTCTATATCATTATAAGTGTACCAATCCCATTCGATGTTCTGAATGAAATTACGTTTCTAATTAAGTACTTATAAAAGCGGATATTCTAATCTTAATCTTAATTTCGTAATTAATATTAAACTAAGATTTAAGATCGTGACGCCCCTGGGAATTTTCATTGAAACCCATTTAGGATTTGTCAATAAGTATGTACATAATGGGGCAAAATTCGAAACTTTTGGTCGGCCATGAAGCTGCGAGAAAATGGCATTTTGTTGGAAGCTTAATGCCAAAGTTGAAGGAAAACTTGGAAAAGAGAATAAATAGGTGATAATTACTTATTTAAAACGTTGACCTGAGGTTCAAAGTTGGACTTGTCGTTCTGGAAATGTGTAAAAGAATACAATACTAGCTAGGTTTTTATTAAATACTAGCTGACCCGACAGACGATTTCCTGTCTTACATATGATACCTACTTTACCTACCCTACTTCCCTACCTACCTACCCTACCTACCTACCCTACCTACCTACCCTACCTACCTACCCTACCTACCCTACCTACCTACCCTACCCTACCCTACCTACCCTACCCTACCCTACCCTACCCTACCTACCTACCTACCTACCTACCCTACCCTACCCTACCCTACCCTACCCTACCTACCTACCCTACCTACCTACCCTACCTACCCTACCTACCTACCCTACCCTACCCTACCTACCTACCCTACCTACCTACCCTACCTACCCTACCCTACCCTACCCTACCCTACCTACCTACCCTACCTACCTACCCTACCTACCCTACCTACCTACCCTACCCTACCCTACCTACCTACCTTCCTACCTACCTACCCTACCCTACCCTACCCTACCCTACCTACCTACCCTACCTACCTACCCTACCTACCCTACCTACCCTACCTACCCTACCTACCCTACCTACCTACCCTACCCTACCCTACCCTACCTACCTACCCTACCTACCTACCCTACCTACCCTACCTACCTACCCTACCTACCTACCCTACCCTACCCTACCTACCTACCCTACCTACCTACCCTACCTACCCTACCCTACCCTACCCTACCCTACCTACCTACCCTACCTACCTACCCTACCTACCCTACCTACCTACCCTACCTACCCTACCACACTGACTGCGTCCCACGGTTTCACAAGCGTAATTTTCGATTCCGTGATTATCGGGAACAAAAGTCCCTAACAGCTCAAACTTGATAGGAAGGTACATACCTACTCCACATTAGTTAACAATAAACAACATAAGTTGTTCCGTGAAGAAGTAACAAACATGTTATGTAAGTTCACTTTTTTTTTTTGGGATGGGAAATCATCAAATTACTCCTCCCGCTATGGGTGGAGCGGAAGGGAGTGTAAGATTCTTACTTACTAAAACCCATTCATGTTCTTTACTTAGCCCCATGTCTTTCGGGGCAGCGGTAAACATTTCAGCCGATCTCGCTGACTCGGCTGGCATCGGCCCTAATATTACCATAACACAAGCATTAGGTTGCTTAGCTTGGGACTATATGGCGTTGTGTGAAACGTCCAAGGATATTATTATTATTATTCCAATTAGTAATAACAACATTTTACTTCCACAGACTATAACTCCGTAGAAGAATATTGGGATGCGCTGGGCGAGTACGAAGGTGCCATACTCAAAGCACGAGAATTGTGGGAAAATGTGAAACCTCTTTACTTGAAACTCCACAAATACATTGCACTTAGGCTCAAGGGTGCTGATGCTGTCGGCAAGCCTCTACCGGTACATTTATTGAGTAAGTACTTCATAGACTTAAGTTTCCAATAGGTACCTATAGAAATAGAATATACGTGAAATGTCCGTGTTTTACAAATTATTGTTACTTGTATAAAATTGAAGAGCAATTTAAAACAGTAAAGAAATTCTAATAAAAATATGAAAAGTACTTCCCGCAAGACTATATTTCCACATAATAAAGTTTAAACAAAGCCTTTTTAAATGAAACACACATGCTGAACCCACCACAGCAAAAGTTGCGTCGAAGTTAAAATTAAAATCAACAAAGTTGTTGCAGCCGGTAAACAGAATAAATAGTTTCAATGCCCAACCGGTAACTTCATCCTAGGCAATTTCACTTGTTTTGTTCAGTAACGAGAATCTCTGGCTTATGGACCAACCACGGCCATAACACCATTAATGAAAAGAATAACGGCAAGCAGAAACTTAATTTTCATCATAAAGGAATAATTAAGCAAATCAACTTCCCTGCTTTTGACGTAAGATAAATGAGAATGATTCATTTTAACTAATTTTGAATGAAAATTCTTTGTGACTTTTAAGCTGCTTTTATACCATATTCTGAAAACTTTTAAATTGTTTGCTGTGTGGTACCCCCGAGAACTGTACAACCCTTTGTCAAGTGTTACATTCTCTAAAGTTTTATTCTAGGGCTTATAAAGTATTTCTGAGAAACTATTAGGCCCTTGTGGCCGTTTCAGACATAGTCCGTGTCATAACAGGAAGCGATTGTCGCGCGAAAACTCTTCGCGTTCTTATGTAATTTTTGTTCTGAAAACCGGAAGACGCCCTCTGCCGGAGCGAGCGACGGCGCGTCCCGTTTCACTGAACAAAAGTGACATATGAACGGGACGATCGCGCATTTGCGCGTCACACGCTATCTACATAATATTAGGATGCTGGGGTCATACTCCCTTGTGATATGAACTCAAATGGTAGTTTTTCAGTGTACTATTCGGTTAAAGGCATTCTCTAAAAGTCTACCTTTTTTCTAAGGTCTTTCCAAAACGTAAGTGAACGACTATCAAACAAAAGTAAATAACAATAGATGTATGTTTTAATGGGAAATTTATTTCCAGGATCGCTAACGGGTGATGATTGGTCCAACCTAATAGAAAGTCTGCTTCCAAAACATGCGGGAATTTACCAAAAAGTACACGCAAATCTTCAGTTAAAGGTGAGTTTACTTTATTGTTAGAATATTGACGTCATAACATAATATTGGAAATGGAATCACTTTGAAGAAACACATATTAAGGTCGCTTTTCCTGTTATTGCTTAAAAGGGGTTGCCTTTCTTAGTAGTAACGAGAAAATATGACCTTTCAGTTTTGCCTTTAACATTTCACACAAGGAAACAAGGATGAAATATTTATATCGGATAAATCTATTTCACAGAACTTGGGCGGGTTAGAAGCGTTCAAACAAGCAGCGAAACTCATCAAAGAGCTAAACTTAGGAGACGCAGACCCAGATATTTGGACCGAATCGGTGTTTAATAGTACTTGTCCGCCAACCTTAGTCGACTGGTGCAAACCCAATAAAGTTAGAGCAATAACTTGTAAAGATGTCAGCATAGCCAACTTCATTGAAGCTCACGAAGCAGTCATGAAGATAGTCTACAAGCAGACCATTAATCTACACAGCAACAACACTTATATTTTGAGAGAGGCTTCCCGCTACTCTGGTAAGATTCCATTCCAGTGCTGAAGTAATTTCTTTAAGAACTTCGCAACTCATCTCTTTGCTTATTCCAGCTGTGTATGAAGCTATCCCTGGTTTCGTGTCGCTACTTGCCGTGAACCCACATGCGCTGAGCAAAGCTGGGCTTTTCCCGTTCGAAACTTTCAACTACAATGCGAATCATCATCGCCTTGTCTTACAATTGATTATGGCTCTGAGAGATTTACCGAAGTAAGTTTTTATTACCTTAGCATGTAACTTTGTCTGCCACGCACATGCTTTATCAAAGTATTTTTCTTTCAGACTAAACTTTTATTTGGCAGCCGACGAATGGAGAATAAAAGTTTTAATGGGAGCTATACCGTACGCGAAAATACCAAGTAGTTGGAGCGACTTTCGTAAGAATTTCTCCAACATTGAAACCGGTGACAGTGATTTCCTCGGAGACCCCTATATGATGTTTAACAAACCTTATATTGGGTGAGTAACTAATTAAAGCAAAAAATATAATTAAGATAGAACATAAACTGTTTAATGAGTTACTTGAACGTAATAAATGTTTTTGTTACAGAAAATTCATGGGTTTAATACTAAAGTACCAAATCTATCAGTCTTTTGCTGAAGAACTGGTGTCGGATGAATCGGATTTAATACAACATGTAGCTGAAAATAACGATCGATTGGTGTAAGTATTGGTTGTTTTTTTTTTATAGGATCCTAGAACATAAGCCTTGAGATATCTAAATATTTTTTGTAATAAAAAATGTATTTACAGAGATGCAATGATACAAGGATACGGTGCTGTATGGCCTGAGATGGTCAGCGATCTACTAGCGAAGCGAGAATACGGCCTAGAATACACGGGACTAACAGACTATTACAAGTTTTTAGATGAATACCTAGACAATCAGTTAGAACCGTCAACCGACAGCGGTAGCTCCGACGATTATATTGACACTGTAGAACCGGTACCCGAAGAAAATGAAATCCCATCTTCAGCAGAGAACCAAGAAACCAAACAAGATACAGAAACACACGAAGATATTGTAAATAACGTAATCGATACAGGTGAAGAATCAAATTCTAAGTTTAGCGTCGAAACGTCTACTGTAGGAGTGTTGGAGATAAAGAATCCTGTGGCATCTGGGGACCAAAAAGAAAATACGAAAGAGGCGTCGTATAATACTTACTGGTGGATAGGCATAGCAGTGGCTCTGGCGGTAGTCGTGATACTAATAGCAATAATAGCCAGAAAACGTCACAGCCATAGAAAACAGCTGGAGAGGCAGCGAAGAGAGAACACGCATGCCTGATTCGAGGAATATCGGTTCTAGAAGTGGAACCGATACTTATTGACACTGAGACTAAATGTTAGTGAAATTGTGCCAATAATTGAGTGGAGTTCAAAAGACGTATTTCTGTTCAGTGTATCGTTTTGTGTAATCTGCTTTTTGTTTGGGAAGTTTAGTTGTGTTTAGCTGTGGTTATTTATAATTTCTCTATTATTTATTAGTTTCATCACACGCATTTAAGTAATTATGTATACAGTGTATACTCAGAACGTTTTAATTCCAATTTTATAATAATAATAATAATGCTAGATTATAAAGATGGAAATATTTTTGTACATATCACAATTTGCGAAATAGAATAAAGTTTGTTACCAAGAGTGTCTATAATAGTTGTATATTCTAGTTAGTTGTAATTTTGCTGTGCCTTAAGCGTCTCAATTTCTAATAAGTAAGATGCATAAAATATGTTAGGAATTATCAAATTTGTAAAAAAAATACTGTAATTTTATAAAATTCTTCTATTTACCTATTGTCACCTGCGAAATATTTCCGACCAAAACTTGATGAATTTCTTTCTTGTTCAGTGTTATAAATTCTATATTTTAGTTAGAACTATATTTGAATATTTTATCTTTATACCTGTCATAACCAAATTTATATTTTAATTTGATGTTGCCTTTAAATTATATGTTACTAAAGCTTTACCGAGGGTAAAGTGGGGATTAGTAAACTTATGTCAACATTAAAAGCAGAAAATAATAAATGTTTTGAACATAACATGTGTATTTTTATTCATCTACTTGAATATTAGTTGACGTCTAGAGACGCCCTAGGAGGACACATGGGGACTTATTTGGTGATGTTCTTCTGAGTGATCTGGGGTATAGTACTCACAACAGGCGTGCATACAACGTGGCGCTACAATGGGGACATCAATTTGACACACATACGTTTTCACATTCTCGTTTCATGAAAACATTATATTTCCATTAAACGTTATTATTTACGGATTTATTTAAAATGTTAGAAAATAACATCTTAGAACAACCTATACTTAAAGAATGGTCGCACAGCGGACATTTGCCGTGGTCACGGATCATAATATTCACATCAATGAAATTCAAACGAATAATAAACGGATGAAACAACTGCAAAAAGTAGGTGAATTGGTTTTATTATTTAGTTTGATTGAAAACATTTTTTTTTTCAATTTGCTGGTTTATTTTAATCTATCAACATTTATATGATTAATGGGCACTAGTCCTACCCGTGTGTTAAATTAATGTCACCATTGTAGCGCCACGTTGTATACGTATGAAAGTAAATTAAGCAAAAAGAAGAGTATGTAAGAAACGTGGCAGGTGACGTTCTATATCTTCTGACTACCCCCATGGGAAGGAGTCAGTTCATGTAAGTAACGACATCGCAACTTTCAAAGAGAACTTGGGTAGTTTCGCTTACTTATGGATAAAAATCAAAATAAAGCTCTGAAAAAGAACGCTTGGCAAGATTTGGGGAGGCCTTTGCTCGACAAGGACAGTGGAGGCTAACAAACCGAAAAAAAAAACATTGCCATGAGTCTAGTTGACAAACAAACAAGACACCAAAAATTTGTTTACCTCAGTTTCGCTAGAACTTCCCAAAGTTTAACCTAAATAACAAAATACAGCTAACACTTCGATCGTACTTTATGAAGCGAAGTCAATATTATCATGTTGGTGGAAGATATTATCCAGTCTTAACGTAATCGTTGACAGACATAACAAAGGGCTAAGCTTGCCCGGTTCGATATGAATCGACGAGTTCGCAGATAGATGAGTACTATCGCGTCCTAACCAAAGGCAATTCTTGCGTTTATGTCACTTTTTGTATCGAAAACGAACGCGTGGTCTCGAAAAACGGCGTCTAAAAGTTTTCCAAACAAAACGTGACATAAGATTTTCACGCGAAAGATAATTTCGTTAGGACACGGGGTAGTAATCGAAGTCACTTTATGGAACTGTCTACTGGAGTTTGGTTATCTCTTTGTGGATTTACTAAGCTTATAAAAATATGATAAGAAATTTTACTGTAGTATCATCGAAAATATTTGTAATGGGAAGGAATATTATTGGATGTCCCGGTTGGTAGTAATAGGCTTCCCTCCTATTACATGGGGCTTTAACATAATTGGCGAAGTGTGGCAGTACTTTAGGTAGGTACACAGAGGTCTAACCCGTCCGGGATAGAAAGCGTGGTGTTTACTATAGCTCTAAACATAATATTTTAATCATAGTTCTGTCTCAGTCATCTTCAAATGAGTGTCGGTAAAATAATGATATTGCTAAAACTATTTATTAGTTATTGGTGCAAGCTGGTCTTACTTAATTCAGTATTATAATCCTAACCTAATCTTGCAACCCTTTCCTCCTACACAAACTCTTTATCTTATCGCTCGAGTAAGTTACCTAACGTAAGAAAAAGCAAGAAAGCAGAAATCGTTGCTGACACAATAACTGGCTGTATCCGCTACCCTTAGCTTGGACGCTTGCCAGGAGTACCCAGATATGAGAAGAAAATGAACACAAAGGATATTCTGTGGTGCACCTCCTCTATTTCAAATGTTTCCAACCAATTTTTATTTTGAAGGTAGTTTACGTTAAAAAGTTTTTTTTAACTACCCTCTTTCAGCCAATTTACATTTTTCAATTTACATGTGCACGGGTAAAAAAGTTCGATTTTGTATTTTCTTTATATTATAATGTTCCATTACTACCTATTAGATTCGAATTTCAAAAAAAATAATTCAAAATATAGTTATAGAATATTGATCAATTGCGTAGGTGGTAACTGACCTTCTTTTTCTTTGATCTTTATCATGAATAAAGATTACCATTCGAAAAATATAACTGCTACGTAGGTGGCATTAAGATACCCACAGGCCCTTTTCTTTATGTTTATTTATTCCTTTGTTTTGATCTAGAATAAACGCTAGCCTAGGAATAAAATGGGAATATCAAGCCACTATTGTAAATATCAGACATACGACGATTAGAAAGGAAAACATAACTTTCTAAAGTGCCCCAAATGAGGTGTGGAAGTTAGTTCTCGAAAACACGCTTTATTCAATTCATATCTATGTATGTGATTTTTCAAGACTGTGGAAGGTCTAAGAAGCTTTATAATATCCACATTTTCACTGCAAAAAACAAATCCTGACTTTATAATTAGAATATATAATTGGCATGAGACAAAAACGTAATAACTAACGGTACAATGATGTCACAGTTCGCATCGTTAAAATTCAGTTCCACGTTCGAACTTCAAATACGTTCGGTACTTCTAAAACAGCCAGTATAAACTGCAACTGTGTCCGACTACAAATCACTACACAGTGTGTTACCATTAGCATAATCTAAAATCAAACAATCCGAACGCAATGTGGTTCCAAAAAGGTTTGGGTTTGTGTCCGAAAACATTTGCCCAGGGTGCTGTATGTTTTCCAAATGAATCCTTTTTAATGATTCCTTTTCTATAAGTCAGTCTCATATTAAAATAATAAAGATAGCAGTTGATATTATATTACCTATAGAAAATAGAGACTAATAAAACTATGAATAAATGTATTATCGTATCCGAGTTGTGGTTATAAGTTCGAACCCGCTTGGGTGCCTGCTTAGGCATTAAAGTTAATTTGTGTATTTAATTTCACCAACACTGCTATCCAAACGGCGAAAAAAACTTCGGCATATCCTAGAATCTAAAATTCGAAGATATGACGAAACATCTACCAACTCTCTCTGGGCTCGCGTAGACTACGGCCCACTCGTTCTCATAGAGAGAAGGCCCGTGCCCCAGCAGAATAAAAAAAAAATTAAATGATTTATGATATAAGATAAAATGATTATTTTTTTATTAATCATCAAGTAGCGGACAACCCTGAAATATTAAATGTTTGTGACTTATATTTGTTACGTCATTTCCGTCAAGATTAAAGCCCACTATTACTTTTAAGAGCAAGACCGATAGCTCTGCTGTAATAGCCCCGCAATAGCTCCGAAGTAATAAAACAATTCCGGTAACCCCGAAAATAGAGCTAAGACTCCACTAATTTATTTCGGTCCTACTAAAAAATCATTGGATGTTGCCATCAAGGGATAATTTAACTGTTTGTTATTCTAGGATGTGTTTGTGTATAGAGATTTATCTCATACCCTTATGGGTGATCGTTAAGGGCGCTCGTTTTTTTCATTTTTATTATGTTTTGTTATGAAAGGCAAGGGTTATAAAGAACTGTCATTTGTGTGACGAGCTAGAGCTGTACGTAAATAAGCCAGAATTAACATAACATAACATCACGCATGTGTCCCTCAAAGGGCTAGGCAGAGGTGCACCTATAGGTACCACTTACTTCTCCATTTCGGCTGATTGCTTGGTTGACGCAGTGTTTGAGCGATTGACTGCTGCGTAGCATGTCGCGGATTCGATTCCCGCACGGAATTGTGCGACCTACAAGTATTTATTCCGGTATTGTGTGTTTGGTGTTTTTCTATCTGTAATAGGTGTGTATTTACAAAAAAAAGTAGTTTATTAGCCATCTCGTTATCATAACACAAGCATTAGGTGGCTTAGCTTGGGACTATATGGCGTTCTATGAAATGTCCAAGGATATTATATTATATTATATGATTATATTATTCCATGTTATAGGTAAAGGGGGCGAGCCTATGGTCATCAAACGGGCACAAATCCAGATCCCGGGATGCAACTGAGAAATTCCAAATGGAAAATACTCAATAACGTTTTTCGCGAGCTGAGAATCGATCTCATGCTCAGCTGAGCTTGCGACCAGTCAGGACCAACGAGTCTCCCTTTTAAAACTCGTTTTTATATGTACAGAGGCCAGCACATCAAGTTACCACAATCTGTCAAATTTCTTTGATAGTATTTCAACTTTATTGCAAATACATAAGGTTCATTTTTAATGGAGAAAATTTGTCAGTTAGGGATAGCTTGATGTGCTGGCGTCTGTACATTCTTTTAAGTTTTGGTGTAATTTTTTATTATGAGATCACATGTCCAGTTTTCATTTGATATCCCAACACTGCAGTAAGGAACACGTTAACATAAATATACAAGCAAATGAAATATTTAGCAAGGCAGATGTAAGTGGAATTAGTCGGGAGTGCACGCCCTAGATTAGAAGGACATAATTATATTGACCTTGTCAGTGATGTTCTTCAGAAAGATTACATGTATAGTACTGGGATCCGGCGTGCGTGTATGACCAGATGTACAGAGGCCAGCACATCAAGCTACCCCAATCTGTCAAATTTCTTTGATAGATTTTCAACTTTATAATAAGAGGATAAGGTTCATGTTCAATTGGGGAAATTTGACAATTTGGGATAGCTTGACGTGCTGGCGGAAGCGAGAGGAGTATGTAATGATCGTAGCAGGTTCAGCGGGATTGTCCGAATGGGTTACCGCTGCCCCGGAACACAAAAGGCTAAGGAAGGAACATGGATGAGTTTCAATCAGTAAGAGTCTGACACTTCCCTCGCAGGAGTCATTAGATTACTTTTAATCCCTAAAAAAAATAGGATCGTAGTAGGTAGCTTTATGTAGTTTCTACCTACCCCCAAGGAGAAAGACGTGAGGTTATGTATGTATGTATGAACAAAAATTTAATATTTGCTCCGAAACTTTAACAATTCTATATCGTGTCGCAATCAACGTTTCTCCTCGTTAGCAAAAAAGGGATGGTGTAACAAGGCATGATAACTTTTCGGCCGTTTATCCCAGATTGGATGTCAGCAAAAACATTTGAGGGCCTTTCAACATGAGTAGGTAAGTACTTGCTAATGATTGTGCTTTATTCCCATATGGTTTTTCATTTGCATTCAGATAATATTTATGCCTGAATTCAGTTTTAAAAATAAAAATTTAGGAAAATCGCCGGCTATTTTAAACCGAAAATCACGGCCAAGTGCGAGCTGGACTTCGAGGATTCCGTACATATCTTTAAAAACGGCAAAAAATCACGTTTGTTGCGCCCCCTTAAATATTTGTTGTTAAAACGGTTAAAACAGAAAGACATCATTTGTGAAAATTTAAACTGTCTAACTATCATGGTTCATGAGATACAGCCTGGTGACAGATGGACAGACGGACAGCGGCATCTTAGTAATAGGGTCCTGTTTTACCTAAAATGCCCTAAAATGTACGTAAAACGTAACTTCACGCCAGTAATTCCCTGAAAGGTTAGGTAGAGGTACCTTAGTATGCACACACACATTTCGCCAGGTATGTTTAAGTCCCATGTCATATGGGGCGAACCCAATACCATCCACAAAAAAAAATCGGTGAAGGAAAACATCGCGAGGAAACCAGCATGTCTGAGAGATATTTCCCAACAGCATGTGAAGCTAAGTCAGAGGCCCATGGGCAGCATAAAAACTCTGACACCAGGTTAGTCATTAACCACACGAAAAGAAGAAGAATGCCATTCACCGGGCATAAATCTCTAGGTACTAGGGGCTGCTGCTGAGATGACCCCTTTATCACTATCAGACTTCAATATCGAACCTAGAACCTCATGCTTAGCACCTTACGACCACTAGACCAACCATGCAGTCAATAAATATCTCTTTAATGTTCAACTAGCTTCCGCCCGCGGCTTCGCCCGCATAATATGTCGACAAATTATACTCATAAACCTTCCTCTTGAATCACTCTATCTATTAAAAAAAACTGAGACAGACATTAGGACAGACGTGGGAAGCGACTTTGCTTTATACTATGTAGTGAAGTTCAGTCCTTCCATTCCGTCTATTTAAGCAAATACTGTTTTCGTAAATAATTTCGCTTTGTACTGATACCTGGACATCTAGTTACATCAATCCGTCAAATTTATTTGATAGTCTTTCATCTTTATTACAAAAGCGTAAGGTTCATTTTCAATTAGGAAAATTTGACAGTTATGTTTATGGTTGTTGTGTATATTGTTCGTTAATAGGAGGAGGAGAATACTTAAAGTAAACAACCCGATAACATTTCAAAGAGGTACAATACCACTCTTATCTCTCGCTCGTACTTTTTAACTAACAACATTACAAAAACACCTATCAGGTGTTATCCGAAAAACTAATTACTTTGAAAATATTTCTTTTAGTAACTAAATCGCTGACTAAAAGACCTTAAAACATGATAATATGCGCCTCTTCAGAAACGGTTTCGTTACAGAAACATAAAAAGGTTTGTTAATAAACGCTGCGAGGAGTTCGTGGCTAAGTAATAACAGTCATATAGGCCGATCCATTTGGTTAAGCTACGCTTGCCGGTTGGCCCGTGGATGGGTGACCATCTTTACATACCGAGACTCCTCCGTGCCTCGGATAGCACATTAAGCCGTTAGTCTCTGCCGGGTAAGCGGGATTGTCCGAAAGGGTTACCGCTACCCCGGAACATAAAGGGCTATGGAAGGAACATGGATGGGTTTTAGTCAGTAAGAGTCTGACACTCCCTTCCGCTCCACCCAGAGCGGGAGCAGTCATTGGATGATTTCCCAGCCTTAAAAAAAAAAAAAAAAAGCCGTTAGTCTCGGCTGTCATTTGTGGATCTTTGACAGTCGTTACGAGTCATCAGAAGGCCGAAAGTCATTCAGTCTTACCAAGAGGTATCGTACTGTCGTGTGTCGGTACTTACTACAGTAAAATTATTCGTCGGCTATAAAAAAAAAATATAGCACTTTTCTATGAAACAGCAGGTTTTTTTTTAAGAAGTATAATAATATGAAATAATACCGCTACAAGAGGTGGCCCTAAGAATCATGCATAAGGGAATGTGTATCTAAACATATTACGTAATTTTTTACATTTTCCTATCTTCGTAAAACCAGCAGGTAAAATAACATAAAGCCGAATCGTTTACCAAGTTAAAACATGGCAATCCTTTGATTAAGGCCAAGTGTTGCCATCATAAAGCCAAATTACCCCACTGAAAATCATAATGTATCCCGAAATGATTACCTAATTTTGTCGTTATTCAAAACAGATCAAGGGCACACCAATTGATCCTATTGGTTAACAAACAAATTGTTTACCGGAAAAATCTGCCCACAACAGTTGTTTACGTAAGTAAACGTTAATGAAAAAGTTTGTATAAAAGAAACTTAAGAAAAGTGTCTGCAACTCGCTACCATCAGTTTTGCGGATAATATGAAAGTTATGTTCATAGATGGATTATTTGCATTACTTGGAGATTCCGCAGAAAATATGTTCTAGATAGAAGATAAGCAACATAGTTATTATTAATTTCTCGCCGATTGGTCGACATTTCACGTGACCAGAAGGGTTTTTTTTTCATGCGGCTTGCGACACCCGGTGCGTCTCCCGCGGCGGCTGGGATAAGAGGCTCTGTTCCTCAACCATCCGTGACCAAAAAGCTATATTGTTCTTTGGCCAAAGAATTAGCATTGCCATTCAACGTGCCAATGCTGCTAGTGTTCTGGGCACGTTTCCAGATGAGTACGTCGACGCCTATGTGTACTTTTTGTTTTTGTATTTAAATGTATATACATAGTTAGTTAAATAGTCATTTAATTTGCGTATGGATAAGTTGTTAATATGTAGAACAATTGGTTAAGTTAAATAGGTATGTAAAACTTACTTATTAGGTAACTTGATAACCCTTGGTAAGACTGGTTGTTAGACTTTCGAGTTTCTGACGCCCCGTAACGACTGTCATTGTATGTAAAATAAAAATCTTCTAAAGTTGTAAATGTCATTTCATTGCCAATGTATTTGGTACTTTTCTGAACTATTATAAACTCCATTAAAAAAAAAATACGCGAGTTAAAATACTCGCTGGCAACCAAGTGCCATAGGAAATATTCCATAGAAAATAATGACACTGACAGCCCTTAAACGGGGTTTATTTACTGAACGCGTTTAGTTTTATTTGTGGAATTCGCCCTAACTAACAGTCAAATTAAAAAGCCATAGGCACTTGTCTTATAAATATTACTACGATGACATGTTACAAAAATAAATAAATGACGTTATTAAGTTAAATAAGCTCCTCACTCAAGATAACTAATTAGCCTGTCATCTTAAATTAAAAAGTAGAGCAAAAATACTTTCAAACAAAATTACAAATAGTGCGGTAGTTATTTCTGAACTCCACCACGCGAGCCACCACCCCTATCATTTGTTTATGATATTAAACTTGAAACATTCGTTAAGGAAACAATTAATCAAGGTACAATAACTATGCAACATCTGGTGGAGTCGGTAACTCCACAGTTTCACTTTATTATTCCATCTTTATGATATCATAGCTTTTAATTGCATAGTTATTTTAATTAAAAACCACAACTTGAGACTTATGCCTTTACAAAATAATTTTATGGTAATCATTTATTTAACAAAGCTAAATAGTCGTAAAATGGGCCACATCATCACTCTCCTGCCCTTATTCCAATTTATTTGGCGTCGGCGTAACATGTCTTTTTCTTCCATACTTCTCTATGCGTCGTCATCTCAGTTGTCACTCCTTTCCTAGCCATAACATCTTTCACTCAATCCATCCATCGTTTCTTTGCTCTTCCTCTACTTGTATAGCCATCTACATTTAAAACTAAAAACTCACAACTCAAAACTAAAACTTTCCTACTCAAAACTTTCCTGACAACATTTTCCTCATTCCTCCATTCGCGTTACACCACACATCCCTCTTAGCATTCTCATCTCAGCCTTTCATTCATTCCTTTTGTGGCCCAACACTCAGATCCAAATAATAGGTAATGATCGTACTGGGTTCGCGGTAGTAGCGCTTGCGACCACGAGATTAATGAGGCAGTCGAAGATGCCAAATGACAGAGAACTAGCCTGGGGGACACGCAATTCTTCGGGATTTGTCGGTTACCCTGATTCTCCTGCGGATGTCTTCATTTCTCATTCGATCACCCAGGGAAACTCGAATTGCCCTCTTCATTGGCCTTTGGATGACTAGTTTTCAAAGGAAGCCCATTGTGACAGACGACATTTCAGTGGCATAGGTCATTTTTGGCAACACGCATTGGATAAAGACTTTTGTCTTGAGATTCGCGGTCTGTGGTCTTTTGTCTCTCCTTGACAATTCAAAAGTGCCTGTAATTGTATTTTTTTTAAAAAATGCGTAGAATTTAGAGTTTTGTAAGACTAGAAGATATTGCATAGCCATATAATAGACCTACTGAAATCACATCTGATTCAAACACGCAAGTTCTTTAGGATGAAGGTCAGTGAGGATTTAAAGATCAATGAGCCCTAAAAAAAACACAATCATAATCGCTTGACGAATGTCGTAAGAGCGTTTTCGCCTCAAACCAGACGAGGTTTTCTCTGCATGTAAATTGGCTTCAGCACTGCTGTGTTCCGGTTAGCGGGACTGTCCGAAAGGATTATTGTTGCCCCAGAACACCAAAGGCTAAGGAAGGAATCCACCCAGAGCGGGAGGGGTCATATTTTGATTTCCCATCCACAAAAATAAAAAAAGGGTGGTCTCGCCACAAAGCAGACTAGGACCTCTCTACGTGTAAATAGCTCTTAGCACTGCTGTTCCGTGTGTTTGTACTTCATTAGGTAGATAACCTTATTTGCAGGTGTCATTTTATTTGCCTAAAATTTAATGAAGGTATGCTTAATTAGGATAAAGGTTATTTTGGGTTTCAATTTTATGCTCGTATTAAAACCATAAAGTCTGTAATTAATTTAAGCAAAAATATAAAGGTTGTCATGGATTATTTTAATAAAAAAGAGTTTTTACGCGCTCTGGAATTTTAAAGTGGGTAGGTAATACAGAAAAGGTTGTCTGTAAAAATACAGGTAAATTTTATGTTAATAATATAATAGGGCTTATGATAATATATTTCCAAATATTTATTCAGGTTTTTATTTAGCATTTAACCTCGATTCTCGACTGAAAGGCAATCAATATTGAAATGTAAAAAGCTAGGCTACCAATTCTAGAAAATAAGCCTTCCAATTGATATTAGCTAGTAACTGAGTAAGGGTAAGGTAGTCTTTACCCTTACTCAGATAGTTCTTAGGAGGAGTTCTAGCCGCATTTCAAGGCCTGAATAGGTTACTCGTACATCAGCAAGCGTCCACTATTCTCGAACTAGTGATCGTTTAAAAGGTGACCACATAGTAGTCAAAGGTGAGCATATACAGTTTACTTGACGGCGTTTACGTCAAACGTCAGGTTGACAGGACTGTCAATGTCAACCTAGCGAAGCGTCATTGTCGATAGTAGTGCGGGCGGTCATCTTTAAAACAGGCTTTTGAACGGCGCCGCGCACCACGCTTATGACGAATCGCTCAGAATCTTCATCATCACACGATTAAAACACGTCGATTGCGATCTGAAGCCTTTTATTCCTATCTCTGCGCCAACCTACCTACATAATTAGAAGAAGATGAGTTCTCGTGAAGGGATAAATGATTAAGTTAACAATAGTAATTCAGGACACTGAGCCTTAACTCAAACTTAAA
The DNA here is from genome assembly GCA_951799385.1 of Hyppa rectilinea. Taxonomy (NCBI): domain Eukaryota; kingdom Metazoa; phylum Arthropoda; class Insecta; order Lepidoptera; family Noctuidae; genus Hyppa; species Hyppa rectilinea. Next base: position 13,539,808 of record OX637312.1, on the reverse strand, counting down.
GCATTTATTTCAAATAAACCAATGGGGTATTTGAAAGGGTAGTCAATAACGTTACTTTTTATGAACTGTCAAAACGGGGCATTTGTACATAATTTGTATGAAATATAACATTTTGACGTCACAGATTTTTAGACTCAAATGGAATACTTATTAGCATTAAATGCAATTTAACAATTATATCGTCGCATTATATTTAATTTCTGCACGGTGATGGAAGTTTTTATGACGAGCGGGCTTTTTTCCATGTGATTTCATATTTTATTTTTGACCGATTCAAATACTCAATTACAGGCACTTTTAAATTGTCATAGGGACGGTCAGTCAGAAAAATGAAGCTAGATGCCTATTCCAAATCAGTAGAGAGTAGCCCTGGATTAGGGGTAAGCTCAGACAGCAAGCTCTGGTCTGCAAAGAAGTAGAAGGGAGAGCGGTCAGGTAACGCAGGCCACTGACAGAAGTACCCCAAGTAAGTAAGCTTACTTACCAAGAAGGTAAGTTCTACACTTATGAATACCGAGTAGAATCTAGTTAGATTGCCACCCCTTTTCTGAAAGGATGGTGGTGATATACAGAGTTGATACGACAGAGGGGCTTTCCTTTAAACTGCCTATACTAGGGACCATTTTCAAGCTATGTACTAAAAATCAATTAAAAAGGAGCTGTGGTTTAGTCGCAAATGATTTTTAAGTTTTTGCCCCGTTTGATCACTATGTATCTTTCTTAACAGCCGCGCGCGCGTCATTGCCGCTTTGTTACAAGGTGAGTTTTTATTTTCAAAGGGTGGTTGCGTTTTACTCTGATTTGTAAGCTATTTAGTTTGTTTGAAAAAAAACTTTCTGGTGCTTTTTATACCATATAGTATACGTAGTGTAATTTAATGCCTCTCTGTCATTATATATAAACTCTGTATTTGACGGTAACTGCTATAATTAGTTGACTGAAAAAGAACAACCAATGAATTCACTTGACTTAAGATTAAAACAAATCATACTAAAATAAACGCTGATAAAAAATTTCTATTTGTTAGACAACACCCACCCACGGGCATTCTATAATAGGAAAGAACCAGACATAGCATAAAAAACAATAATACCTGTCCCCAAAATATTCTTTCAAGGAGAATAAAATAAGGTACCTAGATTACTGTAGGGATACAAATTAACTCGCAGTGCTATAAAATACTATTGTGTTTATATTTTTAGATCGTGTTTTGTTATTCGTGTAGATAAAATGCTCACATTTATTTTTCTTTGAAAGATATGTAGGATGTTATGTTTGCATATCACTACATAGTATAAAACAAAGTCGCTTTCTCTGTCCCTATATCCCTATGTATGCTTATATCTTTAAACCTACGCAACGGATTTTGATGCGATTTTTTTAATTTTTTAATAGATAGAGTGATTCAAGGGGAAGGTTTATGTGTATAATTTGTCTACATATTATGCGGGCGAAGCCGCGGGCGGAAGCTAGTTTAAGATAAATTAAAATCTCTTAAAGAGACTTATACATAATATATTAAAAGTCAAAGATATAGATGTCGTCATTACCTTCCAAGCTATTTATATAGCTTGGAAGGTAATGACGACATCTAAAAATATTATAGGTCTGGGTTATCCCAGACCTATAATATTTTTGTTACGACACAGGTATTCAAGCGATTATTAAACGAAAATTGTGTCAAAATCTGCCTAGCCTTTTCCCAACTTAGTTGATGTTGGCTTCCAGTCTAACTGGATGCAGCTAAATACCAGTATTTTACATAGAGCGACTGCCTATCTGACCTCCACATCCCAGTAACTGGGTAATACGATACCCCTTGGTAAGACTGAATGTCAGACTTTCGGGCTTCTGACGACCCGTAACTACTGTCAAAGATCCACGAATGACAGCTGGGACTAAGGGCTTAACGTGCTTCCCGAGTAAAAATTGCTTTGAAAAACGAAAATCGTGTAGTTTATACAAAATTATATGACGTTTATCTATACTAATATTATAAAGAGGAACGATTTGATTGTTTGTTTGCGTTAAATAGGCTCCGAAATTACTGAACCGATTTGAAAAATTATTTCACTGTTGGGAAGCTATACTATCCCTGGATAGCATAGGCTATACTATATTTAAAAAACAAATAGGGATCCTTACTAAAACTCCAATAATCTAACAATTTCCGACATCCGCGCGGGCGTAACTGCGGGCAGGAGCTAGTGAAGAATATTCTAAGAATGATTTAGTGTATATGATTTCCCAGCCTTAAAAAAAAAAAAAAAGGGTGCCAAGGCAAATGTGGTGCCCCTGAGAAAAGCATGTCCCATAGTGTCTCAAGTGTCCATACACCTTCACTCCTGAGGACCTTAAAACAGAGCTGATGTCGCGAATTCCCATCTACATGGCCTTACTCATGTAATAAATCATCTTGCAATTATCTAAGTACAATATTTTAATCTTTGCCATCGACTCAAAGTTTAAACAAGATTTAAACATGAATGCACTAAATCTCGAGTAACGATCTACAACTCTCTAAAGTCCACCAGAACTGATATCAATTTTGCATAAGCAAACCTAATGCTTCAAGACATATTTATTGCCCTTTACCATTCCATACGACCTCTCCTTCTAACTAATCACGGCTTTACAAGTGTGAGAGAGAAGACGAAGCTGACCTTTAATAACAGTAGTGAAAGTGAGAGCACATTAATTAAAGTTTATCAGAGTGTTAGAACTTTTAATTGGTACTGTCAGTTACTCTGATTATTCTATAGCCTAGTTAGATTGTAAATTGATGGAGTTAATGGTTAAGAAATAATTTGATACAAGACGGTTTTCATTACTAAAAGGCGCTACGGCAACCACTTCTTCATATACTAACATACACACACACACACAATATCATCAACACGTATATTTACACAACGAATATTGCTCTTCAACGGAACAGTTTTCAGTGACAGTGCCTTAACAGTTATACTCGAATGTTAAAATACAGGTATACGAACTTAAGTACCACGGATTAATATGGATCTCCAATTATAAAAGAAAAGGTTACGATCACAATTCTTTAAGTTAAGTACTACTACCAAGTTTCAACACCAATAAAGTTTCCATAATGACAATACAATAAAGGTCGTCACTAATTCATCGACGAGATACTAAAATTGTCGGGATGACACTTTAAAATGAAATATGGAAGACGGTAACTAGACTCTGAAGTAGTTTTGAAGACAAAAGTATTAAGTTGATTATAAGTGTAACAGTGTGAAACGAAGTTATTTTACTAAAACTTTTGATGAGTTTCTACTGCGGAAATCCTTGATAGCGCTTGTAGTAAATTGCTCAAAACATAAATGGTTAAAAGAGTAAAGCACTTGTTCCTTTTAAAATTCTCTGAAGAAAACAATGAAACAAATTATTGTACTTCAAACAATTCTGTGTGCGCTTCCGAAAGGGTCGCACACACCTTGGCTGTTTTCTTAAATGATAAGTCATGGATAGCCAAAGATGATTGTTTATTGAATATATTCAACTACCATGTAACTAATGATTGCTAATGTTGAATGAATGAGTACCTACAGCTGACTATGAATGCTGAATGTGTACTGTCGCGTTACAATATGTTTTGTGTAAGGCGACGGATAAGTGCTGATCTATGCAGCCCGCCCGTGCCATGTACGAAAAATGACTCGTACAAATTCAATAGTGCATAAAAGCATTTATTAAGCCCTATAATGTTCCCAATGCTGGAACACTGGCCTCATCTTTCCGTGAGAAGGAATGGGCCACGGACTCTATGTGGGTTGGTAGATGTCACATGTCTTAGAAATTTAGTTTTAGGACATGCTGGTTTTCTCACTATGTTTTCCTTAAAAATTTTGAGAGCAGTTGTGATAAAGTATTTTACTGAAAGTAAAGTGCTTGCTTAGGTTCGAACCCACGACCTACCCGAAAGTCGCGGTTGTTGTCACAGGGCCACCATTAAATGGTTTCTTTTTCATTTTCCGTTTCTAGTTGTTCTGCTGTCTTTACCGTTGCTTTTTAACAATAGAATGGTGTCTTATCCCACTTTCCCTATGCGAATTATCTTAGGGTTTAGTTTTTAATTTTTTGAGAGTGGTAACCCAACCCTAACTAATAATGCCTCTCGCTCTGGTTGGAGTGGAAGGGAATGGCAGACTCTTACTGACTAAAACCCATCCATGTTCCTTCCTTAGCCCTTTATGTTCCATAAGTGAAAACCCTTTCATACAATCCCGCTGACCCGGCAGGCTTCGGCCCTAACGGACCCCTGCATTGATGCTGACATCTCTGAGGCGCGCGTGGAGCACGAAGGAGTCGATTATCTAAGTATGAAGTAATTATTATGTTCAGTAGAACAACCTCGGGCACTTCCCGAAAGTAGGTACTTATGTTATCTTTAATGTGACCTCCAAGGAACAAACTTTGGGAACGTTTTATTACACCCTGTACAAGTTTAATTTACTTTCTGGTCACGTAACATCCTGTTAGCTAGACTGTTTAAGTTTTTCTTTTTAAGAAATCGTGTTTTTGTTAAATTTAAGCAAAGAAATCGTTATTAAAGGTGTCTCTCGAAAGTGTGAGGCGTGCTTTGAACTGCTTCGAATGGTTAGATACGCAAGCGACTCTTGTCTCATGAGGCGTTTTGATGCCAAACGCCTCGGTATATAAATATAAAATAAATGCATCTGCACGCATGCTCACACTGCCTGTACGCACCTTTACATAGCGAATAAAAATATTCTGTTGTCATTATCAGATAAGAATTATTCGTTTCTGGTCAACAGTGATTTTCACAGCATTCATTGTTAAATAATATCTTAAGGCAAAGTACCGAAAAATAATTTCCATCATTGCATTGTGCAAAAACTTTTTTCTTTGTCGGCTTCGTATTTTTTTAAAAAGAGAATAATGAGGGATTTTAAAAAACAAGAGTTTGGAAGGTATCGAGTTCATTCAAGTGTGGTGTTATTAATCAAACTGTTTGTCGTATTATTTACGCATTTTCAATAAATAAATAAGTAAATTTTCGTGAGCTATACAAACAACAGAAGGGGAGCAAGTAAAAAGGGGGAATTATGAAAACATAGCGTTACACCACATTCCTTAAAGGGATAAGCAAAGAGGTCAAAGATATATTAAAAAAATAAAATAATATAATACTTTGCACTTGTACACTTAATTAAAAATACAACCTAAGTTCCCCAATGAGACTAATATGCGTCTTGACCCGTATAATATTAAACATAATCAATTTAAGTCAAAATAAAATAAAATTCTTATCGAGACACACTATCTAACAAAAATACACTCAACCAAAACTAAATCGCTATAGTAATTCCGCCCAAAAAAGAAAAGTCACAAAAGTACGAGAGTGGTCTGATATGGAATCGAAAGTGATACCGAACTCGCATAATGGCGCGTTATTAAAAAAGTTGGTGTTGCCAGTGCGAAAACATGGTAGTAACTCTTGTTCCAATTTTCCTACCCTCGTTTGAATCCTTTTTTTTCGCGTTTTTATCGAAATAAGAAAACATTGGGTAAGTGTAGCAGCACATTTGGGTTAATGAGAAAGCTGATTGGAAAGTGCGGGTATTTTTTTAGTGTTGCAAGTTAATGAAATAGCTTATACAGTGTGTTAGATTATAAGAGGGACATACTTTCAGGTTGTATAGTACTCATGAAAATCAACAACTTTGTCCATGGGACCAACTCTGAAATATGAAAAAAAAATCAGCTGTTCCAAACATTTTCACGAATTATGCGAACATAAATATACTGAACAGCTGATTTTTTTTCGTGATTTGAGGTATAGTGTTAGAGTCAATGTTGTTCATTTTTATGAGTAAGCAGTGATAGCCTAGTGGTGTGACCGCCGGACTGTCAAGTCATAGGTCTAGAGTTCGAACCCAAGGCACGCACCTCTGATTTTTCGGATTCATGTGCGTATTGTATAATTATCACTTGCTTAAAATCGGTGAAGGATAACATCGTGAGGAAACCGGCATGCCCGAGAGATATTTCTCAACAGCATGTGATGCTAAGTCATAGGCCCATGGGCAGCATTAAAACTCTGACCCCAGGTTAGTTACTAACCACACGAAAAGAAGAAGATGAGTATAGTAAACCCTGAAAGTATGTCCCTCGTCTAACTTAGCACATATGTATATTTAGGATATAGACTGCTAACAGTGATAATAATACCTACGTAAATGTTAGTATGTTAATAAAAAACACGATCGAACTTTTCTTTTTTAAACAGACTTCGCACCTAAGTAGGTCGTAGAAAGGACAACCTCCACAAGTGGGGGTTTATAGACGGTTCAGATCTCCGATGTGTATGCGGCGTCTCCCCACAGACAATGGCTCACCTCCCATCTTGCACCGCATTCCCCGTGAGATGCACACGTGTGGACATTATGGCTGCGTCAGCGAACGGAATTCGCGTTGCTGAATTTTGGACCAAACAAATTTATATGTAGGTATTACTTTTGCTATCGACACGCTAAGAAGAAGATTTTAATACCATAACTACTAAGAACAATGAACATGCTAGGTCTACATAAAATACCATAGAAAATATACTTCTAATTCAAACTTTGATAAAAAATCTCAAATGTCTAATAGCAAGAGACAGCATTTTTTCGTTCCGTACATAGATTCATGTATGGACCGTTTAATTCTCATTGCTCAGCTAGTTCGGCTGCGTTTAAAGCGAGTTTTTAACTGAAAAGCAAATCGAACTGTCGGGATTTAGGAAGCGTCCGAGCGTGTATCGCACCACATAGTGATTACTGGCGCTAGAATATGATGGATTAAAATGCTTTAACACTATTATTCTTAGAGCGAAAAAAAATTAAACAATTTATGGAATTATTTGCCAAATAGTTTAACCGAAGATAGAAGTTTAACCGAGACGAGAACTTTAGACTGATTTAGTAGCTTTTTTTATTTTTCGTGTTCAATTACCGTCGTCTTTGTAAATTAAGCTGAGGGAGGGAGTTAAGGGAGGTTTTGTGATTAAACAAAGAAGGAAAGTAAAACACCTCATCACTCCTCTCATCCATTATCTCTCATCTGCTGGCTCATATTAAGCACAATTTTTTTTTGAGTGAAAATCATCAACTTGTACCCACTCTAGGTGAGGCGGTAGTGAGTGTCAGGCCCTTAGTGACTAAAATCCCTCCATGTTCCCTTCCTTAGCACTTTGTGTTCCGGGGCAACGGTAACCCTTTCGGGCAATTCGACTAACCCAAAGCACACAGAATAAATTCTCGGAAAAAAACATCTTTACCAGAATTTAGTCCTCACAACGACATTGAATGCGTCCTCAGGCAATTTTTATTTAAAACTAAGTTCAGGGCGATTTTAACTTAATTTTTTTATTAATTTTTCCTGGAAACCTGAAAGTTGCTGCACCAGTCCTCGTCTTGAATAAATCTTTTAAAGCTTCTAAGTGAATTAAGGTCGCGATAGTTTTATCGTCGCTCGAGATATGAATCTAGTCCCATTAACGATAGCGAAATACGGTTCTTTCAGTACTGTAGAGGATGGAAGATCCTCTACTGAGGGGGCTCAGTGGTAGAGCGTGTAATGTGTGTATACGACTTCTATACTATGCAGAGAAACACGGATGGACACACATGTATTATATTTTCACTTTGTTATAACGAATACATCTTTTAAGCTTTGCTGCGGGACGTCAAGTCTAGAATATAATAAAAACCTAACTATCTTATAAAACTATTTGATAGGTTCGAATGCCGTCAGATAATTTCCAGCCTTGTACAACATAAGGTTTTACTCTAAGGCTCTACATCAGCTACGCCCCCCTTGAGTAAAAGGGAACACTTAGTTTTAAAATAACTAAGCCCTTTTACTCTTGGCATCCGAATCTATCTAATCCTACCCCTACCTAGCCTAATATAAAAATTACCTAGCCCCAGGAGAATCTACATGTGAGGTCTGGCCTTTGCAAAGGCAGGCTCAACTCTGGCAAAGCGAATCTTATGACATCACAAGAGTCCATGAATGCATTAATGTGTGCCAATGTGCACACAATCTAACGCTAGGCCAGTTTGAACCCCACTGCACCAAAACCTAGGGTAAAGGGTGCAGCCAGCCTCCGAAAACAAACAATGATATGAAAGTTCATATCGACCCTGATGGGGTTGACTGCAAAGAAGGCTGAACATCAGTATCCTATACCCCGTCGTACGCTATTGAGTCAGAGGGAGAGTACGATCCAGACGTAAAGGCTTGCGAAAAAACGTTTCATGCCCATACTCCAGATATGAAACCACAATATGGGTACCAAGATATGGGTACCCCATCCTCAGTTAGACCAATTGTGTCAACCTGACACACTTTGCAAGGCTACGCCCCGTTAGCAAAGTAGGCCTCAACTCAGGACGAGTGTCACCCCTTCTCTCAAGATGAACACGATAAAATGCTCTGGAGCACGATCATGCTAAACCCTAGCACTAGAGAAATATGAAGACGAAGTGTCGCTCCCTCTGACGCTTTGACGCGGCGAGGTGTGTCTCCCACACGCTCATCCGGCAGCGTCTCATTCATTTTTGATCACCATATTATGCAATAAACACAAAGAGAAATGCATCAATAAACTATATCTTAAAACCAAGCTAAAATAATGAGAAAATATTGTTTACATCTGTTTGACATGACAGACATGTCAACAAGTGGCAAATATGTCTAAAACTGACAATTAATTATCAACATAAAAAAGAAAAGTCTATAATCTATTTAGCTGTAAAAAGTTTTTGTTCGCTACTACTTATCTCAAAAATTATGCAGCGACATGATATGAAAACTATTTGGAGTCGTAATTATATAATTCTAAAAAGTGAAAACTTCCATCTATTAAAAATGTTTCGAAACCTCTTTTTATTTGATTTTGTAAACCCATACTGTAAAAAAGCAAATTTATTTTCAAAAAGTTTACGAGTTTTCCTATGACCTCTTTTGGTCATAATTTTGGAAACAAACTTTTTCCTTTTAATTTTTCTGACATACAAAGTCATATTTTGAAGACGTCTAAATCTGAAATTGTCATTATTTTTATATGTCACAGAGCCGTTCAAGAAAATTTTATTTGTTTGTTGGTTTTTCTTTTTAATATTACAAACATGTTTAACTCTAGCTTTAACTATGCGCCGATGCATGAACAAGTTACGATAAGTGTTTGTAACCACCATCGCTGAAGAACCAACAAAATGCTCACTCTCCTTCACCTCTATCTTCGAAAACTCTAACGTTGAAGATTCAATAAATGGTTCATTTTCCTTCATCTGCACCATTTCGCTTCTCAATGTATGTGACTCCGCGTCAACCACAACCAACTCTTGGACACTTACATCCAATGAAATGGATACGAGACCATCTTCATCAACACGATCAACAGCGATGTTATTTTTATTTAGTTTTACATCGTGATCATGGTAATATTCATCATTATATTCTGAAACAGAATCATCATTAATAACAGGACTGGACCGACCCAATTCGTCCAGTTTTTCCTCATGTTCAGACTCGAACACTTCCGTCTCCTCATCAACATCACAGCTGTCTAAGCAGCTTTGCGCGTCAGCGCCAACAACATCATCAACGTCGTCATCAACGCCGTCATCAACGCTGCTAACAACATCATCATCATCACTGCTCACAAGGCAGCTTGGCTCCATATCTAGCACCTTCTCTTCTGTTGCGCTAGAAATTACAACAGCATCAACACAAACATTTACAGAACTCTCCTGTCTGTCAACCTCAGACAGTTCTTGTGCTGCGCCAGGTGAGGAAACATCCTCCACAGCAACATTTACTACATTTTCCAACACAAATGGAGCACACATTCTTTTGTGAACTCTGCACGGGAACTCTTTCCTCAGTGCGTCACACATCGCTTCAAAACTGATCTCTTGATCATTATACATTATTGTCGAATGATAAATACGGGCTGGACCTTGCATAAATGCGCCCATAACCAGAGCCCAATTGCTCTTAATCCACTTCTTATCACTGGCTAACACATGAAATTTGGCTAAAAAATCCTCAAAGCATACGCCGTTGTAGGCGGAATAAACAATCAGGCTCTCCATGGTAACCATAATAACAAAACTATAAAAACCACTTAGCTTTAAATATCCAGGCGTTGTTTCATTCGCCTGCTTTAATCGCTTTGCTTCATATGTACGACTAGGGCGTCGTTTTTATAATATTGCGCACGACCAACAGATGCGTAAACATATACTCGTAGAAACAGTTTTCCTTTATATCTTTCGTATTTTATATTATTATGTTCGTGCAGATATTATTAGGTTTGCACACACCAAAAACAAACGAGCGGGATCGTACCGCGTCTTCTAGTGGAGACCCTGGCGTACTCCACCAAAATGTAGAGGATGGAAGATCCTCTACTGAGGGGGCTCAGTGGTAGAGCGTGTAATGTGTGTATAGGACTTCTATACTATGAAGAGAAACACGGATGGACACACATGTATTATATTTTCACTTTGTTATAACGAATACATCTGTTAAGCTTTGCTGCGGGACGTCAAGTCTAGAATATGTAAAAACCTAACTATCTTATAAAACTATTTGATAGGTTCGAATGCCGTCAGATAATTTCCAGCCTTGTACAACATTGTATAATACAAAATAACATAACATAACATGTTTTACTCTAAGGCTCTACAGTACTGCCGTGAATTTTTCTTTTCTAGACAAATAACATTTATAAGACATTTTATAGAGTGCGATTATACTTAAGAGCTCTTCCAATTCTATACTTTCTTTACCATAATAATCTTAGTTAGGTTAGTGACTAATCTGGTGTCACAGTATCTATGCTACCCATGTGAAAATACCTGTCAGGCACGTTGATTTCCTCGCGATGTTCTCCTTCACCATTCTTTTATCAATAATATACTGATATCTGATAAGTCAGAGGATCGAGGCCTTGGTTTCCGGTGGGACCGTCTGACGGTCACACCACTAGGCTATCGCTGTTGTTGTACTACTAATGAGTAATTATAGGAATATAATAGCAAAGAAAAGTTTCGGTGTAACGAGTGTCATTTAGAGGCGAACGATGTTCATTTTCTCTAGCCAGATGAAGAGTGCAGTGAAATGGCACGGCATGCCACAGGTGGATGGGACCTAAGGGATGTAGTAGTTTTAACAGACAAAGGCTGAACTTTAGGTGGGCTTACACAAGCTCAGTTATTTACGTAGAATGAACGAATAAACCAAGAGTTTTGACGACACGGTTGGCGCAGTGGTTGAGCGATTGACTGCTGCGCAGTATGTCGCGGGTTCGATTCCCGCACGGAACAAATATTTGTACGACCTGCAAGTATTTGTTACGGGTCTGGGTGTTTTTCTATATATAATATGCATGTATTTACAAAAAAAAATGTATATAAGTAGTTTATCAGCCATTTCGTTACCATAACACAAGCATTAGGTTGCTTAGCTTGGGACTATATGGCGTTGTGTGAAATGTCCAAGGATATTATTTATTAGTTTTTAAGGATTTTGATAAACAAGTAGATTTTCCTTTTAAGAACCATGTATACTATAGCCATGTATACAGCACTAGTGCTATTCTATAAAAATCTCACCGTGTAAGCGGAGGTGAAGTCAATTTAAAGTGAGCTCTGAATAGTGTCAGTCATTAGGTGGTACGACAGCTCACTTCACGGTCACTCCTGTCCACCAACTTTTTAATTTACAAGTAGTATTAAAGCAACATACTATGCTCTCATACAATGCTGTCAATACTAATAAGAGACGGAATGATATAGTGTGCAGTTCTAACGCGCCCACCAGAAATGTATTTGCGGAAAGATTCTTTTTATTTTTAGGTCCATTTTTGTACAGTACGTTAAATAGAAATATAAGTATCTATAAGTTGAATTATTTTATTTGTAAAAAATCTGTTACGCGTTCTTGCGTAACATTGCATATGCACAGACTGAGGATTTACTGTTGGTCGGCAAATAATCCGCTAACACGCTGTTTGTACTTTTATGTTATGTAAGTTTTAATTTTAGTACTTTACAATGTTAATTTATTTATTACTAGAAAAAAATATATATTGAACTGTTTAGTCTGAAACACAGGTTCAACCTAGTTCAGGCAAATAAGCAAGTGTGCTCTACTCTAATTATTAAGATAATATTATTGTAAATATGTCCCTTTTTATAAAATAAACGATTGTTATTATTATTATTACTCCACTTAAGTTTTCAAGGTGAGAATTTCACAGGATACACCGGCACTCGGTAGTAAGGTTTTTTGAACGATTTTATGAACAGTCAAGTGAAAATCAAGTTACGTGCTTCAATTAAACACGTGAAAGCCACTTTAGGACATCAAAATTAACAAAGTAATAGAATTGATCCCGATTGCCCCCTTTTTGTTTTACGGGTGGCCCATATCATCAAATGAACCCTCTCTCAGTGGAGCGGAAAGGAGTGTCAGACTCTTACTGACTAAAACCCATCGATGTTCCTTCCTTAGCCCTTTATGTGCCGGGGTAGCGGTAACCCTTTCGGACAATCCCGTTAAATCCCGGTTGCCCCTAAAAGTTAGTTTCGTATGGAAAAGAATTGGCGAGGAACTTCACCGTTACTCTTTTAAAAATGTTTTGCAATATGCGCAATATGTTTTGCGCAAGCTCGTACCGACGGGTTTCACACGATTATAGGCAAACAAACTGCGTCGCTACTGAGGAGATTGAGAGACAGTCGCAACAGCATCCTGAGGACTGTAGCGGAGAGCTTCAGCTCTCTAATTGTTAAGCAGTTTGTGCAGAGGGTGATTGGTACTAACACTAGATAAGAAGTTGTTTTTATATCATGTTACTAACTCTCTATGGATTTTTTGTGTCCGAAATAAAAATTATATTATTATTATTAATATTTTGTTGTAAATTATATTACGTGAAGACGATGCACCTAGAATAAATTACCTTACCACAATGTGTTAATGTTGTTACGTTGTGTATGGGTATGTGCATATAGTTATGTTTTTTTACCACAATAGGTAAAAGGCCTAAAAGGACTCTTGAATTAGTATTAACTGCCGCACGGGTCGGTCAGTTCATGGATGGGTGACCTGAGGTAAAAGAGATTTGTTAACCACTTTGTAAGTCTTATAATTTTACCTTATTATATAAAGAGAAAAAAGTAGCTGAACACAGAATTCGATTACATACCTTAACAAAAAAAAAAATACGCGGTCTTTACCAAATTTATTGACATACCTGTCTCCCAACAATATGCGGGATATATATAACGCTTTACTCACGGGAAAAAATAAACATAGCGGTATTTTAACTGAAGGAATTTGGGGTTAGATACCTTGTTTTGTTACGAGCAATGTTTTCAGAATGTTACGTTTTATTCTTTGTGATGTGGTGATATTTTTATGTTACGTTATGAGCATTAGGAATTATATTATACTAGCTTCCGCCCGCGGCTTCGCCCGCATACTATGTCGACAAATTATACACACAAACTTTCCTCTTGAATCACTCTATCTATTAAAAAAGTGCATCAGAATCCGTTGTAGTTTTAGTTAAAGATCTAAGCATACATACAGACATTAAGACGCGGGAAGCGACTTTGCTTTACACTATGTAGTGACTAGAGTTTTAGAATAACATATTGCCTGAGCATTGAAGTGGTGGAAGGAGGTTTGCGTTATTTTTGAAGATATGGGACATCGTTAGTATATATTTTTTTACAATTTCAGAATTTTCTGCAGAATTTAGTAGATTCTGATTTGAACAAATATGGCATCCCTACCTGTCTGTGCTCGAAAAGTATCCTCAGGGATTCCGTAACAGCGGTATTGTCCGAAAGGATTACAACTACCCCGGAACATAAAGGGCTAAAGAAAGACCATGGATGGGTTTTAGTCAGTAAGAGTCTGACACTCCCTCCGCTCCACCCAGAGCGGGAGGGGTCATTGGATCTTCCCTTGGAAAAAAGAAATTCCCTAAAGTCATTGATATTTTCAAAGTTATACACGTTTTTTATGTACCCCCCCAGTTCCCTACCTACCTATTACGGAACATGAGATACAGTTCGCTGACAGACAAACGGACAAACATTAGGGTGCCTTAGGGTACAGAACCCTGAAAACAAATAAAAGATGACTACAGTCTACATCAAAACCGCAGTACAAAGACATAAATACAAATCCTCACATACCTACGGAGTAATATATTACGAACATGCAATTATACCATTTGAAAGACACCACAATATTTGCGAAACACAATACGAGCGTGTATCTGCCAAACCACTGACTAGACGTTCCTATTCTGTTTTGTAATTACATAATTTCTACACCCATTGTTGTACGCGAGGTAATTAAAGTTGCTATAATAATGTAAATTTAAATTTTGGGTGTCGTTTCGGAAATGGGAGGAGCAGTCAGAAAATACATTGCGAATTAAAGGTAAAACGTGCGATGCAATCTCACACAATTTATAGGCAATTATGGTAAAAATAATTTTCGTAGATCTTTTTTGGGTTACACACATAACACGTAACATCACGCCTGCATTCCCTATAGGTAGGCAGAGGTGTAACTAGAGTATACCCACATCTCGCCATCAAAAATCTGCCTAGCCTTTCCCCAACTATATTGGGGTCGGCTTCCAGTCTAACCGGATGTAGCTGAATACCAGTATTTTACATGAAGCGACTGCCTATCTGACCTCCACAGGTTCAGTAACTGGGTAATGCGATACTTCTTGGTAAGACTGGCTGGCATTACTAATTTATTACGGACTAGCTGCCCGCGACTTCGTACGCGGATCCTATTGCTTATGCCAGCGACAACGGGGTCGTCAAAATCGAAGATCTGAAACGTCTGATGTCGAAAACAACGGGATGCGCGAGACGATTCGAGACGTTCCAGATCTTTCATTTTTGTAAGTCTACAGGAAATGCCCATCAGACTAAACAACTTTTGCTAAGACGTCATTCTTTTATACTGGGCTCTAGGAGTTCCATATCAGGTATTCCAGATCATCATAATCTGATCATGGAAATAGTGTTTTAAAGTAAATATATCACTACTTATAGTATTTAAACTGTAAATATTAAAAAAAAATGTCTATTAGAAATATACCTATGAATACGCTACGAAATGAAGCTAAAGTCGGAGTCGATCGGTCAAATGCTGTTGAAATCGTTGTCCTTAGTGGAATAGGGATCTCTTACTTCATAGTAACAGAATACTGTGTTTATAAGCTACTTTTATTTCATCTACGCAGTACACTTTTTTTTGTGGATCACAAGATTTCCTACTCTGGGTGGAGCGGAGGGAGTGTCAGACTTTTATTGACTAAAACCCATCCATATTCCTTCCTCAGCCCTTTATGTTCTTGGGAAGCGGTAACCCTTGCAGACGATCCCGCTGAACGTAGTACGCTTGGCTTAGTGAACACATAAACAGCATAATTTGCTAATGTTACTACGCGCTACGAAGCTACGGCGTAGCTCATGCGTAGCACTCGGTGACGGAGGATTTGTTTAGTACCCTGAACAAAAAGCTGATTCAAGGCAGTCACCGTCCGATCAGCACCAGACCCGTGCCGTACGGCGCGTATATGTTCCACGCGCGCCTCAAAGAGATGTCAGCATATGAAGGGGCCCCTCAGGGCCAAGCCTGCCGGGTAAGCGGGATTGTCCGAAAGGGTTACCGCTACCCTGGAACATAAAGGGCTACGGAAGGAACATGGATGGGTTTTAGTCAGTAAGAGTCTGACACTCCCTTCCGCTCCACCCAGAGCGGGAGCAGTAATTGGATGAATTCCCAGCCTTAAAAAAAAAAAAAGTCAGTCAAAATTTTACCAGTTAAAATAGTTTTTGTTTGTTTATTGCTTCGAGTTAATTAGTCATTTATTTGTCACTATGCGTTACTAAAACTTATTATAATTATTGTAGTTATTTTTGTTACATTCCACTAAGTTTATAAGTACGTCGGTACAATATGTGGCGTACAAAAGCGGGAAACTGTAACGTTCAATTTATTTAAGTAGGTCACTGGGTAAATAAGATTTATATTAGGAAACCTTTTCAAACATAACGTCTTAAAAACCTTTTACACCCATTTGTTATTCTTTAATTTACAATATTTTTTCTTTATTAGAACACTGAATCAAGCTGAAAATTGATATACTATTTTCTTACTGTAAAGGGTCTCCGACATGAAGAGTTATATTATATTCACTTTATCAAGTTAAATCTTCGTCAAAATTCATTGAAATTGGGCGGATAGTTTAGCCGCGATTAGCAGTAAGACCGACTAACTTTATTACCCCTCATTATACCCAGAGCAGTGATTGTCCAGAGGTAATGGTTGCGACTTACGAGTTGTAGATCGTAGGTTCGAACTAAAACAGGCGCTTTTTTATATGAGTTTGTTATGTTAGGCGGCAAAGGCCTCCCTTCTATTTTATCCTGTCTTTTGCTAGATTTGGCAAATTCTTTAGTAAGGCGTCCAATTTGACACTTCATTTGTGTCATATACGTAATACAAAAGTGTAGTATTATAACTTAACTACATCTTTGTACTAGGTAAGCCTGTGATAATTCAGCGGGATTGTCCGGAAGGGTTACCGCTACCCCGAAACATAAAGGGCAAGGGAAGGAACATGGACGGGTTTTAGACAGTAAACGTCTGACACTCCCTTCCGCTCCAAACAGAGCGAGAGGCATTATTAGGTAGGGTTGGGATTTACCACTCTCAAAAAATAAAAAAAAAACCCTAAGATAATTCGCATAGGGAAAGTGGGATAAGATACCATTCTATTGTTAAATAGCAACAGTAAAGACAGCAGAACAACTAGAAACGGAAAATTTGATGATTGCACACCCTACAACAGGGATTTCGTATTCCGCCCTTCCGTAGGTACATTATCCCGGTAACGGTGTGAGCAGCAGTCCCTAACGCCATAACTTAGACCGCCCGCTGTGACATTGTAACTACGTCACGAGCAAAATGTTGGTCATTCAAACACGAAAGTTCTGGAATCTTTGGCAGTTGGAAGTCGGTCAGTGTAAAATCACATCTCGCTTCGTCGCACAACAATCACAGGAGAATTTTCATAATCCGATAAGTTTTACCTGGATACCGCCAAGGGAATATCTGTATACATAATATATAGGTACAGTATGCCAGGTCTACACAGCCACCGAAAATGCACGCGCACGTAGATATGTGTGCAAAAAATCAATCTGCCTAGCCTTTTCCCAACTATTTTAGGGTTGGATTCCAGTCTAAACGGATGCAGCTGAATACCAGTACTTCACATAAAGTGACTGCCAATCTGACTTCCACAACCCAGTCTTGGTAATACGGTAATCAACTGGGTAATACGATATTCCTTGGTAAGACTGGCTGTCAAACTTTCGGTCTTCTGACTACCCGTAACGACTGTCAAAGATCCACGAATGACAGCCGGGACCAACGGCTTAACGTGCTTTCTGAGACATGGAGGGAGTCTCGATACGTAAAGATGGTCCCCCATCCACGGACCAACCCCGGCAAGTGAAGCTTAATTAATGGATCGATCCGTGTGGCTGTTATTACTTAGTCACAAGCTCCCATGTGTGCACGCGCATGTAAAGTGAGTGCAAGTACACTTGCGATTAGCATTTGTAGTCTGAGATCGCCGTACGAGCGCGTCTTTGTGCTTCCGCTCACTGTATGAAAGTGACCTAGTTATGTATGGACCCTTCCGTACTTATTTATATTGCGTTATCAGTGTCAGTATTTGAATAATTTTGGGTCAATTTGAGACCAGTGAGGTGAAACAAAGTTGGCGGTTTGGCCAGTAATATGGCTGATCCAGATTTTGTTTTGGTTCCAAATTCGATTCAAAGTTTCGATTTTGGAACCAAAAAGTTTCGAGGTCACTGATTTGATGAACATTTTAATAATAAATTCGAATGCAAAGCAATTATTATTAATCTAAGTTCTTGTTGTTTAATTGGATTGTTCTGTTGTGGAGTTTGATACCTACTTTATGCAGATAGGTATGTATCTTCTTTGAATTAATCTGTTACCTGTGATTCCTATAGCAGTCACTATAGTTACTGATGAAAAAAATTACTTTTGAAATCATCACCATCAGCTTTAAATAAAAAGATTTCAACACCCTTATTTAATACCAACTAATGTTTAAATTATTCAAATATTTTTTTTAATGGAAATCAAAATCTAAAGTCATTTATTCAAACTAGGCTGAAAATAAGCATTTTTTGAAGGTCATAGTTACATAAGACAGTCCCCCAAAACGCCCACCCTTCACCACTTCCTAGTGCTATAGCTGGGAAGAAGTGGCGCAACAAACTCCTCAGCAGCACAGCTGTCTGTCAAATTATATCGAAGTCATAAATAAAATCCATGCACTCAATACTAAATTCCGATTAAATGAAAACAAAAGACCCATAAAACCACATTAAAACAATTCCACCCTCTGAAGTTGGATCTGAACGAAAGTAACTCAACCCAGTTTGAATTTTCCATCAGGGGTCCGAAGTATGCCTTTGAACTATAGACGCTTATTAATATTTAATGGCCGAGAGTAAAATGTTCGGAAAGTTCATGCCCCTTTAACAAAGACAATCAAATTAGTTTGGGGACTTTTGGGACATGATGCAGCACAAGGATTATGAGAACAGGACGGGTTAAGGAATTCACTGTTGTTCACTGTATGACAGTTTTTTTAAATATTTTTTTTGACATGCTTGCATATTCTTTTACATTAATTGTTAATCTAATAGATTTTATTAATTTAATTTTGTATGTCGATCGGCGTGACATGGTTCGTACAACAGATATTAAAATTTATAGTGAAAAACACCTGTATTCACCTATTTTCACAAAATAAATAAATTGAATTGAATACAATGTGTTAAAGATTCCAGAATATTGGAATGACCTACCTATTATTATTTTGTTCGTGTCGTATTTGATTGACAATGCCCTGTATCTACGTATACAAGAAAATCTCAGTGTTGCGCAACGTTGTAATAATTTAAATGTAGTAAAATTTTGATACCTTTATGTCATTTAGCGGGAGGACGATTTTGATTTTGGTGTATTGTCCCTTTTGCTTTTTTTTTGAGTGTTTGAAATCATCAAATGACCCCCTCCCGCTCTGGGTGGAGCGGAAGGGAGTATCAGACTTACTGACTAAAACCCATCCATGTTCCTTCCTTAGCCTTTTATGTTCCGGGGTAGCGGTAACCCTTTCGGAGAATCCCGCTTAGGTTTGTGACAAAATGACCGCAGCATATGGGACTGCCATATGCTGCGGTCATATTGTCACAAGGCAAATTACTCTTCGCACGCTCTCGCTCGCACACTGCTGGACGTCTCGCAGAGAAACAGAGAGCGCGCAAAGTGCAGTTCGCTATTATATTACTACTAGATTCTGCCCGCGGCTTTGCCTGCGTTGATGTCGAAAATTATCCCAAGGGAACGTACTACCAGAATAAAAAGGTCATAAACTACCTCTGTTCCAAATTTTTCATCCAGATCCGTTAAGCCGTTTAAGCGTGAAGGACGAACAAACATACAAACTCACAAAAGTTTCGCCTTTATAATATTAGTGTGATTATGCTAATTCAACTAACGACTATTACGAGTAATCTGCAATAAACAGTTATGTTAATAAATAAATAAATGTTTTTATGTATTTACCGGTCAGATCAGTCTGGTCATCAATGCAAAAATAGATACAGTTTAGAAGTTCTCTCTCTGCAGTAGGTCCCTAATGTCTTAGGATCGTGGTCAGCTTTGTAGTTGCACCTGGAAACTATTGAACTAATTATTAAACTTCTAAAGAGGCGGATCATCCATCCGCTTCTTTAGGAGTTCAATAAGTTTGAAAGTAGGTCGAAGCAAATTCATTAAATTAATTTACGAAAACTAATTAATACCAAGAGTAATTATATCTGTAGGGAATTAACTGGGTCAAACGACTCACCCGCTTCAACCTTCCCGCAGCCACGATCCGAGGGTCCGGCCTGGTAGAAAGTCGGGGATGGTCGGCACAGCACACACAGGAAATATCCAGTCAATAATCCCAAACATATAGTCCATAGGTCACAATACACTGTCTTCCAGGAAAATGAAAGGGGAACTTTAATTATGATGAGCTCGATCAAATGAGCAACGTAGCACTGCTGTCACATGCGCTAGCGTCGGTGTCCGTTTTTTGACTACTTTGGTGGGGGCGCGAGAAATCATACCACCACGCGTTCCTCCAGGGACGTACGCGTTCCAGGCGACGCAGTTTATCGTCGACCCAGTATACAAAAAAATGAAAAAGAACCACATATATGAACCAAATTGTGTCATCTTATCCTAACACGAATAAAGAAATATTTAAACAAAATATAAACAAAAAAAACCTGTTTCGGGACGAAACAATATCTAAGAAGAACTTCAAATAACAAAAAACATTTCATCATCTGCCTAGCCTTTTCCCAACTATGTTGGGGTCGGCTTCCAGTCTAACCAGATGCAACTGAATACCAATTTTACATGGAGCGACTGCCTATCTGACCTCCACTACCCAGTAACTGAGCAATACGATACCCCTTGGTAAGACTGGCTGTCAGTTTTTCGGGCTTCTGACGATCCGTAACGACTGTCAAAGATGCACAAATGACAACTTGGACCTTCTTCTTCTTCGTCTTGTTATGTAAAGATGGTCACCCATCCTAGGCCAACCCGGCTGTTAGTACTTAGCCACGAGCTCTTCAAAGAACTAAAAACATTTGCGGGAACAAAAAAACGGGCAGTGCTAATAGAGACCCATCGCTAAATCCCGTTACGAATAACTTAAAATCAATGGGGCAAGGCGAATTGAATTAACTTTTCAAAGATTCAACTAGTTAGATTACAATTAAGACAACGGATTTTACGGAACATTAAAATACGGACTGCTTCTTTGGTCTTATGGTGGCAAGAGCTACTGCTGAACATGAGGTCTTGGGTCCGATTCCCAAGTTGGGAAAAACTGTTATTGGGTTTTTCTATGTGAAATTTCTCAGGAGCACCCCGGACCTAGTCTTTTTTTTTTGAAGGTGGGAAATCATCTAATGACTTCTCCCGCTCTGGGTGGACCGGAAGGGAGTGTCAGACTCTTACTGACTATAACCCATCCATGTTCCTTCCTTAGCCCTTTATGTTCCGGAGTAGCGTTAACCCTTTCGGACAATCCCGCTTACCACCCCGGAGTCTAGTTTTGTGCTCGGTTGATGACAATAGGCTCGCCCCCTATTACATGGGACTTAGACAGAGGTGGCGAAATGTGGGTGTACCTACTATAGGTACACCTCTGCCTTACCCTTTGAGGATTGCCGTTAAAATAATTAGGTATTTAAAAGGGTAGTAAGTAACGTTACCTTTTATGAATTGTCAAAACGCGGAATTTATACGTGATTTGTATGAAAAAAAACAATGTGATTATGAGTGACGTCACGGATTTTTAGAATCAAATGGAATACTTATTAGCATTAAATGCAATTTTGCAATTACCTAAATCTTCGAATAATATATAATTTCTGTACGGTGATGAGAGGTTTTAAGATGAGTGATCTTTTCATATTTTATTTGGGACCGTTTCAAATAATCAATTGGCAAATATGAGT
This sequence comes from Hyppa rectilinea, assembly GCA_951799385.1. Taxonomy (NCBI): domain Eukaryota; kingdom Metazoa; phylum Arthropoda; class Insecta; order Lepidoptera; family Noctuidae; genus Hyppa; species Hyppa rectilinea. Next base: position 13,518,086 of record OX637312.1, on the reverse strand, counting down.
ACGTCTGCGTTTCCTTGAGAGGATTTCATAATTTACCTCCCAGGTTGTCATGGAAACGCATGAAAATGATTACCTCTTAAAACATTAATTACGGTGGTCTGTAGGAGAGCGATATTCTGAGATTACCGGATGTTTAACGTTATGATGACGAATTCCATCTTTTAATGTTTTATTACGCATCTTTCAAACATTTTATTACGTATCTTTACAAACCGAGAGATAATTTTATTATTCGGAGTATTTAGACACAGAATTTAAGTACCTACCTATTAATAAATTTAACTAAATGTGGTTAGTACTAATACCTACAACATTATATCACTAAGTAGGTAAATTAAGGAGAGATAATTATATTCTGAACAGGATAACCAACGAGGTCTGTGCTCTTTTGTGGCGAGTCTTATGTTCGTATTACAGAACCTCACTCAATACTCAAGCATTGCTTGAGTCTCGAGTAAAGCCATTTGATTGGTTAAAACTAGTTTTAAGTAATGCTTGGGCAAGACCCAATGAGGTTCTGTAATACGGGCCTAAATCTTAGATATTTTCTCTAAACTAGTTCCTTTTGACAGCAGATTGAAAAAGTAAAGAATACATATATAATTAAGGAGTTTGCGCGCACATATACTGCTGAATATTTTCATTGAGATTCCAGACTATTTTCAGACTCAATCTGACCTTTACTGTTCACCAAAATAACAATAGATAAGTGTACTTACTTATCTATCAGAACATTATGTCAGAACCTTCTGACACAATGTGGGTGTACTTCGACAATTTGTCCACATAATCAGTACCTATTTAAAGGCCTCCTCTATGTAGGAGGGAGTGGGCCCTATGCGTGGTGGGTTGCCAATGATAGGTTCGAATTTCTATTTCTAGGACATGCCGATTTCTATCAATGTTTTCCTTTACTGTTTTGAGAGCAGTGGTGAAGTGATAATTTACACAAAGTAAAGCGCCGGGTTCAAACCTATAAGCTATAGTGTATTTTTCTTTAGTTGTCTCATTAGGTAAACAAATGTCGCGACTAATATTAAGATTTCTAGGTAATGTATGTATCTCTGAAGCATTTTTTTTATTATTCATGTCTTATGTGTCTTATACAAAGCTCAAGACTTTTATGCTTAACTAAAAGTGTATGATTGATATGAAAAATCTTTTTGTCCCGTGTTTGTTTACCAAATTGGTTATAGTAGAAAAAATACACTATACATCTTGTAAGTCACGGCCGTTGACACTGCGCCACCACTGTTCTCCATAAATAAAATTAAGACGTATTCTCGGATGTGTACAGACGCCAGCACATCAAGCTATCCCTAACTGTCAGATTTTCTCAATTAAAAATGAACCTTATACCTTTGCAATAAAGTTGAAATACTATCAAAGAAATTTGACAGATTGTGGTAACATGATGTACTGGCCTCTGTACAGAAATACGCCTCAGACGATGATAATAATTCTAAAAGATAGAATATATTATGTCTATTTTTAAACTCAAACATGAAATTTCTTCCTGAGGTGTACAGGTTATCAAAAAATAATTATCATGGGGAGGGTCCTAACCTTAACCTCGTCTAGTAGACACACATATGAAAGGTTCACCATGAAACAAGCACGTCTAGAATTTATTTGACTGTATGACCTCTTGCTTTGAAGTTTGACGTGTAATAGAAAACGTACACGCTCATTATGCCGATCGTAGTTTAGGTTTTTAAATAACCTTTACTATTTAACCCCTCAAATGTCGTATGAACCCCATATATTCATAAAAAAATCTCTCGCAACCACAATAAATATAACCGTATATATTGTTGAGCTGTTATAAGCAAACGGCTTCTAATAGGCGAACATCTAATGGTTTAATAAACTAGAATCCTTAAAACGCACGGCGCGTGAATCTGTAAAATAATGTTTGGTTCCGTACACTAGCTGTGGCGAAGGGTCTGATTTCCCTATTAATAAATCAACAAGTTTCAGTCAAAATAATTTTAACACATGGAAACTATAAAAGGAATATGTACAGAGGCCAGCACATCAAGTTACCCCAATCTGTCAAATTTCTTTGATAGATTTTCAACTTTATTACAATAACATAATGTTCATTTTCAATTGGACAAATTTTACAGTTTGGGATAGCTTTTATAGCTTGATGTGCTGGCGTCTGTACCTATAGTTTTTTTTGGAATGTTGAAAACTTTTACCCTTTATCCGTGGATTTTTAAATGAATAAAATTGTGTAAAATAAGTTATTGGAGACAGATTTTTAATAAAAGTATGGGAAATGGAAAGTGACACCTACTCAGCTATCCTTAACAAACACATAGTCTTGTGTCATTCACATAGCAAGATTTTTGAACTTAATCATTATTTACTTGTCACCTGTAGGTAGAATGTCTGTGTAATTAGTTAAGTAGGTACTAAATTCTACTCTGTTATGTGAATGAAAAAAATATTATTATTTTCTTAACCACAAACATCCTAACCCTCCCGAAGAAAATCAATGCAAAACTACCTAACTTAACAATAAGAACTGCACTTTATTCGCCACATTCACATTCCTATTTATTTGTGTGCAAACATTTTGGGAACAATTTGTGTCTTGGCATGGAAGCCACTACGAAGGAGTCTTGTCACGAAGGAGACATAACGCCTCCTCAGTTAGTTTATACCACTTTCATTTGGCGCTTGCCATCAACCTTAGTGTTTTATGAATTCTCCTTTTAGTGCTGGTTAGACCTTTGTTGTGAGTGAGGTTTAGTAATGAAAATTGTGCTGCAGATATTAGGGTTCTGAGTGTGGGTGTAAATCTGAACTAATTTTGTGAAAGCTAGTGTCTCAGTCGATTGGAGAAATAGGCTGTGTTTACAGGGTGTAACCGAAAGGGTATATATATACAAGCATATGCTACAGACCACCAAACTGAACAACTTTTACTAGTATGGGACCTACTCCGAAATCGTGAAAAAAAAATCAGCTGTTCCCTACATTTCGACGAGTCACGTGACCAAAAATGTATAGAACAGCTGATTGTTTTTTTGTGATAGCGCGCCCATCTTCTTCTTCTTCGTGTGGTAAGTGACCTGATGTCAGAATTTTTATGCTGCCCATGGACCTCTGACTTAGCTTCACATGTTGTTGAGAAATATCTCTCAGAAATGCCGGTTTCCTCATTCGCGCCACATTACATAAATGCACACAAACAAATTAGAAGTCGTCACACCGCAACGCAGTATTTGTTACAGACATATTCAAACTTCGAATTTTAATTTGAACAGTTTCCAATTCATTGCGACGAGGCTGGCGCAAATTTGGTAGGGCCGCGTCGCAAGGCAATTGCAAAAATCATCCTAGATCACTTTTGTAATTTTTTATTAACCACCACTCACTACATGCGGCAAGCATCTCAACCTAAAACAGTAGCCGCAAATATGAGCCATCGCAATGTAAAACAAGCGAGCGATCTACCAGTGCGTTGCTCTGCGGCCGGAAATGTTCGCAAGCCTTAACTCTGTTCTTTAAAATCGCGCTTTTGTAAGCTAGTGTGCTCATAAGCCATTAGATAATGAGTTTGTGATGTAAAAGTCGGGCTTCTATTTTTTCTTTGGCGAAATTCAGTTCGGCACGAAAAAAAATCAAACAGAATGAGATGGCTGTCTACTCATTGATGGAAAAGAAAACATCATCTGCCTAGTCTTTTCCCAACTATGTTGGGGTCGGCTTTCAGTGTGACCGGATGCATCTGAATACCAGTATTTTACATGGAGCGACTGCCTATCTGACCTTCACAACCCAGTAACTGGGCAATACGATACCCCTTGGTAAGACTGGCTGTCAGATTTTCAGGCTTTTGACCGGCTCGTAACGACTGTCAAAGATGTACAAATGACAGCCGGGACCAACGGCTTAACGTGCTTTCCAAGGCACGGAGGAGTCTCGGTATGTAAAGATGGTCACCCATCCACGGCCAACCCCGGCAAGCGTGGCTTAACCTGATGTATCGACCTGTGCGGCTGTTAGTACTTAGCCACGAGCTCCACTTGATGCAAAAGAAAACATACAATTTTAATATTTTTCAGATTAATCAGACTCAGACCAGAAGGAAAAGTTTAACCGCAGAAGAAAAACTTTGGACATAAAATCAAATGGCAATTATATAAAGATTAAAAATGGTAGCTTGAAATACCCTGTACCTGACCCAAAAGTCTAACTTGAACATAATTATATAACTTTATCTGCGAGAAACCCATTACGAATTCGTTCTCTAATTAGAGGAACGCTGGTATCTTCATTGCCACAGTATTAGTGAATAGTTCTCAGACTAACATTTAGACAATTATACTAAATCGTACTGGAATATATTAGCAAGAGTATTCTTAATTGTAATGTAAATTGATCCTCAAACATTCGCAGGGAACAGAAAATTAGGGAAATCGAATTCCATTTGAATTACAGGAAATGACGTAAAATTTATCAGTTCATGATAAGAAAAGAAAAATGATACGTCAGTTGAAAATGGATCGCTTCATAAAAGTGGTTCGTTCATGAATTAGTCATTTGTTTTTATAATGTGATATTATTCCAATCATTGACAGCCAAAACAAATGACAGCTGTGTTACAGACAGCGGTGTCTTGGGTTTTGTATTTTCATTTTTTGCCACCGACTTCCGAAATCAAAATTATTTTTCACTTTGTAGTGTTTTTATTTTTCACTTTTTAGTTGTGGTAGGTACCTACACAACCCACCCCCCCCCCATAATTTTAATACAACTACCTGGTATGTAAATTACAGTATTAGAACATCGTCCACATATATCAAGTATGAATTTTTTAAGAATTTTGTTCATTTTCAAAAACCGCTTATCCGATTTCGATAAAATTTTTATGGGACCAATTGGGAAGTATACTCTTTCCAACAAAAAAGAATTTTTCAAATCGGTTGGCAAGCAACGGAGTTATGCGCGAACAAACATAAAAAAAAAAAAATATATATACAGTCGAATTGAGAACCTCCTCCTTTTTTAGAAGTCGGTTAAAAAGAGGCAGAAGCCACCACAGCTGTCACTTAAAAAACTTAATACCAGGACGGTCGCTAGCGCCACAAGTGATACCCAACGGTCAAGTTACTCCAAATGATTTTTAACCTTAGTGCGTTGACTGTTAAGTTCAAAATGGATTGAGAAAATTTGACAGTTTGTGTTAATTTAATGTGCTGGCGACGGTACAGACGCCAGCACATCAAGCTATACCTAACTGTCAAATTTTCTCAATTAAAAATGAACCTTATATCTTTGCAATAAAGTTGAAATAATTGTGGTAACTTGATGTGCTGGCCTCTGTACATTACTGCCGCGGTCTATAGTAACTGCGTTGCTGGTAGCGCTGATGATGGTCAAAAGCGCAGCTCACAGGACGGTCAGCAAGGAGTGAATGACCAAGCTTGAAGGCCGAGAGCCTAGTTAAGGTAAACTCGAGGACATCATAAAGTGACCAACGCAGGTTGCAAAATTACAAGCCAAGACTTCTATGTGTTTCGTGCATAACTTACACGATGCGAGTAATTTAAATAAAACCAGCTAAGTATAGTATGAATTTATTGAAAATAAACAATATAGGGAATTGCTAAAATTTTCACCGCGTGGCGCTTTTTTTTTATATTAGGCAATGATATTGTACTGCCTGTACCTGTAGCCAAAATCTAAATAATATTATTTAGATTCTGTTCTGAATTTCCTTTAAAATCCATTGTTGTCTTATACGACAACAATGGATTTTAAAGGAAATTCAGAACAGACCAATCTCAAGGCATTTATAGCATCGGCAAAGCAGATCACATCAAAAATTAATTAGTGTGGAAGCTAGCACTTCCCGATTAATTTCACAGTACCGTCGAAGAATGAAAGCCGGTAAACCAACACTAGAAATTATTCGGACATAGAGGCCGGTTTACGAATAGCAAAATTGGCTTAATGTTCCCAAACTCTGTCGTCCATGCCCATTTATTATTAGAACAAACAACACACCTGAAATAGCGTCGTGAACAAAAAACTTTTTCTTCCTCAAAATTGTCGATTCAATTTAACTTGGAATAATATTTTTCGTTTAGCTTTTAACAAAAGTAATATTCGTTCCGTTTTCACAATGTTCCTTTAATTCCCCCATCTTTGTTTGATCTTAGCCCTAATGGAGACTGTAAATGGAAGAAAAATCCAAGGGATAATACGCGTATTTTAGGCAATACTTTCTTTGACATGCAAAGCTGCGTAATGTTTTGTAGCTTTCTATATTTATGTGTCGGCAAGTAAATCTTTATTTTGTGTATTCAATAAGATTATGACGTCTTCTTCGTTTCGTGTGGTTAGTGACTAACCTGGTGTCAGAGTTTTTATGCTGCCCAATGGGCCTCTGACTTAGCTTCACATGCCGTTAAAAAATATCTCTCAGGCATGCTGGTTTCCTCACGATGTTTTGATTATGACGTAAATCTTCAATAATACTTTTTGTTATAATTTTATTGAATTTTTATTTACTTTTTAGGATTAATAAAAATAAAATATTGAAGGTGGTCTACCTCTCAGGCGCGCCAGTTTCCTCATGATATTTTCTTTCACCGTTTTTTTAAGACAGTGATAATTATACAAAACGCACATAAATCTAAGTCATGAACGTAAGGAATCGGCATAAAAACTGCCATCAGGTTAGTCACTAACCGCACGAAAAGAAAAGAAAAAAACTGGTCTACCTGATCGGCATTTGTTTTTTTTTCTCTGTCGTTATGATTTTGTGCAACAGTGCAACAACAACAGGCTACCAACACAACAAACTCAAGGACTAATGCCCGTATTACAGAAACTCACTCAATACTCAAGCATTGCTTGAGTCTCGATACTCAAGCATTGCTTGAGTCTCGATTAAAGCGTTGTAGTGTTGTCTTAAAATTAAACTTAACAAATATACTACCCACAACATTTTCCACAGATTACTATGATAAATAATAAAAACAAACTGTTAGCAAACGTTAACTGTTATGTAGCGGGGCTAGCTTGACGAAAAAGAAATTAAAATTAAAAAAAAAGGTTATACATAGACAATATTCTATAAAAGATGTAACAAACAAAAAATAATAATAATAATAATAATTTGTAAATTGTATGCATCAATTCCAATGTTGTTAATGGATTTTAACGTTGAAATGATATTGTTTGTTGGTTCAAATTAATCGTTAATTATTTTACAGTAAGTAATCACATTAGAGTCCTTTTTGTCAGCAGACTAAATAATTTCAATGTTAAAATTCTTTTTAAGGCGGGTCTCTCGCTCTCTTGCAGCTTAAAAAAGCGCACAAATATAGCAGCTTTTTGTCAGCATTTACAGAGAAATTACATCTGAAAGAAATTGTGAGTAATCTACATGATATGGTCTGTAATTTGGTTTAGCCATAATTTTTTTATCGGTTACACCACAGAACAGTTAAAGAGTCTGTTCTGTGGGTTACACATAATAAGAAAATTTTCCCTACTCCTTCATTTTTAATCGAAAGAGTCATCATCATCTGCCTAGCCTTTTCCCAACTATGTTGGGGTCGGCTTCCAGTCTAACCGGATGCAGCTGAATAATTGAAAGAGTAAAAAACAAAAATCTACTGCTGTGTAATATAAAAAAAATATATATTATTTTTAGTTTAATAAATTAAAAATGCATATAATTTGGGACAACGTTCTTTAACGGGCGAGTCCTATTACTGGCTGGACGTACAACGCGTTACACTGCACCTTAAGGTTTCGTCCCGATTCACTCCTACATCCCTATTCACCCCGTTGTACGTTATGGGGTTTAAGATAGCCCGTATAAGTACCAGGAATATCCTTACCATTTCACCCCTTTGCCATATAAAAACATGTAATAGAGAATTGCTTATGAAAAGTAGTATTTGCTTACAGAAACACGCACGCCCGCCCTTGGCCACAGTCTGGCATAACACAGCACTGATATTTCAGTAGTGATAACGTTAGGAAAGTCCTAGATTTACTACAAAAAGTTCTAGTTTTCTAGGTTTTTACAATAAATTTTTATGGGTTAACTTAAATTCGAAGTGGTAAGATAATGTCGCTATTACTTTTCCAAAGATAAAATCAATTTAGCGAATTTGGTTCAGTTTGAAAAATGTGTGTGTGTTTGTATGTTTGTTACTTCTTCATGCAAAAGTACTGAACGGCTCTGGATGGAATTTCGCTACTCTTTATACCGTTAGTTGGTTCCCGCGGGCATAAGGTAGAATGCTCATATTAATCGTACTACACCACAATCAATCTGCCTAGCCTTTTCCCAACTACATATGTTAGGGTCGGCTTCCAGTCTAACCAGTTGCAGCTGAATACCACTATTTTACATGGAGCGCCTGCCTATCTGACCTCCACAACCCAGTAACTGGGTAACACGATACCCCTTGGTAAGTCTGGATGTCGGGCTTCTGACGACCCGTCACGACTGCCAAAGATTGTCAAATGACATCCAGGACCAACGCTTAAGTTTGACGTGCTTTTCGAGGCACTGAGGAGTCTCGACATGTAAAGATGGTCACCCATCCACGGACCAACCCCGGCAAGCGCAGCTTAACCTGATGGATCGATCCGTGCGACTGTTATTACTTAGCCACGAGCTCCTATAATTTCTAAAAACTAAATGGATTTTTATCAAAGATTTGTAAATAATCAGTGTGCTCTTTTTGATAGTTGATCAATAAATTCTTTTAAAGTATCACTTTTTCCTTCTTGTATCGTTGGCTCCACGGAACTGTTTTCAGTAAACTAAATTCTGTCAAATGTTGCACTATTCAACCTTGATATATGACCACAGTACTCAATGCCTCTTCTTGGGTTCGACAAACTCATCATAGTGATGTTAAACTCAGTTTAGGGCATAATGTTACCGAAATGCGTTATGTTATCTACCGTAACTTACATTTTGCATGACTGTTATCTATAGTGATTTAAGCTTTATGGTTCCCTCTAGGGATGTACCGGAGAGGCGGAGGCACAAGCGGACAAAGATAAAAACATATCATTAAAAAAAAATAACTTATTGATAATTAAAATTAAAAAAAAAAACAAAAACTATATTTCTCAAGAAACAGTACTGCGGTTAAGTCACTTTGTAGGCGATTTCGAAGTGGGTCCTAACTTAACCGAGGATCCTAGACAACTGTCAATAGATTCGTGTCGATTCGACTTAGAAAATTGTTGATCAAACAATTCGTTATCTCAGAATTTCGGATTGTCAAGAACGCCACTTGTCAACGCATTTGTATGGATCTATTGATCGAGTTTCGTTTCACAATTTGACATTGTCTAGCACTTAGCGATGGAAAACTATTGATCACGTGACATTTCGAAAGCTTATGCCAATTCCATACATTCCGGATTTATCAACTTTCGTCATCGTTAATACTTTGTCTAGGCCTCTGGTAGCAGTTAACTGTTGCCCACTTGGTACTGGACTTGGCGTAGACGTTGCCATTTGAGCAAACCTTGAAATAAGGAGTTGAATCTCCACCGCAGAACCCTCGCTTAGTTTTGGAGCCAATTTTCTTTATTACCTACAACTCCCTTAAAAACTTGCGGAGCTGGATGCGGAGGCGGAGGTAAAATTTATTGCGGAATTTCGCATTTGCGGAGATCGAGGTGAGGTTTCGACACAACCCTAGATACTCTCCTTCTCTATGGTTTCAGATCAGTTTGTTATGTTTTGTTTAAAGAGTGGTTTGAAGGGTCGGTGTAATATAACGATATTTATTTTTGTTCTTTGTCCAATAACCTCGCTTGCTCTATTATAAGTATCTATTTGAAAAGCCATTTCATTAACGATAATGAAATTAGATAAATCCGAAATGTATGGAATTGGCATAAGTTTTCGAAATGTTACGAGATGAATCGTTGTCGAAACATGTCAAATTGTGTAACGAAACTCGATCAATTTTCCCATACAATTGCGTTGACAAGTGGCGTTCTTGGCAATCCAAATCGCTGAGACAAAGAATTGTTCGATCAACAATTTTTGAAATCGAATCGACCCGGAGCGCTTGACACTTGTCTAGGTCCCCTGGTCTATTGCGATCATGGTATTTGTTTGTTCAAGTTTGTTGTATTTTGAGGTGTAAGGCATGCGGCGTAAAAGTTTTATTTGATTTGGCTCTAGGCTCACAGGATTTGGTTCAGCCGGGCGGTTATGCCTACTCGAGCTAGCAGGTATGTAGCATCTCTAATAAGTAATAATACTATTTTGTCCTGTCAATCACATAATTATGATTCTAGTCTATGTGTTGGGTTGTCTAACAGATAAACTGTTGTCTCGTGATGTTTATTAGTTCAAGGAGTCTATTGGTAGGAAAAATCTGTATATTGATTGAATTACAAAAATAAAAAGTACCAATCACACTAATAATAATTATTAGTGTGATTGGTACTTTTTATAAATGAGTGTTTGTGTGAGTTTGCATGTTTGTCCGTCCTTCACGCTGAGACGGCTGTACGGATTTAGATGAAACTTGGCACAGAGATAGTTTATGACCTGGATTAACACATAGCATACATTTTATTCCGAAAGTACAGAGGCCAGCACATCAAGCTACCACAATCTGTCAAAATACTTTGATAGATTTTCAACTTTATAGCAAAAGGATAAAGTTCATGTTTAATTGGAAAAGCCTGCGGGTGAAGCCGCTGGCAGCAGCTAGTATAATCATTATAATTTACAAATTATAATATTACAACTTTTTGCTAGACAAAGTTAAACTAAATGAAAGGTCATGAAGCAATTAGACTTGTAAAACTTTGTAAGAAAAATAGAAAGACTTTAATTACAGCAGAGTTTGTATTTCAATCAAGTTAAGACTGAGTTTAAATTTAAAGAAAGGTGTGTTTGCAGAAATATTAAAGGTTAGATTTCTTTTTTTTATTTATTAGGTGTTACTAGCGATTTTGTCTTTGATCCGGGATGACAGTATCCCATGTCCTAACCCTGGTCATGGTTTACTCACGTGCCAAATTTCATCCAATCCGTGCAGCTGTTTGAGCGTGAAACCGTAACAAACTCAGAAACATACTCACTTTCGCATTTATAATATTAGGTACAGAGGTCAGCACATCAAGTTACCACAATCTGTCAAATTTCTTTGATAGTATTTCAACTTTATTGCAAAGACATAAGGTTCATTTTTAATTGAGAAAATTTGACAGTTAGGGATAGCTTGATGTGCTGGCGTCTGTACTAGCTTTTGCCCGCGGCTTCGCTTGCGTTAATATAGAATTTGACTATGAATTCTAGTTGTGAACTGTGATTGTTGTTTGGAAGGATGAAAAACCGGTCTATCGACACTCAAGGCTCACAAAAAAGGTACGTAAATTAAAAAAAAAACAACCAAAGTTTCTACTACACTATATTTTCAATTATGATTCGACACATGAAGGCAAGTGGGGCCACCTTTTATCGTTATTGTTGTTTTCTACGGGATCAGTAGGTACTTTTTCTCGGGATGAAAGGTCCTGTGTCCGTCCGTTTCCGTACACCTTTTTTTTATGGCTGGGAAATCATCCAATGACTTCTCCCGCTCTGGGTGGAGCGGAAGGGAGTGTCAGACTCTTACTGACTAAAACCCATCCATGTTCCTTCCTTAGCCCTTTATGTTCCGGGGAAGCGGTAACCCTTTCGGACAATCCCGCTTCGACCCTAAAAGGCATCTTCTCTAATGCTGATATTTCTTTGAGAAGCGCATGGAACACGTACGCGCCGTCCGGCACGGGCCTGGTGCTGATTGGACGGTGAGTCACCCATTACTCACCGTCCGCAGGCCCGGTTTCCGTACACCTAACAACGTATATGCAAAATTTCAGGATGATCAGTTCAGGTGTGAAAAAGTAACAAACAAACTTATTTTCGCATCTATAATATTGTTTAGGATAGTTAGGATTCAAAAACTTGTACTGTAGTCCTAAATCTACAACATACAATAAACACCTGACATTAACAACAATACCTAAGTTCAAATTATTTATGCATCCAATTTACTAATTTATTTCCAAAATCAGTCGTGTTAAATTAAATTGAGATCGCACGCAATGTCCAAAACTTGTTGAGTTAAGGCCACATTGCTGAACATTAATTGGAGTTCTAAGCCTGGGTATTAAGAGACAACGCCTGAAATCTACTTAAACAGACAACCCGATGCGAACGGAAGTTATAATAAAGCAATTTCTAACCAAAAACGGCGAAATTGTAGCTTAAAACTGGTAATTTATGTATTCGAAACATAATTTATTCCAATCGCATAAGACATAAATGAATCCGAAAAGTTTATTAATGGGCATTTCGAAGGTGGACTCTCTCCTGTATAACGTGGACTGAATTTATAATAACACTACTTCATACTCCCGTTAGTGTTAATACTTTTGATGTACTTTAATAGTATGAACAGATCCTAAACTGGATAGCAAACCATCCTCTTCTTTTCGAGTGATTAGTGGCTAACCTGGTGTCAGAGTTTTTATGCTGCCCATAGGCCTCTGACTTAGCTTCACATCCTATTGAGAAATATCTCTCAGGCATGCCGGTTTCCTCACGGTGTTTTCCTTCACCGATTTTAAGCAAGTGATAATTATACAATACGCACATGAATCCGTAGAATCAGAGGTGCCTTGAGTTCGAACTCGAGACCCATGACTGCCACACCACTATCACTGCCAGCAAATTATTGAAACGATCAGTCGTGGATCAGATATGTTTCAGAAGCTACACTGTAAGGATTTTAAAACATAATTATTGTATAACATTACCTTTCGCAAAATATAAGCATTGACGAGAATTTTGGACACCAACCCGCATTACCATAACATAACATAATTATTAATTAAACATATAAAAAACGAGAAGGATATTTGGTCAAATAATAGCGAATTCAATGACAACAACGGGAATACTTTAATCTTATTCTCGTCATATATGAGCTAGCTATGATGAAAAAGCTCTCCAATCTCATGTTCTTGAGAATAAATAAACTACAAGAGCAGAAAGTTATGATATTTTGTACTTTCGTCGAAATTGCTAAAATTTCGCTTATTTATTCTTCTTGTAAGATCTTTCTCACTCGCTTTAATAATTTAAGACAAACGACTATATGAATTTAATACTTCGTTACATTTTCTAGGGGCCTAGACAAGTGTCAATCGCTCCGTGTCGATTCTTTTCGAAAATTGTTGATCGAACAATTCGTTATCTCAGCGATTCGGATTGTCAAGAACGCCACTTGTCAACGCATTTGTTTGGGAATATTGATCGACTTTCGTTGCACAATTTGATATCGTCTAGCACTTAGCGATCGAAAACGATTGATCACGTGACATTTCGAAAGCTTAAGCGAATTCCATACATTTCGGATGTATCTAATTTCTTTATCGTTAATGACAATATCTTTGTCAATCCCCCCTGGTGGTGGTATGATGTCTCGAAAGCACGTTAAGCTATTGGTCCCAGCTGTCATTCGTAGATCTTTGACATTAAAATTGGTGTGGTCAGGAAACTTAAAGTCTGACATCCAGTCTTACTAACGGGTATCGTGTTCCCAAGTAGCTGGTTGTGTGGAGGTCAGACCTATTAAGCTGGATCTTTTTTTTTGGGTGGGTAATAATCAAATGTCTCCTCCCTCTCTAGGTGGAGCCGAAGGGAGAGTCAGACTCTTACTGACTAAAACCCTTGTTCCTTCCTTAGCCTTTTATGTTCGGGGGAAGCGATAAGCATTTTAGACAATTCCGCTGAATTTAGCTGTATCTACTGTTATACAGGGTGGAATTTTGTAATGCCCCCTGGAGGGAAAGTACTCTTAATACTGTAGATATAAAATTTTACTCAAAGGAAACATTCCTTTATTTTTGAATAGAAAGAAAACTGCATTCAAAGATTTCCAAAAAATCGCTTGCCACACCCGGGAATCGAACTGACTAAAATCTGCAAAAAGTACAAACTGTACTTTTATTGCCGCGATCGTTAGTATCAATTATAAGGATGAAATCTCTCGAACAAACTTGATAAATTAAATGATAGGAAAACTATGAAATCTTTAATTATTTACAAAAAATTGTAAACTAATTAATTAGTTGCTCGAAATGGGCTCCATTTTCTTGGATACACAAATGTGTTCTTCTAAATAAATACCTTTAATACCTGGATTGGTACAAACGGCACAATCAGATGGCCTGCGAGATCATCAGTTCTCACCCCTTTAGATTTTTTTTTAATGGGGATATGTTAAAAACCAAATTTACATTAAATCTTATGCGAATGAAAACGAGTTGAGAGTTGAAGTTCAGAATACGATTTATAATATTCACCACAACACGTTATTAAAGGTTACAAGAAATGAATTTGTTAGAAGAATACATTTGTGTATCCAAGAAAATGGAGCCCATTTCGAGCAACTAATTAATTAGTTTACAATTTTTTGTAAATAATTAAAGATTTCATGGTTTTCCTATCATTTAATTTATCAAGTTTGTTCGAGAGATTTCATCCTTATAATTGATACTAACGATCGCGGCAGTAAAAGTACAGTGTGTACTTTTTGCAGATTTTAGTCAGTTCGATTCCCGGGTGTGGCAAGCGATTTTTTGGAAATCTTTGAATGCAGTTTTCTTTCTATTAAAAAATAAAGGAATGTTTCCTTTGAGTAAAATGTTCTATCTACAGTATTAAGAGTACTTTCCCTCCAGGGGGCATTACAAAATTCCACCCTGTATAGCTATATACCGGGTTATTTTTCAATGACCGGCCAAATTTTCGCAGGGTGTTCTACCCATAAATATGAACAACTTTCACTATGGGACCAAAATCTGAAATCACGAAAAAAAAATCAGCTGTTTCATACATTTTAGTCGAGTAGGTATTGATATTTTGTAGGAAACAGCTGATTTTTTTATGATGGATATAGCTTCCGATTTAAGAACAAATATTTTATTTACTGAAGAGACGAGAGCGTCAATGTAGGGTTGCTGATTATAAAAAAATGCTCCGTTGAGTTGGTATGATCGTTCATAGATAACTTAGCACTATACGTTACAATATTTATTGTCTGTGGCAACCCTTTTTTTTTTTTTTTTAAGGCTGGGAAATCATCCAATGACTGCTCCCGCTCTGGGTGGAGCGGAAGGGAGTGTCAGACTCTTACTGACTAAAACCCATCCATGTTCCTTCCGTAGCCCTTTATGTTCCGGGGTAGCGGTAACCCTTTCGGACAATCCCGCTTACCCGGCAGGCTTGGCCCTGAGGGGCCCCTTCATATGCTGACATCTCTTTGAGGCGCGCGTGGAACATATACGCGCCGTACGGCACGGGTCTGGTGCTGATCGGACGGTGAGTCACCCATTACTCACCGTCCGCAGGCCCGCGCCTACGGTGGCCGGGAGTCGTCACGTGGCTCCCGACGCCCGGAGCGTCTCCCGCGGCGGCTGGGACGGGAGGACCTTTCTCTCTCCCATCCCGCCACCTCCTTCGCGAGCATAACTTTTTCGCAGAAGGAGGTGACTGCCTCCCACTCCCTCTCGCCCCGGACCATGGCTTGCACCAGGGCCGGGCGCGAGAGGTCGCCGCCGCCGATCGCCTCTACGAGGACACGGCGGTGCTCCACCCAAGCGGGGCAGGTTTGCACCGTGTGCTCTACCGTGTCCTCTGGGCGATCCTCGCAGTGGTGACACCCGGGCGTTTCCTCCCGCCTGATGATGTGCAGAAACCTCCCGAAACATCCATGTCCGGTGAGGACCTGCGTCAGGCGGAAGGTGCGGGCGCCGTGACGCCTCTCTAGCCACTCCTCAAAGAGGGGCCTTACCGCCACTATCGTGGCGTGCCCTGCGCTGGGTTGCGACAGTCGCTGATTCCAGGCCGCCATGAGATCGCGTGTGGCAACCCTAAGTGAGGTGTTGTGAAAGGGACTGACTGCGTGGCGATCGCCCTTCAAGCGTCCCTAGTTGACTAGTTCGTGAGGACTGCTAGGCTATCGAAGCAGGAACTAGGCTTACTAAGGATCGGAGATGGCTGCGTGGCTACCGAACTCTGAACCACTAACTAGTGAACTGTTTCTTATTACAAGGAAGTAATCCTTCAAGGGTTCTGTTCTTTTTGGGGTACGGGACTGTAAAATGGGTTTTAAGTAAGTATGAGAAACATTAGTGGAATTAAAATGATTAATCCTATTGATAAAGGATTATTAAAAAATAATATAATTAAAGAAATTATAATTAATATTAATGTAAAATTTGCAATTTTAAATCATTATTGAATATAAAGCTATTTTAATAAAAGAGAAATTTCTCGTTAATAAATTTAAGCTTTGTTCTTTGTAAATCACTCTCAGTTTTAGAGTTGTTGTTACTAAATTATAAAAACGTTACGAATGGAAGCCAACTACGAATAAAATTTACATATAAACGCCGAGTTTCTTGTAAATGCAAAAAGTTTAGAATCTAGTACGGCACATTCACAAAAATGTTTCTCTACTAACATTTAGAATTTCATTTAAGTTCCAACGCGCACAGTGGTTTAGTTTATTTAGTGTCATGACAAAAATAAAATAGTAACAAGAAAAGTTAAGCTTAAAGCTTTTTATTCTGTCGCCTGTGAACACTCAGTTTGTACAGATTATAAAATGAATTGACGCAGAAGGTCAACTTCGTATATTAACTGCATGTACAAACGCCAGCACATAAATCTATCCCGAACTGTCAAATATTCCCAATTGAACATGAACCTTATACTTTTGCTATAAAGTTCTATCAAAGAAATTTGACGGATTGGGGTAGCTTCATGTGCTGGCCTCTATATTTTACAAGGCACAATAAGATGACAAGTGAAATGAAAATACCACACGTAATGGTATTTTTTTCCCGATCAGTATCAAGTTTGCTTTCCAATTAGTCGGCGTTTTATCGCGAGGGAAAAAGGAATAGATTTTCTGGATCTTTTTATTCAATGTTTAAAATGTTAGTGACATGCCACGGATATGACCAACAGTCGCAGTTGCGGATATGAAGTTTTGTCCAGCGAGAGATATTTTTAGAACACTTGGCTTCTAATAGTGTCTTAGAATGTTGTGCTTCTTGGTTGTCGGGTTGCTTAGCGGAGTTTTAAGTAACTTTCACGGTAACATTTTTAGGGTATGCATTATTTTGTTGTAAACTTTTGCAATTTATTCGTTGTGTAAATACACGTAAAGTTTAATTTATAATAATCTTTACAGGGTGGAAAGTACATCGACGCGAAGTCAGTTACCATGGATATTAAAAAAAAAATGCTATTGTGCAGGTTTTCACTTCTCTACGAATCAGCTAATTTTTTTTTATAAACTTATAGACGACGAAAAATTTCAACGCATATAGGTCCCAATAGATGATTTCCCACCCTCAAAAAAAAACGGAGGTTCAGAATTATGTACTGAATCTATAGTAACCGGCTTCGCATCGATGTCCTTCCACAATGTATAATCAGAGTAGGTCTCCTCCCTGTCTTCATTGAGATTTAACAACAGGTTTTCTATGATATAGCAATGTGAAGTTAGCCCCAATCTCAGGGCAAGGCCCCTCTTTGAGGAGTGGCTAGAGAGGCGTCACGGCGCCCTCACCTTCCGCCTGACGCAGGTCCTCAGCGGACATGGATGTTTCGAGAGGTTCCTGCACATCATCAGGCGGGAGGAAACGCCCGGGTGTCACCACTGCGAGGATCGCCCAGAGGACACGGTAGAGCACACGGTGCAAACCAGGCAGTCACCCCCTTCTGCGAAAAAGTTATGCTTGCGAAGGAGGTGGCGGGATGGGAGAGAGAAAGGTCCTCCCGTCCCAGCCGCCGCAGGAGACGCCTCGGGCGTCGGGAGCCACGTGACGACTCCCGGCCACCGAAGGCGCGGTTCTGCGGACGGTGAGTAATGGGTGACTCACCGTCCGAACAGCACCAGGCCCGTGCCGGACGGCGCGTATATGTTGTGTATTGTCATTTGTCTTTGGTCCGAGGCTGACCCCGACATAAGGCAATGGCCAAAAATTAACAATGTTTTTTTTTTGTTGACTACGAGGCTTATTGGCTATTTTGTAGGGATTATTTAAAAAAATTGGTGTTTTTTTTTGTGCAGAATAAAGTAGAATCTGCCTTGCCAATTCAAATTAGTGGGGCATATCCCACTGCAAAATTCTAGACATTCCACTTTGCCCCACAAGTGGGGCGGCTCGGTGGGGCAAAGCGGAATAATTCGATAAACATTTTTTCTTTCTTTTATCAAATAGTTAACCATCGTTAAGCAAGTAGATTATAATTACTCCTTTATGCGTCTTAAACTACTGAACTTTACTAGAAAAGCGGTGGTCTCTACATTACGGTCGCAGTGACAATCTGTCATGAAAATTATAGCACCTTATTTTGTTTTATTGTGGGTTTGACTTTACGGTGTCAAAAAATACTCTCTTGGGAAACATATATCAACTTACTTTCATAAATATCGTTTCAGTGACGTCATTCGACGGTAAATAGGAATCATTACTAAAATTTTTTTAGTCCGACGGCTAGATCAAAAATAAATTGTATTCCTTTTTTTTATACGTAATCAAAACATTACGTCGATACATTCAGTTACTCGTAAAATGTTGCATGACGTCACGCATGTGTAGATTTTATAAATGTGACGTGGCGCGCCCCCGCTTTAATGCCTTTTGTTTCAGATTTTTTTTAATTAAAATACGTGTCTATATAACATTCTTTTAGTATCTGCTTGAGAGGCTAAATATAATTCCTTTTTTGAACCAGGTATTATCCTTATTGCGGACGCTTTCTGGCAGCCACAGCTGTCTTAGGCCCGGAGCCCATTGGCGGCACGGCATTTTAAGCCAACATTGAAATTTCAACTTTATTTCCATACATTTAAGTTACATTTTAATTCGTCGCTTAAAAATGCCTTGCCATGCCGTGCTTTAGAAAACTTTAGCTTGAGTCAGTCAGTGGCTTCCATTATCTACCAGTTGATCTTTGAGTTAAACAGAACCCAAACACGATAACGAACATCATTACGTTCACATTGAACTTCAACTAAGCGTCTAGTTGCAAACAGTCGGTCTCGTACGTCACCAAAGACCTAATTGGCGGCTCATTGATTGAGCGAAAACCGAAACAATTGAGAGTGCGTGACATGTTACCCGTATATGTGCGGTTATCTGTGTTCCTTTGATCAACTGGTACTTAGTCAAGTGCAAAAGGGCTCAAATCAACCTAGCAACAACGTTGGTTCGGTCTATCATTGAATAGTTGAACGATATTTACATTGTTTAAAAAACAACCGACTGCCAAAAAACACTACCTACTTTAAAAAAAATCCGGCCTAGTGCGAGTCGGACTCCGCACTAAGGGTTCCGTTTAATAACAACAACATTATCTATTAAAAACGGCAAAAAATCACGTTTGTTGTATGGGAGCCCTCTTAAATTTTTATTTTATTCTGTTTTCATGGCGGCAACAACAGTGAAAATTTCAACTAACTGTCACGGTTCATGCGAAACCGCCTGGTGACAGACGGATAGACAGACTGGAAGACGGACAGCGGAGTCATAGAAATAGGGTCCCGTTTTACCCCGTGGGTACGGAATCCTAAAAATCATTTTATTTTCGTTTTTTGCTGAAACAAAAGTAATATAATAATAATAATAAATATAATAATAAAAAAAAATGTTTTACGACTGCAAAAAAAAGACGACAAAGGGAAACCTTTGTCGTGTTTTTTTTGAAGTCGAAAATCATTTTTTTTATTGCTTGGATGCTTGAAACATTTAGTCACATATCGGGTTGGGCATTTTGTTTTATTTGTCTTCTGTATAGAATTTTACGAAAACTCATTTCGTCGTTCGATTCGCATAAAAGTGACTGTAGATTTTAACTAGTGATAGTTATGTTTATAGCTATGTACGGTAGATATGAACGGATCAAAAAAAAAATAGTAAGTTCAATTACTTCCAAATGTTCACTCTGCCACATTTTGAAAATATTTAATAAAAGAAATGCACAAAACACTATTTAAACATTAATTTCAGACAGAAAATTGCACAGGCGCTCCAATGTTTACTTTTTTTTTTTCGCAAATTGCGAATGAAAAAGATTTGACCAATCAGAACGCTCGACTTCTCCCATTGTCAACTTCATTCGTGATACACCTAGATTTATTATAATATCACTATAGTGTCCCCGTGACATTACAATGTTACTAAAGCCAGACCGTTATATTGTAAGAAATGAAGTCGATTGACAATCTACCGTTTAATTATAATACAACTTTGACAATATACCTGCGACATATGCTTTTTTTTAAACAAATAAATTAATAAATGTCATATCCTAGAACCCAAAACTATAACATCTATTAGCCACCATCTGGACCCGTGTGGTAGACAACAGCCCACTCTCTCTTGAAGAGAGGAGCCCTGTTTCCCAGCAGTGGGCACAATATGAGTTGATTACGTTGATATACAGCGAACCGTCGCGTTGGCTGCAAGTACTTACTACTTAACGGCACCCCTAAATAAAATTGCCAGTAAAATGGAAACTGCTGCTGTTTTTATATCAGAACTCACAATTTGGCATTTCTAAGAGCTAATTTACGAGCACAAAGGCTGTTGATTCGACACCTACCGGCGCGTAAGTAACTAGATAGGTCGTCGCCCGCGTAAGTGCAGCGCTGCCTTTATTTTAAAATTTCTCTTTTCCAGTTTTAATGTCTTGAGGAAACTTATTTTCTTAGTGAACAACGTCTAGGAGTAGGTACACTGAATTTTTGTAAAGTAATTTTAAAATCTATCGGATTTCTACGGCAGAGAATGACTTCGTCTAGTTTCAAAATCATATTTATTTTATTAATTAAATCATAGTTATTAAGATAGTATAGGATCCCGTAAAGAACGACCTTCACTGAGCTGGTTAATGGACCAAACATATTTTTTATGTAATTTAATATATTGCATATGGGTTGCCTATCGAATTTCAGTCGCTTGCTTACGCGCTCTATGACGTCACTGACCCGTACTATTCGGTGACATTAAGCGACCGTGTATCACTGTACTCATTAATCGCTAGGTTTATAATAAATAATTTTTAAAACCTTGACCATCTTTACATATCGTACCTCGGATAGCACGTTAAGCCGTTGCTCCTTGCTCTCATTTGTGCATCTTTGACAGTCGTTACGGGTTGTCAGAAGCCCGAAAATCTGACAGCCAGTTCTACCAAGGGGTATAGTATTGTCCAGTAACTGGGTTATGGAGGTCAGATAGGCAGTTGCTCCTTGTAAAATACTGGTATTCAGCTGCATCCGGTTAGACTGGAAGCCGACCCCAATACAGTTAGGAAAAGGCTAGGTTGAGATGAGTTATTAAAACCTGAGCTTCGTCGTTTATTTTAACACAGACGAATTGATGATCACAATTTTCTTGTCATAAACATAGGGTACAAACTGAATAAACAGAAAAAAATGTACAGCGACGGAAACAGTAATAGAGTCATTCCGTCTAAGTGTCGAGCTCTTAAAAAGAATAATGCGGTAGCTATTACCAACGATGTCTGTAGATTTTTCTTTATTTTAAGGAACGTTGCTTTTAAAATGTACTTCTTTCAAGCTTTTTCAGGTATTCAAGGAATGAGAAGCAACCGTTTAGTTGTAACAGAGAGAGACCGAGAGACTTTTGGTGTCAGTGCACTGACACCTGGAGAATTTCGTGTAAAGATTGGTCAATGAGATGAAAACAAATGCTTAAGCATTGCTTATGTTTAAGCATACATGCAACAAAGCAAAATCTGCCCAGCCATATGCCAATTATGTTGGGGTCGGGATCCAGTCTAACCGGATGCAGCTAAATACCAGTATTTTACATGGAGCGACTCCGTATCCGACCTACACAACCCAGTACCTGGGTAATCCGATACCCCATGGTAAGGCTGGATGTCAGACTTTCGAATTTCTAAGTACCAGACATCCAAAGTCTGATATGCAGTCTTACCGAGGGATATCGAATGTCAGCCGGGACCAACTGTTTAACGTGCTTTTCGAAACGCGGAGACTCGGTATGTAAAGATGGTCACCCATCCACGGACCAACCCCGGCAAGGATAGCTTAACCTGATGGAAAGACCCACACTACTGTTTTTACTTAGCCACGAGCTCCACCTCCTTTAGTATAAACATATCAGCATCAGCCTATAAAGTTCCCACTGCGGGGCACAGGTATCCTCTCTTCGAGAGAGAGTGGGTTGTAACCTGCCACGCAGACCCAGTACCTACGGATTGGTAGATGTCACATGTCTTCAAATTTTTGGTTCTAGTTAGTACAGACGCCAGCAAATCAAGACATACCAAACTGTCAAATTTTCCCAATTGAAAATGAACCTTGCACTTTTGTAATAAGGTTGAATAACTATCAAAGAAATTTGACAGATTGGGGTAACTTGATATGCTGTCCTTTGTACATGTCGGTTTCCTCAAAATGTTTTAGTTCACCGTTTTGAGAGTAAAAGCGCTTATTTGGTGTTCCATAGCATAAGTTGAAACATAATTTGTTAAATTTTGCATGCCAATACCCAGGCAGAATGTGCACGGGCCAATATATACTTTTTTTACCAACTTTTTGTTAAATACCCACATTCTATGCGAATATGATTTGATTTGATTTGATCTGGATTCGAACCCACGACCTACAACTTGTAAGTCAACTAAGTTTTGTATCAAATTGTACGATTTTTTAAAGTTGATTAGTCCTTGCTTAGCAAGTTTACAAAGATTTTCTTAGCAGATTCTTAATTAAATTCTTTTAGAAACGACTCCTCTGCATAACTAAATAAAAACGTGAAGCTTTTGTAAAATTCATTACAAAAGTAGTGTTCATTATACTTCATACAAGATAGCTTGATCTCTGCGACAGCTATTAGTTAAATCACGCTTAAGAAGTCCTAAATTGCATAATAGTACAGACCACAGTATTACAATATTTCCTATGTAATACTGTAGTGCAGACAGTACCTGTCAATGTCATACTTTATGGGCATGCCGACCTAATTAGTGATGGGCCATGAATCGTCGTGACCACACACTATAAACTATCGATATTTTAGTATAAATATAATAGTTTGATATGAACCTCCAGTATCCTAAGTACGAGTGCCAACGCCTTGTATACGCTACGTGTTTTCCGTTCTCATTACTTTTTTTTGTTACTATTGCTGTTAATTTGTTGAGTTTTGGTACCTTTTGTTATTATTGTTAGTTTTCTGTTAGCATAATGCAAAAGAGAACAAAGAAAACTGTTTACAACAGTCAAAGTCGTGAGTTTGTGATTCGCTTACGTGAACTCAAAAACTCATACTCAAAGTATAAGTATTTATTTTAAAATAAACCAATTACAGGCACTTTTGAATTGTCAAAGGGTCAGTCAGTCAGAGAGATGAAGCTAGCTGCCCATCCCGGCAAGAAACTCCATGGACACTCTTTTAAACAAAATATGGTTACAAAATATTGGTTACATAGTTCATATTAATATTATACATATTGTGAGAACGATGCAGAACGTCAAAGCATCCGATATAGAATATATAAAAAAAAATCGAAAATTAAATTAAAACAAGCCATAGTCGCTAAGAGATGACCAGTCCCTACTGACAGCGCCCGTTCACGAACATGACGCAAGGATTATCACCATTCAGCTCAACCTTGAGTTTGAGTTTGAATATTTGCGACAAGACAAGATTGTTCTAGCAATTCATAAACTGATTCAGATATGGATTTAGGGTGTAAAATATTCGTTTAATTTAGTAACGTTTTTAATTAAAATAAACCCAATTATATGTTACATTAGCATCGATAAGAGTCAGAAACGTCGATAATTTCTATCAACAATTGTTTAAATCCTGACAACCCTAGGAATGTCGGTTTGACATACGTCGCAGAGATCAAGCTATCTTTTATGAAGTATAAATAGAAGGGACTGGGTTAACTTTTTCACAGTTTTCAAGATGGTCACCCATCCACAGATCAACCCCGGCAAGCGTTGCTTAATCTGATGGATCGATCCGTGCGGCTGTTATAACAACCACTGCCACGAGCAAAGAATATAAAAAGAAATTCTATATTGCGACCTTCTTTAAACGGTTACTCTTTTAATATCGCAAAATACATTGTTCCATTCAAGGTAATCTCAGTTGCTTTGTAGATTAATCTGCAGATGAATCTGACTTTATAATGTACCTACATAATAAAAAAATAAAGTCGCTTTTGTGTCTGTCTGAGCGACCGCATTGGTATTCTAAACTGCGTAATTGAGAAAATGTATTCCGGAAGATTTATGAGCAAAACATTTGTGTAGCCTTTTCCCAACTAGGTTGGGGTCAGTTAACCGGATGCAGCTGAATACCAGTATTTTACATAAAGCGACTGCCTATCTGACCTCCACAACCCAGTAACTGGGTAATACGATATCCCTTGGTAACAATGAGCTGTCAAATTTTCAAGCTACTGACTACCCGTAACGACTGTCAAAGATCCAAAAGATCAAGAAAGGATGACAGCTGGGACCAACGGCTTTTTTTTTTTTTTAAGGCTGGGAAATCATCCAATGACTGCTCCCGCTCTGGGTGGAGCGGAAGGGAGTGTCAGACTCTTACTGACTAAAACCCATCCATGTTCCTTCCGTAGCCCTTTATGTTCCGGGGTAGCGGTAACCCTTTCGGACAGTCCCGGGGACCAACGGCTTAACGTGCTTTCTGAGATACGGAGGAGTCTCGATAAGTAAAGATGGTCAACCATCCCCGGCCAACCGCGGCAAGCGTAGCTAACCCTTTCGCGAGCAATACTATTTACACCTCCGATTTTGGTTTTATTTATTCTAAACATTGTGAATCAACATTTGTAAAACAATACTAATAGATTTCCTCCCCTTGCTTACGCCCCTCCTTTTTTTTGGGCTACGGCAATATCTTTGCCAATGCCCGTTTATGACTTTTTATTTGGCAAAGTAATTACCAATTTTGGACGGGACCTACAATATATATTTTTTTAATATATTGTAATTAAGTTTACATTCATGTAAACTTAATTACAATAATATACAAACTAATACCAACTTATACATACTTAAATTAAAAGACTATCTAACTAACTATTTAAATAATAAATAATAATAATATACAAATAAATCCAAATAAGACAAAAAGGACACTTAGGCGTCGAAGTACTCATCCGCATCGCTGTCATCAGGAAACGTGCCCAGAAGACTGGCAGCATTACCACGTTGAATGGCAATGCTAATTCTTTGGCCAAAGAACAATCCAGCCCTCTGGTCACGCAAAGTGTCGAATGCCCAGTTTGAATTTGTCAATTTTTTGTTGCCAATGGCTTAAATATCAATATACTTCATACATTTAATCTTCTAATGAATATATTGTTGTCTTCTTTTAGAATGTTTATTGTAAAGTGATGACCTGAAACACAGGTTTTAATTAAACCTAGATCAGGCAGAACACTACACTAAACAAAGAAAAATTTTACCTCACTTGTAATTATGTAAACCTTAATTTAGACTTGACTTAATTCTTGAATAAATTTTTTTTTTTATTTTTTTTTATTTTGGCGCAACTTTTACAAAGTGTCTTGGCAATTATTTTGCCAATGCTCGCGAAAGGTCCAAATAGATCGATCCTGGTGCGGTAGTTATTACTTAGCCACGAGCTTCTCTCCCCCTCATTGTATTTGTTATCATAAGTACCTAAATAAACACTGAAACAACTTTCAATGCTCTAATTTTCTCTGAGTACATAATCCTAAAAACATTACACGCATCCACAAAACCTGTAACAAGGTTTCTAGCAGACAGCTTTTCAGGAATGTCAATATTTCTATTTCACCGAGAAATTTCGCATATATACTTTAAGCGGGCTATATAACACAACGAGATGTGGGTCTATTTTCTTGGTCTCAAGTGTAACACAACTGAATTGGGGTTGACGGGATAAAAGTATTATCGTTATGTTGATGACACGATTTTATTTGAATGCATTACAGTGTAGTTTGTGATAAAGGTTTGCTTTTTGAGATAAGATCAGTTTGGCGGGTTCTGCAGTCATTTACACTTAGAATAGGCTTGGTGATAAAGTTTGGTTTCTATATAGATGGTGTTAGAGACTGCTTTCAGTTGAGCGTTGGCAGTAGGTATTGAATGTCGTTCGTATTTCTCTTTCAGAAAAAAACGTACTTTTTGTAAGTTAGTCAAAAGTTTTAAACTGCAAAGCAGTCATTATTTTTGTAACTCAATCAATCTGTCTAGCCTTTTCCCAACTATGTTGGGGTCGGCTTCCAGTCTAACCGGATGCAGCTGAATACCAGTATTATACATGGAGCGGCCAATCTGACCTCCAGAATCCAGTAACTAGGTAATACGATACCCCTTGGTAAGACTGGCTGTCAGATGCACAAATTTTAGCCGGGACCAACGGCCAACGTGCTTTCCGAGGCATGGAATAGTCTCGGTGTGTAAAAATGGTCACCCATCCACGGCCAACCCCCGGCAAGCGTTGCTTAACCTGTTGGATCGACCTGTGCGGCTGTTAGTACTTACGCGCGAGCTCCTCAATTTTTATAACTAAAGTATTAAAATTATATTTCCGAAAACTACATGTACTACTACTACTACCGAACTGTCAGTGTTGACACTCACATTTTCAAACTTATAGGTTTAATTAAAGGTTTGATCGATCAGACGCCGGCCGCATAGAAACCGCATCGGACTTGTGGTCAGGTTTTAATTCGATTTGCTGCACTCTCCGTTTTCGCAGCTTTTTTATAAAATTTAGTTACAGGGTGTGGTAATAGCCGCGTGACGATTGCCGGCCACCGTAGGCGCGGGCCTGCGGGTGGCTCACCTATTGGGTAATGGGTAGCTCACTGTCCGATCAGGACCAGGCCTGTGCCGGGGAGCGCGTACGGGCCGAAGCCAGCCGGTTAAGCGGGATGGTCCGAAAGGGTTACCGCTACCTCAGAACATTAAAGGGCTTAAGAAGGAACATAGATGGGTTTTAGTCAGAAAGAGTCTGACATACCCTTTTGCTCCACCCAGAGCGGGAGGGATTAATTGATGATATCCCAATCTTAAAAAAAAGGGTGTGGTAATAGAGAGGCGAAAAAAGAAGATAAGTACCTAACAGTTTTTACTTAAACAAACACTGTAAAACTATAAACGGTTTACCTGTAAAACGATAAAAAATGTTAGTAGCTCTGCTTCAGGAGCGAATTTCCAGGTGCTCATTATTATAAAGTCACAATATTCTGTATTTCATGAGCTTCCTAGAGCTCTCTTATAACGCAGCGGCGAATTTAAGTTAAAAACGAAATAAGAATTTATTTTCAGTGGACAAGTCATTTTGTAAAAAAATGTTAAGAATAAGTTAGTTTTCTTTGAACACTGCACTAATCCGATATTTTATGCACTATTACTGTATAAAATAATGAAGTCGCCGGAGGTTAGCAAATTGTTTAAAAGTTTAAGAGTAAGTACAGTCAAATTTTCAAAGAGCCGTGGCTGCTTCAAGATGACCAGTACCTACTGACAGCGCCCATTCAAGACGGACCATTCAGGTCAATAATTTTGAATGAAGCTAAATGATCCAACACACACGCCACCTTCAGCAAGATATTGAGAGTGAGCATGACATGATCTCATCTGCCAAGACAGATTCAAGTCAAAGGTCAGCAACATAAGTCAGTGAGCAACAGTCCAGTTTCAGAAGATTGACACATAACATAACATCATGCCTCTATTCCAAAAAGGGTTAAGCAGAGGTGCCACTATCGGACGGCGCATACATGTTCCACGCGCGCCTCAAAGAGATGTTAGCATATGAAGGGTCCCGCTAGGGCCGAGCCTGCCGGGTAAGCGGGATTGTCCGAAAGGGTTACCGCTACACCGGAACATAAAGGGCTACGGAAGGAACATGGATGGGTTTTAGTCAGTAAGAGTCTGACACTCCCTTCCGCTCCACCCAGAGCGGGAGCAGTCATAGGATGATTTCCCACTTTAAAAAAAAAAGAGGTGCCACTATAGTACTGATAATAACCTTATGAAAAAAAAAATCTTTTTATTTCGCAGATGGCTACAAGAAATCACCCACACACAAGCGGAGAGCTGGTGGACCTCGTCACCGGGCTGCAGGCAATCCAGGGAGGCCATGCCATCCCTGGATAAAAGGTTAACCAGACGGCTACTCCGCCTGAACAGAACCGGCCTGCGCCTGATGACGGGGACCATCACGGGACACTGCTCACTAAACAAACACTTCCACACAATAGACATAACGGACAGTCCTCTGTGCAGGGTCTGCATGGAGGCTGAAGAAACCGTCGCGCACGTACTCTTTGAGTGCACAGGCGTCACACAGATTAGGACACAAACTATTGGAACACCTAAATCTTTTACAGAAATATTACACAGACCAGGAGACGTCATCAACTTCTGGAAGGAGGTGGGCTGGCTGGAATAACCGCCACAGGCCGCCATGGCCCACGCACAATGGTCCGCCAAGGACTGAGTGCGGAAACCAAAGCCCCAAGAAGAAGAAGAAGATGGTTAAGTTAGAAGGTCTCGAATGTCAAGATTTCATAAAATCCTGAAAAACGCAATAAACGCAAGTAAATCTTCTTTCTCTCTTGCTTTTCTTTTCTTTTTCTCTATATTTCGTTTTCGCGGGCTTCCTTTGCTGATTCATCTTAAATATTGTCATCTTTCCATGAGGTATTAACAACCTATGGACTTTTTTGACTGAAATAAGTGATCTTTGTTTTATTTTTTTTATTTTTTAGGTACAGAGGCCAGCACATCAAGTTACCACAATCTGTCAAATTTCTTTGATACTCGTAGTATTTCAACTTTCAAGGCTGCAAACTTGACTTGACTTGAGACTGCTTTCAACTGCAAAGACATAAGGTTAATTTTTAATTGAGAAAATTTGACAGTTAGGGATAGCTTGATGTGCTGGCGTCTGTACAGACATCAAGCTATCCGTAACTGTCAAATTTTCCTAATTGAAAATGAACCTTATGACTGCAATAAAATTGAAATACTTAAACAAATTGAATTGGATTCTGTTTGGAATAAATAAATGATTTGATTTGATTTGATTTGACAGATTGGGGTAACTTGATGTGCTGGCCTCTGTACTTACGTAGGTATTGTATGTTTTATTTTATTTAGTACCTACTTTACGAAGACAAAAATAGAAGGTTTCTTTTCTTTAAGGTAGTTTCAACCTTTGTAAGACGATTCTAACTATTTTTAAAGCTTACCCATGTTACGTCCGAAGGGTAAAAGGGTGAACGGGTTTCCATGAATATGTCTTTAAACTCCTTTTAGGGTTCAATACAAACATAAGTTCAATTATTGTTACTGTTTGAATTGTAATGACTAATAATATGACTGATGTTACTATGTCATTAGGTATCTTTTAGTTTAATCTTCTGTGGGCGAAGTATTTATATGTTTTAGAAAATAAAAAATTTTTTCAGACGTCTTAAAGTCACAGTAAACAAATTAAAAACAAAAACATTAAAAATAAACGCAAATTTTTAGTTTTTGAACGTGAAATGTTCTCCAACTGTAGACGCACATTTGTCTCAAAATAGTGATTCATTTCATTTAGGGGATAAACAAATGAAATTCTAATTTCAAGTTTTAAATTTTTACTTACCATTGTAATTGCCAGATTGCCAGCTATACAATAACGTTTTTTTTTTCATGGAATGAAAACTCTTTTGTATTAAATTAGGTGTTTAAATTTTTTAACAAATTAAAATGAAGGTATTTCGATTTTTTTGATGAGAAGTGTACTTTATGCGGCCTACCCAAATGTCATGTCTCTGGTATTGTGAGTCGTATCGCTGAGCTCTTCAAGGTCCGAGTTGAGCTATATACAGCATAAACAGCCTGTAATGTTCCCACTTCTGGTACACTGGCTTCCTCTCTTCAAGGAGTGAGCTGTTATTCACCACGCGGGCTCAGTACGATAATAATAATAATATAATATCCTTGGATATTTCACACAACGCCATATCGTCCCAAGCTAAGCAACCTAATGCTTCTGTTATGGTAACGAAATGGTTGATAAACTACTTATATACATTTTTTTTTTGTAAATACACACATATTATAGATAGAAAAACACCCAGACCCGTAACAAATACCTGCAGGTCGTACAAATATTTGTTCCGTGCGGGAATCGAACCCGCGACATGCTGCGCAGCAGTCAATCTCTCAACCGCTGCGCCAACTAGTATGCAGGTTTCCTCACGATGTTCCCTGTCTCCTTCGCCGAAATCACACGTTGAGACTTGTGAAAGAAAATGAGTAAGTCTGCATACGCTCTACGTTCATTATCACCCATATTGAACACGGATGCTCTTCTAAATGCTTATTATGGGATAACAGAATCACATTTGCGGTATGGGATCATATTTTGGGGAAACTCTACCGAAAGAGAGATCACTTTCAAGGCACAAGAAAAATGCATTCGAGCAATGTTTAAACTTAAACCCACTGACAGTTGTGAACCGTACTTTAGAAACTACAAAATATTAACATTACCTTGTTTGTACATATTTGAAGTAGCTGTGTTTGTAAAGCCAAATCCGAGTCGATTTAGACGACTATCAGATGTAGCACCCCGCAATAGGCGTGATAATAGTGTGCTATGTGTAAAAACTTTATAAATATTTATAAGCCGTTTTTTATTCCTCGAGCATGTGGTGTTAACCTATAATTAATTATTGCACTTGTAAATGCTACCCTAGTTAATTAAGTTAGAAATGTATACGTGTAGACAATTGTTGGTTAACCTATTTAATAAAAATAAAATAAAAGTCTGGAGCAAGCCAAGACAGCACTTATGCGTAAAAGTGTCTACTGCATGGCGCCAGTCAATTATAACAAATTGCCGAAGACATGGAAAGAGCTTCCGCTATCACTATTTAAAACGAGACTCCGAAGCTTTTTAGTGGCGAAAGCATATTATTCTATTAAGGAGTTCCTAATTGAGAAAGTGTTTTTAAGCTAGTGCATAAATATGTAGTGATTGTTGCACCTACAAATGTGTATCTGTTAATCTGAATGTAATTGCTATGTGTAAACAATTGTTGGTTAACCTTAATAAATAAATAAAAATAAAAAATAAAATAAAATATGTACAATTAATTAATTAATATTTTAAAATTGTATTTTGTGTGTAATATTTTAAAATTGTATTTAGTGCAAAATGCCTATGCGGTAAAATATGGTTGTACTATTATGTATATGTTTTTTGTCATCGTTATGTGTTACCCATATTTGCAAAATAACATTATCTTTATCTTATCTTATCATACTACCATTTTACCTTTTATATGCACGTGCTTCTCTGTCTATGAAACTTCCTTTCTTTCTTCATCGTAGAGTTCTACTTTCACTATTCATTAATCGATATCTTGATGATTGTTCTCAAAGATATTTTATGCAAAAAACCCACTACAAATAACAATATAACCGAAACTCCGTAAAATTGTTTACTACATAATAAAATTGACGGAAATTTGAATTCCATAACACAATTCATACCATATCCTCACTAGGATTCCCCTTTCGATTTGTGCCCCCAATGAAAATTGATATTCATGTCCCGTTTCATACAAATAATATCGTATGTTTTATTTACTCAACTGGATTCTGCTGACGAACCCTTTTCGTGAACGAGACAAGATTTCTGAATATTGTTAGTTCATATTACTAACTTTGGCGAAAACATTTGGATTGGAATCAGAAATTATCGTGATGGTTTCATCGTTGAACGGAAATCCGGTTCATGAACATTCCCTAAGAAATATAACCGTAATCACTGTGTTATTTTACTAGACCAGCTACATGAGAGAAATATTTTGCTGATCTTCTAAAAATTGATTGACATACTTATGATGAACGCTTTTCTCAAAAAAATTTTTGGACTGCGAATAATGCACAATTTATTAAAATAAATTAGCAGCTTTTAAAATTTTTGGCCTTTCCTGGCACAGTTGATCACATTTACTATGCGTAGGTACTCCGACCGGGTTTGGTTAAAAGTATGGCCAACCGTGCGCAAGCAAAGCGAGCGGTGCCGCGGCAGCTGCTGGGGCGCTCTACATCCAAGTTGGTCGCAGTTACTTTGCTATTTAGTATTTTCACGAAAACATTATTGGAATTATTTTAATTTCCATTACATACCTACTTAATAGTGACTCTTAACTCAATTGATTCTTCAAGAGCCATCATGAAATAAACTATCAGTACACGGTTGTTTAATTGAAATTCGACAAGAAGCGCAATTCCCTTATTTTTATGAACGTTTGTATTCCAATTACAGTCTCAATTTGTCA
Source organism: Hyppa rectilinea (assembly GCA_951799385.1). Taxonomy (NCBI): domain Eukaryota; kingdom Metazoa; phylum Arthropoda; class Insecta; order Lepidoptera; family Noctuidae; genus Hyppa; species Hyppa rectilinea. The sequence continues at coordinate 13,485,613 of OX637312.1, read as the reverse complement.
AAAATGTCGCTGGCATGAGATTATTTTGTACGCGAATTGGCTTTAAGATCAATTCCTTAATGCATTTTCTTTATGCTTTCTTTTACCCCAGTTCTCGGAAATCTTATCAATTCAACACCCAGTAAAAGTCCTGTCAAATCTTATAGCTTTAACAACAAGTAATCGTCGCAATACCGTCCCAGTGTCCTGTGAGACATGTTTATTTGTCATAAATAACACATCACGTCATGTGTACACTAACTACCAACCAACAAGCCAAGGAACACATAACTGAACCTATGAACAGTACGTTATCGTACATTAACTGCTAGTTACTTGTGTATAGACCATTAAAGTCGGTATGTGGTATGAATAAGACAAGGTATAGAGCGTCTAAATACTTAGGTACCTAACAGTGCACCGTTGCCATCCAACGTGGCAACGGTGCTAGCTTTTTGGGTACATTTCCCACTGACAGCGATGCGGATGAATTTTTTGATGCCCAAGCTCCTTTGTATACACAAAATATTATTTTTTTTAATTTTAGGTTAGGTTGTAGAATATACATAGTTAATGCGTTATTACTAAAAAAAATGTCTAACCGCAAAGAAAGTAACGTGTTTTAAAAGTTTGGGATACAATTTATACAGTGTGTTTGGTTAAAAGAGGATTATACTTTAATACTCGTGAAAATGAATAACTTTGCCTATGTTACCAAACCGAAAAAAAATCACCTGTTCAGTACATTTAAATTCGCATACTTCGTCAAGTTGTGCGAAACCGCTGTTATTTTTTTCATATTTCACAGTGGTAACCAAGGCATTGGTCTTCATCATATTTAGAAATCATTTCATCTTTACTGGCGGGAGTCTCCGGGGTTCTTCTTCTTCCCTTAGAATAAAACCGACACTTAAACACTAATATTAACTAAACTACACATTTTAACAGTGGGTAATTTTAGAACAGTCATACTACTTTCCTCTTGTTTGGCAGTTTCTACTGCTGTTAGACATTAGTCGTAAAGACGCATTCGACTGCTTGTCTCATTCATACTCTATGGCAAAATCCATTAAAGGGGTCCATTGAATAGCTCGGAAATGGTTTCTTTCATTTTATGACATTAGTTGTCGGGTAAATGGCCAACATATTTTGTGTAGGCGGAATACTTATATTATATGATGTGGAGAAAAAAATACTTTTCGATATTGTTGTTTGTTTTTTCGTAGATACAACTATGTACCTAGTTTCATTTGGAAGAAAGTGACTAGTAAAAAGAAGATATTCCGTTAAACATTAAAATGCCATAAATAATAGAGCTAAGGCAATTCAGTGAAATAATTTTAGGTATTAATCTACTCACATTTTACTCAAAAACGCTTGTAATATGGTCATTATTTTGACAAAATTCTATGAGTAGAGTCGGCTTTTCCACACTACTTGAATAGAGACCAGCAAAGTTGAATGGAAATTAATTGCTGGTGAGTTTTAGCCACAGAAGATGAGATTTTAGAAAATCAGATCTATCCTATAAACTATCTTCCCAAATACTTTGGTATGAGCCGCTCAAACAAACATACAAACACACACACTCACAAACTTTCGCCCTTATAATGTTAGTGTGATAGCTTGTTATTAACATACACATTATTTAAACTTTGAATAAAAATGTAATAAATCGATTAGAAGCATTATGTAATTTTAACGCTTCCGCCTTTTAGTATTATTTCAAGACAGGGTGTTATTTTACTTCATAATTTAATTGTTCGGAATTTATGGAGCACTCGGGTCGGTGTGGTACTTAATTCCATTATGATTTCGACCTAATACAGCGGTCAGTAAATGATCATATGTAATCAAAGACGTGAATATGATGATCTGTCATTAGTTAGAGGTTCTGCAGAAGTTCGAAAAGCCCTCCAGATAGGCAGATGTAGTGTAGAAATACATGTTTATGTATCACTAAAAGCAGAGAAAGTAAGGAGTCCCAATAGCTATCTGATTAAGGAAGAGAAAGATAAAAAAAAGTAAACTTAGACGGCATTTATTGAAATGGTAGACAAGTACAACATGGTTCCTAAAAATAGCTTACAGTACAATTTCGTATCACACTTTTAGTCATAATTCGAAGGATTCCGAAGAAAATTGCTCATCCGTTGCTCTATACGTATGTTTAAAATATTAGCATGCTCGACAACGTAAATATCGCAATGACAAAAACAATGCTTAATTGTCAAAATGAAAGATAGTAGTATTATAAGGGCTAATTTCTAATTCTAGTTTAATAGCTGGCAGTATCAATATACCATAGAAAATAATGACACTGAGCTCTTGAACGTGGTTCATGCGCCGATCGCGTTCAGTTTTATTGATGAAGTTCGCCCTTAGTGTGTTACGGAATGAGCCCACTGTGTAACCGGGATTGTCCAAGGGTTACCCCTACCCCGGATCACAAAGGGCTAAAGAAGGAACATGGATGGGTTTTAGACAGTAAAAGTCTAAGGTTGCGTTTCCACTGAAGCGGAGCTGGGGGGAGCGGAGCGGAGATGTGACGGAACCGTCCAATCACATCCGTGACGAATGAAGCGATGAGGATTTCAAACATTGTGATTGGTCGATACCTCTACGTCTCCGCTCCGGTCCGCCCAGCTCCGTTTCAGTGGAAACGCACCTTTACACTCCCTTCCGTTCCACCCATAACGGGAGGGGTCATTTGATGATATTCCCATCCTCAAAAAATACAAATAGTGTGTTACGCACTGACCACACTGTGATTTTGAATCAAAATTGTATACCCTACCAAACGCTTTATAAGTTTATACAGACTAGGATTTATAACATGTCATGTTCCATTACGTAATACATATACTAATAAATGTTGTATCTTCTTCTTTCAGAAGTCAAAAAGTTTCTGACGAGTAAAGAGAGAAATCGGTGTTTAACAATACGTTTATTAGTAAAGGCTAGCGAGCCCCTAGGTAATCGAATCATAAAACCTACCTTATTTATTGCTAAATAAAACTAGAATCAACCACAGAAGTCTATAAAATCAGTCTTTAAATCTATTTTATAGGTCAAACGATCACATTTCGTTTTATTTCTTCTAACAAACCATAAAACTACTGCAAAACTGCGATTTTTAGTGGCAAGAAGAAGAATGCTATTTACCTAGCGACCTTAACAATAGCCGGGCTTACTACTTGTCATTTATAAGATAAATAAGCTTTTATGCGACTTCGTTTACGTAGAAGTCGTAAGGCTAAAATAACAGTAACATTTTCATAAAACTACCTCGCTCTTGACCCACCGCGTCGCGTCGCATTGCCCGCTGGTGCTCCTAAGAGTCGAAGCATGATGATAAATAGCCTTCCTCGAGAACGGAGCTATCATATGAAGCCACTTTTTTTTAAACTCGCCGAGATTAGTGCGTTCAATGTATTAAACTATAAGTATTTTAAAGATTTTAATACTGCTTAGTTCTTATAACGTAAAACGTGAAATAATAGGGTAGTATGCAATCAACGATAACAATGATGGGACAGTCAAAAATGTAAGGACGTCAATCGACTCAGCCTATCGCAGTCCATTACTGAACACAAGCCTCTGCAAGGCTGTCCACCGCCTTCCGCATCTATTCTATCCGAAACACCTTTATAAGGTCGTCGGTCCACTAAAATCGGGGGTGTCCCTCACTTTATTTGCCGATACGCAGTTTCCACTCCAGGACTCGTCTGCTCCATCATCCATAAGTCCTTCAACAAACGTGGCCAACCCACTGCCACATTTCACCTTGTGTATGTACTCTGCAAGCTGGGGAGTTTGTTGCACTACTTCTTCCCAGTTAAAGCACTAGGAAGTGGTGAAGGGAGGGCGTTTTTGGGGGACTGTCTTATGTAACTTTGACCTTCAAAAGTGCTGACTTTCAGCCTAGTTTGAATAAATGACTTTTGATTTTGCTATTTCGGTAATTGCGATTCTTTAACTCAATTACTTCATATGATTGACTTAAAAAACCGAAACGTTGAGTCAACTTAGTTAAAAGTAGTTTTGGAAAGGCGAAACGCTTTGTTCATTATTTATTTATTAAAACTTTATGCACATGTAAAACAACTCTACAAAGACGTACTTAATGACTGAGGCCTTTTCTATCAGTCAACCTTTGGATGATGCAGAGAAAACATGGCAGGTGCAATATAGGATTGATAACACGAATTAATAATGGTTTTTAATAACTTCAAATATATTTTCGGGCTTATATTCAATCTTTTAGGGCTTATACATTTAAGATGAACACAATCAAATCTGCGGCGAACCTAGAAAGACAATGATTGATCGAAGTTTTATTGTATTTCACAAAATATACATTATCCTGTTAGAATTTGATATGACCTACGTTGAGTATTTTATTTAGAAATCGATCATCTATTGTTTATTTACGCGACTAGGGACGAATTAAACCAATGTAACTGAACACGTGTTATTGAACGAGTGTAATTTTTTTCTGTGGAATATTGACACTGATAGGTTTTGAACGTGATTTAGACGTGTTGAACGCGTTTAGTTTAATTGGTGAAATTTCCAATCAACCTTGGAAAAGGTTACAATGCTGTTATTTAAAACAAAGCAGTCGTTTAAATAATTTGAACCTAAATAAAATATATATTTTTTGTATACTTCCGAACATGTAAGTAAAATTGGGAAAATTAATTGTATTTGCAATTCCCTGCCAACTGAAATTGTCCACGTAATCAAATTATAATGTCGTTCTTTCTATGAAATGTCACAGTTTTATGAAATGTCATATCATTGTTTTTATTAAATGTCAATTGGATAAAAAAAAAACTAATTTCCCAGACCGTGTAAAGATTATATAGACCATTTTTGGAATTCCAGTACATTGTGTTTTGAAACGATTGATCTAGACCTATGAATGAATACACTGAAATTCTCTTCCGGAAAAAAACACTGACAGTTTTCACTGTTTTCCCAGAAAGGTCGAGCAAGAAACACAAGAAGCAAGCCTAGTTGGTCTGACAGGTTAGGCAGACGTATATTAAGTTTTTTTTCGGTTTATTATTTCATTTAACTTTCCACATTCCCCTTACTTTAGAGCACTTTTCCATGTGACCATACATATAATGCTATGGAAGTGGCAGAAACCTACAGGACGATGTTAATTAGTATAACAGCCCCAAACACCATGTAAGAGTGGCAATTATGGGGTTGTTCAAAATTTGTAATGGTGCGTAAAAAAAGGGTGGAATTGCGGACTTGAATGTGGGTAAGCTGAACATTCATAGTCATAATGTCGTGTTGTGGTCAGTTGTAAAAATAACTTTCTGTTGTATTTTGAACAAATTTGTGCAGAGAATTGTGGTAAAATCGTAAAAAAAAAATAAAGTAGGTATGGAATTACAAATAAACGATTAAAATTCATAAATACTTTTGGAGGGAATGCAAACTTAAATTCGTTATTTTTTTTAAATAAAAACAACAATTCACACACATGTATTAATCTATACTAATATTATAAAGCTGAAGAGTATGTTTGTTTGAACGCGCTAATCTCTGGAACTAATAGTCCGAATTGAAAAAATATTTTTGTGTTAGATAGTCCATTTATCGAGGAAGGCTATGTAACGTCACGCTACGACCAATAGGAGCTGAGCAGCGGGTGAAACCGCGCGGGATGAGCTAGTAAATAATAAAATGAATATATAAAATGAATATATAAAATAAATAATAATAATAAATAAATATCCTTGGACATTTCACACAACGCCATATCGTCCCAAGCTAAGCAACCTAATGCTTGTGTTATGGTAACGAGATGGCTGATAAACTACTTATATACATTTTTTTTTGTAAATACATACATATTATAGATAGAAAACACCCAGACTCGTAACAAATACTTGCAGGTCGTACAAATATTTGTTCCGTGCGGGAATCGAACCCGCGACATAGTGCGCAGCAGTCAATCGCTCAACCACTGCGCCAACCGTGTCGTCGAATGAATATATAAAATGAATATATAAAATGAATATATAAAATGAATATATAAAATATTCAGATTTATAAAGTATCGTATCTTTTAGCTTACCTTAATAGGTAGGTATGTAACATACACCACTTTGGAATAACATCTCACACATTGATTAATTTATTATTGTTAACTTTTAGAAGGATTGTAAATATGTGAGCACCATGTACCTACTTATGACATAATTAAGTTTATTTTCCACTGCTACATGCGTTTTTCTTTTCACCTTTTTGGTGTATTGTTTTTATTCTGGGTGCATCGTCTTCACATATTATAATATTATAATACATGTATACAAAACATTGTGAAACATTTTAAAAGAGTAACGGTGGAGTTTCTTGCCCATTCTTCTCCACACGAAACTACCTTTTGGAAGGGGCGACTAGAATCAATTCTATTTCTTGTTAATTTTTGACGTTCAAAAGCGCCTTTCTTGTGCCTATTTGAAATAAATGTTTTGACTTTGACTTTGACTTTGAGTTTTGCGAAGATGGATTTCTAATAAGCGATACAACAAACAGTGAATCATTTCAAACAAGTTAACAAGCTTACATTGATATTGAACAACAATGATCGAATTGAGGCTAGCAGTTCGCCTGTACTAACTTCCGTTCAAACGTGCCCACATAAACTGTATGTGGATTGATATTATTGTTCTAGGACAGGTGTTCATAGCGTAGTTAGTAGGTATCTGTTGTAACTCGCACCACTTCATGTACAGTCGCCACGTTCATGTCAGCACGTCAAGTTACCAAAAACTGTCAAATTCTCTCAATCAATTTTGAACTTGACAGTCAACATTTTATGGCTTTAAGTCATTCAGAGAAATTTTACAGTAGTGGTATTGGTATAGCTTGATATGCTGGCGAATGTAGTCAATATTTTTTTTTAAATTTTAGTCTTATTTTTAAACGTTACTTGGTTAAGTAATGATGAACTATACTCTAACGGTGTTATCCTAATTATAAACAAAATTAAAAAATCTGCCTAGCATTTTCCCAACTATATTATGGTCGGCTTCCAGCCTAACTGCAGTATATAGCAGTCTAACAGCCGAAGCAGTGATAGCCTAGTGGTGTGACCGACGGACTGCCAATTCTTAGGCCTCAAGTTCGAACCCAAGGCCTCTGACTTTTCGGATTAATGTGGGTATTGCATAAATATCATTTACTTAAAAAAAACGGTGAAAGAAAACATCGTGAGGAAACCTATGCCTGAGAGATATTTCTCAACATGAGAAGCTATGTCAGAGGCCCATAGGCAGCATAAACATTCTAACACCAGGTTAGTCACTAACCTCAAGAAGGAAGAAAGAAGCCTAACCGCATCAGTATTTTACATGGATCGACTGCCCATCTGACCTCCACAACCCATTCACTGGCTAACACGATACTCATTGGTAAGATTGGTTGCCATACTTTGGGCTTTTGACTACCCCTAACGACTGTCAAAGGCCAAATGACAGCTGGAACCAGCGGCTTTCCGTACTTACCGAGGCACGGAGGGGTCTCGATATTAAAGTAATGGATCCACGAATCGACGGCGACGGCGGATTGCCTTCTATCGATCTGTGCAGTGGTAATCATTCAGCTACGAGCCCCTCCGCCGCTAACAGTCTTTTTAGTTTAAGTCATTGACTGCCACGCAGCAGACACAATAGAAAAACTATTGTTTGTCAGACACACGGTGACCGCGTTGGCGTTCAACGTGTAAAGCAACGTTTATAAATAAAGGCGTCTACGTAAAAAAATCCAAGGAATGGTCTATCCGTGCATCAAAGTGGATCCAACCCCCACCAACCAACGAAACCAACTCCAACCAACCAACCAACCAACTCCAACTCCAACTCTATCCATCTTATTTATGCGTTATTAAATAACCAATCTGTGTATTGTGAATGATATTAAGGTTAGGGATTGAGTATAATTTAAAAACGAATTAAGGTTCATAATAATTGGTATTCAATTTCAATTATTATCGTGAATGATTGTAATTTTAATGTAAAATTTAAGTACTGATTCGGTACTATTCTTATTTATTATAAGAATAATTAATTATATCTGATTGTTAAATCGAATGTAATCGTTAATCATTTGTGAGCCGAATTGAGCGCGTCCGAACTGACGTAAGAGCTATTATAATTAACATTATCTATACTAATATTATAAAGAGGAAAACTTTGTTTGTTTGTTTGGTTGTAATGAATAGGCTCAAAAACTACTGGACCGATTTTAAAAATTCTTTCACCGTTGGAAAGCTTAGTTTTCTAGGAGTAACATAGGCTACTTTTTATCCCGGGAAAAATAACGGGTCCCACGGGAAAGACCACGGGAGCGAAGCCGCGGGCAAAGTGCTAGTATTATATAACATTAAGCTCAAAATATCAATTTAATAGCTTGTTAATATAATAATAATATCCTTGGACATTTCACACAACGCCATATAGTCCCAAGCTAAGCAACCAGCTAAGCAAGCAGCTTGTGTTATGGTAACGAGATGGCTGATAAACTACATATATACATTTTTTTTTGTAAATCCATACATATTATAGATAGAAAAACACCCAGACCCGGAACAAATACTTGCAGGTCATACAAATATTTGTTCCGTGCGGGAATCGAACCCGTGACATGCTGCGCAGCAGTCAATCGCCTAACCACTGCGCCAACCGTGTAATGATCTGGAGTACTTCTTGAGTGAGAGAGAAAAAAAATCCCGTTTATAATACGTAGCAACAAAGACAACAGTTATTTTCATCTCATTTCCACTTACAAACAAACCATGCTTTTAACTTCACAAGATGGTTGTGTTTCAGTTACATTTTGACACCTCTCTCTCTCTCTCAAACTCAAAGCATTTGTCCTAACTAACTCTTATAAATGCGAAAGTAAGTTTGTCAGTTTTGTTACCTAGTTACGCCTAAATCACTGAACCGATCATCCTGAAATTTTGTATATATGTCGTAGGATAATTTGATACTTCGAATCTTCGCGGAAATCCTAGGGGTTTTGCGAAAACGCGGATAATTAGACATAGGCGAAAAATTATCAAATCTTACTGGACAAAGTCAGGATTTTTGCGAAAATACTCGTTACTATAGTAAGATTTGATGTGCTCAACACTGATTGGCTACAATTTTGCTGGCTGACTTCTAATTGGTTCCTAGTTTGCCGATGATTAAGACGTCAACCAATCAGAGACGATCTCTTATTGAACGCGCTGACCGACCAATCAGCGTTCTTATTTCATAACAGCCAGCGTTTCGTTTCGCAATATTGCTATAATAACGAGTATTTTCGCAAAAATCCTGACTTTGTCCAGTAAGATTTGATAATTTTTCGCCTATGTCTAATTATCCGCGTTTTCGCAAAACCCCTAGGATTTCCGCGAAGATTCGAAGTATCAAATTATCCTACGACATATACATGTTGGGTACAGAAACTTTCACCCCGAATAGTACTGTGCCCGAGGAAAACAATAATAACGTTACGATAATAGATGGCTCTGGATCTTCCTAGCCCTTCCGCTCCACCTAGAGCGAGAAGTCATTTGATGATTTCCCACCCTCAAAAAAAAGCCTTTTCCTAACTATATTGGGGTCGGCTTCCAGTCTAACCGGATGCAGCCGAATACCAGTATTTTACATTGAGCGACTGCCTCTCTGATTGCCACAACCCAGTAACTAACTGGGTAATACGATACCCCTTGGTAAGACTGGCTGTCGGAATTTCGGGTTTCTGACTACCCGTAACGACTGTCAAAGATCCACGAATGATAGCCGGGACTAACGACTTAACGTGCTTTCAGAGGCACGGAGGAGTCTCGATATTTGAAGATGGTCACCCATCCACAGACCAACCCCGGCAAGCGTAGCTTAACCTGATGTATCGATTTGTGCGGCTGTTATTACTTAGCCACGAGCTCCTCGGTCTTGGTCGAATGATATAAGTGAAAAAAAAATACAATATAGCAAATACTCAATTCCTATTCGGTTCACAGTTGTCGTTTTCCCGATATTACTTTTTCAATTATTATTATAAGATCAGCCGCTAAAATTTTAGTTCTTAGGCTGTGCGCACACTGTATGTTAAACATTTTTATATACTGACCTTTGGAACTTTAAATAATAAGACTAATCATGAGAAAATAGAACGGAGCAAAGCGATTTTGCTATTGATTGTACTCGTATAGGCATATAACATTACCTACATATCTATGTATGTGATCCAAGAACATTTTGTGGCATTATGCGAGACACGTTTATTTTGTACTAGCCTCCGCCTGCGGCTTCACCCACCTAATATGTCGACAAATTATACACATAAACCTTCCTCTTGAATCACTCTATCTATTAAAAAAAACCGCATCAAAATCCGTTGCGTAGTTTTAAAGTTTTAAGCATACATAGGGATATAGGGACAGAGAAAGCGACTTTGTTTTATACTATGTAGTGATTATCAAAAATGTTTTGTTGTGTTTCAAAGTGTGCGCGGCCTTTTCATTTTTATTAATGAATGGCCTTTAAATTCATATTGCTTAAGAGTACTGTATAAGTAAGGTGTGAGTTTAGCTTCATCTTTATGACTGACCGACCATTTGACAATTCAAAAGTGCCTGTAAATGGTTTGTTTGAAATAAATGCTTTGAGTTTGAGTTTTCCGAATAAAATAAATAAACAAAACACTGTTTAACACCATATTGATATTGCAGTGCGTTTTGTTTGTGCAGAAAAATGTTTTTCTTTTTTTTGTTTAAAATAAGATGTTGGTGGATTTAATAAAGTCTTCCCTAAGTCTGAGCTTGGCCTTACGTAAAACAGCCTCAAACAAAACGTCTTGACTACTCTATTCCATTGCTGTTTCGCGCGGTGCAAAAACTTTTACGATTTGCAATTATAATTTTTATTTGAAGAAAATTTTCCAGTATTTGACCTGATAATAGGTCCTAGCTCGTTTAAACTAATTCCTCGTTTTAAAAGTCAGTTTAAGCGTAGCTGAGCTTAAAGATTCTGGACTCTTTAGATATTCTAAAGGTAACTTGGTTAATTCATATTTTTATTGAGAAGTCAGTTCAGCGAAATGCTGCTAAAACTAGGTCCTATTACTAACAATTAAAATCATAATAATCATTTAGTTCTTGATTTTTTATTCCATTTATTAGGTACCAGCTTCGTCCCGCGACTTCGTCCGCATGGAGTTCGGTTATAACGCAATATCGGGAAATATTTTGAGACAAAAAGTAGCCCATGTCCTTTCCCGGCATGTAATCTATCTCTCTGCCAAATTTTATCGAAATCTGCCCAGTGGTTTTGGCGTCAAAGGTAACATACAGACAGACTGACAGAGTTATTTTCGTATTTAATATAATATTAGTAAGGATAATCCCCATGTTGTTAGACCAAAATATAGTTAATCTATTTTTTTGCTGAGGTGTACCAAAAGTACACCCAAATCCAGTTATGTGTAAGTCCCATGTAAAATAACGCGTGTCTATTGCCATCAACCGGGCACAAACCCAGACTCCGGGCTACTAACGAGCAATGCGAGACAGAACTACCCTATAACACTTTTCCCAACCTTGGAATTAAACCCATGACCTCATGCTCACAAGACCAACGAGGCTCTCATAATCATAATAATTATTAATTTAGTTACTGATTTTTCGATTCCATTTAATAGCCATGATTTTCATACCGATAAGTAGGTAGGTAATTAACGAAATAGTATAGGCATACTATTTCGTTAATTACCTACCTTTTTCCTTTTTTTTTTTAGGTAAGTTCAAAGAATGTTTTGATGCTGTTTTTTTCGAAGCAAACAATACAAAGACCTTTGTGAAAATATATTCCTAAGTTTTTGGTTTATCACTAAATATGTAGGTGAATGTGTCGCTTTGTTCTATCATATGCGATACATCGTCATACACGGTACCTACTCCTCCTAATTGATCTGAATTTCGCGTAGAGCGAGGAATACAAGACAATAGGATCTATGCCTATGTTTGTGATACGCCATATCACTCCAATTGGGAATTATGTGATACAACAGCTGCCTACCTATTACTGGAATTATTTCCACATTCCTGACTAAATGGCAGTATTTCCTTGTGATTTAAAAAAACTATTACTTGAACTACGTTACTGGTAAATAAAAATAGCGAGCAGACCTTATACATACGGAGGTTGTTCCATTTTAATTTAATTTTAGAAGCTTTTTTTATAATAATCTATTTTTTATTGTGGAATTGACCTGCTCTTGACCTTGACCACGCCTGATGGAAAGCGATTGATGAGGTCTATGATGGAGGAAGCCCAGAAGGTGCTTGATCACTCTTGCTTTGAAGGCCGATGGGTTATATGCGGAAGAGAATACAGACGCTGGAAGAGAGATCCACACTTTGGCTGGGTGCAGATCTGTCTAAAAATTAACCCTTTTATAAAAGTGTGCTCCTTAAATTAAGTAATTATTACGAAAATGCCGATAGTCCAATCAACAAGGGGCCGAATAAGGTGATAGTTCCTCTGTCGCTGAAACTTTGCAGTGTGATAAAGTAATGTTTATAGATAACGGTTGACCACACCAACATTTTTTTTATTTAGAAGTTAGGTATTTACACCTAAACATGAAAATCATTTCTAGCTATCATCTATAGCTCCAAGAATTTATAATAAAATACCTGATTTTATAAAAGATCTGCCTGTGACGAAATTTAAAAAGGTACTTAATAAGTTATTGATTGATAAATGTTATTATACAATTGAAGAATTTTTAAATGACGAACTGAAATAATTTTGAATTTGTATTTTTAAATCTTGGATCCCTAATGATCTTGATTTAAATTTAATTTGATTCTAATTTAATTTTGACTTTTTTTGATTTAATTTTAACTTAATTTGGATTTAATTTTGATTTGACTGATTTATTTTATTTACTTACCATTGATGACTGTTTAATTTATGACCCTATTTTTGCTTATCCATAATTTGTATGTCTTGATGGCACAACATAGCGCACTACCTTTATTATATTTAAGATCCTCAAATGTTTACCTATGTTTCACAAATAAAATATTTTGATTTTGACTTTTGATTTGATTTCTAGATCTGGGTGGAAAATTGCTCCGTCCAAAATTCCTTCCGTATATTGGTAAATACTACCATGTACGTATGTATCGGTATCCAACAATATTTTTATTTGGGGGAGCCAGGCAAATAAAAATACCTATTTTATAATACCTATGCTTTACGTATTCATCGTGTTACTAGTATGTTTTCATCTTGAAAGTAGTTTTGATGCCGTGCTACGATATTCCCCACGGGTCCAATTATAACAAGCTCAGAATTCCGCTTTTAACTTTACACTTACAATCACGTGCTTTGAGTTGGCTTAGGGCGGATGCTTGAGCACGCGCGGTCACTCGCCGCTGGCCCCGCTCTGTTAGAACTCTTGTATTGGCCATTGTTAAACTTTGCGCTGTGTTTGCGAATCATAGTTCAGCTTTTATGGGACGTAGACTTGACCCTGGTTTGAATATAGAGGTCGGTTTTAGTCAGCGAATAGTGTTGTTAGCAGGCTACGTATTTCAACGGCCTTTGATGTGATTTCAAGCATCAAACCAAATCTAATTCAACATCTTGTGTCCGAAAACGTATTTGAGGGCCTTTGAGAACATGCAATTTAGAAAATGCATCGGTATGAAGATAGTTTTTTTTCAAGAATATCCTGTTCTATTTTTAAATGATTGGATTAATACCGACATACATGCTTCAGTACTGGCTTAATAAGTAGGCTTGTTCGAAAGGGTAACTGCTACCCCGGAAAATAAAGGGCTAAGGAACGAACATGGATGGGTTTTAGGCAGTAAGAGTTTTACACCCTGAGCGGGAGGAGTCATTTGAGGATTTGCCATCTACAAAAAAAAACGGTCTTAGAGACGTGGTGCAGTCTCGAAAACGAACTCATCAAACCATCATCAATTAAATCACACCCAAAATAATGGAGAAAGCTCAATCAAATAAACATAAGGAACATATCACGTGCTAAAACAAATTAGATGGATCATCTGTTACAGATAAGACAGATGTACGAACACGCCCAGTGACTCAGCATTACTTATCCGAATGTCCGAATCCCGGATTCCGGAGTCCGGAGTCCGGAGTCCGGGATCCGGGCTCCATTTCCCGTTATTACCTTTGTATAATGTGATCGAAGACGGTTGCATTATTCTATGTGTAGTCATGTTTTTATAGGTAGCGTTCCAGTCCTCGGATAGAGTAATGAGATGTTTTTTTAATGAATACGGATTGGTTTACGACTAATAACGTAGTTCTCAATGCCAGGAAAATCAAAGGTTTATAGTTCCTCTTACTGAATGTTACAAATCTATAACCTTACAGCGTCTTAGACAAAGAGGTGCTTGACACTGTATGCTCGGCAGGTTTTCTGGGCATAAAGGTAGATGCCAAATAATTTCAGGGGTGCCACATATCACGTGACGACTCCTGGCCACCATAGGCGCGGGCCTGCGGACGGTGAGTAATGGGTAGCTCACCGTGTTCCAAAGAGAAAAGCCTCAAAGAGATGTCAGCATTTGAAGGGGCCCGTTAAGGCCGAAGGCTGCCGGGTAAGTAGGATTGTCCGAAAGGATTACCGCTACCCCGGAACAGAAACTGCTAAGGAAGGAACATGGATGGGTTCTAGTCAGTAAAAGTCTGACACTCCCTTCCGCTCCACCCAGAGCGGGAGGACTCATTTGATGATTTCCCACCCTCGAAAAAAAAGGGGTGCCACATACACAAAACCTAGCAGGAAGGCTCAGTTCAGCCGCCTACGCCGTCAAGAGAGTAAGATATTACCTGTTTAGTCTGGCTCGTTTAGTTATTTTCATCGTTATGACCTACAGTTACCAACCTACATGGTCTTTGCATGATTTGACCAAGATTGTGTGTGGACATTAAAAGAGACTGTGACCTCTGAGTTAGTTTTTCCCTTTCTTATCAGAGTAGCCAGTAAGGAAACGCCAACCTCACCTAGTTTAAAAAAATATGATTGACGTGTAAAAGTCTTTGTGAAAACCCATTTACAAAAATAAAATAAGTAATTATTATCATTTACGGTATTCTGCTATAGGGCAATGCCTATGATATTCAAGATATAAGTAAAATATATAAGTAAGTATAATATATTTAACGCTTCTCCTTCTTCTTCTTCTTGTCCTTTTGATATGCACAAACAACACAAATGCATTTGGGGCAGAGACGTTTATAATGGGGAATGACTGTCAAAACGGACCTATGGGAGGCTCCGACTATGTTCATATGTACAGTCAAGATACGTTTACATTTACCAAATTTATATGAGATTTTCTACTATTGTATTGATTACTGACCTGTATTTTGAAATAAACCTATACCTTAGCTGTATACCCCAGATAAAGCTAGCCGTTATATACAGATTCAAGCGTTGTTTCACGACGAAAACGCTTTTGAATTTATTTATTTATTTAATTGGTGTACCAACAGTTGTATAATGTTACTGCTCGTGGTTGCACCTAGAGTATACCTACTAACAATAATATTACAAATTTTAAGCACCTAACATGAGTAGATATTTCTTTTTATCGAGAAATGTCCATTAATAATTTCATCTGTAGGTAATCTCCCAAACATATTTTTACAGAACACCAGTAAAAAAAAAACAAATGATTAAATCCCGTAACCAATGAAGAAATATGGCAGGAAACGCAGCGGAACGAGTAACTGGGGTACACAACATTTTTATGTGACGGAACAATCGTGACCGAGTTTATGGTCGCACGATTTTGGCCCGCTCCGTTCGCGCCACTTTTGGGATTTGGAAAAAAATGTTTGCCGTCTCTTTGTTATGATCTAGGTTATGATTCGTGTCCAGAGAATATAGGTTGACGTTTGTAGACTTTCCCCAGTCATGGAATTTGAACGTGGTTTTTGTACAAAGATATCGGTTTGGAAGATTTTTACTTTTACGTGATTTTGACTTGAATTACGAGTGATATTTTTTATACTGCGACCCAGCCCTGCTTTCCAGGGTTTCACGTCGACAGTACATCCAGATTTCTTTCATGTGCATGCATGTGCAAATCAGCATTGTTCACACTGCTGGGAGAGAGGCTTCCTCTCTGAAGGGGTGTGGGCCATAATCCACCATGCCCTCCCAGTGCGGGTTGGTGGACATATTTTAAGTAATCACTACATAGTATAAAACAAAGTCGCTATTTTTGTCTGTTCGTTTTTCTGTATGCTTAAATCTTTAAAACTACGCAACGGATTTTGATGCGGTTTTTTTTAATAGATAGAGTGATTCAAGAGGAAGGTTTATATGTATAATTTGTCGACATATTTTGCGGGCGAAGCCGCGGGCGGAAGCTAGTTTTAATATAATTGAATAATAGACATAAATCTTCCACAATTAATATTTTGTTAAATTATGTTGAAAAGCACATCAAAATCCGAAAATCCAAAATTGCGTAGTTTTTTAGTACTATGTAGTACATCAAATGCGACTAATGTGCATGTACCCTCTGTACACATCAAGCACATCAAGTTACCCCCAATCTCTCAGATTTCTTTAATAGATTTTCAACTTTATTACAAAAGGATAAGGTTTAAACTCAATTGGGAATATTTGACCGCTTGATGAGCTTGCGTCTGTACCTAGATAAATTACTACACAAGATACATTTATGGATTTATGAAAAAAACTTTGCCCAGCGTTTAAAAATAAAAAGTTATGTCGTTCAGCTTCATGAAATAAAATAAAGAATTTATTGACAGACCTGCTTTAAATGCTGGATCAAATTTAAAACCTTATTAATTCTTTGAGTTTTACGAATGTGAAATACATCGAAGTATGGAGCAATGAGAATTCCAATAAAATCGCTATCTCGCTATGTAGGTAATTGATACGTTAAACCAATCTCACTGCATATCCTTACTAATAAATTTACGTGACAGCTTTATCCAGGAAAAAACTAGCAACATTAAATTATTAACATAACATAACATCTCGCCCCGAAAGGTTATGCAGAGCTGTAGGTACACACGGCTACACATCAAGCTATACATAAAACCGACTTCCAAAACAAACACTACAAAGTGACAAATAATTTTGATTTCGGAAGTCGGTGTCTTCGGTTTTGTATTTTCATTTTTTGCCACCGACTTCCGAAATCAAAATTATTTGTCACTTTGTAGTGTTTGTTTTGGAAGTCGGTTTTATTTTTTGTAAAAAAGTTTTTATTTTTCACTTTTTAGTTGTGGTACCTACCTACACAACCCCCCCCTCCCCCCCAAAATTACAGTACCTGGTATGTAAATTACAGTGACAGGAACTTATTAGAACATCGTCCACATATATTAAGTAGGATTTTAGCTTATTCGATTTCGATAAAATTTATATGGGACCATTTGGGAAGTATACCCTTTCCAACAAGAAAGAATTTTTCAAATCGGTTGGCAAGCAACGGAGTTATGCGTGAACAAACATAAAAAAAAAAAAAATACAAACATCCGAATTGAGAACCTCCTCCTTTTTGAAGTCGGTTAAAAACCAGTTTACGCTGGTCTCGCATCGTACGGAAATCCTATACAATGCGAGATCAGCTTAAACTGGAAATGTATAGCTTGATGTGTAGCCGTGTGTACCTAAAGTATCACAAACATTAATTATGTTAATTCTTATTCATAACTAGCTCATCCGCGCGGTTTCACCCGCTGCTCGGCTCCTATTGGTCGTAGCGTGATGTTACATAGCCTATAGCCTTCCTCGATAAATGGACTATCCAACACAAAAATATTCTTTCAATTCGGACCAGTAGTTCCAGAGATTAGCGCGTTTAAACAATGAAACTCTTCAGCTTTCTAATATTAGTATAGATTAATGGTAAGCTAGTAGGTATGCTAATCAATTCTGATAATTAAGATTTTGTTTAAGGTCACCAAAATCATAAGGAGATAAACTCATCCCATGGGAAAATGAGTTATGAATGAGTATGCGTACTATAGCAAGTCAACAGATTACGCTAAAACTCCGATTTTGTTTGTTCAGTACTCTTTCAAACAGCCATCCATCATTTTAATATCATTCATACCACGATCTATACTCGTTCGCAACGGTATCCCATTCCGCCAATACAAAACGGGAGAAAACAATCGAATGCATTCGAGATACGTAATCGAATTATTCGAATACGTGGGCCGCCCGGCAGTTTGCATTTTATTCGTCCTCTGTCATTGACTATTTATTTAATGGTAGCGATGTTCGGCTGTTTCCGGCCGAGTTAAATGGACATTAAATAACTTTAAGGCTGTCTGAATACTTGAGTTAGGGTGCGTTTCCACTAGAGATGTGCGAGGATGAGTACCGGTGTATGTGCAATAAAACACTAGCTTAGCTCAAGCTATGAGGTAAGCGGGATTGTCCGAAAGGGTTACCCCTACCCCGGAACATAGAGGGCTAAGGAACGAACATGGGTTTTAGTTAGTAAGAGTCTGACACTCTCTTCCGCTCCACCCAGAGCGGGAGGAACCATTTGATGATTTCCCACCCTCAAAAAAAAAAGCTCACGCTATAAAAATGAAGTGATCCTATTGGTGGATTTTTTTCTTGCACACCGCCTCGATACTGGTGGATACGCTGTCTTAAGACTGTTTTTAGACAGACTATCGCCGTATGAAACAAACAATGGCGAGCAACCTGGCTACGATAAGTCATAATTTCCTCAATTAATTTGGGTTGAGCTCACGTGTCTTTTGAATAAGAATTCTACAATAGTCGTCACCTCGGCAAATGTGCTTAAAACTATTTCTACTAAAATCAAAACGATTTGACCTACTCTGTGTAAAACTATTTGATCCCGTTGTACTCATTATTCCTATCAAACATAAGTTATAGCCTACCAACAAAATCAAACCGATCAAAACAAGAAACACCGCAAACTTAATCGATAAAGTTTCAAAGCACAAATACTATTCGATTACACAGAATCACGAAACTTGTCGTTTCTGAAAATAACATCAATATCGAGCCTGTGTAATTTAATACACCTTCGAACTCCAATAAATTCTTCAAGGTCCTATGAATCAATATACCATTAAGATTTCAGAGCCGAAACATCAATCAAATCACTTCTAATGGTCGCAACGGGTGTCATGGCGTCACGTGACATATGGAAATGCGAAATGTATGTAGGTGGAACGACTAATCTATCGATTAACGAAGTTAGAATCGCTATTTCAAAGACTCGGTTATCATGATTCGATTGTAAGACAGTAGTGACAAGTTTGCTTATTCATTTCTTCAGTCTGGGAAACGGATTGAAAGGAAAATTGGCTTTTATCTTTGATAAGCCCGTATATTCTAATCACAATTATTTTAAGCATGTTTTTAATCGTAGTAAATTGCCATTTTGATGTCCTGAAATTAATATATTAATGTAAATATGCCTCTTTTTGTGCGTTTCAAACAATTCTCATTTTTGTATTTTAATAATAGCCATTTTACAGCGACTTGGATGTAGCGCTCGCCGGTCAATGTCGCGGTACCGCTCATTTCGCTCGCTCGGCTCGCGCGTTTTTGGTCACAGTTCCACACAGGTCGGGGTGCCCTAGTTTAGCTATGAGAAAGCTAAGTTTTTCTAATATTTATTTATCGTAGAACGTTAGGGGCACAAGAAGTTTTTAACGACACATTTATATGAAAAAGCAAACACCATTAGAGGGTCAATTGGTTTTTTTGGGTGGAGCAATAAAATACTTTACTTATTTTAATTTCTTGTTCATTGTCAGTTGTAGATGAATTAAAATCCATAAAATAAAACATACATAGTTTCACTATATCCTGCTGAAGAATAATTAATTTTCTTTACTGTTTATTAAAATGATAAAATAATATGAGGCCTTGTTTCCCCGAAGGATTGGGCAGTGATGTACCAATAGTATACCCGCAATTCGCCAGTTATGTTTAAGTTCGAGAATAAGCTTTGGAGAATATTCAGATTCATCACAGAGTTCAGTAATATTCATCAAGCCAAGTTATTAAGTTCGTCGCAACGCATTTTGTAATAAGATTGAAACTGGGTCAACAAGGTTGCCAAGTTGAACTAAGTTACATAAAAATTAATTAATTTCATATTTAAGTTTTCGTTAACTTCTGAAAGTTTTGAACCGAATTCGAAAAGAAATATAATAAGATAATGATTACAAAAAACTTGATTAGATTTGTGAAGATCTCTTGTGATATTTTAAGAAGCACGTGGATAAGTAATAACCAGGTTAAAATACAATTGACGGCCATCCCGTGGATGGGTGACTGTCTAAACATACCGAGAATGAGACGAACTTAGCTTAGACGGACTTATTCATAGCTGGCAAATTGTGGATGAACTATAGGTACACCTCAGCTCAACCCTCCGGGGAAACATGGTGTGTTGTCATAATTATGAGATTTGAGGGTCAATAAATCAAAAGTTCATCTGTGATGCAACAAATAAAACTACGAATATATTCTCAGTCAGCAACAAAAACCGATATATCCAATTACCCTTTGAACACAACTGAAACACTTGAAATATCAAACGTTGAACTTACAAATTCATTTCAAAATGTAGCACTGAACAATTCGTCTACCATTTTCAATTGTGAACTAAACAAAAGCAATTCTGTTAAGGAGTCAACAAGGGTCATTATCGAGTAAATTGCACCAGACCTCGTTATGGTTAAGAGCCAGCACAATTGTTAAACTCGGTAATTCTTGCACCATTTTCAGCATAACTGTGTGAATTTTTCTCTAGATTAGATTGGACTGAGAGGTATCGAAGGGAAGAATAGGTTTTTATTCTTGGTGTAGAGCTGTGAGATTTTAATTTTAATAGAGAAAGTATTCTTTGAGAATTATGCGTTTATTTTAATTTTTTACATAAGTTTTGAGGAGAAATGGTCGGTCAGGCATTTACGGCAGAACTGAACGCGATCAGCACATCAGAACCGCATTCAAGAGCTGACAGCGTCATCATTGGTGTGGAATATTGATACTGATAACTCTTGAACTTCCTCTCATATTAGACGTGCTAATTGACTATTTGAAACGGTCAAAAATAAAATATACACACATAGAAAAAAGACTGCTCGTCTTAAAAACATCCATCACCGTACAGAAATTAAATATTATGCGAAGATATAATTGTAAAATTGCATTTAACGCTAATAAGTATTCCGTTTGATTCTAAAAATCTGTAACTTCACATTGTTATATTTCATAAAAATCACGTACAAATTCCACGTTTAGACAGTTCATAAAAAGTAACTTTATTGACTACCCTTTCAAATACCCAAATGTGTTTAGATTCATTGATCAAATTCGCCCTTAATTAGCGATCAGTTTTCTTCTAGTCGTTATATTAGGTACTAGTTTCTGCCAGCGGCTTCGCCGGCGTGGGTATCTGAAATTATCCCACGGGAACATACTACCGAGATCTTCTTCTTCTTCGTGTGGTTAGTGACTAACCTGGTGTCAGAGTTTTAATGCCGGGATAAAAAGTAGGTATCCCATGTGTCTAAAAAATGGTCTATTCATGTGCCAATTTTTTATAGAAATCTGTTTAACACTTTACGCGTTATTGCGTAACAAATATCCAAACACCATTAAAAACTTTGGGATTTATGTTATTAGTAGGATTTTCGAGGACATAAAATCAATTTCTATTTAATAATTATACAGGGTGAAATATATTTCATGGGCAATATTTTAAGGGGCCATTGTACTCAACATTATGAACAACTTTTACTAAGGAACAAATCAAATTGCGAAAAAATCAGCTCTTCATACATTATGCTGGCATAACTCGTCAAAATTTAGGGAACCGCTGTTTTTTTTTTCATGATTTGATTTTTATGTATATTTTTTGGTTGATGCTAAGAAAGCGGTAATAGCTCAACAGCTAACTCAATAAACAAACTTGAAGTAAAGAGGTTTTAACAAAGTTAAACAAAAAAGTTTGTGTCACGATTTTAAGTGTCATTTGTTGCCCAATTTTGTAGAAAACGTGCCACTTAATTGTGTGCTTTATTGACGTAGTGGAAGAGAAGGCATTTGTCCTTTTTTGGGGCTAAAGGGTCCTGTGACCTATGTAATTTAATTCTTTGTTTGTTCAAGTGTGTCTTGCTCTGCTATTTAGGTATACTGTTCACAGACGGCCTACGGGTAATTTTGCTATTCTTTTGAAGAACATTTTTTACTTAAATTTAACCCATATTGTTATGTTTACATTCTTTTTATGAATATCAGTTTAGTTGTTGTACTTTAATATGGCATACATAATTTGATTCCTTAATAATTCAGCTTTACACTGGTATTTTTTACTTTGCTGTAGCTGCAATAGATTGCTAGAAAATACACTTTGAATCAGTAATGGCATGGGGCGCTCGACGCGGTTCAATACCGATCGCGCGCGGTGTCGTTCAAGGGGTATGACAGCTGTCGCGCTGTAACGTTCAAGTGGGTAGAACATTCCCACGTTTACCTATACTTAATCACACTAATATAATAAAGGTGAAAGTTTGTGAGTTTATATGTTTGTCCGTCCTCCGCGCTCAAATGGCTGAACGGATCTGAATGAAATTTGGCACAGCGGTCGTTTATGACCAGGATTAATACATAAGATACTTTTTAATCCCGCTAATATTTCCCTTGGGATAATTTCCGACATCCACGCGAGCGAAACCGCTGGCAGGAGCTAGTAGAAAATAGATTTCATATATATACAGACGCCAGCACATCAAGCTATCCCTAACTGTCAAATTTTCTCAATTAAAAATGAACCTTATGACTTTGCAATAAAGTTGAAATACTATCAAAGAAATTTGACAGAAAGTGGTAACTTGATGTGCTGGCCTCTGTACATAAGTACCAATAAACGGTTCAAGTATACATATACGAATTGGGATGGGTAGAATACAAAGGAGGAAAATAAAGTCCGACATTATTGACTTTATTTGTTAGTTGTTATCGTTACAAAAGCTATTTAATGTAACTAACTATACATAGTATTTTTTATATCTTTTGCGTAGTTAGTGACTGATCTGAAGTAGGAGTTTTTATGCTGCTCACTTGGCTTTACATCTTCTTGTTTTTGTGTTGTTAGTGACTAACCTCGTGTCAGAATTTTTATGCTGCCCATGGGCCTCTGACTTAGCTACGCATGCTGTTAAGAAATGTTGCTTAGACATGCTGGTTTCCTCACGATGTTTTGCTTCGCCAATTTTCAGCAATTGATAATTATACACTTTGCTTTACATGCTGTTGAAAAATATCTCTAATGCTCTTTTCTAACGTTGTTTTCCTTCACCGTTTTTACCGCACAAATTATATTTTTTTTATGTTATTCATCATCATCGACATAATCTGCCTAGCCTTTTCCTACACCAGACCCGTGCCGTACGGTGCGTATATGTTCCACGCGCGCCTCAAAGAGATGTCAGCATATGAAGGGGCCCCTCAGGGCCAAGCCTGCCGGGTAAGCGGGATTGTCCGAAAGGGTTACCGCTACCCCGGAACATAAAGGGCTACGGAAGGAACATGGATGGGTTTTAGTCAGTAAGAGTCTGACACTCCCTTCCGCTCCACCCAGAGCGGGAGCAGTCATTGGATGATTTTCCAGCATTAAAAAAAAAAACAGCCTTTCCTAACTGTGTTGGGGTCGGCATCCAGTCTAACTAGCAGATTTTTTCGAATTTCTGGTTTCGGTTTCGGTTCTAGGACATACCATTTTCCGCACGAATGTTAATGAAATTATAGGTACAAAGTAAAGTGTTTGTCTGGGTTCGAACTCATGACCGAAAGTCGGGGCCGATATCACTGGGCCGCCAATGCTGGTCAACAACATACTCAAAGATATAGTAGTTGTTTAAGTAGCTTCATACTAACCTCCTTACTAATAAACGTTGTATAGCGTCTGCATAGTCAATCAGTGCTTTGTCTTCTTCTTTCAAATGCCAAATTTCTGACGACTGAAAGAGAAAAATCGTTGTGTAACTATTCACCTAAATTAATACGTTTATTAGTAAGGGGGTTAAAGTTTACTGTCTCATTAGCTAAGTGTCTTTGAAGGCGGCTTATTTGGACTTAATTAGCTAGCTCGAAACACGTACTATGAAAACAACGTAATTACGACTATTATATTTTCCAGTACATACAGACACGGGTCTTCTGCCTTTTAAGCCAGTTATTTAGTTGGTAATAGTGCTCAATTGTCGGTCTAAGTACTTTCATTTGTTTAAGATTAAAGAATAATTTGTAAGGACTACTGAGGCTATCATGTCGTGATAAAGGCTGCGAATTACTTTAAAATAAATAAAAATGGATTACACAAAATTTTACAAAATATTTATTTTTTAGCTATACTAAAAGATACGAAAGACATTTTTTGCCTTGTAGGTACTTTTAATCACTGTAAATTAGGTTAATAGTCTACGTTTGTAACCGCTAAAGTTTTAGGCACATTAAACGTTTGCGGTGAACCTGTGGACAATTCACGCCACATAGGATCCGCGCTTGCATGTGATATGTAGGTCCCTACACTAAATTTACACGAAACAAGTTTCTTGCCTGTGCCGTAGCAAGCAACAGATGACTTGCATCTTCCACTGATTGGACGGTGGAACTTTTATTGTTTTATTACTAGCAATTGAAAATCGTACCGTATAAATCGGGGTTAGTTCCTAATTTAAAAATCGTTTTGTGTAAATCGGGATTAGTTCTTAATTTAAAAATCATACCGTATTAATCGGGATAAGCTCCTTATTTTTTTTATATCCGAAACTAATTGATTAGCATCTGAGATTACTCCTGGAGCTGCTGAAGGTTCACAAAAACTTTTTGCATTATATAATGTGACTGTCTGTCACGTACTCCTATTTAATAACAAAATAATATAATTATTTTAAAATCAGCACATGGTTCGGGCCACTAAGAGGCGCATAAATTCTCTATTTAATGACAGGCAAACTTAGAACAATGCCGGCCGACGGTTCGAAAGCAATAATTCAGCAAATTCTTAAGAAACGAGTGAAATATCCGATTTCTAAACGCCACTTACAATACTAGTATCACATCTGGTTGCCATAACTTGAGCCCAGTCGTTCCCCTAATGCACCCTTGGAACAATAGAAGAATTGTACAAAACGGCCATAAAACCCGCGAAAGTGTGGGAACATGCGATAAGCGTGGTGTTTTGGAGAAATTTGGGAGACTGATGCAATCAGGCGGGGCAGTCGGTTTTGGAGCGCGATACGATACGGACGTCCTGGTCCGGGCAGTTAGGATAGGCGGTTTGGTGTATACCATGAGGTTATGTCCGAGTGGGCTGTTGCAAGACAGCGAGTACTAAGGTTTAAGTCAAGTAAAGGCCCAGATTAGACCAAGCAAGTACTTAACGTAGTATACGTGTGTGTGTGTTGGTGCGACTGGGTGAGTCTTTTACTACAATAATTATCCTAGGCTGATAGTATAGGGTTATATTACCCGCCCATCTCCTAATCCGTACCTTGACAGATAATTGTCAGTTGCGTTTGGTTATAGGGAAGCGGGGAAGGCCTTCCCCTATACTTGACACTGAGCACCAGTGCTCCTGACTATTGACTTTAACTAACCCTCCAGACCTGGAAGGCAGAACCGTGTTTATCATCATTACTAGGCTATAAAGCCAATCTGTGGATACATAAATCAACCAAACGTTACTGATAATGTCTGCTTCCAAAAAGGTCTTGCCACAAAATACTTTGCGTGAGGCTTGTTGACGCACATTTCCAAGGAGCGGGGGTAGGCTTCACCAAGTACCCCAAACAGAATTGGTAGACGTTGTAAAGACGCTAGGGACCGTGTCTCGTTAAAACAAAACCCGTCCGTTCAGTAGGACTATTACTAAATCGCCACTATTTAGCGAGACACGTCACTTTGATGCAAAGCCGCTACTAGCCGCACCGCATCTTCTAAATGGGGAAGAGTAAGGAAATGTGAAGTGACGAAATACCACTTCGGCGTTCACCAAGTACGATCGTGATGCATTTTGCTAGAGACTGAGTCTACGGTGCGCTGGTGCTGGATTTGTATTATTATAGTAAAGAAGGAGGCTAAACCGCCGTAAGGGTAATCTCACGGGGTAAATTCACAGTAGTCTGCATTTAGAACTACCACTATACTTGTCTTCCTCAATTGCGGTTGGGCTCCGCAGCACTCTGCCTTAGGATTGAGTAAGACATTTACTTTATGCTTAGGGAACGTGTTCTTTTAGAATCGTATTAGGGTCGTTAGAGGCTCTATGCGTCAGGTCTAGCAGAACACGTAGAATGAGACAAACGTTGTAAAACGGTTCCCGATCTCACTGAAGTGGGTACATCGTAATTAAATAAATTAACGTAGTTATAAATAATGAGTTAAAGCGCAAGCGCAACGATTCCTCTACCCTCCTCACTGACAAGACTATGTGTTGATCCACAGCTCATCTAACTAATAATGATTATTCTCGAAACTTGATTCTCTACTCTAGTAACTATAAGTATAATTAGTATAAGTAGTTCTTGAATATTACTAGGTCTTTTATCCAAAACTATTATTAACAATCATTCCTGAGTTTCGATTCTCAACTCTATTAACATCACTTTCCTGAATTTGTATTCTTTACCTCAGACCAATAATATTAGTTCTTTAAAGAGTCCTATCTAAAATTCTATTATAATTATAATGACTATCGTGCCTAGATTCTCAACACTCTTATCCAATAATTCTTGAATAGTGTATTTTTTATTTCCAGTCCAATAATTGAGTCAAACTTATACGAACACGCGCCTTGCAGATGCGAGGTATCGTGTGAGTAATGTCCGTCAAAATACCTGTTACACTAGTGTAAGGGTTACTCACTAAGTTATGTAATAATATACTTTGCATTCCCCTATTATTTTGTTCATCTTCTAAAACCACTTCCAATTTTCATTACTATGAATTCCTAAGTCCTATTTACAATTCCTTTCAACCCTTCCCTTGCTCTTTTAATGAAGCAAGGCCTTGGACTTCTTCACTTTTGGAATTCATTTAATCTCTATGTCGGTGGGAGGGTGACCAGTCCGGGACGAGCCCTACAGAGTCGCGCGGAAGGCGGGGCGCGGCTCTTCCCCCTTAGGGGGAACCGACCCAAACACTAATATTAACGAAGTTAGGAAAAACGAAAATTTTATCAGCCTGGGGTAACTTAGGAACAGTCACAATAACTTCAATCTCTTAGCATTGTATAATTCCATAGCACGTTTGGGAATATTATGTACCTACTATAAAGCTACCATTTACTGAGTACGTCTTACATTGACTTGAATGTGCCCTGGCGGCTTGAGAGCATGTCTTGTTCCCTGTAATGTCTCACTGATGGTGGCGCGTATGTTGGATCATTTAGCTCCCATCAAAATGTTTGAACTGATTGGTGCTAATCCATGCGTCATGTTCATGAACGGGCGCCGTCAGTAGGGACCGGTCACCTCTTAGCTGCCACGGCTGTTTTAAAATTTTAATTAATTTTGAATTGTTTTTTTTTTAATCTTGCAATTATGGACACTTTTATTAAGTTCTGCATCGTTCTCACGTGTTTATTTCAACATGAATGATGTAACCCAGTTTTTGTAAACATATTTTGATTTAAAAGAGCGTCCATGGAGTTTCTTGCCCGTTCTTCTCCATAGGTACCTACTGCTTTGGAATGGGCAACTAGCTTCATCTTTCTGACTGACCGACCCCTTGACAATTCAAAAGTGCCTGTAATTGGTTTATTTGAAATAAATGCTTCGAGTTTGAGTTTATTATGTCATTATTTATTGTAAGACGCGTAAACCTAGACGAGCCACTCGACACTTATGACATCCGTTTAATTTACCGAAATCTGAAAACATCTGAGAAGACTTCAGAAAACATAATTCTATGACTGTTACTACAGCAAAGACCTCTTTCTATGACTTCCAGCTCTTTCGATCTAGGTCCAAAGTGTAGCACTGGCTGCTTTTTTTTCTTCCAAATTCAGAATCTTTTTACTATATTTTCACAAATTAATCACCTTTCTCTTTCTCTCATCTTTTTGTTCACGTGTTTCTGTGACAAATAAATCTATTTTCTTCATTTTTTTTCTATCTTCAGATCTTATCCAACAAAAGGTTGAAAAAGTGTTTCGTTATTTTATTCAAACGCCATTTTGGCTGCAACATCTAAATATAATAAATCCGTTTCTTGACGACAAAGGGACCTTCCTGAGCACTCCATTCAAGTTGACAGGTGAATTCATAACTGATTCCCTCCCATTGTGTGAAGATTTCTTCACATAAACGTATCTATGCTGACTTATAAATCGTTTCGGAAATAATTTCTTCGAAATGGGAGTGGAAAGTTTCGCAGTTTGGGTCTCCCGTTATTGAAAATCGAATCGAATTTTTATTGTCAGTAGATTGACAAGATTTTTTTGCGAATCAAATATTATCTAACATACTCGTAAGGTCTTAAACAATAAGCGGGATTGTCCGCAAGGGTTACCGATACCCCGTAGCATAAAGGGCTTGGGAAGGAACATGGATGGGTTTTAGTCAGTAAGAGTCTGACACTGCCTTCCGTTATAATCACTGACTACAGTCTGATTAAAATCCGAAGTTTCCATAAAACAATGTATTTTGTGCAAAAATCGTCTTTCGTTTGTTTCTATAATTATGTAGCGAAACAAAACAGCATTTTTTTGGACCACATATATAAATTTCAGAACCATTTCACCAAAAATAAAACAATATTGATTGATTATAGTGACCACATAAGGGATCTTCTGTGGTTTTGCCCACATTGACTTAATAATAAAATCGATCGTCGCAGGGTGGCTGAGAGTGGCCGAGAATGTAGCTGAATGGCGTGCAATTAGAGAACAATTATAATGTCCAGCAGTGCACTGCTATAGGCTGATGATGATGATTAATAGCGGACCGTTGGAAAATTTCTGGTATAAAAAAAAACTTTTCTTTGTATTTCATACCGAGTAGAAGTCAAATGAAGGAATTAGATTTGTCAGCATGTGATGGGGCCTGTTAGGTCTGAAGCATGCCGGGTAAACGGTATAGTCCGTAAGGGTTACTGCTGAAATAGATCAAGCATTCATAATGCAAAAAAAGTGTTTAAGAGCCATATTCGGACTGAAACAAATAGATTCGTGTCGTCCATTCTTTAGAAAATACAAAATTTTGACTTTACCATGCATCTATATTTTGGAATCATGTTTATTTGTTTTCAAACACAAGGAACTTTTTGAGCAAGCGACAAGTTATTACGCCCCTCGATCGCATAACATGAACAAGTTGCATCGACCAAAAACTAATCTCACGCTAACATCCAACAACAGCTATATTATGTGCATCAAATTATACAATAAAATTCCGAGTACCATAAAACAATTACCATTTTCTAAATTTAAGCGTAGTTTATCAAATTTACTTATTGATAAATGCTTTTACAGTGTGCTTGAGTTTTTAGATTATAAGTTGTAAAGCGGTAGAGGACATTAATGATATTTAAAATGATCCAATTTCAATGTATATTATAAATTGACATATTTAATTTAATATATTTTTAATTTAATTTAATTGTAATTTATGTTAATTAATTTTGATATTCTTGACTGCTTGCATGAATTTTTACTATCTAATAACTTTATGACTAATTGGCACGCCGAATTTAAAGGCAGAATAAGAGATCTGTAATTATTGCTTAAGAACTTTCTGTACCTTATTTACGCAAATAAATGATTTTGATTTTTTTTTTTGCTACCTCGGAACATAAAGGATAAGAAAGGAACAAGGTTTTATTAGTCAGTAAGAGTCTGACACGCCCTTCCGCTCCACCCAGAGCGGGCGGTTCAAATGTCTTCTACATTTGAAAATTACCCACACTCAAAAAAACAAATAAGGAATTCTTGCACCTGAAATATCATAACAAAACCAAACCAACCTTTTCTAAATCTTATTTGAACTAATACTCGACTTGTGAAAAGAGCAGTTCCACACGTTCTATTGTTATTTTAGTTCCAATTTTCACGGCGGCGCGCCGTCGTACAAATATGAACAGACCTCGAGGGAACTGAGACGACGCAATCAATCCTTTGATAAATGTTTTCTTTTTTTTTGGTTCCGAAAAAGGAACTGTGATAATAATATGATATATCAAACTTTACTGTTTGTAATTCTGTAGGTACTCTAAAATTAGTATGGAACCATTTTAGGCTGTGGCGTTTGTTTCTTATTGATTTTTACTGACATGTTTGTATGATATTCTTGTACATTACAAACAGCACATCAAGCTATTCCAAACTGTCAAATATTCCCAATTAAACATGAACCTTATGCTAATAAAGCTGTAAATCTACCAAATAAATATGACAAAGCGTGGTAGCTTGATGTGCTGGCCTCTGTGCCTACTAATGTATGCTGTGTTGAATGAAACAAGTTTAGTGAAACAAGAATCTCAATGTTTTCTTTAATTTAAGTTGGTAGTACTTTTCTGAAAACTGAGTTTATTCATCAAGTACTTAATAGATGACATTGAGATTTCATGAAATTTGTATACCTATGCATGAAATATTAAAAAAAACAAAATATTACCAATCAAAATTGAAATCGCGGCTTGAGAATAACAATCGCGAGACGTTCTCCGTTCAAAAAAACTGCGAACGCTCGAAGTAGCTTCACTCAGTGTTGCCATCACAAAAACAACGCCGAAAAAACCAATTTAAAGAAAAAGAACTATGTAACTACTAACTTGCAGTATTGGTGACAAAACTTTGTTGGCATAAGAGACTAATGGAAAATATAATTCAGCCAGTTTCAAACGAAAACATTAACCTTAAAAGTGTCATTAAGGCTAATTAAAATATGAAAATGGAACCTACCACATCGTATCAAGTTTACTAAAAGCAAGGTTTGTACGTATAAAACCTGCCCACGTAAATGTTACATGATTCTTATTACTCATATTAAAATAATAGGGGCTACATTATTAGCATAATTAAATTTGTCTGGTGGTTAGTGTGCAAGAACGACTCTAAAAGCTTTTTTTAACATATGTAAACGTGCCACTAAAAGTGGCTATCCACTGGGCCAAAATACTATTGTGTAGATGTAATAGCTGTCCGAGGAGCTCGTAGCAAAGTAATAACAGTCGCACGGATCAATCCATCAGGTAAAGCTACGCTTGCCGGGGTAGGTCCGTGGATGGGTGACCATCTTTACATATCGAGACTCCTACATGCCTCGGAAAGCACGTTAAACCGTTGGTCCCGGCTGTCATTCGTGGATCTTTGGCAGTCGTTACGAGTAGTCAGAAGCCCGAAACTCTGACAGCCAGTCTTACCCAGGGGTATCGTAGTACCCAGTTACTGACTGGGTTGTGGAGGTCAGAGGTCGCTTCATGTAAAATACCGGTATTCAGTTGCATCTTGTTAGACTGGAAGGCGACCCAAACATAGTTGGGAAAAGGCTAGGCAGATTGATTTGTAACTGTCCGTAAATTGAGATGTAGTACGAATCACACGGGATATTTCTCTATTACCCTATCTTCTTTTCGTGTGGTTAGTGAGTAACCTGGTGTCAGTTTTTATACTACCCTACTTACTCTACCCTATTTTATGGGCCGCTGACTTAGCTGCACATGCTGTTGAGAAATCCTGCCTATCGATCTAAACTAAAGCCACGTGTATTTCTAAATACAAAAAACCGAATTAAACACCAATCTATCTACAGTATTATCTCTCCTTCTTCCTTGAATCCATCTAACGGTTGTCTGTAAAAGACTGCTTTTAGCGATAAGACCGCCCTTTGTGTCACCCCATTGTAAAATTTCTACAATTATATCTGTAATTTTAATGTAATTGACGATTTGAAACGGTCAAAAATAAAATATGGAATCACATAGAAAAAATACTTCTCGTCTTAAAAACTTCCAACACCGTAAAGAAATTAAATATTATGCGACGATATATAGTACTTGTAAAATTAAATTTAATGTTAATAAGTATTCCATTTGATTTGAAAAATCTTTGTCGTCACAATGTTATATTTCAGACAAATCACGTCGGTACAAATTCCGCATTTTGACAGTTCATAAACGTTACCTATTGACTACCCGTTCAAATACCCAATTATAATATCGATAATTCTATCTATTTAAATTATATCTACTAATAATATTCCATCCACACATTGACTATTCGCGATGATTTATCAACCATAGCATGTGATTCTGAAACCCTAACATACAAAGGAAAACCTCACAAAGAGCAACGGCGTGCCGTGTTCCAAATGAAATTACAGGATCGAGTTTCAAATATTGGAACGTGGCTGGCTGGAAGTCGGTGACGGAAATAGAATTATGGGGTTGGTACGGAGTTGAGCATATCCTAGACTGGCAAAGACAGGTGGAACTGAGTTTTAGAGATTAATTGATGAAGGATGTAGATTAACAGTGGACTGCCACTGAGCGTCGCTTAACGCTCCTAGAATTTAATCTACATCTCTAGATCAAACTCAAAGCATTTATTCTAGCTTCGACCGCATAATATGTCGACAAATTACACACATAAAGGTTCCTCTTGAATCACTCTATCTATTAAAAAAAAGTTTTAAAGATTTAAGCATACATAGGGATATAGGGACAGAGGAAGCGACTTTGTTTTATACTATGTAGTAATAAACCAATTAGAGGCACTTTTGAATTGTCAAGGGTCGGTCAGTCGGAAAGATGAAGCTAGTTGCCCATTCCAAAGCAGTAGGTACTTATGGAGAAGAACGGGCAAGAAACTCCATGGACACTCTTTTAATTCAAATTATGGTTACAAAAAATTGGTTACATCATTCATGTTGAAAAAAGCGTCCATTCAAAATTATGTTAAATTTTAAAAGAGCCGTAGCAGCTAAAGGTGGCCTGTCCCTACACTGACGGCGCCCGTTCATGAACATGACGCATGGATAAGCACCATTCACCTCAACCATTTTGATATTATTTACCTACCTAAATATAACTGGCGGAATGTGGGTGCACTATGGGTACATGTCTGCCTAACCATTTGGGGCGGGTTGTTATGTTGTTATGTTACTTCTTCTTTCTTTATTTTTCGTATGTTTAGTGACTAATCTGGTGTCAGAGCTGCCCATGGGCCTCTGGCTTAGCTTCACATGCAGTTAAGAAATATCTCTCAGAATTGCTGGTTTCCTCACGATCTTTACCTTCGCCGATTTTTAAGCAAGCGATAATTAGAAATACAAAACGCACATATATCCGAAAGGTCAGAGGTGCGCGCATGGGGCTTGAACTCGAGAGCTAAGACTTGGCAGTCCGACGGTCACGCCACTAGGCTATCACTGCTAACCAACAGTTGTTGTTGCTAGTTACTTAACATAACATCCCGCCCCGAAGTTATATTTAGCTTGGTAAATAATATTCCAAAATTCTATTGATCATCTAATTGTTCATTAATAAAAGAGATAAACTTAGGCTAACATTTTCCTAATTACATAAGCGCCCTTAATAATGATCTCACTGAAACACTTGAAAATGCTTTAATTAAAATTTTCCTAAAAAAATATACTTACCTCAGAAAAGAAAGACTGAATTTTTCTATCTTCATTTTGTATTAAAGATATTGGAATTGAATTTGGTTAAGATAAGGTTTATTAAGTAATTTATTCCGGATTTTTTAGATTTCATTTTCGCATGGCACCTAAGTGTATTCTTCAGAGAATATTGGATGTGTTACCTACCAATTGTTTTGGTTATTAAAGCCGAAATACAATGTGCTATCGTTTTAAAATAAATGATATTTTCTGAACTTCCCAATTAATACAATCGAATTAACATCGTAAAAACATCGTAACAGGTTTTGTATTGTACCATAAAATAATAAAAAGTTATTTTACTTGGTTCTATTAAAATATATCTATTTTGATGTAAATCTTTTGTACTCAAAAATCAAAAATCAAAAGTCATTTATTCAAATTAGGCTGAAGATCAGCACTTTTTGAAGGTCAAAGTTACATAAGACAGTCCCCCAAAAACGCCCACCCTTCACCACTTCCTAGTGCTTTAGCTGGGAAGAAGAAGTGGCGCAACAAACTCCCCAGCAGCACAGCTGTCTGTTTAGTTGGAAGAACTTGACTCTACACACATTTATCGCATGAGAAGTAATTAACATTACAAAACACATCACATTAAAATCAATCATTTGCCACATGTCAGCTAGCACACGTCAATATACCAATTAAAACATTAAAACTGACTGTACTCAAGCGTAAATTTAAAAAGAAAAAAAAGAGCCTCCAGGTAAAAGTGCGTGCCCGCTTACATGTGCAATGCTGTACTATGTCCGTACAGCCGTAACTCGAAGTTACAAATGATAAACTAGGACCATCGAAGTAAAATCAATCAATTAATTGCTAATGATTACTAACTAGGATCAAGATAAATAAATATGATCAACTGTCGAGGTCTCTAGCTAACCACATTTTGCAATACAACTCATTAAAAAAAAAACATAGTAATGAGTAGATTATGTCAACAATAAATGGCTATTAAAAAAAAATAAAAACAACCAAAACAATGAATTGAATACATAATAAAAATAATTTTATGAAGCTAATTCTGGAGAAAGAACATAAACATTGTCTTGTGTTAATCACAGCGACCAACTATTCTTGTCATTTAAGTAGTCGTTGGTAGTATAGTAAGCCTTTGAACAAAGGATAGATTTTACTTTAGATTTAAACGTATTAAAAGGCAATTCTAGCAAAGAAGAGGGCAGCTTGTTATAAAAGGTTATACCAAGCCCCACAAATGAGTTATGAACCTTATGAAGCCGATGAAAGGGAGCACGTAGTTTATCCTTATTTCTAGTATTGATGTTGTGAATATCACTGTTTTTAGTATATAAGTGTAAATTTTGTCTAATATATAAAATGTTGGCGAAAATAAATTGTGACGCTACCGTAAGAATACCAATTTCTTTAAAAAAATCTCTCAGAGATACTCTGGCACCTAGCTGGTAAATTGCTCGAACAGCTCGTTTTTGAAGAACGAATATATTATTTATATCTGCGGCTTTGCCCCACAGCAGAAGGCCATAGGACATAACGCTATGAAAATAGCTAAAATACACTAACCGGGCTGTATCAACGTCAGTGTATTGTCTTACTTTCCTGACGGCATAGGCGGCTGAACTAAGCCGTCCTGCTAGACTTGATATATGTGGGCTCCATTGGAGTTTAGAATCTACTGTTATTCCCAAAAAGACTGCTGTGTCTACAGTTTCAAGCACCTCTTTATCTAATATTATTTGTGGTCCTAGATTTCTGACATTGGGTAAGGCGAATTTTATACATTTCGTTTTCTTCGCATTGAGAACTAGGTTATTAGATGTAAACCAATCCGTTACTGTTGAGAGTGCACTGTTAACATCGTCAAAAACTAGTCTATCTCTGTCTACTTTAAAGATAAGAGAGGTATCATCTGCAAACAGTACAACATCACAGATACCCTTTAAATGGAATGGTAAGTCATTGATATACACTAAGAATAAGAATGGACCTAGTATTGAGCCTTGAGGTACACCTAACTGAACTGGTAGCTCAGTAGATTTCACACCATTAACATCTACACATTGAAACCTATTCTGTAAATATGAATTTATAACGTTAAGAGCTTCGTTTTGAACACCGTAATGACGTAGTTTACGTAAAAGCGTGTCGTGGTGCACGCAATCAAAAGCTTTGGAGAGATCACAGAAAATTCCAATAGCATTTTGCGAGTTCTCCCATGCGCTAAATATGTGTTTCAGCAGAGCAACACCTGCATCCGTAGTCGAACGACCTTTTGTAAAGCCATATTGTTCATCATGAAGGAGGCTATTTAAATTAAAATGTCTTAACAACTGCTTGAGTATTAATTTTTCAAATATTTTGCTAAATGCAGGTAAGATTGAAATAGGCCTGAAATTGCCAACGTTATTTTTATTACCTGATTTAAATAAAGGAATGACTTTACTACTTTTCATGAGGTCAGGAAAGGTTCCTAAATCAACACATTTATTAAAGGTAACAGCTAGATAGGGGGCTACGATATCTATTATATTACTTAAAAGTTTAATGGAGATGCCCCAGTAATCACCAGTGTTTTTGGACTTAAGTGTATTAAAAACGTTAACTACATCACGAGGCGTTACATGTTCGAAGCTAAATAAGCGACTACATTTAGGCACACTACTATGGAGAAGGTTTTCAGCTTTAGTCGGTGAAGAATTTAAGGAGCGAGTCGTAGTTATAGGTATGTTGGCAAAAAAATCATTAAAAACCTCAGCTACGTCAGCTGCTTTATTAATTAATTTGTTGTCGACCATAATCTCAAGTTCATTTAATTGTTTAACTGGTTTACCCGTTTCATTGTTAATAATTTTCCAAGTGGTTTTTATTTTATTATTGGATTTTTTAATTGTTTCGCTTAAAAATTTTGATTTTGCAAAGACACAAACCTTTTTAAATAATCTTGAATAATTTTTGACATACTCTAGGAAAGGAGTATCAAACTTGTATTTTTTTAAACCGTATAACTCGTATAGTCTCGCTCTACTTTGATAAATGCCTGGGGTAGCCCATTGGTTGAAGCTAACTGCGGTGCCATTGATATCAATGGTTTTGGTTTTGAAAATAGATTGGTACTCTTTTTGCACAACATCAAAAAGGGCTCCGTAGATTTCATTAGGATTCTCAAGGTCTGCTATAGATGGTGAAATTCGATGAGCTATATTATCTTTAAATTTGGTGCAACGACTAGTTGTATAAGGCCTGCATTCTATTTTTTGCGGCTTTTTATGTAATGGCACAGGGAAGCTAGCTAATAAGCCACAGTGGTCAGATGTTAAGTCACTAAGCACAAATTTATTTTTGGCATCATAATCACTAAATATATTATCAAGACAAGTCGATGAAGATGCCGTGATCCTAGTAGGTTCAAAAAACAAGTTAATTAAATTATAACACCTAAACAGATTAAGAAGTCTAATACTTAAAGGAGTTACTTCTAAAATATTAATATTAAAATCACCACATAAAATAATATTTTTATTACTCGATTTTATTCTATTGAGTGAATCCTCCATTACCGATTCGAAACTAATAAAATCCCCCGAGGGGGGTCGATAAACGCAAATTACCACGTATCGCTCAAGTTCAACACAAGACAACTCAATAGTGCGCTCAATAGACAAATTAACTAAATCTAAACGTTGTTTACATTTTAACTTGTTTGAAACAAGAATTAATGAGCCACCGCGAATAGCACTTTTTCTTACAAATGCACTTTGTACGGTAAAATAATCATCATTAATAAACACTACTTCATGTT
Source organism: Hyppa rectilinea (assembly GCA_951799385.1). NCBI lineage: Eukaryota > Metazoa > Arthropoda > Insecta > Lepidoptera > Noctuidae > Hyppa > Hyppa rectilinea. The sequence goes on along the minus strand of OX637312.1, from coordinate 13,448,113 downwards.
CTTTCAACCAGTGTTCAGTCAAACATAACACCTGAACATCATAATTTTCTAAGAATAAACTTAATTCTAGCTCTTTGCCGGACAGACCCTGCATATTTTGATGTACAACATTCAACATAATATGCGGTTTATCCGTTGTCGCACCTAATAGTTTAAACTACAAGGCGCGTCAGAGATAGTGTTAGTACCACTACTAACAGTAATCGATGGTACAGTACAGGTACCAGTGTCACTGTGTATATTATATGCTAAAAGATTAGCAATTTGTCTCCTAGAAGTAGACGGCAGATGCATTGTATAATTTGTCAGTTTGTAATCAGTAATAAATTGATTACAGTCAAAATATAAAATAGCGTCACTATGGCGACAAACCCTATTATATATAAATAGGTTTAAATTATAAATGTGCCTATTTTGCTCATCAGACAAATAATTAGAATATGGCAAGGCACAGAAAATAAATTTACAATTATTAGTTTCATTGAGGTGTAACATCAAGCGAACACAATCAATTATGTCCTTTTTCCTTACAGTTAAACTGTCCCCATACAATAATATAACAGTTGAACTGGGGTTTATTTTTGTCAATTTAATACTATTAATTAATTGGCTAACACTGGCACCGGGTAAACAATTATTAATGACATATTGTTGACAACACTGATTAAATATACTACCAAAACCTTGACCAAATTTGTCAGAAAAAATGTATGTTGTGTTAATCAAATTATTGGAACTTTTACTTAAGTTATCCATACTGATACCTACTGGCTGTTCCACAGAAGGTGGAAGCAGCTCGGCAACCTGGGAGCAAGTACAGCTAAAAGACAGATTATTCATAAGGGACTCATACCTCTCTGCATTGTACTTGACCAGGTCAGCTAACTCATTGGCCTCCTGCATGCGCTTACTCAGGTCTTGTTGAGTAGCCTCATATTTACTAAAGATATCCTTTAGTGCATATTCCCTTATAAACAATTCGTCCTGAAGGTGCTGAGTGTCGGCATCATACATAATATTACATAATTCTAGTTCACTGCTACACTTCTTTAATTCTTGAGATAAGTTAAGATTTTTTTGCCTAAGTTTTGTATTTATGTTATTAACTTTTTGGCGTTTTAATGACTTATGAATTCTTCTAATTGTTCTATTAATTTTAATATATTTTTTAATTTTATTATGGCTTGTTAACAAAACATTGTTGCATTTGGTGATAGTATCATCAGTTAAGTCTATTGTTACAATGGGCTCAATACAAGGTGGTCTGGACCCGCTACCAACCAACTCATCATAAAGACTGCAGGTGATCGCAGACTCTTCGCTGGCCTTAAGAGAATCCAAATGAGTTATTGTGTTGTGGGCCCTGCTTAATTCCTGTTCTAACTCAGATATCCGTCTCAAGGCCAGTTCATGTGTGTCACTACATTGCTGGAAATTGGACACAAGTTGACGGAGTTGTTGATGCTGGTCAAGTATGTCGATATGCTGTTTATGTAGTTCAGCCAACTGGTGTTTAAGCTCTGTATTCTTGTTATTAATGTATTGAACTTCCACCTCACTGTCTTCCCTTTCCTGTAGCAACTGATTGCACTGGGTTTTGCTAGATTCCAACTCCTTCAGCGTAGCCCTCAGTTTTTCTTCCAGGGATGCAGCTCTACGGGTCAACATATTGATAAGCTAACCCTAGAAGCACCCTAAAATGAGAGAAGAGAAAGCTAAGTGAGTAAAAGAATAAGAGAGGGGGAAACAATGTGGATAGAAAGTACTGGGATGAAACTATTTAGAATGGAATGATAACAAGAAATAAAACTTAGATAATTATTTCATTAAAAAGCGTTATGATTCAATTGAGATAATAAAGGGAAAATAAAACTAAAATTTTAGGAGGTAGTTAAAGAAAAAAAAAAATTCTTAAGTATATAAAATTATTATTAAAATCGAGGATATTATTGATTTGCAATGAATGTTTGTGGGTCAGTAGGTCGTCATAAGGAAGGAAGTTATTATTGGTTGAGTTTAATAAGAAGAAAGGGAAATTCAACAGAACTGAAGCTACAATAATTACCTACACTGTTTAAATGACACAAAGAAGGATAGTTCACTATAACAATTTTATGTCTACGAGTACTAAGGAATAAACAATCAATAGTCAATAGGCTCTAATGAGCCTATTTTGTGTAGTAGATTATGTAGTGATTATTGTCTGAGCGAATGTTTTCGTCTTCGATTTTGCTTCCACTAGTTGTCAAGCAAAAGGAGACATAAACCGTGCCAGTGTGTGATGGACGTAGCTCATGAACCTGAGCAGTATTTTGTGATGTACTGTGGTCTGTAATTATTATGCACAATAACATAAATAAAACAAAATACTCCCCGGGATTGATGATAAATTTGAAATCCGTCACCGTTGGGTGAGGCGAGTTGACAGCCGGTTAATTATCTTCCTTGTGCGAAGTTCTCGCGACAAAAAAACACTGTTCAGTCATTGGATACACTACTTAATAACTAGCTACGACTATACTACACTAATTTAGCCTTATTATAATAATTAAATTAATTTTTTACATTAAATAACTTAGAGACCATTTTTTTTGACAACCGGCTACCAGTGTTGCCATTACAAAAAAAAAGCCCCCCTTCCACTGCTAGCCTACAAACTGTAAATATCCAATTATGGATCAATTGATTTTTAAGTATATCAAAAATAAATTCATTAATTTTGAAATTAGTAACTTGTAAAAGCAAAATTACCAAAATTAGTTAATTAAGGATACATTTTTATTTTTTTTTGACCGTAATTCTCAAAAAAACCGTGCGAAAGAAGAAAATTGCGACGCCATTTTTAAAAGCCACCTTCAGACCATAGAATAGCTTCGAAATTAAAAATGAACTTTACACATGGCCTGTGGATGGCTAGTGCTAAACTTTTCCTTCCTTAGTGGGTAATGTGAGAACTTAGGGCCTAAGTAAGGCTTAGTTAGAGCATCGTTGAGCTCGAATGTCTTATTTCTTACAACTAGCTGTCAGATTGAGATATTTCTTGACTTATTCATTTAAAAAAATCTGCCGAGTCGTTTCCCAACTTTATTGGGATCAGCTTCCAGTCTACAGGGCACGCCACGATAGTGGCGGTAAGGCCCCTCTTTGAGGAGTGGCTAGAGAGGCGTCACGGCGCCATCACCTACCGCCTGACGCAGGTTCTCACCGGACATGGATGTTTCGGGAGGTTCCTGCACATCATCAGGCGGGAGGAAACGCCCGGGTGTCACCACTGCGAGGATCGCCCAGAGGACACGGTAGAGCACACGGTGCAAACCTGCCCCGCTTGGGCGGAGCACCGCCGTGTCCTCGTAGAGGCGATCGGCGGCGGCGACCTCTCGCGCCCGGCCCTGGTGCAAGCCATGGTCCGGGGCGAGAGGGAGTGGGAGGCAGTCACCTCCTTCTTCGAAAAAGTCATGCTCGCGAAAGAGGTGGCGGGATGGGAGAGAGAAAGGTCCTCCCGTCCCAGCCGCCGCAGGAGACGCCCCGGGCGTCGGGAGCCACGTGACGACTCCCGGCCACCGTAGGCGCGGGCCTGCGGACGGTGAGTAATGGGTGACTCACCGTCCGATCAGCACCAGACCCGTGCCGTACGGCGCGTATATGTTCCACGCGCGCCTCAAAGAGATGTCAGCATATGAAGGGGCCCCTCAGGGCCAAGCCTGCCGGGTAAGCGGGATTGTCCGAAAGGGTTACCGCTACCCCGGAACATAAAGGGCTACGGAAGGAACATGGATGGGTTTTAGTCAGTAAGAGTCTGACACTCCCTTCCGCTCCACCCAGAGCGGGAGCAGTCATTGGATGATTTCCCAGCTTTAAAAAAAAAAAAGCTTCCAGTCTAACCGGATGCAGCTGAATACCAGTATTTTACATGATCTGACCTCCACAACCCAGTCACTGGGTAATACGATATCCCTTGGTAAGACTGGCTGTCATATTTTCGGGTGTCAGAAGACCAGTAACGACTGTCAAAGATGCACAAATGACAGCCAGGACCAACGGCTTAACGAGCTTTCCGAGGCACGAAGGTGTCGGTATTCCATGTAAAAAGGGTCAACTATCCACGGCCTACCCCTGTAGCTATACCTGATGAATCGACCTGTGCGGCTGTTATAACTTAGCCACGAGTCAAAGCCATAAGTTAAAGTCAAAGTCAAAGTTTTATTTGTAAGCGTAATAAACGTAGTGGTCTACATAGAAATTAATAAAGGTTTCCCATTTTCAGTATTTTCAAGCCATTTAGGGTTGAAACTCGCGTGCTTGAATATCTCCAAACGCCTGGTTAATACTTTAAAGAGTTTTAAATATCCTAGAGGCTAAGAATAGCTAACCAAAATTGCCATAAAACGTGGCAATACAGTGAGTTAATAGCGATACGGAGGCATTTTTCGAAGCCATACGTTGTTAAGTTCGACACACTATTTTTAAATATTACGCCACGACTTTCAGTGTCTAAATAATAAAAAGAAAATGTTTCTCTCTCCACAAAGGTTTTTTTTTTGAGGGTGGGAAATCATCCAATGACTTCTTCCGCTCTGGGTGGAGCGGAAAGGAGTGTCAGACTTTTATTGACTAAAACCCATCCATGTTCCTTCTTTAGCCGTTGGTATTCTTACGGTAGCGTCACAATTTATTTTCGCCAACATTTTATATATTAGACAAAATATACCTATACTTGTATACTAAAAACAGTGATATTCACAACATCAATACTAGAAATAAGGATAAACTACGTGCTCCCTTTCATCGGCTTCATAAGGTTCATAACTCATTTGTGGGGCTTGGTATAACCTTTTATAACAAGCTGCCCTCTTCTTTGCTAGAATTGCCTTTTAATACGTTTCAAACTAAAGTAAAATCTATCCTTTGTTCAAAGGCTTACTATACTACCAACGACTACAATAGTTGGTCGGTGTGATTAACACAAGACAATGTTTATGTTCTTTCTCCAGAATTAGCTTCATAAAATTATTTTTATTATGTATTCTATTAATTGTGTTTTGGTTGTTTTTTTTTATTAGCCATTTATTGTTGCCATAATCTACTCATTACAATGTTTTTTTTAATGAGTTGTATTGCAAAATGTGGTTAGCTAGAGACCTCGACAGTTGATCATATTTATTTATCCTGATCCTAGTTAGTACTCATAAGCAATTAATTGATTGATTTTACTTCGATGGTCCTAGTTTATCATTTGTAACTTCGAGTTACGGCTGTATGGACATAGTACAGCATTGCACATGAAAGCGGGCACGCACATTTACCAGGAGGCTCTTTTTTTTTAATTTACGCTTGAGTACAGTCAGTTTTAATGTTTTAATTGGTATATTGACGTGTGCTAGCTGACATGTGGCAAATGATTGATTTTAATGTGATGTGTTTCGTAATGTTAATTACTTCTCATACGATAAATGTGTAGTCAAGTTCTTCCAACTAAACAGACAGCTGTGCTGCTGGGGAGTTTGTTGCGCCACTTCTTCTTCCCAGCTAAAGCACTAGGAAGTGGTGAAGGGTGGGCGTTTTGGGGGACTGTCTTATGTAACTTTGACCTTCAAAAAGTGCTGATCTTCAGCCTAATTTGAATAAATAACTTTTGATTTTGATTTTTTGATTTTGATTATGTTCCGGGGTAGCGGTAACCCTTTCGGACAATCCAGCTTACCCGGCAGGCTTTGGCCCTGATGGCCCGACGGCGCGTGGAATACGTACGCGCCGTCCGGCACGGGCCTGGTCCTGATCGGACGGTGAGCACCCATTACTCACCGTCCGCAGGCCCGCGACTACGGTGGCCGGGAGTCCACGCGTGGCTCTGGACGCTCGGGGCGTCGCCCGCGGTGGCTGGAACGGGAGAAGCAAAGGTTGGTGTTGAGAACAGTGTGAAGGTCTCGAAGATGGTGGAGATAAATAAGTGGACTGTATAATTTGCTGGTACAACTGAACTTTATTGTCAGAAACCGTACATGGTAACAAAGCGGTGGCCTAAGGAGATGTGTTCTATGCGCTTGAAGAATTAATATCTTAGAACTAAAGAATAAATGTAGTCACAGATCCTTTGGGAGAGAGAACTCCACAAGCTTATAAAATACTTTTTTTATTTACTTAGGATTGCTTTTCATACGTTAAAATAATACTGGTTGAATTGAAGCCAGTTTTATATTATTGGAGCAGTCACTTCAAGTGCTATAAGTGCCTAAAAGAAAAAGAATGGACCTTTGGCAAATTTCCAAGTTCTTTCATAATTAGCCGTTTGTCGCACTCTGTTATTTTTTACCGATTTACAAAAAGGAGAAGGTTCTATATTCGTTAATATCTTTAAGGCTCTTGTGGAAGGATTTAAAATCTGCCCGGTTTATGGCAAAAGGCTTGCCTCCTATTTCATGGGAGCTTAACATAACTAGCTCTGTCTAACCCTCCAGAGAAACAAGGCGTGATGTTATGCTATTGTTCAATTTGAATGTTTAAATCTTTCTAATCTTTTTAAAAGAAAAAAATATATATTTTTAAAATTCTTTCGTGAGAGCAGAATGCATTATTACATTACTAAAGAATGTTTATTTCTACTTCACTATCTTTTGATATGCGTATAAATTTTCTATTAAGAAAATGCAAAATTATTGAAAAAGTCTAAAATCCAATATTTTGACAAATCACGAAAATATTCCAAAAAAAAGTTGAACGAGAGCTTATAATCCGTTCAAATATTTAAATCATTTTTTTTTTGAAGATAAGTAGGATTCATGTATTGCCACTTAATAGTTTTTCTTGTTTTTTCTTAACTTTTGTCCGCGAATTTGTCTGCGGGTTTATTTCTTTAGCACGGTTCCTAAGGGTCTTCACTTAAAGTAAAATCTATACTAATATTATAAAGCTGAAGAGTTTCTTTGTTTGAATGCGCTAATCTCTGGAACTACTGGTCCGAATTGAAAAATTATTTTTGTGTTGGATAGTCCATTTATTGAGGAAGGCTATAGGCTATATAACATCACGATACGACTAATAGGAGCCAAGCAGTGGATGAAACCGCGCGGGAATAGCTATATATTATAATCTTATTCAATAATTGGGCTATTAAATACAAACAGATTTTTTCAAACCCGACTAGCAGTTCCAGATATTATTGCGTTTGAACAAAAACAAACAAACAAATTGTTCAGCTTTATTATATTAGTATAGAAATCTTCTTAAAGCTTTGCATAAGATATAAGTGTAAAAGATTTTAGAAGTACGAGTTATGAATATCAACACGTTTTTTTTTTAAATAATTTTACATCTTGTCAACTGAGTACCTAATGAGTTACAAAATTTATGGTTATTTTTTCAAAGTCGTATTTTTGAATGAAAACGTGCCTGTTTATAAAAAACATAATATTTATAAGCACAATCACAATACTGAATTTAGATTTTATGTGATACCAGCATCTGCCCGAGGCTTCGCCCGCGTGGATGACTGAAATTGCATGTTATTATACATATAAACCTTCCTCTTGAATCACACTATCTATTTAATAAAAACCGCATCAAAATCCGTTGCGTAGTTTTAAAGATTTAAGCATATATAGGGATATATGGACAGAGAAAGCGACTTTGTTTTATACTATGTAGTGAAGTATTTACATTTTATATAATTATATTCTTACCGTGTTGATAGCAAAAATGACCAAAAAAAACATTTAGAATGGTTGAGAAATAAAAAAAACACAAAAAAAATCAACAAAATTTTTTAGATGACTTTATATAAGTACAAAATTAGTAGTAAATTTTTGAGAAATAATTGTGTTGTGTGTGTAAACAGCCTCACAAGTCAATCCATTAGGTTAAGCTACGCTTGCTGGGGTTGGCCGTGGATGGGTGAAAATCTTTTAATACCGAGACTCCTCCGTGCCTCGAAAAGCACGTTAAACTTTAAGCGTTGTTTCCGATTGTCATTTGTGCATCTTTGACAGTCGTTACGGGTTGTCACAAGCCCGAAAATCTGACAGCCTGACTTCCCAAGGGGTATCGTATTACCCAGTGACTGGGTTGTGGAGGTCAGATAGGAAGTCGCTCCATGTGATATACTGGTATTCAGCTGCATCCGGTTAGACTAGAAGCCGACCCCAACATAAATTGGGAAAAGGTTAGGCAGATTGAATTGTGTAAAAAGAACGATTGGTCAGGGGGCCAAGACAAAGTCACATTTTCATTAACGATGACAAAATTAGATAAATCTGAAATATATGGAATTGGCATCAGCTAAATGTCACGTAATCAATCGTTTTCAATCGCTTAGTGCTAGACAATGTCAAATTGTGTAACGAAACTCGATCAATATTTCCATACAAATGTATTGACAAAAGGCGTTCTTGACAATCGGAATCGCTGATATAACGAATTATTCAAACAACAATTTTCGAAATCGAATCGACATGGAGCGATTTACACTTGTCTAGACATCGAACGCGAATCGAAGCGCGACATATCATAACTTTCAGACTGTTTCAAATTGTAAATAGAAATTAACTTTAACTGTTTGACATACAGTTTCTTTTACATTACCAATTGAGATAGGAAAGAAATGGTGTCGAAAGGAATAAAATGGATCTGTAGAGTGTCTTTCTCACACAATATGGCATTGTTCAATATTAGTCTACTAAAGTACCTAGCATTATTTTGTCATATTTTGTGTACACACATAACAAAATAGAAATTGGAAATCGTCTACATACGACTGCCAAAGTAAACATTTGCACAAACAATTATATTTCTACTTTGAATATTCTTTATTTGAATATTTTTCTTTACTTCCGGATGCCGTTGCAATTTATTGCCGAAATTTCAAGCCCCTGTTATTATAACCTAACAGAAAACCAAACAAGCTTTGTTTGACATGCATACCAAACATTGCTGCGGGATTGACCAAGAGGGTTACCACTACCCCGGGCTAAGAAAGAAAATTGGATGTATTTTAGTCTTGGTCAGTAAGAGTCTGACACTCCCTTCCGCTCCACCGAGAGGGAGGAGTTATTTGACGATTTCCCTAAACCATAAAAAAAAGCGTACAGACGCCAGCACATCAAGCTATCCCTAACTGTCAAATTTTCTCAATCAAAAATGAACCTTATGTCTTTGCAATAAAGTTGAAATACTATCAAAGATATTTGACAGATTGTGGTAACTTGATGTGCTGGCCTCTGTACAATCCCGCTTACCCGGCAGGCTTTGGCCCTTCTTAACGCTGAGATAACGGATTGTTCGTACAATAATTTTCGAAGTCGAATCAACAAGGAGCGATTGTCTAGACCCTCAGATTATAATAATAATAATAATATCCTTGGACATTTCACACAACGTCATATAGTCCCAAGCTAAGCAACCTAATGCTTGTGTTATGGTAACGAGATGGCTGATATACTACTTATATACATTTTTTTTGTGTGAATACATACATATTATAGATAGAAAAACACCTAGACTCGTAACAAATACTTGCAGGTCGTACAAATATTTCTTCCGTGCGGTAATCGAACCCGCGACATAGTGCGCAGCAGTCAATCGCTCAACCACTGCGCCAACCGTGTCGTCAACATGTATAAGTATCTTACAACTTAATCTCCTCTCCACACATTTTTGACGTACCATGCGTTCCAGGAAAGACGAGTTTACCTCAAATTTTAATATGAAATTTCTTTTTTTCTGCTGCGTAAAAAACAGACAAAAATCCTTGACACGTTTCGGTTCAAGACCAAGAGATATTCATCTGTTATAATTAAAACCATGGGCCCCTGCAGACTCATTAACAACAAAATAGGTAGAAGTTGAAAATATAAACGTAAAATTTTTATTGTTTGAATACTGAAAGCAGTTGTTTAAAGGAACGTTCTATTTTGTGACACAATCATTTATCATTCTAGTTTTTTATTTAATTACCTTATTGGTCTAGTGGTTGCAAGCGATACTGCTGAGTATTGAGTCCTGGGCCCGATTCCCGGGTCAGGCAGTGTTATTGGGTAGGAGATTGAATCTGTGCCCGGTTGGTGACACATTTTAGTGTTGACTTTTTTTTTTGAGGGTGGGAAATCATCAGATGTCCCCTCCCGCTCTGGGTGGAGTGGAAGGGAGAGTCAAACTTTTACAGACTAAAACCCATCCATGCTCCTTCCTTAGCCCTTTATGTTCCGGGGTAGCGGTAACCCTTTCGGACAATCTCGCTTACCCGGCAGGTTTCGGCCCTAACGGCCCCCTTCATATGCTGAGATCTCTTTGAGGCGCGCGTGGAACACGTAGATACGCGCCGTCAAGCACGGGCTGTCTTCAGGCCCGCGCCTACGGTGGCCGGGAATCGTCACGCATCTCCCGACGCGATACCCGGGGCGCACCCCGCGGCGGCTGGGACGGGAGGACCTTTCCCTCTCCCATCCCGCCACCTCCTTCGTGAGCATAACTGCTTCGCAGAAGAAGGTTGTTTGTATGGCTGTGCTTGTAAATCAAAATAAATCTTTTGATTCAGGACGCATTTTCCAATTTTTTATTTCTCTTAACCCCAAAAGCAAGAATGTCATCAAATTAACCACTTAACATAGAAATATCAAACGAATATCACAGGTTTTGCAAGAATTAAGGGGGAGTTACGACACGTTGATTCTTACGCAGTACGTGTAGCGGTTACTTTGGCGCTTAAACCCGAGACATTATTGCTCTACGTGACTTTGGATAAGCGCCTGTGCCGGTGATAGAGGATTACGGTTATGTTTATATGTGACGGGAAAGAATAATAGCAATACTATTTCTTTAACCTAGCCCATATTGGCCTAAGCGGGATTGTCCGAAAGGGTTCCGCTACCCGGAACATATAGGGCTATGGAAGGAACATGGATGGGTTTTAGCCAGCAAGAGTCTGACACTCCCTTCCGCTCCACCCAGAGAGATTGTTACACAATAGACCTGCTGGTCCTCCATAAGAGGCCAAAAATCAAGAAAAAACAAACCCATTTTTATCTCTTACTAGCTTTTGTCAGCGGCTTCGTCCGCACGGAGACTTTCTCCTTTATACTATTAGTATGATAGGGGAAGCGATGGCTGAATCGATCAACGTAAGAAAAATATAACTTCACTTTACACTTACTTTCTGGTTAATGTAAAAACTGATGAAAAGTTACCCTAGAATAACTTTGAACAAAGTGAGTACATACTCACAAAATATTGTTATAGGATGCATCGCGTGCCGGCACCGCTAAATATTTATAGGATCTGAAATATGGAAGATGCAAGATGCTGTCTAGTTTTATCAACGAGTGGATACTGTCTCAGACAAAAGAATAATTTACATGCAAATTCATCGTTAGTTATTATAAAAATGCCGTAAAAAGCTGATATATTTTGTAAGTAACCAAATCTCTTTGGTGGGTAAATTCACCAATTTATAAGACGATTTTGAAAATTGATTTTATTTGGAGAAATGGGGATTATTTATTAGTGGACTGTATTGAGGACTCTGATAATCGTCTCGGGGAATCTAGCTGATGACGAACAAAGCGACCTTTGTTCCTGGGCCGCGTGGCTGTTCCGATGGTGCAGCCGTCGTTTGGTTGAAGCACGGGTCGTGAGTGTGGTCTGGTGCACCAGGACGCGGATCGCGGATGGTTCCCGGGGCAACTGGATGGATTCCGGCGGAAAGCGGTTGACCTGCAGACCTGCAGCGCGGTCGTGAATCGAGATGCGAACATGGGCTTGTCTTAAGATGGAGTGAGGGTCGCCGCCGTCAATTTTCGGAGGCGAGCACAAAGGCGGGAGGGAAAGAGACGGGTATATATCGTCGCCTGTTCTGATCTACGTCATATGAAATAATCAGTTAATGAGTGATAGATTACAAAAGGGACGACTAGATGGCGTCACCACTCTTTTTAAAATAATATTAATAATAATAATATCCTTGGACATTTCGAACAACGCCGTATATAGTCCCGAGCTAAGCAACCTAATGCTTGTGCTATGGTAACGAGATGGCTGATAAACTACTTATATAATTTTTTTTTTGGAAATACATACATACATATTATAGATAGAAAACACCCAGACCCGGAACAAATACTTGCAGGTTGCACAAATGTTTGTTCCGTGCAGGAATCGAACCCGCGACATGCTGCGCAGCAGTAAAATCATTACAATGTTTGTTTATTTGAGTTATTTATTCACTGTGTGAGTTTAATAACTCTCAGTTGGTTTTGCACAAGGTTAATGCAGGTGAAACACATTACTTGAGTACCATCATACGTCTCGCAACAGTCACGTAGTATTTTGATGACCTTTTAGTGTCTTCCATTGAATTAATAAGTAACATAAAGAAAATGAATGAAATATTTGCTGATGTTGAGTGAACCCACTGACTTTCAGAGAGCGAACGTGTTTTGAAATGTTTTTATTAGATTTGCTTTTAGACGTAAGTATGATTAATTCAATAACTTGATTAATATTTGCTACATGCAGCAGTTGGTTAATCTTTTTATGCATTACTCTGTCTTTTTTTCAAACAAAAACACCGGCTAAGTGCGAATCGGATTTGCCGGTGAAAGTTTTCGCACGAACAATTTTAATAAAAAAAAAATACTTCACTTTTTTATAGTAAAGACAACAGAAATACACTCTGTGAAAATTTCAACTGTCTACCTATTATGGTTCATGAGATTCAGCTCGCTGAGAGACAAATGGACAGACGGACGAATGGACAGCGGAGGCATTATAGTAATAATACTATCTTAGAGTACTAGAGAGTACTAGAGTTATCTTGAAGTTCTTCTGACATAAGTTATACATGGTTATTCACATTACATCGACACAAAAAATTAAAAGATTCAAGTGCCAGTGTTTATCTTTTTCTTCTTAAGCGCCAATAAACCGAGGATCAATATTTTCTCCGCTAAGCAAAAACGTGGCGGCAAAAATATATAAGTACCATTTTTTTTTACGGCTGGGAAATCATCCAATGACTTTTCCCGCTCTGGGTGGAGCGGAAGAGATTGTCAGACTCTTACTGACTAAAACCCATTCATGTTCCTTCCTTAGCCCTTTGTGTTCTGGGGAAGCGGTAACCCTTTCGGACAATCCCGCTTAAATAATATAATAATAAGTACCAAATAGTAGTAGTAGGTAAATATAAGTACCATGGTGGTAACTTTTGGCAACGGGATTAATGAAAGGCGAGTTTCAAATACAGAAGGCAGATGTGAGTGGAAAGTGGAAGAACGAATACTGATCTTATTGGTGATTTTCTTAAGAATGGTCTTGCAATCAGCGTGCATGTATGACCAAAATGAACAAAAAGGAAGCAAAAGCGTGTTGTTCTGTAGTTTCTGCCTACCTCTGCTTACTCCGCAGGAAAAAAGCGTGAGTTTATGAATGTATGTACTTATGTATGGTTTCGTTTGGTAATATTCAAACGAAATACTATGATGAGAAGCTTTTACTTTGAGGCCTAAGTGCCCTTTTTGTTTTTGTATTTATTTGTATACAACATTAGTTTTAGTATATGTGAAACCCTAAACACGTGTCTACCATTTTTGTGTAAATAATCTATGTACAAAATTTCAAAACTGTATTATGAAAAACCACAAAGTTATAAGCTTGTTACGTTACCTGGTTGTCCGTACAAAAACATGGTCACAACGCGAAAAGCGCGGAGCGCGCGCCTTCCAGGCCTCCAGCATCGTCTTGCGCTCATTGATAATGTTCGGTGTCCAAGTTGTAACCTTTTTTAAATATTTTTGAAAAAAAAAATAACATGGTGTAAAAATTATTGGAATCGATTCAGTTTTCATTTTGAACAAACTATATTCAGGTTTCGCATATACTAAAAATAATGTTGTATAGTTAGTTAGATAGTCATTTAATTTAAGTGTGTATAAGTTGTTAATATGTAGAATGTAACAAAATACTTAACAATCTTATCCAAAGCTTTCTCAAATATTACGAGTAATTCATGAAACAAGGCTTGTAAGTAATTGAATGTGTTATAAATTAATAACGAAGTGAATCTCCCAAACCTCGGCCGTAATCCCGAGTAGTCCCAAAACATTAAAGATTAAATTACAGCCGAGCGTGTGTCCACAGTCGTAAAATATAATTTACGCTCCTTAGCCCAAGACCGCTTTGTAAACTTATTTAAGAATAGTGTTAATTTAGTTTGCATTGTGTAGTTTGTTTCAGATTTTATTAAGGTTAATTAAAGATAGAAATCTCTTGAAATAAAAGGACTAAGCGCAAAATAAATAAGTAGATTTAATTAAAGCAGTAATAAAAAGAATAAGTATTTATTTGTATCTTTAATAATTATATGCAACGTGCAATTGTCCCCGCATTCACTCAACTACAGTAGTGCTATTCTGATAATATCTCACCGTAAAAACGTGGGTGAGTGAGTTTAAAGTGAGCTGTCAATAGTGTCAATAGCATTAGGTAGAACGACAGCTCATTTCACGCTCACTTCATCTAAGTTTTCACGGCGAGATTTTTACAGAAGCAAACGACAGGTTATGTAAGTAAGCTCAATTTTTGTGGTTCTTAATAGAACGTAACGCCCATAAATTAAGACCTATTTTATCATATCAGTGTTAACAGAAATCTAACAACAATTAATTTGTTCTTAATTGATTTGTGTAATCTTAAACAGCATGTATCAGGAAGGTGTGGTCCTATTGACCTCTCAAATGTCGTATGAACCCCATAGGTTCATAAGAAAAAATCTCTCGAAACGACAATAACTATAACCGTATAAATCATTGAGCTCTTATAAGCAAACAGCTTCTAATAGGCGAACATCTAATGGGTTTCGGGTGTGGTACAGACTATCAAACTGAAAAACTTTTTCCATGGTAACAACATCGTAATTGCGGCAAAATAATCAGCCTTCCCGTACCAAAAGTATTTGTATAGGTCTATAGGAGTTAATATTTTTTTCCGATTACGATGTTGGTTCCATGGAAAAAATTGTTCAGTTTGATATTCTGTATTACGTCCTTAAATATGATCATACGTATCTGATACACGCTGTATATGTATAACAAACTATACTACTGAATAGGAAATGTCTTATCAAGCGTGTTTTATTTATTCTACAACTAGCTATTTATCAGGCCAGACAGGGAACAGACGGCAGTTCATTACGAATAATACTCGAATCTGCCTAGCCTTTTCCCGACTATGTTGAGGTCAGCTTCTAGTCTAACCGGATGTACTGTAATGAATACCAGTTTTTTACATGGAGCGACTGTCTATCTGACTGTCAACCCAGTAACTGGGGATATGAAATGCCAGACTTTCGGGCTTCTGACGACCCGTAACGACTGTCAAAGATCCAGGAAAGACAGCCGAGACCAACGGCTTAACGTGCTTTCCGAGACACAGAAGAGTCTCGGCATGCCAAGATGGTCACCCATCCACGGACCAACCCCGGTAAGCGTAGCTTAACCTGCTAGATCGACCCGTGCGGCTGTTATTACTTAGCACGAGCTCCTCCGAGATTACGAGAAATACTAAGAGTTAGAACCTAATGAACTTCTGTATAATTTAAATTGAACCACCCTAACATTAGTTCGGTGTTTCTCGAAAGGGTAGGTAGAGGCACACCCACGTTCCCTCAGTTATGATTAAACATACCTTCACTCTCCGTTGTACCTAAGTACGGCCATTGATTTTAGTTCAGAATTCAGAAAGTACAGATGAATAAAAAAGTCACATAGGATTTTAACCTACAACCTCGTACATGATAGACGAGACCTTAACCACTGGGTCATTACTACAATTCTCTTTTAATATTATTATTTTTAAAATTTTAATAGAAGTAACCAGACCACCATACATGCGTTGGCTAGAGATTGAATCTAGGACCTCATGCTCAGTAGTCACGCATGCAACCACCAAACCAAAGAGCCAGTCGGTAAATGGAATTAATAAACAAAACCTTTTCGAAATTGGAACAGCGAGTCAGACCACACTCCCAATTTACAAAACGCGGATAAAAGTCAAAAGCATTTCGTAAATAATCCTCTTTTCCGTAATGAGCGACTCTAATCAACGTAAAAGTAATCTATGACAAATCCATTTGGTAATTACGTTACAGCTACGTCAGAGAGCGACCTAAATGTTCAATCCTTTTAATAAGACAGTACTAGGCATTCATGAAACACAGCTATAAAGATTCAGAATTCATGAGCGTGACAATGCGGTCAACGAACTTTGAACTTGTATAGTCTGGCCAAAAGTATTCTGTAGAATCGGTGTAAAATATTCAAGACGCAAAATAATGATGTAGTTATAGTTCAATCGCTGTCTACATGTGCATTGATATTGAACTGTGATGATAGTGCTAGATTGTACTACTGATATTATTTTTGTTTATTTTATTCGATGTTGGAGGGGAAAAGATTTGACATGCGTTATTACATTGTGTATTTTCAGTAGAGAAGGCCGGGTGTTTCGGGGGACTGTCTTATGTAATTCTGACTCATAAACTGCTGATTCTCAACCTGATTTGAATAGAATAAATAATTTTTGATTTTAAAAAGGCTATTACAAACATAGCCTTTTTAAAATCAAAAATTATTTATTCGTACAAATTAACAGAAATCATACTAAGTCCTACCAAAAGCTCGAAAAGCTGCTGAGTTCCGAACGCACGATTCCATTTCTAAGATAAAAGTGCGAAAATGAGAAATTGATTTCATTCGCTTTGTCAAGTTAGTCTAGTCTACAGCTTACAGGTAATGACTGAAACCAATTTCTACTAAGTCGACTACAGGGTTACTTTTTTTTGAGGGTGGGAAATCGTCAAATGACTCCTCCCGCTCTGGGTGGAGCAGAAGGGCGTGTCAGACTCTTACTGACTAAAACCCATCCATGTTCCTTCCTTAGCCTTTTATGTTCCGAGGTAGCGGCAACTTTTTCGTACAATCTTGCTGATTAAGCCAGTACTGAAGCGTGTATGTCGGTAATATTCCAACCATTTACAAATAGAACAGGATATTCTTGAAAATGTTTCTTCCTTAGCCTTTTATATTCCGGGGTAGCGGTAACCCTTTCGGACAATTCGGCTGACCTGGCAGGCCCTAACGGTTCCCTTGCGATTCTAATTAATATCTGTTAATGATTTGATTCGTGAAAGACATCCGAGGACATAGTAATAGTGTCTTCCCAATTAATCTGGGAATTGGGCTAGACAAACGGAACTGGTTGAGTAACCGTATCTCAGACGAAGCGAATACCAAATTACCGCAATTTCAAATTGTGGTTGATGCCAATATTCTGTATTATAAGTTTCGTCTACCCACATTGTTTTTATATGAAAATTGAAGCCCAAGTATTTTCCTAGGGTCAAAACAAATAGAACCGTTTTCTCCTCCGTACATTTGTTCTTTTTGTATTTTGATTATGCAAATCTTTAATAATATAAGACCTTGGGACGGAAAGCTACAATTTTGTTAGGATTTAGGAAACATTGTGTGATCAAAAGTTTTAAGTAAAACCTTATATAAAAGACTTTTGGTCTTCTTATAGGCGGCGGAAGTTCGAAGCTTTGCATAATTATTGTACTTAAATGCTAAAGTATCGCGATACTTACATGCATAATTATATTCATGGCGGCATTAATTAAATTGTTTCGAATTTCGTATGGGTAATCCAACACGCATTGTAAAGTTTTGAATATAATATTTCGCTGTTTTCCGTTGTATTTATTTCTCGTCAATTATTCAGTCGGGAATTTGGTACCCACCATAATAATATGAGCTAAGCTATATCGTCATTTGACGTTTTTTGGGATACTTTGTCTAGGGCTCTGGAATTAAACATCAAATTTTATCCAACGTATTTTCGACTTATTCGATACAATATACGTTTCCACACTTATTTCTCGTAACATAATTATATACATAGAAAAATTGTTCGCTCGCGTGTTTTTTTTTAAATATAGCCTATCACACACAAGGATAGTGTTAGCATTCTATTGGTAAAATAATTTTTAAAATCGGTTTTTGAGATCCAGAGATTTAGCTCTTTATAATATAGAACAGAGTACAGATTTCTCAAGGCCATTTGCGAATAAAGAAAACATTTCTTGTTTATTTAACCTTTGTAAAGGAAAATTGAATCAAAGAACTATATATTCTTACAGTGTTTACTTTCCAATGTTGTTGCAGACAAGTCACGAACAATAAATACAAACATCGCCTGTTTTTGACCCCTCCGCCTTAAATATTTACGGACTGACCTGAATATAAACCGGCCATTACTTTGTTATGTGCAAGGAGTTTTAATTGGCGAACTACGGAACCTTTTTAATGTAACGGGTTCGGAATAATCTAATTTTATTCTGAATCGTTTTTTGGTCCTTCGTTCCGATACGGTAGTTTTTGTATAATTTTGTTTAAAAATCGAAGGCTTACTTAATTACAAATTTGCCAATTCAGTTAGCTTTTTCTTCCTGAGACTGTAATATGGTAAAAGAAGCTTAGTTTATAGTGTCTATTGTAGGTTTGTAGGCTGGCAATAGGCTCGCCCCCTATTACATGGGACTTGAACTTAACCTTTTGAACGCCACTGTCATATATACGTGACAAGCAAGCGTATGCCTTATACGCCAACGACACAAATATGTGACAATCCGGCCAATCAGCACGAAATAAACAATTAAATTATTACTTTTGTGTGTGTTTGTAAAAATATCTTAAAAATTGAAGCTCTCGTACGTATTTAATGACATAAAACAAATTATAAGACACCATGGATACTGGGAAATTCATGATAACAAGAACAAATACATTTGTAGCTTGGCGTGGAGAGCACGCGTGTGCGTTTATGCTCTGGTTCAAAAGGTTAATTGGCGAAATGTGGGTGTACCTACTACGGGTACATCTCTGCCAAGCTCTTCGTGGAAACATGGCGTGATTTTTTGTTTATAGGTAGGTTGTAAGTAATATAAACACTTCCCTTAAAAAACCATCCAAGCTCAGCAGTGACGTAACATAATCGCCTATGAGTTCCCATTGCTGGGACAGAGGTCTCCTCTCTATGAGAAGGGAATGGACCATAATCCACCACGCAGACCCAGTGCGGGTTGGCGGATGTCACATGTCTTCAAAATTTTTGGTTCTAGGACATGGCTGGTGTTTCACGATGTTTCCTTCACCGTTTTGATAGCAGTGGTGATGAAATTAAATACACTAAGTAAAGCGCCTGCTTGGGTTCGAACTCACGACCTACAACTCGTAAGTCGAGGCTGATACAACCGGTCTATTACTGCACTGCAAAGCTCAGCAGTGAAATAGAATATTCAACAATATTTTCTGATTTATAACACATAATCATCACGCTCTCCGACTCGTAAATAATAAATTGATCTATTCCCCAATGATAAACTACTTTATGAATATTTTCCCCCTTACGAATAACGTATTGTGAATGCATTTCCTTACAAACACATCAGTTACTATTGTTATGTCCCGGCTCCCTCATTTATATGTGTTGACCAATCAAAAGAATTCTCCCGTATTTTTGCTGACTGCGATTCGGTGCCAAGTTGACTGCGCCTTAACACCGTTTTGACGTCTCGAAGGAAGGAAGCCAACTGTGTTGACAGCTAGATATTTTCTGTGCTTTTAAAATATATTCTGAAGCACGATTTGCAACTTTGTCACCTTAGCTTAAGATTGAGATCTTCATGGCGATAACCGGATTGATTTTCTGAGCATTACATTTAGTCTCCGAAGCACGTTCTTTAAATTAGGTGAAAAATAATTTCGTCGGAAAACGCGTTTATTTATCACATTCACTGTCCAATGACCCACATAAGGTTCATGCTGATTGTTTAACGATTGTGTTTAGTTTATGGACAGTGAACATGTTCCGGAGTCCCTGTTTCTCAACTGTAACTGACCCTCTACGTACTGCTTATGTAGTGCATTGTGACATTCTAGTGCATTGTGACGTTCTAATGTTAGCATTGAGGTGAAGCATTTTGTTCCCTAAGTATTAGATAATCTAGGTTTTGTACAAATATGATGTAGGAACCTGAAGTTCCAATAATTTAGTCTGTTATAAGCTGGACGATCTGGAAATTACGAAACATAAGAAGAAACATACGAATACCGCAAGGGATGGTTGATAAGGTGGCTCTAGGAAAAAAGGAAGGATTTGGGGGAGACCTTGCCTCAGCAGTGGGACAACGTAGACTAATAAAAAAAATAGCTTCAGAAACATTAATGTAATCAGCAGACCAACCTTAAACATTCCTGGTAAACACCAAAGCAATTTGGTAAAATACCTATGTAAAGTATACCAAAGAATCTATAAAATATTATGTTTATAAATGTTGCCCTTAAAGAAAATGCTAGCCCCCATGGCGAAGTCGTTACATTACACGCAACATTTAATCTTGCGAACAGTTGAGAAAAAATATATTCGCCACTTGTATCCTATGACCCTCATTCAACTTTTTTGTTGGTATTTGAAAACGGTGGTATGAATTTTAATTTGACTGTTACATAAATTTACTTAAAGGAGCTTTAAATAATTTCTTTTAGTTTTATGCAGGGCATGTAGGCAAAACATACATTATCTGCTTAATGTTACCATTGCTGGGTAACAGACTTATCTCGGTCAGAGAGAGATGACCGTAATTCACCCAGCCGATCCAGTCCGGGTATGATAGACGTCACATGTTATCGAATTTTGGTCGTAGGACATGGTGGTTTCCTCACGATGTTTTCGTTCAAAGGTTTGAGCCAAAACATGCTGTAAGTACTTAAATTCCGTATAACATGAAACATCGATGAAATCAATATCGTGTTTAAATTGAGGCAAAAGTAGGCTTAGAATTACAAAGGATTAAAAAGTGAATATAACTACTTAGAGCAAGGACTAAAAACTATAAAATGGGAGCAAAGGGACCGCATAGTCACATTCTTTAAGTTTGAAATATTCTTTATCAAAGTTGTGTCATTTTAACTGTCATTAATCGAAGAAGATGTGAGATGTCATTATAACGCATTTTAGGTATGTTCCAATCTTGATCTATATGTATACATCTATCTATACAAAGTGAGTACTGGGTACCATTACCGAGTCCTGTTACCTTCTTTTACCAGTCCCTCAATGATAAAAAATCTGGGTTGAACACTACTATGTGGCATCACAGCAGGCCTTATCAGAATACCAGCGCTGCGTTTTTTTTCTTTTAACATCGTAGCATTATGCTGATATAGGGCCTTTTTTATTTTGTTTTTAGTTTTAAAGTTTAATTGATCCTTATTACTATTTGTATTTCCTATGCGTGTCCCAATTAAAACATTTTTCTTTCTATCTTTCATTCTTATAATATATAATAATATAATATAATATCCTAGGACATATCACACAACGCCATATCGTCCCAAGCTAAGCAACCTAATGCTTGTGTTATGGTAACGAAATGGCTGATATACTACTTATATACATTGTTTTTTTAAATACATACTTATTATAGATAGAAAAACTCCCAGACCTGTAACAAATACTTGCTGGTCGTACAAATATTTGTTCCGTGCGAGAATCGAACCGGCGACATACTGCGCAGCGGTCAATTGCTCAACCACTGCGCCAACCATGTCGCCATTCTTATTTTACTAAGTTGGCTAGATTTATGATTTAACAACCAACATCCAAAAAAATTGCCAATTTACTTCGTCTTATCATTGAAATCAGTTTTCGAGTTGACAATAATTAGGAACGCCCATCATCCCTAATCATTACTAGCTGAGTACCTAAACGAGTTATTCTTGAATGCCAGAACAGAAAAAGACAATTTTATGACTATTTTATCATTCTCCAGCAAGCTGTTAAGAACAAAGTGCTGCACGTACTCTCTGTCGCTCTGTTTGGATAACTCCGAGTCAAGCAAACTAACCATTTATTTATCTGAGACTCAAGGAACACGCATTTATTCATAGTCGTAGTTACGCTTTTGAACACGTGATTCAAGTGTAGTATGTTCCTAAATGCGATGTAAATACGGATAAACACTCTTTTGTTTCAATTGAGATGTACAGAGGCCAACACATCAAGTTACCAAAATCTCAAATTTCTATGGTAGTTTTTCAACTTTTAGGAACTTTCACAATCAGGAAAACTTGACAGTTTGGGATAGCTCGCTGTCTGTACCGAGTCTAACTTCATACGACTTGCGGCATTTTCCTTGTTTTCATTAATAAAATATCATTACTTCCGTGCCAGACAGAAAACACTTTTCTAATTAACTATTTAGCTAAACATTGTTAACGTCAGATGAATTCAGATCTTTGAAAATTAAGACGTTTAAATAAACACGAAGTTGCTTTTTTTAATTTTAGTAGGTACTTTTGTTTTGTTTTGTTTTGAAAGTATGTCATGTCATAATCACCTAACTGGTTAATCTTCGGAATTTTGTCACGATGTAGGCTTTTTTGCAGCTGTTTATTTATTGTATTTAATTAAAACGGTATAATACCAATTACATTAATTAAAATGGAAACATGAAAAATAAAAATTGACGGTTAATTAATACCTTAATTCGTGTAACGTAACAACCACAATATTTGACGAAATGAGCGTTGACACCACTTCCGATCCTTTGAGGATTACAGGCATTTGTATTTTGAGGGTGGGAAATCATCAAATGTCCCCTCTCGCTCTGGGTGGAGCGGAAGGGAGTGCCAGACTCTTACTGACTAAAACCCATCCATGTTCCTTCTTTAGCTCTTTATGTTCCGGGGTAGCGGTAAGCCTTTCGGACAATCCCGCTTATGGATTACAGGCATGATATTGTGTTTATGTTTTGAGTGTAAATAAGGATGACACACAAAGAAAAAACTTGAGCGGTGTCAAGGGACACCCGGATGGAACGAAGTTCCTTTCGATTAATTAGAAGAGAGGTTATAGTGCGTACTTGCTAAAAAAACCAACGTCACCGAAACCTACGTCAACAAAACCTACGTCACCAAAACCTACGTCACCAAAACCTACGTCACCAAAACCTACGTCACCAAAACCTACGTCACCGAAACCTACGTCACCGAAACCTACGTCACCGAAACCTACGTCACCGAAACCTACGTCACCGAAACCTACGTCAACAAAACCTACGTCACCGAAACCTACGTCACCGAAACCTACGTCACCGAAACCTAGGTCACCGAAACCTACGTCACCGAAACCTTCGTCACCAAAACCTACGTCACCAAAACCTACGTCACCAAAACTCTGAACACAAAATATCTGGCTTGCTTTCTATAAGAGAGAGAGAGAGACAGACAGAGAAACATGCGACGCCGCACAGCTTACAATAGCTTACTATAGCAAAAAGTGTCGTGACAACTTTTTCGTAAGAATTTTTTCCGTCTAGCCCCCTTTCACAACGCGCGATAAGGAACTTCGTTCCAAAAACCTATCACACAAAATGATTGGCAGAGAAAACGCTCTTTATTCTCAATGATATGTATATTGCATTCCATAATGTTGTTAAAAAACGTATATTTCTGTTCTTTTCTTCGTCTCTCTATTTATGTATATTCATTATATAACCTAACACTAAAACTAAAAAGAATATAGGTACTATGTACAAGTATTTAAAACTAATAGCTAACTAAAATATGGCGTCAAAAAATTCCTCCGCATCGCTGTGGACTGGTAATGTACCCAAGAGACTGCCGGCATTGCCACGTTGTATGGCAATGCTAAGCCTCTAACACAGGGTAAAATCCAGCCCAGGTCACGGGAAGTGTAAACTAGCTTTTTCGAGATTTCTTTAAACATTGTAAAAAATTGATGAATATTAACACTATAATAATAATATTATATAATATAATATTATTGATATAATATTATATATTATCTTAGTGTTATATTATATATTTTGATATCAGATTAACGTCCTGCTAGTAACGTTTACTGCAGCTATTCATCCAACATAATTATGTATGCTCTCGGTTCGCTCTGAAAAGACGGATGGGGTCCATTCTGCAAACATAAACAGATTTACCCACTCAAAATCCACAAAGCCATGGACACCGTAGTAAAACGACATTGTCGTAAGTTGACACAACGCTTCCTGTATTTCAGAATATTTCAGTCGTCCATTGTGTAGTGGATATTTTCAGGACAAACGTTAGACAACGCGTTTTCTAAAACATCCCTGTTACGACACTCTTGGAGATAAGTTTGGGTACCGCTGGGTGCTATAAGCTGGTGTGACATCTGGGAGTTTCTAGTTTATTGTACTTTTTTTTCACGACTTCCTTACATGAAGGTGGGAAATTGTCACATGGGAATATATTATAAAGAGATCCTATGACCTAACTCAGGTCTATACGTGTGCCCATCCAAATCCATTCAGCTTCAAGGTGGAAAATGTTTGATAGACCGACAGAGTTACTTTAATGTGAATGTATAATATTAAACAGATTTTAGATGTTATAGATGCTTTATTGTCGACATGTCTATACTATTGATGGCTATCATTAATTTAGAAATTCAATGCCAATCCTGTTGAGGTGTCTTTCAAAGAAGTCAGGTGCTTGACACCCGGCACTGTTATAATAGCCAGATGTATGAAGCATTATTTTTGTTTTTTTTTCAACGTTAAAGATGCTACAGCCTAGCTTAGGCACTATACTCCCACAGTAAACAAAAACCTTATCATGTACTGTGACTTGAAACAAAGTGTGCAACCTTTATTGTGGTGAAAAAAAAAACATCTATCATTGAAATCCTTCAGAAAAAGCTGCAACAAGACTTTCTCCGAGTCAAAAGAACGTAGTTTAACAGCATTCGCAATTCCCACAAAAGTCGTGGATTTTCTTGGAACGACTGTGGCAATTTACTTTGGGACATAACTTCTGTAGGTGACTGTACCTACAGAATGGTTAAAGAGACGAGTCACCCGGTGTCTTTGAGGTAAGTGAAACTGCAACTTCCATTTACGTTCATATTTTATACACGAAGCCTGTTATAATGTTTTATACGTGTTCAGGTAAAAGGGTGTATGCGTATGCCTCAATCTCTACGCTTGTTTTTGTTTAGAACGACAAAGGCGAACAATGTGCCTTTTTGGAAAGCGCCTGGGAAAGATTGGTATACGAAAAAAGGTTGTGTTAAGCCAAACCTCTTTGCTTCCGTCTTCCTTTGTGATTACAACAACATAGATTGCTTTATCTGATTGCCAAGCAAATATGGTTCTTATTACAAGGAGATTTTTTTAAGGAAAATAAAGACAAGACATCAAGATTCAACACTGCCCATCCCTTTGGGGAACGCAGTGTTATAGGATAAGATAAGAATTTTAACACGGTAACCAACAGAAACATCAGGAATCATTCGGAAAAAAATATATAGCTATTATTAGCCCACCAGACCGTGACCGAATTTAGGTTGTGGTGTTCAATCAGTAGATATCTTCTCTTCTTTTCGTGTGGTTAGTGAATAACCTGGTGTCAGAGTTTTTAAGCTGCCCATGGGCCTCTGACTTAGCATTTACATGCTGTTGAGAAATTCCTCTCAGACATGCTGGTTTCCGGTAGACATTATAGTGCACCAGTGACTCCGCTGATACAGCTGCTCTCTCTCTCTTACCTCACTCATAGCCCGACGAAACGGCAATCCAAAACGACTGGAGGGAGATCAGGCGCAAGTCCAACGGCTTAAAGTTCTTTGCGAGGCACGGGACTCCCAAACTCCGGGAGGTTACTAAAAAATCCTTAATCTTCTTTTCATATGGTTAGTGACTAACCTGGCGTCAGAGATTTTGTGCTGCCCATGGGCCTCTGACTCAGCATCACATGCTGTTGAGAAATCTCTCAGACATACTGGTTTCCTCACGATGTTTTCCTTCACCGATTTTTAAGCAAGTGATAATTATACTATATATTATGCACATAAATCCGAAAAATTGTGCGTGGCTTAGTTCAAACTCGAGACCTATGACTTGGCAGTCCGCGGTCACACCACTAGGCTATCACCGCTGTAGGCTCACTAAGAAATTCGTAATGGAAAAACCCAATAACACGTTCAACCCGAGAAGGTCAGGTTGGCTTCCAGTCAGCCTGGATGCAGCTGAATTCCAGTATTTTACGTAGAGCAACTGCCCATCTGACCTCCGCAACCCAGTAACTGGGTAATACGATACCCCTTGGTTGATTGACTGTCAAATTTTTCGGGCTTCTGACGACCCGTAACGACTGTCAAAGATGCCCAAATGACAGCCGGGACCAACGGCTTAATGTGCTTTCCGTGACACGCAGAGGCCTCGGTATGTAAAGATGGTCACCCATCCACTACCAACCCCGGCAAGCGTAGCTTAGCTTGATGGATCGACCAGTGCAGCTATTATTACTTAACCACGAGCTAGTCAGTAGTCACAATAAGAATAAAATCTAAATACCATTTTCTAACCCCGAAATCAGGTAGGTATCTCGCTACGGTTGCTGCCAAAGGAATTTATCCAACAGCCTTCGCCAAAAAAACGTCGTAAAGTAGATTTTACTTCGTTCGGCCAGTACATAATAGTCTCATAAATTTTATATTTACAGCGTATATTACGTTATCTTATCGAAACTGAAACTTGTATCTCGTTCCCTTGGTGACCGTTACTGTCCTGAAATACTGAAATGTTTCGGGTGTTATTCATATTATTATTGATTAATATTATTGTACACTGGAATTTAATGTTTGGGCATAAACTCCGTTCGGTGTTGGGACGTGATAAAATGGTAGTTTGGCTTGGGGTTAGGCGATTTACACACGTCACCGCGTTCCGCCGCGGTAGGCGGTGAAGCTGATCTTATGTCGCATTGGTCTCTAAGAAATCCGTTGATGCCAAACACACGTGCACCGGCCGACCGCGCGGTCGAGCGGTGCTCGTTTCTACCGCAAACTGCTCCTAACACGCGGTCGAGCGGTGCCGTGTGTTAATCGCCAATTTTTTTTTTTTAAGAGGTTTTTTATCGTGTTTGTTGTGTCCTTTTATCGGACGATTTTCGGCATTGACTTACGTAACTTTTTTTTTAACTGTCCCCTTAGTTAATTTATGTTAACGTTTTTGATTAGTATTATTAGATAATGAAAATAACTACCTCCATTAGCAAACGTTTTCCATTTTACACGCTGACACATTAATTATTATAGCTTTTTGTTTATCGTGCCACATTTTGCAAATAATAATTACGTATTATCTAATTTACCAGCTAACTCAAATCTCATTGCAATAAACTTTGTAACGCTTTCAAATAATTGGTAGCATTCGACACGAGAGGAAACCAATGGGAACTGTCTATTCTGATTCTGAATTAATTTACTAATAGAAGTAGTAGGACCGCATCGATATTGCGAACAGGTTTCTGTTATGCAAGGACTTATCAAATTGGTTAAAGCTGATGGTTTTCACCCAGTTGGAGAAGTAATCGTGGCTTCCAAAGAAATCCCAATTTAATCACATTACGTGGCCACATAATCACCCGTACCTACCCTTCCTCAATTTGGTCCTCTTCCCCAATTACAACCTTCTCGAAAAACAATTGAAGAAAGGTCGGTAGGATACACATTCCTGTACCATTCCTTGGTACCAGAGCATGAATTACTGTTCAATCATAATTTCGCTCGCAAAGGAAGAATTATTTATTTGAATCAATGGTAGCTGTAATATTTTTCCGTATTTTCTTAGCTGTGTAGTAAAACCGAGATTATTCTGCGGAAAAATTGAACGTCGAAACATTTGGGCCAAGGTTCGTGAACATCGAACGTTGGTTGTAAACATTGGTCGATATTTAATAACCAAATGTAATGTTACGGTTGTGGGCATATTTGCATGTGCATCAACTGAATTGAATGCTCGGACACGTATAGTGGTTTCTTGCAAGCATCGGCCGTCCATATAATATATTCAGCATTTTATGTATAATATTCTGTTTCTATGAAATACATAGGACATAAAATGTAACGTTACGTAGTCCGCATTGTAATATAATAAATCTTGTTTACGTAGACACCGATTGCTTACATGTAAGTATTTTGTTCACAGAATATTTTCTTTTTGAGATTGTTGAAATGATTAATTGCAACACTGAACGCCATCTATCATAATTATATAATGTGTCAATGTCATTGTGAGTAATATATACTCTGTAATCTGCTCTTGTGAAATACACATATTGTTCCGTCGTTTTGCTCAGTTCGTGGTTTTATTTTAATTACCTATTTCAATCATATAATACTACAATACTATAACATAATATCAGGTTATGGGCTATATATGTCCGATAGTATATTAGACAAGTAATTCGAAACATAAGTGCAAAGATTCAATTGGATTGAAGTTAGATTAACCAATACTCCTATACGAGAACCGGCCATTGCCGGCGTGTTCGTTTTTTTCTTTGCAGCAATTTCAGCTAAACATTTTCGAGAAAAGTACTCAATAAAATGGCATCACAAATAACAATGGGTACAATTGAGAAGCTAATTGGAAGAGAAAATTATCAAAGCTGGAAGTTTGCCGTAAAAAACTACCTCGAACATGAAGAATTGTGGCAGGAGGTTGAACCTGACCCAGGTTATGTATCTGATAAGAAGAAAAATACGAAAGCAAAATCGAAAATAATACTGTTGGTAGACCCAGTTAATTACGTCCATGTACAAGAGGCTACAACAGCGAAACAGGTTTGGACCAAACTTGAAAAAGTGTTTGATGACTCAGGGCTTAGTAGAAAAGTAGGTTTATTGAGGGATTTGATCACCACTGACTTGGACAATTGCTCGAATGTCGAGGAATATGTCAATAAGGTAATGTCAACAGCTCACAAGTTAAGAAATATCAATTTTGTAGTAGGAGACGAGTGGCTGGGTACGTTGCTGCTCGCTGGCCTCCCTGATTACTACAAGCCAATGATAATGGCTTTAGAGAGCTCCGGTGTGAATATTACTGCAGATTATGTAAAAACTAAGTTGTTACAAGAAGTAAAGGTATCAGATTCAGCTGCTTACTATGCCAAGTCAAATAATAAACAAAATATTATGTCAAAGTCAATGCCAAAAAATCCTAACAACCAATTTCAGAAGAAAGGGCAACCCAAAGGGCCACGATGCTTTGTATGTAACAAGTATGGTCACATGAGTAGGGATTGCTACTTTAAAGACAAAAAAAAGGGTCAGTCAAACAATGACAATTCTAATAATGGTTATTATGCTGCTTTTCCAGTTGCTGCTGCATTGGATGGAAGATGCTGGTATGTTGATTCCGGAGCATCACTGCATATGTGCAATAACAAGAATTGGATGTATGATGTATCCCCATCAACTATCAACAATATTAAGGTTGCGGACAATAAAACAGTAGCAGTAAAAGGCAGTGGCAAGGTGGATTTTCAGATTAAAGACTCAGATGGCATAATACGGACAATACAGGTCAGAGATGTTTTATATGTACCCACACTAACAGTTAATTTACTTTCTGTAAGTCAAATGGTGAATAATGGCTGTGAAGTCAAATTTGAGAGAGATTGTTGTCAGATATATCAAAATAATAAGTTAATATTGACAGCATTGCATCGCAATAACATGTATATATTGAACAATGTTTCTGAAGCACCGGCATTGCTATCAACAACAGATGAGCGAGATATAAATTTATGGCATCTAAGAATGGGCCATCTCAATTTCACAGACTTACAGAAAATAACTGATAGTGCAGAAGGAGTTGAATTATCGAATAAAGGTAACCAAGTGTGCACAACTTGCTTAGAGGGAAAAATGAGTAGACAACCATTTAAAAATATAGGTACTAGGGCTTCAGAATTGCTCCAATTAATTCACTCAGATTTATGTGGTCCGATGGAGACAAGTTCTATTGGAGGTGCCAGATATTATGTTACTTTCATCGATGATTACAGTAGGAAAGTATCTGTCTATTTCATGAAAAGCAAGTCTGAAACTTTAGAAAAGTTTAAAGAATTTAAGAATTTAGTAGAAAATGAAACTAATAAGAAAATAAAGACGTTGCGCACAGATAATGGAAAAGAATATATCAACAATGAGTTTAAATTGTTTTTGTGTAAATCTGGTATCCAGCATCAAACAAGTAATCCATATACGCCACAACAAAACGGTATGGCAGAGCGTATGAATCGCACATTAGTAGAGAGAGCAAAATGCCTAATTTTGAATTCCAGACTACAGAAAATATTTTGGGCTGAGGCGGTTTCAACAGCAGCATATATAACAAATCGATCACCAACAAAAGCTTTGGACTACAAGACACCATATGAAAGGTGGACAGGTAAGAGACCAAACTTAAATAACATGAAAATATTTGGTTGTCACGCAATGGTTCATGTACCAAAAGAAAGCAGGCGCAAATGGGATTCAAAAGCTACTAAGATGATATTTGTGGGTTATTGCGAATACACTAAAGGCTACAGATTGTATGATGAGAGTAAAAAACAAATATATAAGAGTAGAGATGTCGTTTTCTTGGAACACACAGCTAGGAATAATTGTGTAATTATGCCAGTCACTTCTTTGCAAGAACAGGAAACGACAGCCAAACAAGAATCTGATACCGATACTTTAGTAAATGAAAGTTCAGAAGAGGAACAATTGTATGATGCCAGCAGTGACATATCAAATTCAGAAAGAGATAATGACCCAGATTACACACCGGAAAGATTTGATGACGATTCCATACCATTAAGAAATATAACTCTGAGGCCAAGGAATATCAAACCTACTACTTATCTTTGTTACGAAGAGAAACCAACAAGTTCATCAGCATTATTAAAGGAACCAGAGACTGTGGAAGACGCTCTTTCAAGCCCAAAAGCAAAAGAGTGGAAAGAAGCTATGGATAGCGAGTATGAATCTCTCCTTCAGAATAATACATGGACATTGGTAACTCTACCTGAAGACAAAAGAATAATCCCTTGCAAATGGGTTTACAAAATGAAAATAGATGCAAATGGTGAAGTTGTAAGATACAAAGCAAGATTAGTCATAAAAGGATTCAGACAGAGGAAAGGAACTGAATATAATGAAATTTTTGCTCCGGTAGTACGGCATACTTCAATAAGATATTTGTTTGCATTAGCTGTAAAAGAAAACTTATATATAGATCAGATGGATGCAGTTACAGCATTTTTACAGGGAGATATAGATGCTGAAATATATATGAATCAACCACCTGGCTATGAACACGGACAAGAAGTTTGCAGATTAAATAAGTCTATTTATGGCTTAAAACAGGCGAGTCGCCAATGGAATTTGAAACTTACTTCTGTTCTCAAACAGTTGGGATTGAAAAGTACATCTGTTGATCCATGTATTTACCACAGAAATGATAATGGAAGCATCATCTTTATATTAATATATGTTGATGATTTATTAATTTTTTATAATAATGAAGAGAAAGGTAAAGAAATCAAGCTACAACTTAAAAGTAAATTTGAAATGAAATCGCTTGGACCTGTCAATTATTTTATTGGCTGGAGGATAAGTCAAAACGCGGCCAGAGACCAAATTTATATTGATCAGACTGCTTATATAGAAAAAATCCTACAGAGATTCAATATGACAGATTGTAATCCAGTCCATTCGCCCTGTGATCTTAGCTCCAAATTGATCAGCACAGGAGATCAAAATAATATTATTAGTAATGTACCTTATCAAGAAGCTATTGGGAGTTTGCTTTACCTATCACAAGGCACAAGACCAGATATCTGTTTTATTGTAAACAAATTGAGTAGTTTCAACAACAAACCAGAAATACAACACTGGTTAGCAGTTAAAAGAGTGCTACGCTACATAAAAGGAACTAAGGATTATAAATTAAAATTGAGCCAAAATAAAGATGAAAGAAGAGTGTTTGGCTACTGTGATTCAGATTGGGCTTCTGACATTAACAGCCGGAGATCATGCTCTGGCTACACTTTTTTGTTTCAGGGTGCTTCAGTCTCATGGTGTTCTAAACGACAGAACACAGTTGCCTTATCAACCATGGAGGCTGAATATATGGCACTAGCTACGGCCACACAGGAGGCTATGTGGCTAAGGCATTTAGAGTCGGAACTAAATTGGAAGCTTACAGATGTGCCTACCATAATTTATTGTGATAATCAAAGCGCAATCAAATTTGCAGGTACTGATTCTTACTGTGCTCGCAGCAAACATATTGATTTGAGACATCATTTTCTCCGAGAAAGAGTTGCTGATAAGGAAATTCAACTCTGCTATGTTGGGACTCAAGATATGGTTGCTGATATACTTACAAAACCAATTTCTCCAAAGAAGACTGATAACTGTTCCATGGCTATGGGTTTGCAATTAAGAAGAGGATGTTGAAATGATTAATTGCAACACTGAACGCCATCTATCATAATTATATAATGTGTCAATGTCATTGTGAGTAATATATACTCTGTAATCTGCTCTTGTGAAATACACATATTGTTCCGTCGTTTTGCTCAGTTCGTGGTTTTATTTTAATTACCTATTTCAATCATATAATACTACAATACTATAACATAATATCAGAGATATCTAAGTACTTAGAATCTATATTTTATTAACACTAACATCACGCCTTTTCATCTACGAAGAGTTAGGCCGAGGGGTTACTATACTACAGTCACAAGCACCAATATGTACACACCGAGTAAAATTCAGAAGCGGATTTCTCGTAAAAAAACTGTTGCAATATTGAGATAAGACAGGTTCGGTAAATCTATGGATTCGACAATGCAATGTATGTGAAAACATACAATTTCATTGAATAATTAAGGAGAAAACCGCTTTTGAAACTAGCTAACTGTATACATATTTTAGCTCGTAACCGTACACCTACATATCGCCAGTTATGTATGTTTTGGTTCCATATAATAGCGGGCGAGACTTTTTTTTTTTTAAGGCTGGGATATCATCCAATGACTTCTCCCGCTCTGGGTGGAGCGGAAGGGAGTGTCAGACTCTTATTGACTAAAACCCATCCATGTTCCTTCCTTAGCCCTTTATGTTCCGGGGTAACGGTAACCCTTTCGGACAATCCCGCTTACCCGGCAGGCTTGGCCCTAAGGGCGCGAGCCTATTGTTAACTACTGGGCAGAAATCCAGACTCCAACAAAATAACACTTTGCTTGACCCGGGAATCGAACCTAGGACCACAGCAGTAGCGTTGGCGACCTAAAGACCAACGAGGTAGAAAATCTATTTTCTTTGTTGTAATGCAATTTTAGCCTTTGTTACTATACCAATTAAGCACTCAAAGAGATCCTATTTTCAGATTATAATAAGCTGGTATTAAGAAGGCAAATATTATTTTTATTATTTACGATGGATTGTGTAGAGACTAGCAATTGGTGCGTTTGGAGATATTTATCGGATACGATTAGTCAGTGCCAATTGTTGACTGGTTTTCGGACGTTTGTTAATCAATCTGATAGATTACAATATGTATGTTGGTAGACGACAGGTCTACCCACTACTTCCACCTACGACTAAATAGGTACGCATTTGTTTATTTATTTTGTGGCGTTGCCGTTTTGTAAGAAGGTAGATACTTAAGTTTTTAACGCTTGCTGAAAATTAGAGTATAATAAATGAATTTGTAAATATAATTACGTACTGTATTTTCATAACTTTTCACAAAATCTACATAATCATTATTTTATACTCTTAGGCATATACTCTAAGTTTTTTGTGTGATTCAAATTCTGCAAATTTGAAATGATAGGAGAAACGTACAGAAGTAAAAAGCGCCAGCACATCAAGCTATCCCAAAATGTCATATTTTCTCAATTGAACTTGGACCTTATTCTTTTGTAATAAAGTTGAAAATCTTTCAAAAAAAATTGACAGATTAGGGTAACGTGCTGGCCTCTGTATTAACCTATGTACCTACCTGCATTACGATTTTCGCTTATTTTATCATAGTATGTGATCCTGACTAACTTGGGTGGTCTAGTGGGCCATAATCCACCACGCGGCCCCACTACGGGTTGGTAAATGTCACATATCTTCGGATTTTTGGTTCTAGGACATGTCGGTTTTCCTACGATTTTTCCGTCACCGTTTTTAGGGCAGACGCACTTCTTTCATAGTTCGTATCTATATTGAAGCTCGCGTGATTTCCCTTAGGGCCGTGTCTTATATTAGATAAGACGTCAAAACCGGCCGTATAAAACTAAACCGATAAGTTATAGTTAACCGTTGTAGTCCCTAAAATACTGAGATATAACGTACCTTGGATACAAGAACAAAGGACGATGTGACAAAATGAGCAAATTTGGTCACATTTCCCACTGACGGCGATGAGAATGAATTTTTTGACGCCCTATGCGCCCGCATCCCGTTTTTTTTTGCTTTGTGTTTAATTCCGGAAAATCAGTAAGTAATCAAGTCACTCAAACTAGACCGAAAATCAGCACTTTTTGAACGTCAAAATTATATACGACAGTCCCTCAAAACGCCAACCCCTCACCACTTCCTAGTGCTTTAGCAGGGAAGAAGAAGTGGCGCAATAAACTCCAGCTGCACAGCTGCCTGTTAAGTTAGAAAAACTTGATTTTATACAGTAAGAGGCACTTATTTACCTCTGTAACACCTACATATGTACACATGAATGCAATAATGAATTTGAGTTTGAGTTTGAGTTTGTATTCCGTGCCTAATCGCTTTCTTTCTAAACTGATGATATTTATCAGAATAATGGGTATTAATCAGCTGGGGTGTACTTTTTCGCATCATGCATTTCAATTACGCGTAAGGGAATTGCACTTGAAAAGACATAACGTATAGTCAAAAAAACCATTGATATATGAGAAAACATTCAACCTTTCACACTTAACCGATATTGCGTTAGTGCGTCGACCGTTTAGCGTCTGTTCCGTTTCCGTCCACGCATTGCCGCCGTAAGAGCGGCAACGCCACATCTTTCGATGGGCTTCATTTTAGAGATAATTACCACACAACACAATCGCTTTGTAGATGCTGAATGCAGAAACTGAATAGACGCGTAATAATGTGGCAAAACGAAGTTAGGCACGACGCATCTTCCGTCAGATATGAAAACACCCTCTTTGACCGAATAGACGCGATCAATGATACGCTCGACGCATCCTCCGTCAGCTGTAAACCGACTCTTACGCCTAATCAATTCAGTTTTAGTAGGTAGAAGTGAGCTAAGATCTTAAATCAACAAAAGCACTGGAAATGAAACGCCATTTGCCCAACTATGTTCGGGTCGGCTTCAAGTCTAACCGGATGAAGCTGAATACCAGTATTTTGCATGGAGCGACTGCCTATTTGACCTCCACAACCCAGTAACAAAGTGGACAATACGATACCCCTTGGTAAAACTGGCTGTCATATTTTCGGGCTTCTGACGACCCGTAACGACTGTCAAAGACGGAGGAGTCTTTCCACGGCCAACCCCAGCAAGCGTAGCTTAACCTGATGGATCGATCTGTGTAAGCGACGACTGAAAACGAAACCATGGAAGAAAAAGAATTTAAGTAATCTACGGAATCCTAAAACTTGTATCATTTACACTAATATTTTTTCTTCAGTCACAACATTATCCTTCTTATCCCACCAAGGCCCTTACTAATCCGAGAACAAAGGAAAAACACAGAACCCATAAGTTATCTCGTGGAATCTAGATTTTTCTCGCGTAAAAGTGGTAAAATGGACCTAGGGAAACGAACTATTACGTTGATTTAAGCGCTTGAAGCTGGAGTGACAGACGGGAAATAGCCGCTTATC
Source organism: Hyppa rectilinea (assembly GCA_951799385.1). NCBI lineage: Eukaryota > Metazoa > Arthropoda > Insecta > Lepidoptera > Noctuidae > Hyppa > Hyppa rectilinea. The sequence goes on along the minus strand of OX637312.1, from coordinate 13,412,299 downwards.
GTAGCAGTACAGGGGCCAGCACATTAAGTTACCCCAATCTGTCAAATTTCTTTTGATGGATATTCAACTTTATTACAAACGCATAAGGTTTATTTTCAATTGGGTAGATTTGAAAGTATGGGATGGCTAGATGTGCTAGCGTCTGTACCTACATTTTTTGAGCTGTGTTGTGTTGGGTATTAACTAACACAACAGTTTTTCTACTGAAGTTTTCCTTTAACTGGCAGACAGCATTCTAAATTTAGAAATGATATGACTTTGACGGATCGAAACATTTTAAAAGAGTAACGGTGGAGTGCCTTGCCCATTCTTCTCCATACGAAACTAACTGTTGAAAGGGACAACTAGAAACAATTCTATTTATTTTTTAATTTTGACTTTCAAAAGTGCCTGTAATATGCCTATTTGAAATAAATGATTTGACTTTGACTTAGACTTTCGTAAGTTTTTCATAAGACCCTCTTAACCTCAAGGTTGTCATGATTTTAATCTGATAATTAACGTACAGAGGCCAGCACATCAAGTTACCCCAGTCTGTCAAATTTCTTTGACAGTATTTCAACTTTATTACAAAACCATAAGGTTCATTTTCAATTGGAAAAAGTGATAGTTTGGCAGGCGTCAGTGCCTATATGTACCTGGTAGGGATTTCAGGGATTAGGGTCAGTGGGTCGTCTTAGGGTTAGGTTTAGCATGAACTCTGCATACCGATAATTAGGTAGTGCAAACTGATAAACATTCTGAATTAATGATTGAATAATACCCGCAATCGGCAGTAGCGTAAAGTTTTAATAGACCATTTAAATCGTGGCGGTTTTATGGTTTCAGACTAATGGCTTTAACAGCGTAGTTGGCTATTTACCTGCTAAAATAATGCAATATACTGTTTAACAATAAAACAAATAAGCTATTGTTTGACATTAAAATACACCGTTTTTATTCTCAATAGTATGTACCTACATAAATTACTATATAATTTTTAAACATTTATCGAATAAAAATACTTCTTAATTACATTTATTTTTTAATAAGAAATAAGTCCTTATTTATGCGTATTACGATTTAAAATCATATGTATACTTATAACTTACACGGGTCCTTTTCTCAACCGGCTATTTTGTTTGCCAAATGTATCTGATGGCACCTAACACCACCATTGGGCGGCATTATAGAATTGACAGCGAATATACTTAGACGCAGGGTGCTAGTATAAAATATTGGACTGTATGGTAATGCGGGGTTCGAAACAGAATGTATGGCGTGTGTGAACTTGAAAATGCGAATTAGGACGACGAAAGTATGATACCAAAAGAAGTTGGTAGGAAACATGCAGCACTTACCTTCTATTCACCATCACTGATGTCTTAAACGTCGGCGAAATGTTCGAGTCCTGCTGGATTCTGCAGGGCGGCGCACAATGGGATACACTGACGCGTCACACCACACATACACGTAATTTCCCTTCGATTTTTAAACGGTAGACCAACGTGCACCGGCATTTTCACAAAAGGCGGTTCAAATTATATTATGCGTATAAGTTCGCGCTAAAGGTTCGCTTACGAGAGCGATGCGTGGCGCCTAACACCACCATGGGCCGGAATTATAAAATTGAAAGCGAATATCCCTAAACGCAGGGTAGTTTTAAATAGTGGACTGTATGATAATGTGGCCTTTGAAAAAGAATGTGTTGTGTGTGTGAACTTGCAATTGCGATGCGGATATGATGACAAAAGTATGATACCAGAAAATGAGAAGTTGGTAGAAAACATGCAGCACTTACCTTTAATTCACTGTCGATGATGTCTTAAACGTTGGCAGAAGGTTCGAGTCCTGCTGGATATTGCAGGGCGACGCACAATTGGGCACACTGACGCTTCACACCACACATAGACGCACTTTTCCTTCGATTTTTAAACGGAAGACTGTCGCGCTCGAGCATTATCACAAAAGGCGGTTCAAATTATATTATGCGCATGAGTTCGCGACAAAGGTACGGTAGCGAAGCGCGATGCGCGATGCGCACTCGCGGGTTGGACGTAACAGAAGAAAAAGGGAATGTTCCAGTTGTCTACGACACATTTTTACATTCATTCATTCCATTCCTTCGTTCGAAATACAAAAAAATCTGTTCGTTACTTACTAAAAAAAATATGTTAAATCTCAAGTAATCCTATTTCTACATTAAGAAATATTGGTTTAATGTATCATAAACACAAGTAACGCACTACCTTTTTAATAATGACCGAGACACTTCACTTCACACAATAGCACCGTCGACTATGATAAGGACGGTGATAGTCCAAATGCACATGTAGGAAAGGGATGGGAAATTGAAAGGATGAAAGCATTTGCATCGCATTTATTTTTCTACCCTACAATAACTATTATAAAACAAATACAAAATCCAACAGTATCTATTAGGCCTGAAACTGCGTTAAGCGGGCGCCCGCGCGGTTCTATACAAAAGTGACCCGGAGCGGGAAGCCGCGCATGCGCCCGCCGCGGGCTTGTGCGCGGTCCGGTGGGCCGCTTCCCCGCGACGGAAGACCGCGCGGGCGCACGCGCGGTGCCCGACAGTGGTAGCACGCGCGGGCTAGTTCAGTCAATAACGCTATGTGATACGCTACGGGTCGTACGCACGCTCGGAGAAAATCAAGGACAATGTCTTTCGATACAGAAAGAGTAATTGTGGAAGTGCAGTGTCACCCTTTTTTTTTTTTAAGGCTGGGAAATCATCCAATGACTTCTCCCGCTCTGGGTGGAGCTGAAGGGAGTGTCAGACTCTTACTGACTAAACCCATCCATGTTATTTCCTTAGCCCTTTGTGTTCCGGGGTAGTAGTCCCTTTCGGACCATCCCGCTTACCCGCTAGGCTTGGCTCTGAGGGGCCCCTTCATTATGCTGACATCTCTTTGAGGCGCGCGTGGAAAATATACGCGCCGTCCGGCACGGGTCTGGTGCTGATCGGACGGTGAGTCACCCATTACTCACCGTCCGCAGACCCGCGCCTACGGTGGCCGGGAGTCGTCACGTGGCTCCCGACGCCCGGGGCGTTTCCTGCGGCGGCTGGGACGGGAGAACCTTTCTCTCTCCCATCCCGCCACCTCCTTGGAGAGCATGACTTTTTCGCAGAAGGAGGTGACTGCCTCCCACTACCTCTCGCCCCGGACCATGGCTTGCACCAGGGCCGGGCGCGAGAGGTCGCCGCCGCCGATCGCCTCTACGAGGACACTGCGGTGCTCCGCCCAAGCGGGGCAGGTTTGCACCGTGTGCTCTACCGTGTCCTCTGGCCGATCCTCGCAGTGGTGACACCCGGGCGTTTCCTCCCGCCTGATGATGTGCAGGAACCTCCCGAAACATCCATGTCCGGTGAGGACCTGCGTCAGACGGTAGGTGAGGGCACCGTGACGCCTCTCTAGCCACTCCTCAAAGAGCGGCCTTACCGCCACTATCGTGGCGTGCCCGCAGTGTCACCCTGCCATATGGGACCAGGCGAATGAACTGTATAAAGACCGAGATGAACGAACAGCGGCATGGGCAGCGTTAATAAAATAATCCGTTGTCCGCGACGGGGGCCGTCGCGTTCCCACGGAGCCCACCCGTGTGTCCACGCACGTAGACACGCGACGCGACGGTTGCCCGTCGCGGGCGCCCGCTTAACGCAGTTTCAGGCCTTAAAAGTTAAGGTTGATGCGCATAGGCAGCCCGCGAAACTCGAATTAACTTAATTTTTTTTTTCAATTTTCCGGTTTATATAAGTTTTATGTCGATCATAATACGATTCAGGGCCGCAAGTACATAAATATTTATTGAAATGACTATTAAATTAAACCATGACGTTTGAACGCAATTCTAACTTACTTAGAGAATTGTTTTGCTGATTCTAATGATTATAATTCTGTAGCGCATCATAATATTTGATCAACATAAGTACAATCTGACAATTGGGTATTTGAAAGGGTAGTCAATAACATTACTTTTTATGAACTGTCAAAACGCGAAATTCCTACGTGATTTGTATGATTTGTAACAATGTGACGTCGCATTAAATGCAATTTTACAATTATATCTCCGCATAATACTTAATTTCTGTACGGTGATGGAAGTTATTAAGACGAGCGGTCTTTTTTCTATGTGATTTCATAATTTATTTTTGACCGTTTCAAGTAGTCAATTGCAGAAAGCCTAAGAAATTTTGAATTTCCGAAGTATGGTTACGATGGAATCATACTGAGCTTCGATTTTGAGATTCGATGCGAGTTACGGCCCGAAGGACCGATCTGTCTCCATTCGTAAAGCCATTGGCGCTAAACATAGCTGATTGTCACCAGTGATTGCATGATGGCAGTTTAGGAAGAGCTTTATAGAGAACGGCGTATTTTAAGATTGACCTACTTGTACGTTAGTGACAAAAGAGCGATTTTGAATTAAAATTGATATGAATACATAGTTCTATTCGAAATAGTGACTATTATTTTGCGTAATTAAATAAAAGAAAAGATTTTTTTTCGTTACGTAAAACCTAAGTTACTAAAAACGCTCATTTCTTTAATTGAGTCTTGAAAGTTATAATGGATGACATAGTTATAAAGGAAAAATGTTCCCTCAATAAAGTCAATCTGCTTCCAGTCTAACCGGATGCAGCTGAATACCAGTATTTTACATGGAGCGACTGCCTATCTGACCTCCACAACCCAGTCTGTAACTGGGTAATACGATACCCCTTGGTAAGACTTGTAGTCAGACTTTTAGGCTTCTGACTACCCGTAACGACTGTCAAGATCCACGAAGGACAGCCGGGACTAACAGCTTAACTTGCTTTCCGAGTCACGGAGGAGTCTCGATATGTAAAGATCCACGGACCAACCTCGGCAAGCGTAGCTTAACCTGGTGGATAGATCCGTGCGGCTGTTATTACTTAGCCACAACCATAATATTCTCTCAATAGAGTACTTAAAAAAATAAACGTCTGTTTATTTAAACAAAATTCTAAGGCAAAAGTCTAAACTAGATTTACATCCAAACAATCTAAACAATTCGTTTATCAATTTGTTTAACCCAACAAATACTTTTTGTAAGTGAATTTGCTTCAATCGAATGTCTGATTTGGATTCAAAGTCACGTGACAACTCTTGGCGTCCCATTACCCGAATGTCGGTTACAGGAACATTCCCAGGCCTAAGGGGTCGGAATAAGGAACTCGATTGAAATTTTGTGGTCGCCTTGAAATATTATTCCTGGTACTCGTATAACTGAAATGTCAAGTGGAGACGGAAAGGTTAAAACAATGGAAATGTCGATTGACGATATATGTATTATTTTCGTTAGAAATCAATGAATCAACTCAGAATATAACAGTCAACTGTTGGACTTAGGCTTCTTCCAGGCTGCGGCACTACAACCTGACCTTAGCATTCCACATCCAGTGTGCACTTTATTAAGGTCATCGGTCCATCTGGGGAAGGGGCACAAGTCTGCCGGGTAAGCGGGATTGTCCTAAAGGGTTACCGCTACCCCGGAACATAAAGGGCTAAGGAAGGAACATGGATGGGTTTTAGTCAGTAAGAGTCTGACACTCCCTTCCGCTCCACCCAAAGTGGGAGAAGACATTGGATGATTTCAGAGCCTCAAAAAAAAAAAGGCCTGGTCCAGGCTGCGCGACTACACCGACCTCAGCTTTCCACATCCAGTCTGACTGAGCCACCGTATTAAGGTCAGGTTTTCCACATTATGCTTGTCAATACGCGGTCTCCAGAACACGTCGGCTTCACTGGCGATCGGTCGTTGAACAAACATAGCCAGCCCACTGAAAATTCAGTTTGCTTACTCTGCAAGCTATGTCGGTTCCTTTTCCGGATAATTTCCTTCATGATTTAATACTTCAAAGGAACTTCACTCCATAGTGCGCTGAGTGATCAGTCGATATATTCTGTAAAAATGTCACCCTGAAAACTTCAGTTCAGTGAGTTTGAAGTGAGGAATAACACTATTGACAGCTTAAATTTTTATGATGAGATTTCAACAGAATAGTTTGTCTGTACTTGTTAGAAGTCAATCTGCTTAGTCTTTTCCCAACTATGTTGAGGTCGGCTTCCACTCTAACCGGATGCAGCAGAATACCAGTACTGCCTATCTGACCTCCACAACCAAGTAACTGGGTAATACGATACCCCTTGGTAACACTGGCTGTCATATTTTCGGGCTTCTGACGACCCATAACGACTGTCAAAGATGCATAAATGACAACCGTGACCAACGGCCTAACGTGCTTTCCGAGGCACGGAGGAGTCTGGGTATCTGATAATGGTCACCCATCTACAGACCAGCGTAGCTTAACCTGATGGAACAATCCGTGCGGTGCGGTGTTATTACTTAGCCACGAGCTCCTATTTCCTAAATATTTAATATCAATCAATAAAAACAAAGAGTTTAAATAAAAAAAAAACAAGAATCCGATGGAAATACCCACAACAAATACAAAAAAAAGGAGGAAAATATAAATCAGCAGCCATTAAGGTGGGTGAAACGTAACTTGATAACAATATCACGTGAAGGCGATCCTGACACCTCTTAAATACGGAAAGCCGATCTCCAAAGTAGATTGTTAAACATTTTTTCAAGCTTGTTAAGAAAATTCACGGAACGCTTCTTTTTACAAGTTTTTTCCGGTTGTCTATGGAAATGTTCATGTAGACGCAATTTACGATCGCAAAACGGTATGAGCAATTTTTATGATTGCCCAGCGAATGAGAGAAATGTTTTTTTTTAAAGAACTTTCATGGAAATAGTTTTTACGTGAGTAGCGTTTGTGTTCACGAATGTATTTAGTTTTCTTGAATTTTTGGTAAATCATGACTATTTGGCCTACCTTCATGGTTTGGCGGTTGCAAGCGCTACTGCTGAACATGGGGTTCTGGGATCGATTCCCAAGTCGGGCAAAGTGTGATGAGATGTGATAGCGATAAATGGGTGTGCCATGGGTTCCCTTCTGCCTAACCCTTTGGGAAACCAAGGCTTTATGTTATATTATAACTGTTTGATTTTACAATTTTTCGTATTAGTACTTCAAGTCAGTCGGTTTTGAAATCAGTCGATATTGTTGAAAAATGTACAGAGACCAGTACATAAAGTTACCCCAATCTGTCAAATTTATTCATAAGATTTTCAACTTTATTGCAAAAGCTTAAGGATTATTTACAATTGGGAAAATTTCACAGTTTCAGATAGCTTGATGTGCTGGCGTCTGTACAGAGACCAGTACATCAAGTTACCCTCATTTGTCAAATTTCTTTGATAGATTTTCAACTTTGTCACAAAAAAATAAGGTTCATATTCAATTGGGAATATTTGACGTGTGTCCGTATCTACTTAATACGGTTCAAAAGATACAGACCTGTATGGCATACGGACAGACAGCGGGGACTTAGTAGGTAGGGTCCCGTTGGCACCCTTTGCTTACGGAACCTTAATAAAACATTTTGATGAACAATAATTTATGACATTGTCCTAGTTTCCAATTAGTAGTAAATCATGTTATCGGGTATTGATTGAGTTCTACTTGGTCAAGCACAGGATTGATGTTCACACATTTGTGTTACAAGCTTCTACCATCGGTTATTTGTAGGTGTGCAATGAGTTTTAAACCTTGGTGCTTTTATTTAAGTTCTTGAGTATTTTAAATCATTACACGCGTAAAATATTTTTCTTCCACTTTTTCATTGTCGCCCACAACTTTTAATACTGTCAGTTTATCATTTAAGCGAGGAACTTGTGGCTAACTAAAACAGCCACACGGACGTTCGATCAGGTTAAGCTACACTTGCCGCGGTTGGTCTGTGGATGGGTCCATCCTTAAATACCAAGACTCCTCCGTGTCTCGGAAAGCACGTTAAGCCTTCGGTCCCGGTTGTCATTCGTGGATCTTTGTCAGTCATTACGGGTCGTCAGAAGCGCGACAGTCTGACAACCAGTCTTATTAAAGGGATATTACCCAGTAATTGGGTTGTGGAGGTCAGATAGGTCGCTCCATGTAAAATACTAGTGTTCAGCTGCATCCTATTAGACTGGAAGCCGACCCCAACATAGTCTGTAAAAGGCTAGGCAGATAATAATGATGAGTTTATCATTTTTACGTCATTCTTTCAATATTGAAATGGTTAGTCACTAAGATCACAAATTGCGATTTTTTTTAATACAAAATTTTGACCTATTAGGCTTATAATTAAGCGGGATTGTCCGAAAGGGCTACCGCTACCCCGCAGCATAACGGGCCAAGGAGGATAGGTTTTAGTCAGTAAGAGTTTGACACTTCCTTTCCGCACCCAGAGCCGGAGGAGTCATTTGATGATTTCCTAACCTTAAAAAAAAAACTAAAAATGATAAATGACGAATTTAGTTTGACCATTATTTTTTAAATTCTTTGTCATCTATTTTCACATAGCTTTAATTAATACTTCTGAAAAGAATGAAAAATCTTTAGTAGGTATCTATTTAGTTTATATATTCAGCTTCAAATATTTCAGCAGTTCCTATTTTAATAGAACATTGAATGAAACCAGTTTAGCTTTCGAATGTCGCTCGTCGGCATTTTCCCAGTTCAGTATTGAGTTACTGAGCGGTATTCGGTAAAAAATGATGGATGGCAAAATATGACTTGTGTAAACAAGTTTCGGCTTAAAATCGATCCCAGCTAAACAGATTTAGTGAACAGCCTTCTGATGGAAGTTTTTGCTGGGGATTTTTCCATTATTTGGTGATTGCTTAGTTCATGTTTGGTGTTGCTTTGTTCATGTTGTCAGTACCAAATACAAAAAAACATGTGGTCCTTTGAGTTGTGCTCAATAGAATAGGAATGATGACTGGTTAAAAAAACGAATTTAAAGTTAGTCAGATAACAAAAGCGGGATTGTCCGAAAGGGTTACCGCTACCCCGGAATATAAAGGGCTACGGAAGGAACATGGATGGGTTTTAGTTAGTAAGAGTCTGACACTCCCTTCCGCTACACCCAGAGCGAGAGGAGTCAATTGATGATTTACCAGCCTTAAAAAAAAAAGGTTTTTTTTTTTTATAAATATGTTTTGGTTGTGAACGGTGACTTCAGCATCTATTAACTTAGTTGGAGAGCAGTGTCGTAAGTTTTAGTTGGTTAGCAGTTACCACTGGGGTAGCCCGGTGGTAACTGCCTCGGCTTATGACTTGTAGGTCGTGGGTTCGAACGCAGGCGCTTCACTTTGTAAATACTTTCATCACCACTGCTCTCAAAACGGTGAAAAAAAACATCGTGAGCAAACCGGCATGTCCTAGAACCAGAAATTCGAAGACATGTGACATTCGCCAACCCGCAGTGGACCCGCATGGTGGATTATGGCCCACTCCCTCTCACTGAGAGGAGGCCAGTCCCAGCTAGGCTGATTATGACTTGTTACTACGGTATAGTCTTTACACTCGCAGGATATGTGGGTACATAATTAGCCGACCAAATGCTTTAGGGCTCACACATAAAACTGCGAATGCGACGATGCAACGTAAGATTTTGCGAGGTCGAGGCTTGGTATGTAGGTAATGGTTGGTACTTTTGAATTCGCATCGCGTCGCATCGCAGATTTGTGTGTAAGCCCATATTTGGAGAGGCTCTTAGTAACAGCCATTTTGTAAACTCTACATCTAGGCCACGTCACTTCTTGCTATCATATAGTTTTTATCATTCACCGCGCAACCATCTAAAATTCAAAAGGTATTCTTAAATAAAAGAAAATCTCATGAGGGGTCTCCGGGCATTAATTTTAGGACGAGAAAATAGACCGAGATGAATTAAGAACAATGCCTGACTAAGTAATGAGATGGATGGCGAATGTGGACCAAACTGTACAAGGATAACTCGAGGAAATCAACGTTTGAACATGAAATATAAATTGCTGTGTGTTTTTCATAATAATACTCAAAAAATTTGGAAACTGCGTTGTCCATTTTTGTTCCTTGTGAGGCCGACTACCGCCTTTTTTTAGTATTAAAAATAATAATAATTAATTGAGAACAAGATGGAGCTACACGACCTGTATAGCTCCGTCTCATTTTCACATTGAAGTAATTGTTGCGAACTCCTGGCTTATGTAAACTTTTTAACAGTTTTTGTATTTTTATTCGAATATATATATTATGTTTTTCTTCTTTCATCTCAAGTTTAACAGGGACATAATTAAATCAAGCCGTCATCTGTGACAAAGCAATTAAGGCTTAACTTTTTTGCTATATCATATTAATAAAAAATGACTTACCCATTTTTTTCTGATTAATAATAACGAAAAGATAAAAAAACCTGTAAATCTCGATAATCTTGATAGGACCAACGTCAGACATGTCTGGTTTATTAAAAAAACTCATTTGCTTGTCACCGATGTATGTTCAAAATGAAATTACGGCCCGAACCAAGTACAGGCAGCAATATCGGTAACAAATTACATTGTCTTCATTAATATTTCATCGTGTAAGGTCTGGGTGATATTTATCTGATAAATTAAACGTTACTATGGCCTTTCGTCATAAATTTTCTTGTTTTATGCTTTTAAGTGCTTAACAATTAGTTCCTTTGGTAAAAGACCATGATTTAAAATTACGAAAAGATTTACGTATTTTTTTATGTAAAAGTTAAAGTATTGAAAGTTTCGACATCATTTGGATTCTGAGGTCTCTCTTCGTTAGTGTATAATAAACCTTGAATATAATTGAAAACCTAATCTAAATCGTGGTAATGAATTAAAAATGGTTACAAAAAAAAAAAGGTACGGTTAAAAAAATGGTACTGCATTCCCTTGCTTTTGTAAAACATCGCGCTTCGGTCCGGTGGGATACACGCTCCTATTATGTAGGTCACAACAAAAGCATTGTCAATGCAAAGGTATAATGCAATTACGCCGCAGTTTTCATTATAAAGAATTTTAGTTTCATTGATTTTCTAGATATGTATACAACCTGTTTCATTCTAAGGAATAGTTTCGTTGAATTTCTAGATATTAATTCATGCCCACTTGTCCGTTGCTGCCCCCTCTAAGCCGAGGTTCGTACCACCCAGAGGGTGCGCTTAGCGAGTTAGCGGTGCGTTTAGTTTTTACGTTTTTCAGCCCTTTTTGTTTTTTTTTTTAAGGCTGGGAAATCAAAATTTAAAAAACCCATCCATGTTCCTTCCGTAGCCCTTTATGTTCCGGGGTAGCGGTAACCCTTTCGGACAATCCCGCTTACCCGGCAGGCTTGGCCCTGAGGGGCCTCTTCATATGCTGACATCTCTTTGAGGCGCGCGTGGAACATATACGCGCCGTCCGGCACGGGTCTGGTGCTGATCGGACGGTGAGTCACCCATTACTCACCGTCCTCAGGCCCGCGCCTACGGTGGCCGGGAGTCGTTTTTTCAGCCCTGGCTTTTTTTTGAGGGTAATCATCAAATGACCGAGCTCTGAGTGGAGTGAAAGGAAGTGTTAGACTCGTACTGACTAAAACTCATCCATGTTCCTTCCTTAAACTTTTATGTTCCGGGGTAGACAATCCTTAACCCTTTCGGTAACCCTTCCGGACAATCCCGCTGACCCGGCAGGCTTCGACCCTAAAGAAGGGACCCCTTCTTTAATGCTGACATCTCTTTGAGGCACGCGCCCTGCCTGAAGGCCTTAATTTACTGAGACATCCACAGGCCAGCTGGCTAAGCAGCTGACAACCTACCTTCCGCGCCGCAAAGAGTTCCTAGATCACACAAATCTATTACCTGCCGATATATTCACTCACAGACACACTAAAGTCATTAGTCCTCACTCTCTGTACTTCATTCGCAGATATAGGACACCGCAGCATCGCAGTGCCATACGTTCCAGACGAGATTACACTGATGTAGTGCCAACCTGATTAATGCGCTTTGAATTGTGCCAACGAGCCGCGGTAATTGCTGTGTTTGGTTTACCAATTTCCCTATTACATTTAAGCTTTTCCTGATTTGTTGTAGACGATTAAGGTAAAGGAGTTGTTAGAAAACGATTTATTTTATTGATGGCCTTGAAAATGAATACGGCTAATTTATTTATTTACTCTAAACATACATATATTCTTTAGACTCAATGCGATATTGTAGCACACTTACAATTAACAAACATACCAAGACATTAAATTATTATTTACTTAACAAAATTAGGTACAGACGCCAGCACATGAAGCTACCCCAAACTGTCAAATTTTCCCAATTGAATATGAATCTTATTTTATTGTATTAGAGTTCAAAAATTATCAAAGAAATTAGACAGATTGTGGTAACTTGATGTGCTGGCCTCTGTACATAAATGGGAAGTGCTTCCAGTCATCAACATCTCAGTCATAATTTTAGTTGAAATACATACATAGATGGACATAGGCCTATCAAAAGTACCTCCACGCGACCGGTTTTCTGTTTCCCGCATATGCAGCTAATTCTTGCAGCCTTCACCAGGTCATCGGTCCACCTTGTTGGAATCTCGGTATGTAAAAACGGTCACCCATCCACGGCCACCCCTGGCAAGATTACCTGTGCGGATGGTATTACTTCTTTCACTGATGAAATGCTACGCTGTTGTCGAGTGCATAGGAATTGCGTTGTGTTAAAACACGCGGACGAAGTCGCGGAATAAAACATGTAAAGTAGGATCTACTTTGTCAATGATATTATAATAACAAGGTCCGTAACTATCTTTTAGTTTTTATCTACATCTATGTTTTCAAATCAAAGCATTTTCGTCCCAATACATATTTCATAATGTTCGTATTTTTGTATATTTCTTATTTACTTTCTTTCAAGGATAAACTTGGATACCTATTACACTCCAAACACACAATGGCTACCGGAAGTATTACCTATGTATATCAAAATAACATTCGCATTACAAAAAAGTTATAACCATATTATTACTACTATTGGTTATGTCAAAATGAGCCGTCAACATTTATGGGTATCACTTTATTATTGTACCGAAGGAAATAACACATTCATATCCATACTGCGTCGCAAGTTTTCGCCTTAAGGAAAAATGTGCTAAGCCGACATGCCTATATTTCTACTATTATTAAACCGTCATCATCTGCCTAGCCTTTTCCCAACTATGTTAAGTTCGGCTTCCAGTCTAACCGGATGCAGCTGAACACCAGGATTTTACATGGAGCGACTGCCTATCTGACCCCCACAACCCAGTAACTGGGTAATACGATACCCCTTGGTAAGACTGGCTGTTAGATTTTCGGGCTTCTGACGACCCGTAACGACTGCCAAAGATGCACCAATGACTGCCGGGACCAACGGCTTAACGTGCTTTCCGAGGCACGAAGGAGTCTCGATATGTAAAGATGGTCACCCATCCACGGCCAACCCCGGCGAGCGTAGCTTAACCTGATGGACCGACTTATGTGGCTGTTAGTACTTAGCCACGAGCTCCTCTTTTTTAAACCGTACGTATAAAAATCAAGTCATAAAGAAACACTTCGATAAGTGAGCTTTACGACAGGTGCTAAGGAGATTAAGCTCTTTAAAATACACTTAAAATTGCTACATTGTTGTGTCAATACTCTGTTAACTTTTCAGTGCATTTTGTTGCTTATTATTTTGTCACGTCTTTTACTAAATCTTACTTTGTAATGTACAGTCACTGGCTTTAATTATTGTGCCACTCAAAACTCAAAGTATTTATTTCAAATAAACCAATTACAGGCGCTTTTGAATTGTCAAGGGGTCGGTCAGTCAGAAAGATGGAGCTAGTTGCCCATTCCAAAGCGGCAGCGGCAGCGGCAGCAGTTGGTACCTATGGAGAAGAACGGGCAAGAAACTCCAACTTGCCACTGTTCGTATTTTAGTCGTGTAGCGCAAATCGGGTTTAGTCGGTTATTCTCATACATCCAGATGTGGAAAGTCATAATGTCTGGAATTGCGATTTGCGGGTCTAACAACCGTAACCTAGCGACAATTGTTTTAGCGTAGCCATGGTAACGGTAGCATACGTTGAATATTACTGTTGTTCTTTGAGATCGACGTTTCAACTGTCACAGATGTAACGAGTATCTACTGACCTCTAATTGAAAAGAGGTCAGTAGCAAAATATAGATAGACGAGAGGTCAGTAGCAAAATAGATTGAATAGACGTATTCAACCTACTTTATAATCTCTATAACTATAAACCTCTATAGTGGATAAGACTATTTCCGATAATTTGTCATCTTATTTGCGAGCAAGCGGTTTTAAAAAGTAAAACCAATTAAAATAAAATGGACCGTTTTGTAGTTATGAAAATGCTTCATTTCAATACAAAAATCATGTGCCACTGATTTAATACAGAATCAATTAATCGATGATTTGATTGATGCTCTAAAAATTTAGGAGATGGATTGTTTAGTAATATTACTAGCGGTGACTTCGTCAGCGTGACATTTCTTGTACAGAGGCCAGCACAATAAGCTACATCTACCTGTCAAATTTCTTCAGAGATTTTAAACTTTATCACAAGAGAATTAGGTCCATGTTCAATTGTGAATATGTGTTGGTTAAAGCTTGTTGTTGGTTAAAGTTGGTTGGCTAATGGGGTTCCGAACCGCTTTCAAACAATCAAAAACTCTGAACTCAGAACTAGTTGAAATAAATGCGTGAGGAAATGTGAATTCAACATTTAATGAAAAATACACTAAGCAAGGATTTTAATATTTTATTCCCGGCCTCATCTCTTCTTAATTAAAGGTGAATCTTTCCCAGTATGAATTAGTTATTAAATAATCTTCATGATTTGCTGACAGCCGCGTTACGACTAAGTTTTGTTCCATTTTCACAAATTGAGTTATATAGAAAAGTTGCCATCATTTGTTTTGACGATGGCGCGATATAAAAAATATATGTTGCAATCAAGGCGGAGAAATTCCGAAGCCCATTGGGAAATGAGGAGAAAGGGGTCCGTTTTCTCATTTTTGGGGTGTATACTAAAAATTTTATATCAAACAATTCGATTAATTCATTAGGTAATTAGGTACCCAATGAATTCATCACATTGTTGCTTAAAGGCGTGTCAAATTAGTAAATTAATTTAATCTTTAAAATAATAAAATACTGCGTTAATACTGTATTCACAAGTTTCTCAAATATAGGCAAAATTATTAGTAATTATGATATTTTATATCTAACAATTGTATGAAGTTATTTTTTTTATAAGGCGTGTCTTATTGTTCATAAGCCCTATGCATAAGGTGCACGTACGAATGGCATTAACAAGTCTGTTCTTCTGCGTATTGTACTGTAACTTGCAGTTGCATTATCCCTTTAGGCTTTTGCCAAACGAAAGTCAAAATAGTCTTTGTGGCGACCGTATTACGGTGTCTTTCTGTTTTACCCACTAAATTCGGTAACATTTCGTACAGGCAGGCAAATTTATTGCCTATCAAATACATTACGTCAATTTGTTGTGCTGTAGCTATTTTATACATCTTTAAAGGAATAAAGTGGTGGTGTGTATACACGGGCAATTTAAATTAATAAGTAGTCAATTTGATAAACAATAAACATCCCTGAATTTATAAAAAATATTAAAATAAGAATAATTAAGCGCTTCATAAAAACGCTCACATAACTGCTCTTAAAACGGTGAAGGAAAACCTTGAGAGGAAACCGGCATATCCTAGAACTAAAGATCCGATTGGAGAGGATGCCTGTGTCCCAACAGTGGGACTGGGAACAACAGGTTGATTATGCTCTAAAAAAAAGAAAATGATTTGACAGGCCGTTTTTTTTGTATCGTGAAATATTAAAAACATGACTAAGTCTCCATTGCTCTGTCATAGATGATGATTTAATTTAATTATGTCCCTGTTAAACTTGAGATGAAAGAAGAAAACAAAAGAATAATATTCGAATAAAAATACAAAAACTGCTAAAAAGTTTACATAAGCCAGGAGTTCGCAACAATTACTTCAATGTGAAAATGAGACGGAGCTATACAGGACATATAGCCCCATCTTGTTCCCAATTAATGATAATAATAATTAATTAATAATAGTAAAAAGAGGTGGTAGTCGGCCTCACAAGGAACAAAAATGGACAACGCAGTTACCAAATTTTTTTGAGTAATAATATGAAAAACACACAGCAATTTATATTTCATGTTCAAACGCTGATTCCCTCGAGATATCCTTGTACGGTTTTGGTCCACATTCGCCATCCATCTCATTACTTAGTCAGGCATCGTTCGTAATTCATCTCGGTCTATTTTCTCGTCCTAAAATTAATGCCCGGAGACCCCTCATGAGATTTTCTTTTATTAAAGAATACCTTTTGAATTTTAGATGGTTGCACGGTGAATGTTAAAAATTATATGATAGCAAGAACTGACGTGGCCTAGGTGGAGAGTTTACAAAATGGCTGTTACTAAGAGCCTCTCCAAATATGGGCTTACACACAAAACTGCGATGCGACGCGATGCGAATTTAAAAGTACCAACCATTACCTACATACCAAGCCTTGACCTCGCAAAATCTTACGTTGCATCGTCGCATTCGCAGTTTTGTGTGTGAGCCCTAAAGCATTTGGTCGGCTAAGTATGTACCCACATATCCTGCGAGTGTAAAGACTAAACCGTAGTAACAAGTGTTAATTAGCCTAGCTGGGACTGGCCTCCTCTCAGTGAGAGGGAGTAGGCCATAATCCACCATGCGGGTCCACTGCGGGTTGGCGAATGTCACATGTCTTCGAATTTCTGGTTCTAGGACATGCCGGTTTGCTCACGATGTTTTTTTCACCGTTTTGAGAGCAGTGGTGATGAAAGTATTTACAAAGTGAAGCGCTTGCGTTCGAACCCACGACCTACAACTCATAAGTCGAGGCAGTTATCACCAGGTTACCCCAGTGGTAACTGCTATCCAACTAAAATTTACGACACTGCTCTCCAACTAAGTTAATAGATGCTAAGTCACCGTTCACAACCAAAACATATTTATAAAAAAAAACCTTTTTTTTTTTTAAGGCTGGGAAATCATCCAATGTCTGCTCCCGCTCTGGGTGGAGCGGAAGGGAGTGTCAGACTCTTACTGACTAAAACCCATCCATGTTCCTTCCGTAGCCCTTTATGTTCCGGGGTAGTGGTAACCCTTTCGGACAATCCCGCTTAAAAAAAAATAACCCTGGCGCACGAATTGACTCAACATCAACGCCCAGCCCTGACCTTTGGACTTACATAGCTGAATTTTGGATAGATGTTCCTATTATTATGTTAGATAAGGAATAGGGATTTGCCGGTCCAGAAAATATAGCGAGATGAAGTCGCTAGCAAAGTGCCCGTAGTCTATATGCAAGCATTTTACTGGCGTAACTATGCGATTCTGTGTATATACCGCAGTGCTTATTTCCCACATATGCACTCTAGCTAATTTAAGCCATATATGTTGATGTTTTCCTAGTACCAACATACAAACGGCTAAAACGGAAGTAAATTAATATACTTGTTGAGTAATGTCAACGTAAAATAAAATATAATAATAATATCGTTGGACATTTCACACAACACCATACAGTCCTAAGTTAAGCAACCTAATGCTTGTGTTATGGTAATGAGATGGCTGAAAAACTACTTATATAAGTATATATTTTTTTTTTACTGAAAATACATACATATTATACATAGAAAAACACCCAGACCCGGAACAAATACTTGCAGGTCAATGTTTGTTCCGGGTTAGTCAATCGCTAAACCACTGCGCCAACCGTGTCGTCTAAATATGACAGATGGTTGGATCTGATCCTTCTAACTTCACAATGAACAGAGTTCACTTTGCTTACAAACTTTAACAAAATTAAATAGTTTAGAAGTAAATAGAACCTTGTGACTGATACCAATCTAAAATAGTGTCCTGAATAAACAATAATCAAGTTAAGTGTATAAAGAGGTTTTCATCCCAAACAATAATGATGGATTTTAGAGATAGGGAGAATTAGTTGTAAAATATAACACCTAAGTGTATACATATTTTATAACTAATTCTCTCTATATTTCAATTTCCAAGATAATATTAATATTATTTTCAAGATAGTAAAGCTAACAGTACTAATATAATATTAATATTTGTATAAAAAGTCTATGAAAATGGACAGTAAATAATCATAGATCATCAAAAATTCGTAAAAATGTTGATTTGCTTAAACATTTTTACAAGAACCCACGTAAGTAGGTCATGTATCTAAGCGGTGAAGGAATTTGGTTCATCATCATCATTCTACAGCTCTTACACCGATTTATTTGAGTTCACCGCAACATGTCTTATTCTTCCATACTTCTCTAATAGTCGTCACCTCGGTACTCACTTCCTTTCTAGCCATCATCTTTCACACAATCCAACCATCGTTTCTTTGTTCTTCCTTTTGTAGGTTTTATCCACATTCATACCAAAACGTGTTATTTCCGCACAACTTGTGTTATTTCAGTCACTGGTGTAACTTTCAAACTTCCTCTCGTATATTCATTCCTTAAGTAATTCAGTTATTAAATTGATAATATCGTGATCTCAAGTAAAGTATTTATTAAAAAATAACAGTTCCTTTTACAAATCCCGCAAATTTCAAATCCCACAAAGAGTATTTCTAAAATGTATGAGAAACAATTTTGCTATCAACTGATCAACTAGAGTTCGAATTTTAAAAACTTGATAAAACTCCACCATCTTAAACTTAACATTGTTTACCACCATTAAGAACTAACATTTTATCAACCCAGTATTTTCAAGACACGCAATAAATCTCTGCGAACGAACACATGCTTTATTTTAGACTAGTCTTTAGACAAACGACCACTATACCAGATAAGAGTGGTATAGTTCAGAATGTCTGGTAATTGTAGCCCCTTCCGACTCCATACTTTTTATTTTATTATTCTTATAGTTGAAGAGCTACACCAAAAAACAGAAAACACGTGCATCATCGTTGGCTGAATAATACCAACCCAATAGCCTAAAATGTTTTATCTCCATTTTCTGCAATAGTCCTACACCGACCGGAGATTGTCCTTGGGTGAACTTGCATAGTTTATACAGGGATAATCGTCGGTTGGTGCCTCCTCATCATTTATAATTATAATTGTCTAAGGGGCCTCTGCGAGTTGGCTTCGGCCCCTCGTACGCCTTCCAAAGGTTCGGGGTCCCGAGAAATGTCAAAAGACAAAAGAATAATAATAATAACAGCTTATTATTGTTCTACTAAAAGGCAAACATACACTCTTCTCATACAGAGAAGGCTTGCTAAAGGTGCATTGATCGAATCAGTCGAAAATTAATTATAATTCCAGGTTTTGTCACTGCGATTTCCTTTACCAATGTAAGTTATGTCCTTTATATTATAAACTTAAAAAGTACTGAGGCCAGCATATCAAGCTACCCCAATCTAATAAATTTCTTTGATAGATTTTTAACTTTATGACAAAAGTATAAGGTTTATTTTCAATTGGGAAAATTTGACAGTTTGGGGTAGCTTGATGTCCTGGCGTCTGTACATCATTACTAAGTAATGTCGCATTCGTTCTTGTCCGGGTTTGAACCCACAACCATGGACCTTTTTGATAAAGTAGAAGAAACAAAGAGGCACAAATATTTAAGAAAAGTAAAAAAAAAATAGGTACTTGATCTGTCATATAAAATTAGATAAAAGCTTGCGTTTTCAAGGCGAACATAATGTTGGATACAAGCCAGATAGGCTGATAACCTCAAGAAAGTATCAAGGGTCAATGTCCAACATAAGACTAGAATAGTATTGTAACTGAAACTCCTGCAAAAAGTTTTATGTGTAGTACAAATGGTTTTGTGCCTTCCAATAAATTGTTTTCCTTTTCTTCATTTTTAGGACATTTCTTTTTAAAACTTTCTTCCTCAAATTTTTTTGCAAACCTGGTCATAAAATCAACATAATTCCGTAAAAAGCTTTAAATCTCTTCAGTATGTTTAACGTGACCCCTTGCTAACAAACCGATTCGATAATGAAATTATTAAAAAAAAAATAACATTCCTGCCAGCTTTCCTATTATTTGGCTATTAGCTCAGTTCTACATTGTGGTCTTAATGATGACTGTAATGACTTACAAGTTGATTATAGGGCGTATGTTGCTTACGTCATTATCTGGTTAAGGAAACGTATACTCCATTTATTGTAACTTAAGACAAATAACGGTTTTCATCCTATAGTTATTTCGTGATAGACGTATAATAAACTCCGTTATTTTACGATAAATAGAAACTAATGTATTAAATAAATAAAATAAAATTCATTCAATCCTTATCCACTGTCAAAGATCCACGAATGACAGCCAGGAACATTAGCTTAACGTGTTTTTCGAGACGCGAGATCCCTATCTCGAAAAAGTAAAAAAGTTAGTCTCGAAGGTAAGTATGGTCACCCATCCTCGGGCCAACCGCGGCAAGGGTAGCTTAAACTGATCGATCGACCCTTGCAGCTGTTCTTACTGAATCAAAGCCCCGTATTTGAATTGGTTCCTTTAAACAAAAGCGGTGCGACCTGCGACACACACTCGTGAACATATTTCATGAAATTATTAATAAACTGAGTCTGTTTGGTGAGACCGCAGTGTGACCCCGCGGCACCTGCGACCTCTATGAACCGGGCTCTACATGGTGAATTTGGAATATGAACTAGTTTCCTATTTTAACTCTACGAGGATATAATAAGAAATTGTGTTTTATTTTGTTGTTAGTAACTTCGTTTACCAATGTAATTTGATCACTTTTCCTTTTTCTTTTATTAATGATTATTATTCTATTCTTTAAATTTAATTTATTCAAATGATTATTACGAAAAATGATTAAAAAAATAATGGAAAAAAAAAACATCAAATAAAATAAAAAAATAAAACCAATAAAAAAAATGATTGTGTTTTTGATTGATTTTTGGTTAATGTTTTTATGATTTGATTATTTTTAATTTTTGACTTTTGTTTCTTTTTTTTTTTGATGATTTATTTTTTTGATTTATGTTTTTAATGATTTTGTTCAGCTACGCTTGCCGCGGTCGTTTTGCGGATGGGTGACCATTCTTTACATATCGAGGGCTCTTGGTTGTGGACGTTAGATAGCTGTAGTGCTATTCTGTAAAAATCTCACCGTGAAAACGTAGGTGAAGTGAGTTTAAAGTGAGCTGTCAATCCCTAGTACCTACAGAGGCCAGCACATCAAGTTACCACAATCTGTCAAATTTCTTTGATAGTATTTCAACTTTATTGCAAAGACATAAGGTTCATTTTTAATTGAGAAAATATGACAGTTTGGGATTGCTTGATGTGCTGGCGTCTGTACAAGGTAGGACGACAGCTCACTTCACTATTACGTCACCTATGTTTTCACTTTGATATTTTCACAGAATGGACCGAATGTTATTGGATAGGTGATGTTACTCATTTCTTTCGATTCAAGATAGTCCTCTAGTCAAAAGTGTGAACACTTTTATGATGATGACGACTCAACGAACGCTTTTTAGACCCAACACCATAGTTGCCCCACCTTTTTTTTTTTTTTTTAAGGCTGGTATATCATCCAATAACTGCTCCCGCTCTGGGTGGAGCGGAAGGGAGTGTCAGACTCTTACTGAATAAAACCCATCCATGTTCCTTCCGTAGCCCTTTATGTTCCGGGGTAGCGGTAACCCTTTCGGACAATCCTGCTTATAGTTGCCCCACCTTGCAAACAACTTTATTGAAATTTAAAAAAAAAACATCCTGTACATTTATTTACATTGGTGTTGCAAGAATACGGAAACAAAGCCTTGGCATGTTGTCTTATGTACGTTGTTTGTCTGCGGATAAGTCGGCAACATTGCTGTAGTAACGTGGAACTAGATAGATCGAGGCGATAGGCGCTTTGGGAATAACCTACTGTGTTGTCTCTTGTACAGTCTATGCTAGAAGTCACGGAATTAATTGAAAAAAAGAAAATTGAAATGTACAGGTTCATTTTTAAAGCAGTTGTAATTCGTTCGGATACTATAATGATGGTTTATTAGTAATGAGGTAATTATCAACCGGCAGGGAGTCGGCCAAATTCCACACCGTGGGCCCAGCGCACTGTGTGGTGGATTATGGCCCACTCCCACTCACGGACCTACAACCTACCGGTCTTTTGGAAGGGGCGACTAGAATCAATTCAATTTCTTGTTCATTTTGGCGTTCAAAAGTGACTTTCTTGTGCCTATTTGAAATAAATGATTTTTCTTTGACTTTGACTTTCAGAGAGGTGGCGTGTACCACAACAGTGAGTACATTATAATCTAATTTTGATAAAGTTATGTAGTAATTCCATTTAAACTTAGACAATTCCTTTTCTCATATAGATGGTATTAACCCCTTGACCTCGTACTGTGTGATTTTTCATTGGCTATACAGGTGAATTTTTTTTCTGACTACCCGTAACGACTGAGAAAGATCCACGAATGACAGCCGGGACCAACGGCTTAACATTCTGCCGAGGCACGGAGGATTCTCGTTATCTTTCGAGATATTGAGTTTTATATTAGGTAGACGTATGATCGTGAAATTTCCATTTCAAAATTTCCATAATACCTAAACCTTGTTGATTTTCTACTCCAAAAAATCTTCACCCGATATAACAAAGCTTCGGTTTAAGGTTCTGTTATGTACGTTGTTTGTCTATGGATACGTCTCTAACAATGCTGTAGTAACGTGAAACTATACATATAGATCGAGGCGATAGGCGCTTTGGGAATAACATGCCGTGTTGTGTTTGGGCCGGTTTCTTCTGGAAGCTACGGAACAAAATAGTTCAGAAATAAACTTTTTTGGAAAGATTGACAATTATTTTTTTAAAGACTTAAGATTTGACAGAAAGCTAAGAGTTTACACTTTAGTATTAAAATACTGAAGTGTATGTTTGTTGTAACAAAATCAGCAACATAACAAACAGCTTTTTAAAATGTATCATGAAATTATACACGGTACCTACTTATAACAAAAAAACAAGTTTTAATTTTTTGTCTGTCTGTCCGTTTGTATCTTTCGGCTACTCTTAGAAAGAGCTAGGCCGATTTTGCCCGAACTTCCACCGGCAGACAGCTGATATTATTTATTTATTTTTATTAGGTTCAGCAACAGTTGATTACACTGATACAAACATATAGGTAATACATTTTAAAACGCAAAATAGCAGTGCATCATTTACGTATAGGTAAACACAACATGCATAATGCAATAAATCACTGAAATAAGGTAACTTACTGAGTAATAAGCGCTAACATTTAAAAATTTATAAATTGGAAAGATAATTAAAATTTTAAATTATGAATAAATACGAGGAGTAACTTATGTTACATAGTAAATTAGGACTACTTTTATTTTAGAAAAAGAATAAGGGGCAACACAGTGTGTTAGGATAAACGAGGGACACACTTTCAGGGGTTACTATAATCATGAAACTGAACAACTTTGACTGTGTAACATTTATATTTATAATTCCTCAAAATGTATGGAAAAGTTGTTTCATGAGTACTGTAGAAGGTTGAAGATCTTCTACTGCGGGAGCTCAGTGGTAGAGCATGTAATTTGTGTGTATTGGTTTTTTCTACGCTATGAATGCAAACACACAGGACGAGAAACACCACATTATATTATAACGAATACATCTGCCAAGCCCCGCGGCCCGAGGCAGTCTGTCACTTGTACAAAAAACAATCCACTCGTTTAAATATAATTTAAAGGTTCGAATGCCGTCAGATTATTACCAGCCATGTTCAACATAAGGTTTCACTCAGGCTCTACAGTACTATACAACCTGAAAGTATGTCCCTTGTTTAACCTATCACACTGTATATACGTGAAGGCACCACACAAAACTTATAGTATAAAATATTCTACGGTCTCACACAGTATGAATAATTGATAGGTGCTCAGTAAAGATTTATGCGTCTAGTCTTTGGTCAGCCGGCAAAGAATCATATTAGAATAGCATATCATAATAACTACATAAATATGATCTAGGGAAAAATAAAATATAGGTATATTATTTTCGGGAGTACAGTAACGACTTCCGTGGTAGCAAAACAGTTTAAGCTGACCTTTTTATTCTATTGAAACATAAAGTAGACTGTGTAATGAAGGAATACTAGGGCGTCGTCATTCTTAAAATCGATGTAATTAAAAGAAATCAATCAATCTGCATAGCCTTTTCCCAACTCTTGAGGTCGGCTTCCAGTCTAACCGGATGAAGGTGAATACCAGTATTTTACATGGAGCTACTGCATATCTGACCTCCATAACCCAGCCAGTAACTGGGTAAAATGGTACCCCTTGGAAAGACTGGCTGTCAGACTTCCGGCTTCGGACTACCTGTAACTACTGACAAAGATCCACGAATGACATCCGGGACCAACGGTTTAACGTGCTTTATGAGGCACGGAGGAGACTCGATATGTAAAGATGGTCACCCATCTATGGACCAAACCCGGCAAGCGTAGCTTGACCAGATGGATCGATCCGAGCGGCTGTTATTACTTAGCCACGAGCTCCTCTGATTGATCAAAAGAATTGATCCTATGTGATTAAAAGAAATCAGCTATCGAATTACTTATTTGTTTATTTGAGATTCAATTAGCGTTCAATAATTATGTAGAGCATAGTTTTTCATTTCTTTTGGAATCGATTGTAATATTAATACTTTTCGGGTGAAATTACTCGAGTAGATTTCGAATAGAAAAGATAAGATGAAAAACAGCCGTCAGAGCTGCCAAGCGGACAACCAATATAAAATATTATCTATGCTAATATGTATTATAAAGAAGAAAGATTTGATTTTTTGTTTGTTTGTTTGAAATGAATAGGCTCCGAAACTACTAGACCGATTTAAAAAATTCTTTCACCGTTGGAAAGCTTAGTTTTCAAGGAGTAACATAGGCTAAATCCCGGAAAAATAACGGGTCCCACGGGAAAGACCATGGGAGCGAAGCCGCGGGCAAAGTGCTAGTATTATTTAAAATGGTTAACGGAGGGCTAGACTGTTGACTGCTGACTGGACTGGCCAAAGAATTAGCATTGCCATATAACGTGACAATGCTGCCAGTCTTCTGTGCAAGTTTCTGGACGACAGCGATGCGGATGAGTACTTTGACGCAGAAGTGTCCTTTTTGTTTTGTGTATTTATTTGTATATAGTTAGTTAGATAGTCATTTAATTTAAGTATATATAAGTTGTATAGGTTGTTAAATTATATATTTATTAACGGTTAATTTCTACATAAATTAACCGTTGGTTAAATATATAATTTACCAACGGTTACCAACGGCTTTGTTATTAAATGTTAATTTAACGGAATACAATAAATATAGTAAATCAAACATAAACCCCAACAGTTTGATTTATACGAACCGGTGAAGTAAGCGCATAGTTATTTGGCCTCAGCATTTGTTTTCACCTGAAATGTTTGCATCGAATTGCAACGATATCTTATTTAATTGATTGTTCGGTTGCAATACTAATAGTAGAACTGAATATGAAAAGATTTCAGAGAAAAAATGATTTTGCGTGATTCGTTTGTTCTTTCTAGGTTGTTTTTTCTTGGATTCAGAGAATTTATTCAAAGTCAAATCATTTATTTCAAATAGGCATAAGAAAGGCACTTTTGAACGTCAAAAATGAACAAGAAATAGAATTGATTCTAGTCGCCCCTTCCAAAAGGTAGTTTCGTGTGGAGAAGAATGGGCAAGAAACTCCACCTCCAACTCCACATACTAGTATTTAGCTGCTTAGTTGGGACAAGGCCAGGCAGATGATTTCATAGTCTATTTTTGAACGTGTCAAATAGTCAATTGTTAGTCAATTGTTCCACATAGATTCAAATTTCGAATTTGAATTAAGCAATGAGGCTGTACGCATTACGAAATACCTCCTTCATCACGTTTGCACATTTCGTATGAACCATCGAACACTACAGGCAATCCGCACCGGGCTAAAACGAAATGCACTCGCGGATCACTGGCCAGGCATATTTTTGCGGTCGCTGTTTATAATTGCGGTTCACTCAAATGTGTGCGAGCCATTAGTTTGAAGTTGACAGTGGTATACGATCCCAATGCTACCAAAAAGCGTAGACACTTTGAAATATGCTCAACTCACGGATGTAGAACGGCCCTTGCAAAGCGTAATTTTGGTACTCTGTCAAACCATTTATATAATAAAATTAATAAACTCTGCTCTATTGCTCCCATGTGTCTAAATAGATGTAAAACCAAGGTCACGAAGTTGTTACTGACACTGTCTTATTAAGACAGAAGATTTACTACAGATATCGATAGCTTAACCTAATGTAGTTGTTAAGTTGTTTATAATTACCATATCTAAAAAGGCCACATCATAGTTGCATTACCAGGTAAATATAATATATTTACGAATGATATAATATAGATAACTCTGCTTGTCAACTACTGCTACATGTCCAATTTATAGGCGAGGACGCTGGCACCCTAAACACAAGTTAACTCTTACACTGCAGAGCCCATCGAAACACCCCTTTCCCCTAGTTGTAACTTAGCATATTGTTTAGTTAAGTGTTTATTGTTTAACTTTTGTTAATAAAGTACTTTTTTTTTTAGAAATCAAAACATGATACCACCACTTTTATTATTTAAAGGGTAGACGGAATTGCACCGTAGCCGTAGCCGTTGGTAACTTATGATGACTGCAATGAATATTTTATTTTATTTGTGCAGACAGAGATTTCAACGGAATATTATGAGAACAGATCTAATATGTAGATCAGTGGTTTCGAACCTGGGAATAATTATTAATTTTTACCCCCGTGGGGGTAAAATCAGCTTTTTTGTGGGGGTAACGAAAATCCTAATAATTAAAAACTAATATGGTTAGTCACTAACCACACGAAAAAAAAGACCTTATCTATATCTACTAATATTATAAAGCTGAAGAGTTTGTTTGTTTGAACGCGCTAAACTCTGGAACTACTGGTCCGAATTGAAAAATTCTTTTTCTGTGTTGGATAGTCCATTTAGCGAGAAAGGCTATGTAACATCACGCTACAACCAATAGGAGCCGAGCAGCGGCTGAAACCGCGCGGGACCTAATACAATTATAGATTGCCACGAAGTAAGTACCGCTCGTGACATTTTTTTCTAGCTGCCGTTGCGTCGTCGTAATTTAAGATTGATGACCAATTTGTGATTAATAAAGATATTTGTATCTGCTTGTATTGGTAACATTATAAGGTCGGAGTAAAATCGGTTTTCCTAAAAGGTCATAGGGGTAACAATATTAAAAAGGTTAGAAACCACTGTAATAGATTATCTTCGTATACTTATTTCGCCTTCCCCACAAATCTTGTAGATACATACTAACGTCCAAAGAGGACTTCAAACATTTCATCCGACGAGCTTTTTTTCTAGCTGCCGTTGCGTCGTCGTAATTTAAGATTGATGACCAATTTGTGATTAATAAAGATATTTGTATCTGCTTGTATTGGTAACATTTTAAGGTCGGGGTAAAATCGGTTTTCCTAAAAGGTAATAGGGGTAACAATATTAAAAAGGTTAGAAACCACTGTAATAGATTATCTTCGTATACTTATTTCGCCTTCCCCACAAATCTTGTAGATACATACTAACGTCCAAAGACGACTTCAAACATTTCATCCGACGAGCTAAGTCAAGTGGGGTATTGCATCTCTTTGTGGACTTAGCCAGTCCCAAGCAGCAAGCGAATCTGGAAAGTGTATTAGTTTTGTTGGACTTTTTTCTGCAAGCCATGCAAATACGTCGTCGCACATCGAGATGCATCGTTTGTTTTCTTCGAAACTGTTACTGCATTGTTGGGGTTTAATCGGAAATGGATTCGTTAAAGAGGATTTTCAGTTGTATTATTTGTAGAGATGCTTGAGTATTTTTTTTTTTGAGGTTGGGATCTCATTAACTGTCGCCTCCCGCAGCTCTAGGTAGAGCGGAAGAGAGTGTCAGACTCTTACTGAATAAAACCTATCCATGTTCCTTCCTGAGCTCTTTATGTTCCGGGGTACCGGTAACCCTTTCGGACAATCCCACTTAATGTTGAATAACTTTATTTCATTGAAGACTAGCACTTCGTTCGCGACTTCGTCGACGTAGATTTATTTTTGTAATATAGCTTGTGATATTCAGGAATAATGTAGCCTCTCAAAGAATTTTCGGAATCTGATAAGTACTTCCGAAGATTACTCCTTACAAAAGAATAAATAGAACGGTCATTTGAACAGTCTGTTAAACTAAACTGCTAGAAAATACAGTTAATAAGAACCTAATTAACTGTCTTCTCCATCAATATTTCTTACCATATTTTCGCCTGTGCACATTCTTCTTCAATATTTTCTTGTAACAAAGTCTTACGACAGACGTAACATTTCTTCCGAAGCTTTAATAAAGTAAACTCGATACGACAATTACACCTTTGTCCGAAGAGCTTGGAAGCGTTGACACGCCCATTAGGAGACTACGAACTTGTATAGAACATTGATCATAGAAATGTAGGACGGATGAAGCAATTATTATCTTACTGTTTATATTGTTTTTATTCTCTTTGTTATGATTTATTAAATTTGCCTAGTAAATTTAATTTTATGTCCATCCATTTAATTATTTTGAATTGTTATTATTTTATTTTATTTGATGTAGACTTATATTTGATTTGATTATTTTGGCAATGGATCTTGTTACCTGAAAATAAATGAATTTGTTTTTTTTTTTGTTAAACATAACATCACGTCTTGTTCTCCTAAGGCTTAATAAGTGTTCCCATTGCAGGTACACTCATACTTCACTAGTTATGTTTAAGCAGGTACACTCATACTTCACTAGCTATGTGACCTTTGCCATCAACCGAGCACAAATCAAGACTCCGGACTGCTATTGATATAAATTCTTCATGCAACATTCAATTACACATTGCCAAACTTAGGAATCCAACTTAGGAAATCTTATTCAGCAGTAGCGCTTGCGAGCACTCACCCAACGAGGTAGTAACGAAAAAAAACGCCCTTTTACCGTCCCTAGTTTTATGTTACATTTGTTAAGTCATTTTTAAAACGGTTGGAAGTTGGAGTCCATTGTATACTGCTTTGTATTATGATTTCTGTTTCTTATAATGATTCGGAATAACAGCTTTTTATTTCAGAAATGGATTTCTGCATGAAACTGTTTTTCCGATCAGTTGAAGTCCAAAAAGGAGGAGGTTCCATTTTTCCCCACTTAGTATAAAGCCTGACGTCACGACGTCGTTAACGTAAAATGTAGCGGTGTAAAGTATAATATCAATCATCATCTGCCTAGCCTTTTCCCAACTATGTTGGGGTCGGCTTCCAGTCTAACTGGATGCATCTGGATACCAGTATTTTACATGCAGCGACTACCTATCTGACCTCCACAACCCAGTAACTGGGGCGATACGTTACCCCTTGGTAAGACTGGCTGTCAGATTTTTGGGCTTCTGACAACCCTTAACAACTGTCAAAGATGCACAAATGACAGCCGGGACTAACGGCCGGGCTTTACGTGTTTTCCGAGGCACGGAGGAGTCTCGGTATGTGAAGATGGTCACCCATCCACGGCCAACCCCGGCAAGCGTAGCTTAATCCGGTGGATCAACCTGTGCGGCTGTTAGTACTTAACCACGAGCTCCTCTTGTATAAAGTATAACGTCAAACCCCGGTGCCATCATTTTCATGACGGACGTCATTGCCGCCGTTATGTGGCGTTTACCTTACAGAAATTGCATAAGTTTTTAATAACGGTTTCAGGTGCATACTGGGTCTACCTTAGCGGAGTAGGGCGTCCGGCATGTTTCCCAACAGCAGAGTTAATGACTTTTTCGAAGTCATGAGAAAGTCGCAGGCCTCCTTTATGAAACGATTGGAATATTTAGAGCCATAAACGAGGTAAATTATTTTATCGTTTATGGCAATTAGTACTTCTGCGAAAATATTTCTATTGGAATGTATCTGTATGAATGATTGAAGTGTGTAGTCTAATGTAAACTCAAAATTGTTGGGTGTATTTCTGAAATAAGTTTTATTTGATTTAAGAAGAACGCACAATTAGAAAGCAGTATGGTAGTTACTTTTTACACGCGTTTTATAGTAGCTTCACTTGTATGTATGTTTGCTTGTGTTACGTTTGTAACCGACTCTTTTGAACTTGATTTTGACCCACTTCAAACGGTCAGATTTCGTTTAAATTTGGGGACCGATGACAATACACTTATTTGATAAGATTAAAATAAAATCAGGCTTCTGTAGTTAGCCGAACTCAAAAATAGAAATTGAATAACAATTTAAAAACATAATTTTTTAACATAATCATCATTTGGTTTTCTAAAAATAGAAAATGAATTTTACTATATTTGTAAAAAAAGCGTGGCGTGCGTGGGGATGATTTTTTAGGATAGACCAAAAATGTGCACAGTAAGTAGAGGGGCATATCTCCCTTGTTTCTTTACTCCATGTTTCAGAAGTTAGTCAATCGTGCCCATTAATTCTGTGAAAGCATTCGAACTTCACTGACCAATTCGGATTCGTGAACACGTCACTTTGTGTTAAGTCCCTCATGTTTCGGTTGATAGATTCGTTTATTAGAGGTAGATATAACGATAATAGGGGGTAGTAGATAAGGTGGGTAGTTTGTACCTTTGTCTTTTGATAGAGCGATAGACCTTTGATATATTCAACCTCTTTATTGTCTTATCACTTTAAGCACAGACAATATTATAATGTTATATTTACGATTGTGGTTACTCACGACAGAAATTGAATCTATGGCAATGGTATATATGGTAATATATTAACGCCATCTATGGCAATGAGCTCTAAAAAAAAAGGGTAGAGAACGCTACTTTTTTTTTTTTTTTAAGGCTGGGAAATCATCCAATGACTGCTCCCGCTCTGGGTGGAGCGGAAGGGAGTGTCGGACTCTTACTGACTAAAACCCATCCATGTTCCTTCCGTAGCCCTTTATGTTCCGGGGTAGCGGTAACCCTTTCGGACAATCCCGCTTACCCGGCAGGCTTGGCCCTGAGGGGCCCCTTCGTATGCTAACATCTCTTTGAGGCGCGCGTGGAACTTATACGCGCCGTATGGCACGGGTCTGGTGCTGATCGGACGGTGAGTCACCCATTAGTCAGCGTCCGCAGGCCCGCGCCTACGGTGGCCGGGAGTCGTCACGTGGCTGAGAAGGCTACTTAAATATACTAATTAAACAACTACTACTACTTAAATATTGGAATTAAAATAAAAGGCTCTTCTTCTTACCTTTTTTTGTTTTTTTTTTTTGTGTATTTCCTGTGCATGTGCAGAATAAAATATTTTTCTTTCTTTCTTTAAGTTGTATAATTATATTTAGTGTAACATTCTGTATTTACCAAACTTTCTTGAAAAAATAAATGCTCATAATAATTTGTGAGATGAAAGAACATTACTAAACTTTGAGCAATAACACTCATGAGTTGAAGTTGTTTGTGGTATGTGGCCAGGAAAAGTTTTGAAAACTAGTCCTACGCACTGCTCAGGATATACACCCTTTAATTTCTACAGTGAGACTTGTTTCCATCCGCAGTTTTCCATTTATCTCAACGTAATAGAACTTTCTTCTGTTGACTTTATATCGCGCTCAATTTCCTATGGAAATATTCCACCCACTTCCATGTTGAAACGTTGGGAATTTAATCTAACCAACAATGAACACCATTTCGTGAGGAATACAGTTAAAATTCATGATGTTTCGTGTTCTCATAACTTGCGGTTTCGACAGGATAACGGCTCTTTGCTTTTAAAAATATTTGTGTTTTTTTAAGGCTGGGAAATCATCCAATGACTGCTCCCGCTCTGGGTGGATTTTATTTTTGTGCGTGGTTTTATTGTGTGGGCACTACGATTAGTTGATTAGAAAAGAGACTTTAAGGTTCTCTTTTCCGTTATAAAACTTTTGATAAAGCAATTTCTACAGTAGGTAACAGATTTTTCTTCGTTTTTTATAGCAAACAATTATTTTGGCTCTTGTTTTTTTTTAATGAATATGTTCTATTGTGTTGTGTTAATGGACATTCTGTTATTCTACTTCCTCTTACCACAAATAAATCACGATAAATCCCATCCAATTGAGACTAACAAACTAACCTTCTTAAATCTTGCTTGACCTAGTTAGAAAAAGATCCAAAACTCCGTTAAAATTTTCAGGACACGTGTCTCCAATTTGCTGGCTCAAATGACTTGGTGATCGGGGCCTGTTAGTTCCATAGCACTGTTTTCTTAAGAAATTAGGTTTTGGAGGAAAATGTTCCAAACTTGAAATGGCACTATTAGGCTTGGATGGTTTTCCATTCCAGTCTTGAAGTTCAAAAACAAATTATGAGTCAGCCAAGAAAAACCTGCAAAATTATATGGAAAAGCAGCATGAAAGTCACGATAAAATTCCATTGGCTGTTCAATTTTTACGCTCGTAAATTCATTGGGTTTAAAAAAAAAACAAACAAGACAATAGTCTTATTCAGTTTTTTAGGGTTTCGTAGGCAAGAAGAACCACAATACTTACACCATGTCCATCCAATTGTTTGTCCGTGGCTAGTACCAGAGACTCTGAGTGCTACAAAGCTGTAATTTGGCATAGATATAATATGTACTAAAAGTTATAAATTAAAAAATATTTATTCGCTACACGTAAATGTGGGCATGATTTTTAATTTCTTGTCTATCCCATGGTGTGGTGTCCTTAGATAGGCCGTTCAAAAATATTGTGGGTTCCTGAAAATATTTTTTTTTCTATTCAATATGGATGCGTTTGCGAAATAATAAGCTTAAAAGTGCTACTTTTTGTTAAAGATAAGCGTGTAAAAAGATTTATGGCAGTAGAAATGTAACGAAGTTAAAATAAATTAAAATTGCGTGGTGGATTATGGCCCACTTTATCTCTTAGAGAGGAGGGCTGTTCCCAGCAGTGAAAACATTACAAGCTGATTATGTAAAAAGAAAACTGTCACTGTAAAGTATACTTAACAATTTGCTGAGTAAAAATCGACCCTACATTTTCTACAACAAAAACTTTTCTTGAGATTTATTCATCCCAACTACGGAATTTTTATGTGCTTGCTCCGACACGCGCTTGACCGGTTTTTATTCTATGTTCACAAGATCACAAACCGCCATATGCAAGCTATTCAATATTGGATATGACGTAGGAATATTGCATGAAAAATTTCTGACGCTAACCAACTTATCGGTAAGCAAGAACTTGCTGGATTTTTTTCATAACTTTCTCTCTCTCTCTTTTAAAGACTTAATTTGGTTTTGTTTTTGTAACTTAGCTTTAAATTACAACCGAATTAATTAAAGAAATATAATTTATTTAGATTTATTAAATCATAAGTACGTCTAAACTATTACAAATCTTGATCTTTATTATCTCAATGCCGAAAAGGTCACAAACATAGATAGCTACGTAAGTTTTTTTTTATAGGCATACTAACCAATGGACCATATTTATTAGTTAAGCGTTTTTAAAGAGGACTCTACAACATGCTACGCTTTTACCTGCGCAAAAGATATAAGTATCAGTGCCTAACGGTTTTGGGTGTCTTCGTGGGATAGTTACAATGCCCCAGTATAACGTCTAAATCCGCTCAACTGTTGAAATATCAAAAATAACTCAAAACAATAGAAAAAGGAATTGCATCTAAATTTTCTAAAGGAAGTCACAGTTTGTTTATTTCAGGAAAATTTACAGCTCATACATTTCAATATCTAGTACAATGAAGATGGCCACAAGCTTCCACTAACGATTAATGTGAGTAATATAACAAATACGCGAAAACAACGATGTAAGAATTACGGAAATAAATAGGTAAAGTAAATTAAGTTTAGAGCTTAACTTTTGTGTTTGCTATAGATTTCTATCTCTACACAGTATAAAAACAGTCACTTCTCACCGTCTGTCTCTCTGTACACAACGGCTTTAACACGGTTTTGATCAATAGATACAGTGATTCAAGAGGAAGACTTATACGTATAGTTTAACTAGCTTTCCGCCGCGGTTTCGCCCGCGCGATAGTATCTACATAGCACCCGTGCTAAACCGGGGCGGGTCGCTCACCAACACGTATGTAACGTATACCTTTCATTTTGATGTCTGGCACAATAATTCGCTAGAAATATAGAGGCTATAAAATAAATATATTACTATTTAAGCATAATATACTGTGTAGGTATTTAAAAAGTTTTATTGGACCGTCTGTAACTGAGATTACTTTGTGCTACATCAAAGGTCGACATCCAAACTCCGATACTCTTGAAAGTTAATACCCTGGGATCCCAAACGTTTATTTAATTTCTTTTGTGGGAGATAATCTTGGATTAAAGCTTGCCATTGACTTGATAATTTTGTCGATTTTTTTCTTTATCTAGACTTAATTACACGCTTTATATTAGCTTCACTTGTATATATGTTTGTAACTGACTTCTTTGAGCGCGATTTTGACCCACTTTAAACGGCCAGATTTCATTCAAACTTTGTAGATTTATCGAGGACCGATGACAATATATTAATTTGAACTAAAAAGTAGGAAATAAATAATAGTTTTAAAAAAAAACTAAAAAACACGCTTTTTATAGAAAACCGTACTAAAAAATGAAAATAAAATTTATTTATCTATAAGCGTGGGGTGCATGGTGTTGGTGAATATTACTTTAAAAAGAACCCCACGCTTTTATATAAATACATTTTATTTTCTATTTTTTGTACGGTTTTCTATAAAAAGCGTGTTTTTTTTAAACTATTATTTTTTTCGACTGAAATTACTGTAACACTATACAGGAATACGAATCCAGATTAAAAATAGATCTTCATTATTTTGATTTCTTATCAATTTAAATTTTTTTTGTCAGCTGATAAAACTAACCGCTGCATGAAATTACACAGGGTAAAGCTGAATTCTTGCTTGGCTGTATTTTAAGGCGTCATTGTACTCATCATTATAAACAGCTTTAACTATGGAAAAAATCAGATGTCGCGAAAAAATAAATTAATTTCACCCTGTATATTTGGGTCTGGGACCGTCAGGAGACTGTAAATATCTAAGCATTGATTATACGAAGGCCCGTTAAGGGTATGCGGGAGCCGGATAATAAAGACGGGGTATACTCGACTTTGTGCTTCGGTTGAGACGTGGGGAGTTGTTGACCCGTGAAATTAAGCCACCTGCTGTTATTCTATACTGTTCTAACATTTCACCTGTCTCACAGACGACTGGAGGGAGTTTTAAGACAAAATGGGAATAATATTAAAAAAATATATGTTCATAAAGAACCTCACGAAAGTTAGTTTAAATCATTCCAATAAACCATCTCCAATTTTTTTTCTTGTGAGTACACGAGTGAATAAATAAACCAATTATCTAGTAATGAACAAA
Organism: Hyppa rectilinea; assembly: GCA_951799385.1. Taxonomy (NCBI): domain Eukaryota; kingdom Metazoa; phylum Arthropoda; class Insecta; order Lepidoptera; family Noctuidae; genus Hyppa; species Hyppa rectilinea. The sequence continues at coordinate 13,376,842 of OX637312.1, read as the reverse complement.
GATTGGTTTAAAACTGAAGGACTATACAGGGTGAAGTTGAATTCATGGGAAATATTTTAAGGGGTTGGTGTACCTACTCATCATTATGAAAAAATTTTACTATGGGAAACGTAACTTAAGTAGGTATGCGAACATAAATGTACTGAACAGCTGATTTTTTTTTCGTGATGTCAGGTATAGTTCTATAGTCAAAGTTTTTCATTTTCATGTGTATAGTAACCCCTGAAAGTATGTCCCTCGTTTAACCTAACATACTGTATAAGTTCTGCGTGTTGACTCTTGTGGTATTTTTATGACGTAAGCGCTCAGAACTTAGGTAGGTTTTATTTTCTTTCAAAATATCCATTCCAATTTTAGCATGAAAATACAGTCTTTTCACGGTATTATCCTAGATAAAAAATAATCTCTTAGCTTTTTGTCTTTCGTGTGTATCTCGCCTTAAGAAGCAAACTGAGAGTGACGGCTAGCCACTCAAATTGAATTGATGGTACATAAATGCGGCAGATGGGATTTTGTTCCAACACGTCTAGCGAAGTTTTAAATTCAGATAAGAAAATTTTAAAGTGTAGTTTCTTGTTACCTCGTGGGACGTAAACGAAACATTAAAATGAAAAGATATGTAGATGTGTTCTATAGTACAGACGCCAGCACATCAAGCTATCCTTAACTGTCAAATTTTCTCAATTAAAAATGAACCTTATGTCTTTGCAATAAAGTTGAAATACTATCAAAGAAATTTGACAGATTGTGGTAACTTGATGTGCTGGCCTCTGTACCTGCAGTCGGTCGATTCTGCAAATATCTCACCGTGATACTTTAGGTGAAGTAATCTGTCATTCCACCTAATGCTAGGGATTGACACTATTGACAGCTCACTTTAAACTCACTTCACATACGTTCTCACGTTAGATTTTTACAGAATAGCCACTATACTACGCTTCTCTTAATATTATTTTGTAGCTGATTTTAAATTTGCTTGAGTTCTTAAATGCAATAATAAGAAATAAAATAATTATAATTTTAAATATTTTACGGAAGCATTTTAATGTGGCTTGTATTTTTTTTAATATAGCATTACTTTTGAACACGTCACCTTGAAACAAATAACAAAAAATAAGTACTTATTGCTTCTTATTCAGAAGCAATACCGTATTTATTCCTTTAACAGACCGCATACGAGCTTTACCTGAAATTTAAAAAATAACTCATAATTATGCTCTTTTATTTTTTGGTAACATCGCATTCATACACTAAAGTTATGGGATATAAAAAACACGATGTATATTATAGACGGTTTCGTAAATGGGAGGCTTGCATGAGTAATACTTATTAATGTAGGCTGAAGTAATTAAACATGGACATGCGAGCAACAGATTAACTTAGTTCAGGTATCACTTGGGTCAAACATTTGTTTTACCTTAATTGAGTACTTTTTCTGCCATAGTGGCAGTATTTTTTTTATTAAGACACAAGTAGGTACCTTTTTTGTGGGATTTGTCAAATCCTTTTTGTGGATAATGGGTACTTAAAAACTTATATCTTTCATTCTGTTTCACTTAAAAAAGCATGACAAGTGAAGTGTACCTTTTTTTTTGAGGGTGGGAAATCATCCAATGATTTCTCCCGCTCTGGGTGGAGCGGGAGTGTCAGACTCAGATCCATGTTCCTTCCGTAGCCCTTTATGTTCCGGGGTAGCGGTAACCCTTTCGGACAATCCCGCTTAAAGTGAACCTACGTTTAGGTAAAATGTGTCATACATAAGCAATAAATTAAATTATGTTTGCATGTACTCAATAAAAGTAGTTACAACGACCAACCTTGTTAAAAATGTATTTCTGAGAATAAATACTTTTTTAATAAACCACGTATCTAGTGTCAAAAAAAATCGAGCGAAAAAAAGTTAAAGGCTTATTTTGAATATTAATATCAACACTGTTCTGTTAACATTTTCATTTTCCTCCTGCGTTGCCGAAGTGAGGAGGTAAATATTAATATATGCCGTTTCGTTCGAAATTTCTGTGTAATATTCATATTACCGAACCAATATGGGGTAGAATCAACCCCTTGTGCATACAGCACTAAGTTGCTTACAGCAATATTTTAAATCAAGCTTCATTTGATTCGATCTAACTGGAATTTTATTTTAATCACCTGTTGATTTTTGGCACTCATCATTTTTTTATTTTTAAGAACATGAATAATTTATTTATTTAAAAATTTTATAGTAAAATTATAGACTTTAAAATAACATAGTTAAGACAATATAGTATGGTAGTGTTAGACTAGAGTCGATAATTTTTGAAAACAAAACTTTGGTTATTTGAATTTTTCACATACGTTTAGAGGTTATGTGAAAAAAGTGTAAAACCAAAAGTTGTAGATCTTTTTATTACCTACATCTTTGCCTTTTAACTTTATTCCATAGGACTTGTAGTTTTGCCGGAAATCGACATAAAACGTTTTTTACCCTTAATGACGCACCGCCATCCACTTTTCGACCTCAGATCGCCCGTAAATTATTTTTCCTTTAATTTTTGTTATATTCTCTTTCTTTTCCAATGGGTTTCTTCCTAATATCTCTATTTTTTTTTCGACTTTTTAGTATTTTTACTTTTTACCAAAGGTCTATGTAATTGGAGCGTTCCTTATAAACGAATACAATGTTGTCAATTGTAAGTCAATCTGTCAATGCCAAGTATAAGTCGTTTTCGAATTTAGAAGTTTGCGTTCTTTTCTCTCTGCTAATGGCGGTTGACGCGCATTTCTGTATCTGGCGCTCTCAGAGATTAAAATCACCTTTTATCTCAATTCTGTGTTTACTTTTTGCCATCGGTATACACTATATTACACTTAACTCTATGATTAGATATTGGATACTGGTGACTGAACCAGATATTATAAAACTTTATATTTTAGACATCAGCGCTTTTCTCCTGTCGTAGGTGACACAGAATATTTGACGAACTAGGCATAAGGCAATCCATCTTCTAACGCAAACTGCGAGAAAATAAATTTAGATAGGTAAACACATACACGAACAGCAACTTTTGATAAAATATTAGGTAAATATCCACTATCATTTTCTCAATCTTCCGCCAGTACCATAATTCACAACGCTGGCCCAGTACTGATGTGTTAAGCGGGATTGTCCAAAAGGGTTACCGCTATCCCGGACAAAAAGGGCTAAGGAAGGAACAGGAATGGGTTTTAGTCAGTTAGAGTCTGACACTCCTTTCCGCTCCACCTAGAGCGGGACGAGTCATTTAATAATTTCCCTCCCTCAAAAAAACAAAAGAAGTACGGATGTGTGGATGTCAGTGTGACATGCCAGTTTCATCACGATGCTTTTCTTTTTCGTTTTGAGAGCAGAAATCTATACAGCATGTTACCTGTTAAAACCCATGTGGAATTTGTCGAAACTTCCATCAGTAACGCTAAAGCAGCAACAGTATCTGCAATGAGAGTAAGAAAATCTTTCAGACCTTTAATAAATTCTTTGAAACCAGTTCTCATATAAAATTTTTAGTGGTGCTTACAGTCTCAGGTCTCAAACACAAAGAACTTTTTAATACCCAAACATTTCCTACCACAAAACAGCATAGTGTTAAAAACCACCGAAAAATATTAAAAGCTAGAAATAAAGTGCGAATGTGTTCGTAAACCGAGTTCCGTTCCTACATATTCAGCTTTTAATCGACCCTCCGTAGCTTGTTTACTCAACTTGCTATCAAACAAGCCACCGTCCGATGCGCTGGAACGGTACTAAAAGTAGCTGGTAGTGTCACAGTACTGATTGGATCAGAAGGATCACTTTACACTCACGATTTGGTATATTGGCATGTGTTAGCTGGCATGTGGCAAATGGTAGATTTTAATGTGATGTGTTTCGTAATGTTGATTACTTCTCATTCGATAAATGTGTAGAATCAAGTTCTTCCAACTAAACAGAGAGCTGTGCTGCTGGGGAGTTTGTTGCGCCACTTCTTCTTCCCAGGTAAAGCACTAGGAAGTGCTGAAGGGTGGGCGTTTATGGGGGACTGTCTTATGTAACTTTGACATTCAAAAAGTGCTGATTTTCAGCCTAGTTTGAATAAATAACTTTTGATTTTTAACTTAGTCTGAAACAGTTCAACGTTTAGAGTTTAAAAAAAAAGTAGCTCGTCTAGCTACTTTTTTTTTAAACTCATGTCTAATCAACCCGCAATATTCCTACTGCTGGGATACACGCACGATCCACGCGTCGACCATGTAGTAGGATAGATGTCATATGTCTTCAAATTTTTGGTTAAAGGACATGATGGTTTCACCTTACGATGTTTTCCTTCACCATTTTGACAGCAGTGGTGTGAGACTATTACCTACCAATAAATTGCTGAAATGATCTTTTTCCTACATTGTTGCAACTATTTTAATGCCAGTTCAAAACTGTGTGGTACTTCTAATAAACTTTACTCTGTGGTATGACAGAGAAGCATTGTTTTATCGAGGCTTTACGGTTGCTTTTTATTACCACTGTCTGTTATAGTTGGTCGGGTAAAACATAAAATCTTTGTATTGTCCTAGTTATAACTTATCGTCGTCAGTGTAAAACGCAATAACTGTATGTATAGTTTAGAAGCTTTGTCACGTAAGATAGTACTGTACTTACTGGTCCAATTTGTAGTTTGTGGGATACAGATTGGTCGAGAAGATAGTGCGTTATTCTTAATTAAGGTTTTAGTGGCTTTTGGTGCGAGTTTCTGTTTTGTACTACTGTTACTTGTTGTACTATGACATAAGAAAGAATTGCGGCTATTGTTCTTATAGCGTGTTTAGTTAAACCTATTTTTGTATGAAGTTGCATTATCATTGATACTCGTTCTTTGTAGTGTGTTAGTAGAAGTTATTACTTTCAGCAATTTAGGTACTGTGAAGACCCGGAGGGTCTTCAGTCTTGAATACCAGCGAGGAGTGCTCGTAATTGGAGGTCCTATAGTAAAAAAAACACAGGAGCAACGGCGAATATTTTTATTCCTTTATAGAAACAACCGTTCCTTAGCGCGTCTACTACCAAAGTCCTTTTTCGATTATTTTATAAAAACCTATCAAATTTTATTAATCATTTTGAAAACTCGAATACCACCAGTTATTTTATTAACAACCAGTTACAAACCAAAAAAGGTTGCAACAAGGCTCTACAGTACTTACCTACCTATAAATATGTAAAAGATGCTGAAGATATACTTATGAACCCACTGTAAAATAAAAAAAAACTCCTTCCACAGAACAAAGGACAGGATGTTTGCTTGTAGGAGGTATCAACACAGAGAATGATAGGACCATAAAGTGTTTAGAACCCACTGTGTATGACAATGAACGTGCATTTATAAAGATTTAGTCGTATAGAAGGCGAGTTAAAAGAATTTAGAGCGTTGCGCTTTAGTTTTACATTACAAAAACTTTTTTACAAAAAATAAAACCGACTTCCAAAAAAAACACTACAAAGTGAAAAATAATTTTGATTTCGGAAGTCGGTGTCTTCGGTTTTTTATTTTCATTTTTTGCCACCGACTTCCGAAATCAAAATTATTTTTCACTTTGTAGTGTTTTTTTTGGAAGTCGGTTTTATTTTTTGTAAAAAAGTTTTTATTTTTCACTTTTTAGTTGTGGTACCTACACAACCCCCTCCCCAAATTTTAATACCACTACCTGGTATGTAAATTACAGTGACAGGAACTTATTAGAACATCGTCCACATATATTAAGTATTTTTTAGATTTTTGTTGATTTTTCAAAAACCGCTTATCCGATTTCGATAAAATTTCTATGGGACCATTTGGAAAGTATACCCTTTCCAACAAAAAAAGAATTTTTCAAATCGGTTGGCAAGCAACGGAGTTAAGCGCGAACAAACATAAAAAAAAAAAATATATACAGCCGAATTGAGAACCTCCTCCTTTTTTAGAAGTCGGTTAAAAACAAAAAGCGCCTCGCGGACACCAGTATTGCTATTTTGTAAAAATCTCACCGTGTAAACACGGTTGAAATGAGTTTATAGTAATAGCATCCACTCCTAGGATTAGGCGGAACACACATACACATATGCTATGCATGTTATCTAATGCTTAAACGTCGGTGAAGGAAAACATCGTGAGGAAACGCGCATGCCTGAGAAATATTATAGCTCAACAGCATGTGAAGCTAAGTCAGAGGTTCATGGGTAGCATACAAACTTTGACACCAGGTTAGTCACTAACCTCACGAAGAAGAAGAATAGGTGGAACGACAGCTCACTTCACCTGAGCTTTTACTGTGAGATGTTTACTGAATTGAGCGAGTCGAATCGAGTGTGAACGTATGAGCGATTCGGCAAGCGACGCAAGAGCAAAGTTCGGCCGATGACGAGTAAACTTATGCCACGATAACCAAATTAGCCAATAAGCAAGTTATTTGCACAGTTGATTGCCTAGGAACTTAGTCAAATGATACTTTATTTCGACACTCTAGAAGGACTCTACACACATTATACGCAAATCCACTATCATAATTTTTTTTTTAAGCGTGGGATATCATCCTTTGACCCCGCTCGTGGGTGAAACGGAAGGGAGTGTCAGTATTTTACTAACTAAAACCCATCCGTGTTTCTTCCTTAGCCATTTATGTTCCAAGATAGCGGTTACCCTTTCGGACAGTCCCGCTGACCCGGCAAGTTGAGACAGCTTGCAATTATTATTAGTCTCTTTGCTGCTTTTGTACGAAGGAATATCCAATACTATTCAATTACTTAAATGTATGAACCCTTTTTTTACCCGGGTTGGAGAATCCCCATGGATGTCCTGTACCCTTGGTGTGGTCTATCAGACTCTTACTGACTAAAAACTACCCTGGTCTTCCATCTCTCACCTGTGTCGGAGATCGCGGGATCATACGATCCTTTCGCATACCGTATGAATACTTACGCCAATCGCGTTCAGTAGGACAGAGCCTTAGGACGTACAAACAAAACGGCCAATATCTTTAGGGAAAATAGAATCGAGATATCGGAAATAACGGCGGGGATGAAAAGGCGAACTGGCCTGACCTCTATGCTTAAGCCTTTTGTCAAGTGGAAATACTACATTCATTGTACCGTGAAGAGGATAAATAACTAACAAGGATTCATCTATGTACGAGTTGTAGGGCGATCTACTTTTGTTTTTTTTTAAGTTTAAGATGGTAAACGATGATATGGTCGACGGTGAAGTATGATGGCTAGAAGAAACCTATTCACTCTTAACGTGTAGACCCCCAGATTATATCTATCGGAAAATAAAGACTTCTGCAGGGAATACCACTCCTTAGCTGTATGCGCAATAAAAGCATTCCCAAAACTTTTGTTACGTTTGATAGGATTGTACGGTTTTCTAAAAATGATGGTGACGGTCATAAAAATGATGGCAGCGGTTTTGACTTTACGCTGTCAATAAGGCTCTCTTTAAAACACACCAATTATAAAAACTAACGTTTCAGTGACGTCATTCACCAATACAATAGCGAACTTGTTGTGGTGGCCACAGCTCCCTTACAAAAATATAAACTATAACTATAAGTAGCTAAGGAAGGAACATGGGTAGGTTTTAATGAACACCCTTCCTTACGCTCCACCCAAAGTGGGAGTCATTTGATGATTTCCCACCTTTAAAAATAAAAAGCACAAATGCAATGCACTCGATGCTCATATCAAGGTAGGAAGGTTTATTAAAAGTTTTGGTAAAAGAAACGCGCTTCCCATTACTTGCTGACTGGGTTGTTAAAACGCTTATTGTATACCATGACTTGAGCTATCGACAAATCCATGTTCTTGCTGCTACGAGGGAACATAAAAATAAATTGTCTTGTATGCCAGTTTTAAACTGATGTGATCATAAAAACAAAGAGGTTTACTTGAATAAAGAAATACAAATTCATAGAATAAGCCTTTTATTAAAAAAACACAGATACTTTGAATACTAAACTATTATAATTTTTATTGAGCAGCTGTCGCAGAACTTCGGCGGCATGCGGGCCAAAATTTAATTTGAAACAATGAAAATATAAACCGAATTGCGAAAGTCTTGAAATTCTAATAATATTCAAACGAGGCTACGTCCCTGTTAATTTCTCAGCGGTTTGCAAATTATTATGGATCTTCAAAAGACTTGAACAATACTGCTAATTTTCAATTACCTAATAAACAACTGGAATGAACTTGCAGAAATAATTCAAGTAATTAATTTATTTACTTAATATCATAATATAACGCCTGTAATTTTCAAAGGAGTCAGCTAGAGAACTGCACACACATTTCTAAAGTAAAAGAGGGAGGTCATTAAACGAGCACAAATTCATGCTTCGAACAAGTGCTGAGAAATTTCTAATTAAATCCCGCATAGACATTTGCCCGACCTGGAGAATGTCTCCTGGACACACTGAAAGACTGAATGTCCTTAGTGCGACTGCTGACCCTGGACCCTAAGGTCAGAAGTCGCACCTGGAGCCTTCAGTCTAGACCTCTCAAATACTTCAATCAACTCAGCCTATCATAGTCCATTGTTGGACATAGGCTTCTCCCAGGCCGCGCCACAATACCGTATTCTACGACTACCACATATTCTTTTATACTTTAATTTTCATTATTTGTCCAACAATAGCTTTGAATTCGGAATGGTATATTGTAAACAAGGACGCTTTCTTTGAAACATCCAAATTGGGGTTTAGACTTACAGTAATTTTATTTCAGAGGCAAAAAGTGGTATTTTTTCTTAGAAAGTTATTTCAACTTACCAATTTAAAACGTTTTCAGGGGTTGTAGGTATGATAGTATGTTCAAACTGCCAAGTCTTTTCCAAATATGCTAGGGTCCAGTCTAACCGGATGCAGCTGAATACCGGTATTTTACATAGCGCGACTACTTATCTGACCTCCACAACCCGGTCAGTAACTGGGTAATACGATACGCCTTGGTAAGACTGGCTGTGAGACTTTCGGGCTTCTGACTACCCGTAACAACTGTCAAAGATCCACGAATGACAACCAGGACCAACAGCCGAGGCACGGAGGAGTCTCGATGTGTAAAGACGGTCACCAATCCACGGACCAACTCCGGCAAGCGAAGCTTAACCTGATGGATCGATCAGTGACTGTTATCCACGAGCTCCTCCATTATGTTATGAACAAATAAAAATATGACAACGTTTATAATATCAGACCTCTTCTTATTATTTACGCCATTTAAATGAATCTCGGCACGTTACGGAACATAAAATAATGAAACTTGAACTTAAAACTTAGTTAATCGATATCAAATATTTGCATATTGGCCTATATTTTGTTTTTAAATAAAAATCTTTTATCCTGGTTGAATTCATTTAAGAAGACCCAAATATCTTCACACCTAGTTATAACAAAGCTTAACTAGATGTCGCCAGTATCGATGACAATAAAAACAAATGCACACCGCACAATGTACAAATTCCAACAGGGCTATAAACCAAGTGACGAGTTGCAGAGATTTTACAGTCGTGTACCACAACCCTAAACGAAAGTTCCCTAAAACTCTAAAACGGAGTTTCGGAGTTCTACACAAAAACTTCAGCTGTTAAGAAAACCAGTGAACGTGTTTATGTACTGATGAAATTGTTTTTGTTGTCTCTAGGATGTGTTCCTTGGGGTACATTATAAGATCTGACTTAGTTTATGAGGGGTGAAAGAACTTCTGTCACATTTGGGCTATCTCCTAATATAAGCCTTAAAGTAAAACGCAGTTCTTCAAGTAAGATTACCTGGCGTGATACCAAGTTACTAAATTATTGATACTTTTTTTTTTTTGTGAAAAGGATACACTTAAATGGGTTGCGCATTAGGTACTAGTAGACTTGGAAACCCCTCCAACTAAGCTAAATATACTTGTGTCTGACATGGGTTCACGTCAATGGTGCAATGGGTGGGGATCGAACTACGACTTCTTAATCGTCAGGCCGACATCTTAGCTATTGGGCTATTACCTCCGTTTTGATCATAAATTTCTTGGCCTCGAAACTAGAATTAGAATTTCGAAGAAAGTAAGATTAAGCCTTTAAGCCTCTTATCCCACTAGCTAGTATTTTAGTAAGTCTATTAAATATTACAGAGAAGTCGTACTTTGCCCATTTGCGTGAATGATTTCTAACAGAATATCTAATATACCCATATTTTGTTTAAAAGAGTGTCCATGGAGTTTCTTGCCCGTTCTTCTCCATAGGTACCTACTCCTTTGGAATGGGCAACTAGCTTCATTTCTCGGACTGACCGACACCTTGACAATTCAAAAGTGCCTGTAATTGGTTTATTTGAAATAAATACTTTGAGTTTGAGTTTGAGTTTCTAACACGTTAGGTTAGGTTAGCTGAGAGCACAACGGCGGTGGCTCTCAGTCGCCAAGTTTTGGACGGCGTGGACATCGTCCAGAGGGTTGCCACCAAATCTGGCAACCTGAAGGGCACATTCACGCGCGCCCTTAAGGAGGCAGCTGAGGGCATTAAGGAGGCGGCTGAGGGCATTAAGGAGGCGGTTGAGGTCCTCCTTAATCAAACCAGCTCGGAGGAGACGGCGAAGTTGTGGGAGGAGAATGGCCGTCTCCGATCCGAGCTAGAGGACCTCAAGCGGCAGTTCGCCGCCGCCCAGAGAGCAGTCCCCACTGCCGCTGGCGCCTCTCGCGTCACGGCTCCTCGGCCGGCCCCATTGCCGGCCCAGCCGTCGACCTCTGCACTCGCAGATGCAGAGGTCGAGAAGATCGCCCGCATCTGCATGATGCAGTGCGGGCAGATGGTCGGAGCGCGACTGGATGCGCTGGAGTCCAGACTCCTTCCGGCCGAAACCCTCCGCCCTCCGCTCACTGCGGACAGGCGAAGGAAAGAGGGATCGGCCAATCCGCCACCAGTGACGGCGAGGAAGGCGGGAAAAACCGCGGGCGCGTCCACGTCCGCCACCCAGACGGCGGCACCTCCGGCGGCCGCGCCCGGGCCTTTGACAGAGGCCTGGACGACGGTCGTCAAGAGGGGCCGCAAAAAGAAGGCGGCGCCACCAGCACCGGCGCCCGCCAAGGCACCGGCATCTACAAAAACACCGGCGCCCAAGAAGGCCAAAGGACCGCCTAAGGTCAGAGCCCCACGCTCCGCGGCAGTTGTAATAACGCTGCTGCCCGGAGCCGTCGAACGGGGCGTCACCTATAAGGCGGTCCTCACTGAGGCGAAGGCCAAGGTCGCATTCCCCAACCTTGGCACACCGACCGGCTTCAGGCTGAAGCCGGCGATGACGGGGGCGCGGTTGTTAGAGGTGTCTGGTGCCTCTAGCGGCGAGAAGGCGGACGCGTTGGCCGCCAAATTGAGGGAGGTCCTCAACCCCGAGGACGTTCGGGTGTCCAGGCCCATCAAGACAGCGGAGTTGCGTGTCGACGGCCTGGACGACTCAACCACTGAAGACGAGGTCGTGGCGGCCATCGCCCGTACCGGTGGGTGTCCGCCGGACCAGGTGCGTACGGGCAACATCCGCGCCGACGCCTCCGGACTCGGCATGATCTGGGTGCGGTGTCCGGTGGCGGCGGCGAACAAAGTCGCCGAAGGTGGGCGATTGTTGGTGGGGTGGGTTGCGGCCAGAGTTAGGCTGATGCAACCCAGGGCTTTGCGGTGTTTCCGTTGCCTGGACGTAGGGCATGTCCGGGCGCGGTGCACCTGCGAAACGGACCGCAGCGACCTCTGTTTCCGCTGCGGCCAGCCCGGCCACAAGGCGGCGCAGTGCTCCGCGGCACCAAACTGCAGCCTCTGTACAGCTGCAGGGAGGCCCGCCGGGCACCGAGCGGGTGGAAAATCTTGTGGCGGCCCCGCCAAAAAGAAGAGAAGAAGGGGTGCCAAGGCTGCGGGGGGCTCTTTTCCCCCCCATCAGTCTGGCAGCCCCTCGGTCGACTCCCGGCCTAGGATAGGTGTCGTGGAGGGAATGGACTGCGTATAAATGGCGCTGTTCCATTTCCTCCAGGGCAATATCAACCACTCTGCCAGAGCTCAGGATCTTTTGCTCCAGAGCATGGCAGAGTGGTCGATCCACGTGGCGGTGGTCGCCGAGCCGTATTTCGTCCCCCCCCGCGACAACTGGGTGGGTGACCTCGACGGCTTGGTGGCCATCATCGGCGGGGTTCTCGTCAGCCCGTCCCGGGGACACGGCTGGATAGCCGCCCTCGCGGACGGCGTTGGCGTGGTTGGGGCTTACTTTTCGCCCAATAAGAGCCTCGCCGACTTCGAGAACTTCCTTGTCGAGTTTGGTGCCGTCGTAGGCCGACTCCACCCTCGTCCTGTGCCGTTGCTGGGGGATCTCAACGCCAAGTCATCGGCGTGGGGATCCTCTGTGACCGATGCTAGAGGCGAGGCGCTGGAGGAGTGGCTGGTTACGACTGGCTTGGTCGTCCTGAACCGGGGTTCGGTTCACACGTGCGTGCGGCAGCGGGGCGGCTCTATAGTGGACGTCTCGTTCGCTAGCCCTGCTGTCGCATGCCGTGTGCGCGACTGGCGTGTCGCCGTGGAGGTGGAGACGTTGTCGGATCACCGATACATCCGCTTCGGCGTCTCCGCCCACACCGCCAGCGGCCGCAGTCCAGCGGCCCCACGAATGGACGGCCCGCGCTGGGCGCGTAAGCGCATCGACAGGGAACTTCTCGAGGAGGCCGCTATTGTCCAGGCCTGGATCCGGGAGTCGACGACGAACGGACCCGTCGACGTCGAACAAGAGGCGCTGTGGTTCCGCGGGGCGATGACGCACATTTGCGACGCGTCCATGCCCCGGGTCCACACGCTGTCAGCAAGGCGCCAGGTGTACTGGTGGTCCGCCGAGATCGTACGGCTACGTATAGCGTGCGTCGCGGCGAGGCGCCCGTACACCCACTATCGAAGACGACGTCGTCGGGTCCCTGACGAAGAAGCCGCGCTGTATGAGGTGTACCGCGCGGCTAAGCAGGCTCTGTGGCTGGCCATCGGCGATGCGAGATCGCGAGCCAGGGGGGAGATGCTGGAGACTCTCGACGGAGATCCGTGGGGGCGCCCCTATCGTGCGGTTCGCGGGAAACTGAGAGCCGCCGCGCCCCCACTCACCGAGAGCCTCCAGCCCGAGCTGTTGGAGGAGGTCGTTGCAGCCCTCTTCCCGGCGAGAGCGGAGCACACTCCGCCGCCGATGGCTATGCCCACAGCCGCAGAGCCTCCGGAGGAGGAACACGCCATCGACGTCCCAGAGGTGACACAGGCAGAGATGAGGGCAGCCGTGATGCGGCTCTGGGCCAAGAATGTGGCTCCGGGGCCTGACGGCATCCACGGCATCGCGCTGGCCCTCGCTTTGAAGGAGCTAGAGCCCCAGCTGAGAGGACTCTTCACCGCGTGTCTTGAGCAGGGCCGGTTTCCAACATTATGGAAGACCGGCCGGCTAGTCCTGCTCAAGAAGGCGGGGCGCCCCGCGGACTCGCCGTCCGCGTACCGGCCCATTGTGCTGCTCGACGAGGTGGGCAAGATGTTTGAGCGAATTATCGCAACCCGCCTCGTCGGTCACTTGTGTAGAGAAGGGCCGGACTTGAACGAGTGCCAGTTTGGCTTCAGGCACGGGCGCTCCACCATTCATGCGATCTCGCGGGTGAGAGTCCTGGCGGAGGAAACGGTGTCTCGGGGTGGGGTGGTGATGGCGGTGTCGTTAGACATTTCCAACGCCTTCAACACCCTGCCCTGGAGTTGTATCAGAGAGGCACTGCTCTATCATCGAGTGCCTCTCTACCTCCGTCGCATCGTTGGGGCTTATCTGTCGGAGAGGTGTGTCACCTACGTGGGACGTGATGGCGGTCACCAGCACCCCATGTCGTGCGGTGTTCCGCAGGGATCGGTAGTCGGACCGCTCCTGTGGAACATTGGCTATGACTGGGTGCTGAGGGGTGAGCTCCAGCCGGGCGTGCAGCTGACGTGTTACGCTGACGACACGTTAGTCACGGCCCGGGGGAGCTCGCACAGGGAAGCAGCGTTGCTGGCGACGGCGGCGGTCTCACAAGTTGTGAGCCGCATTCGGCGCCTCGGCCTGGAGGTGGCCCTCAACAAGTCGGAGGCCATGGTGTTCCATGGTCCCCGACGGGCGCCGCCGCCGGGATCACACATTGTGGTCGGGGGCGTCCGGATCGCTGTCGAGCCTACCATGAAGTACCTAGGATTGGTGCTCGACAGCCGGTGGGACTTTGACCCCCACTTCCGGCGGCTTGCTCCCAAGTTGTTGGGCGCGGCCGGGGCACTTTCAACGCTGCTTCCCAATCTGGGGGGCCCGAGCGCCACTTGCAGGCGGCTCTACGTGGGGATCGTGCGATCGATGGCCCTCTACGGGGCACCGATCTGGGCGGCTGACCTGACGGCCGGGAGCATCTCTGTATTGCGTAAGCCACAGAGAGCTATGGCCGTCAGAGTCATAAGGGGATATCGCACGATCTCCTACGAGGCGGCATGCGCACTGGCCGGATCCCCGCCCTGGGACCTGGAGGCGAAGGAGGAAATGCGGGCGCGGGGCGAACGACCGATGCAGCAACAACTGGAGCTGCGTCGGTCACAGCTCCACGAGGTCCTGGTGGCGGACTGGCGGGACAGGCTCTCACGCCCTACCGCCGGCCTCAACACCATCGAGGCGATCCGACCAGTGCTCAGCGAGTGGCTCGGAAGACGGCACGGCTCCCTGACTTTTCGGGCGACACAGGTTCTCTCGGGGCATGGTTGCTTCGGGAAGTTCCTGTGTCGCATAACCAGGGAGCCAGACGCTCGGTGTCACCACTGCGTCGACTGTCGGGAGGACACGGCACGGCATACGCTGGCAGAATGTGCCGCATGGCTGGAGCCGCGCCGTGCCCTCATCTCTGAAGTAGGCAGTGACCTGTCGCTGCCGGCCGTAGTGAACGCCATGGTCGGCAGTGAACAGGCCTGGGACGCGGTGGTATCCTTCTGCGAGGAAGTTATTTCGCAGAAGGAGGCTGCGGAGCGGGAGCGGGAGATCACCTCCCTCAACCCGGCCCGCAGCAGGCGCACCGGGCGTCGGAGGAGGGCAGACCATGCCCTCTTCCAGCCCCCCTAAATGGGTCCAGGGGCGACGGACGCGGGGCTAGTCCGTCGCCCCCCACAACAACATCTGGACCCGAGGCGGTGGCGCGTAGTGTTCCACGCGCGCCCCTCCAAGACGGTACGAGGGGAGTGTCGTACACCTCACTCCCGCTCGGCTGAGCCGAGGCCCGCTGCGGCGGGCCGGCACCACGGGGGTTGCGGAAGAATTCTTTTTGATTCCCGCGACCCCCGGCGAAGGTGTGAGAGGGCACACCCGGGGTGGTTTTTAGTCAGTAAGAGTCTGACAGACCCCTCCGCCCTCCCCGGGGCGGGGGACATCCATGAGGATTTTCCCCCCGGATCAAAAAAAAAAAAAAAAAAGGTTAGGTTAGCTAAATGTGGTTATCTATTTACAATAATCTTGTTTTCACACAGTATTTCCTTGTATCTCTTGCCCATAGAGCACGAGTACTTCTGTCTTTACTTTGTATGGTTGTTGAATCGTTGAGCTCCTTAAATTCCGTGTTGAGCAGCACGACAAATGCGTGCACTGACAGGACAGGTCCAGTCAATCTGTGGTTTTTTTTTTAAATTTAGCCCGAAACAGTCTTTGCTTTTTCATTTTGTTCGGTTGGAAGTCGGTTGTTTTTTTTATTATATTTTATTTTTTGTTTTTTCGTTTTTTAGTTTCACATTTTCCACACCAATTACTATGTAAACTAAAGTGGCTGGAAGCTATGATCTTTTAACAGGATTTATCATAACATCATCCAGATAAACAAAGTGTACAATACCAAGAATACAATTTTTATGGGCCTACCGCCAGCTTCCTCTACCAAATGAAAGAAGATTTTTTTTAAATCGGTTCACAACTTACGAAAATAACGAAGAACATACATGAAAAAAAAATCATGCGGACGACCATAGAACCTGCTATTTTGGATGTCGGTTAAAAATGGAATGCAACGTTTTGTCAATCATTGAGGCCACTCAGTGAATCAGGCGTGCCGTTGTGGAAGGAACCGGCTGTTATGATACGGAGCAACGAGCAACGGGACAGCCCGATCCTAGCGAGCGCCTCGACTACAATTCTAATAATTGTGACACAGATAACGCCTGTATCGCATTATCCAAACGTCTTATAATTACGTTTACTAATTGTGTTGTTAAATTAAACTCTTATTGAGTTATATTCATTTTATTTCAAACTAGCTGACCCGACAGACGTCGTCATGTCTTAACTATGATACTTAACCTACCTACCTACCCACCTAACTTTTCTCACCTTTTAAACCTTCCCTGGACTACGACAAACATTTCAACACCAAAATCAGCTTAATCGGCCCAGCCTTTCTCGAGTTTTAACGAGACTAACGAACAGCAATTGATTTTTATATAAATAGATAGATCATGACGAATGAAAACGCTCAAAATCACGTATGAAAAGGAGCCCCGCTTGGTCTTGGTCTTGGTCCAACTTCTTAATCTGGCCGCCTACAAGCCGAAATGTATGTTTTTCCTGTAACTCTTTTATTGCAAAACCGGTGTATTAGATTACACTTACATCAAAATGGCCGCCACGCGTGGTGGTTATTAAATTACCTACGTCTGGCGTAACCTGGGTAGTCCACCCTCAAATGGGATTATAACGTTTTGAGGTATTTTTATAGGTCGTGCTAATACGGGATATGAGATGGCAAAGTGTGTAATGTTTTTATATTTAATAGAAGCAAACTATATTTCCCTTAAGTTGCTACCAAATTACAGCGCACAAATATAGTTTCACGACGACTTACTGCAATAACGTTTAAGATTTAAGAGGGCATTAGTGTACAAATAGCGATAGTTTAAACCTTTTAATTTCCTACTTATTTACTTGTTACGTGAATAATAAACAGCTTATAACCGCCATTTTCTTGGTAGTTTAGTTTAGGAAAACAAACGGTGCGATGTGCTTTTGTTTTGTTTTAGATGTTGCGTTTTAGAGCCTGCCCGCCTAGATAAGCGGCAATCGCTACATGTCGATTCGATTTCGAAAATTGTTGATCGAACAATTCGATATCTCAGCGATTCGGATTGTCAAGAACGCCACTTGTCAACGCATTTGTATGGATATTGATCGAGTTTCATTACACAATTTGTAAATTATCTAGCACTTAGCGAAAGAAAAACGATTGATCACGTCACATTTCGAAAGCTTATGCTAATCCTATACATTTCGGATTCATCTTATTTCTTTAACGTTCATGAAGATGTGACTTTGTCTTGACCGCCTGTTCACATGTGTCGCTGGTACTACTTGCAGTTGCTTTGTGAATCCGTTTGCAGAATGGACGAATTCAGCTGTGACAGTGTTGTCGCTTTGACGCACCGTAGTAGTGGCTGCGACGTTGTTTGACGGCTAATTGTGGTCTGTGTGAGTATATTAGTTTTATACAAGTTGGCGCCCGTCCACGTGATGTCGTTCTGATGTGGTTGTGGTGCTTGCAATTGAGCCTTTGTGAATGCAGACTCGATGCATTTTGTTATGTCCGAATATTAAGCCGTCTAAAAAAGTACCTACTATCGGTTTTTCCCGAATTTGGCATATTTCCGGGCAGTGTTTAAGAATTTTCTTTCGATAATTGGTACCTATTTAAACCTAATTCGAACTATATCAAAAATTTTAAATGCTTATGGAAATTAAATTAATAATTATGTTCAAATCGTATGGGGTTAAAACATTAGGGCCATGGGGTCCGAGCGCTGACTTCGAGACATTGTCAAGCTGTTAGTCGACTCTTCATATGACCAGAGGGCTGGCCTATTTTTTGGCCAAAGAATCAGCATTGCCAAAAAACGTGACAATACCGTATGCCTTTTGTTACTTTTCCTGCTGATAGCGATTTGATTAAATATTATGATGCCCTATGATTATTTTCCTTGCTTTTTTACTTGTACTTGCTTGTACTTGTACAAATTATTATTTTAAGACTGCTAGCATTTTAAATGATTTAGATAAAGATACGTTGTTGGAAAGAAACAAAAAATTACACTCGCTCCAACTATTTTCAAGTGATCTTTTTTCTATTTAGCAACTATGAAATTGCAATGCGTGCCAAAATCTTTTTTGAATTGTTTTTCATTTTATTATATACGCGAGTTAATCTCATATTAAAAGGTGATGAAAACTAACAATGAAAGCCCGATAGTAAAAAGTTAAACCTAAAAATATAAATTCCAGTCCCTAATATTTTCTCACGCGTCTCCCGAACTATTTCTTAGATAAGTATATCAAAGCTTTACAAAGAAACCAATAAGTCTTGTATGTGAGTACAGGGGTGCTCCAACGAGAAAATCACGAAGAAATAAGAGGCATAAAAGTCACTTTGATCTGTTCCCCAACATAATTAGTTCTTTAACCTTTATTGGCAAGGCCAAAGGCAAAGAGTAGAGAGCTTGTCACTGGAAATTATTACTTTTCTTTGAAAAAAAAACGCTTTCTAAAAGGTACTGTAGAGCCCAGGTTGCATACTACACGAGCTCTACCTCTAAGCTCCCTAAGTGAAGGCCCGTCTGGTCTGTTCTTGGCCATTCTTCTCCACACGAAACTACCTTTTGGAAGGGGCGACTAGAATCAATTCTATTTCTTGTTCATTTTGACGTTCAAAAGTGACTTTCGTGTGCCTATTTGAAATAAAAGTTTTTTTTTTTTACTTTGACTTGGTCTTCACAGTACATGGAGTAATGGATGCAGGGAGTTGTGAGTAAAAAGTATTATTATGTAAATTAATATCAAGCTTTAACTCGTGGCTTTGCCCGCGTGGTTGTTGAAAATTATCCCATGGAAACATATTGTAGAGACTAGGTGATCCTTATGTGAAGCTGGATAGTTAGAAAATATTTGACTGTATTCGAGTTTTCAAAATTATTACAATATTTTAATAGGTTTTTATAAAAAATAATAATGGAGACTGTCAATAGGCGTGTTACTGAACTGACGTATTTGAAAAGGGAAGCTTCAATGCCTGCAGCCCCCATGTTTTTACCTTGTAGCATTGGAAACCTTAGTCAAATACATAGAACATTACTCGAACTCTCCCCTCTGTGACCTCTAGAGTTGACATTTATTTGGAGTCCGGGAACATGGCTTTTTTTCCATACTTCTCTATTAGTCGTCATCTCAGTAGTCACTTCCTTTTTATACATATCATTATGGATCCTTATTAAACTCCAATAATGTAACAGTTTCTGACATCCACACCGGCAAGCCGCGGGCAGAAGCTAGTATCTAATAAATAAATAAATAAAATAAAAATAAATAATAATTTCCTTGGACATTTCACACAACACCATAAATAGTCCCAAGCTAAGTAACCTAATGCTTGTTATGGTAACGAGATGGCTGATAAACTACTTATATACATTTTTTTATTGCAAATACATCTATTTTTTTATATTATAATGTATATTATAATAAGAGCATTTAGCCATATTAGTTTTTACTCTTAAAAAATAGAAACGTATTCCAGCTTCTTTTCTACTAGTATGAGAAGTTTAAACATACGCACATAATCAGATTTACAATGATAGTTTTTTTTTTGAACACAGTACAAAATAGATAACAACGATTTATTTCGAAACTTTCTAATAATCAGTAGGATTCACACAAGACTCGAGTTCACAATACTTATTACGTTTCACTGCTTACCAATATCTACATGTGAGCGTTGTAATATTAAATAACAAACCAATAACATTATTTTAGAGAAGTGAACGACAAATAATATTTCCAAGTGTCTTTTATTTGAAAATATCTGTAATAGATTCCGGATTTCGATGAGCTGTGAGTGTCTGAATTCGTGCCCGGTTGAGGGCAATAGCCTCGCCCCCTTTTACATGAGACTTAAACATAACTGGCGAAACACTTCGCGGAAACAAGGCGTGATGTTATTGTATCGTTAGTAGATAATATATCTGCATTGCTTTCAATTCTTCTTCTTTTCGTGTGGTTAGTAACTAACCTGGTGTCAGAGTTTTAATGCTGCCCATGGGCCTCTGACTTAGCATCACATGCTGTTGAGAAATATCTCTCAGGCATGAATTTCAATTGAATTTACATAATTCTGTAACAATTCACACTTCATTCGAACATAATCCAGTATGAAACATAAGTATTAAATTAGACGTACAAACTAATTATATTAGAATACAATCATATTAAAATTGAGTTTTAATTAGAAAACATTATTAAGTTTAAAAAAAGGTTTAATACATTAATAATAGTTGTTAGAATGAAAGCAATAATCTCACTAATGTTATAAAGGCGAAAGTTTGTGAGTAAGTTTTTATGTTTGTCCGTCCATAACGCTCAAACGGTTGAACGGATCTGGATCAAATTTGACACAGAAGTAGTTTATAACCTGGATTAACACATAGAATATCCTGGTAGTACGTTCCCTTGGGATAATTTCCGACATCTACGAGAGCGGGACCGCTAGCAGCAGCTAGTCAAAAATAAAAGTCCCTTAAATATAATTTAACACCATTAATAAACAATGCCAAGCCATCTTCTAATGAGTAGAAACATCTGCCCAACAGGAATGCCTTGAGCCTTGACTTGATTGAGTCTGTCTACAGTTACTAAGCTTTCTAACTCAATCGGTATCTGATCGTCCTTAACAAACCCAAGATAAATACACATTAATCAATCTGCCCAGCCTTTTTCCAACTATTAAGGTTTATTTTAAGGTCGGCTTCCAGTCTAATGGGATGTAGCTGAATACCAGTATTTTACATAGAGCGATTGCCTATTTGATCTCCTCAACCCAGTACCAGGGTAATACGATACCACTTGGTAAGACTGGCTGTCAGAGTTTCGGGCTTCTGACGACCTATAACGACTGTCAAAGATCCACGAATGATAGCGGGACCAACGGCTTAACGTGCTTTCCGGGCAATAGAGGAGTCCCGGTATGTAAAGGTGGTCCACAACCTATCCACAGACCAATCCTGGCAAGCGTAGCTTAACCAAATGGTTCGACCCATGCGGCTGTTATTACTTAGCTACGAGCTCTTCACCATAACACATTAATATGAACACGAAAATAGCTTCTAAAAAGCCACATTATTGACTCGACTAGGAGATAAACAAATAAGTGGAAAGCCTATATACTATTTAATATTAACTTTTCTATTTGTATTGGTTTTTTTTTTTTTTTTTAAGGCTGGGAAATCATCCAATGACTGCTCCCGCTCTGGGTGGAGTGGAAGGGAGTGTCAGACTCTTACTGACTAAAACCCATCCATGTTCCTTCCGTAGCCCTTTATGTTCCGGGGTAGCGGTAACCCTTTCGGACAATCCCGCTTAAATATTTGTATTGGCTATGGTTGTGTTTTCATCACAATTCAAGGGGTTATTTTCGATAAATCCGTAGGCGGTCTACATATTGTTCACGTTGGAAGACAGCCAATAACTTATGCCTACATGAAATAGAAAGTGAAAATACACAATTCCCATGAGTTTTTTTTTCATGGAGGAAAAATAATAAAGAGGTGAAATAAATCCAAAAGGTTGTGAGATGACATGGAAGTCAGCCACGCGGGCTGAGTTTGAAAACTCAAGTGTATTGTAATTTATGAATAATGGCTAAGGAGGTTGTATACTTTCAATTTTTTTTTTCGTAAAAAGCCATTGTATCTCGCATAGATAGGCGTTCCAGCAGTCAATGGGTTAAGCAGCTACTGTTTTATCTATGCCGCGCTAGAGCTGCCGTTATTTAGTGGTATGGTTGACTATTTGCTTCAAAGACGTAAGACATTAAAAAAACAAATACAATACAATAGTATTTCAATATTTTATTTTGACGGTATCTATGACTATGCTCTCTTCCAATTAATGTTTTTTTAAGTGGTCCAAAACAAAAGTGATAGGAGCTTAAAAATATTTCAAGTTTTATGTAAATATCACAGAATTCTAAATTAAACTAGAAGTTTCAATTTTTCCTTTTTATTAATAATTTCATTTTACATTTTTGACATTTCAAAAAGTCGAGGGTCTTTTATTCATGAAGGAATAATTTTCTTGGAATGAATTATGTTCCTCTTTTGAAATAAGAATAACCATTTAATATTTTTCGTGACTTTTTTGTAGTTGAATGTGACACGTGACAGCTCTGTAGGTATTGTGTGAAAAGTTCTTTACAATAGTATTTCTTGCGCCGAATTGCCCTCAGGAGGGCTTCGTCCGTTTGGGGCTTACAGCCCGAGCAATTTATTCTCCTGGAGACAGTGATGTCTCAACTCTAGAGCTGTTTGTAGATAGAATTGTTAATTCGCAGAAACCGTAACAAAATAGTTGAAAATGTGCGTCGAGTTAATTTAACGTAGTTTAAAGTTAAGTCTATTTATTTATCTTGAAATTCGTCGTAGTTGTTTATTCCGGTTTTGTTTTATTTATAAAAGTAGTTTATAAAATAACACTTTACTTATCTATTTTTTTTTATATTTACTTTATTTTTATTTACTTCATTATCAAAGATCAGGTGCAAAGTAGGTACAGATTAATTTAAAAAAATATCGTTTCTTTTTTAACTCGATATTGCAGTTCAAACCCCTCTATATCCCCCTTACTAATGAAGCGTTGTATAGCGTCTGTATAGTGAAACAAAGCTTTGTCTTCTCTGGTCATTTCTTAGCGGCTAAGGCTTGTTTTAATTTAATTTTTGAATAGTTTTTCATATTTTATATCTGATGCTTTTAACGTTCTGCATCGTTCTCACATGTATAATATTAATATGAACTATGTAACCAATATTTTGTTTGTAAGAGTGTCCATGGAGTTTCTTGCCCGGTCCATAGGCACCTACTGCTTTGGAATGGGCAACTAGCTTTATCTCTCTGACTGACCGACACCTTGACAATTCAAAAGTGCCTGTAATTGGTTTATTTGAAATAAATACTCTGAATTTGAGTTCTTCTTCTTTCAAAATTCAAATTTCTGACGACTGAAAAGGAGAAATCGGTGCGTCACCTGATGTAATACGTTTATTAGTAAGTGGATGTGTATATAGCTCCCTTCAAAATGATTCGTGAACGGGTGCCGTCAGTAGGGACTGTTCATCTCTTACCTGCTTCGGCTCATTTAAATTTAATTTTTTGTAGTTTTTTTACGTTCTGCATCGTTCTCATAAATTGAAACATTAATGATGTAACCTATCTTTTGTAAGTATATTTTGATTTAAAAGACTGTCCATGGCATTTCTCGCCCGTTCTTCCCCTTAGGTACTTACTGCTTTGGAATAGGCAACTAGCTTTATCTTTCTGACTGACCGACCTGAAGCGGAAGGGAGTGTCAGACTCTTACTGACTAAAACCCATCCATGTTCCTTCCTTAGCCCTTTATGTTCCAGGGTAGCGGTGACCCTTTCGGACAATCCCGCTTACCCTGACCGACCTCTTGACAATTCAAAAGTGCCTGTAATTGGTTTATTTGAAATAAATGCTTTGATTTAGAGTTGGAGTTTATTACAAATACAAAAAAAATATAACTACTTAAATAGATAGGTACATTACTCGTTAACAATGCCTCATGTCTTTATGTACCTCATCACTGTAGATAAAAAGAAAATAAAATACGTTGCTGTTTCACGATAATCATCATCGTAAACATTATTGCAGAGCCTTACCTACCTACATTATACAGTGTGTTAGGTTAGACGAGGGTTATACTTTCAGATTGTATAGTACTCATGAAAATCAAGAACTTTGTCCATGGGACCAACTCTGAAATATGAAGAAAAAATATAACAGCTGTTCTATCAATTTTGACGAATTATGCAAACATAAATGTACTGAACAGCTGATTTTTTTTCATCATTTCAGGTATAGTTCCTTAGTCAAAGTTGTTCATTTTCTTGAGTGTGCCTGAAAGTGTGTCCCTCGTTTAACTTAACACATTTTATATTATACATGTGTAAAACAAACTCGCTTTTCTTGTCTGTCTGTATATGCATTGTTGTATGAATTTATTTTGGAAGATTTATGTGTAGGTAAAATTTTATATTTCTTAGCCTTTTTTTTATATTTCTTAGCCTTCATATTAAAGTTACAACAATAAAACCTTGGTGTTTTGACGAGCCGTAAAAGCCGTGCGAAGTCGGCGTGGATTGTTAGTAAATTATACAAGGTGTTCTTTTAAGGGTTCGGTACCTAAAGGGTAAAACAGGACCCTATTACTAAGACTCCGCTGTCAGTCCGTCCGTCTATCTGTTCGTCTGTCACCAGGCTGTATCTCATAAACCGTGATAGTTATACAGTTGAAATTGTCACAGATGATGTATATATTTCCGTTGCCGCTATAACAACTAAAAACAGAATAAAGTAAATATTTAAGGATTTGTTTGCCATTTTTGTATGTAATGGTAAGGAACCCTTCGTGCACGAGTCGGATTCGAACTGGGCCGTTTTTTTATATTTGTCATAACTCTAGGTTATGAATCAAAGAATTAACTGGCGTATGGACAATTTTTTAATAATCATTTCTGTTTTATTTTAATTTTTCCTAAACAATAATTAAACAAAGTCACGATTATTAATGTAAATCAACCTTACGTCAAATATGACAACGTCGCTTAATTTTAGCATTAATTATAACGCATTGGTATGAATGAAAATAAAATGAATTAGTCGTATTATCAATGAAAGTGCGTAGTGTGTAGGTACCTACCTACACATCGAGATATATTGATTATGATTCATCAATAATAAATAATGCATAGTTTCGAAAATATCATCATATCTTCGAAACTATGCATTATTGAATCACATATTCTAAGACTTTTTGTATTATTTTTATTTAAAGATTCTTTAAATAAAAATAAAACAAAAAGTCTAACTCTAGAGTTATGACATATAAAATAATACACCTTGTATAACATTTACCCATTAAATACACCTCTACGCGTCCATTCGTACTTACAGTAATTTTCCCATGCAAAAGGAAGGCAGTGAGCGAAACCGGAATATTATAAAGCCATAAAGGACAATCTGACATTAAAAGCGGTAATGGCGAGTTAGAATACGGATGTTTAAAATGAGTGATAAAGATAAGTGAGTCATTTAACGCAACACATGCAGAATAATAAAAAACCGTTTGTTTTTTATTTATCTTTCCGGTGTGTAATGAAAACAGAGTGCATAATATATGTTCAATGGAGTGCATAATATTGTATAACTTAACATGCATTTATTAGGTTTACTATAATTAACAATGGTACAAATCTTAGAAGTCAATTTTAACCTTCTTGTAGTTGTCGTATTGTAATGAAACTTTGTGTGTATGTGTGTTTCAAATGACAATACTATAATCCGGTATTTTGGAGCTGGTCTGATGATTGATTCTGTGGATAGTGGAACCCTTCAGTGGGGGGAACCCTTATGGTCACCCATCCACAGACCAACCCCGACAAGCGTAGATTAACTTGGTAGATTGATCCGTGCGGCTGTTATATAATTAAGATTGGTTTTGATTAAACTTTGTATGCAGGTGGTATTTCGGATGACAATACTATAATTTGCTATCTATGAGCTGATCTGATGATGAAGATCGGAACCTTAACCATATTTCAGAAACCTTCAGAAATCTTCATATTTAGTACGTTTGAGTTCAAGTTTGTTTTTAAAAATGTATTTTTAAATATTCATTTAGGTATGAAATTATGAATCGCTCAATCCGGACCTTTTATTGTAAGATAGCGTTTTCCATAAACGGAATAGGGCGCCCACTAAAGTGGTCTAAATGGGCAAAATTTGTCAAGAAGTTAAGATGTAAGTTATGGTATCCATTGTTATAAGACCCGAGGGGCGTAAGGCGCACTTATCAAAGCCTAACGAAGATTTATATTGTGACGTCTCGTATTTTTATCCCTATGATACTCGTATTTTTTATGGAGACAAAAATGTTGAAAATATTTTTTTTTATTCGCAGGAAATGTGTGGTTGGATGAGTAATATGTTTGTTTTGCTTGCAGTTCTGTGAGAGGGATTTCCATATGATTGCCGGGAGTTAAAATATGTGTCGCTGTGTTTGTAAGTGAGGACACGTGTTTTGTTCTGTTATCTTTGTTTACGTGTTTAATAAAAAAATGGGATTTTAATTCTTTTCTATTATGGAATCGTTTTTATTTAATTTTACTGCATACCAATTTTTTGTTAAAACATAATCAATATAACCCCGCAAATTCAAACGTCAAAAATCTTTTGCCCGATGACGGCCTCATTGCAGCCCATTCGCTCGTTAATTGAATAACAACGTTCTAGCTGTAAACAATCCACACACAATTGCTTAATGAACAGTTTGATACTTCGATGCTGCAAAAACACAATCAGTATAGATAACGTCCCCACTGCTGGAACACAGGCCACAGGCAGGGTCTGCGGACGGTGAGTAATGGGTGACTCACCGCCCGATCAGGACCAGGCCCGCGCCGGACGGCGCGTATATGTTCCACGCGCGCCTCAAAGAGATGTCAGAATATGAAGGGGCCCCTTAGGGCCAAGCCTGCCGGGTAAGCGGGATTGTCCGAAAGGGTTACCGCTACCCCGGAACACAAAGGGCTAAGGAAGGAACATGGATGGGTTTTAGTCAGTAAGAGTCTGACACTCCCTTCCTCTCCACCCAGAGCGGGAGAAGTCATTGGATGATTTCCCAGCCTTAAAAAAAAGGCCACAGGCAACAAGTTTGTCTACCTCCCATCTGTACTGTCTCCCTCTCACTCCTTCCATCTTTTCTGAATCCGCGCGTCATTCTTCGACTTTGGATGGAATTCAGGGGAGCAGAGGTGGCCCAGTCGTAATGACCCCTACTTACGAGGTGTACACGCTTTATTTTGTGTAAAAAACTTCACCAATACTGCTCTGAAAACGGTGAGGGAAAACATCTTGAAGAAACGTTATAGATCCAAAAATTCGAACATTAAGACTTCTACTAACCAGCACTGGGCTCGCGAGGTGGATTGCAGTCCACTCCCTCTCACAGACAGGAGGTTTGTTTCCCAGCAATGGGAACATTATAATCTGATTATACTTGTACTATCCAAGG
This sequence comes from Hyppa rectilinea, assembly GCA_951799385.1. Lineage (NCBI taxonomy): Eukaryota > Metazoa > Arthropoda > Insecta > Lepidoptera > Noctuidae > Hyppa > Hyppa rectilinea. The sequence continues at coordinate 13,349,692 of OX637312.1, read as the reverse complement.
ACATGGGAAGGATATATTGTGTGCCGCTTGCTAGATCAACTGCCAAGCAAGAACGTGGTGTGCAGAAACTTAGTTTTACTGTCTCTGGGCACCAGGTCTAAGCTAAAATACAGAACTTGGCTTCAGAAAATGGGTTACCTTCTTATTTAATTTTTAAGACTAAAAGCCTTTTTCTGTTTTGTACCAACAGTTGGTTAGAAAGACATGCCCTTTCCAGTACCATTTGAGTTGGGCGGCCTTTCCCGCAGTATTGTTTTAAACACGATCCGGTTAATTAACTGACACCACAAACAAGTTTCAAGGACACTAATCATTCACAGATTGAAACACAAAAATCCACTAACATTCTCAAGAAAGCATAATTAGATTACTGTAATACTTAAACTTAACCAACGGAAATTTTAAAGGAAATTAGTGGTGTCTTATAAATTTTCTACTCGACATAATTAAGTTTGTGGTTTCTGTAGTGTCGGCATGAACTTTAAATGGGGAGCCTTGCGTAACTTGTGACATTATTCTTAGCTGGGTAAGTCATCGGGATAATAGGCAACGCTTGAACTGTGTGAAGTTGTGTTGGTACAAAAATAACTTGTGTGCTTGTGGTAGGTTGCCTTTGTTGAAAGCATGAGAGCTAGTATGACAAATTGTGTTTAGTGTTTTACTTTTTTGCTTTTTTTAAAGTCACAAAGTAACTAAAGTAACCTTTATATTATAGAGCTAATGAATGGAATGGTGTACTCAAAGAGGTAGGTACTAGCAAATATGGGTTTAGTGAGGGAAATAAGCATGGATGAAGTAAGAAAGGCAGTTAAAAGTATGAAAAATGGAAAGGCTATGGGCCCAGATGATATACCAGAAAACCTTAAAACTCTTACATACTCCTATGTAAGTGTTTAAAGGTTTTAGGAACAAAACACGACAGTTAAATTTTTCACCATGCAATTATTCATTCATCATTTAATAATTACTGCTACAAGGATCTCTTGGCACTTGAAAGACTGACGAGAGGGCATTGTTGGTAAACATTGTGTAATTTCATAAAAATAGGAGCTCGCTGAGGCGTAGCTATGAAACCATGCTGTAACATGGCGTAGCTACGAAGCTACGCCGTAGCATAGCGTAGCTACGAAGCTACGCCGTGGCATGGCGTAACAAGCCATGCGAGCAAATTGCTTTGTTGTCACATAATTTATTTTAATTTAGGAACAAAACATGATGCTTAAATACACCGACGGAGTAGGTTTCGATCTTGATCACGTCCTTAAAAACCTTGCAGCGTTTTAGGAATGTATCGTCAGAGCCAGTTCAGTAGAATATAAGAACGACAAACATTGCAGCGCTAAAGATCTTGCTTTGCGAACTTAAATAGGTAATTCGTCTCCGCTTTGAATCGCAGTATGGCTTTTTAAAGATTCAACAAATCCAGCCGGGGTGATGCAGACTGGCTTAACACTTTATACTCACGGATTTCAAGTTTGGCAAACAGATTCGGAGTTTATCATAACAATAAGTTCTGGGTATGATTATGATAATGTTTTCCAGGATGTGTAGTTCAATACGTAGAGTTTTTTTATGCATCTACTTTGATGGGTTAAATAAGTTTCTATTTACCAGAACTGCGTTAAAATGCTACGATTTTGTAGCTGCCTACGCCGTCATCGTAGCTGTCTATGCGTTGCCCGTAATCGTCTACACAGTTCTCGTAGCCGAGTAGGTGATTCTCGTAGCTGCCTACGCTGTTCTCGAAGTTGTCAACGTGGTTGTCGTAACCGTCTACGTGTTACTGGTAGCCGATACGATGTAGACGCTTTTGGCTAGTTGGCAACGACGATACATAGATTAATGTCGTAAAACATTTATACACAGTCTCCACGCATAAGAAGGTATTTGAATACTTGACTGCCTCGTTGGTCTAGTGTTCGCAAGCACTACTGCCGGGCATTAGGCTGCGTTTCCACCAGAGATGTGCGAGGATGCGTAGCGAAGGATGTGTTTGTAAAGAACCGATAGAATCGCTTCATTTACCTCACCTCGGTCAGCAAAGCTCTGGTGGAAACGGCTCAGTGGAGCTAGATTTTTTGCGCATACAAAATAAGCGAGGGATATGTGCGAGGGATGTGTACGAGGGATGTGTTGCGAGGGTTAGGATGCGAGGAATATGTGTTGAGAAGGATGTGTTGTGCATACTGTACCAGCCAGTCTATAGACGGAGTTTGTTGGAAGTAGAAGTGCGCAAAATAGATATGGATAATTAGAAAAAAAAGATACTTTTATATTTAACAACGCATCCTCGCACCACACATAAATGCGCATTGTCACAGCTCCGCTACACATCCTCGTAGGCACATTTTCATCGCACAGCTTTGGTAGAAACCCCCACACATTTTCACAGCACAGCTATAGACATCCTTGCACGACACATTTCCATCGCACATCTCTGGTGGAAACGCAGCCTTACCCCTGGACCTCATGCTCCGTTTCCCACATCGGGCAAAGTGTTACAGTGTTTTTCTATCTGATTTATTTTCAATAGCAAACCGTGTCAGGCTTTGCGCCCGATAGATGGCAATAGGCTCATCCGCTTTCTTCCGGTTTTATATGTAACTGCCCTAACAATGTTCACATAACTAGTAATCTGTAAGTATCGAAGTCATTTGAATATTTCCCCAACGACGAAAATAAGACCCGGAATTCCACATTGTTAAGGTGAATCCGTAGAAGTAGCCCACAAAATTCAAATTACCTTGCATTTTTTCGGGTCAGTGTCAGGTTGTATCTTGGTCAAAATATCATTCACAACAATACTGTATTATTGTACTACTAGCTGACCCGACAGACGTTGTCCTGTCTTAACTGTGATACCTACCCTACCTACCTACCTACCTGCCTACCTACCTAGCTACCTACCCTACCTACCCTAGCTACCTTACCTACCCTACCTACCCACCCTACCTACACCAGCTACCTACCCTACCTACCTACCCTACCCACCTACCCTACCCACCTACCCTACCTACCTACCCTACCTACCCACCCTACCTACCCTACCTACCCTACCTACCTACCCTACCTACCTACCCTACCTACCTACCCTACCTACCTACCCTACCTACCTACCCTACCTACCTACCCTACCTACCTACCCTACCTACCTACCCTACCTACCTACCCTACCTACCTACCCTACCTACCTACCCTACCTACCTACCCTACCTACCTACCCTACCTACCTACCCTACCTACCTACCCTACCTACCTACCCTACCTACCTACCCTACCTACCTACCCTACCTACCTACCCACCCTACCCTACCTACCATATAGGAGGAAAATCAGCAGCTGATCGAAAAAAAAAAAAATTAAAATGTATTCTGCGATTCAGGGCGGAGACAAATCCAACGAAACAAAAACCATGAAAATTGGTCCAGCAGATCTCGAGTTATAACGAAGGGAACAAACCCGTCTTTCTTTTATATACACTCGAGAGCAATGAATCCGGGTCACTTAAAGAATGTTAAAAATCTCGGAAACTAAAAATGATAGGTTAATGCAATAAATTGTATTTAATAGACAATGTAATACTCCTTAAATGAAAGTAAAAAAAATATGAGTCACCATATATTTTATTAACACAAAATTACATAAAGAAAAAAACTGCTGATCTCTCCTTAAAACAAAAATAGGAAACATGAAATTTTTGAACTTTATTACGATTTTCTTGAATTTTAATACTTCGTATTGCCTCCTCGTGCTTCCATTACTGCGTTTACGCGGTTTGGCATGCTGTACACCAAGTTCCTTATACGATTTTGGGGAATATTCTCCCATTCCTCTGTGAGAGCAATTTTGAGCTCACGAAGCGTGATTGGGGGAGGGTTTCGTTGTTTTACGCATCTGCCTAGCTCGTCCCAAGCATGCTCGATCGGGTTGATATCCGGGCTGCGCGCTGGCCACTCCATACGAGTAATGTTCATCTCTTGAAGGTAGTCATTCACAATCCTACCTGTATGAGGTCGGGCATTGTCATGCATAAATATAGCATCCTCACCTAAATTGACCATAAATGGACCAACGTGATCATTGAGGATCTTACGCTAGTTAAAGAGCCGTTTTCTATGATCACCAGCTCTGTGCGACTTTCAGAAGAAATTCCGGCCCACACAAGTACAGACCCACCACCGTAGGCTACTTTTTCTTCGATGCATGCTTGCTTGAATCTTTCCCCTGGTCTTCGATACACTCTGTGTCTTCCATCGTGCTTGTAGAGCATAAATTTTGATTCGTCGGAGAACATAACTTTTGACCAATCTTCAATACTCCAATTTACGTGGCCCTGGGCATATCTTAGTCTTGAAATACGATGCCCACGCTCCAGTTTAGGGCCGTTTGCAGGTCTAAGGGGTTTTAAGTTAGATTCAGCAAGCCGACGTCTTACTGTCCATGCACTTGGGTTACTTCTTCCGAGGCGTCGAAACTGATTTGTGAGTTCAGTTCCTGTGAGAAAGCGATTTCGAAGCATGGTGTTCACCAAGTATCGGTCTTCTCGTGCTGTGGTACACCTGGTTCTGCCCGTTCCTGGTCTGCGTAGGTTAGAACCAGTTTCTTCGTAACGTCGGAGAACTCTTTGTACTGTTGACAGCGACACACCGACAGTCCTGGCTGTATCGCGCTGACTCCGGCCGGTTTCCAGCATTGTAAGTATTCTGGTGCATTCTTCAGGCGTAAGCGACATAATTTCAGCTTGAATAATGAATATAGAGCACTATCAACATGGTTTATGTACCCACATAAATGACAGATTACAAACAAAAGCAAAACCAAATGCTGTAATTTCGTAGTTCCATCTTCGAAAGTGGCCCTTTTTCTAATTTGATTTTTTTATGATATAACTTTACAAAAACTAAGAAGTTTTAAAACCTTCATTTAAGGAGTATTACATTGTCTATTAAATACAATTTATTGCATTAACCTAGCATTTTTAGTTTCCGAGATTTTTAGGATTCTTTAAGTGACCCGGATTCATTGCTCTCGAGTGTATATAGATCGTTAAATATAGTTATTATGTTAAATATAACATCGTTAAATATGACATCGTTAAATATAATTATTATGTTAAATAATGAATCTGTTGTTAACCTTTAATTAGATTAGTTGTACTTCAGTCCTGTCTTAACTGTGATACCTACCCTACCTACCTACCTACCTGCCTACCTACCTAGCTACCTACCCTACCTACCCTAGCTACCCTACCTACCCTACCTACCCACCCTACCTACACCAGCTTCCTACCCTACCTACCTACACCAGCTTCCTACCCTACCTACCTACCCTACCCACCTACCCTACCCACCTACCCTACCTACCTACCCTACCTACCCACCCTACCTACCCTACCTACCCTACCTACCTACCTACCCTACCTACCTACCCTACCTACCTACCCTACCTACCTACCCTACCTACCTACCCTACCTACCTACCCTACCTACCTACCCTACCTACCTACCCTACCTACCTACCCTACCTACCTACCCTACCTACCTACCCTACCTACCTACCCTACCTACCTACCCTACCTACCTACCCTACCTACCTACCCTACCTACCTACCCTACCTACCTACCCTACCTACCTACCCTACCTACCTACCCTACCTACCTACCCTACCTACCTACCCTACCTACCTACCCTACCTACCTACCCTACCTACCTACCCTACCTACCTACCCTACCTACCTACCCTACCTACCTACCCTACCTACCTACCCTACCTACCTACCCTACCTACCTACCCTACCTACCTACCCTACCTACCTACCCTACCTACCTACCCTACCTACCTACCCTACCTACCTACCCTACCTACCTACCCTACCTACCTACCCTACCTACCTACCCTACCTACCTACCCTACCTACCTACCCTACCTACCTACCCTACCTACCTACCCTACCTACCTACCCTACCTACCTACCCTACCTACCTACCCTACCTACCTACCCTACCTACCTACCCTACCTACCTACCCTACCTACCTACCCTACCTACCTACCCTACCTACCTACCCTACCTACCCTACCTACCTACCCTACCTACCTACCCTACCTACCTACCCTACCTACCTACCCTACCTACCTACCCTACCTACCTACCCTACCTACCTACCCTACCTACCTACCCTACCTACCTACCCTACCTACCTACCCTACCTACCTACCCTACCTACCTACCCTACCTACCTACCCTACCTACCTACCCTACCTACCTACCCTACCTACCTACCCTACCTACCTACCCTACCTACCTACCCTACCTACCTACCCTACCTACCTACCCTACCTACCTACCCTACCTACCTACCCTACCTACCTACCCTACCTACCTACCCTACCTACCTACCCTACCTACCTACCCTACCTACCTACCCTACCTACCTACCCTACCTACCTACCCTACCTACCTACCCTACCTACCTACCCTACCTACCTACCCTACCTACCTACCCTACCTACCTACCCTACCTACCTACCCTACCTACCTACCCTACCTACCTACCCTACCTACCTACCCTACCTACCTACCCTACCTACCTACCCTACCTACCTACCCTACCTACCTACCCTACCTACCTACCCTACCTACCTACCCTACCTACCTACCCTACCTACCTACCCTACCTACCTACCCTACCTACCTACCCTACCTACCTACCCTACCTACCTACCCTACCTACCTACCCTACCTACCTACCCTACCTACCTACCCTACCTACCTACCCTACCTACCTACCCTACCTACCTACCCTACCTACCTACCCTACCTACCTACCCTACCTACCTACCCTACCTACCTACCCTACCTACCTACCCTACCTACCTACCCTACCTACCTACCCTACCTACCTACCCTACCTACCTACCCTACCTACCTACCCTACCTACCTACCCTACTTACCTACCCTACCTACCTACCCTACCTACCTACCCTACCTACCTACCCTACCTACCTACCCTACCTACCTACCCTACCTACCTACCCTACCTACCTACCCTACCTACCTACCCTACCTACCTACCCTACCTACCTACCCTACCTACCTACCCTACCTACCTACCCTACCTACCTACCCTACCTACCTACCCTACCTACCTACCCTACCTACCTACCCTACCTACCTACCCTACCTACCTACCCTACCTACCTACCCTACCTACCTACCCTACCTACCTACCCTACCTACCTACCCTACCTACCTACCCTACCTACCTACCCTACCTACCTACCCTACCTACCTACCCTACCTACCTACCCTACCTACCTACCCTACCTACCTACCCTACCTACCTACCCTACCTACCTACCCTACCTACCTACCCTACCTACCTACCCTACCTACCTACCCTACCTACCTACCCTACCTACCTACCCTACCTACCTACTCTACCTACCTACCCTCCCTACCTACCCTACCTACCTACCCACCCTACCCTACCTACCATATAGGAGGAAAATCAGCAGCTGATCGAAAAAAAAAAAAAAATTAAATGTATTCTGCGATTCAGGGCGGAGACAAATCCAACGAAACAAAAACCATGAAAATTGGTCCAGCAGATCTCGAGTTATAACGAAGGGAACAAACCCGTCTTTCTTTTATATATATAGATATAACGCCGTCCCCGGGGAATAAAATGGTAATCATAAAAACTAAATTTTACAGGAAAATTAAAAAACTGTTTTTTGTGAATATCTCAAAAACTAATAGACATAGCGGGATTCTTGAAATACCAAAAGAAAGGTGATTTTTTACAAAATAATTTTAAACTATATTAAATAATTTATATTTCTTAGAAATGCAGTAAATAATGAAATTAAATTTACCATGAATTAAGGGCACATACTTTAACTGTAAAGCAACATTACGATATTATTCGCGTAAAATCTCATGTAATACGTTACCGTAATGATGCATTGCTATGTTATTGGTCGATAAACTGTGAAAGGACCGCATATCGTAATGTACTGTTACTATTTTATTCGCTGACAAGCAATCAATTACAGATGACAGTAATAGCAACTTACGTGTATATTCTACGGAAAAATTATTATACTAACTAGAGGCAAGTATCAAATACTGAATAAAATGTTTTGTACGTGTGCAAGGTAAAACAAACAACTTACTATCTATTTATTTTTTATTTTTCACAATTATTAACAACTGTTTATAAAAATCAACAAATTAGGAACTGTCTATGTCAAAGTACTTAATTATATTTTTTTAAGAAGTAGATTCTCTGGGTAGCTGCTTTACACCGTGTCGTCTACATGTGAAGCTAAGTCAGAGGCCCATGGGCAGCATAAAAACTTTGACACCAGGTTAGTGACTAACCACACGAAAAGAAGAGAAAACCTCATTCGGGAGCATGACTGCTTCGCAGAAGGAGGTGACTGACTCCTACTCCCTCTCGCTCCGGACCATGGCTTGCAGCAGGGCCGGGCGTGAGGTCGCCGCCGTCGCCAATCGCCTCTACGAGGACACGACGGTGCTCCGCCCAAGCTGGGCAGATCTCCACCGTGTGCTCCACCGTGTCTTCTAGGTGATCCTAATAGTGGTAACAGGAACCTCCCGAAACATCCATGTCCGGTGAGAACCTGCGTCAGGCGGTAGGTGCGGACGCCGTGACACCTCTCTAGCCACTCTTTAAAGAGGGGTTTTACCGCCCGCGCTGGGTTGCGCCATGAGATCGCGCCGTAGATCCGTCCGCTCCACCGCAATTTGCCGCGGAAACGGATTTTCGCCCCGGCTTAATACCTCCACGCGGCACTCGTATAGGCGCGCGAGGACTATCGCCTCCAGATCCCACGGCGGCGGCAGTCCGACAAGGAGGCTTGCCACCTCACCCGAGATCATGCGGTACCCCCAAATAAGCCTTTCGGCTACCACCTTGTGGGGCGCATTCAAATAGTGGGTGGCTCGCCAACGCAGCGAACGCGCTCACACCGGAGCCCTATAAAGGGCCATGGACCGCACGACTTCAAACTCGCCTTCAGTTAATGTTCCATCAATCTGCCTAGCCTTTTCAAAACTATATTGGGATCGGTTTCCAGTCCAACCAGATGCAGCTAAATACCAGTATTTTACATGGAGCGAATGCTTATCTGACCTCCACAACCCAGTCACTAACTGGGTAATACGATACCCCTTTGTAAGACTTCTTCGTAGCGTGTCGATGGCAATCTATATCTCCTCGGCCCAGAATTCAGCTACGTGTTTAGCGCCATCACTAGCGTCCATCAGTTCCTGTAACGTGCATACGGCAGGACACACAGGACACGAAATTAAGTGTCCCATCGTTTGTGGAACAGCACCACATTTACACTCCAAGGCGGAGCTGTCTATGAATCCCCATCTGAGCAGGTTTTCCTTGCTTCGGCCAACCTGGGTCCGTAGTCTGTTTAAAGCCTTCCAAGTTGATCAAGGCAAGTCGCTCCCAGGAGGGAGACGTTCAGCAAGTGGAACGAATGGAGTGGGTAAGGAAGCACTGTCTCGCCACAGCTTCAGTCTTTCTTTATTTGGTTCGACAGTGAGTGGAACGACACACTTTAAAAAGCTGTTTCGGCTTTTCAGCCTTTGTGGCACAAGGATGTGGTCGTGCATGGGGTGTCGTCTTTTGTAAGACTGGCTGTCAGACTTTCGTGCTTCTGACTACCCGTAATGACTGTCAAAGATCCACGAATGTTAGCCAGGTCCAACGGCTTAACGTGCTTCCCGAGGCACGGAGGAGTCCTCGATATCTGAAAATGGTTACCCATCCACAGACCAACCACGAAGAGAGATTTATCTTGTTTTTTTTCTGATTCTTCTAATAAACCATTCATTAAAGTACATTGTATGTTTAATTTCTCTAGAGTTAAAACCCAATAAGTAGGTGCCCTTTGTAACTAATTTTTTTTATGATGAAATGGATCACCTTAGAAACTAAAAAATACTGTTTAACACTTCTTCAATGTATACACTTTTACCTCAAATACTCATTATAACGATATTATTTGAATAACGTAGGTATTTTAGTCCTTAAAACTTAAATATTGAATATTTCGAAAGTAAGAATTTCGTACTTATTGGGTTTGAGCACTATACCCTCGAATTGTCTGTTACCGGAATAAAATTGTATTGAGTAATTACGCAAATTGGGTTGTCTATTTTTCCCAGGAATATAATGGTAAGAGCATCTTACTGGAAAAGTAACGTATCGAAATAATTGTAATAGTCTCTTACAATTTTATTAGTTGCAAAAAGTCTACTAAGCATACAAATAAATAATATTGTTGAATTCATTACAATACACATAAAAAATTCGTAATTTCTACAATAACAGTTGGAAAAATCTAAAAAAAATTGACCAAGTGTAATCGGACCTCTAAATATCGAATATGCAATAAACTTAAAACTATCGTAATAGCACATTACCATTTTATTCCCCGGGGACGGCGATAAGTATTATTGCGATGTGTTGGTAAAAAGTAGCCTATGTTCTTTCACAATATCCGTAAATAATAAGTAAAATTGTAACTGCCTTAATATTGTTTATTTTATTTTTTTCTGTTTGTATGTCCAGGGCGTGTCCCAAATAAAATATTTTTCTTTCTTTCTATCCATTACTGAAATACAATTCGTATCAGTGGGTCTCAATATTACAACCTACCTTAACTGACTACCTCTTTTTAATGTTTAGTAAAGATAAAAGTCTGAACCCAAGTTCGACTTTACAAAAATTCTATCAAGCGATAGCAAAAAAAATATTATGGTTACACGAACTTTATTTGTCAGCAGACTTATAGTATCGTTGTGAACGAAACAATAGCGACTTCTAATTTGATCCGTAATGCCATCTATCGAGCTCGTGGTCAAACTTTGCCGCCCAACAAAGTACAACGAGCTCAGTAATTATGGCGCGGGGCGAAGTAATTAATACTTTATATGTGGACATAAATCTGCTTAATAAAAACATTGAATACATTCATACAGCCACACACGTTCGGTCTTGAAATATGAAATTTAGCACAAGACTTGCTTACATATGGAAATTGAGCAATGAGGAAGGATACATCGTTAAATATAATTATTATGTTAAATAATGAATCTGTTGTTAACCTTTAATTAGATTAGTTGTACTTCAGAAATCAATACAAAATAAAATCTACCAAAAGTAGGACAAAAGAAAGAGGAGGTATCCCTAAAGTAGGTTTGTCAGTTCGTTTGTTACCTTTTCAAACGTACTCTACTGAACCGATCATCCTGAAATATTGTATATGTCGTAGGATAATTTGATACTTCGAATCTTCGCGGAAATCCTAGGGGTTTTGCGAAAACGCGGATAATTAGACATAGGCGAAAAATTATCAAATCTTACTGGACAAAGTCAGGATTTTTGCGAAAATACTCGTTATAATAGCAATATTGCGAAACGAAACGCTGGCTGTTATGAAATAAGAACGCTGATTGGTCGGTCAGCGCGTTCAATAAGAGATCGTCTCTGATTGGTTGACGTCTTAATCATCGGCAAACTAGGAACCAATTAGAAGTCAGCCAGCAAAATTGTAGCCAATCAGTGTTGAGCACATCAAATCTTACTATAGTAACGAGTATTTTCGCAAAAATCCTGACTTTGTCCAGTAAGATTTGATAATTTTTCGCCTATGTCTAATTATCCGCGTTTTCGCAAAACCCCTAGGATTTCCGCGAAGATTCGAAGTATCAAATTATCCTACGACATATATAAGTTATCAGGTTCACAGAAACGGACATAGGTAACCTTTCATCCCGAAAAAAAAACTGTTCCCGAAGAAAAACAACAATGACGTTCTTATGATAATAGATGGCGCCACTTGTGCGATCCGTTTGGAGCCCATGATTGCAGCCAGAATTGATTGTCAAGTTCTAATTATGAAATTGATCACGTACACATAACATCATTAGCTGCTTAGCTTTTTTCTAACAATGTTGAGGTCGCCTTTCAGTCTGCTGCTGAATACCAGTATTTTACATGGAGCGACCGCCTATCTGACCTTCACAACTCAGTTACTGGGTAATAGACTGAAACTCCTTTGGACAGACTGGTTGTCAGACTTTTGAATTTCTCGGACCCGTAATGACTTTCAAAGACTAATGAATAACAGTCCGGACCAACAGCTTAACGTGCTTTCCGAAGCACGAAGGGGTCTTAGTATTTAAGAATACCACGGAACCCACACACGAAACATACGCGGCAGCATAGCTTAACCTGATTGTTCAAGCCGTGTGGCTGTTTTTACTTAGCCATAAAATGTTGTTACACGTATAACAACATTTTAATAAAAGCTTTATGTTCTACCTTAATTCTACTCCCATGATTTATGCTATTAAAAAAGTTACAGAACACCGTTCCACTGAACCACGTTGTTGCCTCATAAAAATAAATACATACTTAATTAAAATAAGCTCTTATTTTAATAGTAACTAAACGTTTCTGTTACATTTTCATTGTTTTATTTAGTAATTCGTTCAGAAAAGTATTATTAAACAAAGTCTCTCCCTCTGTACGCTAAATGTTTTAAATTAGGTAACGGATTTTGATGCAGTTTTCATCAAAAGATGGAGTCATTCAAGAGGAAGGTTTCTACGTTTAGTTTATCTAGCTTTCGCTCGTGACTTCGCCCGTGCGCTAGTATCTACATTTCACCCGTGCGAAGCCGAGGTGGGTCGCTGGTATTTTTTCTAAACAGACTATTATAATTATTCCATTCATTTTTTTATAATAAATAATTATTTGTTGTTTCTGAAATTTGCATATTTACGAACACTCTCTGTATTCTGTTAAAAAGAGTATCTCGTAGCTAAGTACACGGATGCTTAGATCACTAGGTAAATAACGCTATCCATCTGAAGTTGTCGGAGGCTGTGTCCTAACTAAGGACTAGAACATAAAATTGCGATGCGACGTCGCATTCTATCTGTAATATACAAGTTAGACGCTTAATCCTATTGTCGATAGTTGAGACAACGCGCGATCGTCGCTTTATCTTTTTTCAGTCACTGTCAGTCACTTTTAAAACCTCTTTTCACAGATAAATATAGCAAAAGTATTTCACTTGTCAAAAATCTTTAGATAGAATTAATGTGTAGTATCAACAGTACAATGGGAGGAAAAGCTATGAAAGAAAACGTGCTTTTCTTCTTTTAAATATACCGGTTGATTTTATTATTTTGCTGTTTATAATGTCTTTGTTAGAAAATGTATAGATTGCGTCGTCCATTGTTTGTGAAGTCTTCTTGAATGCTATTCCTTACAATTTTTCAAAGTCACTTTTGTTTTAAACTTGTATGACAAACATAACATTGATAGAAAAGGAACAGTACGTTTGTTTTTTGTTTTCGGGGGGAAACTTTCAAAAGGCACGTGGTCTTTTGGGGAAAAGACCAGGGAGTGTCGGATACCACCCCAGTGTTCACCAACAACACATGGATGGGGCCCCGTTACGTCTCCGGAACCCCCTCTATTAGGACATGTTCCTGGGGAGACTGTAAAGGGGTCTGCCCTGAGCCTCGCAGTGCACTGCAGCATGTGATGCCTGTGCCACCGTCTTTCCTAGGATAACTCAGTCTGCGGTCAGAATCTCCACTCTGGCCATCCGCGACACCAGAGTCCCACCTACCATAAATCAAGCCAACGGGCATTTGAACCGACTGAAAGACCGTATTTTGCCAACCGTATTTTGATGTTTTCCTTAAACTTTTAACAAATCATTTGTCAGAAGTGATTCTTATTTATTTCTACCAATCCCATGTGGAAAATATATTTTGGGATGAAAATAGTATAAAAAATTTGGTAAATAAAGCTCAGACGTTCCAATATCCGTTGGTATTTGATTGAAAAAAGTCTGTGCTCTGTATGACCGTAGATCAAAATGTATACGAATTGTGACCTTTATTTATTTATTCATAATATGCAATTCTAAATAATATAAATAAAAAGAAGAAGTAAGCAGTATGAATACTGAAACTGAGACACGCCCCACACTTAGTCAATTTCTTCATACTGAAGGTATATTTTCATTTCAAAACCTCAGTAGGTCCATGAGAAAACACCCCACGTTTTTTTTTTTTTTTTTTTAAGGCTGGGAAATCATCCAATGACTGCTCCCGCTCTGGGTTTAGCGGAAGGGAGTGTCAGACTCTTACTGACTAAAACCCATCCATGTTCCTTCCGTAGCCCTTTATGTTCCGGGGTAGCGGTATTAAACCAAAAATAGTAAGGCCACGTCGTATAATTTGTATATTTTTGTATAACTTATTTTATAGTTATACAAAATAATACAAGCCCATAAAACAGTTCTCAGTCTATGGAGTAAATAATTTGAAAAATTAAATGTAATCTTTTTGTATGATCAAATGTAGATCCGTTGTTATAAAAAAAAAAATTGAAATGGTTTTTGTTATGGTTGATGAAAATTAGGCTCGCCCCTATTACATAGGACTTAAACATACCTGGCAATTTTGGGTTTATTATAGGGTGCACAACTGCCTAACCCTTCGGGGAAACAAGGTGTGATGTTATGTTATGATTACGTTTTGTAAAATTACCTACTTCAAAGTAACCGAGGAAATCATGTAGTATGGCGTGGTGATTTTTGTTAAAAAAACGTCTACTTATTTTCTGGCCCCGGCCAGACAAAGTCACATTTTCATTAACGGTAGCGAAATTAGATAAATCCGAAATGTATGGAATTGGCATAAGCTTTCGGAATGTCACGTGATCAATCGTTTTCGATTGCTAAGTGCTAGACAATGTCAAATTGTATAACGAAACTCAATTAATATTCCCATATAAATGCGTTGACAAGTGTCGTTCTTGACAATCCAAATTGCTGAGATAAAGAATTGTTCGATCAACAATATTCGATATCGAATCGACACGGAGCGATTGACACTTGTCTAGGCCCCCAGGTTTTTCCTATTGGATGAACTGTTTCAGGAAACAATTTACAGGTGATATTTTGCTTCAGCCAAAACCTTAAAATTTATTATGTCGGTAAATAATTATTGTAGGATAAAATCAGAAATGAAGTGATTCGGATAAAACCGGAGTTTCCAAACCTAGCTTGCAGATAAAGCAAGATAGAAGTGCACTAGGCTGGCTATGTTTGTCGAAGGACTGATGGCCGGTGAAGCTGACGAGTCCTGGAATGGAGATCGCATATCGACAAGCGTAGTGTGGAACGCTCTCCAGTTAGATGAACCGGCGACCAGAAAAAGGTGGCTGGGTCACACTAGATGCGGAAGGCGTAGAAGAGGGTGTTGTGGAACAACCTAGGAGAAACCCAAGTCCAACAGTGAAGTGCGATAGCCTGATTTAAATTAATTGAATTAGTAAATACAGGTTAATAGGTTTTTAATAACGTGAAAATCTTCGTTTTTTTAATCCTGGCAATGTTTTTACCGTACCTAATCTATGAAAGAAAAATAAACAATATTTCCTTCGTAAAAATGAGCAATAGTTTATGAAGTTGGATGCAATAAGTAGATAGTTTTATAAGTTATTTTATGATATTTTCTTTCCAAAGTGGATTAGCCACTTACATAGTAAGTTTGTAAATAAGTCAATTGTTAAGACAAGTTCGGAAGTAGGTTAATAGATATAGTTAATAGTTATTATTTGTTTCAACAAGCTATCTACCGTAACTTTGCCGAGATGGGATTTAAAATACATTAATATTTAGAACTATCACACCGCAAGAGAATTTTACAATAAAGAAATTTTGTAAATATTTAATTTGCTGCAGTTTTTTTGTGTTTTTTTGTGGAGAAAAGAGAAAGAAAGAAAAAAAACAAATAATTTAAATATGTATAAATAAATATTTTGAAATATTTTTACTAAATTATAAAAGTAATAAATACCCTAACCTAGCTGTGAATAGTTTCACAGAATAAAATAATCGCGTCGAAAAATACATCCGTATTGCGGTCGACTTATACAGGGTTATCTGTAAAACACCAGAAACCTCTTAAGAGGTCATTGTACTCATCATTATGAACAACTTTTACTATGGGACCAAACCTAAAATCGCGAAAAAAAATCAGCTGTTCCTTACATTTTGACGAGTTATACGAACATAAATGTAGGGAACAGCTGTATTTTTTTTCGCGATTTCCCTGTATACCGAAAAGACTGGTTGTATTACCAGGTTGTATGACAATGCTTAGTCTGCGACCAAGGTAAAAGCCAGCCTTTGGGTCGTGGGTCAGTGTGAGAGACGATGAGCACTCGAACCTTGCGGCCCGAGGTTTTTTAACCCCAAACGGCTCGAAAACGTAAGTACCATTAATGTAATTATACTTTTAATTAGCCGACCCATTTTTAATTTTATGCAAAAAAAAAATTGCGCTATAAAATGTGAGCTAGTACAAAAACAATTGGTAAATGTAGTTTTTAATGTAGGTACGTTTTTCTTTTTATTACAATTCAAAATGTGCCATTTGCTTAGCACGTATGAATGTGTTTCTGGAGTTGTCGATACGCCCACGAAATAAATTCAGTTCGTGCGAGTCGCCTACAGAAAAATAATATTATTTTAAAGTGTCGACCAATAAGACAAGTTTTTAACATGTATCTCAGCAGTTGGCATTATGTTTCAAACAAATTAATTTTTTTTTTTAGAAAGGCCGTTCTTTTAATTATTAACGCAGCTAATTTAGGTACAATAAAAGTCCCATCCATTACAAACGCTGACATTTAATATATGTAATTTTAAATATAAATTAAATTCCGAGACTTTGTCTAGTAGGTACCTAAATTATTTAATTTAATTATTAAATAACTTTAAAATTTCACTATCACTTTGTAGTAAATTTGTGTCTAGTCAGGGGTAATGAATTCTGAAAATAAGCCATTACAATCCTACTTTAAAATACAGTAACTTATTAATAGTCTGGAGTATTTATGAAAACAACTGTCGTTGTTTAATAAGGATTATTTGAAAACTTAAAAATAAGTCTAAACTTTAAACATTCTTCAATTAACCAATCAATCTGCCTGGCCTTTTCCCAACTATGTTGGGGTCGGCTTCCAGTCTACCCGGGTACATCTGAATATCAGTATTAAACTAAAAAGCTAAACACTAAAATTTAAACATTCTTATCCCAATTAAACCATTTTCAGGCACTAGGATATGTAGAGGGGTTGTCAGTGACTGACCGTCATGTCATGACCCGATGATCAGAAAGATAATGCTAGTTGCCTATTACAAAGTGTAGTAACTTCTTACGGAGAAATATAGTCTCAATATTGTACTGAAAGCAATTAGATATTTTTTAGAAAGTACGTAGCTATTTTAACACACAACACGAGATACAGTAATCTTTATATTTTTTTTTACATTTTACATACCAACACGCCTGCACTTTATTTATTTATTACATAATAGGGTTTATTATGTAAATATTTTATTAAAGACACTAATATTATAAAGGCGAACGTTTGTGAACGTGAGTTTGTATGTTTGTCCGTCCTTCACGCATGAAATTTGGCACAGAAGAAGTTTATGACCTGGATTAACACAGGATACTATTTATCTCGGTAGTACGTTCCCTTGGGATCATTTCCGACATCCACGTAGGCGAAGCTGCGGACAAAAGCTAGTAAATGAATACAGCGTAAAGCGCATGTGTTAATCGATTGCTTTGTTAATCAGACAGCAAACACACTTTCACTAATTCATTAGTTATTTCTGAAACAAATATTATACAAATGGGTCTTATGCGCATAATTAATTATAGCCTCTTTAGTTCTAACATCGTTAACGAACCCTGACCCATTTGAGCAAAGAAACTTTCTCTAATTTAAATATGAATTATTTGAAAAGTTCTTCATTAGTTCTATTAAAAATTTTGAGTAATTAATATTAGTTATCTTGACTACTCTTGACCCGTTTGTGAAAATTACGCGACGTAAATAATTGTATTATAAATTAAACAACGAATTAAATTTAGAAAATGGGAATCTCCTTTAAGGTTGTTTATTCATATTAAGTCTCAGAAAAAAAAAAACTTATCATGGCGTTAACGTACATGAATAAGTTATAAATTTAGGCGATTATGGAAAATAGGTACTCTTAGAGGTAACACAAGTTACTACATAAACCTTTTTGCTATGAAGTCTGGTTTCTTCAGAAAATGTACTCTATTTTTTCACTGAGAAGCGTGAAAAGCCGAGCTATTGCCATTAAACTGTTTTTTTTTTGTATTTGTGTACCAATTTAGGAACAATAATAAACAGAAATGATAATGAGCGACTGATGGCTTCAAAATTTCTTACTACTATTATTTAAACAGGTATTTAAATAATAGTATTGTTTGCGTTGCATTTTCTAAATAGAAACTGCTGCTTAATAAAATATGCAGGTTTTCGGTTTTTATTTCGGGTGTTATCCGTTCTTTTCCCTTAGAAAAAAATCTAATTGTAAGGGAAAAGAACAGATAACACACTTTCACCCAGAAGCCTTTAGTAAAATAAAAAAAAACAAACACTCGTATAAAAATAATGCAGTCCACGGCGATCTTAGAGACGAGAATAAAAAGAGCGAAAGAGTCAAGCTGACATTTGATAAATTGCAAGAAATAAATATTTCCTTAGCAGTTTTCCTCAAAAGCATGCAATTTCCTTGCATCACCATACATTTTCCGAGCAATGCTGTATTCCTCCGAGGCGACATTTTTTTTTCCAACTTTTAAAATTAACGCCACTGCGGCCCGAACTACATGTCGTGAAACTTAGTACAGCCTGTATACACTTACCGAACTTAATTTCGTTTGCAAATATTTCTATATTTTGAACTTTATCACATAAACGATAAAGTTGAAATTCACTTGTGATTGTATTAGTCGCTTTTGGAGTTACTTTCTTTTGCAAATCCTCTTTTCTGAAGCTATTTACAGCTTTACCAGTTAACTTAACAACATGACTGCGTTGAAAGAAAAAATATTTTAATTTTTTTGAAACCTGAATACAGGGGGGTGCTATAAGCGGGATTGTCCGAAAGGGTTACCGCTACCCCGGAACATAAAGGGCTACGGAAGGAACATGGATGGGTTTTAGTCAGTAAGAGTCTGACACTCCCTTCCGCTCCATCCAGAGCGGGAGCAGTCATTGGATGATTTCCCAGCCTTAAAAAAAAAAAAAGGGGGGTGCTATCTCAGATAACCGTATTACACGAAAAGGGTTGGTGTTTACTGAAATATTCCGTGTTCCTTCGTAACAAACGTCCATGTAGTGAATTTAAATTGTGTTTTAAGCATCGCATTTAAATTCTTTAGCAAAAGATTGGGGTTTCTGCGGATTATCTTGGTGACCTTGTCTTTTACGTCTGGGTTTGTAATTCAGTCTCTAGACTTTTGATACGGTATGTTGAGTATCCGAGCTTACAAAATAATAATTATAAACATAGCAAAACATCACGCCTTGTTTGCTCGAAGGGTTGGGCAAGGTAGTACGAGTAGTAAACCTACATTTCGCCTGTTATGTCTTAAGTACAGAGGCCAGCGCATCAAGTTACAACAATCTGTCAAATTTCTTTGATAGTATTTCAACTTTATTGCAAAGACATAAGGTTCACTTTTAATTGAGAAAATTTGACAGTTAGGGATAGCTTGATGTGCTGGCGTCTGTACAATAGCCTAGCCTAATCAGCCTATAATGTGCCCACTGCTGGGCACAGGCTTCCTCTCTGAGAGAAGGAGTGCGCTGTTATCTACTACCTTGGCCCAGTGCAGATTCGTGGATCTCACGTCTTCGAATTTTTGTTCTGGAACAAGCCGGTTTCCTTCACCGTTTTTGACATCAGTAGTGAAAAAACAAAAGTAAAGTACCTGTCTGGGTTCGAACCTACTACCTTTTCTTTTTTTTTTTAAGGCTGGAAAATCAAAACCCATCCATGTTCCTTCCGTAGCCCTTTATGTTCCGGGGTAGCGGTAACCCTTTCGGACAATCCCGCTTACCCGGCAGGCTTGGCCCTGAGGAGCCCCTTCATATGCTGACATCTCTTTGAGGCGCGCGTGGAACATATACGCGCCGTCCGGCACGGGTCTGGTGCTGATCGGGCGGTGAGTACTACTACTGAACCTACTATCTAACTACCTTAACCTTTAATTCGTAAGTCGCGGCAGTTACCGCTGAGTCATCACTCACAATAGCGCCAATGGCGGGCGAATATTATAAAAAAAAAAACATTGATTATTTCTAATCCTTTTTGGTGGTTGAGTGAAAGCAGGCTAAGACAAAGGAAAGGATTATTATTTCCAAACAAAAAAAACAAATCTAACTGCCATAATGGACATCCACGCTAACAAGGCTCAGACTTTTTTCCAAAAGAAAACCCCAAAAAAAAAACAAATTATTTAACAAAAACTGAAACGATTAAAAAACATGCTGTTTTCAAAGATATTTTTGAGTATTTTCATCATGATTCCTTTAACGAAACCCCTCGTTTTGTATTCAAAGTACTTTACATTTTTAAAAGGTCGCAGTGTTGCCTCGTTATTTTCTACAAACAATAATAATTATGCTGAAAGTATAGGTACTAAGGTGAATTTAACCGCCAGATAATCGGTTTTGTTTAGCTTCGTAACTATCTGCTTCGCATATCATACCTAAGCATAAGCAGCCTATAAAGTTCTTACAGATGGGACACAGGCCTCCTCTGTATGTGGGCCGGAATCCACCACGCGAGCTCATTGCGGGTTGGTAGGGCCACGATAGTGGCGGTACAGGAGTACCGCCACTATCACCTACAACTTCTTTGCAGGAGGACCTGCAAAGAAGTTTTGCTCGCGAAGGAGGTGGCGGGATGGGAGAGGGAAAGATCCTCGCGTCCCAGCCGCCGCCGAGACGCCCCGGGCCTCGGGAGCCGCGTAACGACTCCCGGCCACTGTAGGCGCGGGCGTGCGGACGGTGAGTAATGGGTAGATCACCGTCGCCGGAAGCCGGATCGCCTGGAAGATATGGAGGAGCATACTGTGTTTCTCGCGTCTGACCCTGGTTCAATCTATGATCCGGAGCGAGAGGGAGTGGGGGGCAGTCACCGTCTTCTGCGAAGCAGTTATGCTAGTGACGGAGGTGGCGGGATCGTTGAGGCACAGAGCCGCACATCCCGGCCGCTGCGGGAGACGCTCCGCCGCCGTCCGATCAGGACCAGACCCATGCCGGACGGCGCGTACGTGTTCCACGCGCGACTCAAAGAGATGTCAGCATTTGAAGGGGCCCGTTAGGGCCGAAGCCTGCCGGATTGTCCGAAACAATTACCGCTACTCCGGAACATAAAAGGCTAAGGAACATGGATGGGTTTTAGTCAGTAAACTGACCCTCCCTTCCGTTCCACCCAGAGCGAGAGGAGTCATATGATGATATCCAATCCTCAAAAAAAAATTTTCCTTCACCGTTTTGCTGGAACAATTTACACAAAGAAAAGCACCTGTCCAGTTTCGAACCTACAGTCGTAAGTCGCTACCACTGGGTCACAACTGCCCATCCAATCATCAGCTTATTTGAAAAAAATAATTTTGTAGAAGGGAAAAGCTCGGCCTACCAGATTCGGAAACCATAAACCATTAATTTCTCAGGCCAGGGTTCCACAATCCACAGGATTTATTCAATAATCCACAGGGGCTGCATCAAATTGACGTTATCCTTCAGTAAATCTTGTGTCACTTTTAAGATGACAAGGGGTGTATTTAACTTAGCATGGGACGAAATGGGATGAAGACCAACGTGGCAGTATGTATGTTGGTTTTATGTATAGTACTTAATTTTTAGGTAGCGTCCAGAAACTTTGAGGCATGTGCGTCAGATGGTTAGTTACGCCCGTAACAAGTACCTCAGGCTAAGGCAACTTATTATCCATTTACGTAAGATTTAGGTTCAATCTCATCGTAAAGAACTTTTTAATGAAAAAGTAAATAGTTTTGCAGGTTCTTGCTGCATGCATCTTCCCGCAGAAGACTTTATTCTATTAAAACCGACCTAAAGCGAGTCAAATTCGCACAGAAAGGGTTCCATGCCACTGTACAATATTTAACACTATCATCATCATCATTCTCCTGCCCTTATCCCAATCTATTTGGGGTCGGCGCAACATGTCTTCTTCTTCCATACTTCTCTATTAGTCGTCATCTCGATAGTCACTCCCTTTCTAGCCATATCATCTTTCACACAATCCATCCATCGTTTCTTTGGTCTCCCTCTACTAGTATAGCCATCCACATTCATACTCACAACTTTCCTGACAACATTTAACACAACAACACAATAAAAATACTTCAGACACAATATACAATATTTAACACTATATATAAAAAAAATACTTCAGCATACCGGAAGACGTAGTGTTAGCGGGCCTTAAACAAGCTAGACCGATGTCTTTGTAAACTTCAGACGTCTTTCGGTTGAAATCATAATAATACTGACTTAAGTTAAAAAATAAATAATCTGCGAATATTTCTACATGTTACATACACACAAGAAAAAATATACAGTAAACCGATGTAAGATTGTAGCGGCATCGTCATCTACGCGTCACAGTGAACAGGCAGCACAGGTACGTACAACATCCCGACAACAATCGTCAGGCAGTAGTGTACCAGACACAACACACGTCTGGTCGGAGGGTCCTCCCTTTTGTCGGTAGGACGAAGCAAACTTTATACCCGTTTCTCATATCCCTATAAAATATAAGTCCATTTTTTGCAGGAGTTTCTGTTTTCCCACATCACTCTTTCAGAAAATACAAGCATCTTGTTTAAAGTTGAAGGCTTGCTTGGCGGCAGTGACTGAGCAATTGGTTCCTAGGGAATTGAATCGGCAAATATTTTGTCGAGAGTTTTACCGGGATTGAGTGTTTGTACATTCAGTCAAAAAAGTATCGGGAATGGATGATTTGTTTATGGTTCCAAATTCAAACTTTTGGTTTTTTTGTAGTTGTTAGATTGGCACAACTGTTTTCCATTTTGGCGCGGAGTTTGAGTTGCATCTGTTATTTATATTAAATACAGTGCTGGTTTTAGTAATATCATAAATATAGTGTGTATTGCGAATTTCATAATGGACAAAAATATCGAACAAAGAGTTTGTCTTAAATTTTGCATCGCCAATGGAATTTCGTGTTCGGAGTCACTGAAAATGTTACAGAAGGCTTACGGTGAATCGACTTTATCAAAAACTCGTGCTTATGAGTGGTTCAAAGCGTTCAAAAGCGGTCGAGATGTGATGGAAGATTTGCCTCGCTCTGGTAGGCCGTCAACGTCTGCAACTGAAGTTAACATCGCAAAAGTGAAGAAAATAGTGACTGAAAATCCCCATTCAACTCTGAGAGAGATAGCCGCCGAACTTTCTGTATCTCACGAGTCGATCCGTACCATTTTAACTAATCATTTGGGTATGAAACATGTTGCTGCTCGGCTAGTCCCAAAAGATCTGAATTTTCTCCAAAAACTTTATCGCATGAAAGTCGCTGAGGACATGCTAGAACAAGTCAGTTCGGACCCAACATTCATGAAACGCATTGTTACTGGTGACGAGACGTGGGTTTACGAGTTTGACATGCAAACTAGTCAACTAGCTTCGGAGTGGCGCCTTCCAACTGAACCGAAACCGAAAAAGGAGAATTCGCGGCGAGAACTGAACTCAATTCCGGAAGCAGCGTTTAAAAAATGTTTTGATGAATGGATTATTCGTTGGAGCAAGTGTATCGTTTCTAAAGGAGCATACTTTGAAGGTGATAAAATAAATTTGGATGAATAACAGACATTTTGTGTATTATTGATCTTTTCCCGGTACTTTCTTGACAGAGTAGTATATACAGTAGGCACAATAGAGGGTGAATTTCACCAGTGAAACTGAACGCGATGAGTTAAACCGCGTTTAAGGGCTTTCAATGTAATTTTTCTCTGTGAAATATTGACACTGACAGGTCTTGAACGCGTTTTATGTGTGCTCATAGGCACTGAGAATTAGGAATGTTGTGCCTAGATCTGTATGGATTCTTCTGAAGTAAATACTAAGTGAACACATTATTGGAGCGTTCTTTTTATACAAATACAATGTTGTCAATCTGTCAATGTCAAGTATATGACGTTTACGGATTTTTGAAGTCTGCGCTTACAGAGATTAAAATCATATTTAATCTCAATGTTGTGTTTACTTTTTGCCATAAATTCATCTCACATGTTTAAAAAATAAAGGAATTATGGTTGAAATTTTACCTATACAGTCTATGTTAATTAAAGAAAGGTGTTCCCGTAACCCCTAATATTTTAGTGTCGTAGAATGAACATGCTGATAAAAATATAGCTAAAAAAATCGAGAAAAAAAATCTGTTGCTCCTTACATTTTGACGAGTTATGCGAACATAAATGTAGGGAGCAGCTGATTTTTTTTCTCGAATTTTTTATTGGCTGCTGACCAAGTTCCATTTAACGTGGTCGTAACAGCTCACCCTGGATTTCTTTACTTTTCAAATTTTTGTGTCTTATAATGTTCCCTTAGTCAAATTCTGACATGTTCAAAAGCCGGCTTTCCAAACGCCTAAAGGACTTAAAAGTCTAGAAAGTAGAACTTAGCACTTTTTCTTAGCAAACACCTGGGCTTGGATATGGGTTTAATAAATGGATAAAGTACCGCAAGTAACTTGGATCTGAAAATGTGTTTTCATCCTTTCAAGGGTACTTAGGTACTTTTTTACTGAAACTGGAATTTTAATGCAGTTTTTTCCACGACGTAAAATTTTTAGCAACCCTCAGTGTGTTATAGAGATGAAGTTATAAATGAGGTATAGCTCTATCTCTTTCCCAATTTGAATGTATAAAAATAGTACTGCTAACAAAGGTGACGTTGGCTCCCTGGAGTCCAGACTTTCAGGATAATGATGATGGAGAGAGAGGAGAGATGTGGTGGCCTAGTGGTATCGGCCTCGACTGACGAGTTGTAGGTCGTGAGTTCGAACCCGGCCAGGTACTTTACTTTGTGAAAACGGTGAAGGAAAACATCGTGAGAACATGTCCTAGAACCAAAAATTCGAAGATATGTAACATACTTCAACCCGCACTGGGCCCGCGTGGTGGATTATGGCTCACTCTCTTTCAGAGAGGAGGTCTTTGTACCAGCAGTAGGAACATTATAGGCTGATTATGTGATGAAGGAGAGACTAAGTTCGTTATTAATTTCTTAAATGAGACCCAACCACGCTTTGGAGAGCAAGTTAAGCCGAAACTGTCAATTTTTACAAGTGGTCAGAAGCACGAAGACGAGCGGACAGTGGAGCCTTCGTAATAGGGTCCCGTTGGTGTTGGTTACGATACCCTAAAAAGGAAAAATGTATAAAAGAAGACAGAGAATCGGTGTGTTCCCTTCTTTTTACCCACGCTCTTATGCTCAAACGTAGAGTGATTGAATAAGATTAAAAGTATATTTTGTGCAGAAGTTTTTGTAGAAAGTATATTTTCAGCAAATTAAATGTACATCTGTAGATTCATAAATATTTTATCATGTTAAAAGATAACGTTTTGCTGATGGAAAAAGTTGATTTTTTCTTACTTTTTCCCTTTTGTGACTTTTTAATGGAGTTTCTTCTTGATTCCGAGGTTCTAAGTATATCAGAATGATAGCGAATTGATAACTGAGACCTTCGAACATAAAGTAATATAAAAAAGTACATGATAGGTAGATACAAATGACATTATTTTCTGTTTCCTGGTACTTCGACACTACATCATTTTGAACGCAGTAATAATTCACAGCATTCTGGCAATATTACACTTTAACATTTACATGGCTAAGTAATAAGAACAACACTGGTCGATACGGCCTCGGAAAGCACGTTAAGCCGTTGGTCCCGGCTGTCATTTGTGCATCTCGGGCTTCTGACAGCCAGTCTTACCAAGGGCTATCGTATTATTCAGTCACTGGGTTGTGGAGGTCAGATAGGCAGTCGCTCCATGTAAAACACTGGTATTCAGCTGTATCTAGACTGGACCGACCCCAAAATAGTTGGTAAAAGGCTCAGCAGATTGATTTTACATGGAAGCAAATAAAAACATACCTTCTTGACGAACAACGACGAATACAAAACAAAAAGGTCGAGAGCTATCGTGGGAGACCCGGCCCACAAAATTCCTTTCACTGTATTATTAAATAATAGGCTCACAATTCAAAAACTAACGGCCTTAATGAAGGGGACACTAAGCTAGGACATCAAAATACGTCTGCATCGCGGCTGTCAATAGAAGTTTCCCAAAGTTTGGTAGCATTGCCACGTTGTATGGCAATGCTGATATGGCTAACAAATAGGTAGGCCAAGCCTCTGGTCACGTATGGCGGAGCGGAAAACTATAAACGAGCCGTTTGGGATTAAAACACTTACTGACACACATCGCCAAGCGGTTGGTCGACTCCTTAATACTGGGTCACACGGCCTGGCCTGGCGCGATTTGGCCCGCTATAAAACGGCCGAAGGATTCCGATGAGGCCTGCGGCCTGTCGTCAAAATGCGTTAACGGGCCGTGGGATCGTTTTATATGCACAATGAAGTTAATTAACAAAGTGTAAGAGTAGATTAATAAAAAAAAAATTGGTATTGAAATGTTTTTTTTTATTAAACTCACAAACACACTCTAAAGTAGTGGCGGTCAAACTGTTACATTTCATTCGATCTACCTCTCATTTAACAAGTGTATAACTTGCAAAATGGTGCTTTCTAAAAACAGCATGACAAATGAAGTAGAACACTGTAAATGTGTAACAATCTAATATCAATACATCGACCGATTGTGCTCTGAGCACCACTTTGATACTAAACCTATTTAATACCAAATTTTACATCAAATACACGTCAAACTTGTCATTTCCAACTGATGTAGGTTAAAATAGAAACTACAGCGAACTAATTACACTGGATTGCTAGTTTACCACATCACAGGTTTGACTCCAATATACGGCACAATAAACTTGTGGTGCCTCAAATATTTGATCACGGGAATAGAATCGAAGTTAACTGGCGAGCAAATAAACTGGCACAGAAATATCTGTGTGACGGATTTATTTTCTTTACAAGGGATAATGAATTTTGTGATCAAGGGCGAATTTGATCACTTTTTGTTAGATATGGTGGTTTTACGTTTAAAATGTTTCGTTTTGTGAAATTAAATTTAGGATCTATATGTATAACAGTTTCCCTTTAAAAATTGCCAATTTCAAAGAACGGACTTGAAGATTCTAAAACTATGTATATGAATATTTATAACTATGAATTATTGGCATTATTTTAAGGGTCAAAGTCAAAGTCAAAGCATTTGATTTGTTAAACATAGGTAATATGGTACATGGTATAAAATTTGTGTTGTATCACTTTGTCAAGGGGTCATTGTACTCATCATTATGAACAACTTTTTAAACGGACACCAAAAATCGCGAAATAAAACAGCTGTTCCCTACATTTTGACGAGTTATGCAAGCATGTTTGGAACAGCTGATTTTTTTTCATACAATTCAATTTCACTCTGTAGATCCTCGTTTTTTTCGGAAATCGAAATAATGACCATGTCTTTTGTTACAACAAGCAACACTTAATCTGAAAGTGAATTCCGAAGTCAGTCACATGAATAAAACAAATCGAATCAATGGTTGCGTGGCGGTTGTCTTCTGTTGTCAGAAGATGGTACAGGCGTACCGCTGTCCTACAACGTCCTTGACGAACCGCACAACCCTGAAGATATTGGAGCCCCCGAACTACTTCTTTCTTTCTTTGTTGTGTAGTTAGTGACTAAACTGGTGTCAGAGATTGTATGCAGCCCATGGACCTCTGACTTAGCTTCACATGCTGTTGAGAAATGTCTCTCCGACATGGCCGGTCTCCTTACGACGTTTTCCTTCACCTCTAAATGATGGTCATTTCTGGTAAAGCCGTTATATCAATTTATGAAGTACTAGCACTTTGACCGCGGCTTCGCTTCCGTGGTCTTTCCCGCGGGACCCGTTATTTTTCCCGGGATAAAAAGTAGCCTATGTTACTCCCTGAAAACTAAGCTTTCTAATGGTGAAAGATTTTTTGAAATGGGAACAGTTGTTTTTGAGTTTATTCATTACAAACATACACTCAAAAATACAAATCTTTCCTCTTTAGAATTTTAGTATAGATTTACATATCACATTCACAACACAGTGGTTAAAAAGCGAGGCAAATGGTGTCAAACATAAAATACACTTAAAGCATTAGCAAAATTTCTTTCTTTTGATACAAAAAACTTAAGTAAGTACAACATTAAACTATAAATTCTCCCCAAGAAACTATAGCACTAAGTGCTCGCAAAAAATGACTCGTATTTTCTCTTCGATAAAAAAGCTCTAGAAAAGTATCTGCGTAAGTGTTTATAAAATACCAAATGATCCTAGATAATTTAGAATTATGTGGGCATTTATCGAGTATAAATATTTTACGAGAAATGGTGGATACGAACTTATTCAATACATAACATAAATCCAATATCAATATATCTCTCAATACATACTAATTATAGGTCGATCAAAAGTAAAACTACGCTTGCCGCGGTCGGTTCGTGGATGGGTGCCCATCCATTACATTTCGAGAACCTTCCGTGCCCCGGAAATCGCATTAAGCCGGTGGTCGCGGCTGTTATAGATCTTTGGTAGTCGTTACAAGTAGTCAGAAGCCCAAAAGTCTGACTGGTTGTCAGAGTCTCTTGTCTTACCAATCCGTATCGTATAACCCAGTTACTGGGTTATGGAGGTCGGATAGGTGGTCACTTCATGTAAAGTATTGCTATTCAGCTGGTTACGGTAAGGCTAGAAACCGACCCCAACATAGTTGGGAAACGGTTTTGCAATTAGGCAAAGAAAGTGGTGAAGAACGCGCGTTTTGAGTGATTATCTTATTAAATTTTAACGTACAAAAAGTCCTGATTCTCAGTCGAATTAAAAAAAATAATGATAGTTACCCCCTCAAATGTCGTAAAATTCTCTCGAAACGACAATAAATATAACGGTATAAATCGTTGAGCTCTTATAAGCAATCGGCTTCTAATAGGCGAACATCTAATGGGTTCATTAAGTTACTAATAAGAAGCAAAATAAAAGGAATCGTTGTCAGAGATATCAGGTTAGAGATATCATTTTTTTAATTTGTCAGAGGAGCCATTCAAACTCAACAATCAACAACTTTGTCCTTGGGACCATCTCCGAAATATGTATGAAAAAAAAAATCAGCTGTTCCATACATTTAGACGAATTATGCGAACGTATGTAATTCGTCAAAATGTATTGAACATCTGATTTTTTTCGTGATTTGAGGTATAGTTCTATTTTAAAAGTTGTTCATTTTCATGTGTACCTCTGAAAGTATGTCCCTCGTTTAACCTAACACACTGTATATTTGTTTAAAACTAGATCAATCAAGGAGAAGCCTACTATTCCCAAGTTCGTTTAACTTGTTCAATATCGTGTTCCCGTGCTAACAAGCGGTTATTATCGAAGCGTAGTTTCCTGATAACGAAACGGACCATTTCGTCCATTGTGACTATTTTTACACACAGTTTAGCAATACGGTCATTGCTAATTAGGTATCGTCATTAGCAAAAGTATATAAACCAAAGAAGAGTACCTAGCCTTAGGTCCAACCAATTTTAATATTACTAGACTCTGAGAATGAGAAGAAGCTATACAGGCAGCTGTCGTATAGCTCCATCTCGTTCCCTCTGTGAAGTATAACAAAACCTGCCATGCAGGTAATTTTTAAAACTCAATCTTTCTATCTCTCATACAAACCCTATCAATCTGCCTAGTCTTTTCCCAACTATAGTGTGGTCGGCTTCCAGTCTAACCGGATGCAGCTGAATACCAGTAGTTTACATGGAGCGACTGCCTATCTGACCTCCACAACCCAGTCACTGGAAATAATACGATACCCCTTGGTAAGAATTGCTGTCAGACTTACGGGCTTCTGACTACCCGTAACGACTGTCAAAGATCCACGAATGACAGCCGGACCACCGGCTGAACGTGCTTTTCGAGCCACTGAGGAGTCTCGATATGTAAAGATGGTCACCCATACGGACCAACACCGGCAATCATAGCTTGACCTGATGGATGATTCCCACACACACAAACCCATTATCCACAAAATTAAAAAAAAAAAGTCAAATTTCTTTGATAGTTTTTCAACTTTATTATTACTAAAGCATAAGGTTCATTTTCCATTGGGAAAATTTGACAGTTAGGGATAGCTTGATGTGCTGGCGTTTGTACAAGCTACAAGTCACTACAATTTACAGGTCTCCCAAAGTGATAATGCGCATAGAAATCTTCGCCACTGTTCGGCAACGGTCGTATTCCCCGAGCGTCGGAAGACGATATGTATATAGAGTGGTTAAGTGCATTTTCTTCATGCATAATTTAGTAAGATTATGTGTTTTGTCATAAAAGAGATAAATATTGATTTATCAGTAACGAAATTTGATTCAATAATTCCATGTAAGTAAATAGCGAGCTATAATTCATATAAGCCTAAATCTGATTTTTAATAATATGTTTTTTCTAGTACTTAATATGTATTTTACGTAGGTATTTTTAATTTGTTTATATTGAAAAATTATATTGAAAAATTATATTGAAAAAATTGTGTACACATGACATTGACTCCTATTTCTTTCGAACAAGGTGCAAAATGCAAGCGCATTGTTAAGGACTCGAACGATTCAATGATTCGGGTGTTTCCGGGAATACGACAATTAGCGAAGATCTGCATGTGCATTATTAATTTGGGAGTACTGTACTTAGTTGTATAATAATTTTCCTTTATGTGGCTTAGAATTTACTCGTAACATTTACAAATTCAATTGTAACTTGTAGGTAATTTTAAAGTTTTGTGGTATAGCTTGATTGGTAGAAAATGACTACGGTATTAAGTCCGCCTCTGTAGATTTCTGTACTTAAACTATTCAATAAATAAATATGGGGCCCTGGTCATACACGTAGATACCTGACTGAAGAACTTTACCAATCAGGTCAATATTGTTCTTCTAGAGCGTCCCCTCCCGGTGTTTCCACTCACATCTACCTTTTAGATACTTTGTGAAGGCGATTTTTAGTCGCCTTTCATTCAACATCTAAGAGTAAGAGTCTTCTTGTCACTGCCTACATCTCCCCTTTTGTCAAGATGACAAAAGAAATTACAAAAGACAATGACGAAAGGGGAGAGAGGGAAATAATTATAAGATACTATAAAAGAAGATTCTTAATAAATAACGTTTACGTCTGTACGCAAGAGTTCAATCCACTGCCGACGCCGGTCTCTGGGTCGCAACAATGGATAGAATAGTTTCCATTGTATAACTTTGACCACGAAGTTGGTGGACCACTGTGGACCACTTGTGTTTACACGAAATGCTAACAAATTGACTTGTAAGTTTACGCCTCTACTGCATTGTGGCTGAGTTTCTTGTACTCTCAAACAAGTAATTAGGAAACAGGTTGTGTGGATCAGTAACTTTGATTTATTGCTTTAGAAAATTTGTTACGTTCAGTTTAGTGGGAATAAAGGAATAATAATAACAATAACTCTATTTCAGAAGCAATCCATAAAAGTAAAAAAAACCATAATAGTAATAAAATAGTCGTCGTAAAATAATAATGAGCAAAATAAAATAATTCAATAAATTTCATACAAGAATAGAAATGAAAATACAACAAACACAGAACAAATACAGATTAAATTAAATATACAGTCAATAAATCAATAATTAAGTTTACCAATCACGAAAATAATAAGTCAAACATCCATTTGTGTTGGATCGGACAGTTTCTGTGCGCGAAGCAATCCCATAATGCCCAGTTTCACACACGATCAGCACATTTGAAGCGCTTTTGACACTGAGAGGTCCATAATTCACAAAAAAATAATTAAACTACCAAACCTTTAAGCGGGTGCTGATGGCGTTCAGTTTTATTGGTGAAATTTACCCTCAGTATTTTGATTTACAAAAGTATCTTTAGAGAAAGTAATCAACAAAAAGAGCAAACTTTACTTAAAACAATGCTTAAGTTTATTTACGTTATCCACAAAATTGCAACAAAACATCATAAGTTCCAAGATAATAAATGCTTGAAGCTTTCAACTGTCATAAAATAATTACTATTCACCCACAGGTAGTAGTGTTAGCAGACAGAATCAATCAATCTGCCTAGCCTTTCCCCAACTATGTTAGGGTCGGCTTCTAGTCTAACCGGATGCAGCTGAATACATTTTACATGGAGGGACTGTAGATCTGACCTCTACAACCCAGTAACAGGG
Source organism: Hyppa rectilinea (assembly GCA_951799385.1). Lineage (NCBI taxonomy): Eukaryota > Metazoa > Arthropoda > Insecta > Lepidoptera > Noctuidae > Hyppa > Hyppa rectilinea. The sequence continues at coordinate 13,317,310 of OX637312.1, read as the reverse complement.
TAATACGATACGCCTTGGAAAGACTGGCTGTCCGACTTTCGGGCTTCTGACTACTGTCAAAGATACACGAATGACAGCTGGAATCAACGGCTGAACGTGCTTTCCGAGACACGGAGGAGTCTCGATGTGTAAAGATGGTCACCCATTCACAGACCAACCCCAGCAAGCGTAGATTAACACGATAGATCGATCCGTGTGGCTGCTATTACCTAGCCACGAGCTCCTCGTTAAGCAGACAGAGTGTTAACAGCAAAACTCACAGCATATCTTTCAGCTTAAAAAATAGCACCGAAATTCATTTTAACACCTGCTACTACCACTACAATCGGACTGAAAAAGCAGAGACTGAAAACAGGACGCATTAAAATGAATAATAGTCAAGCTTATCTAAAAATACTGGACCGCCTGATGAGGGAGCAATGCAAATGAATCACCTTCACAGATTTTAGCACTTTGTCACTGAGAAAGAACATTTCGTTTTTCACAGCTTTTTTGTATCAAGTGCCACTAAGATAAAAGAGCTGAGTCAGGAAAAAAGTAAGTTAAACACGCGTGATGGATGTCGCCTACGAAACTAAAAACGTGGAGGTTTTCACTTTGTTTTAGTGGCGATCTTGTGAACAACATTTGTTCTAGAATTCAGACTTTCGTAAATTGATGGATAGGGTTATATAACTGCGTTTGTAGGGCCATGGGGTCCGAGTGCCTACTATGTTTTTCGAAACATCGCCAAGCCGTTGATCGAATTCACGTGACCAGAGGGTAGCCTATTTTTTTGTCAAAGAATCAGCATTGCCATACAACGCGGCAATGCTGCCTGCTATTTGGGAACTTTTTCTGTTGACAGCGGTGTAGACAAAGTTTTTGATGCTCTTAGATTATTATCCTACTACTATTATAAAGGCGAAAGTTTGTAAGTATGGATGTATGGATGTTTGTTACTCTTTCACGTAAAAACTACTGTATAGATTTGGATGAAATTTGACACAGAGATGGTTTATATCCTGGATTAACACATAGGATATTTTTTATCCCGGTAGAACATTCCTGTGGGATAATTTCCGACCTCCACGCGAGCGAAGCCGCGGGCAGAAGCTAGTACATATTATTTCTGTACATATTATAATGAACTAGCTGACCCGACAGACGTTGTCCTGTCTTAACTGTGATACCTACCCTACCTACCTACCTGCCTAATTACCCTACCTACCTAGCTACCTACCCTAGCTACCCTACCTACCCTACCTACCCACCCTACTTACCCTACCCACCTACCCTACCTACCTACCCTACTTACCTACCCTACCTACCTACCCTACCTACCTACCCTACCTACCTACCTACCCTACCTACCTACCTACCCTACCTACCTACCCTACCTACCCACCCTACCTACCCTACCTACCTACCTACCCTACCCTACCTACCTACCCTACCTACCTACCCTACCTACCTACCCTACCTACCTACCCTACCTACCTACCCTACCTACCTACCCTACCTACCTACCCTACCTACCTACCCTACCTACCTACCCTACCTACCTACCCTACCTACCTACCCTACCTACCTACCCTACCTACCTACCCTACCTACCTACCCTACCTACCTACCCTACCTACCTACCCTACCTACCTACCCTACCTACTTACCCTACCTACCTACCTAACCCACCTAAAAAAAAAAAAAAAAAAAAAATGTATTCTGCTATTCAGGGCGGAGACAAATCCAACGAAACAAAAACCATGAAAATTGGTCCAGCAGATCTCGAGTTATAACGAAGGGAACAAACCCGTCTTTCTTTTATATATATAGATATTTAGCTTTTAATTATGTTTGTTATTTAAGAATTTCGGTTCGTCCGAAGCCCGAAAATCTGACAGCCAGTCTTACCAAGGGGTATCGTATTACCCAGTTACTAGGTTGTGGAGGTCAGATAGGCAGTCGCTCCATGTAAAATACTTGTATTCAGCTGCATCCGGTTAGACTGGAAGCCGACTCCAACATAGTTGAAAAAAGGCTAGGCAGATTTATGCATGTTATTTGATTTTCACCCTTCAGGAATATCAAGTTACAATTAGTTTTGCTTATTTTGAACAAAATCAAACGTAAGTCTTGACACTACGTAAACAATACATTCCTTTGCCAACACGGAACTCAAAGAAATAAGCTAAGAACAAATATTTTTTAAACTTAACGATTTTCGAAGCGTCGAATTGGAGGCCAAGTCACAGGGTTTATACCTTAGGCCAGGAGTAATGAGTAAGTGGAGTGCCTTTTCATTATGCTAATTTGTGGCTTTGATAGCTGTTCCGTCCACTCGAAAAGATATTAACTAGACAAATTTAACTTATTTGCTAATACACAGTGTATAGATCAATTCACCTGCTCTGTTTGTTAAACAAATAATTTGTGGTGTGTGCTTGCACTTTAAATATTTAAAACTAGCTGCCGTCCGTTGCGCGTAGTCTCTAATTCCTTTTTTTTCTATAATAAAATTAGCCTAAGTTACTATCAGTGCGTGAAAGTCCCGTCAAAATCGGTCCAGCCGTTTGGGAGATTAGCTGGAACAGACTGACAGACAAATATTTTCATCAGTCTTCACGAGTGACTTTTTGTAAATGCATTTAGATACGTCAAGACATGGCATGAGTGAATCTCAACTGTTAATGTCGATACGAGAGAAGAAGATAATATTAATTACAGTGAAGATAATCATTTCATTAGCTTTGTACTCCGTGCCCTGAGCGAACGCCAAGATCTTGTCCTAACAAACTTGTTGAAAATACATAGCCCCCGAGATATCTTAGCTCTCTAATTATTTTATTTACCGTCAGCTGCTGCTTTTAGCTGCTTTATTGCAATTGGAAAAGAAAATACGGGAGTTGTGTCCCTTATGATTTTTCCCCGTTTACGGCAAATCTGTAATTGGCATCAATCTGTTCGATTCGCCTTAACCTATTGACCGCTTGATCGACAAATAAATATCTTTGACGAATAGGGTCTTGCAATGAGGTAAAAACTCAAAACTGAACATAAATAAAACACGACTCAGGTGGCACGGGCCTGAAAATTTGTCGTATTAATCCGACTGGGGCGGTTAAGAGATTAATTACATGATGTGTGACCGGTCGATCTTCCGATATCTTTTTTTTTAAATCTCTCCGTGTAAACTTAAGTATAGTGAGCTTGAAGTGAGTTGTCATAAGAGTCAATTCCTACCATCAGGTGGTGACAGTTCACTTCAGTTGACGACACGGTTGGCGCAGTGGTTGAGTGATTGACTGCTGCGCACTATGTCGCGGTTCGATTCCCGCACGGAATAAATATTTGTACGACCTGCAAGTATTTGTTACGAGGCTGGGTGTTTTCTATCTATAATATGTATGTATTTACAAAAAAAAAATATATATAAGTAGTTTATCAGCCATCTCGTTACCATAACACAAGCATTAGGTTGCTTAGCTTGGGACCATATGGCGTTGTGTGAAATGTCCAAGGATATTATTTATTTATTTACTTCACCTTAGTTTTCACAGTGTTGACAGAATAGCACGAGTGATCTTTTAAATTTGTCCGTGTGTGACGCCTAATGAAACAGTATAAACACTGTTTCATTAGGCGTTTTTTCGTTGGTTGTAGCTGGTTTATAGTTTTATCGCTGCCCCAGAACACAAAAGGCTTAGTAAGGAACATGGGTCGGTTTTAGTAAGTAAGAGTCTTACACTCCCTTACGGGTCATTTGATGATTTCCCAAACTCAAAAATGGTTAGTTTTTATATTTTATTTTTAGTACTAGCTTCCGCCCGCGGTTTCGCCCGCATAATATGTCGACGAATTATACACATAAACCTTCCTCTTGAATCACTCTATCTATTAAAAAAAACCAAATCAAAATCCGTTGCGTAGTTTTAAAGATTTAAGCATACATAGGGATATAGGGACAGAGAAAGCGACTTTGTTTTATACTATGTAGTGATAACAAATTTTACCATTTATTAGTATATGCCTGTTTCAAAGCGATCGCAGCGGCTTTGTTATACAGCGTGTACCAGTAAGGTGTGGTCATATTTAAGGATATGGTACAGACCATCAAACTAAACAACTTTCTCTATTGGACTAACATCGTTATCGCGTAAGATGAAAATTCCTATGAAACTAAGAGAGTTTTCTAAACATCCTCATGGTCTGTTCACAAAGACAAGTGATATGGTGTATAAAGATTTTATTTATAACGGATTGTAGCTGTTTTTAATCGTGTCCGTCATGATTCATGATGCAGGTACCTACGTACATAAGTGTGAGAATATGGTTGTATGAGAGAGTCACTTAATAATAATAATAATAATAAACATTTATTTCAGAATCACTTCCATATTTGTTAGTAACAATGTAATCTGTAATGTAATAAAATAATTATACGGATTTGTTATAAATCTTACACAATACAAACAGGCTGATTCATGTTCAAAGTGAGATTAAAGGCAGAATAAAATGTTTTATAAAATACTAGCTTCTGCCCGCGACTTCGTCCGCGGAAAATTTCTTGTTTTAACATTAGAAGTAAGTCGAAAAAAGACTTTTTTAAAACATAAAACGAAATATAGTTAAAATACAAAAGATAGGAATATGGTGTCGCGGACTTTTTTGTAGAAATAATTAAGGTTAAATAAATAATAATTAAAAAAACCATGTATGGCAACCCGGTTCGGTTGCCATACATTGCTTTCAATTTTAAACAACTGTTTAGGCAGCGCATGCAAATAATTCTGTTTTCACAGGTATTTATTTCCGACTTGGTAGACTAAAATTGCGATAGCTCGGCTAATATGTATGATATATATATAATTTATAGCCTATAGCACTCAAGAATAATGTAGCTTTCTATCAGTGAAAAAATTTTTGAAATCGGATCATTGGTTCCGGAGATTACCCCCTACATACAAACTTACAAATTTTACCTCTTTATAATATTAGTATAGATTCATGTGTGTAATAGTATGTTCTCGTAAATACCTAACCCAGAAAACAATTTATCATCAATTAAGTTCCTAGTGTAACCAAAATAGCAAATGGGTGTTAAATCCTGAAGGAATTCTTCGCACAGAGCAAGGATTAAGACGAGGAGCTGCGAGCGAAAGATTCTGATCAGACGTTGATTGATGAATCGCGTGTTTTTGTTGATAAACTCTCCCTTTAAAATATCGAAGTCAATGCTTTCGATTATAGGGAAAATTTTCACTTTTATTTTCTTACTAGCTCCTGCCAGCGGCATCGCCCGCGTGGATGTTAGAAATGATCCCAAGACAACCGAAATATATAGTTCTATGTGTTAACCAAGTCATAAACTACCTCTGTGCCAAGTTCAATCCAGATCCGTTCGGCCGTTTGAGCTTGAAGGACGGACAAAAATACAAACTCGCGCACACACTCACAAACTTTCACCTTTGTAATATTAGTGTGATTATTATTCAGGCTGTGAAAGCTTAAACTAAGATTATTGACACGCTTTTTTTTATGTAAAATATACTTTTAAGGATTATTCTAGAGGCGTGCAGAGCAAATTCATTTCCAACAGTGTGGATAGCAAAAGAATTGTTAATCTTAAAACTCAATTCACAGAATTAAAAAAAATGTCAACGTGTGATAGTATACACGTACCCCATACTAATAAACGTATTATATCAGACGAATAATTAAAACAACGATTTCTCTCTTTCAGTCATCAAATTTGACATTTGAAAGAAGAAGACAAAGCATTGTGTAACTATACTGACGCTTATCAACGTTTATTAGTAAGAGGGTTCGTAAATAATGACAATACATTTCAATTCAATTCGTGATTTGGTACAGACATGTATAGTTCCTGTTACAACAATCTCAGGACAGAACAACGTTGTAGAGCGACGCCATATTGTTTAGCATTCAGGGATACAGAAACTTGGTTTGTGTAGCAAATACAATGCTAGCAAGGACTTCTGGTAAAAAATCTACTAGAAATTGTGTTATTGTGTTAGTGGATATCTCATTTAACATTTTGGGAACCGTTAGATAGATAGATGTTTGGGTTTAACTTCACGACACTCTTAGAACACTTGTAAAGACTGCGGTATTTCAGGCGTGTGTCAATGTATTTGTTTTTCACCTCGTTTTCATATATTTATTTAAAATCATAGACTATATTATGTGAGTAGTAGTGGTAGCCGCCCCGACTTACAAGTTGTAGGTCGTGTTTTCGAACCCTTTTTTTTTATGGCTGGGAATTCATCCAATGACTGCTCCCGCTCTGAGTGGAGCGGAAGGGAGTGTCAGACTCTTACTGACTAAAACCCATCCATGTTCCTTCCGTAGCCCTTTATGTTCCGGGGTAGCGGTAACCCTTTCGGACAATCCCGCTTACCCGGCAGGCTTGGCCCTGAGGGGCCCCTTCATATGCTGACATCTCTTTGAGGCGCGCGTGGAACATATACGCGCCGTACGGCACGGGTCTGGTGCTGATCGGACGGTGTGTCACATTTTCGAACCCTGGCAGACGCTTTACTTTGTGTAAATTATTTCTTCACCACTGGTCTCAAAACGGTAAAGGAAAACATCGTGAGAAAACTGTCATGTCCTAAAACCTAAAAATCAAAGACATGTGACATCTACCTACCCGCACTGAGTCCGCGTGGATTACGATAACACGGGACATTGTAGGGTAATTAAGCTCGCATGCTTGCCTTGGGTTCACTCAATGATGAGTTGCGAGGTCCACTGGTTGGCTTCGCGACGTTCATTGGTGATAACGCGGCGTCCACTCGTTGACCACCTGTCGACTACGAGTAGACACCTTGTAACGAGGCGGTGCGGGATGGGTGCCGGGTGGCTTTAATGAGCTGTGACCTTTATGCTAATCGAATTTTCTTTTTTTATTTCTTTACACTGATTACACCAAATACCTACAACATAGTAGAAAAACACAAAACAGGGCAAAACTGTAATGATTCTGAAGGTGTGAAATACCAGCTAGCACGTAGGCCGCCTTCCTCAATCAACTCACAACAACTTCTAGAAATATTTATTACAATTCCCGCTCTAGTTCTAAACTGCAATTCATAAACGTTGCACGTATACACATAAACCTAACATCAGCATTGTTTGAAAGTTTAGTTCAAGCGTGAGTAACAGATATTGATAACATGGCTACAGAAAATATGGGAACATGTCCCTTGTTCGGGAGGTTTTAAAAGTAGTTTAGGCATATTTTTGTTGAAATTTGTTCAGAGGAGGAGAAGGAGGATTTTTTCAGTATTGATTAAAAAATACTAAAATCAAAAATTAAAATAAGTTTATTGGCACAAAAAATCTTTGTATGCATAAATACATTCCATATAGGTACATTGAACTTTATGAAAAAATATGGGTGTACTAAAGGTACACCTGCGCCTTTGTCTTTGGCCCCTGACCCTGATATCAGGCAATGGACAATTTTTTTTTTGTATTGATTGAATACAAGGCTTTTGGCTAGTTTTTCATGTCTCTTTTTGCATAACGTTTTTTATTTTTAAATTTTTATTTTAACCCGAATTCTATTCGAGAAATTCCGGCGTGACGTTTCGTACTATAAATAGTCGTAGGTTTTACTCAGAAGGATTTACTGAGAAATCCTTGAAATTCACGTGTTTAAAACTAAACGTGAATTAAAATATTTATCTTCCAGTCGAATTTCTAAATTTGGGGTACCACAAGGTAGTGTACTTGGGCCATTGTTATTTCTGCTTTACATTAACGATCTTCCACGCCAAATTCATCATCCAATGACACTATTCGCAGACGATAGCACAGTTATAATTGAGTGCATAGACAAAACGGAATATGAAAAAGATATAAACAACGCCCTTAAAAATATAATAAATTGGCTTAAAAACAATAATTTAGTGATTAATCTAAATAAAACACAAGTTATGCATTTCTACCAGCGAATAGAGCCAGATAATATTTTAATTAAATATAATGACCAAAATATATGTACAACTACAGTAACAAAATGTCTAGGAATTCAGATCGACAGCAAACTGACATGGAAACATCATGCTGAAAATATGTGCAAAAAATTGAGTAAAATGGCATATGTACTCTATAATCTTTCAAAAAAAGTTAGCATAAATACATTAGTCACAGCATATCACGGTTTAGTTGCTTCCTCACTTAGATTTGGTGTAATATTCTGGGGAAACTGCAGCGAAAGGGAAAGAATATTCAGGGCCCAAAAACGCTGTCTTCGATCAATGACGGGCCTTAAAAATACAGAAAGTTGTGAACCTGTTTTTAAATCTCTAAGGATCCTAACATTGCCATCACTGTATATACTGGAAGTAGCCCTATTTGTTAGATCGAACATGCACATGTTTACAACATTAGTTGATAAAAGACAACGTTCAGGACCAATCAGGTCACAATATAAAAATCAGCTTTATACAGGTGGTTACCAAACATCACTACTCAAAAATAATATTTTTACAATGGGTCCTCTTATATATAATAAACTGCCGTTACATTTAAAAGAATTACCGGTAAAAGTTTTCAAAAAGCAATTAACAAAACTCTTACTAGACAAGTGCTACTACGCAATAAAAGATTTTAATAACGATAAAACCTTGGTTTAATTTCGTATGTATGCTGCTTAATTAAGATTTTGTTTAAATTTTTAAGATTAAAATTCTAATTTGGTTTGTGTATCGTTTTGTTATTGAATTTATTGATATTTGAAATTATAGTTAGGAATGTTTAGTTTATTTGTTGACATTTATAATTTAATTTATTGACATTTATTGAATTTAATTTGAAATTGTATTTTCTAATAATGATTATTTTCTGAATGATTGTAATGTTGTTGTGTGCAATGTAGCTTTGAGACTAAAATTTAAATTTTCATGTTTAATGTTTTAAATATTCAATAATTTTGCATGCCGTAAGGCAAAATGTATCGGGACTAATGAGACCAAACTACCATCATATTTGTATACCTACATTATTGCAAATAAATTATTTCTTCTTCTTCTTCTAGAACAGTCGTGCAGCTAGTAACTGACTGAAGTGCTCAGTGCTCACGCTTGTATGATGAAGGGGAAGGCCAGTAGTGTAAATAAATGTCAGTTTATAATAGGGGAGCTTTTTGCTACTCCGCAAAATTCCCGATTTTGCAAATTTTCAAACAAAAAATTCCAATATCACTAAATACATGAATGTTAAAATATAAGATAAGTTTCAACAATAAAAGCTGGGAGCTTTCACTGCTAATTTGTGCACAGCATTGTAAAAAGTTTTCCCAAATGAAAGTTGTTCGAAAACTGTGGACACCGGATTCGAAGTTATTAATTTCACCTACCTACATTAATTTTAGTTTTTGAAACTGTCGCAAATTCTACTACGGCAATGCGATATTGTGTATTTTTTACTTTACATTTTTTATGCTTACTGCAGTTTTTTATCCGCTGTGGAAACGTTTAGGACAAAATAATGGCCGAAAATTGGTATTCTTTTTTGTATTTAAAAACTTGGAAGTTACAAGATTAGACAAATTTTAATACATATCTTGTTGTCTGATGAATATTAAGCTACATCCGCAAGCGATGGTAGGACGAGGGCTGGCGCGGCGTGGTGCAAAGATATGTTGCTAACGCGGCCAGCTCAGCGGTATGGCTACGCAGGCATGGCGGTAGAAAGTCCTGTCGTAGTGCGCCCCCTGGCGGTGCGCGGCGGGCGCTGGCGGGACCATAGCAGTAGTTAACATTTAAATTCTTTTACTTTAATTACATACTTCGAGTTTTATTGCAGTTAGCACTTTTATTTCTCTATTAAGTTTGAAAGACAAGTTTCTTGACATTGACAAACCATACTCAAATATAATTTTTAAAGTAAATATAATAAACATAACATTACGCATGTAGTTCCCCAAGGACTAGGCAGAGGTGCACCTATAGTACACGCACATTTCTCCTGAGTATTATTAAAAACCATATTTATAAAACCGATAAGCATAACATTGTCTGCATCTGTTATCGTACGCCTTAAAACATACCTACCTACTCGTAATAGACAACCGCCAAAAATAATGCAATATATAAATATTATATAATTATATATATCCATATTATGCAACTGTAAATTAAAATTATTACTTATGATTTTGGTTTATCATAACATAAAGTATTATTCCACTTTTTTTTTCTGTAACGATCTGGACCAAAAAGTGGGCGATCGTCTTCGACAGTTTGTGGTAACTTGATGTGCTAGCGACTGTACAGACGCCAGCACATCAAGCTATCCCTAACTGTCAAATTTTCTCAATTAAAAATGAACCTTATGTCTTTGCGATAAAGTTGAAATACTATCAAAGAAATTTGACAGATTGTGGTAACTTGATGTGACGGCCTCTGTAAATAAGCACGCAGTCGTATAGGCGGAATAATTTGGCTGAAAGCCCGAGTGTTCAAGAGTTATCGTCAGAAATATAGCTGTAATCCACCAGTGGTCTAGGACTAAGCTACTATTTAACCGAGCAACGTGGGTTTGAAGAAAGAGAAGAGATGTAATTTGCACTTTAAGTTATTAGTATTGAGATATATAGTTGCTTAGACTAAGTCGATTACAGTAGAACCCGTTTAATACGATCACGCTTAATACGATTTCTCGCATAATACGCCATTTTGCATCAGTCCCTGCAACTTGAGACATGTTTTCATACATTCTTTAACGCTTAATACGATTCGTCATCCCGTTTAATACGCCTAACGCCAACACACATATTACCTCTGCGGCAGCGGCCAGCAGCCTTGTGTGAATAACACACAAGAAGAGGCTGAAAGTGATAATGATCAAGAAAATGAGTCAACTCCGATTTTGTCACACGCCCAGGCATTATCAACAGTTAATGATTTAGACGCTATGTAACTTCTTTGAATCAAAGCGAAGACGCACTACAAAAGTTAAATTACGTTGAAAAGCTTGTAATTTCTAATGCCTCAAAATCTTTTTGTCAAACTAAAATTAGTGATTATTTTAAATAACGCGATAGATACATGGCACTTTATATATAATACCTACGTATGTAGTAGGTCCGTTTTTTATTTCCCTATATCCCGCATAATACGCTTTCCCGCTTAAGACGCGTTTTTGGTTGAGGCCCTGTGAAATCGTCTTAAACGGGTTTTACTGTATTTTTATTATTATTGTATCCTTCTTTTTACTAATATTATAAACGTGAAAATTTGTGAGGAAGTGTCATATGGATGTTTGTTATTCTTTTACGCAAATACAACTGAACGGCTCTGGATGATTGTATAGACATTTTGCCACAGAGAAATAATATAGTCTGGAATAGCAAATAGCATATAAAATGTACGGTTCCCGTGGGGTAATTTCATACATAAACGGGGGCGAAGCCGCTGGCATTAGCTAGTTACATATAGAACTATCACTAAATTAACATAACATCATAACACTACGCGTATAATACCCAAAGGGTTAGGCAGTGTTGTACCTAGTACACCAACATTTCGCCAGTTATATTTGAGTCCCATGTTATAAGGGGCGAGCCTATTGTCATTAATCGGGTATTAATTCATAGTCCGGGCCGCTACTGAGAAATTCTAGATAGAAAAACCCAATAATACTTTGCGCGTCCCGTGAAACCTAGGATCTCACGCTCGGTAAGCGGGATTGTACGAAAGGGTTACCGCTACCCCGGAACATAAAGGGCTTAGGAAGGAACATGAATGGGTTTTAGTCAGTAAGAGTCTGACACTCCCTATCGCTTCATCCAGAGCGGGAGCAGGCATTGGATGATTTCCCACCTTAAAAAAAAAGGACCTCATGCGCAGCGGTAGTGCTTGCGACCACTAGACCAAAGAGGCAGACCAAAATAATTGATACATATTTTTTTTTATAAAGTAAATCTTACTTGGAAAAATGTCGGAACTTCCACTTTAAAACAAAAAGGTTCACTTTAGCCTTTTAAATGAATACAAGACCTATATTAATCTCGTTTCGCGCTCATTCATAAAGCTCCTGGGATTGCTACAACCCTCATAATTCATCCTTTTAAGGGCAATCTCAAACAATATCAGCGGAGAGCTCCTAGCCTATGGAGGCCTGGATACCGACACACATTTTCTCACTTCATTTATCTTTATAAAAGTGAGTCGAGCCTCCTTCTCCCAAACTTAACCTGCCATTAAAGCCCAGCAAATGACGCGTAAAAAAGAGCGGAAAAGTACCGTGTAAACCAAATGTGACAATGTTTACGGTGAATAAAAGCCCCATAGGAGAGAAGGGTTATAAATTTTTCTCCATAAAAATAAGTACAACAAAGAAAGATACAGAGGGCTAGGATATAAAATGCCGATATAAAGAAGACTGTATTACGTGTATGGAATCAGGCTTTGCTTTGTCAAGTGTGAAAATAAGGTGAGATGTTTGAACATACGGCACAATAATTTGGACGCACTCTTTTTTATAGAAAAAAAACTGTCTTTTCTATAAAAAATGGTTTTACATATTTTCTCCCTTAAGGGTAGGCAGAAGGCGCATTACTCACCGTCCGCAGGCCCGACGGTGAGTAATGGGTGACTCACCGTCCGATCAGCACCAGGCCCGTGCCGGACGGCGCGTATAATATGTTCCACGCGCGCCTCAAAGAGATGTCAGCATATGAAGGGGCCCTTCAGGGCCAAGCCTGCCGGGTAAGCAGGATTGTCCGAAAGGGTTACCGCTACCCCGGAACATAAAGGGCTACGGAAGGAACATGGATGGGTTTTAGTCAGTAAGAGTCTGACACTCCCTTCCGCTCCACCCAGAGCGGGAGCAGTCATTGGATGATTTCCCAGCCTTAAAAAAAAAGGGGTATTCAGAAATTATAGAACGCCACATACCACGATCCTTACAAACTCCTTATGTTCGTTTACGTTCATACATTTGGTCATATACGCATGCTGGTTGAGAGTACTATGAAGGTCGGGGACCTACACTGAGGGGGCTCAGTGGTAAAGCGTGTGTTCTGTGTGTGTATAGGGATTTGCTACGCTATCAAAGCAAACACACAGACCGAGAATAATTAATTTTATATTACTTTTCATCAAATACATCTGTCAAGCCCCACCGCTAATGACAGTCTTGTCACTGCTTCATAAACCTATCAAAACTATTCTATTCATAATTTAAAGGTTCGAATGCTGTCAGATTATTACCAGACATGTTCAACATAAGGTTTCACTCAGGCTCTACAGTACTATGCAACTGATTTATTTCAAAATGGTTCTCTTAGTTACAAATTAAATCAAGCTTTTGTTAAATTTTACCTTATTTTTTTAATTCTCGACTGATTAACTGGGAAATTAGAGTTGAGAGAGCTAAAAACCATTGAAATAGAGGCACATATCGGTTCTCTCCCAAAAACTTGGTGATATAGATAGTAAATAAAAAATGATTTGGGGAAAACTAATTATCCTAAACCAACTTACAGTTTTGTCCTTCGAGGTTCGTCTCTTGGCTGACCGCGGTTTTTTTCCATTACATAAAATAATTAAATATTTCAGTTTACTATCCAACAAAATTAAACACACAAACTGTTCCAGTGAAAGGTGTTATTAAAAATAGGCAAAAACATAAGAAAAATTTTAGTGGATCATGTATTTAATTCTGGTACAGCCAATCTTACCAAGGGGTATCGTACTATCCAGTTACTGACAGGGCTGCTGAGGTCAATAGGCAGTCGCTCCAAATAAAATACCGGTGTTCAGCTGCATCCGGTTAGACTGGAAACTGACCCCATCATAGTTGGGAAAAGGCTAGGCAGACAGCGGTGGCCTAGCGAGCAGTGGTTGACCATTAGAAATGGGCGTGACTTACAAATTGTAGGTTGTGGGTTCGAACCAAAGTAGGTATTTCATATTGAGTAAATTATTTTTCACCACTGCTCTTAAAACGGCTAATGATAATATCGCAAGGAAACCGGCACGTCCTAGACTCATAGAGGAACCGAGCACAATAACGCAAAAAAATCGGAGACATGTTTCATTCACCAACCAGCACTGGTCACGCGTGGTGAATTATGGCTCACTTTCTCTCACAGAAAGAGAAGGCCAGTGTTCCAGAAGTAGGAGCATTATAGGCTTCTTCTTCCTCGTTTTCACTAACCTGGTGTCAGAGTTTTTGTGCTGCCCATGGGCCTCTGACTTAGCTTCGCATGCTGTTGAGAAATACCTCTCAGGCATGCCCGGTTTCCTCACGATGTTTTCCTTCACCAATTTCTAAGCAAGTGATAACAAATACTTGCAGGACGTACAGATATTTGTTCCGTGCGGGAATCGAACCCGCGACATGCTGCGCAGCAGTCAATCGCTCAGTTGCGCGCTGTTCAGTACATTTATTAAAAACCCAATTTTTCTGGCGTGAATCCGGAATTTATTCTATGCAATCCGGATATTGTTTATACAATACGCACATGAATCCATAAAATCGGAGGTGCGTGGCTTGGGTTTGAACTCGAGACCTATGACTTGGCAGTCCGACGGTCACACCACTAGGCTATCACTGCCATCATGGCTGATTATGCCATTTCAAGCATCGAATAGTCGTTGTTATCTAATTGATTTTAAAGCGTGTGCGGACACATGGCAACCCTGTATGTTTCCATCACAAAGGATATTTTCTAGCAGCGCCTCCAGGTGTATCCGTGACCGCATTGCCAACGTGTGCTCATATGTTGCCCATTCTCTTTCGGCACGTGAGAAAAATAAACTTTTACACAACTTTTACTTAAGAATTCCCTTGCGTCTCTCTTCGTGGTTTACAAAACGAATAGATTGGTAACGGATTTACGCCAACACGAAAAATCGGGTTTTTAGTAAATTTACTGAGCAGCTGATTTTTTTTAATGATTTCAGGTATGGTCCCATAGTCAAAGTTGTTCATTTTCGTGAGTACTATCAATACCCTCTGAAAGTGTGTCCCTAACACACTGTATTTTGATATACAGAGTTGATATAACAGAGGGGCATTAAATTACACTACGTATACTATACGTGTTTAGTATTAACTCGGTACGGTATAAAAATAAAAAGCACCAAAATATGAGGTTTTTATTTTTTCAAACAAACTAAATAGCTTGCAAATCAGAGAAAAACGCAACCACCCTTTGTAAATAAAAACTGACCTTGTAACGCAGCGGCACCGACGCCCGCGCGCCGGTGCGCTTTTAGGAAAAATACATCGTGTTCAAACGGGGCAAAAACTTAAAAAAACATTTGCGACTAAACTACTGCTCCTATTTAATTGATTTTTGGTACAGAGCTTGAAAATAGTCCCTAGTATAAGCTGTTTAAAGGAAAGCCCCTCTGTCGTATCAACTCTGTATACATAATTAACAGTGTACGGACTGGTATCCAGCTGCATCCGGTTAGAATAAAGCCGACCCCAACATGTTGGCAAAATGCTAGACAGATTGATTGATATAGTCAGTCAGTGGTATTGTACTGTCAGTCAAAATAATATATACCACTATTATTGTAATTATTGGTCGTGGTTAAGTAATAACAGCCGCACGGATTGATCTATCTGGTAAAACTACGCTTGCCGGGGTTGGTCTGTGGATGGGTGATCATCTTTGGATATCGAGACTCTTTCGTGTCTCGGAAAGCTCGTTAACCCATTGGTCCCGGCTGTCATTCGTAGATCTTTGACAGTCGTTACGGGTAGTCAGAAGCCCGAAAGCCTGACAGCCAGTCTTACCAAGGGGTATCATCGCAACAAATTTTGATACATTCGATAGTAAGTTATCATTTCCCAGTTACTAATTGGGTTGTGGAGGTCAGATAAGCAGTCACTCCATGTAAAATATTCAGCTACATCCTATGGAAACCTACCCTAATATAGTTGGGCAAAGGCTAAGCAGATGATCTTATATCGTTAATAATTTGCTGGCTAATCCACAGCGATTACAGACACAACGTTCAGAAACGTGACTTCTTTTGATTTCCAATTCCTAGCTTATATTATAAAGAACTCCTATGCACAGACGACGACCATAAATTTTTTATTTCGAACATGTAACTAAAATGTTAACCGGCTCGTTTCCAGCTCGTGAAACTTGCTAGCTAAGGGAAAACTTGCAACTTTTAACGATGCTTCTGACGTGCTAGCCCCACCGACTTTTACCGTATTTTGCAATATTAGAAACAAGTTTTGATACCTTCGATATTAAGTTGCTTGGCATTTTGGATATTAATTTTAGTAAGCGAATTATCTGGCCGTTCTTAAAGAATTTATAAAATACCTATTTTCTTTGTAAACATTATAATCCTGTTAATTTCAGCCAGTGACTTAAGAAAGAAAGAAAAAATATTTATTTGGACACAGTCGGTGACACACAAATAACAAAAAAAAACTTAACAAAAAAATACTACACTACACTGCACAACTGCTGCTGTTGCTGCTGCTATACTTTGACTGAAGGCTGGACACATAAGCAGGATTGTCCAAAAGTTTTACTGCTTTCTCGGAACATAAAGGGCTAAAGAAGGTACATGGATGTGTTATAGGCAGTAAGAGTCTGACTCTCCCTTCCGCTCCACCCAGAGCGGGAGAGGTCATTTGATGATTTCCCACCCTCAAAAAAAAAAAGCTGGACACAGGTCACCTTCATGTCCTAGCCCGCGTCACTATCAACCGGTGCTCTGCTTCTCGCATCCAACGGATTCCCTTGACACTCACCAGGACATAGCCCATCGTCAACCTTGTGAGCATAGTCCTGGCTTTTTTTTATTTAAGGCTGGGAAATCTTCCAATTACTTCTCCCGCTCTGGGTGGAGCGGAAGGGAGTGTCAGACTCTTACTGACTAAAACCCATCCATGTTAATTCCTTAGCCCTTTATGTTCCGGGGTAGCGGTAACCCTTTCGGACAATCCCGGTTATGTGTCCAGCCTTAGTCCTGGCTAATACTTATGTGTCCAGCCTTAGTCCTGGCTAATAACTACAACTCCGAAATCGCAAAAAAAAATCAGCTGTGCCCTACATTTCGACGAGACACGTGACCAAAAATGTAAAGAGCAGCTGATTTTTTTTTGCGATTTTGTCTCATAAAAAAAGTTGTTCAGTTTGGTGGTTTGTAGCATAATATCCTTTTGTATGTATATACTATTTCGGTTACATCTAGTATATGCAGCAATACTATTCTATAAAAATCTCACCATGAAAACTTAGATAAAATGACCCGCCAATAGTGTGAATACCTAGCGTTATGTGAAAGATACTCACCTAAGTTTTTACAATGAGATTTTTCCGAATAGACCAGCAAATACGCCCGTAAAAACCACAAAAGCAATACAATCAACATTTTTTCGCACTCCATGTGTAAAGGAATCCATAAAGGTCACATTCCCTTAACGCGAACTTTTAAACTTTAATTGGCCACCGTCTCAATTCAGTCGTATCACGTACCAAAATAACTGCCGAAACAACAGGTGTCCTAATCTCTTTATTTACTCTTTTAAGGGTCTTATTGTTCAATTCTACTTCTATTGTCCAAGTTCGCTTAAAGTCATGTGACGTCAGAATTTGAAAGTGACGTCGTTACGAGGAAAATGGGGAGTTTAACCCCTTTTATGATCAAATGTCTTTGTGATAGAGATCCGCCAGTTTCTATTGTTTTGTTATGTCTGTAAGTCTTTACTTATTTTAACCTTTAACTACCGACCTATACGTCTCACAGACGTAATAACTTTTAATTTTGAAATATTTCTAAAATCACGCCGCCTTCGGCGTCGCCCTTCCCGCTACCTTCCTCCCTCCGCGTCACAAGCCATCAGTCGACGCTGCGCCCGCGGCGAGTGCATAAGTCTCCGTATTGAAGCAATCGACGTCTCACAGACGTAAGTACGGTGTTTATGTACTAAATTTCGTACGTCTCTTGGTCGTCACCTCGGTATTCATGTGTGGTAGCTTATAGTGTCTGATTGACGTCACATCGGCTTTAAAAGTATACTTTTAATTACAGAATGCCTAAAAGGAGAAACATCACGTCTAGTAAGCGGAAAAAACCTGCAAATGATGACGGTTCAGTTCCCGAGAAGCCCCCGTAACTGCGAAAACAGAATAGGCGTTTAGAAGATAAAGAGATATGTGAAAATCTCATAAACGACAGTGACGACAACTGTAGTGATTTTGACGACGATGTAGGCGATCCTGATTTTATTTTAGAGAGCGATCACAATACGGAATCCGAACAATCCGATGAGGATGATGTTGAGGTATATCCTGAGGCATATCCCCGTGTTGAGCTCTCGAAGAACTCGACGTTGGCCTATGACTTTGTTTTACAGGTTGATAGATATGAGCGGTGTTAATAGTTATGTATTGTACAACAAGTGCACAAACAAGGGCGACATCAGTCGTGGCCGATTTTTACTCCTGCTGGCACGTGAATTAGTCCTCCCGGAAATAAAATTACGCCTCTACAATTATGGGAACCCACGAGAATTGCGGCTAAGTATCGAGCGAGTTATTGGACCCGCCGATATGCCTGAGCCTCTACCACCAAAAACTTATCAGAATCCAGATTCAGGTGTCAGAAAGACACGTGCAATCTGTCCCAGTCGGTTGGAAAGGCGAACGTAGTACTGTTGCTGCAAATGCAAGAAACCAATGTGCCTTGCTTGCTGCCTACAAATAAGCATTGACTGCAAACGTACGTAGTGAATGTACCAAATATTCGAGAGCTGTCATTATTTTTATTTTTTAACTAAGAAGTAAGATTTACGTTTTATTTTGATAATAGTTTAAAGAAGATAACATATTTTAAGTTCATTTTAGAGAAAAACGTGACTGAAGTAAGTCCTTAAAATTTAGTACCAAATAATTGTGATCTCTCGAATAAATGTTGATTTTACCTGAAAAATAGCGTGTGTTTTTTTAATTCTGTAGTTTGTTACCTCAAACACCAATCTTTTTAATGTAAGTATAAAATAGAAAAATGTAGCATGCAAATACATATTTTATTTCAGTACTTAAAGTTTGACGTCTCTCAGTCGTCACGTCGGCGTAAGTGTTACGTTTAGACCAGGTCGGCAGCTAAAGGTTAAGTTAAGGGATTGACAAAATCAGCGGAGTCTTATTGATGAGTTTTGTATGGTAGTGATTGACAAAATCGATGCCTGAATTAACACGTTGAGCGCCAACGCGGTCACCGGTGACCGCGAAGAATAGTTTTACTATTGTGTCTGCTGCGTGGCAGTTAATGACTTAAATCGTTTTTTTTATCGATTTTTTTGTTCGATCTATTTTTTTTAGCATGTCTGAGAGATATTTCGCAAGAGCATGTAAAGCTGAGTCAGATGCCCGTGGGTAGCATAAAAACTCTGATACCAGATTAGTCACTAACCACACGAAAAGAAGAAGATTTACGGCATAAAAAAATCGACATACTTTTGCCGACTTTTATAGCTTTTAATAGGATTGAAAATCGGAAAGTATAAAAACTTTCGGTTTATTAATCCTTTTTTTAGCTTCTATAAATAGTAGGCATTATCAGGCGACGTTGGCCTTGCTCAAGTTCACGGATGAGTAATTCATAACCAGTTACGCAATCAATATATACCTAACTTATCTATAATTTAAACAAAAATAAAGAGTATGTTAAGGGCGTCATATATGCCTGCTGGGTCAGCGGGATCGTCCGAAAGGGTTACCGTTACCCCGGAACATGGCCTGGCTGAGGAAGGAACATGGATGGGTTTTTGGCTGTAAGATTCTGACACTCCCTGTCGCTCCACCCAGAGCGGGAGTGGTAATTTGATGATTTCCCACCCTCAAAAAAAAAACAAAAACCGCGATAAGCAGGTAAGTGACAAAAGGGTCACAAAATGTTACCAAAGAGACGATACACGAAAAAGAAAGAAGTCGAAGGGACAGCAAAAGAAGACGAGGAAGACAACACACAAGGTAGGAAAGCGAAACAGATTTGACAGCTGGACCTAAACCACTACTTCTTATAGCAGTAATATTTCTATATTACTTCGGTGTAAAAATGAGACGGAGCTATTCAGGACGTGTAGCTTCATCTCTTTTCCACTTTTTTATATTAAAATAATTATTATTATTATTTATCCTTTATTTCAGGCAACGAAGGCCCATAAAATAGAGTAAATGTATAAAAAAAAAAAAATGATAACTATAAACTAATACATAATTTTAAAAATACCATAATAACTTAAAAACTACTGCACTCGTTGCTTGCTTGCATGCTTTAACCTTTTGAACGCCATTGTCACATATGTGTGACAATCAACCGCATGACATGTACGCCAACGACACAAATATGTGACATTAGCAACAACACTATAACACGAAATAAACAATGAAATCATTACTTTTGTGCTAAAGATGTCTTAAAAATTTAATGACATGAAACAAATTAAAAGACACCATGGATATTGGCAAATTAATGTTAACAAGAAGAAATAAAATTGTAGCTTGGTGTGGATGGCACGCGCGTGCCTTTATGTTCTGGCGTTCAAAAGGTTAAGAGATGGTGATCTGCCCTCTAGACAGCCAACAATTGCTTAATAAATGTTTTTTATTTTTTTATATCCGGTTTTATTTTTTTTCCATCTAAAAATAAAAAGGCTTTATTTTTTTAACGAGTAAGTGGTAACATTAATCAAAATTCACAGATAATATCGGGGTTATTGTTTATTTTATTTTGTAAATCTCCGTCCGACCTTTTCAGCCCCTTTGACAAGGATCGCGGTCAAGCCAACGGTGGGCAGAATGAATAATGTTTGCATAAATGCTACACAGTTATATAATAAACCTTGCCCGTATTATAGTTTTAACTTAATATTTAAAGGGACCGTTTCTATAGTTTTTTAACCGACTTCAAAAAAAGGACGAGGTTCTCTATTCGACTGTATGTTTTTCTTTGGATATTTGTAATTGTTTTTACTATTGAATTGCGGCAGTGATAGCCTAGTGGTGTGACTGTCGGACTGCCAGGTCTCGAGTTCGAACCCAAGTCACGCACCTCTGAATTTACGGATTCCTGTGCGTACTGTATAGATATATATCACTTGCTTAAAAATTGGTGAAGAAAAACATTGTGAGGAAACCAGCATGTCTGAGAGATATTTCTCAACAGCATGTGAAGCTAAGTCGGAGGCCTATGGGTAGCATAAATTTTAACAACTGGTTAGTCATAGCCACACGAAAAGAAGAAGAAAACTATTTAATACTACTACAGTAGGCCAGAACTCGTATTTTTAAAACAATGTTCCTTATAGCACGATATAGTATTGGCGAATGGCAAAAAAACATTATGGCCGTCAAGACACTTTCATTACGTAGCAAAAATCTCGTGAGGGTCAGCATTTTACGCTTTTCGGTCTAGCTGTCATTGCCATTGGTGCAGAAGCGAAAAGAAACTTCATTCTAAACGTGTATCTAACAACACTCTTCTACGTCCTACTTTTAGACATAGCATTACGCCTTTTTTTTTTTAAGCCTGGCAAATCATCCAATTACTGCTCCCGCTCTGGGTGGAGCGGAACGGAGTGTCAGACTCTTACTGACTAAAACCCATCCATGTTCCTTCCGTAGCCCTTTATGTTCCGGGGTAGCGGTAACCCTTTCGGACAATCCCACTTACCCGGCAGGCTTGGCCCTGAGGGGCCCCTTCATATGCTGACATCTCTTTGAGGCGCGCGTGGAACATATACACGCCGTCCGGCACGGGTCTGGTGCTGATCGGACGATGAGTCACCCATTACTCAACGTCCGCAGGCCCGCGCCACGGTGGCCGGGAGTCGTCACGTGGCTCCCGACGCCCGGGGCGTCTCCCGCGGTGGCTGGGATGGGAGGACCTTTCTCTCACCCATCCCGCCACCTCCTTCGCGAGCATGATTTTTTCGCAGAAGGAGGTGACTGCCTCCCACTCCCTCTCGCCCCGTATGAATTCCTCGAAGGGTTAGGCAGAGGTATACCTATAGTACACCCACATTAGCAAGGTTATGTTAGTCCCATGCAATAGAGTAGTCTATTGCCATTAACCGGAACAAATCCAAACTCCGGGCAGCTACTGTGAAATTTCTAAGATGGATAACGGAATAACACTTTGCCCGTCCCGGGAATCGAACCGGGACAGGACCTCATGCTCAGCAGTACCGCTTGCAACTACTAGACCAACGAGGCAGTTCATTTTTTTTTTGGATTTTTCTGCTAACATCCGTCTGAATTTGGTTTACATATGACTCAGACAATTCTATTTGTCAAGAGAATTCATAGACCTCAAACCTTTTCTATTATAATGTTTTTGCCCATTTATGAAATGTCGCTAAGAAAAGTTGAAAGAATTTATTTCGTTCCAACTTTTAAGTCCACTCGCAAGTGCGATTTATCCAAACGTCCTAAGGTTATGAACAAATGGTTCACGATTTATCTCCAGAACGAGGCTCTTTCGCGATATTGAGTGCCCACAATCCGTCAAAGCTTTTCAACCCACAGTCACGAATCGCATTAGTTGTATTTGAAAATTACGCTAAGTTCCTGGATCTTGCGATTATTCGCATGCCACTATGCAGTATAGGTACATAATATTTATTTGATGTTGCACCTTTTTCCTCTATTGTGTCTGCGTTGTTACAAAGGGCGTAGATAAAAATTGTAAACGCAAAAATAATGATGTACAGCAATTGCAAATATTTGAGTACCTCATCAAAATGTGAATTGATAAATCTATGAATATTGAATTACTAACTCTAGTTCAAGTACAACGTGGCACTACAATGGTGAGATTAATGTAACATACAGGTAGGGCTAGTGCCCATTGATCATAATTATAAATGTTGATAGGTTAAAAGAAATCGCAAATTGAAAAATAAAACAAACTAAATAATAAAAAAGTTCGCCTACTTTTTGCAGGTGTTTCATTCAAGTAGTATTGCTTATTCGTTTTAATTTCATTCATGCGAATGTGGCTCCGGCAAATGACCCCTGCGGCTGCAACAGTTCTTTAAGAGCAGGTTGCTCTTAGGTGCTATTTTGTAATATTTTTTAAAATAAATCCCTTAATGCTAACGTTTAATGGAAATATTATAATGTCTTCATGAAACGAAAGTGTGAAAACGTATATGTGTGATAAATTAATGTCACCATTGTAGCACCACGTCGTATAATCTAGGTTTAAAATAAAAGTCGAGATTATTATGTTTCATAAATATAAATTAATGATATTATTATTTAATTGTATTATAATATTATTCATTTCATATTTATAATTACTTACTCAAAAACCACCATTACAATAAACATGGGAGTTAACCCAAGGTTTATAAATTTTCCACATTCAACCTATTTACAGCAAACTCCAACGATGCTTCCATTTTATTTTATTCTAAAAAAAGAAACAGGTCTGCATTCGACGGCCATCATTCTCGTCGTCCTGGTAATAGCAGATTTCTTTTTTGCCGATTGTCTTATTACGGGCAATTTCCTTAAGTGGCAACCATCTTAGATCTTTGTGTTCGTATTTTCTCGCCTGGGCCCTTCGAAGAAAATGGTATCGTCTGGTTCGAATGGATTAGGACCCTCGTACATTAATTAACCATGTTTGTCTTTCATTGTTTCGCGTTTATCAAAATGCATGTTCCATTTGTTACAGGATTTGTTGGGAATTTGATTGGGATTTTTTTTTCGCGTGATTTATGTCGTCCGAGGATTTTGTTCGCCCTTAAGTACCGTTTTGATTGCTTTATTGTTGTTTATGAGCACAGAATATCTTAAACATTAATTGAATCTCAAAATAAAAACAAACTGGAGAATTATTTTTCTAAATTATATTTTTAGACCGTCGTTTAGATGCTTAGTAAAAAATATTAAAAATCGGTGTCATATACATGCTGACTGTTTACCGCAGTAGGTCTGGCCATTCGAAGCAGCTGGGAAAACGCAGTTTACCTCTTATAAAAACACATATTGGCTGTCTAATCAAATCTATTAAAAATAAAAGCTTGTGAAGATATTACAAAACATTTGCAAAAATGATGATGTTCCATACTCCTAACTTTCAGCCCCCATTTAACTCCTAGATGTCATGCTTCTAGTCCTTGCAGTTATGGCTCTTTATAAGAATGAGAAATCATCAAATGACTCCTTCCGCTGCGGGTGGAATGGGAGGGAGATGACTCTCCCTTCCATTCACACAAACTGACGACTCTTACTGACCCATCCATCCCTTTGTGTTTCGGAGCATCGGTAACCGTTTCGGACAATACCGCTGACCAAAAACAGCCACGCATTGAAATTAAAATTCGAACTCAGACCTCATTGGTAAGCGGGATTGTCCGAAAGGGTTACCGCTACCCCGGAACATAAAGGGCTACAGAAGGAACATGGAAGGGTTTTAGTCAGTAAGAGTCTGACTCCCTTCCGCTCCACCCAGAGCGGGAGAAGTCATTGGATGATTTCCCACCCTCAAAAAAAAAAGATCTCATTGATCGTGAACCCATTGCTTAGCTCAAACAGCTGAGCGATGTTGTCCATCAGTGAATGAATGAATGAATACGCTATCAATGTGGCAACCTACTGGGCTCATTCAATTTAATAACATCCAGAAAAATTACCATCGGCACGAAAAGATAAAGTAGAATTAATTAATAGATTTATGGTTTTTGTTTCGTTGCTAGGTCAAGGAATGACTTTGACTCACAATCGATCAATGTACCTACTTATACCTCGACATGAATAATATTACGACATAACTCCAAAGACCACCCTCATCCATTTATACGATCACAAAGCTGGTATTTACGTTGTAATTCAGGTCTTTTGAGAAATATACGATATCTAGCGAGACTTGAAGTTCCAAGTCATAAAAGTGGTGCACTTAATGCTCTCTGGCGTCTCAGATAAAGTGTTTCCTAGACTTGTTTTTAACGTTCCCCTTAAATGAACTGTAAGTAACGGTAGGCTATTGGCTGGGGTGCTATTATGGATTAAGTTTTATGAAGCGGTAAAATGGCGTAGGTAATAACTGACGTTGGAAGATTATAATGAAACGATATTTTGTTTATTGTTGCGTAATCTCTTTCTATCCAGCTTTCTGTTACATTTAATGCAGGTTACACTTGCAAAGATAGTGCAGCTAACAAAATCAATCTGCCTAGCTTTTTCCCAACTATTTTGGGGTCGGCTTCCAGTCTAACCAGATGCATCTGAATAATAATATAATTAGCTAATAGTATTTTACGTGGAGCGACTGCCTATCTGACCTCCACAACCCAGCCAGCAACTGGGTAATACGAAGCCCCTTAGTAAGACTGGCTGTCACACTTTCGGGCCATAACGGCTGCCAAATATCCACGGATGATAGCCGGTTGTTATTACTCAACCACTAAAAACTACGTTAATAAAAACTACGGGTTACGTAAAGATTCACTAAATCTAGTGTGACTTAATCTCAGTACGACTAGTTTTTTTTTAAGAACTCAAACTCAAAACTGAACCTCAAAGTATTTATTTCAAATAAACCAATTACAGGCACTTTTGAATTGTTAAGGGGTCGGTCAGTCAGAAAGATGAAGCTAGTAGCCCATTCCAAAGCAGTAGGTACCTATGGAGAAGAACGGGCAAGAAACTCAATGGACACTCTTTTAGACAAAATATGGTTACAAAATATTGGTTACATAATTCATGCTATTATTATACATGTGAGAACGATGCAGAACGTTAAAATCATCCGATATAAAATATGTAAAACCAGTTCAAAAGTTGAAAGATGACCAGTCCCTACAGAAACGAGTTTATTTGAGTTTCAAAAGGCCATAAATTATCATAAGGCTATGGAAAACATGAACTTTTGACGTGTAATTACCAAAAAATTCTGACAGCACCCAATCTGACGTTCGCCCGCCAAGTTCACCCACGTTTACGTTATGTCAGTTGACATAATTTCGTATTCATGCGTCATACTCCCAGCATCATGTAGGGCACAAAGGATTTCCAACTGTTCCTTCCACATTAATATTTATAACATGAGCTTACCTTTGTTCATTTGTTTTGTTCACTTACAGCTTCAGCTAAATATAATAAAGAGGCTCATGCACTTTGATTTCGAAATTAAATTTGCTTTTTTATTGTTAGTCTTGTAAAGGAAAAAAACGAGCATTGTCCTTTTTAAACTTTTGAATTGTCTCGTGCGTTATAATTTCTACAGTAATTCTCTAGCCTAGGTGTTTGCTTGGTATTTGGGAAGGTCTAAAAGTGAAATATGATTAATAAATAGCTGTTGAGAAAAAACTGCTAAAATCCTTCCGCTTGCTGTCAAATTGGTAATTGTCAGAGCGGTAGTAGTCAATACTAGTGTAGACGTAGGTTTAGAGGTACCGGTATTAACCGGCACCTTTGAGCCTACGTCATCGTCGTACCCAATCGGGTATTAACCCGACTGGGTACCCGGCTCCTCTATAATCATAAACGAAAGCTAAAAAAATATATGGACTAAAACTAACCCATTACACATTGTCGCTATCTAGAAATTCGAAAATCGATTCAGCAATTTAAAAGTTCACAGCTAAATACAACCACGAAAATGTCAACTTCAGACAATCATTTAAGTTGTTGTCTAGACAACACCTTTGAACAATTAGTCTAAAACTAACCCATTACACATTGTCGCTATCTACAAATTCGAAAATCGATTCAGCAATTTAAAAGTTCACAGCTAAATACAACCACGAAAATGTCAACTTCAGACAATCATTTAAGTTGTTGTCTAGACAACACCTTTGAACAATTAGTCTTGCGAAGCTTCTGCAATAGTGCTCAAGTTTGTGACACTAATAATTGATGCTTGAATACGCTTGTCCATATAACTGGGAAAATGTGGGTATACTATGGGTACATCTGTGCCTTACCTTTTTTTTTAAGGCTGGTAAATCATCCAATGACTGCTCCCGCTCTGGTGGAGCGGAAGGGAGTGTCAGACTCTTACTGACTAAAACCCATCCATGTTCCTTCCGTAGCCCTTTATGTTCCGGGGTAGCGGTAACCCTTTCGGACAATCCCGCTTACCCGGCAGGCTTGGCCCTGAGGGGCCCCTTCATTATGCTGACATCTCTTTGAGGCGCGCGTGGAACATTTACGCGCCGTCCGGCACGGGCCTGGTGCTGATCGGACGGTGAGTCACCCATTACTCACCGTCCGCAGGCCCGCGCCTACGGTGGCCGGGAGTCGTCACGTGGCTCCCGACGTCCGGGGCGTCTCCCGCGGCGGCTGGGACGGGAGGACCTATCTCTCTCCCATCCCGCCACATCTGTGCCTTACCTTAAGAGGATTATTAGGCGTGATGTTATGAATAGTCATTAATTTTTTGAGCGTGATGAGCATTAAATTTAAGGCATTAAAATCAGATTTTAGCAGTGTTGAAGCTGTCTGTCAATTTGTAATATTATCAAGGTTTAAACGTTTAAGTATCAATGTTGTTTTAACTTGTACTTAACAATACTTCTTATTGAGATTTTTGTGATATAATTTGGATTGTTAAGCCTAATTAAAAATCCTTCCCAATTATTACATTTCATTACATTTGGGCTCGACACTACATGTCTCCTTTAATACTCCTCTATTAATAGTCATCTCAGAAGATTGACCATTCGCCTTTACTATGAAATGTTATGTAGGTACAACAGTAAATTGCAATAGGAATAAGCACAGCTTCTGTAATCTATATAAGTAAGCTACAAAAGAGCACTAACTAGATTACAATGCATTTTCATTTTATCAGCTAAGTGAGCGGGGAACGGCGATTTTAACCTGTAAATAGCATTTAGAGGCGGTAACAACCCGTAACGCAGGTCTTAAAAGCGAATGACCAGGAAAACTAAGACTAAGTTGGGATCAATTGCTCAGAATGGACTTTGCTAAGTAACTTGATTCCCTAGGTAGAAATTCACGTAATATTGTAAATTGCACTTGCGGATGTGGCATTCTAGAGCGTCCTAGTAACTTTGGACACTTGTCCCACCACCGGCGACTAACGATAAGCGTATAATACTGGGTGTAACCGAAAGGGTATATACACACAAAAGGATATGCTACAGACCACCAAACTGAACAACTTTTACTATGGGACCAACTCCGAAATCGTGAAAAAAAATCAGCTGTTCCCTATATTTCAACGAGTCACGTAACCAAAAATGTATAGAGCAGCAGGCAGTAAAAGTTGTTCAGTATGCTTTTGAATGTTTATGGCTGACCGCCGGTAGCTTGAACCATGTTCTCCTGAGAGAGGAACCTCCTAACTATACGCGACGTGTCCAAGAATACTACTTTCTGGATTCCCTTGATCCAACTGGCTAACGAGAGCCTCTGCAGATGCTGGTCGAGGCTCTTAGCTATTATCCCATCACGACTATTGGCGCAATGATTTCTGTATCCACATCCCACATGTCGACAACCTCGCGAGCCAGGTCAAGATACTTCCTCTGCTTATCTTTTCAGCTTTCACGAGGTTCTCGATTCGGGGCCGTTATATCAACAATCACTTCACGTCGCTCTCTCTCTTATTATTATTTTATTGCGTAATGTGGCTGCCCTTGACTTTGATCACGCCTGACGGAAAGCAATCGACCACGGTGGAGCGAGCATGGCCTGAAAATACCTGTTTTTTTAAAGGCCACCGGTAATATGTGGAAGGAAATGCAGACGCTGGTAGAGAGTTCCACACTTTAGCTGTGCGCATAATAAATGTACGTACGTTATGTACGTTTCGAACGAGAAAA
This sequence comes from Hyppa rectilinea, assembly GCA_951799385.1. NCBI lineage: Eukaryota > Metazoa > Arthropoda > Insecta > Lepidoptera > Noctuidae > Hyppa > Hyppa rectilinea. The sequence continues at coordinate 13,288,504 of OX637312.1, read as the reverse complement.
TCGTTAATTGTTGAAACGCTTCCTCGTCGCGGAGGGACAGGTGCCTTACGACATCCCTAGTGGTTTAAGGTCCATTTGCTAATAATATTCTGTGAATTTGAATTTGTATGCATTCGTTTCAGTTCTATGCTAATCTACACATTCATAATTATGTCGTTTTATTGCTAGTTTTTAACAATTTTTTTGTTTATTAATGTTTTTTGTTGCATGGGCCTGCTTTTGACTTCAAACACCCCTGATGCAAAACAATGGATGAGGTCTAATAGTGGAAGGAGCATGCCCAAAAAAATTCCTGTTCACTCTTGATTTGAAGGCAGGTGGTTTATATATTTTTATGGAAAGCATTACAGTCTTTGACTGAGAGTTTGGAGCAGGTGTTTTAACGCGGTTAAGATGTACTGATCGCTTTCAGTTTTATCGATGAAATTGGCTCTACGTTATTGAGGTGAGCGTCATTATCCGGTGAACAACATTCCCTTTTTCTTACCCTTTTTTATATAAATCTATTTATTCAAAGGTGTACTTATTAAAGAGTATTTCTATGTATCTACCTATTAAATGTAGGCAGAAATTACGAAGTCACTCTCTTTCTAAATTTTGATTAAAAACTTCTTCTTAGTCTCACTTTCCTATTTTTATTTAATGCTTTTCATACACAAAATAAAAACTTTTCAAACCTTTATCTTCTTCTTTTCGTGTGGCTAGTGAGTAACCTGGTGTCAGAGTTTTAATGCTGCCCGTGGGCCTCTAACTTAGCATCACATACTGCTGAGAAATATCTCGCCGGCATGCCGGTTTCCTCACGATGTTTTCCTTCACCGATTTTTAAGCAAGTGATAATTATACAATACGCACATGAATCTGTATAGTCAGAACCTAAATTGAATAAAGCGACTAAACTTGGAACATAAAATAAAAACATTTTGATTTGATCGAAACCATTCGAAAGTGCAGTCTTCCACACGACATGTCGGCGACAATGGTATTTTTATTTACCTTGATATTCTTCCGGAAGGGAAGTCGACGGTTGAAGGATTATCTTTCTTCTTAGATATATTTTCCTTAAGTCACGATTTTTCCACTTCACTTCTTGAACTGAAGTAGGCACTTATTATGGTGTTTTATATAATTACTAGCTACTAGCCCCTGCTTCACGCAGTTCTTACGACGAAAAATTTTAACCCACAATTTAACAATTTCTTAAATCATAATATTATCATCATTTGCATCTGCCTAGCTTTTTCCCAACTATGTTGGGGTCAGCTTCCAATCTAACCGGATGCAGCTTGGAATCCGACGCCGAAGCCTGCTGAATACCAGTATTTTACATGAAGCGACTGTCTATCTGACCTCCACAACCCAGTAACTGGGCAATACGATACATTGACATTGGTAAGACTGGCTGTCAGATTTTCAGGCTTCTGACGACTCGTAACGACTGTCAAAGATAAACAAATTACAGCCGGGACCAACGGCTTAACGTACTTTCCGAGACACGGGGGAGTCTCGTTATGAGAAGATGGTCATCCATCCACGGCCAACCCCGGCAATCGTAGGTTAACCTGATGGATCGACTTGTGCGGCTGTTAGTAGCCACTCGTTGACTTCTCAGTTCAAAATCGATTGAGAAAATTTGGCAGTCTGTGGTAACTTGATGTGCTGGCAACTGTACGTTCCCGTGAGCTATTTTTTTTTCGATATCAGTATCGAAGCGAGCGTAACCGTGAGCAAAAGCTAGTTTATAATATCTATAGATATGTATTGTACTCTTTACTCAAGCTTTGAAACATTAAATTAACATTCTATCTTAACGTTGTTAGTGTTTGAAATGTAATTGAATTTCGCAATCATATTTTATGAATTAAAAGGAAATTGCGGTCTGGTGCAATTAAAATCGTTTTATTGAAACCACAATTCCTATTTTGAATTCATTGTTATTGTGATACTAATTTGTTATGGAATTAGGTAAAGTATAATGTTATTTTGGTCAAGCTTAATTGGTGTTGGATGTTAGCAAACAGTGGGTATAAATAAGTGCTTTTAAGATTCATACAGATAAATAGTATCAAATATTTACCAATTTAATAAATTATACTATACATATTTATTAAATATGTATATAACGGCGCGTATTTAATCATGAAAAGCAGTTAATTTTGAGAGTTGTAATTTATTTTGTTATTTCTAATTCAGAGCGGGTAACACCGAATGGAGTTGCGTCTGTCACGGCGGGCGAACGTCTTGTCAATGAAGGCGGTTGTTGACAGCCGTTACACGTAGTGGCCACTCGCAAACCCATTGGCTCTAAATCGCTAATTATTACTACAATCCACAATTGTTTGAGTAATTTAAGTGTCTGTATAATTAAAATAGTGAACAGTCAACGCTTTTTTTTTTTTTTTAAGCCTGGAAAATCATCCTATGACTGCTCCCGCTCTGGGTGGAGCGGAAGGGAGTGTCAGATTCTTACTGACTAAAACCCATCCATGTTCCTTCCGTAGCCCTTTATGTTCCGGGGTAGCGGTAACCCTTTCGGACAATCCCGCTTACCCGGCAGGCTTGGCCCTGAGGGGCCCCTTCGTATGCTGACATCTCTTTGAGGCGCGCGTGGAACATATACGCGCCGTACGGCACGGGTCTGGTGCTGATCGGACGGTGAGTCACCCATTACTCACCGTCCGCAGGCCCGCGCCTACGGTGGCCGGGAGTCGTCACGTGGCTCCCGACTCCCGGGGCGTCTCCTGCGGCAGCTGGGACGGGAGGACCTTTCTCTCTCCCATCCCGCCACCTCCTTCGCGAGCATAACTTTTTCACAGAAGGAGGTGACTGCCTCCCACTCCCTCTCGCCCCGGACCATGGCTTGCACTAGGGCCGGGCGCGAGAGGTCGCCGCCGCCGATCGCCTCTACGAGGACACGGCGGTGCTCCGCCCAAGCGGAGCAGGTTTGCACCGTGTGCTCTACCGTGTCCTCTGGGCGATCCTCGCAGTGGTGACACCCGGGCGTTTCCTCCCGCCTGATGATGTGCAGGAACCTCCCGAAACATTCATGTCCGGTGAGGACCTGCGTCAGGCGGTAGGTGAGGGCGCCGTGACGCCTCTCTAGCCACTCCTCAAAGAGGGGCCTTACCGCCACTATCGTGGCGTGCCCTGCGCTGGGTTGCGACAGTCACTGCTTCAAGGCCGCCATGAGATCGCACCGGAGGTCCGTCCGCTCCGCTGCAATTTGCTGCGGAAACGGAGTTCCCCCCGGCTTAGTACCTCCGCGCGCCACTCGTACAGGCGTGCGAGGACTATCGCCTCCAGATCACACGGCGGCAGTCCGGCAAGGAGGCTTGCCGCCTCGCCCGAGATCGTGCGGTACCCCCGGATTAGCCGAATGGCTACCACCTTTTGGGGCGCGTTCAGGTAGTGGGCGGCTCGCCGCCGCAATGAACGCGCCCATACTGGGTCCCCGTAAAGGGCCACGGACCGCGACTCCCGCGTAAAGCCTCCGGCAGGATCCGATCCCTGCGGGACACCGCACGACATCTCTCGCCGGTTCCATTCCCCATTGCGACTGGGGTAGATGACGGCTCTGTCCGTCAAGTACGCCCCGACTATTCGACGGAGGTAGGTCGGCACCCGGTGATACCGGAGTGCTTCCCCAATGCAACTCCAGGGCAGGGTGTTGAAGGCGTTGGCGATGTCGAGTGACACCGCCACGACGACCCTACCCTGGGTCACCGCGTCCCCCGTCGTGAGGGCTCTAACGCGCATGATGGCGTCCACCGTCGAGCGCCCCTTGCGGAAGCCAAACTGGCAGTCCGAAAGATCCGGCCCCGTCCTTCCAAGGTGCCCGACGAGGCGGCCCGCAATAATTCTCTCGAAGAGTTTGCCGACCTCGTCGAGCAGCACTATGGGCCGGAATGCGGACGGAGAGTCCGCAGGGCGCCCTTGCTTCTGTATGAGGACCAGCTTCCCCGTCTTCCAACGGAGCGGAAACTGGCCTCTCTCCATGCATGCGCTAAAGAGCCCCTGAGGCCAGGACCCAGGCTTTACCTAGTAAGCCGTCGGGTCCTGGGGCGGTATTCTTGGCCTTGAGCCTTCCTACCGCCGCTCTCAGATCTACCTCGGTCACTTCGGGGATGTCGTCGTCGTCCTCGTGGTCCGCTTCGGGCGGAGCCATAGGCGGGAGAGTATGCTCCCGCCGTGAGGGGAACAGAGCGCTCACCACCTCCTCCACCAGCTGGGGGCGGAGACTCTGCGTCAGAGGGGGGGCCCAGGTGCGGAGCTTGTTCCGCACCATTTTATATGGGCGCCCCCATGGATCTAGGTCCAGAGTCCCCACCATCTCCTCGCGGGCCACACCCTTGGCCCGCTGGACAGCCTCTTGGAGGGCGGTCTTCGCCGCTCTGTACCCCTCGTACAGCTCCGCCTCCGTGGCTGCCGCGATGCGGACCCTGCGGTGCCTGGTGTACAGGTGAACAGTCAACGCTACAGTGTACTTATTGTAACGTTTCCTGAAGTTTAACGCCCACACATGGATTCCCGTGCTGACGAGGTCACGAATCAGCATTCAGATGCAACAGCCCGGCTTCCCGATTTCCCGTTATATATTTAAATATAAATATACATATTTATTAAATTGGTAACAACTTGATATTATATGTAGTGTTAACTGTAGAGCCTGAGTGAAACCTTATGTTGAACATGGCTGGTAATAATCTGACAGCATTCGAACCTTTAAATAAATAGAATAGTCTGATAGGTTTTTGTAAAAGTGACATGACTCGGTCTTCAGCCGTGGGGCTTGGCAGAAGTAATCGGTGAAAAGTAATATAAATAATTAGTTATCCGCTAACTGTGTGTTTGCATTGATAGCGTAGCATATCCCATTACACACACAGAACACACGCTCTACCACTGAGCCCCCTCAGTGAAGGACCCCGAACCTTCACATTGCACTCTTAGATAAAAAGTAATATCCATTAGAAATATCTTAGTTATTCGTTTTTGTTATCACCTCGACCTATCCCGTATAGTACGCGTCTAGGTCGTTACGCCACCTCTTCCTGGGCCGGCCTCGATGGCGCAGTCCATCCTCAGGCACCCAACTTGTGGAGACTGTTGCCCAGCGATCATGACTGTGCATGCGGCTTACGTGACCCACCCAAATTCCTTTCGGTTTTTCGAAAAAAATACAAATGAAATTGACGATCGCGTGTGTTGCTTGCTTTCTTTCGGTTTGTGTCAATCATTGTAGAACAAAAAAGTCGAATCAAACCGAACCGAGCCCTTGCTTCGGGTCGGCTTTTCATTATCTGCCTAGCCTTTTCCCAACTATGTTGGGGTCGGCTTTTCTGGTCAACAAATACTGCCGGATCTCATGCGCTGATTCGAAAATATGTGTAGCACCCCGAAGGACGGTGTCTAAATTACAGAAAGACGAAAGAAAGAATACTATTGTGCTTTATGCTTATCAAGTTATCTGAAAAAAATTAAAATGAAACTGTTGAAAATGGCTGTTACGAGATTTTAAAAACCGCGACCATTACGCCAAGACACTTTTACATGTAAAATCTGATCCGATTCAAAAGGTGAGGAAAACCTGCTCAGGTATGGATTCATAGACAACTCCACCCTGGAGTGTAAATGTGGTGCTATTCCACAAATTATGGTACACTTACTCGTCATATCCTGTCCTGCGTGTCCTGTCGTCAGCAACTCAGCACGTTACAGGAACTGCTCGACGCGTTGTTTCCCGCGGCTAATAAGAAACTTCACTTTGTGAGTAAGATTCCGTGCTATGTACTGTATAGAATCAAATTCTTTTAACTTAACAGACAGCTGTGCTCCTGGAAAGTTTGTTCGCTTTTTAGGGAACAACTGTTTTATGTAATTTTGACGTTAAAAAATAGCTAATTTTCAACCTAGTTTGAATAAATGACTTTAGGTTCATTTATTTTTTGATAAGTATCGAGCACCCCAATCTGTCAGATTTCTTTGATAGATTTTCAACTTTATTACAAAAGCATGAGGTTCATTTTGAATTGGGAATATTTGACAGTATGGGGTAGCTTAATGTGATGACCTCTGTACATATTACAAGTTCGAAAGAGTAGAAAACATTTGGTAACATTGGTAGGAATAAATAATCAACTATTACTACGTGATCTACTTAATATTGTTTGCTTCAATACTATTTTATACTAGCGCTACCTATTGTCCTGAAAATGTACTTGCCATCATTCAACTTACTACCGACGGAAGCAGAGTTATAATAATACCTGCGTTCTACGAGACTGGGTAAGAAGACAGTTACTCTACACAATAACAGATGGCGCTGTTGCAAAATATATTCTATGAAGGTGAAGATGGACTGGTGAAATGTTCTGTGGGACGTTTGGTCTCATCTATAGTCTATACTAATATTATAAAGTTTTTGTTTGTTTGTTTGTACCGAATAGGCTCCGAAAGTACTGGCCCAATTTTAACCATTAAGTGCACCAATAGAGAGCTAAATTATCAGGAATTAAAATAGGCTATAAATTATTTTCAAACACTTAGATATCCTTAAGAAAATTGCAACAATGTAACCCAAAGCAGTAAAATTCATTATTGACAAAACTATTGATACTACACGATTAAAGTACTCATTATTACCTACTAATCGTCCGCCAGGGAGTATATCCAACTATCATAGTTAAGTCACAATATCAGCTTTTGTGTTCTAAAATTTAATTAGATCGCCTATAGAACCAAAAGTTGGATACATTCGTATCGTAGTATTAATTTTTATTCAAATAAATAGTTTTATCATCAAGGGTATTTATGTAGCAATAAAATTAAAAAGTATTTTACTGCTTCATTCGAAACGGGTACTTAATTTCAAAGTTATCATGAGTATAAACATGCAATACGCGAACTGTTCAACGCAGCCGGAATGTTCCATACTGTATACACGGTTAAAAAAAAATCAGCTGTTCAGTACATTTATGTTCGCCTTTTTTTTTTTTTAAGGCTGGGAAATCATCCGATGACTGCTCCCTTTCTGGGTGGAGCGGAAGGGAGTGTCAGACTCTTACTGACTAAAACCCATCCATGTTCCTTCCGTAGCCCTTTATGTTCCGGGGTAGCGGTAACCCTTTCGGACAATCCCGCTTACCCGGCAGGCTTGGCCCTGAGGGGCCCCTTCATATGCTGACATCTCTTTGAGGCGCGCGTGGAACATATACGCGCCGTACGGCACGGGTCTGGTGCTGATCGGACGGTGAGTCACCCATTACTCACCGTCCGCAGGCCCACGCCTACGGTGGCCGGGGCGTCTCCTGCGGCGGCTGGGACGGGAGGACCTTTCTCTCTCCCATCCCGCCACCTCCTTGGCGAGCATGACTTTTTCGCAGAAGGAGGTGACTGCCTCCCACTCCCTCTCGCCCCGGACCATGGCTTGCACCAGGGCCGGGCGCGAGAGGTCGCCGCCGCCGATCGCCTCTACGAGAACACGGCGGTGCTCCTCCCATGCGGGGCAGGTTTGCAACGTGTGCTCTTCCGTGTCCTCTGGGCGATCCTCGCAGTGGTGACACCCGGGCGTTTCCTCCCGCCTGATGATGTGCAGGAACCTCCTGAAACATCCATGTCCGGTGAGGACCTGCGTCAGGCGGTAGGTGAGGGCGCCGTGACGCCTCTCTAGCCACTCCTCAAAGAGGGGCCTTACCGCCACTATCGTGGCGTGCCCTGCGCTGGGTTGCGACAGTCGCTGATTCCAGGCCGCCATGAGATCGCGCCGGAGGTCCGTCCGCTCCGCCGCAATTTGCTGCGGATACAGAGTTTCTCCTCGGCTTAGTACCTCCGCGCGCCACTCGTACAGGCGCGCGAGGACTATCGCCTCCAGATCCCACGGCGGCTGTCCGGCAAGGAGGCTTCACGCCTCGCCCGAGATCGTGCGGTACCCCCGGATAAGCCGAATGGCTACCACCTTTTGGGGCGCGTTCAGATAGTGGGTGGCTCGCCGCCGCAGTGAACGCGCCCACACCGGGGCCCCGTAAAGGGCCATGGACCGAACGACTCCCGCGTAAAGCCTCCGGCAGGAGGCGTTTGGCCCCCTCAAATTGGGCAAGAGCCGCTTGAAGGCGGCCCCAGTCCGTTCCAGCTTGGGGGCCAAACGTCGGAAATGCTCCATGAAATTCCATCGGCTGTCGAGGACCAGACCTAGGTATTTCATCGTGGTCTCGACGCCGATGTGAACCCCGCCTACCGTAAGTTGGGATCCCGATGGTGGCCTATTCCGAGGCCCATGACCGAAGGACATGGCCTCGCATTTGTGCAAAGCCACCTCGAGACCCAACTGCCGGATCCTCTTAACGACTGTCGCAACCCCGCGTGTCATCGCGTCGGCCGCCGCCTGATGCGACCTCCCCTGCGCCAGGACCAGCGTGTCGTCAGCGTAGCAAACTATTTATGTTCGTCTAAGTCGTCAAAATATACTGCACAGCTGATTATTTTTTTTCGCGATTTCAGGTTTGGTCCCATAGTAAAAGTTGCTCGTTACAATGAGTACAATGATCCATTAAGGGGATTAAAACGACTTAAATTTAACCGTGTAGAATGGGCAAATGCTACAAGTCCATCCACAGAACATATTATTATCTGTTCTATGAGTCTATCGATAAAGTGTGCAAAATTCAGGATACATGTACACTACCCTCAACAATGTTTAAACCCTTTTGAAACAGACTGGGCTTATGATAGAACATGGATGGGTTTTGGTTAGGAAGAGTCCGACACTTCCTTCCACTCCACCAACAGAGGGAAGAATCATTTGATGATTTCCCATTCAAAAAAAAGGAAGGACTTAATGCTGTGCAAAGAATCAGCATTGCCATACAACGCAACATTTCGGCCAGCCTTTTCCTTGTGACAGCAATGTCTAAAATTTTTTTGATGCTCTTAGATAGATAAATAATTTTTGTGCATATTGTTATGTTCTTAATACTAGGTCTCTAGAGACAAGTGGGGAACGTGATGCGCGACTGACCGCTGATCGTGATTCAGATCTTCGATTTTGACGACCCCGTTGTCGCTGGCATAAGCAACAGGAAACGCGTACGAAGTCACGGGCAGAAGCTAGTGTTCTTAATATGTTTGTTACAACTTCACGCGAAAACGAATGAACCGATTGCGATGAAACTTGAACCTGTTATTTTTATCCCGATCATCACATGGAATTGAAACTTACGCGCGTGAAACCGCGGGGCGCAGCTAGTATATAACAAAAACGTGGGTGGAACAAAAAAAAACATAGCAACTAATAAAATTTATTAAAATCCATTTAATTCTCCCAGAAACTTGGGTAGTACTTGGGATCATTCTTATAATATTTAAATATATTTTAGCTCATCTAAAACACAACTCAACGTTTCCAAAAAGGAAAGTTTCTTCAGGATCGCCAATATCTTCCAGCCACATATCAGTAATTGGTAGCCTGTTAACCTTTGAAGTCTGAAGCTCTATGAGTGAATCGAGCTCTTTAGCTCTCTTATTTCTTGACTGTAACAATTATGTCATTATGATTAGAAAAAAATTAATTGTTTAGAAAAAAAAATCGTTAAGCATTACAGCCGCATCGGGCCGTAGCGCATCGCAATTTAAAAAATAAAAAAACGTGGTGCAGCAACCAGCTCGTAGATTGCAATGATATGAATTGAAATTGTATATTCTGTAAAGGATATTGGAATCGTTTTTTTACGTTAAAAAAAAAGATTGATGGAGTTGTTACTTCCTTTAAACTCAAGGGGAAGATTTATAAAAGCATGGTTAGACCTGTCTTGTATGGATCAGAGCGTTGGGCCACAAAAGGAATGAATGAAAGACAATTTCTTGCAGCTGAGATGAGAATGCTCAGAGGGATGTGTGGTGTTAAGCGAATGGATAGAATACGGAATGAGTATATAAGAGGAAGTCTGAAAGTGACACCGGTGACTGAAAAGTTGTGTGGAAATCGGTTGTCATGGTACGGGCATGTTATGCGGAGGAATGAGGAAAATGTTAGCAGGAAAGTTGTGAGCACGAATTTGGATGGCTAATAGAGGGCGACCAAACAAACGATGGATGGATTGAGTGAAAGATTACATGGCTAGGAACGGAGTGACTACTGACATGACGACTAATAGAGAAGTATGGAAGAAAAAGACATGTTGCTCCGACCCCAAATAAATTGGGATAAGGGCAGGAGAATTATGATCGAGTTGTTATTTCCTATCTGACTACCCCTGAGAATAAACGACGAAACTAGGGTCAATACAAGGATCAGGGTCTTGGTCAGATCATGTGAGTACCATGTAGATCCGTGGTTTACGTAAATTTATGCCTTGCCGTGCGGCCTAACATAATGTTCAGTCGCCAGCACATCAAGTTTTTCAACTTTATTACAAAAGAATAAGGTTCATGTTCAATTGGGAATATTTGCCACTTTGGGATAGTTTGATGTGTATCAGCTTTAGTGTGATTATGAGGCTGAAAAACCCATCTTACCTTACAGCCATCAAAAAGAGATGGTACGGAGAAATGGAACGGATTTTCGCTAGTTGGGTTTGGCCCGATCACCATATCATTCCAAGTCAACAACTTAACCGATGTCGACAAGTTGAAATGTTTGTCTTTATTTTCGAAATTGGTGCATATGTAACTTAGTTTTTGTCGGGCGAATGTTGATCTTGATTGCAGCCACGTTATTTGTTTTATCGATAACTGCAACAAACAAAGACACATTTCAAGCAATGAACGTTTTGATTTAAAGTATTCTTAATCAATTTAACTTACGTTCTTATATAATAGATCCGGGGTATTGACTATCTTACTACTTAGCCACTGATTTCCCTGACCAAAACTTGTATATTCAGTCATACTCGCTCCAAGTCCCTTAACACAGGTCTCCTTGGTCTCCATATTGCAAAATACGGTAAAAGGTTGCCCTGGTGGTCCCATAAAATAAACACCTGGAAATAAGAATACGGTCAATTTTACTGCACCGCGTCTAAAAATAATCATTCAGGTTAGGCGACCTCCAATACCAAAAGACGGCCTGGTATGCAATAAACAAAATAAAATATCAGTGGTCAACACTCCGTTTTTTGGTTATATGATGCTTAAAGCTATAGTGAAGAAACATTTCCCTTACCACTGGTAACACCGGGTGGTGCAGATTTACAAGTAACTGTTGCTGGTGACTTAATTCTTCCGAACGTCAGTGCATCTGTGAAAGTTTAAGAATAATTTATAGTTTGAGTTCTATCTTCTTCTAGAAGTAATCAATGGACTTCAGGTGTACATCGGCATCTACAACGCCACGTGTGAACTTCTATACAACACACTGACGTCACGCAAAGTCCTGCATTGTACAAGTAAAGTTTACCGCGCAACTAGGACAATTCCCATCCAGCCTGACCCTTGCTGCCCTCCTCCAGCGACGCCCTAAGCCGAGGTCCGTACCCCACAGAGGGTGCCATTAGCGTGTAGTCGTATACTTTATAGGTTTTTGTCCTGCCTGGAGGCCTTAATTTATAGAGGAAACTCCAGTTAAGCAACTGACAACCTCCTAGGTTTCCTCTGCAAGATGGCATTCCCGAAAAAGAAAAAAAATGTAGGACAGTACCAGACATAACACTCGCCAGGTCAGAGGATTCATCCTTTTTTATTGTTATATTACTATACACTTGTACCTCAAAACTATATAAACGTTAACTATCCAAGTTAGTGCTTATTGATAGATAAGGCTCGTATCAACCATAACTCTCTACCAAAACCTCTTATAACCATATTTTTAACATTATGTTACCAATTGTTTTTCTTAAGATTTTATTTTTGTATTCTGCCACTTTACTTTTTTGAATAAATTATTATTATTATATACACAGTGGGATAGCCAAAGAAATTGGACGCTTAATGCATATATCATCAATCTGACTATTGATTGACTGATTGATTGATTAGTTTATCAAAATGAGCCGACTTTAGATAAATATGAAAAAAAAAATTTTTTGTATGTACCTACAATATATTTTTTGTGTCGCTCCCAAATTAAAAGTTATTCATTTTCATGACTACTACAATGTTTCCTTCGTAAAACCTAACACTCCGTACACTCGACAAGTAACAGTACAAGGATAACTTCAGGCATAGCGGTTAGAAGAGATATTTTTTGTGGAATGGGCCTTCTCCTGACGTCGTTCCAGCATGATGGAGCTAGCAGGCCCAGAAGATGCCTGTCTACTCTTGTTTTGAAGACAGACGGGTTATTATTTGGAAGGGAACAGATAGTTCCACACTTTGGCTGTTTGAAGTTAGAAGCACGATAGTATAAAATAATATGATTTTTTCTATAAGGAACACACTTCGATGGTTTAATAAATTACAAAATACATAGGTACCTTTGGTTTCCTCACAACTACAGCTTCCGCTTAATCCAGGTGTTCCTGGGGGTCCCATCGACCCCTTTTCTCCCTGAAAGAATTAAAAATGGCACCCACTGAAATAAAATTTAACGAAGAATTTAATTTTTTAATTTTAGTGTAGTATCTGACGGAGCTATCGCGACTTTGACCGCATTTCAGATTGAATACCATCATTGTCGTGGAATATTGACAATGACAGCTCTTAAACGCAGTTTACATGTGGTGATCGCTTTCAGTTTCATTGGTGACATTCGCTCTTAATGTTTCTAAGTCTCGCTCACAAACATTTCCATAAAGCAAAGATAAATTGACTTGGAAACCATGTGTTAGCACAAAAACAGAACAAACTAAAAACAGCTTATAACTAGTTTCTGCCAGCGGTTTAGTAAAATATCCCATGGGAACGTATAACCGGGATAAAAAAGTTAGGCAGCATACTTTTAGCCGCGCGAGAACCTTTATAGTACTTGTTATATTACTATTTTCAATAATGAACATACTATGTACATTTTATTCCTAATTCAGTTCAATTCATTTATTGCATCAAATATGGTAGGTAACATGAAGTTCTTATTACATAAAATATTTGGTAACACACATTTGGCTAATATATAGCATGCAATAGTATACAAGTTTTAACACTTATGATACAGTCAAATATGTCTGTGCTTTAGAGTATAAAATTTACAGGGACACTTTTGAAAAAACTCATCTATCGAATAAAAACACTATTGCAACAACCACTTCCGCAACGCAACACAAAACTTATTAAAGGGTAGTTGAGTAATTGACCTCGGCAAAGCATCGTAGATTAAGGGAGCCATATAAACGCAGCTCCGCCGAAAAAGTTCTAATTTTGGAACGGGCATTTCGAAATCTAAATGTGTAGGTTTCCTTTTATTTGTGTTGTCTTTCCTATTAACCCCGAATCACAATGTGATTGTCGCGCGGCTAAGCCACGCCTGTCGTTGCCTAGACTAGCTCTGTAGGTCTTCTTCTTCTTCATTTCCTGTAGTTAGGGACTAACCTGGTGTCAGAGTTTTTATGCTGCCCATGGGCCTCTGACTTAGCATCACATGCTGTTGAGAAATATCTCTCAGACATGCCGGTTTCCTCACGATGTTTTCCTTCATCGATTTTTAAGCAAGTATTCAGTACTAACAAGCAAGGAAATTTTTTTTTTGTCAAATTTACACATTACTGCAATCAGTCTTATGATAGCCTTATCATACAAGATGTATCAAATAATAGCAATTGTGATTTGAATGTACGGAAAAATCAAGTTGATAGTTTGGTTTATGAATTCATTTCTATATTACTATTTAAAAAATACTCATAATATTTCTTACCACAAGTCCAGGTAGACCAGGAAACGACATCCCCTATAAAAAAATTACATTAGTTATCGTCACTTATGAAGTAGAAGGAAATTAATTTTCTACGCATTTGCTTTGCCATTTAACATTTTTGTGGTATTTCGTCTTGAATTAATATCAAGCTTTTTTCTTTATTAAAATGTTGGTCATCGATTTAAAACAAGATTAAAGCATCGCTGTCAACTGGAAAAGTTCTCAAAAGTCTAGCAGCATTACTGCGTTGTATGGCAATGCTGATTCTTTGACCAAAAAATAGTCCAGCCCTCTGGTCACGTGAAGAGTCGAACAGCGCTTGGCAATATTTCGAAAAACAAGGTAGGCAATCGGACCCCACGTCCCTAGTGTTTTAACCCCAAGCGACTCGAACATATGAGTCCCAATAAGGTTGTAGTATTTGCGCCGTTTGTGATTTTCTGCGCCTGCAGCGGCTGCTCCAGCACAACCCGTCATACAAGGATGATGAGATGGCGCAAGGGCGTCGAAACACGATGCATCCCACTCCAAAAGCCTACCTAACTTCCACGGCATTAGTGTAATTAACTGCTGTTTAAGCGCAATTAAAAGGTTTCTGAAGACTTACCGGATCTCCTTTTGGGCCCTGTAGAAAATAAAAACATTATAACATTTAAGGTGTTTAACACACGGCACCGCTCGACCGCGCGGTAGGAGCAGTTTGCGGTAGAAACGAGCACCGCTCGACCGCGCAGTCGGGCGGTGTACGTGTGTTTGGCATCAACGGATTTCTTAAAGACCAATGCGACATGAGATCCGCTTCACCGCCTACCGAGGCGGAGTGCGGTGCCGTGAGTAAATCGTCTAAAGTAAAATAATATAGATATTTGAATTACAATTAGCATATAAAAATATTTTACACCAAAACCAAAATCATGACAAAATGGTTACTTATTCAAGAAAAAAAGAAAATGATTGGGTGGAAAAAGAAACGATAATATATTAAATTAACAGTCATAGTAGAGGTAAACCACGATAGCATGGCTCGCCCCACCAAAATTCAAAAAGTTTGAAAATATTTGTGAAAGTATTTAAAATGCGCCACCAAGACTCTCAACGCATGTTGCTGTCGGCCTGCTACTAAAGACGAATACTTACAACTACAATCAAACTCGTAAGGATATGATTACAAACATTCAAACAGTAATTTGGAGAGGCGCGCCATGTTATCGTAGTTTATCTATACTTAACAAAAGTATACGTTGCCGACCTCGTTTAACAGGTTTCAGTAATCGTGACCAAATGAATGAGGCTAGGTAGCGTTTTGATCCAGAAATCTTATTCGTTTATTCATTTAAAACACCTGCCTCAATGATTCCTATCGCCTCTTTCCAGCTACATCACAGACAAAGTCCTAACCGTAGTATTGTATTGGCGTAACAGCTACTTATCTTTGTTACATTTCAGCTTAATCGGATGCTAGCAATTGCATAAAATATTAATATTATTGTGAGATTACAAGGTTCATGTTCAAAAGCCGACAAAATGGGAATACGCATGTTATTTTTGTCAACAAATAAAATACAGTAATATATATCTAATAAAAGTATTAGAAGCCATAATAATAATAAATAAGTGCTAATGCTTGTCATAAAAAAAAACTTCAACAATTTTCAATCACAGTCTCACGTTCGTAACTTAGCAGTCATAATGATGCTTGTTATATTTTTAACAATAAGTTATGAAAATAAATAGATATTTAAGCGCCAATTTGACTTCCTGCCCTTTCCTCACATGACTAAGTGAAATCACCAACCATACACGACCCTTGCAAGCAATGAGAGCGCAGTTAGTTGGCTATTTAGGAACCGAACATAAAAATTATTTGAGGTTCAACAAAAAAGACGCAATCATTATAATATACATGATAAATAATACTTACTGGAAGTCCCACTACGCCCCGGCTGCCTTGCAAACCTGGTAATCCCATCAGACCCTGCAAGTTTTAATAGAAATCAGTTCTTAAGCCAGGGCTCAATGTGTCATTGTACGGTCTCTAGCATATCCAGAAATCACCAACTGTAAATTTTTCTCAATCGATTTTGAGACACCAAAATCAAAATCAAAAGTCATTTATTCAAATTAGGCTGAAAATCAGCACTTTTTGAAGGTCAAAGTTACATAAGACAGTCCCCCAAAGACGCCCACCCTTCACCACTTCCTAGTGCTTTCACCTTAAACGATGACAACGTTTTATGGTGAAATACAATACAATCAATTAATTAATTAATTTACAATCATTTGGTGAAATTTAACAGTTTGGTATAACTTGATGCATTGGCGACAGTACAAGTGGCCAACTCAGATGTATACAATAAAGAGATTAAGTTTTTGTTTTAAAAAGCGATGCTTGCTTTAACATAATTACACCATGTTCAGGCTTGGCAATTAAGTATGAAAACATTTACCGTTATTTCCTGTTAAGAATATTCTTCTAGCTTAGACCTTAAAATTGTTGGGTATGATGGTAATTGTGACCTTCACCGTAATTTCAATCTTAGGAATTTCTAATAAAAGAATACTTACAAAATCAACGTCGTTTTCATCACGCGCCCTTGGTTTAGCAGCAGTTATCAGATCACCCTTCAAATAAGAAACAGTTTTTGAAGCTTGTTTAGAAAGGTGTTAGTGCTCATACACATGAGCGGCAAGCAACTACAGCCGTAGACATGTTGGCGGCTTTAGTTGCCCCTACGGTTGATCAATAAAACGGGAATTTCACTGATCTTCTAACTAAATGCTCTTGTGTATGAACACATATACATATATACATACATATACTCACGCCTTTTTCCTATGGAGGTAGGGAGAAACTATATCCAAAACGCCGCGAGCTACAATTTGTAATGTAGTTTCCTCAGTACATAATTAGTAAAAGTATTTACGGACAATATTTTCGAACGAAAATTTTTAACGCGGCGTGTGGTAGGAGTTGACTGGTCGAAATCGTCTCTTCTATGGGACCTTCTCTCTTAGAGCAAGGGAAAAAGTGAGATTGTTTCAGAGAAATACAAAAGTGGGAATTTAGTCAACAGTAGGTATATGAAATTGGTAAGAGGGATGTTGGTGTTACGAGAATAGATAGAATTAGAAATTAAGTATCTAAAAGGTAGTCTGAAAGTGACTCCGGTGACTGACAAGTTGTGTACAAATCGGTATGCTCATTATGAAGGAATATCGAAAAATATCGTCAGTAAAGTTTTATGTATTTATGTGGATGGCTATAGCAGTAGAAGAAGACCAAAAACCGATGGATGGAATGTGTGAACATTGATTTACCTGAAAAGGGAGTGACTACCAAGGAGACAACTAATAGAGAAGTATGGAAGAAGAAGAATAAGGAGATCCAGAATTTGAAGTTTATAGGCCGTGAAACTTGAATAAAGTTGTAGTTGGATTGCATTTGATAGATTGCACTTGACTTACCATTTCCAAGGTGCAGGTAGCTGAAACAAGAAGCGTATGGCAACATTACAAACCTAATTAAAATTTCTAAACCTCACAGTTGGGTCTCATCAATATACATAACCATATTAATATGAGTTTAGATAATATATCATCTCGATAGTGTTTTCTAGGCGTTGATTTCATCTATTTTGGTTTACTAATAATATTATACTGTGACATTAATGCTTCCTCGAAAACAAACACCTTCTCATTCAAAAAAGAAAAAAATAGCTATCTCTTCAATATTTGTGGCTATCAAGACCGAATTAACTGGAGCTTGATCTTGTTGTAGTTTTATTCATTAATTTGTGTACACTCCCTGTTGTTTTGTGGTAAACAAATAGCTATATTATAATAACGTAGGTATGTATTATCTTAAACCGAAATTCAATGTTGAAATATTATTTTCCTCATACTGAAAAATTTGGTACCCAACGTACCTAATATTTTAGTTTTAACATAAAATATTTTTTAGCGTATGGTTTTGAAATCCTAACTAATTAAGATGCGAAAGTAAGATTATTTATTTGTTACCTTTTCACGCCTAAACCACTGAACCTATTTTAAATTATCCTGTAATTTTGCAAATCTTTAGCTTTCATCCCGAAAAAAAGTACAGTTTCCAAGGAAAACAATGATAACGTTCTTATGGTAATAGATGGCGTCAGTTTCTATCGAATGAAAATTGTTACAGAAACTTTAGTAGTTTATTAAGAGTTTTTTTTAAATTAATTACCTTATACATATTGTGAGTCTAGAGTATCGATGAAACGGTTTTTTATCCTCCTAACAATAATAATATTTTTTATAAAAAGATTAACGCGACCCAAAACCGTGGGCAAAAGCTACTAAGATAATATATTTATCGGTGTTTGTTAATTGGTCGCTTAAATAATGAAGTTTACGTTTTCTGTTTACATAATTATAATGCAATTTAATCATTTCGGTTACTAGTCGGCTGAAAACTTAATACTAAACAAATGTAAACAATTTAGTAAATCGGTGCCATATTTTTCTTTGATGCCCTAAAATTTGAGGCGAAATTTAAACTTTCCTATGTTTTTTTGCAATTGGACGGTCAGGTTGTAAGTTTCTTAACTAAGCTTTTATTTACATACATTTTGCATATACGCTGTCATGTGTACAAACACGGAAATAGGGTAGCTTTCATCCCGAAAAAAGTGTTCCCAAGGAGAACAACAGCTATAACGTTCTTATGATAATAGATGGCGTTAGTTTCTTTAGAATCATGATTGAATGATTTCGATGTTCGGCGTCCATACATTGTAAGCCTAAGAACCAACAGGGAAGTGAATTTACTTTTCTGTTCTAAATAACGTTTAAATTCGATTGAAACTAATTTAAAACTATGGACACTTCTAAGAATTCTAAAAAAATCAAAACACTATTGGATTTTGAGGGTATAATTTAGGTCAATAATAACATACTTACGGTATCATAACTTAGCGTTTTTAGTGAATTTAAGTACCTTCAGGTATATTCATAGACCAAGCGCTGAGAATACTGAATTTTTTCATTACGTGTACACTAAGCTCATACACTTGGCTGTATAAGGTACAATACCTTCGCCTATTCAAAAAGTCAAATCGAACCAAGAAATATTAACATAGGGGAATGACA